>CM044305.1:90059824-91383539 GCA_024291935.2 Okapia johnstoni
CTACCTTCTTTCATGGTTTCACACGCAGATCATTTGAAAACCCAATCGACTTTGCCCTGAACAGATGCACTTTGTCTGGCCCTGTTTAATTTCTTCTTGGTAGAGGAAGTCTAAGGCTGTCAGAACACATCTGGATTTTGATTACATCCCCTGATATCTTCACCATATCTTCTTCTTGTCTTCTGGCAATGCCTGCATCCCGGCATTGATCAAAACAGAGCAAGATGCAGGTGAGAGCAGGTGTCTGGGAGCTGCTGGAAATCTCCCCTTCAGGTTGATAAACTCAAAGGGTGCTGCTGAATGCTGTGATTTAATTTGAAACGAGTGAGCCAATCTCGGCCACAGAAAAATCATACTCAGCCTGTTTCAGTTAGTAGGGATTGGACAGAAATATCTTGTGACCAAACATGTCATTTCATTAGGATGACCAAGTGTCACATCTTTAGAGTCATGACTCCCCCTCAGTTACCCATGTTGATTTAAAGACCCTTGTTTGGTGCCTCTATGCGACCATGGTGCCTTGACAGGCAGGATGCAGTGAAATATTTGCCATCCTCTGCAAGTCCAGGCCAACTTTTGCTTGTTATTGGTAAATAAATGTGGAAACAACAGCAACCAAAGAAAGAGTGTCCCAGGCAAGAGATCCTGGGACCATCGCTGACTCCTCTCTCTAGAGTACCTTCAATGTCTGAATTTTCCCCGTGTCCTGCTGATTCTAGTTCTGATGTCTGTAGCAGAAACAGCAGAGCTTATGGTGAGCTCACAGTAAATGCCTATCATCTTTGATAAAGAAAAGACACTAGATGTCAGTATTAAATAACAGAACTACCATTTCATGCCTGTGCAGGAACATTTTAAGGGGCTCTAGCTATGAAGGGTATCTAGTTACATTTAGCACTTGTCCTTGACTTTCTGTGTAGTAGTCCAATTTTAAAGAAGGGTGGGAAGTTTAAGGATATTAAGAGTATGTAAATGGATACAGTGACAGACTATTTTCTGGGGCTCCCAAATCACTGTAGATGGTGACTGCAGCCATGAAATTAAAAGATGCTTGCTCCTTGGAAGAAAAGTTATGACCAACCTAAACAGCATATTAAAAAGCAGAGACATTACTTTGCCAACAAAGGTCTGTCTAGTCAAGGCTATGGTTTTTCCAGTGGTCATGTATGGATGGGAGAGTTGGACTATAAAAAAGCTGAGAACTGAAGAGTTGATGCTTTTGAACTGTGGTGTTGGAGAAGACTCTTGAGAGTCCCTTGGCCTGCAAGGCGATCCAACCAGTCCATCCTAAAGGAAATCAGTCCTGGGTGTTCATTGGAAGGACTGATGCTGAAGCTGAAACTCCAACACTTTGGCCACCTTATGCAAAGAGCTGACTCATTGGAAAAGACCCTGATGCTGGGAAAGATTGAAGGCGGGAGGAGAAGGGGACGACAGAGGATGAGATGGTTGGATGGCATCACCGACTCAATGGATATGAGTTTGAGTAGACTCCGAGAGCTGGTGATGGACAGGGAGGCCTGACATGCTGCAGTCCATGGGGTCCCAAAGAGTTGGGCATGACTAAGTGACTGAACTGAACTGAGCTGAAATGGGTAAAATGAGAACCATACAGTTTTCATGTTCATTGAAATGGACTATCCTGAAATAAGTACCCGAGTTCTAAGTCACAGATTTTGAGACTTGGCAGAGCAAGAAGAAACTTTTGAGATGGCAAATCATCTAAATCAATGTCTTCACTTTAGAGGTAAAGAAATCAAGGCCTCAGCAGCAAAGATTTTCCCACAAGTCACAAATGGCCAGTAGTTCTTGGGAATCAATCTAACTGCAAGGAATATTTCTGGGCTGAAGGCATATATTTTTAGTAGTTCCTGTCTTTGTATCTGTTGATGACCTAAGATGGTATAATAAACCATGCCCAGGAGAGACAAGTACCCCTTAAAAAGGGGAGGCTTTTGGCTGCAGAGAGAGGGCATTTCCTTACACCAACTAGTTGCCCAGAAAGGAGCTGGGGGCATTGGTGTCTGGCACTTAAACCTGTGGTTCAGATGGTAAAGAATCTGCCTGTAATGCAGGAGGCCCAAGTTTGATCCCTGGATGAGGAAGAGCCCCTGGAGGAGGGCATGGCAACCCACTCTGGTATTCTTGCTTGGACAATCCCATGGGCAGAGGAGCCTGGTGGGGTACAGTCCAGGGGTTGCAAAAAGTTGAACACGACTGAGGACTAACACTTTCACTTTCACACTTACACATTAACTTACTTACACATCAACTCCCAACAATAATTTGAGTCAGATATTGTTATTCTCATTCTGATGATGAAGAAGCTGAGACTAACAGAAAATGTGATTTGACCCAGTCCCTTGCCACAAGTTAAGTTGTTATTCTTGTTCAGCCACTGAGTCATGTCTGACTCTTTGTGACCCCATGGATGGCAACACACCAGGCTTCCCTGTCCTTCACTATCTCCTGGAGTTTGCTCAAACTCATGTCCATTGAGTGAGTGATGCCATCCAACCATCTCATCCTCTGTCGTCCCCTTCTCCTCCCGCCTTCAATCTTTCCCAGCATCAGGGTGTTTTCCAATGAGTCAGCTCTTTGCATCAGGTGGCCAAAGTATTGAAGCTTCAACTTCAGCATCAATTAAATAGGATTGCTCAGATATGAACCAGTTTCTCTTTGACTGTAGAACATGTACTCTCCCCATTCTACTGCTGGGACACAAACCCAGGACTTCTATGAACAAGCTAAGGATGTGGTTCTCACATCATGGCCCAGAATCAGCAGCATCAGCATCACTTCATAAGTTATCAGAAATGCACATTCTTGGGTCAACCCACTGAAGCAGAAATGCAGGGGCTGGAGCCCGGCGATCTGTTTTAACAAGCCCTCTGGGAAATTCCCTGATAGCTTCCTGGGCTCCCCTGATAGCTCAGTTGGTAAAGAATCCACCTGCAACATAGGAGACCCCAGTTCAATTCGTGGGTTGGGAAGATCCGCTGGAAAAGTGATAATCTACCCACTCCAGTATTCTTGGGCTCCCCTTGTGGCTCAGCTGGTAAAGAATCCGCCTGCAATGCAGGTAGACCTGGGTTCGATCCCGGGGTCAGGAAGATCCCAGGAGGAGGGAAAGGCTACCCACTCCAGTATTTTGTCCTGGAGAATTCCACAGACTGTATAGTCCATGGGGTCTCAAAGAGTCAGACACTGTGAGGGAAATTCTGATGCATGTGTGTGCTTGAGAACCACTGTCCTAGGCATGTGGCTTCAGACATCAAAAGTCCCTCAGAGATTCCAGGGGTCCCCAGAGTGTGGACAAGTGACCCCAATAGACAAAAGCACGACAAAACAAGCCTAAGGAAGCCCACTGCTGTCCAGGGAAGGCCCAGAGAACTTGGCCTGAGCAAAGTTATGAAGATTATGCTGTAAATGTTTAACTTTCCTTTAAAGCCACTGGTTCACGAAAGGCCACAATAAGTTTCTTCTTGCATCACTCAAAGGGGAAATAAATATAAAAGCCATTTTTTATGGAAGAGGACCACTAAAACTGTACAAGTTAAGGTCATAGGAGTGATCAATAAAAAGTTAATTTAAGAAAGTAAACAAAATCTTAGCCCAAATCAATAGGACTGAACATTTTGTTATACCTGTAGCTTAGTTCTGTATTTTAAAATTCAACTTTTGCACATCTTGTTCATGGAGTAATGATTAGTGGTACAGAAATAAGAACTGTGGCTGGTGGTCCTAAGTAGACTTCGGAGTGGGGCTCTACGTGACATTGAGTTATTAATTGCCGGGAGCCAGCTCACGAGATCCCCACTCATGACAGGGTCATGAGAAAAAGGACTGATTTGAGCAAGGCTTCTCAGGCCTCAGGGAATCTCGGAAGGCTGCCTCAGCACTCACCTTGAGGATGAGATCTGTCTTTCTGATGTTTACTATAATAAACCTCTTCCTATTTTCTATGACTTAGGCAAAAGGTCTTTCCTGATTCCCTTCTAAAATAGATCGTTCTGAAACCTCAAATCAACAAGGCCCCTGAATGGTAGCACCCTAAATAAAATTATCTGAGATATAGAGTATGCTGATCTAAATTCCTTTTGCTAACATATTGGTTTGTTTAATAAATGTACCTGTGCCTTTGGAGCTAATGTGCATAACTGCTCCCTAGTAATAAAACAGCATTGAGAGCCTCCACACAGAAAGCCCCTATGGGCACAAAACCCTTCGCAGGAAAAAAGACTTGTTAGGAAATATAAAAAATATTGCTTTATGAAACTGTTACTTAATCTATATTTACTCACTATGTTTTTATTCTTAACGTATTTAGCCTATATAATGAAAGCATAATAGTTAAAAATTTATATAAATAGAAGTTTAGCTTTAATACAAATAGTGAGACAATTGTTGATTTGATTGATAATTCTTACTTAGAGCTGAATTTCAGCTTGCTGTTCTTTGACTTTATGGAACTACATTCTTTTCTGTTACGCTCAAGGCATAGAGTAAATTACCAAAAACAGGTTTTACCTTAAAACTTCCTGTTGAGGAATTCTTCCCTGATGTGCTCAATACAAAAGTGTTCTATGTTCTAATTGATCAACCTTTATCAATGGAAAGTCACAAGGAGTTAGCAGGCCACCAGGCCAGAAGATGATGTAATCAAAATGAGGCTTTTTGTAACTAAAGACATGCAAACGGCTTCGATGAGGGTCGAAGCTGCTAGCCTATTGAGCTAACTTGATAGGCCCATTAAGATGTACCCACTAAGCTTAGTTGATATTTGCCTTAAGCTATGTTGGTATGTCCCTTCAGCTGAATTGGTATGATTCTATGCTTCACATTTGTTTCTATATACCACTAAAAATATAAAAGCTGCTGGAGAAAACAATAAAGCAGAAGACACTTGGAAACACACGACTCGCTGTGTCTTCTCATTCGTATCGCCGACGCCGTCCATCCTAAGGGAACCCTGACCAGCTGGAGCCGGACTCCGGCAATTAATGCTGAAGGTCTGGTCTCCTTCCTTGGTTGATGATGTTGAAACCAACTGTCACGGAACCTCCCATTGCATGTAAATGACTAGGTCAAGGCAAGGAGCATGGCTTACAGATCAAACAACATTAATATGTGAGGGTAGATGAAACACAAGTATAGTTAATTGACTCAAAGGCAATCCCCTCCGATGGGATTGGATCCCCCAAGCCCTAGGATTGCCATTTTAACTGCTTTTATTGAGTGACTCATATACCAGCAGTCCCCAAAGAGGAGTTCCTTAAACACTATGAGCAGCTGTGGCAGCAGACTCATGTAAGAAGTGTGGGACTTTAAGAGGGGACAACTTTGAAGTTGGTGGATGCTCATTTAGATGTGTTGTCTTTAGTGTATTTATCAAACCATTCTTGTGGCTTAGCAGTCATGTTTGGTCTAGTGAGAAATGTGAGCCTTTATAGTCACAGAAAGTGGATTACTTCCAATCACTTGATTGTCTTCACCACACTGGATGCTGAACGTCTCTCCTTTTCCCCCTTTAAGCTGATGCTGTGACCAATTGATGCTGGGCAATGCAAGAGAGGTGGAAAACAGGATCCATCCTTGGGAGCCCACTGATCTATAAGACAGCCAAGACTTTCACTGGCTCCTTGAATGGCTTGACTTAAGAGTACTTAGCGGTACACAAGCATTCCAGGAAAAGCATCTCCTGGACACAAAGCTAATTCAGAAAAGGCTGAAGGTCTTGCACCCCTCCAAATAAGCCATCCAGTTCTCCTGGCAAGGGGTTTTCTGCTATTCTTCACACCTCATCCGAGGGAAGGAGCAGTTCTGTGTGTGTAAAGTAATATCTTAATCAATGCCTTAATTAATTGATGCCCCCCCACCCCTGGTTAACCAAAAGTTAGCCTGTGTGTACTGTGGGGAAACATGCAACAAAGCACAAATAGATTTTCCTTCAAAAGAAAGATGTTTTTCAATGCCATTCTTCTTTCCTGTCTTTTACAAGGCAGGAAAATGATGGTTTCTTATTGGGTGAAAGGGAAGAAAAGAAGATTTCTAATGTCTGTAAAATCGAACCCAATGTGGAACTCTTCACAGTACTTCACATAGAACTCATCACCACAGTCCTGGTGATGTTTACTTCTTTTTAAAGGAAATCTAGTTCCTCTCCTTCCCAAAGCCCAGTAGGCTCCAAAGTACATAAATCTAAGGACTTTTGCAAACAGTGAGAAAGCTGAGATTTTTAACAAGATGTGAAATTCCAAGCTTTATGACCCGTAGTTACCAGCCTTCACCCAGAGTCCACTCAACTGCTTGGCAGCATGAAAAGTTTTGCTGCTTACCCTGCCCCCTGAATTTTTTTTCCATTCTAAAATTACTCTGTGAGTCTCGGATCATCAATACTCAGTGTGGTTCTGAGGTGGAAAGAACTTTTAGAGAAAACCCCTTCCAGTGTGGAGATGAGGTAGCAGGGGCCTCTTGAAGGGTATGATCCATTCATGTCCCATAGAGACTAGTTCTGCCACTGATTAATCAACTCCTGCTTCCTGCCTTCCCTTCCAGGGACTCCTCCCTCTCCACATGGTACTTCTCAGGTTCCGGAGTATTTTCATGTGGCATCTTCTGGCAGATTGTTATCCCCCAAGGGGTGGCATCTGGGGCAGTCAGAGAGAGGAGTTGGTTTTCTTCCTTTCTCCAAAGAGAGTGGGCAGAGGTGAAAAGGGGTAAACTTCTTCCTCCAGGGGACAGACAGAAAGAAGCTGGAGGAAATGTCTAACTGCTGCCACTGGGACCACCACGATTAAGGTCTTGCTCTCTGGATAAGCATCCTTGGTATCTCTTGTCATGGGTCTCAATGAAGATAACATGACTGTTATATATAAAGTTCTTGGAACTGACCTTGGAACCCAGCAGTTAACAAATGTTAGTTCCTATTATTGTTACTGTTGTTGCTCTACAGACATGGGTATTCAGCTAAAAGATGTTATTCAACCTTCCTAAAAATCACAAAGCTAGCTAATGACTGTCTGTCGGGTCTGTGTGATTCCTGAGCCCAAATGCTTGCCCACTGCCCTGGCTGATGGTGCCCTATTTGGTCTTTGGCCAAGCATGTCTGAGCCTGCAGCTGTGTGTTCCCACTGAGTCATACACCGCTACTTAGACCTGGGCACTGAGCACAGTCTGAGGAGCTACAGGCCAAGGGCACATGGGGCCTGGCCAGAGTAGGAAATCTCAGGAGGAGGGAGTTGGATATGCCAGGATGTGAAAGGAAGGACTGCTTCTGAGGTTTTTGTGGGCTCCTGATAGAGCCTTAGGGAGGGGATCTGAGCATGGCAGAGGTGGGGGCCAAGCGTGGGGTATAGTGGGCCACCATTCTCGCCCCCAACCTCCTGTTACACAGATGAGGAAACCAGAGAGCTGGCTCCCCTGCCTTTTCCAGATTGTGGGAAATCTGGAGGCCCGTGGGATCCTTTCTTCAGGGACTCCCCCAAAGACAGGGAACCAAGCAACAGGCCTTCTGCGGATAGTGGGCAGTCAATAAATAGCATTTAAGGTTCTTCTGAGCACGCTGCAGGCAGCTGCACTGGTGCACCCGGGCCTCTGGCCGTGTGCTATCTAGGAGGCAGGCATCCCGGGTGCGCGTGGGGGAAATTGTTAGAGGAAAACTAGTTGAGATAAATGTCTGCTCTTAGCATTGTGGTATTTTCCAGAACAGCACAAGGGAAAAGTTTTCCCCTCCATGAAGGCTGCCCCTACTCGAGTCCTGGGTTGAGTCTAATGAGCTCTAATATTGTTGTAAGGTGCTGAGAGAGACGGAGTGCAAACCCTGGCTTTTGTGGGGGAAACAGACCTCATTTACCATTTAAACTGTGAAGAATGGGAGCCATTCAGAATTTCCAGGGCTGGCTGAGTCGTGCCTCCGTTCTCATGGGAGCAGTTTTTTTTTTTTCTTCTGCAGGTATTCAGGCTGCAAAAGTCACAATTACTGGATAACATGCCTGGGCTGTCTGTGTGTGGAAATGAGCATCGTATATAGCACCGAGCACAGCCTGGTTTCCCCACAATGATAACACGGGAAATGGAAAAAGAAGTTGCTAATCCCCCATTCTATTCGTTTCCAAGGCAAGCCATTCAATATCACAGTAATGCAAGTCTAGGCCCTGACCAGTAAAGCTGAAGAAGCTGAAGTTGAACAGTTCTATGAAGACCTACAAGACCTTTTAGAACTAACACCCAAAAAAGATGTCCTTTTCATTATAGGGGGCTGGAATGAAAAAGTAGCAAGTCAAGAAACACCTGGAGTAACAGGCAAATTTGGCCTTGGAGTACAGAATGAAGCAGGGCAAAGGCTAATAGAGTTTTGCCAAGAGAACGCACTGGTTATAGCAAACATCCTCTTCCAACAACACAAGATAAGACTCTACACATGGACCTCACCAGATGGTCAACACCGAAATCAGATTGATTATATTCTTTGCAGCTAAAGATGGAGAAGCTCTATACAGTCAGCAAAAACAAGACTGGGAGCAGACTGTGGCTCAGATCATGAACTCCTTATTGCCAAATTCAGACTGAAATTGAAGAAAGTGGGGAAAACCACTAGACCATTCAGGTATGACCTAAATCAAATCCCTTATGATTATATAGTGGAAGTGAGAAATAGATTCAAAGGATTAGATCTGATAGACAAGAGTGCCTGATGAACTATGGACGGAGGTTCGTGACATTGTACAGGAGACAGGAATCAAGACCATCCCCAAGAAAAAGAAATGGAAAAAGGCAAAACGGCTGTCTGAGGAGGCTTTACAAATAGCTATGAAAAGAAGAGAAGTGAAAAGCAAAGGAGAAAATGAAAGATATAAGCATCGGAATGCAGAGTTCCAAAGAATAGCAAGGAGAGATAAGAAAGCCTTCCTCAGCGATCAATGCAAAGAAATAGAGGAAAACAATAGAATGGGAAAGACTAGAGATCTCTTCAAGAAAATTAGAGATACCATGGGAACATTTCATGCAAAGATGGGCTCAATAAAGGACAGAAATGGCATGGACCTAACAGAAGCAGAAGATATTAAGAAGAGGTGGCAAGAATACACAGAAGAACTATACAAAAAAGATCTTCACGACCCAGATAATCACGATGGTGTGATCACTCACCTAGAGCCAGACGTCCTGGAATGTGAAGTCAAGTGGGCCTTAGGAAGCATCACTACAAACAGAGCTGGTGGAGGTGATGGAATTCCAGTTGAGCTATGTCAAATTCTCAAAGATGGTGCTGTGAAAGTGTTGCACTCAATATGTCAGCAAATTTTGGAAAACTCAGCAGTGGCCACAGGACTGGAAAAGGTCAGTTTTCATCCCAATCCCAAAGAAAGGCAATGCCAAAGAATGTTCGAACTATCACACAATTGCACTCATCTCACACGCTAGTAAAGTAATGCTCAAACTTCTCCAAGCCAGGCTTCAGCAATACGTGAACCGTGAACTTTCCAGATGTTCAAGCTGGTTTTAGAAAAGGCAGAGAACCAGAGATCAAATTGCCAACATCCGCTGGATCATCGAAAAAGCAAGAGAGTTCCAGAAAAACATCTATTTCTGCTTTATTGACTGTGCCAAAGCCTTTGACTGTGTGGATCACCACAAACTGTGGAAAATTCTGAAAGAGATAGGAATACCAGACCACCTGACCTGCCTCTTGAGAAACCTGTATGCAGGTCAAGAAGCAACAGTTAAAACTGGACATGGAACAACAGACTGATTCCAAACCGGGAAAGGAGTATGTCAAGGCTGTATATTGTCACCCTGCTTATTTAACTTATATGCAGAGTACATCATGAGAAATGTTGGGCTGGAAGAAGCACAAGCTGGAATCAAGATTGCCGGGAGAAATATCAATAACCTCAGATATGCACATGAAACCACCCTTTTGGCAGAAAATGAAGAACTAAAGAGCTTCTTGATGAAAGTGAAAGAGGAGAGTGAAAAAGTTGGCTTAAAGCTCAACCTTCAGGAAACTAAGATCATGGCATCTGGTCCCATCACTTCATGGCAAATAGATGGGGAAACAGTGGAAACTGTGGCTGACTTTATTTTTCTGGGATCCAAAATCACTGCAGATGGTGATTGCAGCCATGAAATTAAAAGACGCTTACTCCTTGGAAGGAAAGTTATGACCAACCTAGACAGCATATTAAAAAGCAGAGACATTACTTTGTCAACAAAGGTCCATCTAGTCAAGGCTATGGTTTTTCCAGTGGTCATGTATGGATGTGAGAGCTGGACTATAAAGAAAGCTGAGCACCGAAGAACTGATGCTTTTGAACTGTGGTGTTGGAGAATACTCTTGAGAGTCCCTTGGACTGCAAGAAGATCCAACCAGTCCATCCTAAAGGAGATCAGTCCTGGGTGTGCATTGGAAAGACTGATGTTGAAGCTGAAACTCCAGTACTTTGGCCACCTGATGCGAAGCCTGACTCATTGGAAAAGTCCCTGATGCTGGGAAGGATTGGGGGCAGGAGGAGAAGGGGACAACAGAGGATGAGATGGTTGGATGGCATCATCGACTCATTGGACAGGGGTTTGGGTGGACCCCGGGAGTTGGTCATGGACAGGGAGGCCCAGCGTGCTGCGATTCATGGGGTCGCAAAGAGTCAGACATGACTGAGCGACTGAACTGAACTGAACTGAGCTGAATCCCCCACCAACCTCTCTAACTCAAGAAAGAATCGCATGGCATGCTGGAGTGAGTACAAGAAGGGGCAGCAGAGACACAAAGATCGTGCTGGACCAGAAGGACTGATTTTGAAGTTTCTGGAGTGTTAAAAGCTCACAAGAACTCTAGAGGTATTATGCATCAAAGGGTCATTTTTCATGGTATAGATAAGAGACTCTGGACCATTGCATTTTCCCTCTAAGGCGAAAAGGGAGTGGTGTAGTCCTGGGGAGCCAGGGGCCAAGCCCTCCTCCAAGTTACAACTGAGTATCACACTGGGATGAGCTGAGTCCTGGATAAAAGAGATTTTTGTACCTATCCAACATGTGCCTGTGTGGGAAAACTTACAGTGTGTGAAATCAGACAATGATAATGTTGTGAAATAGAATTCCTGGTTCCGTTTTGGTTGGTGAAAGGGCAAATATCCTACAATCTTTGACAATGTAGAAGCTCTCATTATTTATTTATTTATTTTTGGCCTCACGAGGCAGCTTGCAGGATCTTAGTTCTCTGACCAGGAATTGAACCCTGGCCATGGCAGTGAAAGTACAGAGTCCTAACTCCTGGACTGCCATAGAATTTCCTAGAAACTGTTTAAAATGGCACTTTCCAAGCACCATCCTGGGCCAGTTGGGGCCTTAGTTTTTTGAGAAGACGTAGGGCTATCTTCTCACAGAGCAGGGAGCCTGGGTAGTGCTCTGTAGCCCCCTCGACACACATTCTTCAAATGGCTGAAAACCACATTCCATGTGTATAAAACCACCTGCCTGCTGAAAGCAAAGCCCTTGTGACAGGGACTGATGGGCGTACCCACAGATGAAGGTAACAGATCCATATTTTGCACAGAGTAGCAGGGTAGGCCGGCCCCTCAGAGGTCATCCGGTCCAATCACTTTACCAACAAGAACACCAAAGACCAGAGATGAATGATAGGGGCTTGCCCCAGGTCACATAAGTCATCTATGGCAGAGCTCTGACCCGAAACCAAGTCTCTGACTCCTTCATCAAGTTTCAGAATATGATGCTCAAGGTGACTGACAAACAGGAACCAGCTTCAGGAAAAGGCTGCCCCTCTGTTTGGTAGAAGCTAATTTATCTTCCACCACAAGATATGAAAGACATAAAGAAGGACTAAGAGTCAATGCTCAGACTAAGAAAGATGTCTGACTCTGATTTTCCAACTGAAGGCAAATGCTTGAGGGAGCAACACCCTCAGAATCTATCTTCCATTAATCATATGCTAGAAAGACATGTCAGTGGGGAGTCAGATTCATTTACATGCTGCAGGAGCCACTGACAGAGCTTCCCCCTTCCCACCCCCTGGGCTTGGCTTTTCTCCCTGGAACTGAGGTTAATTCTCAGAGATAGTGACCCACAGTAAGCTGGACTGAAGGCCCCAGATGGTTATTGTAAATGACATCCCCCTTCCCACAATGGCTTTTCAGAAAGGTCATCTGAAAAATGTCCATTGATACCCTGGGAGAAGGAAGGATAGAAGGAAAGAGGGAGGAGAAGAAGGAGGGAGGGAAGAAGGGAAGGCTGGTCAATAACATTCAGAAGTTTCGTATGAGATGATGGATGACTCACTGCTCTTATATCATTCACTCCTCACATAGGACAAAGTATAGAACTGCCATTTTACAGATGAAGTTTGAAATTCAAACAAAAGAAGTGACTTACCCAAGTATACATAACCCATCAGCAGTGGGTGTAGAACCCAAGTCCCCTAACTCCCAATTCTCTGTTTTCCCCACCGTTCTCTATTGCATAATAAGCCCCTATGAATGTCTGGACAGTCTGTTTCTCTTGTTTCGTGTTTCCAACCAGGCTGCACATTCCTTAAAGGTTAAGACCACTTGGGGGAATTCCCTGGTGGTCCAGTGGTTAGGACTTGGTGCTTTCACTGCTGTGGCTGGGGAATTAAGATCCTGCAAGCTAAGCAGTGTGGCAAAAACAAACAAAAACCTGGTAATAAAATAGTATGCACAGTATTATTCAAGATTAAAAAAAAAAGACTATGTGGCATTTCTGTTGTCTGTCAGCACTGGGCCCAGCATCTTTTGGGATGCAGATCGGTGGATCACTTGATGGAACATCTCCCAACAAGCCTTGGAATTGACCTCAATATTCCTTTTTGCCTTCTTCCACCTCTGTGTGAATCAGCTCCTTCTCTCAGATCATTCACCACTAAACAAAGTCCAAGTGCATTATTCCTCAAGCCACATAGGCCTCTTATTCCAAACACTAACCTGCCTCTGGCTTGCTGCCACTCCTCAGGCCCCGGTGTTGGCATTCCCTAGCCAGGAGAGACTGTTGCACATGCAATACCAGCTGAAGAATGAAGAAGGGCCCTTCCTCTCAAACATTACTGCACTGAGGCCCGAAATCCCACCTTTAGCGAGAATTTACTTTGTTCTTCATGGTGGCTAAAAGCTGCTGCCCTCCAGTCTTCATCATCCCCATCCCTCTTCCTCTCGCCTTTTCCTGCTGGACTCTCCTGGCTTAGGCTGCTGGAAAGCTTAGATCTGGAAAGAAAGTGCTAAGAGAAATTCCATTCATCAAGGTGTCATGTACTTGGCATCACCAGAAGGATTTCCTTTCTGGAGGGGTCATTCCCTGAGTGGTCATGCTGTACCCTCTTCACTTCCAGCAGCAGCAGCTGGTAGAGTATGGAAATCACATCCGGTAGGTAACTGGCTACTACACGCCAGTGAAAGGCGGCTTCAATAGTCCCAATCAGGATGCCTGATCTCTTCTGCTCAAAGAAAGCACAGGAATTTAACATGAGGCTATTTGGTGATGGTTTTGATCAGATATCTTTTCCTTTCCAGAATCATGAATCAGTCATGAACACACTAAGTTAAAACAAGATTTGATTTCCCTGGGGCTATTTTTGAAGTCCTCTTGTTTCGCTGCTCTACCTCCTTCCCATTGAACACTCAGGAGTCAAGGTGTTACTAGATAGAAATGCACAGCAACCTTCACCTTCTATTTCTCAGGTCATTTTCAAGGATTAAAGAGCTATTATTCCAAACATTTTTGAAGGCATAACACTCTTTGTCCTTTTCTTCTGAAAAGTTCTCTATGGCAAAAAAAAAATGTTTTTAGCAAAGCACATTTTCTTTCTTTCTCATTAGATCCTTACAATACACCTGTGAAATAGATAAGGCCAGTCCGTTTCACAGAGGCAGGTATTAGTGCACAGAGGTGAAAGTTCACATAGCTAGTAAGGGGTCAAGTTACCTATGTCTGAAACCTACGTCTAGACATCCAGACTCATGTTGCTACCCCATGCCTCTGTGTTCATTTATTTGAGAATGAAAGGAATTTTCCATGAAGTAGTACAGACCTTTTTGCAACACCCTAATAGGATGTGCAACCAGGGCCAGCCTCATGGGGTGGCAGAATTTTCAGGGCTGCTGGAAAGCAGAGCTCCCTCTCCTACAGTTGGGCAGGAAGCCACAATGTTAGGTTTATTCCTTTCATTTAAGGATCTGCCTTCTGTGTGTGTGTATGGTGGGAGGGGGGGTGAAGAGCAGGCAATATAGGGTAGATGGTCATGAAGTCAATAAGACTTATCAGTCACTCAGATGGCATAGGGTCTCCATGACTTCTAAGCTATCCTGCCTACAAGTTTAATAATCAGCTAACATTGGGGATGGGGAAAAGGGGTGTTCAGGGCATAGAAAGAAATGGGCATCAAGTTTTAAGGAAGGAACAGGAAACTAAGAGGGAAAACTGAGGACTCCAAAGGCAAACATGGCTGTCTTAGACTTTTTCTAGGACTAAGCACCCACTAAGAATGTCTGGTTTAAAAGTAAGTGTGAAGGCAAAGATATAAAGGTAAAGCACAAGGCTTCACAAGGGAAATCAGCAGACTGATTTTTCATTGAGTAATGCCCACGATTTATCACTAAGTTACTGGTCCAGATGTATCTTCCATCCTATGCTTGCACACAGGGATATCCCAGCACACAGACTCCTACGAGGGAAGCCAACCAAACTCTTCCTCCCTATGCCTCACACCTCTGCTTCTGCCAGTCTCCCAGGCACAGCACCACCTGCTTCTCTCTACTTGTCTCTTCAAATAGGACTGTCTTCTCAGGGCTTCCTTCCTCCTGATATCCATAGCTGAAGCAGCCATGCCTTCCTTTGGCGCCTCTAGAAAGGATAATCTTGACTTCTCTCCAGAAACTCTGTTCATCTGACTTTCTGATGTTGGTGTTCATGCCCAAGTACCCTTTTCCTTCCAAGGCTGTGGGCACTATGGAAAGAGGGCAGGACTGGGTCCTTTTTATGTCTCTTTCCCTCTCTTCTTATGGAGATAGCTGACCCCAAGTATAGAGAAGCACTCATTGATAAAAGCTTTGTACTTAAGAGCTCCGTCTCTGGGGTCAGCAAGTTCTGGAAGCAAGCTCCAGCTATGCAACCGTGTGCAAATTACTTAACCTGTTGGTCTTGGTTTCCTCATCTCTAGGCACCCATTTCATGGTGTTGTGATTCTTCAATGAGATAGCCCATGTTAAATGCTTAGCATGATGCAGGTCACCTAGTAGTACGTGTTCCACAATGATTGCTATTCATACTGTTTTTCTCACAATGAAATGTACAGTCCTCTCAGGCTCCCTTTATCAATCACCCAACAGAGACATCATCCCAAAACAAAGGGAATCGTGTTAGGAGGATTTGTTCAATGCCCTGATTCACACTCTAATTACAGCGACATTTACCCCCATCAAAATGCAGGGGAAGACAGGAACTGGTTTCAACCTGAACCCCCTATTTCTGGAGCCCACACGCTGAATGCCACCGAAGCCTCCACTCCCTGAGCAGCGGTTTGTAGAGATGGAGTAGCGGCAGTTTTTCATTTTCCAGAGTCCACTCACCCTTCCAAGAATCTCAATGCCTCATTGATTCATAATACAATGCATAAAGATTTCATTTTTCCTGCCCACAGTGATACATTATGGAAGCAATCTGTTTTGCCACTGAAAAGTTTGCTTAGTAGAAAAATTTGGAGTTTTGACATTCAGGAAATTACAGTCATCTGTAAAACACGATTGATATGCCAAGGCTAACATTTTCATTGCACTTGCAGAGCCAGAATAACTATGATAAAATATGTGTTACCCCACACACGTTTCAGGATCTTTTAAGGAAACATTTGTTAGCTCTGAGAACCCCTCCCAAGGCTCTGAGACTGTAATGGCTGTGCCAGTTAGCTGTTCACCATTCAAAAGGGGTATCTCCATTGACCAAACTGAAACCCGGGTCCTCAGAGAAAGCAACGGCCTAATATGGCTTCTGACTTGGCCTTGGTTGGAGGCTGGAGGCACATTTTCTCATGCTACCACGTTAAAGACATGAAAGAAAACCAAGGCAGATGAGTTTAAAATATTCCACCCCCATTGAAGAATTGTTAGTCAGCCACAAAAGGCCCAGGTATATATTAGGTAGAACTAGAAGTTGAAGGCTTACAAAAGAGAATTCAGACTGTTCTACATCTGCTTACATTTTAAATTTGCTCTCTATATTTTTATACCCAAACATTTCTTTGTCTCTTTCTGGGTGTAATTTTCAGTGTTAAATGGCATCAGAAACCCAAGGCTCTGGAGTTATCCACCTGTTCAACTTTTGATTTTGGAATGATGAATACAATTTAGCTGAGGAATGTGCATGATCTTTATGGCCCTATTGATGGAGCTATCCATTCACATTTGGCTAGGTTACGGGCAGCTCTTACCTGGTCCTCATCCACTGAGACCTGTGGGAAGTACACATGCAAATGGTGTGGTTCTGGGAAAGGGCTTTGAGTGTTTCCCTGTCTATCCCAAGGTCGACCTCTTTCGGCACTGAGAAAAGCCTTCTGCACAAAACATACAAGTCTGCGTGGCAGACCAAGCAGTCTTTAAAGACCTCAGAGAAGTCCTGAACACACTCATACTCAGTAACAGCATGTGTTTGTGGACCCGTTACTAGGCACAAGTCTGAGTGATTAACATAATCCATTTAATTATTCTCAGTATCTCTGAGGCAGGTGAGAGTACTCTCATCCTCTTTATGGATGAAGATACTGACGCACAGAAACGTTGAGCAACTCCTTCAAAGTTACACAGTTATAAGAGGCAGAGCTGGCCTTCAAGCCTCCAACAGGGGGACTGTAGAGCTCATGCTTTTGGCCTCTGTGCTGTATTGCCTTGCTTAAATGTTTTTGTGGGAAAAGCCTTCTCTTGTCCTCCTGAAGCTCTTGGTTACTTCCCCCTCACCCGCTTTTTTTACACTGACAAAGCATTCTCCTCCTGCTCCACATTAAGCTTCTTGCAGCTAACAACTTACCTTCATTCCTTTCCCAAGAGTGGTTGCACAGATGTTAGATGGGCCAAAGGGGATGGGAGGAGGAGAGACACAGTCAAGCAAAGAACATAACTACCTAGGAGCATTTGGACCCTCCAGTGGGGAAATCTGAGGAAAAATGATTTGGCCACCTGATGCAAAGAGCTGACTCATTGAAAAAGACCCTGATGCTGGGAAAGATTGAAGGCGGGAGGAGAAGGGAACGACAGAGGATGAGATGGGTGGATGACAACACTGATGCAGTGGACGTGAGTTTGAGCAAGCTCCAGGAGATGGTGAAGGACAGGGAAGCCTGGCATGCTGCAGTCCATGGGGTTGCACAGAGTCAGACATGACTGAGTGACTGAACAACAGCAAAAGGGTGTGGAGGGTCCATTTGCCCCCACCGGGCTTAAGCTTTGGAGGAGGAGTACCCGTGTTCAGCGCTCCTGGATCCCATTGTTCCCCTCTGGGCCTTATTTAAACTAATTTGGCAGCTAACTGAGGGAGGCTGAGAGAGAGAGGAACAAAAAGGACTCATCAGAAGTCTAGAATGAGGGGAGGTAGGGCTTTCCTGGTGGCTCAGCTGGTAAAGAATCCGCCTGCAATGCAGGAGACCTAGGTTTGATCCCTGGGTTGGAAGGATCCCCTGGAGAAGGGAAAGGCTACCCACTCCAGTATTCTGGCCTGGAGAATTCCACGAACTGTATAGTCCATGGGGTCACAAAGAGTCAGACACGACTGAGTGACTTTCAATTTCAGAGGTTAGAGGAGAGGAGAAGAGGAAGAAGAAGAAAGCACCATCAAGAGGTTGGTATGGAAAGGAAAGGATGGAGCGAGAACAGAGAAAAGAGCAGAGAGGGAGGAGAAAGTAGGATACAAAGGAAGTGACACGAGGTGTGATGTGCAGGCGGCTAAGAGGGGAGGAGACTGAGGGGAAAGGCAGGTGGAGGTGTTCTTCCTCCTGCTTCCTGTGACCCAAAGCCAGTCCACACCAGCGCTCGTCTTCTTCACTAGCCATCCTTGGGTGCAAGGCTCTTCCCTTGCTCCGGGATCCATCCGTATGACCTTGCTCTTTCCCTTCTCTGAGCAACAAGTGCACTTAAGAGGCTGTACTTGACTCTTTTCCTTGAATTTTTACACATGCTGTTTTTTAAAATTTATTTTATCCAAGTCTATTTGATTTATGTTGTAATAATTTCTGCTGCACAGCAAAGTGACTCAGTTATACACATATATGTATTTTTTCATATTCTTTTCCATTATGGCTTATCACAGGATATGGAATATAGTCCCCTGTGCTATACAGTAGGACCTTGCTGTTTATCCATTCTATATATACTAGTTTGCACCTGCTAATCCCAAACTCACAGTTCACATGCTAGCTTCTTTTTAGGATATATACTCTTCAGGGTTTGGGATCAACCCTTACAGCATTAATTCCACCCCTAATTCTCTCTGTAACCATTATAAGAAATTCTTTGATCATTAGGGTGACTGACATATTAAGTCTCTTATAATCATTAGCTCATATTTATTAGCATGTACTTTATTAGAAAGGAAATATCCTTGTAGATATGGGATGCGAGACAGAGAGTTTTTCTTGTGAGGGAAGACACTGTTTGGAGATGGCAGATGCTGGAGGAAGGGACCAAAAGGACACCCAAGGGAAGAATGGTTATAAGTGCCCCACATAACTCATTCACTTAACAATTCCCCAAGAGTTTTTCTGCTATATAAACCCAGAGATCCCTGATACATTCGAGTCTTTATATAATCATTCTTCTCTATTTATATGATACACATGACTTTAAGAAATAGTTCTTAAATACTCCTGGGCATGAGTAAGAAAGCTTTTTGGAAGTCAAATCCTTCTTTAGAAGTAGGCGGGATATTAAAAAAAATGGGGCAAAAATAGAAAGACTTCCTCCTTGTTTATCTCCAAGATGCCTTACGAATTGATTTAGAGGGCTGTATTATGCTGTGAGTCACACATTTGGCTAATAGCAGGTATTGAAAGCCAGAATCCAGGAAAAGGACCTAACATATTCTGAGAAAATTCCAGGGCCACCTCACTCAGACAGTTCTTGTGTTCGCTGCATTAGCAGGTGGGTTCTTTACCACTAGTGCCACCTGGAAAACCTACATATATGTGCCAACTGCAGCAGACATAAAAGACATGGGTTTCATCTCTGGGCCTGGAAGATCCCCTGGAGGAGGGCATGGAGACCCACTCCAGTATTCTTGCCTGGAGAATCCCATGGGCAGAGGAGCTTGGTGGGCTACAGTCCATAGGGTCACAAAGAATCAGACATGACTGAAGTGACTTAGCACGGACGCACACACGCACGTGCGCACGCACACACATATACATATTTATTCTTTTTTAGATTCTTTTCCATTATATGTCAAGATATTGTCAAGTTTTCTGTGTTCTACAGTAGGACTTTGCGGTTTATCTATTTTATAATATATATAGTGGTGTGTATCTTGTAATCCCAAACTCCTGTTATCCTCCTCCCCTTCTCCCTTGGTAACCAAAGATTTGTCCTAGCCCCTTTCACCAAGTTCTCTAGCTTCAGAAATTCAATCCCTTACTCACTTAGCAATTTTCTTCATTTCTGTCCTTAGACAATTTCTCTTACACCTCCCCCTACTGTTCCGTTTCCTCCAACTGGATCGATGACCCACTTGGCAGTTACATTTACAGAGCAATTGCATTTACATAAGATAGCTCTTATCAAGAGCCCAAAGAGGCATAAGGATAATACATATATAATAAGAAGAGTGCCTATTCATCACCCACATTTACTGTGCCTTCCTACAGGATAGACTGTTCTAGGAACTGGTATATGAAGGGAGAGAACCCTGTAAAATTTATCACTAAAGGTAATCAATGAGTTTTCAACTAATGTGCTCTCTGCCTGGAGGGTGAATATAACAAAAGTATGGGGAAAACATATTTACTCTGTAAAGTTTGCTGAATTTAATTTGCACTTTCATTGATTTCATTTAATACAAAGATTATATAATCAGGAAGTCAGTAGCAATTGAGGATACCAAGCCTATTCTGCACCCATCAGGGCATTTTGGTAATATCTAGTAATGGCAGGAGATTCTCATTTAATTGAATTGGAAATGCAACATATATTAGCTTACAGAAACTTAATCAGTGTGATCAAATTAAAACAGGCCACTCAGACATACCATCCTGATTAAGGCACTTGCAAACACTCCACAATTATCAGAGATTTGTGGTGTTAATGATTTAAACTGAGGTTTTTTTCTCTGGGGATTCAGCCCTGGACCTTTTTTTTTTAAACTGACAATTAGAAAACTCCATTCTTTATTTTTAAAAAATGCTGCAACAGTATTATTGACATTAATTCTCAAATAATGCAGGATAGGAAAGAGCATGTGTTGCTGATTTTTTTTTTCTTTTAACAGTCACTGCCTTCTCTTTGGGATGAGGAACATTAATCTCAAAGCTTTAGCTCTTGGGAGTGGTAATGAAGTTTGGCAATGGTGAAGTGACCATTTTTAAATGTATTAGGGGAAGACTCCACTTTTCTGCTTTCTGCAAAGCAGCTCCACATTCCATGGAAAGAGGTTTGCTTATAGCCCTATTCGAAAACCACTTTGAGTGAACCAGCCTGTTGTCCTGGGTAGGAGACTACAGAAGTAGGCCATTTCTTTTAAATGTGTTCTTGATAGACCATTATGAACACTAGCTTGGGAGACATGAATTCCTCCTCCCTACCCCCCACCCCGCTTTAAAACCCATCTTCCCAGCCCACCACCCTTAAAATGCGGCAGTAGTAAATTACCTGGAAAGGATCTCGGGTTTCTAGTTCCATTACTTGTGTGAACAGTGGTGATGAGGGCTTGTCTAGCTATTTGTTTCTACTTTACTCAGCAAAGCCAGTCCCTACATTTAATCACAGAGAAAATGGAGATTCAGAGAGGCTAGGTGACTTTTTTAAGGTGGCAGACTGAATAAGGATCAGGTCCAGAGCTAGAGCCCTGATCTTTCAACTTTCAGGGTTTTTTGTGTTTCACCCATTGATGCTTGGGCCCAGCCCAGTCTCAATTAGGACAAGTTTCAAGTCATTGGAATCTGCCTTCAAAGGATGATGTACTATAGAATAAGCAAGTCAGTTAATGGAAATAAGGACTACAGTGGGGACAAAGCAGAGGATGAAGAGGAGAGGGGGATACTGTGCTGAGATGGGGTGGGAGATCTGACTGCCAACAGGCCTGGCAGCAGCCTGCTACGGTAAGATGGTTAAAACCAACATCCACCAAAAGCACAATCAGGCACTATTTCCCAGCTTCTAGTTCAGAAAGGCGGGGACAAGTGATGGGTTAAAGTGAAGGGGCCTGTGGGGTAAAAGCATCCTAGCATGGTTCCCTGCACCTGTTTGTAATCTCAGGGGAAAGCCATGAGTCCTACACTTGGTTCCATATCCAACTCCCCAACATAACTCTCTTTGTTTAAAATAATCTCAAGGACCCAGGAGAAGGAGTCATTTATTTATTCATTTGTTCATTGAAAACATGGTGCTAAGTCATTTAACTGTTTTCACATACTGAGTTACAAGGCATTCACTTTATACTCTTGCAATAAAATGAAACAAGAGAATAAGTAGTCTTTCCCAGAGTGTGTTGAAGACACTTTATTCTGTTTCCTACAGACAATTTACAGAAGTGTCTCATATCAGTGCATATACTAAGAGCATGATGTGCCCTGGTATACTGTGGAAGAAAAAAAAATTTCCACCTATTCTTCCTTAAGGATTCATAGCCCTGCATTAGCTGGATAGAGCAGCAAAGAAGTGGAAAGTTAACAATAAGAATGAGAGCTGTTACTTCCACAGCTTTGTCTTTTATTACCCAGCATCCACATTCCTCCAGTTGCATCTCTGGTTGCACCTTCTTTACAGAGCATACCTAGGATCTATGTCTATGATCTATGAGCATCTTCTCTACTTAAAAATAAGATGCTCAGGACCTTCCTGGTGGTCCAGTGGTTAAGACTGTGCTTCCAATGCAAGGGGCATGGGTTCTATTCCTGGTTGGGGAACTAAGGTCCCACATGCCTCGTGGTACAGCCAAAAGAAAAGGAAAAAGAAAAAAAAGATGCTTAAGAACAGCGACTGAATCTCTTTCTGTTTCAGCCCTGTTTTCTACTCCTCCTCCCCTCCTCTTACATCCACCTTTCTACTCCCACCTACCCCTGCATCTGGTATTGTGCCCGTCACATACCAGATGTACAATATTTACTGATTGACTTAATGAAGACACTAGTTCCTGGTTAAATGCTAAACGGATATTGTTCAAGGGGAGGAAGGGATGCTCTCAGGCTGCATCAGGAGAGACATGAAGGACAAAGTGGCATATTAACTGCGTTCTGCAATGTAAGTAGTAATACTAACTCCATTTAGTGAGCACTCATGTGGACCAGGGGCTTCCCAGGTGTTGCTAGTGGTAAAGAACCTGCCTGCCAATGCAGGAGACACAAGAGATGTGGGTTCGATCTCTGGGTCAGGAAGATTCCCTGGAGGAGGGAATGGCAAACTACTCCAGTATTCTTGCCTGGAGAATCCCATGGACAGAAGAGACGGTGGGCTACAGTCTATAGGGTCACAAAGAGTCAGACAGGACTGAAGTGACTTACACACACACGCATGTGGACCAGAATATTTGCATAAGTTATCTCACTGAATCCTCAAAGGAATTCTAGTAAAGACAGCTCCAATTATTACTTCCATTTTATGGATGAGGAAACTGAGGCCCAAAGATGTTAAGTAACTTGTCCAAGATGCAGAGCTGGGAATGAACCTATTCCTATCTAATTGAAAGAGTGGGCTCTTTCCAACAAACTAGGATTTAGACAGGTGTAGCTGAAGGATGGAGGCCACTCAGGATAGGTGCAATGGTGTTAAAAAAAAAAAATCGGAATGTGGCAGACAAGGAGACCAGTATAACCAAGGGGTGGGCTGAGGTAATGATGACACTAGATACTTGTGAGAAAGCTGAATTAGTCAGTGAACATAAAACACTGGAGAGAGAGAGTTTAAAAATTATAATAAAATTGTGTATGGGATTACATAGAATACCTACAATGAAGAAATATATTAGAAAAGCTCATGGGCCTTCTAATGGTATTCAAAATAACAATACAGGGCACTTGCCTGGTGGTCCAATGGTTAAGACTCAGTACTTCCAATGCAGGGGTTCAGGTTTGATCCCTGGTCAGGAAACTAAGATCCCACATGATGCAAGGTATGGAAAAAAATTAACAAAAAGTTGAAAAAAAATAATAACAATACAGACTGTGGCTTAAACATCCACCTGACTATTTTCAGGGAGAGGATGGCTTAA
The DNA here is from genome assembly GCA_024291935.2 of Okapia johnstoni. Classification (NCBI taxonomy): domain Eukaryota; kingdom Metazoa; phylum Chordata; class Mammalia; order Artiodactyla; family Giraffidae; genus Okapia; species Okapia johnstoni. The sequence continues at coordinate 90,083,246 of CM044305.1, forward strand.
GAAACTAAAATAATCCTTTCTGCAAGCTAATGGTCTTTTCCTCCCCTCCAGGTTTCATTACAGCCTAGCACAGACGCCAGTTTAAGGAAATGGAGTGGAAATTGTGTGTGTTCATCTAGTCTTCAGAGCAGAAGCCAATTGAGGAGCATTACTCAAAATCTGTGGCATTTTTTTTTCTCCTCCAAGTATTTCAGGTTCAGCCTGGGTTTAGGGATGAGATCTCAGGGAACAATCACTGGTCAGTCAGCTTCCTTTTATCTCTTCAGAGCAATCTGGCCATGAGGGAGGCATCTCTTTCATTCACTTCTTCCTCTTCTTTTTTTTTTTTTAACTGTTTTTGCTTTTAAAAACATTTATTTATTTATTTGGCTGCACCAGGTTTTAGCTGCAGCACGTGGGATATTCGATCTTATTGAGGCATGTGGGATCCACTTCCCTGACCAGGGGTTGAACCCAGGGCTCTGCATTGGGAGAGTGCAGTCTTACCCACTGGACCACCAGGGAACTCCCTGGTTTTAAGAGCTTGCGGAAGCGGCACGGCAGAGAAAGGCTGGAATCCCATACTGTGCTCCCCCTACATCCTCAGGCTGGGGCTGTACCAAGGGTTATCGAACTCATTCTAAGCATTCTTTAAAAAATGAAATGTAGTCAGACCTCAGGATAGATAACAGATTAAAATGGAGTCACCCTCATTCTCATTGGAAAAGACCCTAATGCTGGGGAGGATTGGGGGCAGGAGGAGAAGGGGACGACAGAGGAGGAGATGGCTGGATGGCATCACCGACTCCATGGGCATGGGTTTGGGTAGACTCCGGGAGTTGGTGATAGACAGGGAGGCCTGGCGTGCTGCGATTCATGGGGTCGCAAAGAGTCGGACACGACTGAGCGACTGAACTGAACTGAACTGAACTGACCCTCATTCTCACCAGTCTCTGAGGTGCTGCTTCTGCACCCAAGAGTTATTCAGAACATAGATTGAAAACCACTGATCTAGACAAAGGAAGGATGCAGTAAGTGCACCGTGATGGCTCCCTGAGCCCAGATAGCTTCTTTAGTCTTCTTTTTAGCCCTTTTTCCATCTGTTAGAAGCCAAACTAGGAATGGAGAATGGTGACCGAATGGACAGGCAGATTCCTCACCAGGAGACAGACATTTACAGAGCAGGGAGTATGTGGGAGGGAGAATAAATCTTTTTCTTGGCCCTCCTATACCTTAGCACAAAATGCTTTGTCCATTGTAAGCATTAGGTAATGAATGGGAACCTTGACTCCCGCTTTAAAAGAAATTAAAAATACCTAGCAGCCATCCACAATATCATGCCTTTGTTTCCTCCTTGCCACCAAGTGGGTGACAGAGACCCAGATTGAATTTAGGTAAAAAAAAACCCCACGGCCTCCAAAATGAAGGTGTTTATAAGGACAAAGCCGGCTTATCTGCATTTCATAGAAGAAGGAGCAGTCCTGGGAAATAGATGTGGGTGGGTAGAAGCAGCAAACTATTTTCTGATCAAGATCACAGTGGAAGCAGGTGTCCTTGTGACTACTGTCAAGGCATAGAACAGCCTGATCTCCCTTCAAGGTTCCATAGGCATGAATGGGAGAAGTCAAGGTAAACAGGCAGAGGCTGAGTACAGAGCATCTCATGAAAGCCCATGGAGAACACATCTCCTCCTCAACCATGAGAAAGTAAGACACTGTTGAGGACCCCTTGGAAGCAATCCCAGCACTCTTTTGTCATTATGCTCTGTGACTTCAAAAAAGGAGAATCAGTGCTCCTGGCTCAGGTCCATAGCCAGCCATACTCAGAGCTTGTCTCTGCTGAGGTGCCTGGACAGCCACCCTAAAGGGGACCCTCCAGATTGGGTATGATCCATGCCACCAAAGCAAGCGATGAGCTCTCCTTGAACCAATGTCAGGGGTAGTTTTCAGATTAAATGAGAAAATGCATGCATTTAAAGCACTTAGAATAGGGCCTGGTGCTTCTCTGATGAGATTACTCAGTTCTTACTCTTGCTGACCAATTACCAGCCCATTGATGATGACCATCCCAATGAATTTACAGAGCATTTATCATTATTTACAATCATGATAAATGTAGTCATTTTTTTTTTCTCTCTAAAGGCAACCCACTCCAGTATTCTTGCCTGGAAAATTCCATGGACCGAGGAGCCTGGTAGTCTACAGTCCATGGGGTTGCAAGGAGTCGGACACAACTGAGCCACTTCACTTCACTTCACTTCAAACTTCAAAACTATGTTCAGAATTTTGTAAAAGTTTCTTCAATTTTCTTATAAAAACTTCAAGCTGGTGTTAGGGTACAAAATTGTTTTCCTTAAAATAAAATTATTTGACTATATAAAAAAGAATAGGGCTTGGTGTATAGGGAGCACTTAATAAATGTTACTGCCTATTTAAAAATTCCTGGTCCTTGGGACTTCTCTGGTGGTCCAGTGGTTAAGAATCTGCCTTCCAATGCAGCGGACATAGGTTCGATCTCTGGTTGGGGAACTAAGATCCCACATGCCATGAGGCAACTAAACCCTGATGCTGCAACTAAGACCTGACACAGCCCAGACATGGGTGGAATCTTAGCGCCATCATCTGTTACCTACATGACCTGGAACAGGTCAATATCATCTCAGATTTCTTGTCAGTAAAAAGAGCTAATAATAACCTTTTCTTTATAGACCTGTTGTAATAACTAGACAAGATAACATTATGTAAAGCACTTTCCACAATACCGACATACAGAAAGCACTCAATAAATTGTAGTTAATAAAGGCATCATTATAGTAGTAGTGGTTTAGTCATTCAGTCATGCCCGACTCTTTGAGGCCCCATGGACTGTAGCCCATGAGGCTCCTCTGTCCGTGGGATTCTCCTGGCAAGAATACTGGAGTGGATTGCCATTTCCTTCTCCAGGGGATCTTCCCAACCCCGAGACTGAACCTGGGTCTCTTGCGCCTTCTGCAGTGGAAGGCAGATTCTTTACCACTAAGCCACCTGGGAAGCTCCAAAAGTATCATTATATATTTGCTATATGTGAGGAATGGTTCTAATTTTTTCAATGTATTACTCTATTTACATAAATTTTTTCTCAAATGTCACCTTTCAGTGAGGTCTTCTCCAACCACCTTATTTAAATTGACAAATTTTCTGTCTGTATCACTCCTTATCCCTCTGCCCTGCCCTTTCTCAACCCCCTCCTTAGAACTAATTTCTAAAACACTTACTTAATAAATAATTTTCTTGTTTAATGACAATATCCCTCCACTAGAATGGGTATGAGGGTAGGGAATTTGGTTTGTTTCCTTCTTTGTTCAGAGCCTACAATAGTACCTGATATCTCACAAGCAATCAATGAAAGTTTTGAATGAATGAAGAATTTAATCCTCAAGAAAATCCATGAAGCAGACACTGTTAGTATGTCCCTTTCACAAGTGAAGAAACTGATGCACAGAGAGATTTAGAAACTTACCAAGGAAGTGCTGGGATTTTAAAGCAGTGACTGGGCTCCAAGTTTTGTCATCTTAACCACAGCACTATACTGTTTCTTTTTAAGAGCTCATGGAGGGGTAGAATGAGGAGTGGGGTGAGGGGAAAAAGGAGAGAAAAAGAGGGAGAAAACATGAATGAGAGAATGAGAATAATGGAAAAGAGTGTATGCGAGCCTATGAAATTTAGAGTTTATTTTGCTTTTCGCTTTTTGTTATCTTCCTCCTCTGCATGAGAGTATCTACTTTTATTTGCTGATGAAATTTCTGTGCAAGACTTTGGAAATTTAGCTTTGACCTTTCGATAAAAGCAGTGATCATTCATTTGTCCCCAAAATATCATCTTTAGAGGACACTTCCATTGTCCAACTATCGCTCCATTGCTTTTATGTGTCTTTTGAACGAAGCTAAATGGGAAGGAATTATTTACACATTAGATAACTCATAGCTATTCAACACTGTACTAGAGGTTCGAACTTGTTCAATAAGGCAAGGAAAAAAACGCTTCCATATTGGAAAAGAAGAATAAAACTATCTTTATTCACAGATGACATTTGTCTGTGTAGAAAATCGAATGGAATCTTCAAAAAAGCTCCTGGAATTAATATGTGAGCTTAGCAAGTTAGTAAAATATAAGATTGGTATACAAATACCAACTGTACTTCATATCCTAGCTATCATACCAAGTGAAGTAAGTCAGACAAAGAAGGGTAAATATCGTATCATTCCGCTTATATGTGGAATGTAAAAAAAGGATACAAATGAACTTATTTTTAAAACAGATTCACAGACTTAGAAAATAAACATGGTTATCAAAGGGGAAAGATGGGGAGGAAGGATAAATTGCAAGTGTGGGATTGACAAATATATACTACTATATATAAAATAGATAATCAACAAGGACCTACTGTATAGCACAGGAAATTCTGCTCAATATTCTGTGATGACCTATATGGGAAGAATCTGAAAAAGAATAGACACATGTACAGGTACAACTGAATCACTTTGCTGTACCCCTGAAACCAACACAACATTGTAAATCAACTATAGTCCAATATAAAATTTTTTTTTTTAAAAAAGGAAACTTGGGGAAAAACAATTGGAAGTTAAAATAATAGAATACTATTTGCCATGCCATCCAAAGTATGAAAAACTTAGGGATACATCTGACAAAAGACAGAAAAAATGGGTACACTGAAAACTACAAAACATTGCTGAATGGAATTAAAGACAATTTCAATAAATGGAGAGATATGCTGTGTTCATAGCTTTTAAGACTCAACATCATCAAGATTTCAGTTTTTCCCATATTTGATACATAGATCGAACACAATCCCTGCCAAAATCTCAGCAGGTCTTTTTTCTTTTTCTGGAAGTTTACAGGCTGATTCTAAAATGCATATGGAAATGCACAGGACCTAGACTATCCAAAACAACTTCAAAAAGGAAGAATAAAGATTCACACTATCTGATTTCAAAACTTATCCAGCTAGGGTAATCAAGACTGTGTGGAGCTGACATAGAGATAAAATATTGATCAATTAAGAGTCTGGAAAAAAATAAATATATATTACATACATATATTATATATAATTGAGCTTTTATTTCAACAAAATTGCCAATGGAGAAAGGATATTCTTCTTCAATGATGGCACCAGAACAACTAGATATCCATATGTAAAAACAAAACTTTGATCTTTACCCTGCACCATATCCAAAACTTATGTTACATAATTGCCCTAAATGTAAAATCAAAATCATAAAACATCTAGAAGGAAACATAGACGAAAACTTCTGTGGGACTTCTCTGGTGGTCCAGTGGCTAAGACTTCATGCTCCCAGTGCAGGGGGCCCAGGTTTGAACCCTGGTCAGGGAACTAGATCCCATGTGCCACAACTAATAGTTCTCAAGCAGCAACTAAAGATCCCATAATGTCTCAAGGAAGATCAAAGATCCCACATGCTGCACCCAAGACCCAGTGCAGCCAAATAAATAAAAATATATATTAAAATTTGTATTTTAAATTTGTATTTATAAATACATATAGATATTAAAATAATAATAAATAAATACACTTGCTTTCTCCCCAGAAGGCAGGTCATAGTTTAAAAAAAAGAAAAAACAACTTTGCATTTTTGGGTCTGGCAAATATTTCTTAAATACGTTACCAAAATCATAATTCAGAAAAGAAAAAAAAATTAAAATTGGATTTCAACAAATTAAAAATTTCTTCTCTACCTTTAAATGCTTCTACACTCTAGATTTTTAGTCAGTGTTGGATTCATACTAATTATTTGGCTAGTGCTCTGTTTCCATACTCTCATAGTAGAGTTTGCAGCTCTTCTAATGCAAACCATAGTGGGCCATGCTTGATTGGTTATTTGTGTGAAAAACAACAGATTTGGCCTAGAGGCATTAGAAGATGCCATTGATTTAGGCTCTGTAATTCCTTGATGTCAGAAAGAACTGGGCCGAAAGTAAAAAATATTGAGGTATAAGGGCAAGATGGGAGTACTAACAGATAGATGGGTGGGGGAGGAGGGAGGAAGGGATGGAGGGAGGGAGAAAGAGTTCCAGAGAGAGAGAGAGAGAGACAGGGACTGTGATGGGGAGACAGAGATTTGTTACTTGGAGGAAAATGGAGGAGTCCTATTGAACATCACCCTTCCTTGCATTCCTAGGCCTCCTCAAGTGAGAGAGAACGGGATTCCAGCCAACACCTGGAAAGTGGACGTAACCTGAGCTCCGCCAGAGCAGTGCCAATGAGAGTTCTCAACCATGTATGCCACAGAGGAAAAAGAAGAGTTATTGAGGACCCCTGTTCTAGAGAGCAGCATGCGGAGTCCATGATTTTGTGTGGCAGGTGAGAAGGGAGAAAAATGACTCCTCCCTTCTAAGGCTCATGAGCAGAACACTCTTCTTGACTAAGCTGGAGAACCAGGAGCAGCATGGGCAGTCAGATCCTTAGGGGGGTTTTATTAACATGATGGTAGTTAGTATACTCTACACTCTAACCATCACAGAGATGTGGTGGTGTACCTACTAGGAACTATTTCCATGACTGGACTGTTTCTTCCTGGATGGTCCAGGAATTTCTTGTCTCAATCTATGGGCATGATGTATGTATTGCCAGTGGTGCTGAGGCTTTTGCTTCCCCATTTCTGGAGCTGGCGAAGCAGATAACCAAGCTCTGATTTGGTCAAGATCATACTGGCCAAGTCACATTGTCCCCAGCTGCAGTACTTTGGCAGCTGAAGCAAGCATAATCACTAGTTGACATTTATTAAGCAGTTGCCATGTGCCAGGCACTAGAAGAGCCTTACTTAAATTATGATAATTTTATCCTCACAATAGCCCAATGAGGTAGGTACAAAGTTAATCAGTGATAGAGCCAGGATTCACATCCAGGTGCATCTGACTCCATAGTTGATGTCCTTTCAAATACACACGAGGCCACATGATTGTTTTGTTTAAGGAGTTCTTTGAACAGCCTCATCTGCAGTTGGTTGGCACTAGGTGAAAGCTCAAAGTATGCCAAACCTATGTGCTATTGACCCCTTGTTATTAAAAGTCCTTTTCAAATGTTTTATATTAGCTTCCTGCCCTATTAATAAGTGTACCTTCTTGGATAGATTTGACCTTTTTGTTGTGACCAAAGGTCTTGCACTATCCTGGATGTGAAATATTAGAGGAAAAAGACAATTAGGCTACAAATGTCCTGATTCTCGGGCACACCTCACTCCATGTTGTTCTTAGAAATACATTCTGACATCAGCTTATGTTTCTGTCATTTGTCTTTTTCTACAAAGGAGCAACAGCAGAGAGGGAGGGGGAGGCAGGGTAGGTAGAGAGAAAGAGAGAGTGAGTGAGTATGGGGCTTTGGTTTTTTACAAACCTTTGTAATATTAGACCTAGCCTAATAGCTAAACTAAGGCATTACTGACACCATCATCGCATTGAACTACAGCGATGATTTGAAAAGTTGAATTCTTGGCCATTTGATTGCTGTACTCATACAGCATACCACAATTTTGAAGTGAAACTACACACACACACACACACACACACACACACACACACACACACACACTTTCATACAGAGAGGCAAAACTAGGGGTTTTGGTGGTAGTCACAGCCTACTGTTTTAGAAGAAATACATGGCTCTCAATGAGAGGAAATGACATAATCATGAGATCATAGTACACAGGACTTGGATGCTAGTAATCCACCTGTAAACAACTCAGTCTGAACATAAAACTGCACCACACTGAGTCCACACAGAACAACCAAGACTTCGCCTCTTCATTCTAAAGCAGGAAAGTTTTCCATTTGGGTCCTGCCAACTAAAACCAAAGGACTGGTGTGTTTATTTATGAAGCTATGTGCTCCTGACTGGGCTCATCTAGAGACTGCTGAATAGATAAAGAGGCCTGTTCATTATGAGACAATTTTGGAAAAAACAGGTTGGAGTCACTCTTCCTGTGGTATCTGCTACCAGGATTGGCTCTGGATAGATGTGTCAAGTGAGCAAGGTTTGACTTAACTATCTCAGATTCCCCTTCTGTCCTCCCTTTCCTCCATTTTAGCATCCTTCCTTCCCTCTCCAGTTTAATTCATTTAAGCTGACATTTATGGAACTGAATTCAACATTTATGGCATCTTTTACCAGGCACCGTGCTTGGGTGCTCTGCCCTGGTCTTGTAATATTCATGTCCTCCACTACTATTTGGAAATTGAACTTGGTCCTTGTCTTTCCATACCCTGAGTCTATGTGAAAAACATCTCAGGCTGAGAGGACTGGTTGATTTTCAGCATCATCTGCAACTGCTTACAATCTAATTTTTAAATGATGCCTCTGAATATTACACACACACACACACACACACACACACACACACACACACACACACATCCTCATCCTTGGTTGACTGACTTGAGGAAAAACAGCTATAGTAATCTACGAGTTCTCTTTATTGCTTTCTTGATGAAGGAGTGTGTTAAAGGCTCAAGATAGCTCAACAGTAATATTGATAAAGGGTAACTGTCCAAACACAACTAGAATATGGTACTTTGGAGAAATAGTGAAGTATTTGAAAAGTGCATGCTATTTCGTCATCACTACTGCTACATTTTTTTAAATGGAATGATTTCAATTTCTCCCCAAGGTCTCCATTTTCATGGAGGCTGACAGAACCCACAAACATGGGTATGGTGGTGTATGAAGGGCATAGCACTCAGCTGGACATCCTGAGACCAGGCTCCAAGCCTTGTCTGATGTGATTAACCGAAGTGTCTTGCTATCCGGGAGAACTGCAGCATATGCTGAAGTAGAAAGAGCACAGGACAAGTATTAGAATACCAGGATTCTAGGCTGACATTTGTGACTAATTAGCTGCGTGACTCTGGGAAAGTGACTGACCCTTCTTGAGTCCTTATCTGGTCAACAAAAGAGTTGGTTTCATGTGACATGTGAACATGTTCTGATACAAACAGGAAATCTGTAACAGCTCCTGTGGTTGACACACATGCTCAGCCTTGATGGTTAAAACGCTTGTTGGGAATAACCCAATGGATCAGCAAAGGGATTGTCCCTGATGCATCGGACAGAATAACAGACTCACATTAGCAGAGGGAACTAAATTAAATATGGCAGCCTGGTCTGTTTGGTCTCTGATCAACCTCTGCCAAACCTATGCTTCCTGATCTCTGTGGTATGGCTCTGCACTGCTTTTTATTTTCCTGTTCTGTCATTTTGGCTCACTGTTAGCATAGAATAAACTGCATATACCTCCCTGAAAGTCATTGCCAGGGTAGTCTGGCTCTGCTGCTCAGACATATCCCATTCCATCTGTTCCTCCCTGAAACAGAGGGTTGGCTACCCAGCTTCAGATGCAGGCAATAAAATGGAGCAAGCAGAATGACACAACTTTTAAGCTGTAGGCTTCTTAACCTACTAAGCCTGCTATACTGCATGTTGGTCGGCCCCGGATGAATTGAGGTTGGGAAAAAAGGCAGAATTGTTAGTTCAGTTTTAGCTTTGACCTCATCTACAACTCTCACTGGTTTTCATCAACATGAGAGGATTCTGTCCATCTTAGTGATTAGTTTGCATTTTCCTCTTCTGATGTTTCCTTGCCACCTGGGAGATAAATGGAAACAATTAAAGGATTCAAGGGTCACTTCTCAGAAGCCTTCATTGATATCCCCACATGATGTCTTCTCCACCTGGACCTCAGCATTGGTTGGGGTGACTCTGTTGGGTCCACCAATGGAGACTCTGTGACTGCCTCTCTATGAAGACCACGTTGCCATCCTCTGTCCTCCACGAAGATTGTGAGTTCCTTGAGGGCACCTATTGTATCTTATATTTGTCTCTGTGGCCCAGGGTCTAGCACAAGGGCACAATGTCAAAGTTTGATAGATTTTAGTGATGATTGTTACTATTACTGGTGCTAAGGAAGGGTTATGCCAAGATTGTTCATTGGAAGACACCATATAAGCACACAATATCCTCTCCAAGCCTCCATTTCCTCATATATCAAATGGAAATAATAATAGTGCCTACTTCATGAGCTTTTGGTAGGTGAGAATTAATGAGACAAAATGTATCAAGTGCTGGGGGACAGAGATTGGCCCATATCACCCGCTCAACACATACTAGTTGTTATTATTTGGGGTTGTGAGGTATATTTGAGGCAGCGTGACTTGTCTTCAAAAGAGAGGAGGCCAATTACTTTTCAGAGAAGAACACACCTTCTATCTCCTAGCCTGTATCTGGCCTCAAAATAACACAGAGGAACTCTTAAAAACTGCTCCATGTCTCCCTGTCATTACAGGGACATTACAAATAACATGAGAAAAGCCAGCAGAACAACACCCACCCCAGATGCTGACTGTTGTGAAAAGGCACCATGGGGAAAACCCCGGGGGGTGGGGCAGAAACCCACCTAGCTCCCTCCTTCCCCACCACACTCCCCCAAATCCAGGAAATAACCACTCTCTCTAACCAATAATAACATGTGTTCCTAAACATTGATAGACATTGTTCTGTTCTAGAAAGTGTGGGAAAATGACCCCCCCCCTCACCCAGATAGCCTCACCATATTCATGGAAGGTCAGTACTGCTGCTGTTGACAAAAATATTCTGAGAAGGAGAAAATGTACAGAGAAAGAGTTTAAAAAAAAAACTTCCTGCCAACTGATGGGAGATAAGAGAAAGGGAACCTGAAACATACACTTGAAGAGAATACCGTCTATTGGAGAACTTTTTATTCTTCATTAATAACCCCCCCAAAGGATGAAGAATTGAAAAGAACAAGCACAATCTGTGGGTCACATACACGAGAGACAAAAGACACCTAGCTCAGAATGTGCGGGAAGGGAGGCCCTCACCATGGCAGAAGCTTGGGAACTGTCCAGATCCAGCAAGTGGGCTATAAGATCGTGTTTATCTACTTAAGAATGTATTTCTGCTGGCCTCCTAGGTCAACAGCTCAGAAATGGTATTAGGTATGCGCTCCTTATGTCATCTGAACTCCAATTCTACCAACTGCTCTCTTGTGGCTCACTGAGACTCTTCACTCACAAGGTAAGAGTCTGGGTTCCCACAAAGCCAAAAGACACAAAACAAGGCTCCTTTCAAAGCACAACAGCAATCACAAGTATCCCTAATTATACATCAGGGTCTAATAAATGGAGACCATGCCCTGCAGTTGTCAGCAGGACAGGTGTGTACAAGATTCCCAGACAGGGGCTGACGTTTCTGCAAGCGTGGAGTTCAAGTGATTCTCCAGTGCTATCTCTGTTAACCGCGGGCACATGCTGACAATGAATTGGGACTAATTTGGAAACAGTCAGCTGCTGGAGAGTGTGTGCATCAAATCCCTTCCTTCATAATTTATACAGCATTTTGATTGTGGTGTTCGGCAATAAATAACTGAAACAAGTTCTAACTGCTCTGAGAGGCCTTCTTATGTCTTCACCACTGCTTTTGATATTCTCCAGGATAGCGCACATTCAACTTTATATGCAAACCTGAAATGGTATTCAGGAGAAGAAGAGGGAGAAAAAGGCAGCCAATAGACCTTTCACTTTGGGAATTGAAAATAAGATCATATTCAAACTGCAGCATTTATGGCCCAATGCTTAATACATATGATATGTGACCATTACAAATTCACCTTTCGTAGCAAAGCTGTGCTCTTGTAGTGACATAGCTTATTGCTAGATTAGAGCTTTTAGCATGATGAAGGTATCTTTCATCTTCTCCTGGATGTGGGCTGGGTGCTCCTTCGGGGCTGTATTTCTGCCTGTCACAATGCCCGACAGCGCTGAGACATAGGGCTTACAAGAATAGGACCTGAGTCATTCACCAAAGGGCTGCAGCCACTTTGAAAAGGGAGCACCTACTTGGAGATATCTTATCTGCAAGGGATCACACTCTCTCCGATTGCCATGCTCTGCTAAAGCCAAAGAGAGAGGTCAGCCAACATTGTTTCATGGAATCAACCCAAAGAGCAAATCTAACATCCCAAATATTCAGCCAATCCAAGTTTTTGGCAATATCAAAAAGACAGTTTCAGGTAGGTCACAGTACAGGTTAGTCCCCAGGAAAAGAATACACATATCATGTATATCACTGATATGGTTACAATGTACACACACTTAAAACCAGGCCAGTTGTGGAATGGCTTTCCAGATTCTTCTAAATCCACCCCAAATCTTAGTGTATGGATCAGACAGATTTTCACGGATTTTACAAATCATAAAATGATTGATCAGTGCCACTGCTTCTCCTTTCTTCCATTTTTGAGAAGTACGGTTCAAATCTTGCCTTGCTATAAGTCCTTGGCCGTCGTCACAATCAGCCCTAAAAGCTCTCTTTCCAAACTCATCTCCTGATGCTCCCCTCTCTCTTCTCTCCCTTCTTTAGTCCTTCGTGCACCCAATATTCCTGACACCTGCCTCACTCATTTAAATTCCCCAGTGACTAACCCAAAGCGAAGCCCACAGAAGGCATTCCGCAAATCTCTGAATGAATATGAATGAATGACAGAATAAGGACAGCACATGGCTTTGTGACAGCTATGTCAGATGCGTGGGGGCACTTTCCACTTACTTCCCATTCTTAGATGTGTTCCGGGCCTTTGCGGATGATGGAGAGTTGGCGCCTGGAGTAGTGTTTGGAGAACCCCGTTTATCCTTACTATACCCACAGAAAGAATAGAAAAAGATATACAACCATGACCACAGAGATGAAAATAAACTAATCATTTCATTTCACTCATTTCATTTAAAGACTTTCAAGGTGCCTCTCTTGATCTCTCAATCTGTGTGTGTGTGGTGTGTGTGTGTGTGTCTCTCTGTCTCTCTCGTCTGTCAAAATAAAGCATGATCTTATCCAGAGCTGCCCTTCAAAGGTAAAGAGAGTGGGGACCACTGGTCAAATTCAAAGAACGTTATTCTTCTGACATTCAAAGCTTCAGCTGGTGGATGCCATTCATGATAGCACCACAGCCCAGGGCCCCAGGGAGGCTCTGGCCAAAAAAAAAAAAATTGTCTTTAACATAAAATCTTTTATTTGTCTCTGGGTTCTCTGTACTTCGAGTTCAGTTCTGAAGCTGCTGACTTGTTGTGAAGTATGTGGATGCCAAATGACTTCTAAGAGTCTTTGGGAGATACTATCAGATGAATTAATAATTCTCACTCATAACGTTAGCATAGGAAGGCCGTGAATCCAGATATTCTTTCAGGAGAGGCACCACCTGCTTCATGAGTAATTGAATTTAAATCTCCACCTTCCATAACTTCATAGCTTATGTCAAAACTTGGGAACAATTACGAAATAAATCACTAGGAAGGTCTGCTTAATCTCATCGGGTTAATAAACGCAGACAAATTAATCACTGGAAGGTAAACAAAGAGGATAATTGATTGGAGGCTTCTTGATTACTTTATTCTATTTTCTTTATCAAACTATTTCTACCATTATCTTCAATTCAGCTGCTCTGCCTTGAAATTATTACTTTACTTCATCTTCAGATTTCCATGGAAACCAATTCAAAGCCCTTTTCCCCACTTGATGATGTGTGGAATTATTTATCCTGATTTCATCAGAAAGATTTTTTTGTTGTTGTTAGTAACATCTACGTCAGCATAACCTTTTATGAAAAGTGAAGGTAAAAAATAGCATTGAAACATGTATATTATATTATCATATGTGAAACAGAACACCATTCCAGGTTCGATTCATGAGACAAATGCTCAGGGCTGGGGCAATGGGATGACCCAGAGGGATGGGATGGGGAGGGAGGTGGGAGGGGGGTTCAGGATGGGGAACACATGTAAACCCATGGCTGACTCATGTCAATGCATGGCAAAAACTACTACAATATTGTAAAGTAATTAGCCCCCAACTAAAATAAATAAATTTATTAAAAAAAAAAAAGAAAAGAAAAGTGAAGGTAAAAAAGAAAAATGCATACTTGGCTTTCAGTGAGTATAATAGAGCCTTCCAAAGGCACAGAATATTGTCTGAGAGAATGTCAAAGAGCTTTCCAGATATTTATGAATCTTTTAAGTACATCAGAAATAGGTCTCTACAAAGAGCTGTATTTAAATGTGGGGTGAGGTGGGGTTGGGGGGTCACAAAAGATATTCTGCCTCGCATCCCTCAGCTTTAAGTGACTCCATGGATGTGACTGGAACAAGAGATAACTATGCGTTCCCAGTGATAGAAACTGCCTGCCGTGCAGGAGACCTGGGTTCAATCCCTGGATCCAGAAGATCTGTTGGAGGAGGGCATGGCTACCACTCCAATATTCTTGCCTAGAGAATTCCGTACACAGAGGAGCCTGGCGGGCTACAGTCCATAGGATCACAACGAGTCAGACACGACTTAGGAACTAATATTCCCAGTAACTGCCAAGGTGATCCAGATGTGTGTGGGCACAGGGCTAATCAGACAGATAGCAAAAGTTCCAGCAGGTAGGATTGTGTCCAGGAGGGCCTCAAAACAGTTCTTTGAAGTGGGAGTCACCGAGGTGAGCTCCGATCCTTCTGCTGGAGTAAGCGGCTCTGGACAGCGGCCACATAGTCTGTCTCAGAGGAGGTATCAGAAGTCCACTGAGACAGTGCTGAAGAACTCATGCAGCGCTGCTCCTGCCTATCCATGCTGACTTCCTGGCAAAGAACTTCTTAACCATCCCTGGACCATACCAGCTACCACTGGCATTCAGAACCTCGCTCAGAAATGAAGTGATAACACCAAACAACTGGACAAAAGATTGGAACTCAGAAGAATTCTAAAGTGTCTCTTCCAGAAGGCTGCTGCTGTGTCATGTGAGGGATGAAATATGCTGTGTGTTGCAAAATTCAAGCAGGTCTCAATTCCACACTCTGCTCATTGACCACTGAGTCTTCCTCCTCCTAGCCTCTCACTCAAACAGAAGGCAGTGGGAAACTTTGCTAAAAACCTTTGGAAACAAAGACCCTTTTGATCTTGCAGACTGCTAGGCTCAGAGAAGGTGGTCATTTAACACCCTGTTCCCCCAAGTCACTAAGTTCATGCATTCTTGTTCTTTTGAATAAAAGACACCCATCCCCACTGCTGTAGTCCCAAATCTTTTTGTCTTTTTATACTGTTCATGGGGTTCTTGCAGCAAGAATACTAGAATGCTGGTAAAGATTGAAGGCAAAAGAAGGCAGTAGAGGATGAGATGGTTGGATAGCATCACTGATTCAATGGACATGAACTTGAGCAAACTTCAGGAGATAGTGAGGGACATGGAGGCCTGGCATGCTGCAGTCCAAGGGGTCGCAAAGAGTTGGACAGGACTTAGCCACTGAAAAACAACAACAAATTCCCATACCTGTGTGTTGGAAGCCAAGGATCCTTTAAAATCATGACAAGTGACCATGTTTAAGGTCAATGCAGGGCACCACAGGACATCAGGAAAAGCTGTCAGCTGCCTTACTATTGTTAACTGCTGCTTTGGAGGTGGGGGTGGTGGTCTTGGAGCAGTCGTCCTTTAGGTGATAGAAATAAGGACTCCTCTGACCTACTGCCAAATCCTGCACGTGTAGATTTGAGGGGGAATAAACACAAATACTTTCTCAGAAAAATTGCAGATGGAAGGCAAGGCACCAAGACTAGGGGTGAACAAGTACTAAAAACTTCAAAATGTTTGTTTCATGCCAGCAGCAGAGATCCACTGACAGGGGCAAAAGTGAAAGGGAAAGAGAAAGTCACTCAGTGGTGTGTGACTGTGACCCCATGCACTGCCGCCCACCAGGTTTCTCTGTCCATGGGGTTCTCCAGGCAGGAATATTGGAATGGGTAGCCGTTCTCTTCTTCAGGGGACCTTCCCGACCCAGGGATCGAACCCAGGTCTTCCGCATTGCAGGATCCCATTCTTTACCAGCTGAGCCACCAGGGAAGCCCAACAGTGGCAAAATGAACCTGAAAGTGGGGGAGGGACGAGCAGAACAGTGGCAGGCTTGGATCCTTGGAGTTTAATTTTGTAGATGTATCAATACTAAGGACTGTTGTATAGAAAGGCTGGCCAAACATTGAGGGGAAAGAGCCATCGTTCTTCCTCAAAGTTCCAAGCTATGTAGGTAAGTCTGGACAAGGTGCTATGATTTTGAAACTTAGAGGCAGAAAGACCCTGAGTTTTCCACAAGTGATCCAAGAAAGAGAAATAGAAAATCCTGCAACTGCAAACTGAGAGCCTCAGAGATCTGGGAAAACATGGGTGGACAACCCAAAGATGAAGATGCTGCCAAGGATAATGACCATGGAAGGAAACATCTGCTAATCCCAAGGGCTACAGGAATAAGTCCTGCCTGCTTTTAGGTTATATAGGTGATAATTTGGGCTATATGAGGTTCTAGAGGACTGCCTGAGATCACAGCCAGTTTCCAATTTACACTTCTGGAACAAGAGCACCCCAGCCATCATTATTTTGTCTGTCTCTAGACCACTTATCAGCCCTTTTGACTTTCATTTCCTCTTTGGATCTTAAAAGCTATGGCCCGAAATCCCAGAGGGCATGGATCCAGGCTTCTCCCACTCCTCAGGAGTAAGCTATCTTCTTCAGAAGGTAAGATTCTTTCCTCTCTCCCTCCCAATCCAGCCTCTTCAAAGATGTATAAACACAATTCCAGGTGAGATCCTGATACAAAATGTAATGAATGCCAGCACTCTCTCTGTCTGCTTGGTTGGCTGTCCATCAAGTATCAAGTAAATCATTTTCCACAGGCTCCACAAATGTTTCCACCACCAGAAAAGTGGGGGGAAAATCCTGCAATATTATGCACATTGTATTCAGGTGGGAAAACTATGACTAACCCAACTCTTCAGCATTTTCAAAGTGTTTCTGATTGAATAATTTGATGCTGAAATGGCATCCAGTGTACTTCACCTAAAATGGTAATCAGATCCACTCCAATCTGGATTTTTCATAGGTCAGAGAGGTATTTGAGGGAGAAGAACCCAAACATCCTTGACTCACTTTCTTGGTGGGTGGCATACAGCAACTTCTGCATTTCTTGTAGTACTTTGTAAGCTCTTTCTGGAATTAATTTATCGCAGATCCCTGAGAAATAGTTGTGTTGCTCTAAGTACAACAACATTGAAATTTTAAAAATGAAATTTCAGGGTCCTAGGAAATTGAAATACTATTTCACAAGGGGAGTTGGGCTATAATACTCATTGTCTACTATCTTTTATTTGGCACTTAGCATGTGGTACCTGCAGACCTACAGTGTTGTTTATATTTTACTGTTTTTCTGTCCCTCCAACTAGCTCTTAAGAGGATGCTTCAAAAACATTTGTTAAACAAATAAATGAAAAGGCTGCATTTTGGCTCAGTGGAAGAGGAGTTCTGTGATTGATTATTGATGTCTGGCACCAGTGTGAGAGAAGGAAGTGGTGACATACCAGTCCTATATGTTCCATCCCTAAAGAAGAATGGTCTGGGAAAACTGGATTCCAGTTACTGATGGTTGATCATCACGCAAATCACAAAGACAGGTAAGCTTAGAAAGGATGCTCAAGCAAAAAATCTGTTGCATTTGTATGGCTTTCAGTGTTTTTCCAGTGTGTGTTCTTATAAGTGGTAACAGAGATGAAACCCAAGCTGTTCTTTAGGGGTTACTTCAGGTCTCTCTTGGGAAATGGTAGCTACTCTTTGCTCCCTAGAAATGACCCTCAGCTCCTTAGAACTCCCAGGAAAAGGAGATGTGCTTAAAAAATACAGACTCTACCAAGGATAGAAGCTCTCATCTAGTATTCTTTCCAAAAGGTGCTTGAGTCCCCTCTACAACCTATCACCCCACCACGTGGTTGTCATTTGCAGCCCTTTAAATCGTGATTGCTTCCCCATGAAAGCCTGCTTTTCTATTTTCTAAGAGGCTCACGTTGCTGAAGTATTTTTGCCCTTGTCCTGTTACTGAGCAAGACGGCTCTTCAAATATTGATTTCCTTTAATTAGAGCTGATGAGCCTTCTTCATTTCATTTTTTTGTCTTTCTAGGTTATGTCCTGAGTGCTTTGCTTTCTTGGCTCCGAACTTTTTTATTTTCTTCTACCTAAAGTGTCTAAAGGAGAGTCCAAACCTCTTTAAAGCATCCTCTTCTCATGATCTATGGTTTCTGTTAATCATCAAGCAAAGAAAGTTCAGTTTTCTAAGCTGTGCTCTCCTTTAGCTTCCTCCCCTAAGTTCCCTTTGTTTAACTGTGGGCAATGACTGAGGGTCTTGAGACAAGAGAAAAGCTCATCTTTATTGCTGTGAAGCCCAGTGTGGGTGTGATCTCTCAGAAGCAACCTCAGGCGTTCAAAGCATTTATTCAGAAATCTTGCATTCTAATCCTGGCTGCCAGGGAGGCGTATGATTTCCTTATGTCTTAGGATCGTCATCTCTAAAGCAGAGGGCATTCAGCTGATCAGGTAAACCATTCATACAGAAGTTCACAATTACTTTATTTTGCAACTGCAGAGCTCTTGGCAAAGGCACCTGGGACACTTGCATTATCTTGCCCTCTCCCCTTCCAAGAACTTCTCACTCTCACAACTCACCACAGGGGCATTGGGGACAGGAGCGAGAAGCTTACAGATTATTGTTGCTGTTTTGCTCTTTTCACCTCTTGGCACCTGCTGTTTCTGCCCAGGGAAAGCGGTTGCATCCCTGAATGCCTCACTAGGATCAAGAAAGAACATTAGTCACTTCCTAAATTATACTGTCTCTTCATCTCGGCTGGCTATTCACCTAAGTCTTTACCAAGGGCTTGGACGTCGGCTACAGACTGTCAGAGAGGCCACTGGAACTGTGTCCTACCGCTACTGAATTCACATCTAGTCCTGGGCTACTCCATCAGATAGGGGATTGAGAAGCAAAAAAAAAAAATCATAGTTCTGGTATTGGATGGTTTAGGGTGATTGAGACCTGAAATATGACGGGAGCTTGCACCAGAATGATCATTATGGGGATGGCAAGAAGGAAACCCTGCACAGCATAGCAAAAGGAAATGACTGAACTTGAGAAGTGACTCCATCTGGAGAAGGAGAATAAAGTCTTCAAGAAAACTGATGAGAAGTTTGGAAGCTGAATGCCTGGAAAGATGGAGGTGCCAGTGAAAGAGACAGATTAGTTGGGAGGGGCATCTGGGCCAGAGAGGAAGATGATGGATTTGGTCAGGAGCCTATCGAGTTGGGGTGTTGATGGACAGTGTCTAGCAGGCAATTAGAGAGATGGCACTGCAGCTCAAGAATAAAGACAGGGTCAGATGTGCAGTCATCTCTCCCACGTGAGAGTCAAGGTGGCGATGGGACAGCGATACACTGTGATTAATGAGTGGATGTTTGGGAGGAGGGACAGCCTGGACCACAATCTGCTTTCTTCTACCCCAGTTTGTGATGATTGACAAGTGGGTTACAAAGTCTTATATCCCAGGAGATATAAGCGAACTGTGCCAGTTCACTTGGTCGTATAGAGTTCAATGCTAAAGTTAATGAGAAACTGCAGCCCTTGAGCCTTCTGCAGGCCACTGATTTTCTTCATCCTGTGCCCATAGGCTGCTTGTCCCAATCCTCTTAGCCCAGCCAGACTGCTTACAGGTCACAAAGGGATAGGTGGGTGGCATCACTGTCAATCCATTCCCATAACAACAACACCTGACAAAGTACTTCCCAGGCTGCTGTCACCTTGGTATAAGGAGGGCAGTCTGGCAGAGAAGCAAAACACAGCTTTAAACTTTGGCTTCACTTGCAGCTCACATCTCTTCCTCTTTGCTCCCCTCTTCCAAGGCCTAACCATGTGGCAGGGACTATACCTCCCATCGATCGTGCTAAAATCCTCTCCTATTTTTCACTGTGATTCCCTTCCCTTTTCCTGTTATCAGCCTTTGCACTGTGCCCCACTAACTGGCACCCTTAGTCACCCTTTCTGAGCATCCTCAATGGTACAAAGATGACACAACTAGTAACATCACCCCAGTTGGGGGTGGGGGCAGCCTGCCTGGGAGCAAGTCAAGAGCTTTGCCCTTGCAGAGCTAAAGTACAACAGACCTCCTGAGTTGAGCTGAGTTCTGGAGGGCAATCTTTAAGGAACTGTGGCCATGATCTTTCCCACATCGAGGCAAGCCTTGGCCTGGAGCTCTTGGTCTGCAACCTACCCACTGAATCACCGAACTTCTCTGAATCTCAGTCTCCTCATCTGCAAGTCCTAATTCTTAAGGCCACAGTATAGTTTTGCAAACTATAAAATCTTAAATAATGTATTTGCTCAAAAATATTTACTGTGTGTTTTCTGTGTGCCCTTTATCGTGCTGCGCCTTGGGGATATATTGATGAGTGGGATAAGTTCCTGCCCTCAGGCAACCCAGAGGCCAGTGCAGGAGGTTAGTGTGTTAATTGTTACAAAACAACACCACATACCAGATCGGACAAAGCAAGTGTGAAAAAAATATTGAGTTGGCCAAAAAGTTTGTTTGGGATTTTCTGTACCATCTTATGGAAAAACCCAAACGAAATTTTTGGCCAACCCAATACTAGGGAAATAAACCAGACAGTAGCTGCCTCTGCTTAGGAGAACCAGGGAAGGCAAAAGTAAAGCTGAATTACTAAGACAAAAATCCTGATTTTTGATTTGCATTAAAAATCAGAAAATAAAACCTGGGTTATAAGATTTTCACAAGATAGAACACATTGTGCTGACCTTTAGTTTGAAACCCTACATTCCAACAGTGGCTCTGAGACTTAGATGTCAGCATAACCTGGAGAACTTGTAACACCCAGATGGCTGAGTCGGACCCCCAGTCTCTGATTCAGCAGGTCGAGGAAGTTCCCAGGCGATGCTGACATAACCAGCCTATGGAGCACATTCTGAGAACCAGTGCCTCCCGGCTTCTTGGCCTCTTGGCTAAGATCAGGCGGGCAGAACCACTGCCTCACAAGACACATGGGAAAGCCACACTCAGGAGCCACCGGGGGGCTACAATCCACCGTATGCATTGGCCCTGTTTTCCAGGCAAGGCAATTAGACTCTTCTGGATGAAACATCTCCGCCACCCTGCTGTGCTGCTCCTGAGTCAGGAAAGAGGTAGATGCAAAGGGCTGCCGACATCCAGCCCTGGAGAAGCTCGTCTTCCCTGAGGAAGTGGCAATTACTGCAAACACCACAGAGCGGGGCGCAGAGCAGGTGAGGGAAAAATTGGATCTGACAGCATTAATTGTGCTTGAAGTTTTATTTACTGAAAATGATCTGGCATAATTAAAAATTCACAACTGGAGTCTAGCTGGTGAGCATTATACATTAGGGAGTCCCTAAGAGGAGGCCAGAAAAGTCTCAGTGAACTTTTAGGAAAAGCCAGAGAGGCCAATTACCGTGGCAGGAATTAGCACACAGAGAAAAAAAGAGAAGTCCATTCATTTCCTTGGAAGTGTGATTCTGACTTTATACTTCAGAATGACATGAACCAAGGCTGTTGCCAGTGGGGCAAGCAGGAGCTGATCATTTATTCATTTCCTTTTCCTTGGTGAACAATTACTTTGTTTTTACTTTCTGCTAACTCTATTCTTACGGTATTTTCAAGAATGCCCACTCTGCCTGTATGTTATATATTCAATTGTTTGAGGACAATGGAGGTAAATTATGTTCCGATCTGTTTATAAAGTTAACTTCTTGAGACATCTGTCATACAGAAGGTTTTCAATACCTGCTGGCTGCTAAGCATCCTGATAAACGTGGCTTCTGACATATGTTTGTTGAATAGAACAGACTAACCTATATGAAGTTAGAGGTTTGGTAACAGACTCATGTGCCCTTTCATTTTTTGTTCAAATGACTATATCAGACTGTGCTGTAGGCTTACAAACATGATAAAACCATTGCAGTGCCATTTCTCGGCTCTAGTGCCCACAGCAGACTAAAACCAGCAGGAATCAGCACTTTGGAGAATGGCATTGCCAAATGAACTGAAGGCAACTCTGAAGTTGTGGGAAGAGCATGGGTGCTGGATCAGGCAGATGTGGGGTTGCCTTCTGTCTCTGTAATAGCTGGAGGATCTTGGACAGGTTGGATGACGGAGGCAGGGTTGCTCCTGCCAAACCAAGGCCTCTGATCTTAACACTGGGGATTCAGGGTACCAATTCTCTAGCTATGTGTTGGAATTCAAAGCCAAGAGCATTCAAATGTACTTTTGTGGCTGAACTCCACATCTTAAGAGCTTTCTAAAGGGGTGATTGTATTCAAGATTTAAAAGTGCAGCTGGCTTCCCAGGTGGTGCTAGTGGTAAAGCACCCACCTGCCAATGCAGAAGATTTAAGAGACACAGGTTCGATGCCTGGGTTGAGAAGATCCCTGGGAGGAGGGCATGGCAACCCACTCCAGTATTTTTGCCTGGAGAATCCCATGGACAGAGGAGCAAAGAGTTTGGACACGACTGAAGCAACTTGGCACACCACACACATGCTGATTGTATTCAACATGTAAAATTGCAGCTGGCTCCTTGGAAATAAAGTGGAAGGGCCATGTCCACAAGGTGTTGAAAGTGTTTTCTGGGGTAGTTAGGAAAGAAAAGTTCTCTCAACTCTGCTCTAGTATGTCTCTTTATAGCACTGCATCTTTAAACCAAAGGTTTTCACACATTTCTCTTCATTTATATTGAGAAGGACAGTTTAAGACTCAAAAATATTTCCATTTTCAAACTGCTCAAGCATCACCATTCAGGGATCACATATCTGTGCGAACACATGCTGTTTCTAAGTAGGGGCTCTTTTACCAATGTCATCTGTTCTATGATGCATATAGGCAACTTCTAACTTGCTTTTCTGAGTGAAATCCAATAATCAGCTTCTTTCTGTTGTGTTCCAATTTGGAAATCTGAGCATTATTCTACTGTGTATGTTCATGGAAGATTAAAACACTAAAAATTCATGGAAACAAATCTTGTTCTCCATCACTCATTAATCACTATTAAATGCTAGGTCTTGCATAATTTATAATAATATACTTCTTTCCACGAATACGAGTGTTTAATAACAGTCTAGTCTGACACAGAACACTTAGCTAAGCCAAAGATTAAGATGAAGGCTCTTTATTGAGTATACCCCACTCCAGGCAAGGGAAAGACTCAGAAATATGGAGCTAGAAGGATCCTCAGAGAGAAGAAAGTAAGGTTCAGAGAGGAGAATGGATGGACGCAAGGGAGATATCCAAGGATGGACATTGAGTTAATAATAGAATTTGGCTGGTACCTGGCAAACTGGGCCAGCACCCCTACAGAATACAGAACAAGGCAGGAAGGCTTGGGACCAAAGACGAGGTAAACATGAATGAACTGTGGCTCTATTTGCCAAAATAAGTAGTACAAGAAGCAGGGTGGGGAGGAAATCTTTGAGAGTGGGAGAGTATGTGGAAGGAGATGAGAAGTTCAATTTGGGGTTATGTTGAGATTTATGTGCCTGTGGGACACAAACTGACAACTGGATCTATGGTTGCAAAGCTTAGTTACATATACCTCAGCTGAAGAATGGTCTCCAGAGATTTTAGAGTCTTCAGCATACTGGTGGTATTTGAAAATCTTCAAGTAGAAGAGGTTATACAGGGAGAGTATGTAGAATGAGAAAAGAAGAGCCTGGGAAGAAGATGAAGAAGAACAAGCTAGAATGGAGAAAGCGAGCTCTTACAAACCAAAGCAGAAACTGGATCTGAAAGCATGGATGTTGCAATCATAAGAGATGCATTTGCTGATTGTAAGATAGTCTTGTGTTTCGGGTTTCCAACTGCTCTATGCTGCTTTCTCCTAGCACACTTTTCTCATTAGTTGTGGTATTGCATCGGTTATGCTGTCCTTTATAATGCCAGGAGTATTTGATAGAGGAGAAGCCTTCTTGATCACATGCAAACTGTTCTCATCAATTCCTGGAAAAGATGATCCTAAGTATGCTGAAGGAAGCATCTTGTGCCAAACAAATCTGTAATTTTCAGCTTTAGACATATTTTTTCAGTCTGTCCTCGCTTATCGAAACAAAAGTCAATAAAAACAGAAACTGTTTTAGTGCCTAACCTAGATGAAGTAACTGTACTAAAGTTTATGCAAATATAGTTATAATCTCCCAAAGAGCACTAGTCTGCTTTTCATTATTGTTCTTGTTGTTTGCTTCCTCTATTATGTACAAAATCAGAAATGGGCCTTAGTGCTCCCCCCTTGGCTTTAAAAGGAAATACTGGCTCTGGAATAATCAGAATTCAAGTCAACCATATGGCAAGACCCACATGTTTTACACTTGGGAAGGCCTGGGCTTCCTGGGAGTCCTGATAGTATCTCTGTCACCTCTTTGTAACATAGGTTCTGTGCTTTGAAATAATGGCCCTCTAGTTCAAGACAGCAACTAAACAGTCAACTTACTATTAACAAATTCTTTAAGCCTATACAAACTGGGTGTCCATATATTTCTCCACAGCAGACACTGAAATCACAATGGAAGATCTCACTGTCTGGGAGCACTTCTTGGCTTAGGGAAAATGGAGACATGGAGAGGTAGAAAACGACAGTGATAAAGACATGAAAGGCAAAAATGAAGCTTATTACTGTAAAAGTGTAACCCGCTGTTCATAACAGCAATATTTATAGTAGCCTGGACATGGAAGCAACCTAAATGTCCATCAGTGGAGGAATGGATACAACGGAATATTACTCAGTCATAAAAGAGAATGAAATTGGGTCATTTGTATTGATATGGATGGACCTAAAGTCTGTCATACAGAGTGAAGTAAGTCAGAAAGAGAAAAATATCGCATATTAATGCATATATGTGGAATCTAGAGAACTTATACAGATGAACTTATCTGCAAAGCAGAAATAGAGACACAGATGTATAGACAAATGTAAGGATTCCAAGAGGGGGAAGGTGGGGTGGGATGAACTGGGAGGTTGGGATTGATATACATACAGTACTATGTCTAAAATAGATAACCAATGAGAACCTATTGTACACCGCATGAAACTCTACTCAGTGTTCTGTGGTGACCTACTGCGCTGTGCTTTGTCGCTCAGTCGTGTCTGACTCTTTTCAACCCTATGGCCCGTAGCCCACCAGGCTCCTCTGTCCGTGGGGATTCTCCAGGCAAGAATACTGGAGTGGGTTGCCATGCCCTCCTTGAGGGGATCTTCCCAACCCAGGGACTGAACCCAGGTCTCCCATATTGCAGGCGGATGCTTTACTGTGTGAGGCACCAGGAAAGCCCGGTGGTGACCTAAACGCAAAGGAAATCCAAAACAGAGGGGATATATGGTATACGTATAGCTGATTTACTTTGCTGCACAGCAGAAAGTAACAACACTGTAAAGCAAGTATATCCAATAAGAAATAAAGAAATAAATGAAGCAAAGAACAAAGTCCTTGTGAAAAATGTCCTCCGTACTTGCCAGGAACAAATCCTACCATGGGAAGATCCTGCCCTCTTCCTTACCTCCCTCAACCTTGTGAGAAAATGACTGCCTTCACTCTGTTATCGATGCTGTCTATGAAGGGATGCCAAGAACGTTAAACCATATTAAGCCACTTCCAGGTCCCTCAATGGAGAATAGATGGGTCAGAACACCCCAGCAATGGGTTGTAAAGAATGACTCCAGATGTGCTCAGAAGGGCCAGAAACTTCCTTTGAGTTCAAGAATGTCAGTTAATCACCATGCTCTTGGGAAATAGAACAGTTCTTCAGACTGCATCTGGAAGGGGTAGGGGGTCCCTGAAAGAAGCACAGTAGATCCCAAAAAGGCAAAACAGAGTTGACACTTAAAGGGAAACAAGATGGTATTTCTCTCAGGGAAACCCACAATGGGGAGGAGAGGCACCCACATAGATGCATAGAAGGGATACGAACGATCCTTTGTGGTTTAAGGGCAAAAGAAGTGTGTTTTCTAAAGCCGTTCCATGCTTCTCCTGGGACTCTTGGAATTATGGATTTTGTGACCTTGTCTGCTCTATGCTAATTGTGTTTTCCTTTTATTTTTCTCAGTGTGATTTATTAATGTTACCTTTGATATTCTCAGCTTGTCTGGGGCTTCTGGGAGGGTCGTTCAGCATGAAAGTGACAGAAACTCAAGAGGGAGCTGAAACCCCAGAAGCCAAGTGTGACCCTCTTACTTTCAAAAAGCTTTACTGTTCTTTCTTTCTTTGAAATCTCCCTCAGATGCTCTTGTTCTACTCATTTCTTATAGGCCTGGCTAGGACTGCTGTTTAAATTAAGGGGACATAGCCCTTACCGCTGGCTTGCCAGGATGTCAAAACTGAGCCAGACCTTGTCAACCCACATTGTCCAACTGCCTATGGTTTCAGAGAAAGGTTATCCGTGGCCCATGTGAGACCATGAACTCCAGGGACCCAATAGCTTGCAGGCCTGGGCCCTGACCCATCCAATTTTGGTTTCTGGGCATGGTATAGAGTCTGTTTTCCTGAACAGTATCTTTTCTGGAACAGACTGTCCCTTTCAATAAATGAGCAGATAGACCAGAGTCAATTTTTAATTCTGTCAAGTGATGGCCACAAACTGAAAGTCAAGGAGAGCACCACCAACAGCAATCCTAGGATCAGTAATTGCCACAGGGCAGCGATGCCCATGCTGAAAGGTTCTGGTTTAAGTGGAAATTTCCTTCTTGGCAGTTTTATACAACTGGCTCCAGAGATAAGAAAAAAAAACAGAGAGGTGAACACTGCTCTATGTACCCTTGCCACTTTTCTGATATTTGCAGGCATCCAGAATTACGATGAAAGATTTATATAGGGGGAAAGCATCGAAGCTAGGGTGGAAATAAGGGCTGTGACTAACAGAAACACAGTTTATTCCAAGAAGCCCAAGGTCAGAGTTAGCAGCATGGGCCAGGGAGAATGTGGGTTGGTGTTAGACCATCGCAGGTTAGGCCACAACCCAAATTTTTTGTCGTTTATAACCAACCACTTTCCTAAATTAAAACTAGCTTCTCCTAAGGTACACCTATAATGTTACCCTGGGAAAAAACCAAGATCTATAAAAATATTTTAAAAGGGGAGAAAGACTCATTCTCAAAATCTTTGACAGGATGATTTTTGAAATTGAGTTTCAGGAGGAAACTCAGAGGATTAGCTCTGAGTTTCCTAGCAACCAAGGTCATAAGGGAAAGTTGGATAACAGCGTTCTCAACTTGTGATAAAAAGGAAGGGCAACATTTTGTCACAAAAGTCAAACTTATTCCTGGTGTTGAGTCTAAGAAGCACAAATTTCTTTGGAAATACAGAAGTGTTTCTAGAGGACAGCGTCTTATATAGACCTTTTTAAAAGTCAAGTTGAGAGGAATATAATTTCCAGACTGTAAAATTCACCCATGTTTAGCAGCTGAGGATACCATGTTAGAAGGTAAGCCAGTGGCAGCCTCACCACATTAGCTTAGCTGCCCGTGGGTGGCTGCCACTGGCTTACCTTCCTGTTGACCTAACCAGATACTGGGGAGAGGGAGGAAAACGGAGAGGCAAGTATTTGAACATGGACCCTAGACCAGTGGTTACCCAAACCACCTGCTTACTGGACTGCAGAAAAGATAGATCCCATTGAGTCATCTGTGTCATCATGGCTATGCTTCCCTAATACAGCTCAACTGCCTGGATCCTGCCCCCACCTCAGCAGTTGTACCTGCTGTCGACATCCTTTTGGGAGCCAGGGAGATGGCCAAAATCTGCAGAGAAGCCGTTCTTCCAGTTTCCCTTGGGCTTCTTTCTTTGTTCAAGACACCTAAGGCATTGCTCTCCTATCAAACTCTATCACCCATTCTCTTTCATCCTTACCTCCTCCTTCTACTGGCAATTCTCATCCCATGCCTCCTATCAGTTCCTCAGGGCAGGGCACTGGCTCATCACCTGAACTGCAAATCTAATGATCTGATGCACATTGCAGGTTCAGAGACCACTTTTTTCTTTCTTGCTCATAGCTTACCAGGGAACAGAGTAAGGAAACAGATACCTTTCCCCAAAGGCATACTCCCATTTAATCAAAGAAGACACAAAAGGCACCAGGGCAAACACAAAGGCTTCCTCTTTCCAGACCTTGACAAATTAAAACCCACATTAATTAATTCTCTGGCCTTTTAATTGTTCCTGGATTAAATATACTGAGGTGATTTTTCATTCCGGCACAGGTTTTCACAAGCTCAATAATTCACTTAGGGAATTCTGACATCACATATTTGGCCCTGCTTGTCTACAAAGTCAAAAGAAGTAACTCATTAGCAAGTAAGAGGTATTAATTAGATTTTGATAAATTTACACTCATGAAAGATACTAGTTCCATCTAGATTGTTGGAAAGAGAACCAGGCTCAGAGTTACTTGGCAAATGAAGAGTCAGTGTAGGCAGTGTGACAAAGTCTTGAAACTGATCTTTAGCAGGACCACCGGGGCCTATATTATATCCATTCCAATGTATGCTGGTCCTCTTAAAGGTGTCACCTGGAGAGGCTGTATACAAATTCCAAGGATATTGCCAGCATTCACAATGTTTCTAGAGCTCTTCTCTGGAACTATCTCCACAGACAATTATGAAATATGTGAGAAATACCATTCATGATTGTGAAGCCACACCTCACTTTGTGCCCCAACCATAGAACCAAGTTTGATCATCCAATTAATACATCATAATTACCTTCTAATGACATTTTACTGATCCATCTAGTCAAAGCTATGCTTTTTCCAGTAGTTACATATGGATGTGAGAGTTGGATCATAAAGAAGGCTGAGTGCCAAAAAATCGATATGTTCAAACTGTGGTGCTGGAGAAGACTCTTGAGAGTCCCTTGGACTGCAAGGAGATCAGACCAGTCAGTCCTAAAGGAAACCAATCCTGAATATTCATTGGAAGGACTGATGCTGAAGCTGAAGCTCCAATACTTTGGCCACCTGATGCAAAGAGCCGACTCACTGGGAAAGACCCTGATGCTGGGAAAGATCGAAGGCAGGAGAAGGGGACAACAGAGGGGACAGGGGACAAAAGATAACTATTTCCTTACCTTGTCCATCTATCCAACCAATAGATGGTTGGATGGCATCACTGACTCAATGGATATGAGTTTGAGTAAACTCCAGGAAATAGCAAAGGACTGGGAAGCCTGGCAGTCCATGGGGTCACAAAGAGTCAGGCAAGACTTAGCAACTGAACATAATATAACCTAATGCACACTAAAATGACAAAGATGTCTCCTTCAGAAAGCAGAGTCAAGACAACATGCTACAATGTAGTAGCCAATGCAGCTACATGGAAAGCTTGATTATGTTGAAGAAATCTGCACACTTTTTCATCTATTAATTCTGCTATGTTTGTTAAAAAATAAATCTGTTCTGTCCTTTTATTCATGGTAGTGCTATGGCTTCATTCTCCTTTTGATTAGAAATAAATCCTAATACCAGTAGTCCTAGATAATTCTTTGAGAGTATTCTTAGTAGGTAAGGATGAAAGACCCAGGTACCAAGCTGAAATTCGCCCCCCACCTTTTAGCTCCTCCCAACATGTGATGTTTCACTGACTTCTCTAATGGAAATAGTTCTGCTGATGCATAAGGAAATAGATTCATACGTCAGTGCCTTCAAAGGTCCATTAAACATAACATTATTTAAAAGCACATTAACTATCCTAACCGGTGTCAAACAACACCAGGGAAGCACAGGAGTTTGAAGACTAATACAGAGTTTCAGGATACCGAAGAATGTAAATCACAACTCTAATTAAAACTTTGGCCCTCTGATTGCTCCTGGATTAAGTTCACTGGGGTGATTTTTCATCCTTGCCTGGGTTGACACAAACCCAATAATTCACTCTGGCATTCTGACATCACTTGCTTGGCTCTACTTCTCTCTGGAGTCAAGAGAGGTATCTATCTCATTAGGGAGGGAGAGGTATTAATTAGACTTTTGTAAATAGCGACCATGAAGGATGCTAGCTCCTGATTTCACCCAGACTGTTGAGAAGAGCACTATGTGGACAATTGCAGAATCCGGGTCCTTGTTCTAAGCCATCACACCAGCCCCTCAATTGGTTTGATACACCTCGGTTCACACAAATGAAAAATGGGGTAAAACAAGGCAGTCTCACTACGTGACTTCACAGAATAATGATGGTGATAAATAGGAAATGTCAGGTGATAAAAATTATTTTATAATTATTACATGGGTGATGATTCTGTTTTTATACTCGGTATAGCAGTCAAGGCCTTACTGTACAAGTTCACAGCTCACATCTACTTTATTTCAACAACAATCCACTTACCACCTGCTACAGGCAAAGCTCGAGTGTTACAAAAATATTATGTGCTCTTGACTCTCAAAGAGATTACTGAGTTGTAATGTTAAATTCTAGGACACTCAAATGAGCCCTCTTCCTTGCCCCTTGCAGCTCGGTCATGGTACGTTTAGGAGCACAAAAGGAATAATAGAAAGGCAATGCCAAAGAATGCTCAAACTACCGCACAATGCACGCATCTCACACGCTAGTAAAGTAATGCTCAAGATTCTCCAAGCCAGGCTTCAGCAATACATGAACCGTGAACTTCCAGATGTTCAAGCTGGTTTTAGAAAAGGCAGAGGAACCAGAGATCAAATTGCCAACATCCGCTGGATCATCGAAAAAGCAAGAGAGTTCCAGAAAAATATCTATTTCTGCTTTATTGACTATGCCAAAGCTTTTGACTGTGTGGATCACAATAAACTGTGGAAAATTCTGAAAGAGATGGGAATACCAGACCACCTGACCTGCCTCTTGAGAAACCTGTATGCAAGTCGAGAAGCAACAGTTAGAACTGGACATGGAACAACAGACTGGTTTCCAAACCGGGAAAGGAGGACGTCAAGGCTGTATATTGTCACCCTGCTTATTTAACTTCTATGCAGAGTACATCATGAGAAACACTGGGCTGGAGGAAGCACAAGCTGGAATCAAGATTGCCGGGAGAAATATCAATAACCTCAGATATGCAGATGACACCACCCTTATGGCTGAAAGTGAAGAAGAACTAAAGCGCCTCTTGATGAAAGTGAAAGAGGAGAGTGAAAAAGTTGGCTTAAAGCTCAACATTTAGAAAACAAAGATCATGGCATCCGGTCCCATCACTTCATGGCAAATAGATGGGGAAACAGTGGCAAACTTTATTTTTCCAGGCTCCAAAATCACTGCAGATGGTGACTGCAGCCATGAAAGTAAAAGATGCTTACTCCTTGGAAAGAAAGTTATGACCAACCTAGACAGCATATTAAAAAGCAGAGACATTACTCTATCAACAAAGGATCGTCTAGTCAAGGCTGTGGTTTTTCCAGTAGTCATGTATGGATGTGAGAGTTGGACTATAATGAAAGCTGAGCGCCAAAGAATTGATGCTTTTGGACTGTGGTATTGGAGAAGACTCTTCAGAGCCCCCTGGACTGCAAGGAGATCCAACCAGTCCATCCTAAAGGAGATCAGTCCTGGGTGTTCATTGGAAGGACTGATGTTGAAGCTGAAACTCCAATACTTTGGCCACCTGATGCGAAGAGCTGACTCATTGGAAAAGACCCTGATGCTGGGGAAGATTGAGGGCAGGAGGAGAAGGGGACGACAGAGGATGAGATGGTTGGATGGCATCACTGACTCAATGGACATGGGTCTGGGTGGACTCCGGGAGTTGGTGATGGACAGGGAGGCCTGGCGTGCTGCTGTTCATGGGGTCGCAAAGAGTCGGACACGCCTGAGTGACTGAACTGAACTGAAAGGAATAATTAGTTCACAGTAGTCTGGCTTTGTGATCCTTTATACACCAATAGAAGTCCTCTACTGCACCCCCTGTATTCACGCTTTTCCCCTCTCTACCAGTCGTGGGTTTCTTTGCCTTGCCGCCTGGATGCTCTCTATCCACGGGTCAGCTCTCCTTGTGGGTCTTCTGAAATAGAAGTCAAGGACAGGTCCCTCGGGGATCTCAGCAGTACGGGAGGGGAGGAGGGGTTTGGATGAACACTCCAAGGTACTACTTTCTCCTGGGAGAAGTAGGATGATGAAAAGGAGAGCCAGGGAGCAGGGCTCATTTGGATGGCTAATTCTCCTATGTTTGTTAAAGCAAGCCTCATTACCTCATAGTGTTGCTTGGCTTAATGAAGGCCCTTACTGAATAAACAATCGTACCTAGAGGCAATATGAGCATTCTGAGCCCGTGAAGGGCACTCTTCTGTTGGGGGAGGGGGAGAATTAATGGTGAGTGATGGCTGAGTGATCAATACTTCTCTGAATGAATTTCATCGTAAGTGACACACCTTTGGGATAAGGAAGGGCCGACTGGAAATCGATCAAGGTTATCAACTAAACAACAGTATTGAGAGTATTCAGGTGCAACATTTGGAATGTAAACTGGTGATCATACAAGAAACCACAACGAAGTTGCTTGTAACCTGGCCAGACAGAAGACACTGATAAGTCGACATTTCTGAGAATCTTCATACAAATCTTCAATTGAGTAACTAGACCCATCAGTGGAAAGCTTTGTTTCGATTTCAGAAAGCCTTCTGAAATACAAATTTCAGTTGCTTTGGATGACTTTAGCAGAGTATAAAAGCCAGGATAGAGCAGTTGGGGGCGGGGACCCCTTCTCTTAGACTTCACAAGAGCCAAAAGCAAGAGAGTTATAGAAACCCATGAAAATGGCAAGATCTCCAAAACAAAATGTAATTGGAAATGTAAGATCACAATTATATGAAACTATTGATTAGAAACATAACAAACCAATGGGAAAATTACAAAGTACAGTACTCAAAATAATGTGGTTCAAAGAGGCAGTGATGGAAATGTGAAGCTGAAAGGCCATTGACCCTCTTAGCTGGAAGAATAAATCTCAACTAGGCAAAGAATCCATCTTTTTCTTAGATTTAAGCTGCACTAATACAGGTGCTTGGAAAAGAGGGAGAAAGCAGAAAACTGCCTTAACAGTGTGGGCTTAAAGAACAGTTCAGTTCAGTCACTCAGTCATGTCCCACTCTTTGCGACCCCATGGACTGCAGCATGCCAGGCCTCCCTGTCCATCACCAACAACCAGAGCTTACTGAAACTCATGTCCATTGAGTCGGTGATGCCATCCAGCCATCTCATCCTCTGTCGTCCCCTTCTCCTCCCGCCTTCAGTCTTTCCCAGCATCAGGGTCTTTTCCAATGAGTCATTTCTTCGCATCAGGTGGCCAAAGTGTTGGAGTTTCCGCTTCAGCATCAGTCCTTCCAATGAATATTCAGGACTGATTTCCTTCAGGATGGACTAGTTGGACCTCCTTGCAGTTCAAGGGACTCTCAAGAGTCTTCTCCAACACCACAGTTCAAAAGCATCAATTCTTCAGCACTCAGCTTTCTTTATAATCCAACTCTCACATCCATACATGACTACTGGAAAAACCATAGCTTTGACTAGATGGATCTTTGTTGACAAAGTAATGTCTCTGCTTTTTAATATGCTTTCTAGGTTGATCATAGCTTTCCTTCCAAGGAGCAAGCGTCTTTTTATTTCATGGCTGCAGTCACCATCTGCAGTGATTTTGGAGCCCAAGAAAATAAAGTCTGTCACTGTTTCCATTGTTTCCTCATTTATTTGCCATGAAGTGATGGGACCAGATGCCATGATCTTCGTTTTCTGAATGTTGAGTTTTAAGCCAGCTTTTTCACTCTCCTCTTTCACTTTCATCAAGAGGCTCTTTAGTTCTTCTTTGCTTTCTGCTTCATTGACTACGCCAAAGCCTTTGACTGTGTGGATCACAACAATCTGGAAAATTCTTAAAAAGATGGGAATACTAGACCACCTGACCTGTCTCCTGAGAAATCTGTATGCAGGTCACGAAGCAATAGTTAGAACTGGACATGGAACAACAGACTGGTTCCCAATCAGGAATGGAGTAAAGAAAAGTTAATCCATGCAAAATATGTCTTTAAACTGCATGAGAAATGATTCATGGGTTGAATGCCCCAATGTGTAAAATGTGCCTTCCTAACCTTCCAGAGCCGATCCTCAGCCGCTTCATTTATCTCCTGAGCCTCTGTCCTAAGCCAGTATCAATCTTCTCTCATCCTTAGTGATGAGATCTACCAAGAAGCTGTAGGTGAGTATTTAAATTCCTGCTGGAATTCCATTATTCAAAAATGCCCTTGGAAAGCCCAGCTTTGTGTGGCATTTTGGTGGGAGATACCACAGTGAGGAGATGGGTAATTAGCCAGAAATCAGTACAAATAACTGCCTGTCCCCACAGCATATCCAATAGAAATGCCGGTGCTATTAGAGGTATCAGAATCTACACCTTTTTTTAAAGTCAAATTGCTGACTTAACCATTCAGGGCTAAGCTACAGCTAATCAATACGAAATGTGGCCTCAAATGGCCTGTAGACACCAAATTGCTTGCTGCTGGTTATATGAAACAGGTCATTACAAAGGACAAATGATAAATTTTCCTCTTAATGTCATTTGGGATAATTAGGAAACTTAATATTATATTTTAGAAAGTATAAACACCTCATGTACCTCTATAGAAAAGAATTGATAAACTGTCAGTACAGCACAAGATTCCAGTTTTTGAACTTGATTCTAAAAGTATGGTGGTTACTAGTGTAAGTTATTGAATTCAGTTATATTGAACAGAGTGTTCCAGTGTCTAAACTCCCCTCTGGTTAAGAGCTGGGGCCCAGAGAAACTTATTTAACTTTTTCAGATCAGGAAGCTACTTTTATTTAAAGCAGCAGTTGACAAAATGTTTTCCATAAATATTTTTGGATTTGCAGACTTTGGTGCTGCAACAAAAAAGTAGACACAGGCAACGCATAAACAAATGTGTGAATTTCATGTCATTGTGAGGTGTCAAAAAATAGTTTTCTTAATTATGAAAAAGCCATTTGAAATAAAAACCAAACTAAGCTCACAGGCCATGCAAAACAACAACAGACTCGAATGGCTCGGAGGCTGACCTCTGATGTAAACCCACATCAGCGACTTCCCTAAGACTTGGAAAGTCTTCCATTTCCAAAGGTATTAACTTTTAAGTAGAAACCTCTGAGAGATGCAGGTGCTTTATGTTCAAATAGCAGAAGTTTACCCCAGTGAATATATGAGTTTGGGAAAAAGAGACATAATTTTTGTAAGTTCTAATCCCTCACTTCTTGCCTTCTCCCATTCTTAGCCTCTTGTCTTCACCCTCTTTCTTTTCTCCACTTTTCCAGTAACCACAGTTCCTTTTCAGTGTGCTCTTAGAATCCAAGAGAGGTATTTATAAATCCATTATCAGTATTTGTTCCTAACCTAGAATCTTCCACTGACGTGTCTCCCAGAATTGCCCACCTGTATCTTAAGCCCATTCCAATTCTGTGGCACTTTTATACACAGAACATTTTGATGTTTTTATTCACAAATCTTTTTAGAAATGACGAGAACATAAAGTGAAACCTTTCTCAGTCCTCTGTATTCCCCTCCACCCCCCAAAAAAATCATTCAAACTCCTATTCAGAAAAGAGATGTCATTTGCAACACACTATCATTTAAAACACCACCGGTAAAGCCATTGACCAAACTGGCAGTTACAGTCAAATGCTATGGTGAAAAGCACTGTGCACATTGTAAAGTGATATTAATCCATGGAAGTGTTAGAGATAGCTGGTGGTATTACTATCCCAAGTGTCAAGGATGCAAACTTGTCGACACGAATTTTTGTGAAAGAGCCAGCATTATTACTGGGTTACTGGAATTGTTCCCAAGGGACAGATGAAAGCCTGCACTCATCTAATAAAGTGAAACACCTGGGTTATAGACCCAATTCTAGCTCTGTTTCTGCTGAATACTGACAAAGGTTCACTAACTTCTGTGAGCTTTCCTCCTCATTCTGTAAAATGAAAGGGTTTGGAAAGATCCTGAAATACTCTTCCTGGTTATGATTTATAACCATTTGAGTCGGAAATGGTGATAAAGGACAAAAGTGAGGCTTGCTACCTCTTAATGTCAGAAAAATGATCGAACCAATGAATACCTCCGGCTGCTCCTGTCTGGCTGTCACTGGGCATAATGGGAACAGAGGCGGCACTTTTCTTACCGTCAGTTGCCATGATTGTCTGGTTGCTGCCACTCTTTAAGAAACAAAATTGAGATCTGACTTATAATTTATGACTATTTATTACACATCTGTAAGGTTAAGTGCAGTGCAGTCCCAGACAAGAAAAACTCAATAAGCCCTCAGGTTGTTTTATGGAAATACATATCTCGATGGGCTGTAGTACTGGAATGCCTTTGGCCTAGAATAAAACCCTTCAGGATAAAAACCACTTCCAACAAATCACTCAAACAGCAACAGTCTCTGAAGGTTTTTCTCTTTAACTTTTCTTCATCTTGAACTCTAGGCAGTGGCTCCTCAGTTATGTTAAAAGTAAACCTCTTTCCCTTCACAAGGCAAATCTTATGAAGTTATGTATTTTGAACGGTTCCACACTCCCTGGGCTCTCAGTCTGACAAGGTACAGCAGGAGCATTCTGCGTGTGGGGGGTAAGGGCCACTGTGGCTGGCAGGCATCAGTTGCTGATTTGTGCGTGGCTCAAAAGCACTGGCTCAAACCGATGGCAGGATAAACACTAGAAGCATCTGTTTCCAGGTTTGTTCCTTGGGCTGGAGGGAGCAGGGGAAGCTGGCTGTTTATAGAACAATTTATGGTTACAATTTCAATGGTTGATTACTCGATTTCTTAATCCATCTCCTAATCATAGATCAAACACGGGTTTCGATAATGAAGTCATTTTAGGCATGATTACAAACAGTCTCCTACTGAGGGCTTTTGCCTTGGAACAAGGAACTCTCATCCCACGCTCAGGGTAACACAGATCAGGACAGTCCTGCAGCTCTTCTGCCCAGGCAGGACAGGCCTTTGGACTAGAACTGTGTCTTCTTTCCCACGAACATTTGTCTCAGTGTGGTCACGCAGTAACGGTGGGAGTACCGGGGTAACTATCACAGCATGGACCTACCTCCTCCGATTCTTCAGCTATTACTATCTTTGGACAAAACACCTATTTCACCAACTCCCTTGCTAGATCGCCTCAGATGGCTCCTTATTGTCTACCAATCCAGGTGTGCATCGCAGCCTGGCTTCCAAGACCCTCCCCGAAGAAACCCATCCTCACACATCTAAATGCCACACCACTGCCCTCCCCAGGTCCTCCAGGCTTGTCTTTGCTTCTGGGCCTTCCCAAGGCTGCTTACTCTGCCTGGACTGCCCTTCTCCATTTCTTCCTCCTGGCAAACTCCTGCTTCTCTTTAAAAACCTACAGTGGCTGCCTTTTCCTTGGTGTATTCTCCTCCACAACCCTGGGCAACATCCATGCCTTCCTCTTGGCTCCATTTTGTTCAGATCTGATTATATCACATTGAATCATATGATTTCTCTACACTTAATATCCATCTTTTGTGGATTGTGAACTTTTTTGAGGGTAAGTTCAGTTCAGTTCAGTCGCTCAGTCATGTCCAACTCTTTGCAACCCCATGAGGGTAAGTAGACTGTGTTTAATCTCAGCATATTTCCCCCACCTCCTTTACATACAGGCTGATTGGTCCTCAGCATACTCGGGACACTGTCTTTCTTCCCATACAGGTGAATGTCTTACATGACAAACATGGCAGACACCATGGCACCCCCTAGGGACTGACCCCAGGAATAGGTTAGAAGTCACAGTCACTTGCAGGAACTCAGACATTTGCAGGCCGACCTGGCTTCAGGGCAATGGTAGAAATGGGAGCCATTCCCTGCCAAGACTACCCAGCCCTCGGCTTAGAGGTTCCTGCAAGCCCATGCCGCCGAAGTGACCTTCACAGTCCTGAAAGCAAAGGAGGATGGCATTCACCACTGGTGTCAACAGGCTCTAGGAATAAAGGGTTTCAGGAAAGACCCAGGTTGCTTAACTGGCATTCAGGGAAGGATCTTGGAGGACAGAGCTTGAAAAGAGCAGCAGTGTGTAAGCAGGAAGGCCATGCTTAAATAAAGGAAGGGAAATAAAGGAGGTGAAGGCTGAACCCAATTAAAATTGTTGGGGGGAATCTACATTACATGTATTTTTTTTTAACCACCAGCTGATTGTAAACTATATGAACACTCTTAAAATCAGTAAGATTTTGCTTAACTCCAACGATAGCTTTTGAGTTTAAACAACACTTCCAGTCTCTCTAAAAAAGCAATTTTAAAAGAAAACGAGGGGCTGCCCTGGTGGTCCAGTGGTTAAGACTCCGCCTTCCAATGCAGCAGGCATGGGGTTCAATTCCTGGTGAAGGAACTAAGGTCCCAGATGCTGCAGAGTGTGGCCAAAAAGAACTGCCATATGACCCAGCAATCCCACTGCTGGGCATACACACCGAGGAAACCAGAATTGAAGGAGACACGTGTACCCCAGTGTTCATTGCAGCACTGTTTACAGTTGCCAGGACATGAAAGCAGCCTAGATGCCCATCAGCAGACAAATGGATAAGGAAGCTGTGGTACATATACACGATGGAATATTACTCAGCCATTAAGAAGAATACATTCGAATCTGTTCTAATGAGGTGGATGAAACTGGAGGCTCTTATACAGAGTGAAGTAAGCCAGAAAGAAAAACACCAATACAGTATACTAACACACATATATGGTATTTAGTCAATCGGTAAAGATAACCCTGTATGTGAGACATCAAAAGAGACACAGATAAACAGAACAGTATTATGGACTCTATGGGAGAGGGCGAGGGTGGGATGATATGGGAGAATGGCATGGAAGCATGTAAATTATCATATGTGAAACGCATCGCCAGTCCAGGTTCAATGCATGATGCAGGGTGCTCGGGGCTGGTGCACTGGGATGACCTGGAGGGATGGGATGGAGAGGGAGGTGGAAGGGGGGTTCTGGAAGGGGAAAACATGTACGCCCATGGTGGATTCATGTCAATGTATGGCAAAACAAACACAATATTGTGAAGTTAAAAAATAGAAAATAAACTAATATAAATAAAAAAATAAAAATAAAAGATCTTTTTTAAAAAGGGAAGTGAGCTACTTAATACACAAGCAGACTATCTCACCTCCCTAAGAGACCTAAGATGGTCTCAGCCTCCAGTACTGAACTCCGTGTGCACTGAAAACCTCTAAGTCACATGTCTAACACCATGTCACATGTAGGTACTCAGGGACTGGGTCTGCAATGAATGTACAGGTCTTATTTTACAACCATGTTCCCTGAAGAAAACTGAGGCAGCCGTCACAACATTCAGTAATCTAATGCATTTTAATGTGATTGATTGTTTAAAAACGAGACTCCTGCCTTCATTCCACAAACACTGACTGAAAACCTACTGGGTTTCAGGCACTAGGCCGGACACTGGAGACACAAGGATCAATGAGACAACAGCGCTGAACTCCACAGTACACAATCTAGGTAAGGATGCAGATAGTTAGAAAATAACCCATCTCTTCTTCCACCATTTGACTGCAGTTGCTCTCTTAAAATATCATCAGTGATGGCCTGCCAACCAAGTCTAGTGACCTCTTTTTAAGAATCAGACTTCTTGGCAATCTCACTCCTGTGACATCTGAGGAGAGACATGATTGAGTTTAACCACCAAGCCCTGCAAATATCTAGAAGAAGAGCTTTCCAGGCCAAGGCAGGAGCAAGTGCAAAGGCCCTGAGGTAGCAGCAGACCTGGTATAGAGCGAAGCAAGGAGAAAGGTGTGATTAGAGAAGGAAGGTCACAGGCTAGAGCAATAAAATATGAAGTCAGAGAGAAAACAAGAACCAGGCGATGCAAGCTCTTTCAGGCCATGGAAAGGCTTCATTCTTGTATAATTTTTGAGATGGAGTGCCACTATCAGATTTTGAACAAAGGAGTGACAAAATGTGAATTAACATTTTAAAAGGATCATCAGGTTGGTTGCTGCATGGAAAGCAGGCTGTAGGGAACCATGGTGGAAGCAAGGGAAGCAGCTTTTTACAGTGGCCCATGGAAGAAATGATGGTGGCTTGTTACGGAAAACAGTCTGGAAGTTCCTTTAAAAACTAAAAATAGAACTACCAGGTGATCCACTGATCGTACTCCCAGGCATATACCTGGAAAAGACAAATAGATTTAAGGGACTAGATCTGATAGATAGAGTGCCTGATGAACTATGGACAGAGGTTCGTGACACTGTACGGGAGACAGGGATCAAGATCATCCCCATGGAAAATAAATGCAAAAAAGCAAAATGGCTGTCTGAGGAGGCCTTACAAATAGCTGTGAAAAGACGAGAAGCGAAAAACAAAGGCGAAAAGGAAATATATTCCCATCTGAATGCAGAGTTCCAAAGAATAGCAAGGAGAGATAAGAAAGCCTTCCTCAGCGATCAGTGCAAAGAAATAGAGGAAAACAACAGAATGGAAAAGACTAGTGATCTCTTCAAGAAAATTAGAGATACCAAGGGAACAAATGCAATGCAAAGTTGGGCTCGATAAAGGACAGAAATGGTATGGACCTAAGAGAAGCAGAACATGTTAAGAAGAGGTGGCAAGAACACACGGAAGAACTGTACAAAAAAGATCTTCACGACCCAGATAATCACAATGGTGTGATCACTCACCTAGAGTCAGACATCCTGGAATGTGAAATCAAGTGGGCCTTAGGAAGCATCACTACAAACAAAGCTAGTGGAGGTGATGGAATTCCAGTTGAGCTATTTCAAATCCTGAAAGACGATGCTGTGAAAGTGCTGCACTCAATATGCCAGCAAATCTGGAAAACTCAGCAGTGGCCACAGGACTGGAAAAGGTCAGTTTTCAATCCAATCCCAAAGAAAGGCAATGCCAAAGAATGCTCGAACTACCATACAATTGCACTCATCTCACAAGCTAGTAAAGTAATGCTCAAAATTCTCCAAGCCAGGCTTCAGCAATAAGTGAACCGTGAACTTCCAGATGTTCAAGCTGGTTTTAGAAAAGGCAGAGGAACCAGAGATCAAATTGCTAACATCCGCTGGATCATCGAAAAAGCAAGAGAGTTCCAGAGAAACATCTATTTCTGCTTTATTGGCTATGCCAAAGCCTTTGACTGTGTGGATCACAATAAACTGTGGAAAATTCTGAAAGAGATGGGAATACCAGACCATCTGACCTGCCTCTTGAGAAACCTGTATGCAGGTCAGGAAGCAACAGTTAGAACTGGACAAGGAACAATAGACTGGTTCCAAACCGGGAAAGGAGGACGTCAGGGCTGTATATTGTCACCCTGCTTATTTAACTTATATGCAGTGTACATCATAAGAAACGCTGGGCTAGAAGAAGCACAAGCTAGAATCAAGATTGCCGGGAGAAATATCAACCTCAGATATGCAGATGACACCACCCTTTTGGCAGAAAGTGAAGAAGAACTAAAGAGCCTCTTGATGAAAGTGAAAGAGGAGAGTGAAAAAGTTGGCTTAAAGCTCAACATTCAGAAAAGTAAGATCATGGCATCTGGTCCCATCACTTCATGGCAGATAGATGGGGAAACAGTGGAAACAGTGTCAGGCTTTATTTTTTTGGCCTCCAAAATCACTGCAGATGGTGATTGTAGCCATGAAATTAAAAGACACTTACTCCTTGGAAGGAAGGTTATGACCAACCTAGACAGCATATTTAAAAGCAGAGACATTACTTTGCCAACAGAGGTCCGTCTAGTCAAGGCTATGGTTTTTCCAGTGGTCATGTATGGATGTGAGAGTTGGATGGTGAAGAAAGCTGAGCTCCGAAGAATTGATGATTTTGAACTGTGGTGTTGGAGAAGACTCTTCAGAGCCCCCTGGACTGCAAGGAGATCCAACCAGTCCATCCTAAAGGAGATCAGTCCTGGGTGTTCATTGGAAGGAGTGATGTTGAAGCTGAAACTCCAATACTTTGGCCATCTCATGTGAAGAGTTGACTCATTGGAAAAGACCCTAATGCTGGGTAGGATTGGGGACGGGAGGAGAAGGGGACGACACAGGATGAGATGGTTGGATGGCATCACCGACTCGATGGACATGGGTTTGGGTGGACTCTGGGAGTTGGTGATGGACAGGGAGGCCAGGCGTGCTGCAATTCATGGGGTCGCAAAGAGTCAGACACGACTGAGCGACTTTCACTTTCACTTATACATGTATTTCAGTAGCATTGTAAAATTGACACTGAAGGTGTCATACAGAAAGGAATAGATGAGGTTTATGGAGCTTTCCTTGTGAAGGGCTTAACATGAGGTTTTATGATCACTGAGTATTAAACCACATGGTTCTTCAATGATATAACATTGTGTGGTTTTCGGGGAATCTTCATTCAAGGCTCCTATCCTCCCATCTAATTTCATTTCTCATAAAACATACCAGTACTTATAACTAATTAATTTTTAGGTCTTCTTAGCTAATTTCACTCTTATGAATTTCAGAAATTCCTCAGTGTTTCCTGCATAACCAGAAATTAATTCCCTTTAATTAGTCAAGAAAGGTTATTTGAGCAAAAGAACATCCCAGTGATCACTTTCCCCTGCATAGGTTCAGAAGGTAGGTTATGGTCTAAAAGACTTTTGGGAGTCAGAA
Organism: Okapia johnstoni; assembly: GCA_024291935.2. Taxonomy (NCBI): domain Eukaryota; kingdom Metazoa; phylum Chordata; class Mammalia; order Artiodactyla; family Giraffidae; genus Okapia; species Okapia johnstoni. Next base: position 90,125,824 of record CM044305.1, read on the forward strand.
AATGACTCCAGCCAAAAGCATCACTTAATGTTCCTTTCTTCCCTGTAGCTTTTACTCCTTTTCATGCAAACAAGCTGTAATGGGCTTAAGAAACTTTATTTTGTCTCATGCATCATCTCTGACATTGTCAAATCAATTCATATGAAAAAATAGGAGAAAGACTATGCACAGGCTCCTCATAAAGTCTTATGTGCATTTACATTTTAATATAGGAACAATCAGTAAAGGCCATTTAAAGGCTCATTTATGCCCGTTTAGGATGACTCTGACATTCCACAGCTGTACATGTGCAGCCTTCTCTTAAGGCTCCTGACAAATGAACAAGAGCTCCCAGAGAAGAGAAGATAAACAGTGCCCCATGGCGAGCAAAAATCCAGTTGGAAATTGTAAAAGCCATGAGAAAAAGACCAATGTGCTACCAAATGCCATTCACACATGCTGTCTGGCATACCCACAGCCAAAATTCTGAAAGCTGAAAAGTTTTCAAACTGCATCAGGCCTTGATGAAGCCCCTTTATAATTCCAGTGTCTGCCTGACGAGGTGATGCTGAGCCGTCCAGAAAAATCAGTGCAGTAAATTGGACGCTGAGCCAATGAAAGTGAAGGGACAGGAAGCCCCGTGGTGCCACAGTGACAGTCATTTTTTTCCTAGGTGCAATTTTAGGATTTCGAAGAAAGGCTATTTGCCAAATAGGAAATATTTCAACTCTGGAAGGGGAACAGAAATAATCTAGTAATTCCTACCTTGTGAAATAGCGTTCTCCATTTTATGTGCTTATAAGATCTCCTATGATATGTAGTTGTACTACAAATGCTCTGGTCAAGGCAGTGAGACCAAAATAATGGAAAATATTGCACACAAAAAAGAAGCCCACCTAGAAGAGTGAAATAGAAAGATAAGGCGGGGGCAACAAACACATCTGGAAAAAAACACACTTTGAAAAGTACTGAGAACCTAAATTAAAAGACATTTAACTTTTTTGATGGAGAAAGGGCTAGAGCTATAATTAAGAATGAGCATTAAAGAAATAGTATATATAAAAAAAGAAATGATGTATACATTTAACTGTGGAGCCCCAGTCTACAGCCCTGTCTTCATTTATTTCAATTGAATCTTCCATTGCAGGCTCTATTTCCAATCCAGCTACTCTCTCCTCTTGGTGACCTTGGACTATCAGCTGCCCCAAAGCCTCCAAAATACACGCACTTTACCTACTGCTAAGGGATTTTGCCTACTTCCATTGATAAAATTCTTTGAGAATAATGAATTACAAATGCTGTGAACAAAAGTAGCACCAAGAATTAAACAGCAAAACCAAGCAGACAAGCAAGCATAATTCCCAGGTAGCATAGGTAATTCCACATCAAGGCACCAGTGTCAGGGGTGTGGGATGCAGTTGACCTGGATTGTAGTCTCGAGTCTGCCACAAACTAGCTGGGTGTGCTTAGATAGGTCATTGTCTTGGTGGGGATCTATTTCCTCACTGGCACAACCTCACAGGCTTTTAAATGAGAGCCGTACAGGAGCTCCCTGTATTGTCTCCCTCATCTCTTTCCTTAAGCCCAGTTCTTCTTCAACGTCAATATCCTTTGAGAGGAGATCAGAGATGCATTTCTTTGGAGTTTCTAAACCCCCTTGGATCTTCTTCTTCAGACTCTCTGACCACAAAATCATGACCAGCTTTTCTCTGGAAAAGAGTGAATTCCTAAAATCTAGTCATGGAGCTGATTCTTATATTTATTTTACTTTCTAAAAGATGGTTTTGATGTGGACCATTTCTAAAATCTTTATTGAATTTGACCGGGGTCAAACCCACACCCCTGACACTGGAAGCCTTAACCACTACACCGCCAGGGAAGTCCCTGCTTCTTGTGTTTAGAATATGGCAGGTATCTGAAATTATGGAACAGCGGTAACATAGAAGGGCACAGCAAGGGTACTTCAGATGCTGGTGACTTTCTAGCTCTTCCTCTTCTAGTTGTCCAAGCCCACCTTTCCTGCTTCCCCATCTTCTCCCACAAAGCCCAGTGCAGCAAATGTAGGGAAGGTGTGAGGAAGTTAGGAAAGGCTAACTTTCCAACTTCAACTTTGGTTCCTAACTGGGCTTTGGCGAGGTGCTGAGGCAGACAGTACCGCCATGGCTGCAAGAATCCTGAGTGGCCCTCTAAGAGTTAAGATGCTTTTCTTGACACCTGACACACTAGAGGGCAACACCTACACCATGTCATTGTGAAGCCAACTTAGAATGCCTTCCTTCATTTTAGTAGTATTTGGTTCTTCTTGAAGATTTCCTGTTGGCAATCTGAAAAGACAGTGAATTTTCAGATATTCTCATAAGAAGTTGACAGTTGCATCTGTGGTGTTGAATTGTTGCCCTGGCTGGTGGAGGTTAAAGCAAGAAGCAACGTTTTAACTTCTTGTGACATTTACAAGAATTGTAAAGCTGGCTTTTGCTGGAAAACTTATGCTTAATCTAAGCAGTTCTGATACACTGGAAAATGTTCCTACACACCCACTTTACAAAATTAAACAGAATGTTGGAAACAGATCTTGTTGTCTCTGAAAACAACAAATTGTACCACTTTAGAGCTAAAACCCAGGGATCATCTACTTTGAACACTGCTTTTATACATGAAGATACAGGCTCAGAGAAAGAAAGGGCCACGGCTAAGGTCCTATAGCAGTGAGACACTGGTCTTCCAATTCTCAATCCAGGGCTCTTGCCACTACAGAAATAGGCAAAACCAAATGCCGCCACAATTACTAACCTTTCACGCCCGTGTTTTTCTTTCAATGGGTAGTTTGTCTTGAGTAACAAAAATGCTGTGAGTAATCAGGAGAAATATCCCTAAGGGTTAGTAGACCTATTTACATTCTATGACAGGAAGTAGGTGAATCTGCCAAATTCTAATGCTGAAGAAGATAAGAAAAGTACGGAACAGAAGTTTAATAAGGAGCACACTCTGGGTTTAATAAGGAGCACACTCTGGGTTATACTTCAGGACGAGCTAAGGGGAGGCAGTCCTAACAATAGAGCGGCCAGAACAGAAAAATGAGAACTGGTACTGAAACCAGGGAAGTATGAAATAGAGGAAACCAAAGGGCCCATGCAAAGTGTTAGCGAAATCTGTATGAAACCTATAAAAGCAAAGAACAAAATCACCTTGATCACTCTCCATCCATCCAATTATTCTCTGTCCACTTTTATTTTTTTCATGACATCACTCTCTGAGATTAGTTTGTTCACTTACTCGTATATTGTTTATTTTCTATTTCCCTCTAATATGTGTGCATATACCCATTCATGTGCACTCACATCCCTTAAGAAACACAAGAGGAGCAACCTTGCATGTTTTATTGTCCCCAGTGCCTAGAACAGTGCATAGAACATAGTAAGTGCTCAGTAGATACATTTTGAATGAATAAATAGAAGTTAGACTACAACTGATGAAAGCTGTGAGATTAAAGACATCCAAGATTATAAATTCAAGGATGTTTTGATTATTCTTACTTTCAGTCAGAATAAGAGAAGTACATCAACATCTCTAGCTCATTTAGGGCAAGAGAAATAGGAATTTTGATCAATACATGCACCATTATTATGAGAGCTTTTGTGCCATGGAGGTCATAAAGGGGGTGCTGGCACAATAAAAGGGCAAAGTGTCATCTGCATATCCATAGGAGGACTTTTGGGGCCTCAAGTTTCGTTTTCAAGATTACAAATGCAATGAGGGATCTTTGGGACCTGAGAGTAACCTTGACGTGGACTTTGAAATTAACAGCTGGGACTGACAATACTTGCAAACAAAGGGCCATGCCAAATTTCTAAAGAAGCTGGTGTGCACCCAGGAAGGCAAGGAACTCACTCAGTTTTCTACACCATTATAATTTGGAGGGTCTGATGACCTCTGCATATTCCATAGGTAGTAATTCAACTGGGGGGACTGTACTTAATTTGGGGAATGGGAGAATGAGGTCACCTTCCTTCACAAGGAATATTGTTCCCAGTGCTAAAGTTATAAGCTAGGTCTGGAGTTTCTGTAAGAATAGCTCATTTACAAAGAACTATTCTAACAATACTATGCACATTAACCAAGATTTGTTTATCTCTTTGCTCTAATTAAGTTTTAGGTCAGACATAATTATTCTTACCGTGGCCTAAAACACTGAGAGTCGACTTGAAATGTAAAAAATCAAAGTAATTCAATATTTACTAAATTTAAAGGAAGTAGTCAATTTCTAATTTGAATTTGTGCACATTCTTTTCCCACTTTAGCAATGGCTTTATTTTCCTTAAGTTCCTCTTTTGTCATTATGATTTTCAGCAAGGTTATAGTCTTTTAATAACTTGTCATATGCTACAGATATTTCAAGACCAAATTAAACTCTCAATGCACTTGCATATAACTAAAGAAAACTGTATTAGACACTTAAGGACAAAGACACTATTCTGTATTGACAGCCCATTGTTCCATGGACAGCATGGCATCTGGAAGGTGTCCAGTAAATATTTGCAGAATAAATAAAAGAAAAAAATCGATCTACCATATGATAGAATCATTTTCACACATTCAAAATGTCAGGCATGTCTGACCCAGCCTGTGTGTATGTGTCTATACACACAGTGCTCTCAAAATTCCCACATGTTCATCCTTCAGGGTGAAGGCACTATCCTTCCTCTGGGCATGTATGTTTGTATAACAAAACACTGCCGCAAGATTCACCACACAGACTGTGCCAAGAAAGATCATTTTAATTAACCTTTCCTCAAACACACCAAACTACCAACACTTAAAAATTGATCTCAATTTTCACTTAGGAGAACTGTTTCTTCTCCCTGCAAAATACATACCTTTGAAAGTTTCAATTGTCAATTTATATCTCCAGTTCATAATCATAGAAATTCACAACTGACTTGTCATGCTTTCCCTGGAAACTCAGTGTGAACCACCTTCCTAACTTAGACTACTTTTACTTCTGCTCAGATGAATGCTCAGCACGTCTTCCTTGTTTTCAACACTTAATACTTCTCGAAGCTCGATTCCCCCATCTGCATTCCTGAGGCAGGATGACAAAAGCCAGACTACACTTCAGCCTCCTAGGATATCCTGCCCTGGAGATGCTCAGCAAGCAATTGGAAATTGGAGCTAGCCTGGAGCTCCGGAATAAGTTAAGGAGAGGTCAATTTGGGAATCATTAGTGTAGAGGTGAAAGGTGAAGCTATGTCAGGAGATGAAATTACCCAGAATGAGCACACAGCAAGAGAAGAGAAGCAGATCAATGACAGGACCTTGGGAATTGCTCCATTGAAAGGAGCGGGGTGGGAATAGGGAGAGGCTGTGTGTGTGTGTGCACATGCTCATGTGTGTAAAAGAGATCCAACAAAGGAAACTTAAAAAGTGTTGAGAAGAAGACAGGAGGTGAACCAAGATAAATTAGGAATGCTTTCAAACAAGAGAAGATGTGTAAAAGTTCCAAAATCACCAAAGAGTTCAAGAACGCTAAAGCTGGAGGAGCCACTGGATTTTTAAACATGTCACAGATAATCCTGGAAAGCAGTCTTCTGGGTGCCATCCTTGTGAACTCTGCATGACCATATGCTGATGTGTATAGGTGTATATGCGTGTGCTCCCAACCATCATAAGATGAAATATAAGTGTTGCATGAGACTGGTACTAGGTGTGCAAGACAATTGTGGTAATAACCATTACCACTTACTGACTGTTTACTATATGCCAGGAACAGTGCTAAGCACTTGATATGCATGATCTCAATTTAATCCTTGCAACAACCCTGTAAGGTGTTTACATGTGAAGATACAAAGTCCGCAGAAGCTAAAAGAATGACTCAAGGTCACAGAGCTAGGAAGTGACAGGCAGCACCAGGATTGGACCCAAGGACAGTTTGACTCTAAAAGCCCATACTTCCAGTCACTGAAGAAACACTTCCATATGCTGACATTAGCGACATCATCCGTGTATGAGGGGAAGAGAGCTGGTACATCAGCTGAGCGTCTCCTATTGACAAAAGGACTTTGACAAACATCTCGTTTCACCCATATACCATCAACATCATGGCTATGTTTAGGTTAACTTTATGAAGGAACATTTAAAGAAATCGGATTCACTGTTTGGAAAGGAAGCTGAAGCTGTATAATTTCAAAACAACCGGTTATCATTCAAATGTATTTACTACAGTAGCTCCCAAGGGTTTGAAAGTTGTTTTTAAAAAGTGTGGCATCATTAATTTGGTGGTTGTTATTGATATTCAAATCACTGTCTATCAAACTCATCTGAAAAGTGAAGAAATTTGATAGGGTAATCTTAAAGCCTCCTCCAGTCTTGACTTTTTATGTTTCTCATATGCAGGTCTAATGCCAATCATTTTAAAGGTACAAAATATGAAGCAGAATGGAAAAGCAGCCACAGAACTGGTTTGTGTGTCAGCATCCTTTTATTCCTTAAATTTATAGAGGCATACTGTTAAAATATTATTAAAAAATCAGTCTTTGGTTGTTCAAGGCATTGATTGTGAACTTAAGTAGAAGCTTGGAAACTCCATCACAAAATGATACCCTGAAAATCCAGGCAAATAATTTGCTTGCAGCCAACTGCAGACCTTATAATACAGCTGGCTATAGGAAAAAAGAGAGAGAGAGAGACAGAGAGAGAGTTGCAAACACTCTGGCAGTTAATGTTTTTGCTGTCTGTAGAAAAACAAATGAGGTTCTGGTCTGAAACAATTAGCCTCACTGTTAATCGTGCATGTGTGTGGCAATAATGCAAGGCATTTGGGATGGCTCCCACTGATTGTTCCCTTCTTTCTCTGGATTACAAAATCCATTCAGACAACTAAATAATAGCAAGCATTTATGCAAATTGTTAATTATGAGGCAGAGATAATCATAATCTTGTATATTTATAAAACTGAATGTACAATGGGGATTACCAAATGAATTGTTGCTTTATTTTACTAGTGGTCGAAAAACATGCTAGCTTTGCAAATAGTTTTCATACATCATTCAGTCCACCAGAATTAAAAATGGCTCCCATAGACGTTTACCAAAGCTGATTCTTTTCCATATCACCATCTGTGTTCTTCTCTTCCTATCTCAAAAAATAAAAGCAGGTAAATTATTCTGACAATAGTTTCTGGTCAAACTACTCAGCCCCATAATAAAAATAAAGAATAAGTCATGATTTGTTTTGTTATATAGCAAGCCTATTAAGACAGAGATGATTCTATCATGGAGCAAAATTTAAAACAAAAATAAAACAAAATTTGCAACATTTTCCCTATGAAAGCAATTATAGGGATAATAGTCTTTAGGTTAATTGGCTATTATCTTAATAGTCACCCACTATGTTTTACTTGACAGATAAGGAAGTCAAGGCTCACAGCAGACATAGGAATTGAGCAAAGTCACTCCACTAGTTAGTAGCAAAATGTAGTACTCTTGCCACCATGATACACCCAATCCATGATGCTCAAATGCCCTCCTGTACTAATATTGTGTGAATAGGTGTCTATACCATTTATCTCAATGAATTATAACCTGACTATGGAATTAAACCCTGAATTTACACTTCTCAGATGTCAAATATATCCATTGAGACCCTAATGGGAATATGGAAACCCAGCTACTGAAAGCCAAACTGGGTATCTAAGATATGGTCAATCTACTCTTTCAGTGAGAGTCTTCTCTAGTAGAGGAATCCAAAGGCTATAACCTTTGCTCTTCCTAACTTATCTGGCTAGGGAACAAATAATATAGGTGGGTAGGAAGAGAAAGTAGAGACACTGGTAAATCTTTCTGGAGCCAATAAGCCTAGAAGAGGCCAAATACAGTACTGGTGAGCAGTATGATCTTAGAAAACCATGTGCCAAGCAAGGAGAGCCATATTTACAAAATGGCTGACAATTCCCCCAGCCTCCTCAGCACTGATGGCATTATGACAGCACAGCTCGCGGGAACAGTCATTGCCTGGAAAGACACTATTCTGTTGCATTCTCAACAGCCCCACCCCAGCTCCCCACCCTGGAGTTAGAAACTTTCCTGTGTTTGATTAGACTTGCAGAGTTCTTGTCACAAAGGTCCCTAGCCTATGGGGTTACACTACCTTGCAAGACTACATACTTTACAAGCCCTGATACTTTCAAATAATTCATCTCCCTTCAATAAAATGCTGACCTAGTTGTTTCCTAAACCACCATCCAGCAGAGTGACAGGCAGGTGCACCTGAAGCACTGTGGAGAACGCTTTGTTGACGGTGGGATGGGGTCTTCATAACAGAACACTCCACAGTGTCTTCCAATTTCAGCAAAAAGGAAAAGAAGCTAGTGACATACTGCCCGACTGGGATGCTGGCCCTGAACTTTCGCACCACTTCTGAACTAGGTCAGCTTTCAGACCTGAGACTACATGCCTGGGTCATTTCAGCTGTTTTAAACTAAAAAAGAAACCTGGAAAGAATCTATCCAAGTGGAAACCGAACTATTTATTGTATGGAAATTAAACTGATGGGCAATGGCAGAGTCTATGTATTCTAGCTCCCTTGGGTTCAGTTAAACTCAAAATCCATTGTCACTTACCTTGCTGCATCTAGAATCTGAAAAATCCTCCACCTGTTAAAGGAACAGTAAAACCAGGTGCTAGCAAGAGCTTGGTAAGAGAGGAATTAAAATAATAAAAGTTTTCCATTTTGCATTGATCACATTTTTTTCAGCTTTCCAAACCTCAAGGCAACAGCTCATGGATGGCTCCCTAATTCTGTTCCCCACTAGCTACTCTCATGTAGTGGGGAGATTATGAATCAGCGGGCTAAAAGGGACAGGGCAGTGCTGAAAGGCAAACCTCTGAAGGGCTATGGGCTGAGAATGAAAGATCCTCCATTCAGTCATAACTAATTCCACTCCCCATCACACAGGCAATGGCAATCTAAGTAAAAAACCAAAGTCAATAAACCACAACCAAGACCATACCAAACCAAGCACTGTGGCATCACTAAAACAGAAATGCCTGATTGAAAGGACCTAGGAGGAATTTACAGGGATTTTTCATATTATCAAGGATATATGAAACATAAATAACAAAAAGAAAAGAAAGAATGATTAGATTTTGGGATGTTCTTTCAACCGATGAAAATTCAAAGCACACAGAAAATGCTACATAAATCATCACTAGTTCCTTCCACCCAAATGCAAGACATCCATCAATGTAAGCAATGTCTCTCCATTTAAAAAAATACTCAGTTGCTTTCATATTATATCTTGAGTCACAAAATACTAATTCTACTATGTGGATTTCTGATATTGGCAGGACTGGGAAGTTGTGCATGGGACAATTGATAACTTACGAGTTCAAATGGGCTCAGATAGCTTTTTGTTTTATATTAAGCAAAGGATATTATAATATGCTAATACTTTTGTGCCCATAGTGAGTTATATAGCCTGGACATTTTCTTTGGAGGAGTATTTCTTTATATCAAATATGTCTTAAGGTTTTAGAGGTGAGTTAGGACAGATTTTCACAGCATGGCTAGCAGACATAGCAATAGGCCTTGCATCATTGTTTGAAGAGCAACATATGGCTCTTTTATCATCAGCTCTTGGCCTGGCTAAGGCCCCCTTCCCTGGTTCTGTGAGTTGTGAAGCCTGGTGGAGAAGCAAATGTGATGAAAACAAAAGTAATGTAGTTAGTGACATCAGATCTGTTAGACAAGACACCTACATTAGCTGACTTACCATCCAGGGCCCAATGTGATCCTCTTCCATTCCAGCCACAAGAAAGACGTAATCTAGAATGTTCTGGCCTACCACAAGACTTAATTTCCCTAAACAGTGAAGAAAGGCTAGTATCTCTTCCACTGCACTCAGCCTCAGGAACAAAAAATAATACAACTTTGGGTGAAAAATAGAAATAATAATAACAACATGAAAACATAAAGTTATATGTTGAATCTTCGTGCTAGAAAGTTCTGAAGTCAAATATGTAGCACTTTCCAAGACTTTAATTTTATTTTTGCAGCATTAATAGAAATCCTCAAATAATATAAGTATGTACATAATTAATGCTACGGGGACCAGATCAAATTTAACTTTAACCAGGGGAACTACTACCTCTTGAGATTTTTTTTAAATGTCTTTGTAAGCTTCTCAACTGTATATTAAAATTTGCCCAGGGATTACACCGAGAAGACTTTTGGAAGTGCATTGTCTTACCTGGGAGTCCAGGTTGCCAGAGGTAGATTATTCAGTGGTGATCCAGGAAGATGTCATAGGTGTACCAATCAAAAGGGTGGACAGTCAACAGAAGTGAATCAAAAGCCAGGGGGAGAAAGATAAAAAGGAGAGGCATACTGATTAGAAAAAATGAATTAACATGAGGAATCCATTTTACACACACATACACACACACACACACACACACACACACACACACACACACTCTTTGGGAAGGTTGTTACATGGAATCTTTTTTAAAAGATCTTTTAATAAAGTGAAAAGATAATTATGTAATATGGCATTGTTATTGCTGTTGTGTGGTCACTCGGTCATAATCGACTCTTTGTGACCCTATGGACTATAGCCCGCCAGGCTCCTCTGTCCATGGAATTCTCCAGGCAAGAATACTAGAGTGGGTTGCCATTTCCTTCTCCAGGGGATCTTCCCATTCGAGGGATCAAACTTGCATTTCTTGCATTGGCAGGCAAATTCTTTATCACTGAGCCACCAGGGAAGCCCCATGTAATGTGATAGCGGTACTAATTATCACTACAACAGCATTCCTATTACAATATACAAGTGTATCAAATTAACACATTGTACACCGTAAATTTACACAGTGTTATATGTCAAATATACTCAGTTAAAAAAGCACCCCCACAAAATATCTATCATTTATTATGTAACAGGCATCGTTAGAGGCACTTAAGGATGAAACAGTGAGTAAAACAGACACAAATCTCTGCCTTCACAGAGTTTACAGTCTTGTGAAGGATTTTTCCTTACACCATCTGTTTGGAGAAGAGTTCCCACAGAAATATACTATCTGTTTACTAGCTCTCTAAGAAAACATCTCTTTCTCATTTATATATGTCTTTATGTATGAAGAACACAAACCACTTGGCATCTGATTCCACATCTGGATTGGAAAGGCTTCTCTTTCTGATTGGAAGAGACGTGATTGCTTTTCACGAGTTCTCCGTGTGGAAAGTCCCTCCCCACGGCTGTTAAGTCAAGTTTCTTTTCAATGAGGGCATTTGCTTTTCACAGAACTCCAAGTGCATGTACCTTGAAATACTATGAAAACAGGAAGTCTCTAGAGGGCAGCTTTGTAATACTGTGGTACCACATCCTGGCGGAGTTTTTTCTCATTGCATGCTGTAGTGTTCTGTAACACTCTGAGACTGGACTCAGCACCCTTCAGCAAGCCACCTGCTGGGAAAGCAACAGCAAGTGGTGACAAAAGGGCCTGTGGGGCTCATGCCCATGACCCAGACACTGGCTGGAAAAGAAGCGATAAGAGTAACCCTCCTCTGGGTCAAGGTTCAAGATGGGAGTAAACATCTCTCAGTGACAGCTACTACCTAAAAGTCAAATTAGCAGGGAAAGGAAAAGACGAAAGAAGGGAACACATATTGATATATATCAATGGAAAATGGGAATTGAAGGGTTGACACAGGAGCCCCAAACTCTAGATGGGGATTTTTGCTAACAAGAAACCTCAAATGATGACACCTACCCCCTGGCATTTACATTCAGAACTAAAAGTGAAGCTATCTAAGCACAGGGAACTATATCCAATATCCTGGGATAAACCACAATAGAAAAGAATATTTAAAAGAATGCATATATATGTATAACTGAATCACTTTGCTATACACCAGAAATTAACACAACATTGTAAACCAACTATAGTTTAATTTTAAAAGTGAAACTATCTATTCACTTTGGTATTAAGGATCCAAATTAAGACATAGGAGAAACAGGATGATGTAAAAAACCCAAGACCCTTTGCCTAAAATTTGGGATTCCTGGTTTCTAATCCAGTTTTTTACCAATGACTCATTTGATCTTGGGGGCAAATTCTCTTCTCCAGTCTCTCAGGGAGTCATACGAAAGAAGGATTTTCACAAGGTGGTTTCTAAAAATCTTCCAGTTTCAGTATTTTCGTAATTCTCTAATAGGTTTGCCTTTCATTTTGGTGCCAAGTTAGTTAGAAGAACAGCAATCTCTAGTCATTTTCTCTGTACAACATGCCATTAGCAGTTCAGAGAGCCCAGAGCTCCACAGCCTGAGCTTATGAGTAGAGGAAAACATGGCCAAAACAATAACAGCCAAGTTGAAATGCAGCCGATCATCATTCTGTCCAGGAAAACAGCTTTGTTTATTTGAAACAGAGAATGACTGGTTCTCTAGGATGGAAAAGTTACACAAGTAAACGTAATTGAGAATAACAGGGAAAATCTAATTGATAAACAACTGATTCCCCCTCCCCTTTTCTCTTTCAGCTCATGCAGCTGCTCCATCTGCCAGGAGCCTAGGATGTTGCTGATTGCTGTCAGTCAACAGGGACTGCCACAGCCACACACTCCCAGATAAAGGCTTCCATGAATGCTCAGATTTGCAAAGGGTGGTTAAAACCAAACAAAAAAACCTACCAACACTGTCTTGGTCTGATTGCTAATCTGTGGCAGACAATACCCCATGGGAACCAATTACTGACCACTGTTCATTCCAGAGCCGCCAAGCCAACAGCATATTCAAGCTCTCTGATTTGTGACGTTGGATTGCTTTGCTCCCACACCCGGAGCTGCTGTGCCCCTGATACCCTCAACTTCTCACCATGTAGGATGCCCTTCCACTCTTGTCCTGGTCTGACTTAATACACTGCTGCTCAGTTACCTGCCAACTCATTAGTGTATGTCCGGCCACATCCTCATTTGATCTCTGAAGGCCAAAGACAGTACATCCTAGTGAAAAAGTTTTCTGCATGTTGAACCTGGTCCCCTAAATGAGAAGGTGTCCCATGCACAGAAAGTCCCAGGTGAATGACTCATTTTTCGTTTTCAAATTTTATATTTTATTGCTAATTATCATTAGGTACTTTAAAATTTTATTGAAATATAGATTTACAATATTGTGTTACTTTCAGGTATATCACAAAGTGATTTAGTTATACATATACATATGTGTGTATAAATGGCAGCTCTGCTCTATGACCCCTTTAAGCCCACTCTCCAGAAGGGAAGATGGTTCTTGGGTTCCCTATCTGCAGTGAGGATGCTGGATTAGGTGCTTTCCCAAAGGCCGTTGTTCATTAAAACATTTTAAGATTTTATAATGAAACTGACTCAGTCTGGACCCTATGAATAGAGCCTGGGTTCTGAACCAACTGAGGCTGAAAAGAAACACTCCTGCATTGCTCTAAGAGACTTTGGGGGCCAAAGGCTGAGTGGACAAGTTTGTCTTCAGTGGCCCACTCTTTCCATTATGTCTCCAGACCTCCCTTGGGTCCTCAGGGAACTGCATTTGCACATGATTGTGACCTTCTGGCCAGCGCCCAGCATGTAAATTAGGTATGACTGGGCTTCCCTTGTGGCTCAGGTGATAAAGAATTCCCCTGCGACGCAGGAGACCTGGGTTTGATCCCTGGGTTGAGAAGATCCCCTGGAGAAGGGCAAGGCTACCCACTCCAGTATTTTGGCCTGGAGAATTCCATGGACTGTATAGTCCATGGAGTCGCAAAGAGTCAGACACGACTGAGTGACTTTATTTTTAAATTAAATGTAATAAGCCAGTTTGGGGAGAACTACTGATGGCTAAATTGTGATCACTCTCTGACGTTGTATTTGGACTGGGTGGTCACACCTCAGGGAGTGACCAATAAGGGCAGATCAGCTGTCCTGGGCTGTTATATCCTTCTAGCACCATCTCTATGAATAGCATGGAGTCATTCTCTAACCCAAGGTGGGATTCAGAACTCAAGTGGCTGCTATAAACAAGTGGTTTCAAAGGTCTTTCTACCACCATCGATCACAGTCTCTGAGGGGTGATCTTTTATTTAGTTAGTCTTTGGATGATCTTTTATTTAGTTAGTTTTTTGGATGATCTTTTAGAGATCATTAGTGTTGCAGTTAATGCTGCCGCACAACCTTCTTGACCCCCGAGTCTCTGCAGACTTGCTGCAGATCACAGAACACCTTAGTGGCAGGGCTAAGACCAGGACCCAGATCTATAGGTCCCCTTCCCTGCTGGTGTACTACCCACCTCGCATCCACCATTAGGCAAGCTGGCATCTGTGCCTCCACATACAGCCACATAGCCCTTCAGAGCAAGTCAAAGAGCAAGGGCTGCAAAAGACTGGGAAAATAGCCCTAACAGACCCCCAAGAGTTTCAATTCTTCCTTTCTAGTAGCTATGAAATTGCAAACGCATTTTCCTAAGCTGCTCTCTCAGGCTGTGTTTTCTGCCTACACGCACGTTGACTACATCACGTGGTAACAATCGGCGATTCTTCTGTCCTTTCCCTTGTGAGAAATAATGCCTAATACCTGGGCTCCGTATTGCCAAAACACCAAGCACAAAGTGGATCTGATGAGGAAGATGACTACAGTCTTTTCCAGAGTGTTTTCTTATCTGGTGGCGAGTCAGACAATTCTCAGTCACAGAGGTCTTCCCTAAGCTGTTTGTTGTCAGCTGTCCTTACAGCAATGGCTCTGTCAGCTCACCCCGACCCCTGTCCATCAGTTTTTAGTAAAATCCTCCCATTTTGGCATCATAAGAGTGCCCTCTAGCGCTGATCTAATTAAGAAGCTGGAGGCCGAGGATTCTTGTTTTCATGGGAAATGGGTCTGGCTGTACCTTGTCCTTGGCTATGCCAAGATAACATTCTTTCTGAAGCATCTCTGAAGCACCTACTTGACAATGCAATCATTCACAAAGGAGTGAAAGGAACAGTTTGCCATTGAAACAAACAAAGCAAACCAAAAAACCAAAAAAAAAAAAAAAAAGAGAGAGAGAGAGAGAGGTCATTAAAGAAAACCTGGCTTGTCTTTCCTCCTGAGATGCATTCTGACTCATGATGTGGGGGCACTGTTTGAATTATAAAAGGGGGTGCACAGATGCAGGCTGACTCCATCAACTGAAAGTTGACAGTATTTCTTAGAAGTTTTTTTTTTAATGCATATAATTTTAAAGCTTACTTTCCATTTACAGTTATTACAAAATGTTGGCTATATTCCCCCATGTTGTACAATAAATTGTTCAGCCTATCTTACACCCAAATAGTTGGTACCTCCCACTCCCCCTCCCCTATCCTGCCCCTCCCTCCACTCCCCACTGGTAACCACTAGTTTGTTCTCTCAATCTGTGAGTCTGCTTCTTTTAAAAAGCTGACAGTGATTTTTGAATGTGTTTTCGAGCTCCCCAGATGCAAACATCTGTATTTGTATGTTAGGTTTCAGTAATGTGTTTCTTCAATTTGATTATACATATACTTTTGCTTCCGAGGAAGCATACACCATTAAGAATCCCTTAGAAACGTTCTGGGTATAACAGGGCTTGCTTCCTGATAATAAGAGCCTGCAAAATTTCACTTAGAACATAAACATAAATCTGCATGCATGTGTGTATTTCTACGGTTTATTTTATCTCATTTTGTCTCTGTATTTCAGATTTGGGGATCTGCAAGATCCACAACGAATGCTATCTCAGACTAGTTCAAATCCTCAGGGAAGATTTCCACTGTGCCCTTTACATTCTGCTTCACAAGAGACTGCTATTCTACTGAATCCCAAATACTGGATGCTGACACAGACAAAGAATGGCAAGCTGCCAAGGTGACACAGAACTGCTTCATTCCCATTTTCACATGTTTAAAACACAGAGCATGACAAAGTCCCTAAAGAACAAGGATTTGGCAAGTGCTAAACTAAGAATCGAGATCATTCTCAGGAAATATTCAGCCAAGTCATTAAGAGGATCAGACAGTAGTGACACGTGGAATGTTCCATCCTGGACGTATGTCACTTGCTTTCGTCAAGTAGCTTCCAGCTCTGCCGACATCGAGGTGTGGTAGGAGCCACCGGCTTGGGCCTGAAACTGTCCTCAAGCCAGCCCCGAACAAAGAGGGAACCGGAGCCAGCACAGGCTTCGGAGCTGACAGAACTGTGTTTGAATCTCAGCCCTTCAAATGTCTTTGGTTGCTTCAAACCCGACAGTCTCACTTTTTGCAAAACTGTGACCTCCTTGGGATCTCCAATAATATCTGACAGATGGCACAAACCAGGTGCTCAATAAAACCTGCTGAATTTACTAAAACCAACCATTTTGATTTTAAAATACATGAAAAGTACCCCTCACTGTCCAGATGTTTGGGACTAAGTAAAAGAAACATCGGACTAATGGACTCCATTGTTATACATCTGTGTTGACTGACTGAATCTGTCCACGACATGGAAAGTAAACTGGATTCTCAAGGAAAAAGACCTCTGTTGAAGACTTTAAGCCACTGCTGTTCTTGCCCACATAGACCTTGCTAGTCTCTATCAATGTGACAAATCAAAAGGTCCAGGGCTATCCTAGAGACTCCCCATTTATGAATGGATTTGGCTTGGTGCTATTGATGTATGCACCACTTTTTGAAAATTCATGATCAGTTCGACATTTTTGTGGACTTTGGACACCTTTCCAAATGTGAAGATGTAGCACCATTGTTAGGACAAAGCCTCTGTTTTCATGAGGAAGCTGATTTCTTTTTATAGCAGGATTCTCAGTTTCATGTCTTACCTGAAGTTTCAAAACCAGGTACAAAAAACAACAGGAGTGTTTCTGCCCCCACAAATCCAAAATACGGGACAAGTGTGCAAGAACATCTGGGAGAGTACACAGAGTTATCTTTTTAGAAATCTTGGAAATTATACCTAAATGACAAACAATAACAATCATACTATTAGCTATTAAATAGTGAGTACATCCTACATGCCAGGTACCGTGCACTTTACAGGAATTGTCTTATTTCATCCCAAGCGGAAGTCTATACTCATTGTACAAATGATAAAACTGAGCCCCAGAGGGACTTGCACAACTAATCACTCAAATCCAGAGTTGTAGGATGCCAGCATCCAAGCTCACTGGCCAGTAAGCTGTACCATACCCATGAGGCAGGCATCATTCTTATCTTTTTATAGGTAAATTAGGTGAAGCTCAAACAATTACTTGCTCAAAGTCACATATCTATTAGAAGTGAAGGCGCTGAGATGAGAATATTCAATATGCCCTGACTCCTAATCTTTTTTGGAAGTATAATTGATTTATAATATATTTCAGATTATATTCCATTACAGTTTATTACAAGATGCTGAATATAGTTCGCTGTGTTATATAGTAAATCCCTATGGTTTATCTATTTTATATATAGCAGTTTGTATCTCTTAATCCCATACTCCTAGTTTCCCCTTCCCCTTTGGTAACCATAAGTTTGTTTTTTATGTCTGTGAGTATGTTTCTGTTTTGTATATAGATTCATTCGTATTATTTTCTAAATTTCACATATAAGTGATGGCATATAATATTTGTCTTTGTCTAACTTACTTCACTTTAGAATGAGAATCTCTAGGTCCATTCATGTTGCTGCAAATAGCAATATTTCATTCTTTTGTGGCAGAGTAATATTCCTATATGTATCTATACTACATCTTCTTTATCCATTCATCTGCTGATGGATATTTAGGTTACTTCCGTGTCTTGGCTGCTGTAAATAGTGCTGCTATGAATACTGGCATGCATGTATCTTTCAAATTAGAGGTTTTGTGTTTTCTGGATATATGCCTAAGAGTGGGACTGCTGAATCACATGGAAACTGTATTTTTATTTTTTTTAAGGAGCCTCCATACTGTTCTCCATAGTGGCTATACCAATTTACATTTCCATGGGCAGGATAGTAAGGTTCCCTTTTCTTCACAACCTCTCCAGCATTTGTTATCTGTAGACTGTTTGATGATGGCCATTCTGATCAGTGTGAGGTGATAGCTCATTGTAGTTTTGATTTGCAATTCTCTAATAATTAGTGATGTGGAGCATCTTTTCCCGTGCCTGTTGACCATCTGTGTGTTCTTTGAAGAAATGTCTGTTGAGGTCTTCTGCCCATTTTTTGATCAGATTTTTTTTTTTATATTGACTTATGTGTGCTGTTTGTACAATTTGCAAATTAACCCCTTGTCCTAAATCCAAATCCTATGCCTTCCCTACTGCACTGTGCCCCATACCTCCACGAGATGCAAACATGGAAAAAGTCAATGTGTATAATCTCTCTGGGCACACCAGACCAGCACTGGGAGTGGAGGTTGCCCTCTAGTTTCTATACAAACTGGCAGCATGCTTGGAAGTCATGTGTCATGTGTTGCTCTTCAAGCTTCTCAAGGGATCATTTTTCATTTTGAATTTCAGAATAAACTTGCAGGCTATGAGTGCCAAGCACTTGAATACACAAGGAAGAGACGTTGTAGCTCATTTGAAGATGAAAACCTAGTGTAAATCTTTACCACAGCTATGCTGTTCCCGCAGGGCATAAATCAGGTGGCAGTGGGTGGGCCAGTAGCCTGTGAGGAAAAGAGCTTGGCAGGCAGATCAGTGCTCTCCGTATCTCTCTCTCCTCCCTCACAGCAGAGTGGAGGTGAGGGGGTTCTTCCTGCTATTATACCTATATTAACTTATCTTTAGCAAAATTCATTTAAATAGTGTATATCAATATGTTAAATTATATATACACCCATCTGGGAACTAAGGGCATATGAGCTGTCAGCTAAGTGGGATGATGCTGTGGGTGCTGTGATTTCTTTGTGTCTGAACACAAGGGATCCAGCTGAAGTCTGCATACAGCCCTAGGCAGTGCTCATCGCCGTATGCACAGCTACCCTCTAGGAGTCCCACCTCAGCCCCACAATGGTAGCTCCACAGCAGCAGATCAGTGTCTCTTCCTGAAGTGGGCAGTCCCCAAGAGTCAGAGGAAGAATTTGGAACTGCTCATTTGAAGCTGGACTTGCTGAATCGCTAATTGCCCAACTGGCACAACATCGGGCTACTTGTTCATTCGTCCTGATCGATGTGGGTTAGGGAGGTGGGCAGTGGGTATCCTGCAGGCAGCGGAAAAACCACCAGGCAGCTGGGTTGGTGGAAACCGAATCTTGGTTTCCCAGTGCACACATTCTGACCAATCTCCAATTGCTCAACTGTTGGCAGCTGCCTTTCACATTCCAGCTTTGAGTTACTCTGGGCTCAGCCCCTCATCAGGTAGGTAAAGATCTGGAAACCCACAGGAGCTGCTGCTGGGAGGGAAGCCCAGTGTAAAGAAATCGTTCTCTAGAGAAACCCTTTGAATATATATCAGGGTAGTTATTTTAGGTTTGGGAAGGAGATCTTTCCCAAAACAAGAGAACATTTGCCTTTGATTCAAATGTTGTTCTTTACTCTTCTGACCTGTATTTAGATTTTAACAGATTTATTGAGATATAACTCACATACCATATAATTCACCTATTTTTGAAGGGTACAAATCAGGGGGTTGTTAGTATAGGTCCACAGATATGTGGAGTCATCACTACACTCAGTTTTAAAAATTTTCCCACTACCTCAAAAAATGGTAAGCTGTCATCCCCATGTTCCCCTACCCTTACCATGCTCTAACCACCACTGATCTACTTTCTGTCTCTATGGTGGTTGGTGGTTTAGTCGCTAAGTCATGTCCGACTCTTGCAACCTCATGGACTGTATGTAGCCCGCCAGGCTCCTCTGACCATGGGATTTCCCAGGCAAGAATACTGGAGTGGGTTGCCATTTCCTTCTCCAGGGGATCTCTCTGACCCAGGGATAGAACCCAGGTCTCCGGCATCGCAGGCAGGCTATTGCATTGCAGGAGGATTCTTTACTGACTGAGCCACCAGGGAAGCCCCCTCTGTCTCTATGGATTTTCTTATTTTGGACATTCCAAGTAAATGGAATCATCCAATGCATTGCCTTTTGTCACTGGCTTCTTTGACTTAGCATAATGTTTTCAAGGTTCATCCATGTTATAACATGTAACAGCACTGCATTCCTTTTCATGGCCAAATAAATATTCCACTGTATGGCCATCCAAAGTAAATAAATAAATTAAATGTATCTAAACAATGCCATCCCTACCCACTAGACAAACCCACAGTCTGTCCTGAGCACCTGCCACCTGCTATGGTACATCTATGTCTAGCACCATGAGGGTACCTCGTGGAGATGAATAAGAAGATACAATAAAAACGACCAATTATTCACCCAACAAACATCTGTTGAGTGTCTGCTATGTGCCAGGAATGTGCTGAGACACTGGAAATGCAAGGATGAGCAAGACACTGTCTATGACTTCCATGAGCAAATGGTGAGGACAGTAGTGAGGAAAACCATGCATCATAAATAGCAGCTGTAGTAGCTGAACGGACACAAATACTAAAAGCACCAATAGGCTATGGTAAGCTTATTTTCCACTGGGGAGGAATCCTGGTGGAGGATGAGGCTCTTGAGTCCACAAATATTCAAACTAGCCCAAGAGAGGACAGCAGCCAGGGATTCGGGTGTTTTGTTTGTTTGGCATATTTTTAAGTTGAGATGAAATTCACAAAACATGAAGTTAACCATTTTGAAGTATACAATTCAGGAGAATTTAGTACATTCATTTGTGCAACCACCACCTGTCTCTAGTTCCCAAAGGAAACCCTGTACCCATTCAGTAGTCATTCTTTCTTCCCCCTGCTCCCCTCAGCTCCTAGCAATCACCAACGTGCTTTTTGTCCCTAGGGAACTGCCTATTCTGGATAATTCATATGAGTGGAATCATACAATACATGGCCATTTTAGTCTGGTTTCTTTTACTTAGCATAATGTTCTTGAGGTTCACTCATGGTACAGTGTGCATCAGCACTTCATTCCCTTTTACAGTTGAACAATATTCCATTGTATAGATGCATCACATTTTGTTAATTCATTCATCCTTTGATGAGTATTTGGGTTGCCTTAACTTTTTAACTGTTTTTTGAAAATTTTGAGAGACCACAACCTGAATCTTTTTTTAACACCAAAAACATTTTGTGTTGGGGTATAGCTGATTAACAATGTTATGATAGTTTCAGGTGAACAGTGACAGGATTCAGCCACACATATACATGTATTCATTCTCCCCCAACCTTTTCTACTATCATGATTAATGCTGCCATCAACATTCATGTACAAGTTCTTCAATGTGCCGATGTATGTTTTCATTTCTCTTGGGTATATACCTGGTAGTGGAATTGCTGGGTCATATGGTAATTCTATGTTTAACTTTTCGAGGAACTGCCAAACCATTTTTCCACAGCAGCTGCACCATTTTACATTCCCACCAGCAAATTACAAGGGTTCCAATTTCTCCCAGAGATTCAATTTTATTTCTTACTCCAAGAGAAGAGTTCCATTAAATTGGAGACACCCAATTAGCCCAAATGATTGACCCTATTGCTGGGCATTAGGCGCTGGGCCCCTTAATTAATGCTTAGGCTGGTGGCAGAAACAAAGCAAATGAGGACAAAGAGGAGAGTCCTGCCACAGCTCTGGGAGTGCCTCTGCACATGCTCACAACCTAAAGTGGAAAGCATGCAGGTAGGCTGTGAAACCATTCACCTGACCCACATCAATAGAATTCACAGCATCCTGCCCACCAGAGAAGTGGGAGGAGTGCATTCTCAGCTATAAGAGCCAAACCCTGCAAAACCCAGGAGGTGATTTTATGAAAGAAATGACATGAAATCAATAATGACTCTGACAGTCATGGAAAGAACAGCACAGCCTTCTCTATTAGATAAGAAATTGGAAGAAGCATCAATGGGTTATGAGGGCACTTAGATCCCATGATATCTGGCACCAGCTTCTGTCCCTTGGAATAAAGATCTGACAGATACCTAGGACATAAATAATAATGATGAATGTTGAGCTCTAAAGATGATGGCATATAAGTATATCACGCAAACCTGCCTTTATGGCTTGTCTCTCCCCTGTAGTAATGAGACAGTTCGATTAACGTTGAATCCCCTCCTCCTCCAGCCTATATCACTCCCTGGGCAGGTGAGCTCCACTGTGAAGCAGCTTTAAATCTTTCAAGTTACACAATGCCATTTTCCTGAGCTGAGACTGTCACTTGCCAAGATGACATGCCACCATCCCGAAAGAGCTGAGACACGATCCCAAACACCCCTCTTCAAAGCCCAAGAGGCTCTCTTGGGGGAGAGGAAGCCTGGGGAAAGCATCTCAATGATCCCCGTCACCTATCAGATCCTTGGATCTTCAATAACCTAAGATTTTACATAGGTGGATTTGAAATACTTTTAGAAGCACAGCCCTCTTTTCAAACAAAAATCTCCCCATGACTCCAGTACATAAAACACACAAAAAGAGGGGGTCAGGCGCGTGAAGGGTAAATTGAAGGGAAAGGGGAGATGAGGGCTGAGCTGCTTTGATTAGAAGAGGGGGTGGGGTGAAGGGAAAGGGGATGAGAGCAGAGCTGCCATTTCCTGGCCCCAGGATGGGCAGCGTACACCTCCACAGAACACCATTCATGTAAAGCAGCAGTTCTCCGTGTGGCAGGATGACACTGGTAGTCCTCAAGACCCATTCCAGGGTCCCTGAGGTCCCCCTTTAACAAATATATGGCTGTATGAGGCTAGATTTTCTTCATATGCTTTGATCAAAGTAACATATTATGAGAAATGGAATGCAGAAGCTGATGTGAGATTCTATTTGTCTTCTATAAAGCCAGATATCAAAGAGATTTACAAAATATAAAACATTGTCATTATTTTTCTTTGCTTTGGAAGTCAATTTATTTTCATAAAAATTTTATGTTAATATATAATAGATGTATTCTTAGAAATAATACTAAAATCATTGCAGATGGTGACTGAAGCCAATAAAAATTAAAAGACGTTTATTCCTTGGAAGAAAAGTTATGACCAACCTAGACAGCATATTAAAAAGCAGAGACATTACTTTAACAACAAAGGTCCGATTAGTCAAGACTATGGATTTGCCAGTAGTCAGGTATGGATGTGAGAGTTGGACTACAAAGGAAGCTGAGCGCCGAAGAATTGATGCTTTTGAACTGTGGTGCTGGAGAAGATTCTTGAGAGTACCTTGGACTGCAAGGAGATCTAACCAGTCCATCCTAAAGGAAATCAGTCCTTAATATTCGTTGGAAGGACTGATGCTGAAGCTGAAACTCCAATACTTTGGCCATCTGATGCGAAGAACTGACTCATTTGAAAAGACCCTGATGCTGGGAAAGATTGAAGGTGGGAGAAGGGGACGACAGAGGATGAGATGGTTGGATAGCATCACCGACTCAATGGACATGAGTTTGAGTAAACTCCGGGAGTTGGTGATGGACAGGGAGGCCTGGCATGCTTCAGTCCACGGGGTCACAAATAGTCGGACATGACTGAGTGACTGAACTGAACTGAACTAGAGTTAATACATGTTTTTGAAAATTGCTCAGTTTTAAATTCAAGTACAGTCAATACCAATAGATATATGCCATATAAATAAAACTTTTGAGCCTCAGTAACTGAGTGTAAAAAAAGTCCTGATATGGAAAGTCTGAGAACTGTTGACATGCACTATGCTGTGAATGAGAGTTGTGCAAAGCCTGGGGGCTCTAGGGTGTGGGCTGGAGGGTCTGAGTTCTGCATACTCAGCCTCCTCCCAAGCTTCCATGCCCCTTGAGGAGGCCCTCTGGATACGCCTTTAGAACCCCAAGGGTCCAAGTTTGAAAATAATTGATTAGTCCAGCCCTCTTACTTTAAAAACCAGGAAACGAGGGAAGGTAAGGGTTATGGATTTGTAAGGCAAGAACAGCTGGGGTTACATCCTGGTCTTCTGCCCTTGGTTCTGGATTCAGGTTCTCTCCCCTGCCTGAGCTGCTACGAAACTAACCACAGAAGCGCTAACCGGTTGAACTTTCTGTGTCGGCACTATGCTAGGCAGTCTATAATATCCAGCTTGAGCCACCCCCCAGTGCCTTCTTGTTCCCATTGGGCAAGCACATTTGGCCCATAATGCTCCATGTTTGCTAAATCCACACGGAGAGCAAAGCAGGCAATGGGCTGCCCACCGCACCCCACCCCCCCCGCAACCAAATTCACCTCTGAATCAAGCCAGCCCCGGCCTTCTCAATACAAAGAATTCAAGCTGGCACCGGCTTCCTGAGCACATCTTGATAAGCAGCATGCATCCCACCAGAGAAGGGATTTTTTTTAAAGCCAGGAATCAATTAATTTAATCTGGTTCCTGTGTGGTTCAAGAAAGCCCCACACGGGCAACAACTGGGGACTTAAGAGCGGGGTCTTGGCAGTTGGCCATGTGGTGACTCCACAGAGGGTGCCTTTGTGCCTCCTGCCCTTCTGCCCAAGGCACACCTCCATTCCTTTGGAAAGACTGCTAGGAAGGAGCGAACTGGATATAGCATTAAGCTAATCCTTGTACTACAAGAGTGGCAGCCACGGGGCACACAGTGCCTGAAAAGGATCCAGGTAAAATTCTCACTCATCTCCCAAAGTGACAAGAGAGGGCCTACAGGGACTGGCTAGGCAGGACACCAAGGTAGAAGTCCATCTCAGAATCACCTGGGAAGCCATTTAAAACACCCAGGACTGCAGTGCCCTGCGTCAGGGGAAATTCTGCTTTCATCAGTCAGGGATGGATGGCCAATGCGCACTCCAGATGAGAAGCCAACTCCCTCACTTACAGATGGGGAAACTGAAGGTCAGAGAGGGAAAGAGTTACAGCTGGGATGAGACTCTGGATTCTGAACCCTCTGTGCTATTCACAATTCCAGGCTCTGCTCAACTGAGGGGAAAACTAGTGTGGGCACACTAGTATGTGTGTGGTGGGGGGGCAGTCAGGGGCATTTAGAGATAATCAAGCCATTTACATTTGATTCATGCTTTTCATTTCACATTCTCCCCCTTTTCTTCCAACTTGATCATTGGATCCAAGTTTTTCACTTTTAGATAAGGAAGCTGGGGGCAAGAGTGGAGAAGGGTCAGATTCTGTCCTACGTGAGATTTAGGATCCAAATCTCTCTGCTTTCTTGCCTGTGTTTCTTTTGCTACATTTTGACCCTGAAGTCCCATCCTGAGAGAAATATATTATTACAGATTGTATCGGGTTGGTCAAAAAGTTTGTCTGCATTTTTCCATAACATCTTACAAAAACTTGAACGAACATTTTGGCCAACACAATATTTCATTAGTATTCTTCCCACCAAGGGGAAACTTTGTTAGAAGCCAACACACTCCCTGGCTCTATGGCATCAGCCTGCCCTGAGAGCTGCTCTAACTGCTAGTTTCCAATCTAAGCTCATATTCCAGGGCTGCCCTGGAAATATCGGTAAAGCCAGCACAGCTAATATAGACAAATGATGGCAAAACTAAAGGGTAGCGTTGCAATGAAATAAATTATTTGCAGAGGTGGGACTTCTCTTTTAATTTTTACTATTTTAAGGTTATAAATTCTTTTCTAGCCTTTATGTATAATTAAATACAGATGTTCTCAGAGCTTAATGTCAGTTTAAATTTCAGCCCTTGGAAAGTAATTTGTTTGCATGTTCAATGAACAAACCATTTCTTAATGGTTTCAAAGACCCAGGCTCATGCACCATGAATCAAGGTTGCCTTTATCAAAGCTAAAAAGGTCAAGCAAAGTAGGCCTGCAACTCCCACCCTTTAAAGAAGAAAAAAATCAAGCTTTTGGTTCTTTGTCTTAATGCACACGTCTTAATTTCTTTAGGTATGTGTATGATAATATGAACGATTCATCTGTGCCCTCTCCACACAAAAGCCAGGTAAATCATGCTCACTGTCCCATGATGATGATAAAGGCTTCCCAGGTGGCTCGAGTGGTAAAGAACCTGCCTGCAATGCAGGAGACGTAAGAGACCTGGGTTTGATCCCTGGGTTGGGAAGATCCCCTGGGGGAGGGAACGGCTACCCACTCCAGTAGTCTTGCCTGGAGAATCCCCATGAACAGAGGAGCCTGGAGGGCTACAATCCATGGGGTTGCAAAGAGTCAGACACGACTAAATCAACTTGGCACACACATTAGCATGTTCCATGACGGACTGAGCAATTGAAGGGACATTGAGTAACTCCTTCTGTGCTGTGGGGCCTCAGTTTCATCTGTATACAGATATCTCTGAAGTTCTTTGGTCTCTAACAATAGAAGGTAACTAGACATAGAAGTCGGAGAAGGCAATGGCAGCCCACTCCAGTCCTCTTGCCTGGAAAATCCCATGGACGGAGGAGCCTGGTAGGCTGAAGTCCATGGGGACGCTAAGAGACGGGACACGACTGAGCGACTTCACTTTCACTTTCACTTTCATGCATTGGAGAAGGAAATGGCAACCCACTCCAGTGTTCTTGCCTGGAGAATCCCAGGCACGGGGGAGCCTGGTGGGCTGCTGTCTATGGGGTTGCACAGAGTCGGACACGACTGATGCGACTTAGCTGCAGCAGCAGCAGCAGCAGACATAGAAGGGCTGTTCCTGGAGGTGATTTTAAAAGATACTGTCTTAGAAAGCAGTTTCTGAGGTTTGAAGTTTTTCATATTAGGCAATCATCAGGGAAATTAGACCCATGGGTTCTTAGCCAAGTTTCTGCCTCTGGCTTTCCTCCCTCTGTCCTCTCCACATGCAGAAAGATGTCAGCTGTTCCAGCCCTTTCTCAGTGGCTCCAAGATTATTTCCACTCCTTTAGACACTCCACTAGTTCCTGAATTCTATTCTCACTCTGCATTCTCCAGTCTCTTAGGGTTTCTCTAGTAAATCTACACATATGTGCTCAGTTGCTCAGTTGTGTCTGACTCTTTGGTGTAGCCCACCAGGCTCCTCTGTCCATGGAATTTTCCAGGCAAGAATACTGAAGTGGGTTACCATTTCCTCCTCCATGGGATCTTCCTGACCCAGGGATTGAACCCACATCTCCTGTGTCTCCTGCTTTGGCAGGTGGATTCTTTGCCACTGAGCCACCTGGGAAGCCAAAAAAAGATCCCCTGGAGAAGGAAATGTCAACCCATTCCAGTTTACTTGCCTGGGAAATCCCATGGACAGAGGAGTCTGGTGGGCTACCGTTCATGGGGGTCACAAAAAAGTTGGACACAGTTTAGTGACTAAACAACTAATCTACACATATACCAGAGTCAAAAGGGATATTTCTAATTGGCAATATATGACCATAGTATTTTATTAACTGAAAATATAAACACGTTGTTAACTAGGATATATAGTATGATCCTATGGCCCCCATCCCCACAAGTAAACCAATCAGCCAACTCTTTCTGATATGACCTCTAAGTCTAGACTATGGTGGTTTTCACTTCTCTCTCAAACTTAATAAAGGATCATTTTGAAAGTTACCCTATAAGTACTTACTAATGGGTTCTGTTTTACCTTTCTTTGTTCTAATCCGAGGTATTAACATTTACAGAAACTCTCTTTTTCAAAATGTGTTGAAATTATGGTTTGATTTGAATTCCTTAAAAGGTTAGGGTAATAGACTTCAGAGCAGGAAAAGACTTTTGAGTCTAAAGTTTCCATATTAGGAAGACTAGGTAAGAGTAACAGAGTATGGAAACTTTGAGAAGAGTACTGGAAGCAATATGACACACTCAAGCCAATGTTAAACAGTGCTCTGTGATTTTTTTTCACTTAATTCTAACAACAGTACTTTAATATAAGGTAAAATTATTTCCATTTTACAAATGAGATAGAGAGATTAAGCTGCTCCCAAGGTCAAAGCTAGAAAATGAAATAACTAGGTGGGGATTTGAACCCAGTCTCTTGTTTCTGGAGCCTATGAACTTTATCGGTGCTTTAGGATAGTATGATGTTTAACAAGTGAAAGCTTAGGGATCTTTGAATCTGAGTGCTAGTTTCAACCTTATTTCTGACCCTCCAACTCTCTGAGAAAATGTACACTCCATACTAGATAACGTCTAAGGTTGCTGCCAACTCTGTATTTTTTAGATCTTCAGCTGAATCAAGAAAAGTTGCCAACTTATTTGATATACAGATGACTGAGAGATGATGGTGATGGAATTGCCTGAGGTCAGAAGGTTGGCAACACACACCTACAGAAATGTCCACAAGACCTTTGAAATAGAACTCAGGAGACAGGTCTGGGCTGGAGACACTGAAGCTTTCCTCATGGCAGTGATAGTCTGTGAGATCTCGACATGAATGTAGGGAGAAAGAAAGGCAAAGACAGAGGACTGAGCCTCTGAAAAAACCGTAGGTAAAGGTATGGAGTGTGTTTCCCTGGTGGTTCAGACGGTAAAGCATCTGCGTGCAATGCAGGAGACCTGGGTTCGATGCCTGGGTCACAATGTTCCCCTGGAGAAGGAAATGGCAACCCACTCCAATATTCTTGCCTGGAGAATTCCATGGACAGAGGAGCCTGGTACTGGCAACAAAGAAATAAAAACAGAGAAAATAGCACAATGTCAGTTTCCCCAGTAGCTCAGCTGGTAAAAAAATCCGCCTGCAATGCAGGAGAGACCTGCGCTTGATCCCTGGGTTGGGAAGATACCCTGGAGAAGGGAACAGCTACCTACTCCAGTATTCTGGCCGAGAGAATTCCATGGATTGTATAGTCCATGGGGTTGCAAAGAGTCGGACACGACTGAGCGACTTTCACAATTAAGCCTAAGGAGTCAGGACTTTAAAATGGGAGCCGAAGTGAGATGGTCACAGGTGGGGAAAACAAGTGACAAGCCTGTGAACTTTCACAGCCCTTTCCCCTCTCTTAGGACATGTCTTTCCCCACATGGGCTCCTGGGGTAAGAGTGAAGCTCCACTCTTTCCAGGATGCCCCAGATGTAGTAGGCACTCAGTGTTCTTCCACTGGACTAAATCACACTGCACAGACTCATGCTGTTTCTTCACAACCAAAGGCAACAGGATGCCTAAAAAGCATAGGAATGGGGCAAAAGTAACTGCAAACCAAAGCTCAATATTTATGAAAACAATAAGCCACATTGCCCCTTTCAACCAAACCTCCATAGGCCTGGATACCATCATTAGCTGTGTCATCTATGAATAAAACCAGAAAGGACAGTGAGAGAAAACCCTGGAAAGATACAGCATGTGAGCAGTGACCGGCACAGCTATCATGGAGTAGAGCTTTTTATCATGGAGAGAAAGCTGGCGGGGAGACGGGGTGGGAAAGTAGTGGGGTGTGTGCGAAGAGGCCTGAGAAAAGATGAGAATGACAAAAACTAAATAAATAAAAAGGCAATTTCATTATCGTTTCAATTTGGGAAACTAAATTGTATTGTTTCCTTGATTTTTCAAACACACTTGAAAGATGTAAACACAAGAGCAAAAAATAATGAGATCTTGTCAATGTCTGGAATCAGCTGTCAACTGAGCCACTCCTCATACACAGCTGTCATTTGGTGCTCCGGCTTCCCAGGAGGGAGGCTTGTACGTGCCCAGAATGGTCATAGTCTCACCGAAGGGGGATGATAGCAGGGCAGCAGAAGTAAAGCAGGGTAGGAGGTGGGCTCCATAAGCAAGACACCGACTAGGCAGCCTCTTGGGCAACAGGTCAAGGACCTAGAAGGTCAAAGCCGGTGTTAAAAACATGTAAAGAATTCAGAAAGTTCCAAAGGAAAAGGTGTGCAAGATACCAACGAAGTGGCAGAATCCAGTCTGCCACAAGGAATTCAGGCAATTAATCATGCCTTCAGGGGCAGACGAGTTGTAACAGCCTCAGCACACAAGCAATCTGGAACAAAAGTGTGTGAGGGGAGTTCTTGGCACCAGTCATCAGAGTTGAGATAGAAAGCTTATTCCCAAGGCTGCCTTTGTTTATGATTGCTCTAGAGCTCCAAGTGGAGGCGGAGTACGGCTGGCCTTTGCCTGAGGACACACAGAGACAGAACAGTTGGAGCTGCAGAATAAGGGCACCACAGTTTTTCCTGATAGTTCAGGATTGAGCACTATTCACTTAAAAGGAGGGTTCTGCAGCACTTCCACTCTGTTCTGAACAACCAGAGATCATAGTAAAGGTCATATATGGTGTCAATCTGCCTTTCTGTAAAGTGGGTAAAGGGATGGGAATTCGATGGGCATATCATTGACAAGAGTCTGACTCCAAGTTTGCCCTATTTAATCCAAAGACCTAAGAATAATCCTGTTAATATTAGTCCTGAAATTCCAAGTCTCCTAAGTGAGATCCACTGTATAATATTTCATCATGGGAATGAAAATACATGCACAGAGCTTCTATTAGCTTATTGAAGCAGTAGTTAGAACTGGACACGGAACAACAGACTGGTTCCAAATCGGGAAAGGAGTACGTCAAGGCTGTATATTGTCACCCTGCTTATTTAACTTATATGGAGAGGATATCATGAGAAATGCTGGGCTGGATGAACCACAAGCTGGAATCAAGATTGCTGGGAGAAATATCAATAACCTCAGATATGCACAAAGAGGAACTAAAGAGCCTCTTGATAAAAGTGAAAGGAGAGTGAAAAAGACTGAACTTCTATTTTTTAGGTTAAACATCCTTGGAGTCATCTCCATTCTTCCTTGCTTAGTCTATAATGAAGTCCTCTGCAATAGTGTTGAATACAGGTAGCTTACTGTAGTCCTAATGGTATCTTGTAAGTTGCCCAGTTTCTCAACAGGGGTGGCAATGCAGTAGCACTGACTCCAGCAGGGTTCATCACAATCCAACTCCCATCTTACCAAACTGATGGTGTTACGTGTTCTTACACATCCACACTGCCCAGTCCAGCCTAACCCTAGGCACAAAGTAAGCACACCATTCAGTGAGAGAATGAATTCTTGAGTATATAAATAAAAATGATCACACTTAAGATGGAAGAGTGAGATCAGGTAATGGGTCAGAGTATCTTAGATAAACACAGAGACCTCCTTGCCCTTCTTATTAAAAAAGTCTTTTTTTTTTTCAGGCTGCATTGAGCAGCATGTGGTATTTTAGTTCCCTGAATAGGGATTGAACCTGCGCCCCCTGCAGTGGAAGCACAGTCTTAACCACTGGACCACCAAGGATGTCTCTGCCCTTCTTTAAAGTGTTGCTCAGTCGTGTCTGACTCTTTGCAACCGCATTGACTCTAGCCCGCCAGGCTCCTCTGTCCATGGGATTTTCCAGGCAAGAATACTGGAGTGGGTTGCCAGTTCCTTCTCCAGGGGATCTTCCAAACCCAGGGATCAAACCCGGGTCTCCTGCATTGCAGGCAGACAGTTTACCATCTGAGCTACCAGGGAAGCCCAAGAAACGCTTCCCTCAAAGAGGAAGACTCCCTCTTTGTGAAAGGAACAAAGAGAACCCAGATTGGTAGAGGATAAAGAAGATGGAAAGAGTTGAGTTTTTAAGAATATGAGTAGGAGACAAGACTCTTGGGGGCATCACAGTAAAGCAAATGCCAACTGACGAATGTTGGAGAGGGTGCGGAGAAAAGGGAACCCATGTACACTGTGGGTGGGAATGCCAACTGGTGCAGCCACTGTGGAAAACAGTATGGAAGTTCATCAAAAAAATAAAAACAGAACTACCATATGACCCAGGAATTCCACTCCTGGGTATACATCAAAAAAAACCCAAAACACTAACTTGAAACAATATATGCACCCCAGTGCTCAGAGCAGCATTATTTGCAATTGCCAAGGTATGGAAGCAACCCAAGTGTCCATCAGCAGATGAATGAATAAGAAGATGCAATGGAATATTAGTCATAAAAAATAGAATGAAATACTACTCAGCCATTAAACAGAATGAAATCTTGCCATGTGAAGCAACATAGACTCGGAGGGCATGTTAAGTGAAATAAGTCAAACAGAGAAAAGACAAAATACTGTATGATCTCACTTATACATGGAATGTAACAAATAGAATAAACTAGTTAATATAACAACAAAAAAAAAGCAGACTCACAGATACAAAGAAGAAACTAGTGGTTATCAGTGGGGAGAGGGAAGGGGGGAGGGACAAGATAGGAGACTAAGAGGTCCAACTACGCATAAAATAAATAAGCTACAAGGAGATATTGTACAGCACAGGGGATACAGTCAGTATTTTGGAGTATAATCCTTAAAAATTGTGAATTACTATATTGTACACTCCTGTAACTTATTTAATATTATACAGTAACTCAGCTAGGGCTTTTCAGGTGGCACTAGTGGTAGAGAACCTGCCTGCCAATGCAGGAAACACAGGAAACACAGGTTCCATTTCTGGGTCTGGAAGATCCCCCAGAGGAGGGTATGGCAACCCACTCCAACATTCTTGCCTGGAGAATCCCATGGACAGAGGAGCCTGGTGGACTATGGTCCTTAGGGTTGCAAACAGTCAGACACGATTGACGCAACTTGGCTTGCATGCATGCATAATTCAGTTTTTTTTTTTTTTTTTAAGACTCTTTAGACTGAAGATCAGAAAAGGCAATGGCAACCCATTCCAGTGTTCTTGCCTGGAGAATCCCAGGGACAGTGGAGCCTGGTGGGCTGTCGTCTATGGGGTCGCACAGAGTCGGACACAACTGAAGCGACTTAGCAGCAGCAGCAGCAGACTGAAGATAACCTGGGCTCCAGGAACTTGGACAAATTGAGGAAAACAGTGAAATATGGCTCCAGAACTAATCTTCTGTATCCATGTGTGGGCCTGAGAGTTGCTTCTTTGTAAATCACATGACCCCTCATAGATTCTAACATCTGCTAGAGAATGGAGTCTGGTGTTCTCCAGACAGGCACTGCTATCTTGACAACTTACTGGATAGAGGAATGAGACAACAGTCAGCAACTGGGCGGTGTCCAAACATGCATGTGGCTCTTTTTTTTTCTTTTTGCCATTTTTCTGACAGGCTCACCCTTTCACTCCAATCTCCTGCCATCTTTAGCATCAGGGAGGGAGAGATGGTCAGGAATTCTGGCCTGGGCTCGGCCCTGCAAGCCTATCTTCCACCATAAATTCAGACTAAACACCAGTTTGATTGACTTTCTAATTGAATCAAATCATTGTTTCTCCGAATCATTTAGCTGAATCCCTCAGGTCAATTCTAGGAAAACAGTCGTGGGGGCAGCGGAAGCAGCCAGCACAGCTGTTGGGGCATTTCTCTGGCTGGAACAAGCCCTGTCGCCCTAGGGTAGAGGGAAGGCCCCGGCAGTGGCAGCTGTGGCGGCAGCCAGATTAGGCATGGGAAGGGCTGGCCAGCCTCCTGCCTGCTTTGGAGACTGAGTTCCTGGTAGTGGGGTCAGATTAGGACCTCACAATGTGGGCTCCCTCAGCCAGCGCCTGTCCTGTGCTCCCACCCACCGAGCTGAGTCTGTTCCTCAATAACCCTTGGGCTGAGGCCACAGCGGGTTTTCTGATCTAGTTCTGACCAGAAGAAGTGACACTCAGGGAGTCACCTCCCTCTGGGAAATCTCATTGCAAGTTGAAGAGTCAGTGTACGCTGCCTTTTCTGGCTGCTTCTTCCCTTCTCACTTCTCTTACCTCCCCAGTTAGAGTGATAACTCCTGTGTGTTTTTTGTTCTGGGTCTTTGTTGCAGTGTGCACGCTTCTCTCGTTGCAGAGCACGGGCTCTAGAGAGTGCAGGCTTAGTTGCCCCACAGTATGTGGGATCTTAGTTCCCAACCAAGGATGGAACCCGCATCCCCTGCTTTGGAAGGAAGATTCTTAGCCACTGAATCTGGAAGTCCCCCTCCCATGTGTCTTGTTCACCCTTCCTGATAGCCCTGGGGATGGGATGGGAACCATCGATGGGATCACCTATCGTGGACTGAGTATCAGTTTGCTTTGCCTAACTCAGAGACGCCCTCCCTAGGTCAAAGAAAGTTGTCTTTCTGCCTGTTGCTTTTTCCTGGTGTTGATAAATACAGATTGGTCTGTGACCAGACCTGGCAGTGGAAGTATACAAATGCTTTCCCCCAACTGGGGGATGACAAAAGCTGACAGCATGGGAAAGAATGGAACAAGACGGCTGACAGCAAGAAGGAAACCTCTGCGCTTTGGTATCAACAGTTAATCTACTGTGGCACATCTCTTAGGAAACTAAACGAAATGCAGTGACTGCTATGACATTGAACCTGTGTTGCAAAAATGATTTTGTAGAGCAAATAACTATCATATACTGGCTATTTTATGCCTTATTGAACAACCAGTAGTTTACGAAAACAACGCGTCATAAATATGGTCGCAGGTTCTTGAGTGGAGACCGTCAGGATTTGCAGCAACAGAGATCATCTGATTTCTCCTTCTCCCCTGAGCTCTCTGGCTGTTTGCCCTGCTTTGGGTCTTGGTTCACACGTAGCTTCACATCCAGGCATGTCTTCTGGAACCCAGGACCCTATATACAAGGTACTGTGGAAGAGTTTGAGCTCTAGTAAGGCCAACATAAGCTCAAGCAAAGGAGATACTTTTATGAAACTGAACACTGGATACTGGGGAGGAATGGAAGGAGCCTCAGACTGGGAGTCAGGACACCTGGATTTTAGTCTTGGCTTTGCTATTAACCAGCGACACAACAAGTCACTTTACCATCGGAAGTCACTTCAACTCCGGATGCTCATCTGGAAAGTGCTGATAATTGCACTTGCCCTTCCTGCCTCCCAGGGTTGTAAGACAAAATTGTACTTTTAAAAGCTTTATAGACTGTAAATCACTAGATGCATGATGGGATTATCGCTATTATTATACTTTGAAGAGGCAGCTGCCAGAGGCAGTGAGTGAGTTCCTTAAGCAGTGTTTAAGGATAAGCTGCCTGACACGGGTGCCAGGAAATCACAGAGGGGATTGCAGTGGCATTCGTGGGGTTGACACTAGATATATCGAAGATCCTTTTAAGCACTAATTCTGTGAGCTGGGAATGTAGAGGCTTTTCATGATTTTCTTAGCAGTGACCATGTATTTGAGTTGAACTGTCATTCTCCAAGCTTCTTTATTTTTTTAAGTTTTTTTTACTAGTTTTCTTCTGATTATAAAATCAATAATACTCTTTACAGAAAACTTGGATAATGAAGAAAAGTGTGAAAAAGGAAAAAACCACCAATAATCCCATCTTAGAGATGATCGCTATTTACATGGTATATTTATATCCAGTAATTTTTCTATGCATCTTAATGTTTTTCAAAATTGGGACGTTTTGCAAAATGGGATATGATCATATAAGTTTTGTATTTTGAAAGGATTTATTTAAAATATGGTTTTTATACCATAAACAATTTCCTTAACCTTAAATCCTTGACTATTCCCTAAGAACATGGTTTTTGACAAATAACTAAGTAATATTCTAGTCTATGATAATACCTTTACATTTAACTAAGACATTTTAGACATTCAGAGCTCCATAGTTTTCTTTCTAGGTAATGCTTCAGTAAAGATCCTTATACATAAACATTTGTATCTGATTATTTCTTTCGGTGAAATTTCTAGTAGCAAAGCTGTAGAGTCAAAGCATATACACATTTTTAATTCTCTTGATCACACTGCCAATGTGTTCTCCAGAAAGGCTGTGAGTAATTTATGACTCTTTACCAGCACTGTATCAAAACAACCATTCCGCTGCATCCTCTCCAATCCTGGGAATTTTGATTTTAACACTTCTCAACCAGTTTTATATGTACAAATAATTTCCATTCTTAGTTTTAATTTACAGTTCATTGGTTACTAGAGAGGTTGATTTTTTGACTTTTGTTTATTAGCTGTTTGTACATAATCCGTTGTGAATTGTCTTTTGTATTAGCTCCCTGTAGAACCTACAATCACACCGCTCTGTAGATGTAATCAGTTCTGAGTCATCAATACGAAAGGAGAACAGGGGTGTTTTGAATGAGCCCAACCCCATCAAAAACTCCTAGATACCGAAATCCGTCAGTGATTTGTGTTTCCCTGCGTTTACTTCCCCTGCTCTGCTTCTTGTATAAGAGCTAATGAGCAGCGAAACTGACAAAAGACTTAAAAAAAAAGGAAGAAAGGGCATGGTTAATCCCTTAAATAGGATTGAAGAATGTATGGAGTTTGCCTTTAGAAAGGAAAAAAAAAATGGAAGACTTTTTTTTGTTTAAGCCGTGCAGTTCCCAGTATGCCCACTTGATGGCAATCCTCCACTGGTTAGGCAAAAAGCTGAGGGTTCCCAAGGTTAGGGAAACTGAGGAAGCAGCTGCTGAAACGGAGAATCAGGCACATCAAGGCAGCTGACAGTTAAATACAGGCAGCCTTTAAACATTGCTGGGAACACGGCTCTCTGGTGTGCAAGGGGATGGAAAACAAGGGTTTCGCTTTGATAGACAATGCGACTTTGTGGACATTGGCTGGAGGGGCAGAGAAGAGGGAATGCGCTTCTTCCTCGTTTGTTTGTTCCTTCTTTTCTGCTGCTGTATTTCGTGTATCATTTGATTTAGTTCTTTGTGCTGAAAAGGCAAAATTACCTACTTTGTCAGTAAGGACCACAGGTTTCTCAGAGGCTCTAGCGAGGTTGTAGGGACTCAGAACTGCCCCAGGCTGGTTGGCAGTGCTGTTGAGACTGTTTGGGAAAGCTGAGGGCAAAGTTCCTGGAAGCAGAGAATGAAAAGCAAACTCATAAAGTCCTTCAAGGCTTGTTCTAACCCCAGAGGCAGATCATCCTCGGAATCATGTCAGCTTGAAAGCTTACGGACTGAGATCTTGAACAAGTGACCACATCTCTATGAGCCTATGTGTCTTCTGTTAGGAAATGCAGGATAACCGTATCTACTGTCATAGCATCCAAGGCAAACTACTACTGTGATGATGATAATGATGATGATGTAACTGTTCCACCCAGGGACGCAAAAAGCAGGAGATAACAACAGTTCCTAAGACCCTCAGTTTTGGATCAGACAATCCTAGGTCCTAATATGGGCCCCAAAACTTACTAGCTATGTTTTACCTTCTATAAGTCATCCCTCATCTTGGTAAATGAGGATAATAGTATAAGACCTATTCCATAGGATGTTATAAATATTAACAGAGGAAGTGTACATAAGGTACACAGCAAAGGGCCTGACATACAGTACACAGCCTTTGGTAGGTGCCATTCATAGTGGTACTATTATAGGAAAGTTTTCACCAGTCTTCAGAGAGCATAGTCAAGAGAAAGGACTTATACACCTGGTACGAAAATGGAATGGTCTTGTGTGGTCAACCAGCACGTGGAACCAGGCAGATCTCACGAAAAGCGAGCACAGGACACAGTCCACACATGTAATCCCCTGTTTCAAATCATGTGCATTTGCTTACAAGGTAGTTTGCGTTTGTTTTTTTAAGACATAACGTTGAGACAGAAGTTCATGCATGGATTCAGCTGTTTCTCTTGAAGTCACAAAAACAGTCAAAGGTCAAATCTGAAGCCAAACTTCCCTGGAAACAGACCGAGAGACAGGCAATGGCTTATCCACCGTTGCATAGAAGGAAATATGGTCCAGATTCCAAGGCTATCAAGAAGGCCTCCTCTCACTATGTCCTGCCCACTAGGCAGGCTCCCACATGGCTGGTCCTTCATAGAACCCACGGCATAAAGGCCAAACGAGGATTCCTGCAAACCTGGGTAAAGCACTGTGGAGTATCATCGGCTAGCCTAAAGTAACCCGCCAACATTTCTCCCAACAACAGGTGCAAATACGGGTTTTGTTTGCGCTTCCGTTCATCCAAAGCTTGACCTTCACTTTTTTACACATCAACTTAAGGAAACGATTACATGGTTATTCAAAAGTCATGCATGAACATCTGGTTTTCCATGGCACTAAATAATTTTCCTGATTTTATGGAGCCCAGGTCAATATTTAAAGTTACACACATTTCTCATGCTCCTCACCACTTAAAAGACTTAAGGGTACAAGGTGAGCCCTTAGAGGCCTGTCTAGGCACAATGGAAATATTTCAGATTGATGCCTGTTTGAGTGTGTAGATACGGCAGTCAGGGTTCTCAGCAAAGCCAAGCACAAAGTAGGTGTGTCAATTCAAGATTTACCAAAGCACAAAGAGAGTAATGGGGAAGATGATGATGTGAGCAGCACCGCAGTTGGCCTCTGCCAGACCCAAACCTGCCAAAATAAATATCAGCACACAAAGCCTCCAAAAATACCCAACCAAAATGATCAAAAAAGTAGATGACCAAGAGCTGGTGACTGGCTGGACTCATGGGCCAAACCCCATGTGCTACTGGACAAGGATTAAGATAAAGTTGCAGGTCGAGGTTTAGAACATCAGTTAGGTAGAAGTTGGGGAGACCTGGTTTCATACGACCCCTAAAACAGGATCTCAGGATGGTCACTGATAGGCAAACAGAGGGAGGCATGGAGCAGCATGCTCCACAGCAGCAAAAATGGGGGGTCTATCTTGTATCCCACACTTCCTGTTGGGGAAAATGACGAGCTGAAACACGACTGAATGAAATGGATGGGAATGGCAAAGAGTAAAGAGAAGGTGTCATACTGAGGAGGGGCTTAGAAACTAGGGCAATTTCCTAGCAACCATCAGGATGATGATGGTGACTGATATTCATAATAGCCATAATTTATGGACCACTCATATCCCATGCACAGTGCTACATGCTTACATCAAGTCACTCTTCAGCTATGACAGAGGATGAGGAAAGTGGTGCACACCCAGAGATTTTAACCTACTGGCTCAAGTCACTGGGTCAGGAAATGGTAGAGCCAGAATTCAAACCCAGGCCATCTGACACCAAAGCCTGTGTCCTATCCACTCTACTCACTACAGTGTTATTTATCATAAGAATCATCAGAGCTACTATATTCAAAGTTTTTTATGTATATGCATCAAGAATTTTTCCTAAGTATTTTCATGCCTAGTTACATAGTACCCTCCCAACAACCCCATGAAGTATGTAATATGGATAAACAAGGCAAGTGAGGCACAGATAGGTCAAGTCACTCGTTCAATGTCACAAAGCTAAGAAGCTGCAGGGTGTAATGCCAGAGTTGAGCTTTCCTCTCAACTTGCTCAAGAGGAAACGTGGAGGTCATTAGCAGCATAGCCCAGAGATTCGAAGGGCTGCTATATAATGAGGGAAAAGATTCATCAGTCTTCATAGTGCTCCAGGGCATTTGATGTCTTTACTCCTTTCTGGTTTTAATGGCTTGAGCCAAGTGGGCTCCAATGCGTGCTAAGCAGATGCTCTCAGTATTGGCAGGTTGTCTGGCCTCTCAGGCTACAGTGCTGTGGTGCAGCCTTCCTGAGTGACTCCACCAACCCAGTCAATCAAATAATCTATGAGTCTGCCACTCAGTTGGCTGCATTGTTTTTTCACTCCACTGACCTGTTTGCACAGAATACATTGACAGGCTGCTTCAGGGCTATATCAAAACAGCCCCCCACCAAGAGCTCTCTCTCTGTGAACCCCAAACCTCAAAAGCCCCAAAGTCAGAGAGCTGCTTCTACCATGTGCCCACCACAATTTCAGGTGAAAGACAGGATGGAATGGAATGCAGGCAACAAATACAAATTTACAGTTGAAAATGACTTAAAATTTGCCTCAAGTGTACTTTGGAAGCAATATTTTAAAGTCCATGTGAAATTCTGTCATCTGTAAGGCAGATTCAGGTGCTATGATGAACCAGTGAAGTCAAAGGCAAAATCATCAGTGCCTAGTGGCCTTATAAGCCAAGGCAAGAAGAGAACTGTGTCACTCAGATATCTGAACCCTCACCCACCTGTTTATGTCCACTCAGACACAGCTCGGGTGAGAGCAGAATTAGTGCTCTCTGTAGTCTTTCAGACCTTCACAGACTTGGACAGGGAAATCTTGAGAGTTCTGGTTTAAAGGATTGCCTCTTTTTAGAACTCCCTAAAAAGTAACTGGAGTCAGACACAACTGAAGTCACTATGCGCACACACATGCAGAAAGTAAATAAGAAGGAGTGAGCACACGACCACCTCCTACTTAGGCCAGTGGTTTTCAAATCTGGTTGCACATCAGAATCATTTGGAGAGTTTGTCAAATACTGATGCCCAAGCCTGACCCATGAGGTTCTGATGCAATTAGATTGGGGTGGGTGGGGGGCCTAAGGATATTTTTTCCTATTAATCTGGTATCGGTTTTTCTTCCCTAGAGACATAACATTAATTTTGAATTTCTGATAAAAGGTTTTCAATGTACAGTAAATGTTGAGAATGACAGACACAGACCAGGAAGAATCTGTCTCTCGTGGTTCATCATCGGCCACCTATCCTGCTCCAGCTTTGGCCATGGTGCAAAAAGAAGAGGCTTTGTCCTTTTTCCTGGAGCAAATGCATCTAAGCCAAAAACACTGCCTCCATGATCCAGGATTCTGCAGGCGTATGGCTTTTAGGAATAGGAATACCATTAAATACAAATCTGTAGAACTCACTAGAAGGTCAGAGAACCAACATCAAACCATTTAGTTAAGAGGCAAAAATTAGTTTGACCTGAAGCTCTAGCCTCCTCATACTCCACCCACCCCTGCCTTGGAAGATGCCTCTCCCCTATGATGCTTCATGAGGGATGACAAAATTCAGCCATGCCTTCTAGTATAACCAAAATCTATTCAACAACCTCCATCCTGAAAAGAAAAATAACAGGAATCTGAAATAAAACATACCGGAGGATCGTACTGGTGTGTGCCTGGCAGACACACCACCACAAAGAAGGGCTATGCAGGAATGGGGCTTGCAAAGTCCCAAGAATTATCACGACCAACAAGGAACAAAGAACTCACTTGGATATCTCATTCTCTCCCCCATGGAGTGTTTTTTTTTTTTAATTTGCTGAGGAAACAAGAGTCAACCTTTGTTACATTTGAGTCCTCAGTTGTTCAAGAAACATTTATTGTCCACTTTGGGCCAAGGACATCACCAGATGGTCGACACCAAAATCAGATTGATTATATTCTTTGCAGCCAAAGATGGAGAAGCTCTATACAGTCAGCAAAAACAAGACTGAGAGCGGACTGTGGCTCAGATCATGAACTCCTTATTGCCAAATTCAGACTGAAATGGAAGAAAGTGGAGAAAACCACTAGACCATTCACATATGACCTAAATCAAATCCCTTATGACTATACAGTAGAAGTGAGAAATAGATTTAAAGGACTAGATCTGATAGACAGAATGCCTGATGAACTATGGATGGAGGTTCGTGACATTGTACAGGAGACAGGAATCAAGACCATCCCCAAGAAAAAGAAAAGCAAAAAACCAAAATGGCTGTCTGAGGAGGCCTTACAAATAGCTGTGAAAAGAAGAGAAGTGAAAAGCAAAGGAGAAAAGGAAAGATATACCCATTTGAGTGCAGAGTTCCAAAGAATAGCAAGGAGAGATAAGAAAGCCTTCCTCAGCGATCAATGCAAAGAAATAGAGGAAAACAATAGAATGGGAAAGACTAGAGATCTCTTCAAGAAAATTAGAGATACCATGGGAACATTTCATGCAAAGATGGGCTCAATAAAGGACAGAAATGGTAGGGACCTAACAGAAGCAGAAGATATTAAGAAGAGGTGGCAAGAATACACAGAAGAATTGTACAAAAAAGTTCTTCATGACCCAGATAATCACGATGGTGTGATCACTCACCTAGAGCCAGACATCCTGGAATGTGAAGTCAAGTGGGCCTTAGGAAGCATCATACTACGAATGAAGCGAGTGGAGGTAATGAAATTCCAGTTGAGCTATTTCAAATCCTCAAAGATGACGCTGTGAAAGTGCTGCATTCCATATGCCAGCAAATCTGGAAAACTCAGCAGTGGCCACAGGACTGGAAAAGGTCAGTTTTCATTCCAATCCCAAAGAAAGGCAATGCCAAAAATGCTCATACTACAGCACAATTGCACTCATCTCACACGCTAGTAAAGTAATGCTTAAAATTCTCCAAGCCAGGCTTCAGCAATACGTGAACCGTGAACTTCCGGGTGTTCAAGCTGGTTTTAGAAAAGACAGGGAACCAGAGATCAAATTGCCAACATCTGCTGGATCATCGAAAAAGCAAGCGAGTTCCAGAAAAACATTTATTTCTGCTTTATTGACTTATGCCAAAACCTTTGACTATGTGGGTCACAATAAACTGTGGAAAATTCTGAAAGAGATGGGAATACCAGACCACCTGACCTGCCTCTTGAGAAACCTGTATGCAGGTCAGGAAGCAACAGTTAGAACTGCACATGGAAAAACAGACTGGTTCCAAATAGGAAAAGGAGTACATCAAGGCTGTATATTGTCACTCTGCTTATTTAACTTATATGCAGAGTACATCATGAGAAATGCTGGGCTGGAGGAAGCACAAGCTGGAATCAAGATTGCCGGGAGAAATATAAATAACCTCATATATGCAGATGACACTACCCTTATGGCAGAAAGTGAAGAAGAACTAAAAAGAGCCTCTTGATGAAAGTGAAAGAGGAGAGTGAAAAAATTGGCTTAAAGCTCAACGTTCAGGAAACTAAGATCATGGCATCTGGTTCCATCACTCCATGGCAGATCGATGGGGAAACAGTGGAAACACTGGCTGACTTTATTTTTGGGGGTTCCAAAATCACTGCAGATGGTGACTGCAGCCATGAAATTAGAAGACGCTTACTCCTTGGAAGCAAAGTTATGACCAACCTAGATAGCATATTTAAAAGCAGAGACATTACTTTGCCTACAAAGGTCCGTCTAGTCAAGGCTATGGTTTTTCCAGTGGTCATGTATGG
The DNA here is from genome assembly GCA_024291935.2 of Okapia johnstoni. Classification (NCBI taxonomy): domain Eukaryota; kingdom Metazoa; phylum Chordata; class Mammalia; order Artiodactyla; family Giraffidae; genus Okapia; species Okapia johnstoni. The sequence continues at coordinate 90,168,588 of CM044305.1, forward strand.
ATGTGAGAGTTGGACTATAAAGAAAGCTGAGTGCTGAAGAATTGATGCTTTTGAACTGCGGTGTTGGAGAAGACTCTTGAGAGTCCCCTGGACTGCAAGGAGATCCAACCAGTCCATCCTAAAGGAGATCAGTCCTGGGTGTTCTTTGGAAGGACTGATGTTGAAGCTGAAACTCCAATACTTTGGCCACCTGATGCGAAGAGCTGACTCATTGGAAAAGATCCTGATGCTGGGCAAGATTGAGGGCAGGAGGAGAAGGGGACGACAGAGGATGAGATGGCTGGATGGCATCACCAACTCGATGGACATGGGTTTGGGTGGACTCAGGGAGTTGGTGATAGACAGGGAGGCCTGGTGTGCTGCAGTTCATGGAGTCTCCAAGAGTCGTACACGACTGAGCCACTGAACTAAAACTGAAACTGTGCCCAGGAAATGGAAAGGACATGGTCCCTGTCCCCAAGGACCTCAAAGTCCAGCCGGGGAGGCAGATGTGTAATCAAAGACATACATCTGGTGTAAAAAGAGTGAACGTGGGGAGGGGTTGTGCAGCTCAGTCTGGGAAATCAGGGAATGCTTCATGGAGGAGGTGATATGTAAACTAGACAGACCCCTTCTTCCCTCTGTGGCCACTGGAGGGTAAAACCTCTGCCAAAAAGGGGCTTAGGTCAATGATAAGATATTTCCCACATAAATCTCTTCTGAAGCTGAGAAAGTTCATTGATTCTCTACTTACAAGGCATAAGAAGTATGTAGGAATCTTGCTGGTAAGAAAATGTGAGTAGAAAGAAACAAGACTTCCCTGATGGCTCACATTGCAGGAGACCCAGGTTCCATTCCTGGGTCGGGAAGATCTCCTGGTGAAGGGAATGGCAACCCACTCCAGTATTCTTGCCTAGAGAACCCCATGGACAGAGGATCCTGGTGGACTATAGTCCGTGGGGTCACAAAGAGTCGGATATGACTGAGCGACTAACACTTTCATGTTCACTTATCTGGGGGAGAGAAGTAGCAAGTAGGCCTGTTCCTCTTTCTTCTCCATCCCTTTCTCTATTGGCAGCAATTCAAACACTCCCCTGGCCCCTCCCTGAGAATCATCTGCTGCTCTTGCCTGCTTCTGGGAGAGGCATTGCAGTCTGTGGTTGATGCAAAGAGGACTCAAGAAAGAAGCCTGAGTTCTACCCCAGCTGTGCCTCTGTGAGCCCTGTGACAAGCTACTCCCTTCCTGCCCCTGGGCTTTAATTTTTCTCTTGGTACAAGAGGGTTTGGGCTCAGTGCTCTTCAAGCCCTTTCCAGTTCTCATGCTTTCTGATTCTCTGCTTGTCCAAGGTTAGACAGACATAGGGCAAAAAGAACAACCCAGTCAGCATAGTGGCTTCTGTCATCTGTTTGGAAGGCAACAGCAGGCTTGCAAGATTCAGAAAATAAAGCCACATGAAAGGCTAGCTATTAGTGACAAAAGCCGTACCTTATTTTTCTCTGGTTGAAAAAAAAAAAAAAAGGTTGACTTTTTTTTTTTTCCAAAATAAAGCTGCTGCTTCTCTGCCACAGTGTATGGGCAGTCAGCATGCCCAGGCATCAGACATTAGATATTTCTTTTCTTCCCCAACAGTGCTCTCTCTGTGGGAACAGGGAGTCTCATATCAATAATAGCATTAAAAGGGAACTACTCTGCACCATAGCTAAGCTGCAATTCCCACCTGTCAATCAGAGAAAAGCGATTCCAAATCCTATAGCCATTACTGTCTGCCTCTTTTCTTTTGAAGGATCCTTTGATTTCTTTCTTTCTTTTCATCTTCTTTGGCTTTTCATGCCAACCCTGAACACTTCAGTGATACTCAGGAGTTTGTTAGGGGTTGGCCTCCTGTTAAGCCTCACTCAGGAAAGGACTGCTGGTAATGGGACCAAAATAAATCTGACTTAACTTCTCTCTCCCACAAAGCTGCCCTCCTTGGCACCATTTAAGGGGAGGTAGATGGCTACACATCAATCTTAGGCACTCCAGGTGGAGCCGTCCACAGTTAACACACACTTGTGCATCTGACGAGGATGGGGCTAAGTCCTAAGGGATCACAGTCGTAAGGGAAGAAGCCTTCTACAGCAAGGAGCTCTCGACTGAGTTCATTCCCTGGAAAACTATGGACCAGGGGAAGCCTCTCGTCTCTCAACTAAGTTGCCCCCAATACACCAAATACGTACATGCCTTTAATCACACACTTCTCCCTACTTGGAATAGCTTCCCCAACTGAGCCAGCTCAAATATCACCTCCTCCAAGCAGCCTCTGCGGACTCTGTCCCCTCCCAGGAAGAAGTAATCCTTCCTTCCTGTGGATTCTCCTGGCGCATAATGTTCTTGCCTCTATCGGGGTACTTATTTCATGACGTGAGAGCCAGCTGGGGACCTGACTGTCGCTCCTGAGAGACTGTGAGCTTCACTTAAACCCTGAGCTCAGCCCAGGAAAAGTTTCAGAACTTGAAACAAATTGGGGTGGGGGTTGGTAAACGTAGCCTTCAGCAGTGATGTCATAAAGTGGTCCTTTACAGAAACAAAATTTGATGGGTCTCCAAATGAAACGTGGCACCACAGACACGCTTGATTTTTGGGTTTGGTAAGGTACCTCTTCTTAGCCACATGAGACTGTGGGAGAACTAACTGTTTCTGTAACTTAACTCACCAGATGTTTTGCAATCAAGCTCAAGCACTGTTTAGTTCAGGGGACCCACACGATATGTGTGTGTGAGGCAGACAGCTGATGGACGGCTCTGAACTGCAGGCTACATGCCTGCGGGAAATTGCATGGAGGGGGGAGGGTCGGGGGATGGGGAAAAGAGCAAGGCAGCCTGGTACATTTATTTTGAATTGGGCGATTCACTTGTATAAAAGCAAATTGGAACCCTTGGCAGAGCCGCCCAGCAGTATCAAAGATCTATAGTCACTGCAGCCTAGTGGGAGGAGTGCCACTAGTTACAGTTGCTTGGCTGTAAATAAAATATCCCCTGGAACGAAGCATTTTAATTTGAAGTGATTCTATCAGGAGCAGCTGACAAACCTTTCAAGGAAACTGGCAATGTGAAGAGGAACCTCTATAAAAATAGGGAAAGGGCTTTGAAAAGAGCTAATGAAGTTTTCAACACGCAGCCCTGAACACGAGCTGGGCCCATTCGGATACCGGTCAGTGTGTTTCAGAAACAGAGCCAATTAACCAGGGTGGGGGACTTCGGAGGGCACACTTGCCAGCTCGTTTCTTGAACTTTCCTGTGAAACACCAGGCGCCAACAGCCTCCTCCCAGCCAGCCTTCCGCCACAATCTGCGGGGCCCGGGCCTTAGCTCCAGACTGCACAAGGTCCAATCTGTGCCTGTGCACTTGTCACACCCTCTTCTGAACCCAGACATGATCAATAGATGTGGATGGACTTGAATTTCTGGAGGAGGTGTTGCGTTTTGTTTATTAGAAAGGAAAGGTGCCGATTGCCAAAAAAGAGCCAAGGAAAGCCTGCGAGCCACCTTGCCCGGTTGGTATCAAACCAACAGGAATCGGGGAAAAGAGTGAGCAAGTAAACCAGAAGCCACAACTACCTATTTTTAAAACTACAACAATATGTGGGCTGAACAGTAGTGCTGCTAGCTTTGTTTTTATCTACAGACATCTGTTTGGGGTTTCTTTGATCTCCAGTACTTGATTTCTATGGTGTGATGGGACAAGGGTCTGAGAATTGGGGTAGAACAACTTGGATGTATATGTGTAGTTGCACAAACAGGCATAACATTGTCTGCAGAAGGGAAGGAAGCTCTCAAAATGCTGGGATTTAACAAGTATTTTCCAGGACAGAGTAAAATTCCCCTGTCCCCGTGGAGCTTCTCACCCTCGTGTTCCCACCCTAACCTGCAGCTGGAATCTAAAATTACACCATTCAGCAATCAAGGCTTGGTTTAAGTGGTTCACCCATGGGCTTGAACGCTGATATACCTATCTCATGAATTTTGATTCAATGAAAGCTGAGCCGTATATATTTAACAAACACCAAACGCAGGTCCTTGGGGCCCCTTTTAGAGCAAACCCAAAGGAGGGTTTTCAGGCCCAGGATTTGTTTTTTTAAACCCTGACCTTTTTTTTTTTATTCCCCAGTCTTTCCCCCCCCAACTCAGCCCCCAAACCCGTGGGTACACAAAGACAGATCTGGGGGGGGGGACAGCTCCATTCTGGATCCCTCCTCCCCCCCAATGAAACCCCTGAGGGGCCCGTGTTGGGCCCCAAAAAGGGGGGGTGTTTTTTGTGGCAACCCGCTGCTTCTTCCTTCCCCCCCCCCCCCCTCCCCCTTCCCCCTTTCCCCCTGCACTCGGGATCCTCCCCGCTTTTTTTTATGATTCCCCCTACCCCTTCACTGCAAAAATCAAAAAATAATAAGGGGTAGGCCCTCCGGAATTGGGGATTGTTTTTAAAAACTAAACTCCATTTTGGGCCCCAATTTTTCGGACTCACCGGGAAGGAGGGTGCCCGAAAAGGGTGGCCCCTCTCGGGTGCTCCTGGCTCCCCGGGACCTAGTGCAAAACCCCCCAGACAGGGGTCATCCCCACATTTCAAAAAGCAAGGAAACCCAAAAATTTAGCCCTGAACCCCAAAAAATGGGAGGAAGGAAGTAAGCCCCCCACCCCCCGCTGCTCCTCTGCTTTGAAAAACCCCCCCTCCGGGAAAGGGGCCCTTCCTCCTTCTTGTTGGGGCCCGGGAAAAGGGGGAAATTTAAGAAACTTTGGGCCCCTGGGGAAACCCCCAAAGGGGTACCCAAATTTTTTTCCATGCTTTTCCTTTTTCCGGGGTTCTCCCCAAAGGGAAAAAATCTTTTTTGGTTTCCCTTTTAAAACCAAATTTCCCCAAGGTTTTTTAAATCCAACACCCAAGAAAATTAAACCCCCACCCCCGCCCGAACTGGGGCCTCCCCCGCAAAACAAGCTCCCCCGAGGAATTTCCCAAAGGGGCTGCCCAAAAATCGGGGAAGTGTCACCCACGCCCCCTCCGGTTTTCCCCCCCAACTCTCCCGGCATCCCCCCACAGGAAGAAAACCCCCCCAGTTCCCCCGTGGGGCCCCATGTAACTTGCCCCGAAACACACAGCCCCGGAATTCCAGCGCCCCCAGGGTTTCCAAAACCCCCGGGCTGTTTATGCCCCCGGGCCAATGCTTTATATAATAAAAACCCAGGGGAAAGGAGTCCCCTTTGGGAATTTATTTTCCTGGCCAAATTCCTCCCCCGGGTAAAACCCCCAAAATGGCGGGCCTTTTTTTAAAGAACCCGACAACCCGGTTTTAAGTCCCCCCCTTAATTCCAACCCCCGGAAAACACACCGCCTGGCTTTTTTAAGGTTTTTCTTACAGAAAAATCCCCCTTAAAAGAAAAAAAATTTTTTCAAAAAAATTTTAGCCTAGGTGTCCGGTGCCACCCCCCTCCCGAATCCCAAATTTCCCCTCAAAAACAAAAAAAAATTTTCCACCATAGTCCAAGTTAGAAAAAAAGGAAAAAGAGCTTCAAAGATTTTGGGTTTAACCCTGTCTTTCCCCCCCGGTTTAGGGGCGGTTTTACCCCTTAGGGAATTAAAAAAATGAAAAGGGGTTTCTCACCTCAAACCCCCAAAAAATGGATTGGTCAGAATTGGGGGGGAAAAAAGGCCCGGGTAGAGGAGAAAAGGGGGCCCCGTGTCTTTGACAATTTTGCCCCTTAAAATGGAAAAATTTTGTCCCTTCTCTTTGTCGTACTGATTGGATAAAGGGGAAAAAAAAGGAACCCCATGAGGAATAAGAAAAAAACGAAAATCCTATCCGGTTTTCCCTTTTTCCCCCCCTTCCCGGGAAAAAAAAGGCCAGGCCCTTTCCGAGCTTTGGCTGAGGGGTGGGAAAAGCCCCGCCAAGCCCAAAAAAATTTGGGGCCTTCTTTTGGTTTTTGGGGCCCCGACCAGTGTTTCTGGCCCGAAAAAAGAGCACTGCCGATAGGGAAACTCTGGCCCCGGCCCGGGGGCAAATTGGGGGGAACTCCCTTTGGTTTCAACCCTGTTTTTCTGTGGCTTTTGGCTTTCCGCCCAAAATGCCCCTCCTTTCCCCCTCACAGGGCTTGGGGAAACTGCAACTTTCCAAAAATGCCCCACTAACCTTTTCTAAAGATATTCCTTTTCAGAAAATTTTAGGGCCGGGGGAAATGCAGGTTTTCCTCAAAAAAGACGCCCTTGAGTGGGGCCGGGGGGGGGGTTCGGGAGAAGGGAAAGATTCTACCGGGTTTTTATTTATTTAAAAAAACATGGAAAAGTAGGGGCCCCCAAAAAAAAACAGTTTTCGTATGGTTTTTGTCCCCCGGGAAAATATGCTAAAGGGAAATTAAATTTTTTGAATTCAAAGGGGACAGGGCAGGACAAAAGGGGAGGAATCCGGGGGCCCTTTCCTTCCCCGGGTGAAAATTTAAGGCGGGGGGAAAAAAACTCCCGTCCCCATGATACTTTTTCAGGGGCCAAAAAGTTTGGGGGTTTTTAAAAAACATTTTCGTATTTACAAAGGAAAAATTGTGGGAAAACAATCAGGGGAGTCCCCCCCCCCAACCCTCAATGTTTCCCCCCATTTTTAAAATTTTCCCCTTGGATTAAATTTAAAGGTTTAACCTTTGGGCACAAATAATGTTTAATTAGAACCCCAAAGTCTTTTGCTTTAAATTTCCCCCAATTTTTCCCCCTTTTAAATTTTTCCCCAATTCTTTTCTTTTTCCAAAATACCCCATCACAAATTTTTTTGTCCCGGGTGTCCCTTTTTGGGGCCCCCTCCCTTTGGGAATTTACAGTTTTTCTCGGCCCCTTTTTCCTTTGTGTTTCAGCCTTGGGGGGCAAAATTTTAAGAGTACTGGGTTTAGGCATTTTTTTATGGGAAAAAAAAAAAAATTCCAATTTCCCACATAAAAAACTTTTTCCCCGATGTTTTTTTTCCCTCCTGCCCCCGAAAGGGGGTTTCCGGGGCAGAAATGGGAGGGGGAAACCACAATGGGTAAAGTGCCCTGTCAACACCACCAAAAAGCAAGGGTATTTTTCCTTTTTGTTTATTCCAAAAGGGTTTTTGACTATATGCCCTTGGGCCCTTCCCCCACCCCAGGTGAGGTAGGGTTTGCAAAAATTTTCCCCCAACCCGGAAGGTTTTTCCTTTTTTGCCTTTCCACGTGTGGTTTCCTTTAGGAAAGGGGGGTAAAAAATTTCATAGCTCAAAAAAATTTAAGGTGTAAAGAGTTAAAAGGCGGCCAAATTTTCCCTTTAAGGAAAAAATTTTTAAATGAAAAATGCCCCAATTCCCGGCCAGAAAACCATGTAAAAAAAGATTTCTTTGAGTTTTTTTACAATAGGAAAGTCCAGGGTAAAGGGAAAAAGGAACAATAACCCAACCCCCAACCCCAAGAAATTTCCCCTGAAGGGTCAAAAGGGAGGTTGCTCTTTTAAAAAAGGGTTTTAAAAACTTCCCCCGAAAGCCCTTTTTCAACTGCAATTTTATCTTTTTGGGTTGAAGGGATGCCCTTTTTTGCCCAAAACCCGGAAAAGGGGCCCTGGTCAAATGTTTGGGCCCAAAAACAAAAAACAGAAATAATCCCAAAAACACCATAAAAACCCCCCCAAAACGCTAACCACGGTTTGGCCCGGAGCCCGTTTTTCATGGGGTTCCCCTTTTTCCCCCTTTCTTTCCCCCAGGAGCCCCATTCCCCCAAAAAAACCCCCTTGCTTTGTCAGCTTTTTGTGTCTCTCAAAAAAATTTTTCATTTTCTCAAAAAATTAAAACAAAAAGCCCCACTTCATCCCGGGACACATGTGTGCGGGTATTACACATTTTTCCGCCACACATCTCGCCTTCCTAAATACAGTGTAATATTGCCATTATACCCCACCCCTGAAAAATTATCGTTTAATGAAGATGTAACCAAGGCTGTGTATCCCCCGAACCCCCTTTCCTCCCTAGGTCAGGGCATGGGAACCCATTAAGTATTCAATGCTGGAAGAACCCCCATGAACAGAGGAGCATGGGCAAAGTCTGCAGTATGTAGGGTTGCAAATTAGTCAGACAACGATGAAGCTACTTGAGCACGACAGGCATGTATGCACCCACCACAATTTAATTAATTTGTTTGTATGCAATATGGGACTACCAGAATACAATAGTATACTTTGTGTTTATATATACACCAATTACTACTTTTTTTTAAAGTTGCTTTCTCTTGCTGCACTACATGGCCTGTCAGATCTTAATTCCATGACCAGGGATTGAAGCTGTGACCTAAACAGTGAAACCATGGAGTCCATAACCACTGGATTGCACCAGATGAATTCCCTATACTATCTTATTTGTTTCTCAAAACGTTTCCAGCTTTGGGGGGACCACTGGTGGCTCGCGGTTCAACAATCTACTGCCATGCGTGAAGGAGACCACTTGTTTTCAACACCTCATCCAGGAAGATTAACATTGCCAAAGAGCGAACTAATCTGTGCACCGCAAAACCACTGAGCCTGTGCTTCTAGAGCCCAGGAGCCACAAATCTTCTGAATCCCATTGTGCTGCTGAACTTCGGTGCCTTCGCCACCTTTAGAGCCTTGTGCTCGGACAACAAAGAGAAGCCACACAATGAGAAGCCCTCACACATGAAATAGAGAATAGCTGGCACTCGCTGCAAACTAGAGAAAAAGCCTTCAAGCATTGAAGACTCAGACACAGCAAAAATTATTAATATATTAGTACGATAATTTGTTTAAAAAAATTTACAGCTATTGGTTCATTGGAAGCTCTTTCAGCTGGATTCCTACTGGCCATACCACCATCCATGTTTTGCTTTGGGGATGTGTTTGTTTTTTAGCACTTCTTTATTTTATGGCACTACAGGATACTCCAGGCTCAACTTGTATATTTCTTGCCCCATTCCTAGAATCAGTCATTTCTCCAAAAAGCTCGTTATCTTATTTGGAGAATCGGTCTATTTAGTAACCAGATTATGAGTGCTGGTTGAATAAATCATCTTTTATTGCAATATTCTAAAAACTCAAATCTGTAAACTCTCACCTACAGTCTATCTGCCTGTTTTTGTAAATAAAGTTTAATTGGAACAAGGGATATAAGTATTGGGGGTGGGCAAGAGAGGCAGGCACGTTTAAGGGAAGAGTTGTAGACTGTCTTTATGCACAAATTTCATATTTGGTCCATCCTGAATTTCTCTGCATTCATTTTGACTCTTTAATACGTATCACCAAAATATTTTTTACTCTCATTACTGAGATTTTCTGGGCATCACCCTTAAGTTTTTTGTGGACAAGAGTTGAGTATCTCGCTGACCTCACCTTACTTTGGGCCCTAATAGGGAGCAGTCAGCAGTCAGGCTATAATGTCAATGATCTGAACTTGTGACTTTCTTCAGTGATAAGGGCGCACTTAAGGCCCCTATTTTTTTCACGGGCCCTTTTTTATCTTTGGCTGGCTTACAGCATCTTCAGCAGAGTTGTGTATTAAAACAACAGATCACCCGACCTCAGCCCAGCCCTCTTAAACCACACTTTTTGGGAGAGGGTTCAGGAACGAGCCATTTTATTTATTTTTCAACATTTACATAATTTCATTTTATTTTTTAAATTCTATACTGCTTTACAGTTTTCAAAAGTTTCACACACATGATTTATATAATCTCATAATAAACCTTTTTTCCCCTACCCTTAATTGAGCTCCCCATCCACAAGTAACACTGTGTGTTCTCTATATCTGTACAGCTGCTTCTTTTTGGTTTTTTCTGTTGCTTGTTTTAGTTTTTAGATTCCAACGTATAAGTTTTTTCCATGCAGTATTTGTCTTCTGCTGCTGACTTATATTGACTTAGCATAAATGCCTCCCGGTCCATCATGTTGCTGCGAATGGCAATATTTCTTTCTTTTTTATGGATGAGCAGTATTCCATTGCGTGTGTGGTGTGTGTAGTGTGTGTGTGTGTGAGTGTGTATGTTTGTGTATATGTAACATATGTTTATCTTTCACTTTGGTGGATCTATTTTGGTTGCTTTCATATATAGTTATTGTAAAAATTATGCAAATCAACATGGAGGAACTGTTGTTTAACAGGAGGAATCCATGACATACTATCCAGTGTGTATCCCGGGTTCTGCAATGGCAAAATTCATCTTTTTCACTAATATAAGCCATTATTGCATTGGTCTGTGGATGTGTGTGGCTGTCCCTGTGTGGAACAGCTGGTAAAGAATCTGCCTGCATATGTTGGGGAAGGACAATAGTTCGATTCTCTTGGTTGGGACGATCTGGAGAGGAAAAGGCTACCACTCCAGTATGCATCTACATGAAATACATGGATGTGTAGTCCATGAAGTCACAAAGCATGAACAATACACGAGCTGAGCAAACTGCTCAGTTATGTGGATGGGAAAGATAGCCATTAAAAAAAAAAGCATACTCGAAAGTTTTCATGCTCTCCTTTGTGTTTAATAATGACATTTGTTTTATAATTTCAAATAATATTACTTGAGACCTGAGAGTTAGTGTCTCAGCTCCTATGAGATCCTGGAGAAGGAAACGTGGTTGCACTCCAGTTGATCCCAAGCATGTATGTCTAGAGGACCCAAAAGTTCCACTTTGGGTCCATGAGGTGTCACAAAGAGTCAGGACTGTATTGAGCCTGAGCAATTTTTCAGTCACTTCCCTACTGGGACCAAGTTGGCGGACAGATACTCGTATAAGTTTTATGCTTCCTTTGTGTTTAATAATGACATTTGTTTTATATATTTCAAAATATATTTCTTGTGGGGGATCATGTGGACGTGTGCTGGCTCCATCTGGTCCATGTCTTTAAAGTGATTGCATAAGGTTGATCATGCACTGTATGTCTAGAGGGATCCAAAGTTCCATTGGGTCCAGCTCCCCAGTCTTCATTGGGCCTGAGTATTTCTAATTTCCTTCTCACTTACTGACCAAGTTGGGGACAGCAGCTACTCACTTTGGACTTGCTATTATTAGCCACAGGCTCAATCTTTTGTGATTCATTTTCTCTGAGTACGTTGTCCCATCTCTTTCTCCCCTTTGGCCCTTCTGGCTCTTCCATCTCCATCTTACTGGGCCTGTGGCTTCCGGCCCATCTCATCCTCCTTGCTCTGTGGGCACTCTTAAGATTGCTCACACTCCTGGCTGTTCTCCTGCCTGAGCTTCCTCTATCCTGCTCTCTCTTCTTCCCCCACAGCTCTCACAACCTTATTCTCACACACGATTATGATCTTGCTTTCTTTCTCACTCTTACATGCTCTTTCTTCCTCTCCACTTTCTCTCCCTCTTGCTCTCCCATTCCTTTTGTGTGTGTGTGTGTCTTTTGAAAGCCAGAGTCCAGTTCCCTAAACACATGGAGTACCCCAGAGCATAAGAACTAGGCCAGCTCTATGGGGAAAACAGGAAAAATTTTTTTTCAACCACAACAAGGAAAATGCCATTGGGTCCAAGACTCTCAAGAGGGATCTCAGAAAAGTCTTTAAATCCTTGGGGCTAAAGGTACTGTCAAGCTATAGATGTGCAATCTAGCATCATCTATTAAAGATAAAGCAGGTGGCCTCATTAGAAGCAATCAAAATTACCAAAGGGGAAAACCACTTCACAGGGAGGGAAGCCCTAACAGCTGAGGCTATTTGAGACTAATTGTCTAACTCGCCCTTAGGAACAGGAAGCTGAGGCTGAGGGAGGAAGTTGTTTCAACTCACCTCAAATGTGTTACCAGCCAAAGAACTTCCCACAGTGTAAAGCCAGCATCTCTGAGAAGCAGCCAGCAGAGAGGTGAGCCTTCTGGAAAGTTGCTAGAGGATTTCAGAAACAAGCTTCAATGATGGAGTCACTTTGATTTCTGGCACCAAGACAGGCTGGAAGGATCACTTAATCACCTCTGGAAACATCTCTGGGCCACTCTTTGCCACGGAGCAGGGAAGCATGGTTTGTGGCACTTGGGCAGATGCTGGGTCGTGTATGGATGCGATCAGATTGCAGAATCGGGGTGGAGGGGGTCCCAGGTTGAGGCTGGTCCACTGGAGACTCTGTGTGTGTGTGTCTTTGTGTCTTTCTGTCTCTGTGTTCATCTCTGTCTGTCTCCCCCTCATCCCTTCTCCCTCCGTTATAGTGATTAGAAAGAGGTGATTTAGGCAATGCGCTGGTGTTTTTACAATATACTTCCAAAAGTCTTTTTGAGACAAACACATGCCAGGGGCCAAAATAAAACATGGGCTGCACAAAAAAAAACTTTTCCTTTTGTTTGAAATATTTGCCTTTTAAAAGAGATTTAACAATTTTGTTTGGGGCTCATTTATAGGAATCCATCTAACTGTAGCAACATAAAAAAAAAATCGTTCAATTTCCAGAAGGCGAGCTGATATTTATTAAGCTCTTTCCTCAAGGAACAGAAAGGACTAAGTCAGTGAAAGTCACTGAATCTTCTTCCCCAAAATGAACAAACATGAGAAAACAAAATACCCTTGAGCATGAAAACTTCAGAAATTTCTATTTATTAAAATGCAGAGATGGGTCTTCAACAACACTTTTCAAATTTCATCTCATGGCTGAGGTTAAAACAAACTGTTAAAAACTAGTCTTACAATTTCACTTAATGTATTTTCAATAAAAAAATATGGCTACTTACTTAAAACTCTAACTATTAATAAAATAGGAATCAGCCATAAACAGAAATGAATGAGAAGTTCTCCTTTGGGGTTGCTCCTTTTCAGTGTAACACTCTGATATAACTTTTGTGACTAATCTGATTATTATTATAATAGTACTCTGATCCTCCCTCCATATGACTCCTGAGAGCAGTGTTTCAGTAAGTTCAGTCCAAAAACCAATCACATCTGAATCACGTGGATTTACTTGCCCAAGATTTGTTTCTCTGGCCTCACCATGATTCTGATTCTGCAGGAGTGGGGCCCAGGAATCTGAATTTTGAATGGACAGCCTGCGTGATTCCAATGCAGGCTAAAATGTGAGGATCACTAAGTTAAGGCAAGACCCAACAGAGGAAGCACATTTAAATTATGAAAGCGAAAGTGAAATCGCTCAGTCGTGTCCTACTCCTTGTGACCCCATGGACTGTAACCTACCAGGCTCCTCTGTCCATGGGATTTTCCAGGCAAGAGTACTGGAGTGGGTTGCCATTTCCTTCTCCAGGGGATCTTCCAACCCAGGGATCAAACCCAGGTCTCCTGCATTGCAGACAGATGCTTTACCATCTGAGCCACCAGGGAAGCCAAGTTATAGACCTCCCTTATGTGTCTATCTGATTTTAGAATTAATAGGAGAAACCCCCTTGACCACCCATCAAAGCAAGGTTGCCAACATGTGTTAGTCTTCCTTATTCCCTTTCTGGTCTTACAAACTACGGCAAAGTTGCCCAAGGTAGGGAGATGGTTTCCTAGGAAGAGGTTGCTCTTATAAAAGATGGGTAATTGTTTGTCCAGGGATGAATGGAATGAATGAATAAAGAAAATATGGTATATATACACAATGGAATGCTATTCAGCTGCAAAGAAGAAGGAAACCCTACTATTTGTGACAATGTAGATGGACATTGAGAGTATTATGCTAGGTGAAATAAGTCAGACAGAGAAAGACAAATACTGTATAATCTCACTGACATGTGGAATCTAAAAATAACAAGCTCATAGAAATAGAGATCAGATTTGTGGTTGCTAGAGGCAGAGCGTGGGCTTCCTTGGTGGCTCAGATGGTAAAGAATCTGCCTGCAATGCGGGAGATCTGGGTTTGATCCCTGGGTTGGGAAGAGCCCCTGCAGAAGGGAATGGCTACCCACTCCAATATTCTTGCCTGGAGAATCCACATGGACAGAGGAGCCTGGCAGGCTATAGTCCATGGGGTCGCAAAGACTCAGACATGACTGACCGACTAAGCACAGCACACAACAGAGCACAGAGGCAGAGTGTGGAGGGGAGGTGGGGAATGGGTAAAGCTGGGCAAAAGGTAAAAAATTCCAGTTATAAGATAAATAAGTTCTAGGGGTGGGAGGGAGGAATGAAATAGGTGAGGAGGATTAAGAGGTACAAACTACCAGTTATAAAATAAATAAGTCACAGGGATGTCATGTACAGCAACGGGATATTAGTCAATATCGTATAATAATTTTGTATGGTGTGTAATCTATAAAAATATCAAATCACTATGTTGTACAACTTAAAGTAATATAGTATTGTAAGTCAACTACAGTTGAATAGATTGTTACAAGATAATAAGTTCTGGAATGTAATATACAGCATGATAACTATAATTAAAAATAGTATGTTGTATGCATATTTGAAAGTTGCTAAGAGAGCAGGTCTTAAAAATTTCTCATCCCAAGGGAAAAAACTGTAACTATGTGAGGTGATGTATGTTAACTAAACTTATTATGGTGATCATTTTGCTATATAAACATATAGCAAATCATTATGCTGTACACCTTAAATGTTAGATGCCAACTATATCTCAATAAAACTTTTTAAAAAGATTTTTAAAAACGATAGAGCAACCAAAAAGGCCTAACTAGAAGTCCTGAACCCCACACAAGCAGAAAATATGCCTGAACATTGACTATGCCATGAAACTTGCCAAGCTTGTCTCCAACAAGCAAGAGAAGCCTTCTCAGGGAGACCACAACCACTCCAGGCAAACTGGCCATAATATTAGGCCTTCACAGACATTTGCCAAATTGGCGAATATTTTCACCAATGAACCTTCTTAAGTGTTAGTCCTTTTCCCCCACTTCTTACTTTAGTCTTGAGCCAACTGGAGCTTCTCTCTTTTGTCCTTTGCAGCTGACTCATCCATCCTTTACCCTCCTCACATAGCCTAGTGAAGGAAGTCTATGAACTGCCTCACTGCAAAGAAGTAGTTAGGCTACACCTGAGTGCTGATGACCTAGGCCCCTCCAATCTGGAGGGCGGGAAGAAATCAGCAACTGCAGAAACAACTGGAGACTTCAAGGATTGCATTTCCCCTGAGGGTTATCTGGAACATGCCTCTCAAGACTAAAATTCCTCCCGTGGAATGTGGCATGATGGAAGGTCAATGCAGAGGCTGACCTGCTCACCTCCTTCCTTGGGCTTTCCCATAATTTGTTGACAAGGAGGTTAAAAATCCAGCCCTCCCCTCACTCAAAGCTTCAAGGCCATTTTATCTTTCAGCCACAAGACAAAGACAATCATGTGAAGTAGGACAGACAAGCATAAAAGAGACAGTGTCTGTGTTGGCCAGAGTAAGAGTTTATCTCTTCTGATTGTCCATTCTGCTCACTGATAAGCCAGTCCTAGGCTATCAGTCTCTTTCTTCTATTTAGCAATGCATTTCTGATTGATTTTTGGAAAACACTTAACTATCTAGAATGCACTTTCCTGAACTCCTCAGATTTCTGGAATGGCTTAAAATCCAAAAGAAATCTATTTAAAAGCAAATAATTTGACTGGTGGAGATGGGGGAGGGGGAGTGATTGCTTAGTGGGTACAGGGTTTCCTTTTGGGGTGATAAAAATAGTTTGAACTAGACAATGTTGTGAGTGTACTAAATGCAGCTGAAGAAGCACACCAGAACACAATGAATTTTATGCTATGTAAATTTCACCTCAATTTTAAAGAGCAAATAACTTGGTGATGGAGAAATTTATTCTGAGTCCTAAGTAGCAAAGAAACAGAATCAGGATGATGCAAAATCCTGCACAACAAAAACAGCTAAGACCACAATATACTTGGTGATAATAGCCAGGATTTATTGATTACTCTGAGCTGAGCCCTATGCTAATAATCAATATATGCCTTTACTGAATCTTCACACAACAATCCTATGGGGCAGGGTCTATTGTATATTTTTTTAACTTTTTATTTTGTGTTGGGGTATAGCCGATTAACAAACAACATTGTGACAGTTTCAGGTGAACAGTGAAGGGACTCAGCCATACATATACAGGTATCCATTCTCCCCGAAACTCCCCTCCCATCCAGGCTGCACATAACACTAGGCAGAGTTCCATGTGCTGTATAATAGGCTCATGTTGGTTTTCCGTACTAAATATAGCAGTGTGTACATGTTGATCCCAAACTCCCTAACTATCTTTCCCCCCATCTCACCCTTCAAACCATAAGTTTGTTCTCTAAGTCTGTGTGTCTCTTTCTGTTTTGTAAGTAAGTTCATTTGTATCATTTCTTTTTAGACTCCACATATGAGATGTAATACGATATTTTTCCTTATCTGACTTCACTCAGTATGACAATCTATAGGTCCATTCATGTTGCTGCAAATGGCATTATCTCATTCTTCTTAATGGCTAAGTAATATTCCATTGTATATATGTACCACATCTTCTTTATCCAATTCCTCTACTGGTGGATATTCAGCTCATGATGCTTAACAGCATCAAAACAAACAACCCACTCAAAAAATGGGCAGAAGACCTAAACAGATATTTCTCCAAAGAAGATATACAGATGGCCAACAGACACATGAAAAGATGTTCAACATCACTAATTACTAGAGAAATGCAAATCAATACTACAGTAAGGTATCATCAAATCTTCACACAACAATCCTATGGGACACTGTTGTATTTTTTTTAACTTTTCATTTTGTATTGGGGTATAGCTGATTAACAATGTTGTGACAGTTTCAGGTGAACAGTGAATGGAGAATGGCCAGCCAGAATGGCCATTATCAAAAAATTCACAAACAGTAAATGCTGGAGAGAGTGTGGAGAGAAGGGACCTTTCCTACACTCTTGGTGGGAATGTAAACTGCTACAGCCACTACGTAGAGCAGTATGGAGGTTCCTTAAAAAACTACCATATGACCCTGCAATCCCACACCTGGGCATATACCCAGAGAAACCATGATCTAAAAGGATACATGCACCCCAACGTTCATTGCAGCACTGTTTACAATAGGCAAGACATGGTTATATTGTATTTAGGATTCACTGAGGAAATTGAGGCTCCAAGGAGTTCAATGTCATGCTCAAGGTCATATGCTGCTGCTGCTGCTGCTGCTGCTGCTGCGTCGCGTCAGTCGTATCCGACTCTGTGCGACCCCATAGACGGCAGCCCACCAGGCTCCCCCGTCCCTGGGATTCTCCAGGCAAGAACACTGGAGTGGGTTGCCATTTCCTTCTCCAATGCTTGAAAGTGAAAAGTGAAAGTGAAGTCGCTCAGTCGTGTCCGACTCCTAGCAACCCCATGGACTGCAGCCTACCAGGCTCCTCTGTCCATGGGATTTTCCAGGCAAGAGTACTGGAGTGGGTTGCCATTGCCTTCTCCCAAGGTCATATAGTTAATAAATAAATACTTGGCTCCAACTCAGAGCTATCTGGCTCCAGAGCACATGCTGTTCACTGCTGACATCTTCTGAGGGAATATGTGACCCATAAAAGCTCAGTTTCTTTACACAAAAACTTTGAAATGGCAGAGTTAGGATGGCCAGGAGCACTGTTGACCAGAGGAGCAGTAATGTGGGGAGAGGTGGGGTGGGATGGGGTGAGGAAGGAAGGTGAGTGTGTACTCAGAGTGAAGACAAGTTTCAGAAAGGAAAAAGCATCTCTGTGTATGTGAGCATGCACATGCGTATGTGTGTACCTGTGTAGAGAGAGAATAGGAGTATGAGAGAGAATGAGAGCTATTTGATTCAATAGAGGGGAACAGGCTGGATAAAATACCCACCTTCCCACTCTGCTCTCAACACACATAACTCACTCATTCTTGAAAGCTGGGCATCAGTGAAAAGAACTTGTGGTTCTCGGGGACTGAAAGGGGCCCTGGGAAATGAGTGCCCAGAAGTCAATAGGCCTGCGGCTGTGGTGGGAGGGGAGAGGCTGCCAATGGGATCCCACTGAGAGACCAACCCCAGGAGCCTACCCCTGCATAGAGGGGGAGCCAGGGCCAGAGCATTCTGGGAAGCCAATCCTGAGAGTGGGCATGAAGTTCTTTGACCCTGAAAGTGTAGATCCCAAGCCCTCCCGTTTCCCAGGCCAATCATCCTCTCCCCAGCATCTCCACTTCCCCATGGGCAGAGGCAGATAATAAAGTGCCTGTTCTAGCTCATGCTGCTGCTTTACAAAGGGAGTTGTTTTTTTTTTTTGTAATTGGTCCATGTGAGGAGACTTATTGCATCTTCTGAACCAGTAGGTCCCGAATGGCAATACCAAAGCACAATGGCCACAGTCACTGCCTTTGGAGACAGTGTATTCATAGCCACTTCCTACAGCATGACAGGGAAGACCGAAATGGCAGAGAGATGCATGCATTTGCTCTATGAAAGGTGAGTCTGAATCTGTAAAAACTCTACTGAAGACAACTCTACTTCAATTAAAAAAAAAAGATATTACTCCTTACGGGACCTATGAGTCCACATGGTAATCTCACCTCACCTTAATTTTCCCATTTGTACAATGGGGGGTCGTTATATATACATCATGGGGATATTCATGAGGGCTCAATGGGATAATGAATGCATTGTGCTTAGTCCAGTGACGGGCACATGGCGAACTCTCAAGGAATATGAACTACTATTGATATAAAATGATAATTTATTATCATGCTTCAGTATTTTGAAAAAGCTTGCCTCTTCTGAAGAACAGACAGAGCTCCATTTATTGGATGAATACTAGACAACCGATCACATTCCACCTACTGTCTTTGCTAGAATTCAAAGTCAAACTGAATGTACAAGTTCATAGATCATTCTAATGCCACTAGATTTTGAGCTCCTTGAGGACAGGGGCATGTTTGGCTCAGCTCTGCATTTTTAGTGGCAGTCCCAGGACCCAGTACATGGGGTTTAATAAATGTTTGAAATGATTTCCATCCCAAGTTCTTAATGGAAACAACTTTCACCTCCTTTTCTCTCTCTCTTTTTTTTTGTGGCTGTGCCATGGGGCATGCAGGATCTTGGTTCCCCAACCAGAGACTGAACCCATGCCCCCTGCAGTGGAAGCACAGAGTCTTAACCACTGGACTGTCAGGGAAGTCCCTCCCTGCATTTCTTCTACAAAGTTTCATCTCTCTTTCTGAAGTTTCAATTATTTAATAGGTAGTTCTTATTGGGAGTCCCTTTGGGTCCTTTTTAGAACTAAGTGGGGAATGAAAGAAAAGAGTTAGTCGCTCAGTCGTGTCTGACTCTTTGCGACCCCATGGACTGCTGCCCCATGGCTCTGCTGTCCATGGAATTCTCCAGTCAAGAATACTGGAATGGGTAGTCATTCCCTTCTCTAGGGGATCTTCCCGACTCAGGAATCAAACCCATGTCTCCTGCATTGCAGGCAGATTCTTTTCCATCTGAGCCACCAGGGAAGTGGGGAATAAATATTACTAAATCTGAACTGTTTCTCTACAATAACTCTACACATATCACCTAAAAGGGCATCCGAAGAGGAGTGACAATGTTGCTGTGGATCCAGAGGGAAAGAACTATGAGGTCAGGGAGAGGAGCTCAAGTGGCAGAGGCCAGAAAGAACCCAGAAATGGGCCTGTGAGCATATTGATCTGTACTGGCGTCATGTCAGCTCATAGCAGTTCTTGCCAGAAGACTGACTTAAAATAGCATGTCCCCTTGGGCCTCTACTGCTATCATAGTCCAGGAAATATTAATAAAACCCACTCCTCTTCTTCCCAGTCTTAACATTTTTTGGAAAAGGTAGGTGACAAGGAGTTGCCAGCAGCAAAGCATCGTGGTTAAGAACATAGATTCTGAAGCCAGACAGACTGGGTTTGAGTCTTAGCTCTGTCACTTATGATCATGTAACCCTGAGCAAGTTTCTTAACCTCTCTGAGCTTCATTATCCTCTTCTGTGAAATAAGAATGACAATAATAATACTGTTCTCATTAGGTTGTTCTGAAGACTATATGAGAATTATATAGAGTCCCTGGACCACTGCAAGAGCTCAATAAATGTGAGCTGTTAGGATTACTTGACCTGTAGACATTTCCTCTAGGCTTGGATAACCTAACAGCTCAGGATAGTAGAAAGAACCCTGAACTAGGAGCCAGAGATTCAAGCCTTGAAGAATGGGTTGTGGGGCTAAAGGTCAGAGATTAAAGGGCATAGCTAATTCCTCATTTATAACATGGTAAAAGCATAGACTCTATGCATTTCCCGTGATTAAAATTTTAAGAATCCAGTGAGCTAATTGCATGTGAAAGGACTTGGTGAAATGCAAGCATTCTGTGCAAATGCAAGTGGAGAAGGAAGCATTATATTTAGCTGATGATGACTTGAGGTTTAACCCTTCTAGGGCTTTCCTGCTATCATGCTGGGGTGTAGAGAAGCAGCACACAGTTCAGACCCCAGATATTCTCCCTCTAAGGAGCTATGTCTGCTCTCAAATCTCTCCAGGTTCTCCCCTCCCCACACCCGTACAGAAGCTTTTAGATGGGCCTGCCACTGTTCAAGGTTCTTGCCATCAAGGCCTCAGTTTAGGAATCATCTTTCGGCTGTGACACATATCTAATCTTGCTCATTATGGCCATGCTAGGGACATGACAATGTGACTGAGGGTTTGAGGCTGACTGTCACAGCTAATGGCTCAGACCACAAGACTTGGAAGCTGCCTGTGTCACCCGCTGTCCAGTTGGCAGATGAAGTGATGTGGAGAGTTGTCCTCCATCACCAAAGAGAGAGCAATTGCTTCTGATAGAGATAAAACAATCAATGAGTTTGGATTTCAATCAGATAGAATATGTTTTCTCGGAACAGGTCTTAATCAGTGTGTGCCCTGCCAGATAGCATGTTGGTGTGCAGTGTCAGCTGTACAGGAACACATGTCACTCGGAAAACCAAAATAAATCTAATGAGAGAAACATTCTTCAGAATACATCCGTGCTTCCTACCTCCTTCTAGATTCTGAGACAATTCTTACGGCATGGTTACCTGACTCCTAGCATTTCAATATGAGGAAAGAATTTTCCAAAAGGAACTCAGGCCAAAAGAGGGCAAGTGACATGCCCAAGATCACATAGCCCATCAACACAGAGCTGATATTTGAAACAAAGAAATACTAACCATTTGGGAATGGGACACAATGCTGGAAACCAACCATGACAGGCACTTAAACAATGACGGATACTCTTGGAGAAACAGTGAAGGAACAATGATGTGTGTGCTCTCTGCATCAAAATCTAGATGATGGCTGAAATCCCTCCAGCACTGGTGGTCCAAGAGTCTATGATGTAACATCTGCATTGGCAGTCCCGTTTTGTGAGTCCTGAAAGGAAACATCCCTTCTTATCTGCCTGTTGGGTGCCCATGCAGAAATTCCCCACAGGCCAAACTGAGTCTCCTCTGCCCACCAAGTTGACGGACACTCAGTTTCATTGATGGGCTTTTCCTTTCTTTAAGAACCAAAGGTGACTCCATTCAATATCCTGTGATAAACCATAATGGAAACAAATATGAAAAAGAATGTATATATGTGTATAACTGAGTCACTTTGCTACACAGCAGAAATTAACATAACACTGTAAGTCAAGTATATTTCAATAAAAAATTGTATTTAAAAAAAAGAACCAAATGTGAAATTTCAGGAAATTTCCTCCATCTCTGATTTTTTTTTTAAAAAGACTGTGGCTGTTGGGTGTTTTTCGAGGTGGTCTATCTACATTTCCTGTGGGCGTTTCCATCCAATCATACTTCAGAAGAAACAGGCCTGACAAGACCTACCATCTCCCAATTTCATTCTGCCACCTCTCACTTGCACAGACTTGGGAGAGTAACGAGATTCTAATCTGGTATATTTCAGTTCTGGGTTTTCTCACTTGAAGAGCTTCAGGTCAATATCACAAATATGTTTTTGAGTTTTGCTGAGTATCAAGCACTGTGTATAAGAGCTGTGGCTGCTTGAAGTAGAAGTGGGGGTGTAATGTGGTACACCTCCTCTGTCCTGAAGGAGGATGCAGGCTAGGGAGAGAGAGGTGCAAACTTCTTATGTTTGTAAATGTCTTCTATGGTAGGCACGACTGGGAGAGATATAAAAGGAACAATTATTCCAGTTGGGGGGAAGTTCAGAAACACTTCAAGGACAAGAGATTGTCATCGCTAAGCTTTATAGGATAATTCAATTTATTTGGAGTTATATGTGTTAACACAGGGACAATCTTCTTTAACACTAGATCACTTTGCTGACAAAGGTCCATACAGTCAAAGCTATGGTTTTTCCAGTAGTCATGTATGGATGTGAGAGTTGGACCATAAAGAAGGCTGAGCACCAAAGAACTGATGCTTTCAAATTGTGATGCTGGAGAAGACTCTTGAGAGTCCCATGAACTTGAAGGAGATCAAACCAATCAATTCTAAAGGAGATCAACCCTGAATATTCACGGGAAGGACTGATGCTGAAGCTCTAATACTTTGGCCACCTGATGCGAAGAGCCAACTCATTGGAAAAGACCCTGATGCTAGGAAAGATTGAGGGCAGGAGGAGAAGGGGACGACACAGGATGAGATGGTTAGTAACATCATTGACTCAATGGACATGAATTTGAGCAAACTCTGGAGATAGTCAAGGACAGGGAAGCCTGGTGTGCTGCAGTCCATGGGGTCGCAAGAAGTCAGACACAACTTAGTGACTGAACAACGTTTCTTAGTGCTAAATATGGGTTCCACACTATGCAGTTTCACATTATCTCATGTAATCATCATAGCAACATTAGGTTGTCTAGCAGGTATTCTCATTCCCTGCTGTCATTGTTAAATTTTTTTTTTTTGGCTGCAAAGCATGCCTGTGCCATGTGTGTGAGTGCTTAGTTGTGTCCGACTCTTTGTGACCCCATGGACTGAAGCCCTGCAGGCTCATTTTCATCCATAGGATTTTCCAGGCAAAAATACTGGAGTGGGTTGCCATTTCTGCCTCCAGGAGCTCTTCCTGACCCAGGGATCAAACTTGCATCTCCTGTATCTCCTGCATTGGCAGGTGGATTCTTTACCACTGCACCACCTGGGAAGCCCTGTCATTCCCTTTTTAAAGTCAAAGAAATCAAGTACCAAGGACTTCCAGTCAGTCAGTGGCACAGCATGGATTTGAAGCCAGGCAGTCTGACTCTAACACCAAGCAGTTTTCTAAAAGTATGGTCTACAAACCTTAAAACCACATGGGGGAATTCCCTAGAGGTCAGGTGGTTAGGACTCGGCACTTTTAGTACCAAGGGAGCGAATTCAATACCTAGTCAAGGAACTAAGATCACGGCATGGCCAATATATATATATATAACCCAGGAAACTAGAACACTGTAACAATCAAATAATAGTGACAGAGCAAGTATGCCAATGAACACTGTAGCAATGATACCCTAGGATTAGAACCTAATCACCTGCGGTTCTTATTTGATTCAGTAGGACTGGAGTGGGGCCTTGGACTCTGCATTTTTCACAAGGTCTCACTTTGATGCCTGTATGGTTGATCAATGGGCCACACTTTGAGTAGTATGGGTCTAACCCATTCTATCATGAAAAGATTGACCTTCATGGGCTATAGAAACATCTCTTTGTCCATACTGGCAGGAAAATGAGCCAGAAAACATTCTGAGGTGTTGTGGCTGCCATGTATGCATTACCAATTCTCACATAAATTTAATAAAATGAGATGTCCTCAGTTCTCAAACGATATTGCATGTAATTAAGTCTTGCTTCCATACTTCAGAAAACACCTTTATTTGGCACTTGTCATGTTCCGTTGACTGGGTGAAGTGCTTTCACATGGATTATTATATTTCATTCTTTCAATAAAACTGTGCAGTAAATAACTGTTTCTCATTTTATGGCTGAGAACAATGATGCTCTGAGAAGTTAAGTAAGTTAACTTGCCCAGAGTCACACAGCTAGAGAATGACAGAGCCAGGAGTGGAACTCCAAATTCAAAGGCCTGATTACAAAGACCTTCTACAGAAGTCAGGGCAAGACCAGCAGGTTCTAGGTAGGCAGAAAAGGCCAGGGACTAGGAATGTGGCATCCCTCAAAGAGAGCTCCAATGGCACTAATTGCTCCAGGAGACTTCAAGATGGCTGACAGTTTGTGTCCTCAAGGGACAATTCCGCTACTGCTCTTGGCAGATGCTACTCTTCCCAACTGCCTTTTAATGAGTTTCCATGCCAGGTATGGTGCTCTGTGCTTTGCACACCTAATTTCACTTCATGTTCATTGATGTCTTTAGTCTCACATTTCAAACTATGGAAAAAAAAAAAAAAACAGAGAGGTTAAGCAACTTGCCCAAAATTCTATAGCTAATTAAGCAGAAGAACTGGAATTCAAAACTACTCCTGACTGAACACAAAGCCTTTAAAAAAAATACATGATGTTATGGGGTTCCACTTAACCGACTTAGGACCCAGCTGGGCTATCCTGGAGATGAAATATCATCCTCCTTATCCTGAAGGCTTTAGTAGTGACCCACGGCATCCATGTCTGCAAGTGGGCTCCATAGGCTCAACCCTCAGGGTGACGGGGACCTGCCTGGTAAAAGAGATGCCAAATATTTTATCTGACCTACCATACTCATGAACTTAGATTCTAGTTTGAGGACATGAATAAGTTTTCAAATATAAAGAACATGAAATGATAAGTTCTATAAGGAAAATAAAAGCCAAATCCTTACTATTCTAATCCTCACCAAACATCTTGGGAAGTTAAGTATTACTAACCCCATTTGACAGATGAGGCAAATGAGGACTAGAGCAGTTCACTTGCCCAACAACTGAGCTGAGCTATGCATACCCAGCACTCTGCCACCAAGCTGGCATTCCTTCCACTGGAGTACACTGGCCATCGGAAACAAAGGCCCAGCACTTTAGCTTCATGATCACATTCAACTTCTCATTTCTTCCCCTTTCATAAGGCTTGTCCATTGGTGTGACCTCAGTTTTCATTGATCTTTTCTCTAGACCATTCTAACTTTTCTTTCTCAAAAGAAATGTCTGCACACATAAATCTAAGCCATGGGCTTCTCCTAAGCATTGCTTAATATTTTATTTTTCATCAAAATTCTAAGCATAAGCAACATTCAAATTTGCTTCTTTTATGGGATTTGATTAAAAGTCCTGAATAGTGTCTGTATGAATCATCAGCCCTCGTGAAAGCTTTTCTGTAATAGCAGTCCCCCTTTGAATAATGTGCCGATCCATTGATTAAATCAGTTCCAAAGGTAGAATCAGTGAGGTAAATTGGCAGGCAGCAAGGTATTACCAGACACTAATTCTCCTTCCTCAGGGTGAGCTCTATAAATGTGTAACAACAGAATATCTTTGCAATCTTCAGAGAAGTCTATGGTGCTGAAATGAAACCCATCATACAAAAGAATATCCTTTCCCAAGTGCAAATTACCCTGAGCTTTATGAGCAACAGGTAAACAAGTAACTTTTGAAAGTGGGAAGACAATCGTATTTTCCATTCAGCAAAGGTTTTATTTCACAAAGGCCTGAAGCATTAGTACTTCAGAACAACAGTTAATTTGTCCTCATTCTTTTTCAACCTGGGGCACTGAATACATGGGTTTCAGGAGGTGAGATGGCAGCACACATCACTGAAATAGATCAGCTTCCACCCCATAACAGGAAAGTGGCTCAGGGGGAGAAGTGTGTTCATCAATTGCATTTCAAAGACATCCACTGCTGCTGTTCCAGATGCTGATTTCCTTCACCACTTAGAGCTCGTGAATACTTTGTTTCTTTTCAAGCTACAAAAGCTATTCTTTAGTGATGGCACAAGAGAAAAATACCATCTGCTCCTAAAAAGCCTCAGCCCTGGTAGACAATTCCAGACCAGCCATAAGCACACCCTCACGATTCCACAAAATACCCTCCAGGTGCCCTGAACGAGGTGAGTATAAAGGAGGACAATTTACTGCAGAAGGGATAGGCTACCCACTCCAGTATTTTGGCCTAGAGAATTCCATGGACAGTCCACAAGGCTGCAAAGAGTCGGACATGACTGAGCAACTTTTCCTTTCAACGTCACCGCTAATATAAGCAGCAGAATCAGAACTGAAACCCAGGGCTTTCATATCCAGGTGCCCACACTTTTCCCTGCTACTGGATTTTAGTCTTTTTGAGGGCTAGAACGGTGTCACTCCATATCACTCATAGCACGTGGCTGGGGCTCTCACACATAACTGAGAATCAATCAGTATTTGGATTGCCTCTCTGTATTTATGTCAACCCCATTTTGGCAGCTCACTCTTAGCTCCGTAAAGATAATTCAGAACTCATATAAATAAACAACCTGCATCACTGCTTCTTCTTGGCCCCAAATCACAATGCTGTTGGGTTGGCCAAAAAGTTCATTCGAGTTTTTTCCATAATATGGTACAGAAAAACCCAAATGCACTTTTTGGCCAACTCAATACTAAGCTGAGAGTTCTCCCAAGTGTTATTCAATTCTCCAGAACTAACTGCCTTTCCCCCACATAGGCGTAGTTATTCTGACTCTCCCTGCAGAAAGAGGGATGGATTGTTAAGTCTTTCATTTCCTTGAGTCTATCATTTTGATATTCCCTTTAACTGCACTTGAGAAACACTCATACTTAAATTGATAGAGCTTTTTCTAGAGGGCTGTGTGGTTAATATAACAAAAGCCATAGAAATGTGCATACCTTTTGACATAATGTTTCAAACTGTTTTAATTATGAAAGCAAGACATGAAAATTTCTTACATGACCAACAACAGGGCAATAGTAAATTATGGTAGACATACTGCTTAGACATATTATGCAGCCATTTAAAATATCATGTTCCAAGAATATATAATGAGTGGTAAGTGGTCACAATATGATGTTTAGTGAATAAGATGGTTCTGGAATTTAGAGTCTAGGAAGGGAGACAGATAATATACCAATAACTATAAACACGGGCTTCCTTGGTGGTTCAGACGGTAAAGCGTCTGCCTGCTATGCAGGAGACCCGGGTTCAATCCCTGGGCTGGGAAGATCTCCTGAAGAAGGAAATGGCACCCCACTCCAGTACTCTTGCCTGGAAAATTCCATGGACTGAGGAGCCTGGTAGGCTACAGTCCATGGGGTCGCAAAGAGTCGGACATGACTGAGCGACTTCACTTTCAACTATAAACACAGTGAAAATTGCTAAGTTGTGTCTGACTCTGGGACCCCATGGACTGTAGCCTGCCAGGCTCCACTGTCCGTGGAATTCTCCAGGTAGTGGGAAGCTGTTCCCTTCTCCAGGGAATCTTCCCAACCCAGGGATCAAACCCAGGTCTCATGCATTGCAGGCGGATTCTTTACTGTCTGAGCCACCAGGGAGCCCATAAGTATTATGAAACATATTTTGAAGAAAATTAGGAGCATGTGTATGTACAGCTTATCTCCTAACACAGTGCATGGCATATAGTAAGTGTTCCGTAAATATCTGTCGAGAGAAATAAAGAATGAATGAATGAACACAAGTAAACAAAAAGTATAAAGAAGTAGCTCAAAGTGGTGCTCTCTGGTTCATGAGGCGGCCAGTGATTTTTAATTTTCTTTCTGTATATTTTCTGGGTTTTGAATTTTGTTTTCTAGTATGTGACTTCTAATATCTGAAACATATATATTTCTGAAGAGATATCACCTATATAAAGAATGGGTAGGAGCCAAACCTCTTCGTGTGAAGGGAAAGACAAGTAAGAAATCTAAGAACTATCTGGAGGACCTATGGGTATTTTTCACATCAGAAATTTTTTTCATAGAAAGATGAGAAGCAGCTGTTGAAACCCCTTCTTTGTGCTTTGCATATAACTCTAGAAAAGAAGACAACTTTTAATTCTTTAGTTAGTCCTAAAAAAGCAGACGGAAAGCAGATTACCAAAAAAAACATGGTCTTCTTGTCCTTAAATGAAGGACCAGATCTCAGAGTCTAAGCTGACTGCTTGGGTTTGGATCCTGTGGAACCCTGCTCACACTGGAAGGTTCTGGCATGTAAAACTGGCAAGGCCTTGGGGAAAATACTGTCCCCAATTCATCTTTGAAGTGGGTTTTACAATGAGACTTCAACCTATTTTATTTGCCTAAGAATAAAGTTTGGGGTGAGTTCACAATTTGTAATTTATGAGAGCCTTTGGCATATATCTGATGTCTTCATTTTGATCTCTTCTTTGATGTGATATATCAATTGATTTTCTTTTCCCCTATCATTGTGCTTGGATTTGTACAACAGAACCTTTTATTTTCAGAAAAGTGATTAGCATGAAATGTGGCTTATGGTGTCCTAAACTATGTCCCTCTATAAAGGGTAAATGGTTGTAATTACTATAAGATGAAAGTCATATATTGGATACATTCTTGCAATTATTATAAAGAAATGGCACGGTCATGGTCTCAAATCAAATTAAAGAGGCATAAAATTCAATTTCATTTTCTCAAGATCTGTGTAAAAGTTGAGCACATACAAAATGTGGTTTCAAATGTAACACACTGGCACAGAAGCAGTTTCTGTACAGACGTTATGAAATGACATATTTCTAGAATTTTCCATGCTATTTCAAGGCCCAATACGTGTTTTCTTATGAGAACCACATTCTGAACCAGAAAAGTGCTAAAATCTGGTTGAGCAATCCCCAATCTCTCTTTTTCATTAACCCTGTGAGGTAACAAAACAACATTACCTCAAAGTAAAGATGCAAGACGAAAAATATTGCACTGGCACATTTCTGTTGCTATTTCTGATGCAAAGAAACAAGAGTTTAAACTTTTCACACTTGTACTCCATAGGTATGTTTATACCATACATTGATAATTCAAAAGTCAACTATAATCCATTAGGATGGCTATCCGAAAGAGACAGGCAATAACAAGTATTGGCAAAACTGTAAAGAAGTTGGAACCCTAGAGGACAGCTGATGGGAATGTACAATGGTGCAGGCACTTTGGAAAACAGCCTAGCAGAGCCTCAAGAAGTTCAACATAAAATCACCATACAACCCAGTAGTTTCACTCCTAGGTATATGCCCCGCAGAACAGAAAACAGGTGATCAAACAAAAGGTTTTACGTGAATGCTCACAGTAGAATTATGTACAATAGCCAAAAAGTGAAGACAGCCCAAATGTCCATCAATGGATGAATGGATAAACAAAAAGTGGTATGTCTGCACAATGGAATATTATTCAGCCATAAAAAGGAATGAAGGACTGATACTGCCATCAAAGTTGAACCTTGATATCATTTAATTAAATTTAAAAAGCCAACCACAAAAGACCATGTATAGTACCAGTCTACTTATATGAAATGTTCAATGTGTGTGTGTTAGTTGCTTTGCTAAAACTTAGGTCATAGAACTCTCTAGGACTGCTCCTGTTCAAAAGGATTTCTCTTCTTCAAATTACCATTTTCTTCCTGGTCCATCTCTGCTCCATGGACTACAGTGATTACCACTGACGACAACACGGAGTAGGTTTTCAAGGCCCCACCTTCAGAACCAGGGGCATCCTGTCCACGCAGCCTCAGGTCCCATTTTTCCCCTAAATATACCACTTCTCTGCTTGTGCTGGACAGGGGGTCCAGCCTTTCCCTACATACAACAGGTTAGTTCTCTTCTCATGTTACTCAAAATGCCCACATCTTTCTCTCCATGTTACATCTCAAGGCCCAGCATGAGTTCCTGCTCCTCCAGGAAACTTTCCACAGCTCTCCAGCCCATAATGGCCTCGGTCTGTGCCACAGAGAATCAGATACCATGTACCATATCATTGGAGGAGAGTACAGGCGAAATTGATGAACACCTACTCAATGATCTCCACTCAACAGTAGAAGACAAGGATCACGTGGTTTGCCTCTCTTCCTCTACCTCCCCTAGCACAGTGGCAGGCAGGCCAAAGGTTCAAGGCTCGCACTGGTTCTGCAAGCTTATTCTACCTCAGATAAATGAAAGGGCACATTGGGGATCTGCTATGTGAAATGATGAAAAAGCTTTCCTATAGGATGCAATCAAAGAAAATGGAAATCAAGCTTCCTCTTCTTTCCTAAGTAAATTGAGCTTGAATAACCCTGAGACCCTCACTGATTCACCATCTGCCAAGACTGCATCCTCCAGTTATATAAACGGCAGGCTGATTGGGCTCGGGTCACAGTACCAAACCATGGGCTCTACACTGTTCTCATGCCACTTTGCAATTTTAATAACTTTGCGGTTACTTGTGATAGAAATTATCTTTCTTCTCTCTCTCTTTTTTCTCTAACAAACCAACTGATTGTTTCTCTCTCAGCTAGTATGTACTTCAGTGACACCAGTCATAGTACGGGGCTCGCTGTTCGGCAATCATTTTCATTTGTTTCAAGTCTTGAAATAAAAAGTCCTGGGAATATGCTACTACTCTAAACTTTCATACATGCACATTTAGTTGCTGGTTATATACTCTATGGGCTTCCCAGGTGGCTAAGTGGCAAAGAATCTGCCTGCTAATGCAGGAGATGCAAGAGATGGGAGTTTGATCCCTGAGTCGGGAGGAAGAAACGGCAGCCCACTCCAGTATTCTTGCCTGGAGAATTCCACGGACAGAGTCAGCGCGGTGGGCTACAGTCCATGGGGGTTTGCAAAAAAGACAGACATGACTGAAGACGCACGCAGATGCAGACATATACTGTATAGGTGGTCTGCTAGACTAACCCCTAAGTTACTAAAATAGAAGAGCACATGTGATGGGTTTTATGAACACCCTACACACCAGAAGGGTATGAATCTCATCAATGTGTATATTATACGTTTTGACAAAAATAAACCATGAGAGAATGGTTTTCTTCAGATGTGTTTCACAATGGTACGATCATGAGGGGTGAGCGTTTCATCAGATAATGTGTACCATATCATTCGATCGTGTAGGCATAACTGAGAAAGTTTTTAAAGGTCAGGGAGGTACAACCTAGCTGAAAAGAGAACTGTCTTGAAGACTATGAAATTTTAGATTTAGCCCCAGGAGCTAATCTAAAAGACCTAATGGAGTACATTAATGTGACGAACATGACAAATACTTTCAGAGACAAATCAGCAGCATCTACATCTTCTGGTATCTGAAACTCAGGCAAAGAAAAGAAAGAAAAACTAATCTGCAAAGCTCGTCCTATGTGAGTGATCAGCTATCTAGTGCACATACTGCTAAGAGACGCCGCTGCTGTAGGAGGACTCTGTGCATTGCCTTCAACTTGATTTTACCCTCTCTCTTTGTAAAACAAAGGATGAAGGGGTTATGGCCTCGGTCCTGTGCTTCCTTACTCGATCCCATCCTATGAAGTACAGTCAAACTCACTACCTATATACCTTTTGCATCCTGTTACACTCGGACATCTAGTGGTTCCCACCCATTAGCCAAGACTCACAGCCACCAACCAACCTTATCAGTCTAGTCTTCCACTATTTGCTTTCCTCCTCCCATTCAAGCCAGGCTATCTTTTCACCAGCCACCCCCACCCCCAGCTCCCGTTGCAAACCCACCAAATGCACTTCACTCTGGCAGCACAGCTTGTGCCTTTTTTGCCCCGCCTGTAATGACCTCTCTGCTTGTCAAAACCCCATTCCTATTTTTTAAAATCCAGTTTAAGACTGACCACTTGGGCCCATACACTCCACTGAATCCCCCCTCCCTCTTAGTTCTTCATTTGACAGTCACATGCTAATCTGCATGATGAATGGCACAACATTAGGGGTTTTCAAAGAGAGGCAGTTTTGCATCTCAGGGAAAATGAAAGTGTGGCAACATCTAGAAACATATTTTGCCAGGCATAACTGGAGGGGGCTGCTACTGACATCCAGTGGGTTAAAGTCAGGGATTCTGCTAAACACCCTACAATGTGGACATCCTACAATTTCCACAGAACAACATCCCACAACAAAGAGTTAGACCACCCAGAAGGTCACTGGTGCTGAGGCTGAGAAACCCTGATTTACACATATGTAAGTGTTGTCTTCTCAACTGGATTGGAAGCTCTCTGACCAGGAACATTGCCATTCCCAGCATCTAGCCCAGTGCTGAGTATGCAAGGCAGCATTCCTTGATAAATGTGTGTGTTGAGTATATGTCATCATCTATCCGGTTGAGTAAAAGAGAAGAAAAGTTCATCTAAAATGATGGGTTTGGTTCTATCTTATTTTTATCTAATGGACTTTAAATACCACTTTTAAAGAATGTCACTTTAGAATTATCATCAGTGTCCTTTCTTCTTAAGCCTTTTATGAGATGGATGACTCTCAGTAAGGAAATGGGAATAGCAAATAGCCATGGGAGTGTCTCAAATTGTTTATTGTGCTGGAACTAAAGAGGATAGAAGTCTTAAGCTTTCATTTTCCACTCAGTTGTGGCTGGACGGATGAGAAGCAATTAATTCAGCCATTCAGTAGACATCTAATGAGCTGCAACTGTGTGGTCAACTCTGGACTAGGCTTTTTGAGTTTTGATTTGATGCATTCATTGCTAGGAGCCGAATCCTTGTCACAGAATACATTTTCTCATTGAAGCAATGCTGCAATCTTGACCAGAGGACAGACGTCAAGTATATCACAGATATGACCATGCATAGAGCCTAAACCAATCATAACTACATCATAATACTGATTCTCTAAGAAATTAAAAAAGAACATTGCTCTCTAAGTTCTTTAAAGAAACAATGGTCTCAATACACGATGCATATATTCAACACACAAAACACAACTCCACTAAACTATAAAGCCAACTCAAAACCTAATACAGTAGCTATAAAATGGATATCAAGTACTGGGATGAGTCATAAATGGGTTTGCCTTCTACTAATTTGGAAGGACTCATGGAGTGGTGTGTGAAGCTGAATGGAAAGCCCTAGATCTTTTTAAGAAGTTGTCTTAAGGAAGCTGGAGTTGGCCTTTTCTTTATCTCCAGAGTCTTCTTAATACTTAGGAGCTCTCACAATGTTGCACTCTTGCAGAAAAGCTACATCAAAATCTTTGGCTGATCATGGGCTTCCCTGGTGGCTCAGTGGTAAAGAATATGCATGCCAATCCAGGAGACATGGGTTCGATCTCTGATTCAGGAAGATCCCACATGCCTCAGAGCAACTAAGCCTGTGCACCAGAACTACTGAGCCTGAGCTCTAGAGCCAGGGAGCCGCAACAACTGAGCCCACGTGCTGCAATCCTGCACCCCTCCACAACAAGAGAAACCAACAAAATGAGAAGCCCATGTACCACAACTAGAGAGTAGCCCCCACTCGCCACAACTAGAGAAAAGCCTGCGCAGCAACAAAGACCTAGCACAGCCAAAAATAAATAAATAAATACATTTTTAAAAAAGGATGAAGTTTCCCACCTGTCTAAAAAAAAAATTAGCTGATCCTCAGAGCTACTTTTTTAAAAAGTGCTTACAAACAGTTCTTTTTTAATTGTAAAAACAAGAAGATGGTATTCCAGAATGGAGAAACAAATGCAGAGAGAATTGATTCGTGGGTTTTGAATTAGGCAGCAGCCACCTAGCCCAGCAGCATAGGGTGAAGGAAAGGGGCACAGAAACTGCCAGCAGGAAAGGTAGGCCTGGATCAAGTCAAAAGCAAAAAGTCTATTGGAGCTTGGGTTGGAATAAGTGCTGTGTGCAGCTGGGCAGTGGCTGTGATTTTGTGGCAGTTCAATCCATTCTGAAAACAACAGACTCTTATGCTTTAAAACTTGCTTCACACCTCATTGAAGAAACTTTATATCCTTTCCCCAAACCCACGAGGACCATCTAGTAAATGAAGCTGCTCTGAAAGAAGATTAAATGTGCAGGCTGCATCCTAGCCATTAAACCTCGTCTAATCTAAGAATTACCGAAAACTCATAATTTTCACCAGATATAACCATCACGTTAAAATCATTTCAAGGAAAATGCCTGAAAGAGTACACTGTAACTGTCAGATGCTGATATCTTAGAGGGTAGTTTTTAATTGGCTCAAAATCTCTACAGTCTTTTAAAAAGCTCATTAAGATCTGAGCCACAAAATAAACTTGAAAGAAAAGAACGCAAAGCTTCTTTTAATTAATGGAGGCAAATTGCAATATTTGCAGAAGTCGATTTGGGGACGATTCATTTGGGATTGTTACAGCAAATCCTAAGAGCCTCCCCAAGGTTCCCTCCCCATCTCCCCCTTCCCACGTTCAGCACACACAACAAGGATGACAATAACTAGTATTTTCTTCAGACTTTTACCATGTGCCCAATCTGTGCTAAACACATGGATAAATTTCCTTATTCTCCCAATGACCCTGGGAGGTAGGTCCTCTTAGTATCTCCAGTTTACGGAGATAGGAGGAAATTGAGGCCCAGAGAGGTAGTGCAGAAACAAAGTCACACAGCCAGCCAGGGGCACAGTCATCATTCCAACCCACACAGTCTGACTTCCAAGCTGACCACTTTCACTTGCATCCCTTCCCCAGACTGTCTTCCACCATCATCAGCTGCAGTTTTTACAGGCGTGGATGCAGCTACCACCACAGGAAGACATGAGAAACTTCCATGCACATGCCATGTCAGCTGCACGGACTTCATGCTGAGCCCATCCTTGGCCTATATCAGAGCCAAGCTTTACATATCGTTTTCAGTATCCACGTGGCGAATCCCTCTCCCATCACGAGCTCCTGTACCCGACTGCCATCTCCACGACTGCCCTTAAAATGGAGCCTCCTTTGGCTCCTTGAGAAGTGTCACCATCATCCATTTGGAGAAGGGAGGCTCCTTTGGATATCTGAGAAGTGTGGCCTTTTCATAGTCCAAAGAGATTCTGGACCCAAACTCTCCTTTAATACAGAACTGTCTTCTTGTTTCTGCTTTATCTTGGCTGAAAACAATGTGACCTCAGCCCACAACAGCGACAATTTATAGAGTACTTAACCATGTGCCAGGCACTCTGCATACATCACTGAAAACCTTAGGATCATTCCACAAGGTAAGCAGTAATATTATTCCTATTGTGCAAGGGAGAAATTTGAGACTCAGCTAGATTAACTGATTTTCCCAACATAACACAGCAAAGAAGTGCTGCTGGCAGGATTGGGGCCTGGAGCTATAAGACCACCTTGACCAGGTCATTTCACTTTCCTGACCCTCAATGTCCTCCTCTATAACAGGAAGGAAATAAGAGTTCCTACCTTTGAAGCTGCTGTGAGGATGAAATGACATAATGCATAGAAAACCTTAGCAGCATGCCTGCACAAAGGAAGCACTCACCAATGAATAATTTCCTTCCCTTGCTAAGGAAAAGGCTTCATGGAGTGGGTCATGATTCACAGGCCCAAGAGGACTGAAGAAAGATCCAGAACTCATGGGAGCTGGGCCTTGACCTTGTCTAGGAGCAGGAGCTCAGGTGGCTTTGGGTTTCCCTGATCAAGATGTGCTCTAGCGCATACCTAGCTATAAGGTTTCTCACATCCACTGCTTTACTAGAAGCTACAAAGGACGAGATTGTTTTCCTGTTGGGTCAGTGATGAATCCAAAATAATGGTGTTAACAGATAGAACAGACTTGTGGTTACCAAGGAGGTGTGGTAGTGGAGGGAAAGAGCTGGAGTTTGGTATTAGCAGAGGCAAACTAGTATATATAGGACAAATAAACAACAATGTCCTACTGTATAGCATGGGGAAGTATATTCAATATCCTTAATGAACCATAATGTAAAAGATTATGAAAAAGAATATATATATGTGTGTGTGTGCGTATACATAACTGAATCAATTTTCTATACATCAGAAACTAACACAACATTGTAAATCAACTATATTTCAACAAAAATATTTTAAATGGTGGTGTTAAAATGAAAAGATATAGAAAT
Organism: Okapia johnstoni; assembly: GCA_024291935.2. Taxonomy (NCBI): domain Eukaryota; kingdom Metazoa; phylum Chordata; class Mammalia; order Artiodactyla; family Giraffidae; genus Okapia; species Okapia johnstoni. Next base: position 90,204,366 of record CM044305.1, read on the forward strand.
AATCCAATGAGTTTGAAATGCTAAGAGATTACCTAGAAAATAAAGTAATTTCATACCTGGTAAATCTAATATGTATGGATGTGAGAGTTGGATGGTGAAGAAGGCTGAGCGCCGAAGAATTGATGCTTTTGAACTGTGGTGTTGGAGAAGACTCTTGAGAGTCCCTTGGACTGCAAGGAGATCCAATCAATCCATCCTAAAAGAGATCAATCCTGGGTTTTCATTGGAAGGTCTGATGTTGAAGCTGAAACTCCAATACTTTGGCCACCTCATGCTAAGGGTTGACTCATTGGAAAAGACCCTGATGCTGGGTAGGATTGGGGGTGGGAGGAGAAGGGGACAACAGAGGATGAGATGGTTGGATGGAATCACTGACTCGATGGACATGGGTTTGGGTAGACTCCGGGAGTTGGTGATGGACAGGGAGGCCTGGCGTGCTGCAATTCATGGGGTCGCAAAGAGTCAGACACGACTGAACGACTGAACTGAACTGAAATCTAATATTCAATATATATACAAAATACATGGAAGACAGTCAAGCTGATGAATTGAAGGTAGGTAAAGGTGGTGAGGGGCGAGGAAAGGCTTTCCAGGAGAGGAAAGGCTTTCCAGGAAAGGAAAGGCATGAAAACACAGAGGTGTGTGAGGAAGTAGGGTGGTCTCAAGAATGGTGAGAGCAGTGAGACTGTAAGGGAGAGAGTTTGCTAGAGAGGTTAGCAAAGGTCACATGAAGAAGAGCCTTGGATACCACGCCAAGAAGCAGAGAACTCACCCTGTGCTTTCAAAGGTGTTCTGCAGAAGGTTGTTGGCAGGCCCTATGAGGAAAAATGTGAGCATGAGGAAAAGGGCTGATTCCATGATGAAATCCATTTGAGATGCTGAAATATACAAAGTTAAACATGGTTGTCACTGAAGGACTCTTCGGGACATTTAAGAGGAATTTGAACCTCTAAGAGGAGAGAAATATAGTATACAGGTTTTCCGGAAGTGACTTGAGACCACAGTCCAATTTTTCACATCTTATAAGACTAGGGTGCAACCAACATACTTTGGGAAATGTAGGTTCACAGAGCCACTGAAGAGCTTAAATAGGGCCTTGAAACACCTCTCTGTCAGCAGCGTGAAAAACAGACTTGTGATACGAAGTAGAATCTAAGAGATACATTGAAAAACTCTAGAACTACTCTAAGCAAGGGAGAGAAGAGAGGTCAGCTTTGAGAAATATTCATGGAGTAGAATCCACAGAATTTGAAAGACTGATTTGGATGAGTGGATGAGGGAAAAGATGAGCCTGAGTTCCTGGGGCTTGGTAGATCATGTGGAGGGAGATTCCACCAATGAAGTATAAGAAATACAAAGGAGGACCGAGGTGGAGTGGTGGTTAGGGGAAATGATAGATTTCTTTCTGGGGTGCATGGGGTCTTAAGTACCTGTGGGCTATCCCAAACGAGGAAGCCCAGCAGGCAGTGAGATGGGTGAGACTGAAGCTCAAGAGAGAGGTCAAGTCTCCAGAGGTCAATTTGGGAATTGCCAGCATTGAGATGGTGGGCTTCCCTGGTGGCTCAGTCGGTAAAGAATCTTTCTGCGGTGCAGGAGATACAGGAGACCTGGGCTCGATGCTTGGGTCAGAAAGATCCCCTGGAGAAGAGAATGGCTACCCACTCCAGTATTCTTGCCTGGAGAATCCCACGGACAGAGGAGACTGGTCGGCTACAGTCCATGGGGTCGCATAGAGTCAGAAATAACTGAGCGACTAACACACACACACACATACAGCATTGAGGTGGTACATCCACGGGAATGGACGAGATTGCCCAATTGAAGAAAGAGAGTGGTCCACATTAGTGCTAAATACTATGAAGAGGTGTTGGATATGGGTTGATTATTCGGGTTGAGCTTGATGCTTTAGTCATCAATGACCTAGGGGAGGACAGTTTGATTGGAAATGTTGGAATAAAAGCCCAATATCAAGGAAGCAGGGAAGAATATAAAGCGAGGCTCTGGAAAAGTCAAATGTAGAACACATTTGGAAATACAATCTGAAGGAACAGGAGGTGTTTATCCTACAAAGAAGACATGGCAAGGAGGGTCATGACAAGTGATATCAAAGAGGCATGAGAGTTTATTTCCTGTTTATTTTTTTTCCCCAGAGGGGGACTGAATTTTCCATTACATGTTGTTAGACTGACTCAGGTTCCTGCTCAGGTTGTGTGACCTGGAGTAAATCATGTCAGTGAGCTGACCCCCTGGTTTTTCTAAATCCCCCCACAAAATGATAGTAATCATAGGTACTTCATGGAATTACAAATCAGGATTTTATTTACTAGGGTGACATAAGGGTGAATGTACAAAATCCCATTTGCTTTGCACATAGTAGGTGCTTCTCCGTAACAGTTTTCACCCTCACTCCCGTATATCCCAGCAACCATGAGATAATGCCAGTATCCCTTTGCAAACTCTAAATCTCGACATAGAGGTTATGTGATGAAAATGGGGAGGGGTCTCTGTAAAAATCTCTTGTTGAGATTTTTTTAGGATTTTTTTTTTCTTCTGTCAGGAACCTGGCAACCTGCAACACAGACATGCAGTGGTCTCTCTTTTTCCCAAGCCTCAGACCTTTGGTTTTTTTCTAAAGTCCAGTCATCATGAATCGGAAAGAAAAACCCAGAGAGACCCCCCCTCCCCCTTCTTTCAATCTCCCACCCCCGCACAACCCCCAAAAAACCAGGGTCCTGGAGGTCCCCTGGGCAGAGCACAGTTTTTTCCTCGACAAAATAGCTTTTCCTTCGCCCAGTTCTTTTGCACTTTTCTTCCTTGGCATTCCCTGAGGACAAACACCCCGGAGCCAGGGGCTTCCAGTCCCTGGAAAATCATTGCTCTCTGGGAACCCCCCTGTACTGTAACTTTTAGGGCTTCCAATAGCTCTGCTTTCAGACATCCTCTTCCTCTTCAGGAAAGGCTAGGGGCAGGAGTGGAGGCAGAAGGCCTGTCCCTTTCCTGGGGGGAGTGTACTGGGTAAGGGGGAAAAGCCTGGAATGCAAGGAAAAGATGAGGCCTTTCTCCTGGGGGGGCCTCTGAAAAAAGTTTGTTTTTTCCTCTCCACACAACTTCCTTGTCCCCACAGTGAGGAAGTTTGCAAAAGTAATGAAGGCAAGCAAAGCAATTTTTTCTCTAAAGGGCTTCCCTGAAATAGCTCAGCTGGTAAAGAAATTCTGCCTGCAATTCCAAAGAGGGCCCCAGTTTTCGATTTTCCTGGGTCAGGGGAAAGATCCCCCTGGAGGGAAGAAGGGAATAGGCTTACCCACTCCAGTATTCTCGGGCTTCCCTGGGGGGGGTCAGATTGGTTTTTTAATAATCTGCCCTGCAAATAATCCTTCTGCCCTGGGTTTGGGGGGTGGGGGTGCAGTCCCCTGGGTTTGGAAAGATTTTGCCATGGAGAAGGATATGGCAACCCCCACTCCAGTATTCTTTGCCTGGAGAAGGAAATCCCCCCATGGACAGAGGAACCTGGGTGGGCCTACAGTCCATGGGGGTCGCAAAGAGTAGGAACACCACTGAGTGGACTAAGCACAAACACCACACACATACACAAATGAAAAGCAGGGGGTTATCAAAAAAAAAACGGGTTTTTGTTTTTTTATTTGAAAAAACTAGAAAATATTAACTTGAAAAAGCAGAGGCACGAAATTGAGGCAGTCCAAGGCAAACCAGTGATGTGAGGTGCTGAGGGAACTTGGCAGTTCTGAGCACCGAGGCCACCAGAGACACTTATCACTCTTGTCACAATGAAGTATGTGACTTGATCCCTAAGTTGCAAGTGGACGAGTGAGCAAAGCCAGGGAAAGTGTCCCACAAGTTGAATAATACACTCCTTTTTTTTATTGAAAAAAATTAGAGCTGAATTTATACTGCTGTTGATAAATTTTCTGCTATACAGCAAAAAAAAGTGATCCAGTTATATACAAACATACACACAACATTTTTCTCATTATTTGTTTTCCCACTATGGTTTTTACCACAGGATATTGAATATAGTTCCTTGTGCTATACAGTAAGACTGTGCTGTTAATCCATCTTATATATACTAGTCTGCATCTGCTAATCCCAAACTCCCAATTCATCCACTCCAACCCCCTCCCTCTTGGCAACCACAAGTCTGTTCTCCGTGCAATGAGTTGCTCTCTAAGTCCGTGGTTCTCCAACACTGGCTGTTCACTGAGCCCCCGAGGAGTTTTTATAATTACAAATGCCCATGTCAACTTCTAAAAAAACAAAGATAATATAAAAGTTTAATTACAAAAACACTTGTACTGAAAATGTGGCATTTCAACAGTTTCAAACACATGTACACAATTATTTTCCCTAAAATATCATCTTGGTAGAAATTTTAAAAATTCCAAATGCCCAAGACCAAATTAACCTGCATCTTAGGAGATGGGGGCCTGAGGCTCTATGTGTTTGAAAAGCTTCCCAGGTGATTCAGTTGTGCAGCCAAAATTGAGAGCATTGTTCTAGTACACTACATGCAAAACTCCCAGGTCCAGGGCTTAGCACACATTGTGGGTGGGTACATGAGAATCCCTCTCTTGCTTTCTCTTAGCAGGTAACAACACACCTCTGAAGGAAGCCAAATGGGGTTGGACCGGCATCTAGAAGCAATCCCACAAAATCCTGCCATTTGTGACAACACTGATGGACCTTGTGAGCATTATGCTAAGTGAGATAAGGCAGACAGAGAAAGACAAACACTGTATGATCTAACTTCGATGTGCAATCTAAGAAACCAGAGCTCATAGAAACAGGAAGTGGTTGCCAGGGGGTGGGGCAAATGGGGAGATGTTGGTCAAAGGGTAGAAACTTCCAGTTACAGAATGAATGAATGCTGAGCATGGAATGTATAGCAGGATGACTGTAGTTAACGATACTCTTTTGTGTACTTGACAGTCACTAAGAGAGTACGTCTTAATTGTTCTCAGCACACACACAGACACACAAACTGTAATTACACAATATGACAGATGTGCTAACTAATCTGATCATGGTAATCATTCACAATATATATGAGTACCAAATCATGACACTGTGTGCCTTAAACTTACACAATATGTCAACTATATCTCCAGAAACCTGGGGGGAAAAAAACAACCTCACAGACCTTCAAAAAAAGTCCTAAAGAAGAGACCAGACAGTATATGAAATCTTTACTTGACAGACTCATGCAGCCACTGGGCACCAGACACCCCCTCTTCCCTGGTTCAGTTCAAAACAGTGAATCCTTGTCCACAGCAATGGACCCCTGAGCAGCTCCAGATTGCAGGCCCCAGTTTTAACAGTCACAGACAAAACATCTGTTAGCTCTCTCTCTCAGCCTTTTCAATATTTGATATAAACCTTCTCATTCTGTTACATTTTTCAATTTTCAGCTGCATTTGAGTCTTTTCAACTTAATCGAAGCAAAAGAGTATGATTAAATTGTTCTATCAAAATCAAGTGTTGCCATGTCGCTGTCTACATCACTCCCACAGAGACCTCGCATGGAGACTCCATCACATGAGACTTCAGGCTGCTGCCGAGGCCCAAGTGTGGCCCTCGAAAGTGTTCAGAAGACAGAAATGTGGACAACTGAAGCATGAAATTGCTTTGAAATGATGAAGCAAAGATGCATTTTTTCTTTCCCAATCAAATCTTCTCTGCAAATCCTGACAGCAAGCTTACTCACAGCCCTGGAAATCTATTCCCTAGCATTGTTTTTCATACCTTTGTCTCCTGTTCAGCCCATCACCCGGTAATGAAGCACATTTACCTTTAGATCGTTCACAAAGAAACACATTAACATCGCTGGACATTTGGAGGATGTTTTCTAGCACAACTGCTGAATTGAACTGAGGCACAAAAATACTTTCTGCCAGCTCCCAAACGCTGTGTTGAAGATGGCAGTGCCAAGATGGAAGGCAAAATTCTGGGCAGCCTATTCCTAGAGGTGGACTGGGTTCACTACCTCCCAGAGGCAGAACCATTCAACAAAATGGAGACAGGGGGACTAATGACTTTGCTTGCATACTTGCGGTTACTGGGGTATTATAAAGTTATTTCATGAATTTGTGGCCAACGGAGGGATGCTGCACTGGAGTCAGAAAACCTGGGCTCCATTCTCAGACCTGCCACTAAATAGCTATATAATTTTGAAAGATACAGACTAGTTGATTATGCCCAGATCTATGGCACAACATGTGAGCTGTGTGACCATAGGCAAGTTCCTTAACCTCTCTGTGCCTCTGTCAGCACTTCATCTATAAAATGGGAATTATACTGGTTTCTCCCTCATAGCACAGTTCCAAGGATTAAATGAGTTAATATAAACACTGGAATGGTGACTGGCATGTGGGCATTGCTTTGTAACGGTTAATTATCAACACTCTGCTTTTTGGAACTTCCTTGGCGGTCCAGTGGTTAAGACTTCACCTTCCAATGCAGGGAGTGTGGGTTCAATTCCATACTTGAACAGCTAAGACACTACATCCCTCATGGCCAAAAACCCAGAACCTACATAACAGAAGCAATATGGTAACAAATCTAATAAAGACTTAAAAAATGGTCCACATCAAATAAAAAAAAAAAAAAACTTTAAAAGAACACTCTGCTTTTAGCTGTAAAAATGAAAGCTGTACTAATTAACTCTTCCAGGTCCATGACTGTCCTGCTTCTCTATCATCTGGCACTTCTGTCAGATGCTGAAGTAGAAAGAATAGCATCTGCTGAGAATGTCCAGCGCCAGTCTTACTTTCCAGTAAAATCCTGGATTTGTGGCATAACTGGGGAATGAGTCATTCCGGTTAACTGAGTTTTCCAGATTACAAAGGTTTCATAATTTTCCCCTGGAGTCACCAGCTGTGCCCCAGCACCCTCACAGCTGCATCTTTAAGCCTTGTCATTCTCTTCACTCTCTCTGCTTCCTGTCTTTATTTCTATTACTTTCTTCCTCCCTTTGTCCTCCCTCTTTGAAAGTGTTAGTCACTCAGTCGTGTCCGACTCCCTGCAACCCCATGGACTGTAACCCATCAGGCTCCTTTGTCCATGGAATTCTCCAGGCAAAAATACTACAGTGGGTTGCCATGCCTTTCTCCAGGGATCTTCCTGACCCAGGGATCGAACTCAGGTCTCCTGCATTGCAGGCAGATTCTTTACCATCTGAGCCACTCATGTATTTTCTGGACCTTCTCCCAGTTTTACTCTCCTAGCTCCTACTCGCCTTCAAGTCTCAGCTTAAACATGGCTTCCCACATCAAGTCAGAGGCCCCTCATATATACTCGCGTAGCACCTGGTTCTTTGCCTTTTATACCACTCACCACCATTGAAATTACGTACTCAGAAGTATTTTTGAATGAATGCATTTGTACTCATCTGTCCATTCATTTCTCCATCCTTTCAATCACCCAAGCCATTCTTTTCTTTTTGGTCATGAAACTAATTACAGAGTTTTTTAAAATAATCCTTGAAGTCTCAGTATTTGGCTCTTTCTCACAGTTTGCAGAATCTTTCTTTGAAGCCAGAAGTGAATTAAGAAAAGAAATATGTATCTCTAAAACTATCACTGTTCTGGGTTCCTCAGGACATTTTCTGAGGGGCTGACAATCAATTTTAAGATGTATGTTGGATTTTTTTTATTTTGGTTAAAAAACTTTTTAAAATCCTCTTCAAAGAAAATTTTGTGTCAAGATATGTTCAAATTCAACGATATGGAATGGTGACAATCACTTCTCATTATAGAAGTATTTTTTGTAGTACATTCAGGGAACCACCCTACAGAAAAGTGATTATCTGTAGACAGACCACGGTCTCTTGTGACAAAAGCTTTAATTTTTACCGATATTTTGAATAATACCACAGTTAATATTTAATAAATATTTAATATTAACTTTTAATAAATATTTTGTAGTCAAATTAAAGGATGAGTTAGTAGCATCCCTGTATAACTTCCATTGCAATGTAATACTCCTAGAAATATGTGTTCACTGATGAGATTTTAACAGAAAGTACTTATACTCACCCATGGTGGTTAGAAACCACCATCCAGTTCGTTAAAAACATTTTCTTTTTCAGGCGTCCAAATAATATTTCCTTACTTTCACTGGTTCCCTTTAAAGTCAAAAACTGGAAGTAACTTGGGGATTGAACAAGCAAGAAAGTTTTCCTTTTCCTGTCTCTAAATAAGCAGAAAAAAGATGACAAGTCAAAGGGAGGACTCAATGCTGTCGGTTTTAAAATTGACTCCTTTTTTTCTTGAAAGATTCCATTTCCTATATGGAACATGAAAAAATTGTTTTGTGGCAGCTGCTTTTCTTAATAGCATCACTGCACTCTTGTGAAGAAAAACATCCAGGCTATTTCAATCTCACAATGGAGTAACCGGATTTGGGTTCTTCAAGGCCCTGGGAAAACATAAGTGGGGAAGAACAGGGTGCCAATCTTCATGGTAGAGCAGCTATCCAAGTGGGAGTGATGGCTAGGGGTAGACACAGCTTGAAACTAAAAGTCTTTGTTTCCCCTCTTCCACCAAGGCATCAGCTCTCTTCCAGGGCATTCTTTATTCTGGATTATGGAACCAAAGCCAGGGGGCAGCCATGTGGGCTGCAGGGAAGCTGTAGGTACTAAGAACCAGGAAGAAAAAAAGGGTTGGGAATCAAAACTGGGATAGGGACCTATTAGGCTAGCCCAGGCTTCCAAATTGGCAGGGCAACATCAAAATCATTTGGGATAAACTTTTTTTTAACATAACAGTCTTACTGAGACACCATCCATATATCATACCATTCACCCATGTTAAGTGTCCTATTCAGTGCTCATAGTGTATTCACAAGGTTATACAACCATTACCACCATCAATTTAAGAATATTTTCAACACCCTAAAAGGAAATTCCATATTCTTTACGTATCATCTCCCAATCTTCCCCTTTCCCATATCACCTGGCAACCACTGATCTGTTTTCTGTCTCTATAAATGTGCCTGTTCTGGATATTCCATATAAATGCAGTCATACAATAGGTAATCTTTTGTGACTGGCTGCTTTCACTTCACATAATGTTTTCAAGGTTCATTTATGTAGTAGCACGTATCAGCACTTAATTCTTTTTTTGTGGCTGAATGATATCCCATTGTGTGGAAAGATCGTCTTTTATTTATTCATCAGTTGATGGACATTTGAGCTATTTCCACATTTTGGCTGACATGTGCTTTAAGGTACAGATGTTGAGTTACAAATAGGGCTCAAAATCAGGTCCTTAGTAACTCCAAGGGATTCCCTGAGAATATTTCCTAAAGACATGATGCAAATCTCCAAAACAACCATGCCAGGCATTATGCTAGATGCTGGGCTTACAGACAAGAATGGGACGTGGTCCCTTCCTTCAGGTAGAAAGAGCATTCGGAGAGAGAGATTGAGATTGAGAAAGAGACACTCTTTTCAAAAATGGTCCCTATCTTCCTTATTAATCTTGGTGGGCCTGCCAGGGATTTGATCAGAAGCTCAGATTTGGTGGGAGAAGTTATTAAACTAAACATTTATATAAGAACATTTGGCTTGACCTATATATGCTTGTTCTTCTTCTACTCTTTATGATACTCTAAGAGGCTGTGCTTTGCTGGAGCAGCCGTGAAGAGATACCCCATATCCAAGGTAAGAGAAAGCTAAGTAAGATGGTAGGCACTGACAGAGGGCATCAGAGGGCAGACAGACTGAAACCACAATCACAGACAACTAGCCAATCTAATCACATGGACCACAGCCTTGTCTAACTCAGTGAAACTAAGCCATGCCGGGTGGGGCCACCCAAGATGGACGGGTCATGGTGGAGAGGTCTGACAGAATGTGGTCCCCTGGAGAAGGGTATGGCAAACCACTTCAGTATTCTTGCCTTGAGAACCCCATGAACAGTGTGAAAAGGCAAAATGATAGGACACTGAAAGATGAACTCCCCAGGTCAGTAGCTGCCCTATATGTTACTAGAGATCAGTGGAGAAATAACTCCAGAAAGAATGAAGGGATGGAGGCAAAGCAAAAACAACACCCAGTTGTAGATGGGACTGGTGATACAAGCAAGGTTCGATGCTGTAAAGAGCAATATTGCATAGGAATCTGGAATGTTAGGTCCATGAATCAATGCAAATTGGAAGTGGTCAAACAGGAGATGGCAAGAGTGAACATAGACAATCTAGGAATCAGCGAACTACAATGGACTGGAATGGGTGAATTTAACTCAGATGACCATTATATCTGCTACTGTGGGCAGGAGTCCCTTAGAAGAAATGGAGTAGCCATCATAATCAACAAAAGAGCCTGAAATGCAGTACTTGGATGCAATCTCAAAAACAATAGAATGATCAATGTTCGTTTCCAAGGGAAACCATTCAATATCATGGTAATCCAAGTCTATGCCCCTACCAGTAATGCTGAAGAAGCTGAAGTTGAACAGTTCTATGAAGACCTACAAAACCTTCCAGAACTAACACCCAAAAAAGATGTCTTTTTATTCTAGGGGACTGGAATGCAAAAGTGGGAAGTCAAGAAACACCTGGAGTAATGGGCAAATTTGGCCTTGGAGTACAGAATGAAGCAGGGCAAAGGCTAATAGAGTTTTGCCAAGAGAACACACTGGTCATAGCAAACACCCTCTTCCAATAACACAAGAGAAGACTCTACACATGGACATCACTAGATGGTCAACACTGAAATCAAAGTGATTATATTCTTTGCAGCCAAAGATGGAGAAGCTCTATACAGTCAGCAAAAACAAGACCGAGAGTGGACTGTGGCTCAGATCATGAACCGCTTATTGCCAAATTCAGACTTAAATTGAAGAAAGTGGAAAAAACCACTAGACTATTCACGTATGACCTAAATCAAATCCCTTATGACTATACAGTGGTAGTGAGAAATAGATTTAAGGGACTAGATCTGATAGACAGAGTGCCTGAAGAACTATGGATGGAGGTTCGTGACATTGTACAGGAGGCAGGGATCAAGACCATCCCCAAGAAAAAGAAATGCAAAAAAGCAAAATGGCTGTCTGAGGAGGCCTTACAAATAGCTGTGAAAAGGCAGGAAGCAAAAAGTAAAGGGGAAAAGGAAAGATATACCCATTTGAAAAGAATAGCAAGGAGAGACAAGAAAGCCTTCCTCAGCGATCAATGCAAAGAAATAGAGGAAAACAATAGAATGGGAAAGACTAGAGATCTCTTCAAGAAAATTAGACATACCAAGGGAACATTTCATGCAAAGATGGGCTCAATAAAGGACAGAAATGGTAGGGACCTAACAGAAGCAGAAGATATTAAGAAGAGGTGGCAAGAATACACAGAAGAACTGTACAAAAAAGATATTCACGAGCCAGATAATCACGATGGTGTGATCACTCACCTAGAGCCAGACATCCTGGAATGCGAAGTCAAGCGGGCCTTAGGAAGCATTATACTGCGAATGGAGTGAGTGGAGGTGATGGAATTCCAGTTGAGCTATTTCAAATTCTGAAAGATGATGCTGTGAAAGGGCTGCACTCAGTATGGCAGCAAATTTGGAAAACTCAGCAGTGGCCACAGGACTGGGAAAGGTCAGTTTTCATTCCAATCCCAAAGAAAGGCAATGCCAAAGAATGCTCAAACTACTACACAAATGCACTCATCTCACATGCTAGTAAAGTACTGCTTAAAATTCTCCAAGCCAGGCTTCAGCAGTATGTGAACCGTGAACTTCCAGATGTTCAAGCTGGTTTTAGAAAAGGCAGAGGAACCAGAGATCAAATTGCCAACATCCGGTGGATCATCGAAAAAGCAAGAGAGTTCCAGAAAAACATCTATTTCTGCTTTACTGACTATGCCAAAGCCTTTGACTGTGTGGATCACAATAAACTGGGGAAAATTCTGAAAGAGATGGGAATACCAGACCACCTGACCTGCTTCCTGAGAAATCTGTATGCAGGTCAGGAAGCAACAGTTAGAACTGGACATGGAACAACAGACTGGTTCCAAATAGGAAAAGGAGTACATCAAGCCTGTATATTGTCACCATTCTTATTTAACTTCTATGCAGAGTACATCATGAGAAATGCTGGGTTGGAGGAAGCACAAGCTGGAATCAAGATTGCCGGGAGAAATATCAATAACCTCAGATATGCAGATGACACCACCCTTATGGCAGAAAGTGAAGAGGAACTAAAGAGCCTCTTGATGAAAGTGAAAGAGGAGAGTGAAAAAGTTGGCTTAAAGCTCAACATTCAGGAAACTAAGATCATGGCATCCGGTCCCATCACTTCATGGCAAATAGATGGGGAAACAGTGGAAACAGTGAAAGACTTTATTTTTCTGGGATCCAAAATCACTGCAGATGGTGATTGCAGCCATTAAATTAAAAGACGCTTACTCCTTGGAAGGAAAGTTATGACCAACCTAGACAGCATATTAAAAAGCAGAGACATTACTTTGCCAACAAAGGTCCATCTAGTCAAGGCTATGGTTTTTTCCAATGGTCATGTATGGATGTGAGAGTTGGACAGTGAGGAAAGCTGAGCACAGAAGAATTGATGCTTTTGAGCTGTGGTGTTGGAGAAGACTCTTGAGAGTCCCTTGGACTGCAAGGAGATCCATCCAGTCCATCCTAAAGGAGATCAGTCCTGGGTGTTCATTGGAAGGACTGCTGTTGAAGCTGGAACTCCAATACTTTGGCCACCTCATGCGAAGAACTAACTCATTGGAAAAGACCCTGATGCTGGGAGAGATTGAGGGCAGGAGGAGAAGGGGACGACAGAGGATGAGATGGTTGGATGGCATCACCGACTGAATGGACATGGGTTTCGGTGGGCTCCGGGAGTTGGTGATGGACAGGGAGGCCTGGCGTGTTGGGGTTCATGGGGTCACAAAGAGTCAGACACGACTGAGTGACTGAACTGACTTACTTAAGCGTGGTATACAGATGTTAAATCAAGTACAATTAGAGTCAAGGTGAAGATGTTTGGTGTTTTCTGATTAAACATTTTCTCAGACCAAGAAAATCAAAGTAGCTAGGTTGCCAATAATGTGCCAAGGAAGGAGCCTGAGAGAAAGCTGACAAACGGCAATCTAAATCTGACTTTGTTCATATTGTTATTCCTTTCGGAATTTCAACTGCTTAATTATCAACCTGGAATTGTGTGATTCATTCTTGACAAGACCATATGTGCCCATGTTGCCAGATTCTAGTAAAATAGATATTCCACGCCATGTTTCAACAGTCTGCCATTTGTAAAATTAGCAATTTCAAGGAAGGAAAAGGCTACTTGCCATTTTACTGGATCAACACCTCATTTGATCTGCTTGCATATGCTGTGAGTAGAATTCAAGAAAGCACAATTTTGTCTCTAGATAAATAAATTTGAATGCAGAATAGATGCAAGGCGATGTCTTGAGAGACAGGGTTCATTTAAATCTCAAACTAGCTCTTATACAGAAATGTGGTGCTAGAGCTTAGATGAATGTTTCCTTCTGCTCTGGAAATGGCCTTTAAGGACAAGAAAGCTTGTCCACCAAGGGGGTGGATAGTACCAATTGACTGTCCTCTAATGGATGATGTCATTTACGTGACTACCCTCTCTTACATTTCTCACAGTCACTTATATTTATGTGGAGCTTCTGATTTCTAGAATACTTTCACATAATCTCATTTTAATCTTTACCATGATTGAGGAATGCACAGTGGGAAGGGATGGTGATGTGCACTGTACAGATGTGGAAGTTGTATTAGTAGTAATAGTTAAGTGATTTGCCCACAGTCACACACCTCATTATTGGTAAAGCCGGCCTTGGTGTCATATGTTCTCACACCTAACCCTCTTCCACTGCCCAGGACTGCAGTTTCAGTTTCATGGTCCCTGAAAACCTACAGGTGGCAGAATTCCTAGGGGGACAAAGGAAAAGACAGTTCATCTGGGAGAAATATATATCTGTTTTCAGCTTTTTCCCTCCCCTCTCTGCCTGGCTGGGACCACACCTTCCCTCTGCTCCAGTGACACTGGGAGGGAAGGGGCTGGTTATGAAGCCATTCGGCAAGTGTTTCAAAGCCATCGCTTGCCTCATTCTTCCCTCTGCTTGACTGCAGTCCTGGGGGCTGAAGTAACATGGAGTTGTCTGGAAACCTCCCTGGGAGAGAGACCCACGTGCTCCCATTCCCAGGACTACTTAGGCAGATCTGGCTGGTTTAATGTCTGAGCCTCAGTTTGCTCATCTGTAACACAGAGCTTCCCAGGTGGCGCTCGTGGTAAAGAACCCGCCTGCCAGCGCAGGAGACAACAGAGACTTGGGTTTGGTCCCTGGGTGGGGAAGATTCCCTGGAGGAGGGCATGGCAACCCACTCCAGTATTCTTGCCTGGAGAATCCCATGGACAGAGGAGTCTGGTGGGCTACAGTCCACAGGATCACAAAGAGCTGGACACGACTGAAGCGACTTAGCACACACAGACACAGCATGGAGCTAATGACCTCCCTCTCACAAGATCCTTGCTAGTGTGACACGAGACAATGTTAATCAAACTTTTACCAAGATGCCTGGCGTGCAGCACTTACTGATCACTTGCAGATACTATTTTTAATAAAATCTCAAAGCATAATCATATTCATTAAGCATGTTCAGGGGAAGAGGGCACAGGGATGGTTTGGGTCAAGGGTGAGGCACATACGTAGTGAGAATCCTCTCCAAATTTCTATTTTAGAGGCAGATATTGCCTTCCTATGGACCTGCAAATCGCATCTAACATTTCTGCTCTCCTTATGAAAGCTCATTAACAATAAATATTTCCCATCCCACCTATTGAATTCCTTCTGCCACCTGGATACCATTTTCGACTTTTTAATTCTGACTCTGCTCGATGCCACCATGACTGGGTCTGGACTAGGGTTAGCTCTAAATACTCACCATATGTTTTCAATGAAAAGGGAACGACTCTGCCCTGATTTGTGTTAAAAGTGGCAATAACACGTGGATTGGTAAATTTAAGGGGAGCGATTTCTGAAGGACTTTCATTGTCCTTCCAGTGCCCATCCCATAAAATGCAATGTTCAAGTCTGAAAAGCAGTGTGGCTTTGAAATAAATCTATAGATACAGCCCAATCCATGGAACGAAGGCAACAGGGCTATTCGGGGTCCCTGGAAGGGACAAGGGAGGCAAGGATGCTTTGTATTTGGTTACCTCCTATGTTTTCAGTGAGGGCTTAATCTCTGCCATACTGACATTGTTTTTCAGCCTACATTATGGAACTGAGAGCTTACTATAAACCCAAGTGCTAAAATCATAGAAAGGACAGGAAAACGTAGAGCTGAGGTGAATAGTGAGATTTGTAAATAAACTGCATTATGTTCTTTGAGCCAGAAAACTTTAGTACTCCTTGATTAGCCCACCTGCTGGTCCTTCACAAATGGATTCTGGAAAGGCAAAAACATTCTGATGGAGACTATTAGGCTGAATTCAAAAGAATTGAAGTAACTTCAATTCCAAGAAGTCTGTAGCCCACCAGTGCCAAAAACACACAAAGATTCATTTAATCTGTCATGTCCTTTCTCCTTGATTGCAGTGGGTACTTGGTGGATGAAGAGTGCTACGTAATTGTTGGAAAAAAGTTATGTTAACCTCAAAGCAAAATCATGTGGTTGAAAGCCGTAATCCCAAGCCCCTGGTATTTTCCAAGTCAGATGAAAGCTGAGGCCTTCGGACTGTCGAACTGCAGATTGATTACCTTACCACCCTGTAAAAACTGCTTGCCAAGAACCCCATCACGATTGGAATTCTGGGCTCTTTCTCCTGTCTGGAACTTGACAAGGAAAATGGGATTCCATTTAATACTGAACTGTGTAAAAGTATAGCTGTCATTT
Organism: Okapia johnstoni; assembly: GCA_024291935.2. Classification (NCBI taxonomy): domain Eukaryota; kingdom Metazoa; phylum Chordata; class Mammalia; order Artiodactyla; family Giraffidae; genus Okapia; species Okapia johnstoni. The sequence continues at coordinate 90,220,258 of CM044305.1, forward strand.
TGAGACTCTTGAGTGAAAATATGACTTTGGATCCAGTTCTTTCTCTCGGGCAAGGTGGTGGAGTATGTACACCTGCGTGTACCTAGGCGCTTAGGTAACACATGTGTGTGCATTAGGAGAAGAAGGGACCCACATAAGGAAGGAAGCAAAAAGGGGTGTCTACTACACGCTGCAGTGCAGAACTGCCCAATCACACAGCTGTCAGAGAAGTCCAGGATTTTAGCAACTCATAAAGGAATGAAGGGCTTGAGATTGAGATTCTCATCCATTCTACCCACCAGGAAACTGAGGTCCAGAGAGGCACAGGGACCTCCTAGGGACACTCAGCAGAAGAGCCAGCAGGGACCCTCATCTTCCTGTTTGCAAATCATCATTCCCCATGGCACGCTGCCTCTTTGTGCTTAATGAATTTAAGCATTTTGCTTTTCTTTATGCTTTTTAAGGTGCATTTGTTTGTGTGTTACTGTAATTCAGGTTTTACAGCACACTGATGCATTCCAGCACTGTCCTGTCTGTGCTACTTTATAAAAATATGCCCCAAAGCATGTCACACCATACAGTTATTAGTTATTTTAAAGGGAAAAATGGTCCAGTAAACCTCTACAGAATACATCATTTGAGTTAGCATAGTAAAAAATTGATTTTTTAAAATAAAATCATTTTGAGAAGACAAGCATTTGGCTTGAGGCTGATGCCGAGTCTACTGTGGACAGGCCTCCAGATCTTCTCATTGAGCTGCCACTATCCAGCCACGAAGTCCCAAGTGTCCATACTCCCAAAGCACTAGCACACATAGTTGTGTACCTTCATGGCAGCACTCAGCCAAGGGTCTTATAATCATCTGTTTACCTCTTTTCTCCTCTACCTGACTATGATTTCCTCAAGGATGGAAATTCCTTCATCTTTGTGTCCCCAGACCCAGTAAGGGGCCTGACCCAGAGTAAGTGTTCAGTAGATGCTTCTTCAATAAATTACATCTATTTCTGCTTTATTGTCTATGCCAAAGCCTTTGACTGTGTGGATCACAATGAACTGTGGAAAATTCTGAAAGAGATGGGGAATACCAGACCACCTGACCTGCCTCTTGAGAAACCCGTATGCATGTCAGGAAGCAACAGTTAGAACTGGACATGGAACAACAGACTGGTTCCATATCGGGAAAGGAGTACGTCAAGGCTGTACATTGTCACCCTGCTTATTTAACTTCTATGCAGAGTACATCATGAGAAACACTGGGCTGGATGAAGCACAAGCTGGAATCAAGATTGCCGGGAGAAATATCAATAACCTCAGATATGCAGATGACACCACCCTTATGGCAGAAAGTGAAGAGGAACTAAAGAGCCTCTTGATGAAAGTGAAAGAGGAGAGTGAAAAAGTTGGCTTAAAGCTCAATGTTCAGAAAACTAAGATCATGGCATCTGGTCCCATCACTTCATGGCAGATAGATGGGGAAACAGTGGAAACAGTGGCTGACTTTATTTTTCTGGGTTCCAAAATCACTGCAGATGGTGACTGAAGCCATGAAATTAAAAGATGCTTACTCCTTGGAAGGAAAGTTATGACCAATCTAGACAGCATATTAAAAAGCACAGACATTACTTTGTCAACAAAGGTCCATCTAGTCAAGGCTATGGTTTTTCCAGTGGTCATGTATGGATGTTGAGAGTTTGACTATAAAGAAAACTGAGCGCCGAAGAATTGATGCTTTTGAACTGTGGTGCTGTAGAAGACTCTTGAGAGTCTCCTGGACTTCAAGGAGATCCAACCAGTCCATCCTAAAGGAGATCAGTCCTGGGTGTTCACTGGAAGGACTGATGTTGAAGCTGAAGCTCCAATATTTTGGCCACCTGATGTGAAGAGCTGACTCATTGGAAAAGACCCTGATGCTGGGAAAGATTGAAGGCAGGAGAAGAAAGGGACGACAGAGGATGAGATGGGTGGATGGCATCACTGACTTGATGGACATGGGTTTGAGTGGACTCAAGGAGCTGGTGATGGATAGGGAGGCCTGGCGTGCTGCAGTTCATGGGGTGGCAAACAGTCAGACACAACTGAGTGACTGAAGTGAACTGAACTGAACATCAATCCACTTTATGAAGTTATTGTATGCCCTTTCCCCAGGCACTGGATTATGAGCAATTTATGCCCTCAAGCCTAATGATCTTTTTACAATTTCTAGTGGCCCATCAGAAAAGTAAGATGCCATCTTGGTTCTTTGTGGTGAAAGATCAACTATACCCAAGGGAAGAACTTTTAAGATGGAGCAGCAGCATTAATAAGAGGTAAGTTTCTAAGCCATGGAAGCCTCTTCAGAGAAACTGGTAGATAGGACTTGGGATAATTACAAGTGCTTCTGGAAATGTGTATCTGATTGAAACTATTTCTAATTAGACACAAATGAGAAAGGTTAAGTACTATGGAGTAGGACAATGCTGTCCCATGTAAGCCCTTAAACACTGATACCTGGGCCACTGTATTTCCTCCCTGACATGGCCAGTGTCAATCTCCATGTGAAGTACTGTGCCCTCTTTCATTTTTGAGCTGTTGAATCTGCTTCAGCCAGTGACTGGTTTTATGACCAGTATGAATGCCAGGATAACCTCTCTGTGAGCCTCACTTCCTTAATCTGTAATGTGAGGATAACACAGAATTGTGGAAAGGACTGAATGAGATACTTCGTGTGAGATGCCTAGTGTATTTCAAAAGTTCTCAGTAAACCTAAAATATTATTCTCCTTCTCTTGGAAAGACCTTACAGGACAGGCTTTTCTCCTTACTTGTTGGCAAAGGTTGTATGGAAAGGGCACAGTAAAGATTAGGTAAGGTGGAGTGTGAGAGATAACCAATTCTTAAGAGTCTAGAAGATACCAGAACAGTGGTCCATAGCATCTCACTCCCACCATCCCCTATGCTGACTGCTGCCCCATATGCCTACCTCAGGCCCACAGCCTGCCCTGGAGTCAGGAAAACCTCGTCATACCACATGCCCAATTTTATCACTAGGAGCAGTAAAATACCACAGAGAAGTGTCACAAGAACATGACTGGTTTCTGAGTATTTTCCTGCCTCCTGACTCTGGTGTTTCAAGGGACAAATGAGCAGCCCCGTATCACAGAGGTTAGCTCAGGCTTCCAGTAGACGTTAACCCACAGGAAACACATCATACGGTTACAAACATTCTCTTATCTTCTCAGTCAGCCCCCTTTGTAGCTTACTCATTCTACCTCCCTCCTCTTGTGCAAGATTCATTTTATATGATTTGATTAGTTTCACTGCCTTGAAAATTGAATATTGATTATGAGATAAAGTATGGAAAGAAATATTAACTGTCTTGATTTGGAAAGGGGACTTGTTAGGGTTGTCCTCTAATGGATTACACAGTTAACTTCCCTACAGCTTGGACACCCAGATCAGCAGGGTTTCAGTGCCAAGTGGCTGCTGTTTCCTTCCTCCCTTGGTCCAACATGGGAATAAAATGTAAGGTGGCCTTCTCTTGGGTCCCTAGGATGTTCCTGGAGAACTTCTACTGCCTGAACTTAAGTGGGTAGCATTTAACCTCATCACATGGTATTTGGAAGGAAAATATTAAAATGGGTGCATCCTCAAAGGATTTGAGAAAAAGGATAGTTCTAAGATGTTCTATGGAACTATCCTGGCAAGCAGGAATCCAAATCTTTTTTAATCGATACCTAGGGGATCCAATTAAACATATGTCTTTTGTTTTTATTGATAACAAAAAAGTGGTACATCAGAGAAATACAGGAGGAGAGGTTTTTCCTTTCTAGAGGAAATACTAATGCTAAGCTATAAGGTGGATGGCGGAGCTTTTACAGAGGCTTACAGTGTTTATAGATTTTAATTGTGACCTGTTTCAAATGAATACATTTAAACATTGTTTATAATACAAAATAGTTGCATAACATGTAATTAGATAAATCTACTCTTTCATGGAGGTGTGTGTGAAAGGCTGGCGATGAGGACAAGTCAGGCCATAAACAGTACTAAAGAAAGCTATCATAGTGTTACTATAGCTAGTGAAGACTGAACCCAGGAGAGAAACAAAACCCCAGACACATAAAAATAATGACAGTCATTTATGTACTCTGCTTACCGCTTTGGCCTAAAGGCCCGGCAGCTCAATGATGGTAACACATTTCAATAGGTGTGTGTCCCACTACCTTTGTAGTTAGCTTTGATCTGAAAGGAAAGCCAGACGCCTCTTTTCTCCATCCTCACGGTTTGTGGTCTGCTCCTGAGGCAAGGCTGCCTGCTATCTCTGGAGTTTCACAGAAGAGAGGGAGATGGAAAAATAGTAACACTTTCCTGGGAAAACAAGCCTTCATTTCAAAATCAACTTGGAGATTTGAAAAACAGAGCATACCAGCTGTTCCCTCTAGAAGAAGACTTCTTGCTCAACCTCTAGGAAGCTAACTAATCTATCCAAGGACGGTTGATAATATGTGAAAACTCACTCAAGGCCAAAGGAACAGTGGGGCTCCAGGAAGGCCCCTCCCCTTCACCCTGCAGAAATTCACCAACATGGTGCAAAGAATTAGGACCGGAAGTCAGGCTGATTTGCCTTAGAATTTCAAGAATTCTGGACAAGTGACTCTTGGAGCCTCAGTTTCCCTATTTGTAATGTGCATAAAAATAGTAACCTACCTCCTAGAATAATTGGCGGTGTTAAATAAAATAATATTTGTAGGCCCTTTGAAGATGCCTGGCATATAGTAAAATATTTTTTAAAAAGTAGCTTTTCTTTAGCAGCAGGCATAACGTTAACACCTAATTCCCTGTACAAAGAGACAGTACCAGACCAGAACGCTCTTGCTATCAACTGCTTCACTGCCATGGCAGGGCTTAAAACTCCCAGACTGTTATTTTTACTGTTGAATCAAAACTATATTGATAATTTATATATGAAAGTCAATGGCAAACTCAAATAATTGGCTTTATTTATACCTTTAAGCCTATGACTGTTCTAAAAGTGTGACTCTAGGGCAGAAACATGCAGAAGGACTGTTGACATATGGTTTTCTTACTCAGGCTTCTTCCCTGAGCTTAGCAGGCTGAATGATTCTGTGGGAGTTACCAATATCCCTGTGCAGCCACGGTGTCACCCTTGCCCCACGTCAGTCACATCTGTCACTCCAGCCACCACTTAGAAGAGGCATAAATACAAGAAAATGCATGCACCAGAGGCCGGAAGCCACAAAGTTCTTCTTGGCCTTATCCTAGGGGAAGAGGTTGAAGCTCACATTCTTTAGACTGCAGGGTGCTAACACCTCTAGCCATGTTCACTGCTCTTCTCCTGTTTAATCCAGTCACAAGACAGAGTCATTGGCTCTGCTGTTCCACTGGAGTGGTAGTTTGAGCTTTCAAATTGATTCCTCTTTAGAGCAGCTTATTGAAACAGCCAGATTGCCACCACATGGCCAAACCCATCAAGATGGAAGTTGACACCAGTCCAGCATACAAAGAGGACATTCTGATGGATATGTTAATAGCCACCGATCGCCACTGTCCACAGATGTTCAGTGTGGTTCTCGGGGTATAATATGAAAGGAAGGAGGGCTACAGGGAAAAAGAGGCCAGGCCCCACCCTGGTAAAGAAGATTGTGATAGGAAAGCTCAGGATGTAATGTAAGATTGTTTGGTAGATTATGTGTCTGATGAACTTGGAGTGTCAGCTCTATCTACACGGGACCACCTCTGGCCTTTGCTGGTCTTTGTCAGCTTGGCCTGTTGGTTATACACAGAAGCATGGGGGCAAACCAAGGGAGAGTTAGATATTAAAAAAATATATCTCCCTTAACACCAGGCCTGTAAGTGTGAAGGATGCAAGAGCAGGGGAAGAGTTGGAGGTTCCGAGATCTTCTCAGCAAGATCTGGTCCGAAAGCTCCTCTCCAGCCTCCCTGCCTTCCCCCTTCCCCTTGCAGCAGGTCAGTCTCCCGTTCTGCAGCCTCACAGCCGAGGACCCCTCGCTGACACAGAGACCCAGACTGCTATGTCTGCACAGCTCAGCTAAAACACACCTTTTCCCTCAGAGACCAGGCCTCCTGATCTCATCCACCTCTTCCCCGGCCCCATGTATACCTCATCCCTCCTAAAAAGGCATTTCATTACGGCCGGCCAGAAGGTGGACCTGCAGGCCAGAGCACAGAGTTTCCAGCTCCTGAACGGTAAACATTCCTACCCTCTCCCCTCTCATTGAAAACTGGGTATTGTGTATCTCAACAATTGCACATTTTGTAAAGCATATTAAATTTAATATCTTACAGGTATTCAAATTAATTCCAGTACACAAACATCCATTAAAGGCCATCCTGTTTGAACAGATTGAATGGACTAGGGGTTGTTCATTATACAATATTTTGCCTTCTAACAGGATATTGTATCTCTATCAGCAGAGCAATATTAATATGAATATCATCCTGGTAGATCTCCAAGGCTCCTTCCAACCTGGATATTCTACGATTTTGCATTTCTCTACAGAAACTGCCTTTTAAGGGAGAACAGGGTGCTAAGGTGATATTTGCTGACATGAGATTTGGCCTCTGTGTGTCATGTTCAGAACCAACTTCTCAGAATGATGGTACACCTAAATAAGAGCAATTCCATCCATTTTACAAAGAGAAGCTAATCTTACATTCTCTGCTCCTTGAAGAGAAGGTTCTGATGGAGGAAAGAAAAACAAAAGAGGCTGTATATCCATCTAACCAATGCTGCCACGACTCAAATTCTTCCTAATCCCTTCAAGGCACAAAGTGAACCCTTAGCTAAAAATGCCACAAAAACCTCATCTCATTTGTCCTACATGACCTTATAAAATTGTTTCCCTTATAAATCACTCAGCACAACACAGACACACAGAGACAAGAGTTTGAGGATATAAGTGGTGATAGTCTGCAAGTAATTCCCAAACTCTCCATCCCTATGATCTTCCAGACGGTTAAATGCCCCAGAGTGGGGACTGGCAAGATAGGAAATATTTAGAGTTTCCAGGCCATATGATCTCTGGTGCAACTACTGAACTCTGCCATTGAAGAGAAAAAGTAGCCAGAGACCATACGTAAATGCATGAGCATGGCTGTGTTCAAATTAAACTTTATTTATGAACACTGAAATCTGAATTCCATGTCATTTACTCATGCCACAAACAGCATTCTTCTTTTAGCTTTTTTGCAGCTGACTACAAATGTGAAGATCATTGTTAGTTCCCAGGCACACTGGATTTGGCCTTTGGGTCAGTTTGCTAACCCCTGTCCTTGGGGAACAATGTATAGCACCTTGTATTATTCCTACCTGAGGGGGTAAGGCAGTAACAATAATTATGATGACATCTGAGTCCATGATTGGTGCCAAGGATTGTGCTAGGCTATTTAAAGTCTCTCATGTAATCCTCACAGCCAACCTGTGAGGTGGCAGCTAGTGTTCTCCTCATTCTACAAGTGAGAAAACTGAGACGTAAGGAAGGTGAAATGACTTGCCCAAGGATGGGGTTACTACGTAGAAGAGCCAGGATTGGAAACACGTCACACTGACTCCAAGACTCCCCCTACTCCTTATCGCTACCACACTTTATACAGAACAGGACTGCTAGGTCCACTCTAATTGGACTATCCCAATAGTATGAAATCCTCTCTCAGGAAGACATGAATACAACAGTTGCAATGAAAATGCCATCAGGTACATGAACTAGAGGGCTCTAAGGCAGCCATGATTCAGTTAAAGTCTAAAGCACTGAGACTTGATTTTCCTTGAGTTTTCAAGCATTTAATATGCTTGATTTTATTCAAAAAATAAATAAAGTGCTTGATTTTTTCATAGTTGATTGAGATAAAACAAAAAGGTAACCTACAGAGAGAAGAGGTCAGATGGGCAGAGCTGGACGGAGGTGAGTCCTGAAGGGGTGGGCGATGGGAGGAGGGAGTAGACAGTGTCAGGGCCCATCCATATAGAGACTGGCTTCTCTCTTGACTCAGTTTCTGTAGCTCTTTATGGAGCTCATGTCAGAGCAGGCAAAGTTGCTGAATGTGGCAAAATGGAAAATGTTAACACCTACAAAGACTCAAAACAATTCAAGAAACAGCTGATAGATTCTTTGCTGTGAGAAGCCAGCGCACTGGAAATAGAAAAGTCATGAGGCACGATTTTTGGCTGAAATATTAATATAAGTAAGACAAAAGGGCACTAAGAAAGTAACTGAAGGCACAGGGTTCTGGGCATCAGAGCAAAACAGCACTAGCGCTAAAAGGCTCACAGCTTCAAAGGTAATGTCATGACAGAGGACTTCTGTTTGCACTCACTCAAGAGGCCTGGGAGAAACTGAGCATCCGTGTCTGGATATTTGCTCCCAGTAGGAAAGTTCCTGAAACCTCTTATGCAACTGCACTTGAGGATACCCAGCCCGTAAGACACTTCAAGCTTGGCTGAGTTGGTGCATTCGCTTGCTGTCTAAAAGTGTCCCCACAGCCTTTTCCCACCCATCTGCAAATCATACCCCGTGGAGCTGCTCAGAAAATGGCTTTCCCTAAATCTCCGCTCCAGAAGATCAGGTGGGTACATTAAAATTATTATCTGAATAAGACAAAAGGTGAACAAAAAAAAAAAGAGAGAGAGAAACATACAAAAAAGGGAGCTGTTCCACTAAACCCCCCAATAACTCCCCAAAAACCTCTTTTCACATTTCCAAATGTCACATTCCACACTTAAATTAACATACCTTTCTTTCAGACTGGGGAAAAAGGTATCCCATTTGTTTTGTCATTTTTAAGTGTGCCTGTAATATAAGTGATTCCTGTAACTAAAGGGTATGAGGCAAAGGAGATTTTATTTTGAAACTCTACAGTGCCCAGGGTTCACTGCTGGATGATGCCGCCCCCCCACCCCCACCCCATCCCAGCAATTGGAAAATCGACATTGTCTAAGACACTGGGGAAAGTCTTTTGGAAGCAACTGATACTTGGCAGCTCAGAACTCCAGGACCCTATGGGTGTGAAGAGCCAATGCTCATGCCTCAGAATAAAGATGATGACCATTTAAACTCTGGCTCCCCAAGAAAGGTCTTGTCCAAGCAAATCTCCACTTTATGATCCTATCACATGCCCCATAAACCACCCCGATGCTTCATTTCCACTACTATGAGCTTCCCAGGGACAGAAATACATATTATAACGAGCAACACAAAACAAACCAACAATGACTTCCTGACCTGCATCAAACAATAATACCTTATCAGGTTAACTCCAACTGCATCGTTATTTGTAAAAACTAAATGATTATATCAGATTGTCTGAAACACAGATAAAACTTTAGTTTAAGCCTCTGCCTTCAAGAGACCAAGCGGCCTGATTCACATGCTAGAACTGAAGAAAAGGATATTTGCTCCCCGACTCACAATGCCTAGATTTCTGAACCTTTCATGATCACAATTCTAATCTTGATGCCAAGAGACACCTGACTAGTATTTCTGAAAATGTTGATCATGAATCACCTGCATAAGAATCACTTAAGGATGCTCATTAAATATGCAGATTTCCAGACTTTTCTTTAACATTCTAGAGTAGATTAACTGTATTAGTGCTCCCAGTTAATAGCCTCTCTATAACCTTGTCCTTTGCCCTGTAACTTTGTAGACCTCTCTCACTCTGAATCTGAGGTCAGCCATGTGACTCGCTTTGTCCACCGGGGTAATAGCAAAGGAGATACAGTCAGAGACTTGAAAAGCTTGTGTGCACAGTCATCAAGACAGTGTGGTACTGGCACAAAGATAGAAATATAGATCAATGGAACAAAATAGAAAGCCCAGAGATACACCCACGCACCTGTGGACACCTTATCTTCGACGAAGGAGGCAAGAGTATACAATGGAGAAAAGACAATCTCTTTAACAAGTGGTGCTGGGAAAACTGGTCAACCACTTGTAAAAGAATGAAACTAGAACACTTTCTAACACCATACACAAAAATCAACTCAAAATGGATTAAAGATCTAAACGTAAGACCAGAAACTATACAACTCCTAGAGGAAAACATAGGCAAAACACTCTCCGACATAAATCACAGCAGGATCCTCCATGACCCACCTCCCAGAATATTGGAAATAAAAGCAAAAATAAACAAATGGGACCTAATTAAAATTAAAAGATTTTGCACAACAAAGGAAACTAGGAGCAAGGTGAAAAGACAGCCTTCAGAATGGGAGAAAATAATAGCAAACGAAGCAACAGACAAACAATTAATCTCAAAAATATACAAGCAACTCCTGCAGCTGAATTCCAGAAAAATAAAGGACCCAATCAAGAAATGGGCCAAAGAACTAAACAGACATTTCTCCAAAGAAGACATACAGATGGCTAACAAACACATGAAAAGATGCTCAACATCACTCATTATTAGAGAAATGCAAATCAAAACCACAATGAGGTACCATTACACATCAGTCAGAATGGCTGCTATCCAAAAGTCTACAAGCAATAAATGCTGGAGAGGGTGTGGAGAAAAGGGAACCCTCTTACACTGTTGGTGGGAATGCAAACTAGTACAGCCACTATGGAGAACAGTGTGGAGATTCCTTAAAACACTGGGAATAGAACTGCCATATGACCCAGCAATCCCACTGCTGGGCATACACACCGAGGAAACCAGAATTGAAAGAGATGCGTGTACCCCAATGCTCATCGCAGCACTGTTTACAATAGCCAGGACATGGAAGCAACCTAGATGGAACACAATGGAATATTACTCAGCCATTAAAAAAAATACTTTTGAATCAGTTCTATTGAGATGGATGAAACTGGAGCCCATTATACAGAGTGAAGTAAGCCAGAAAGAAAAACACCAATACAGTATACTAATGCATATACATGGAATTTGAAAGATGGTAATGGTAACCCTATATGCGAGACAGAATAAGAGACACAGATGCATAGAACAGTCTTATGGACTCTGAGGGAGAAGGTGACGGTGGGACGTTCTGGGACAATAGCATTGAAACATGTATATTGTCATCTGTGAAACAGAACACCATTCCATGTTCTATGCATGGGACGGGTGCTCAGGCCTGGGGCACTGGGATGGCCCAGAGGGATGGGATGGGGAGGGGGGTGGGGGTGGGGGCTCAGGATGGGGAGCACGTGTGGACCCATGGCTGATTCATGTCAATGTATGGCAAAAACTACTATAATATTGTAAAGTAATTAGCCCCCAACTAAAATAAATTAAAAAAATAAATAAAAAAGAAAAAAAAAAGAAAAAAAAAAAAGAAAAGCTTGTGTGCATTACCACTTGCTCTCTTGTAAGACAGACCTGTGCTATACTTTGAGAACAAGTCTGGGCTAATTTTTTCAAGGATGAGAGGCCCTGTAGAGGAGATATAAGTCATCACAGCTGAGGCCATCCTAGAAAAGCCAACCCCTAGCTGATCCACCTGCTAACTGCAACTGAGTTCAGCTCTGCCTGGCCAAGTCTGGCCCTGATCAGCTAAACTATACAACCAACTTTCCCACCAGCAATGCACAAGGGTGCCAAAGTACTGACATCCTCATCAACTCTTCTTATTTTTGTTTTGGGGAGTATTTCATAACCATCTGAATGGAGATGACACGTGGTTTGGATTTGCCTTTCTCTAATAATGAATGATGTTGAGCATCTTTTCATGTGCTTTTTGGCTATCTGTGTATCTTTTGGAGGAGAAATATCTGCTCAAGTACTTTGCCCAATCAAGTTGTTTGTTTTTGTTATTGTTGTCTCCATAAGCATTTTACATGGTATAAATGGAACAAGGTTTCTTAGGCAAGTAGAGAATTCTAAATTAAAGAAGAAACAAATCATGAATGCCTCAGACTCTGTTGAAAAAAAAGTTGTTAGTTTATCTGTACCCTGTGCATCTTTTCTTCATAACCTTATCTCAGAAGAGGGGCTCAAGTCCATAGCTAATCATCCCTCTGTGGTCCAGCAGCCATGTTCTCCTGCTTCCCCCAAGATGTTTATCAATTATCTTATTTCTCCCCATTTATTAGATGCCTGCTGAATGACTCATTTCTATCAAAATATGTGATTGGATTCCCCCATTCTAAAGATAATTTCTCTGGACTCTGCTTTGTCTTCAAGATTCTGCTATCACTCTACACACCTTACTAGACAAGTTCCTGGAAAGAGTAGTCTACACTCTGTCTCCAGATATCCACTTCACATTCATATTTTAAACCACTGTCATGTGATTTCCACCCCTAACAGAGACTTGATCTGCTTCCTATTCCTCAATAGCCTCTTTAATTGCTAAATCAAAGGGACATTTTTCAGTCTATCTGACTTGGCCACTCTGTAGCACTTGACAATACTGACCACATCTTCCTTATTGAAATTCCCTTCTCCCATGATGTTGGTGATCTCTTTCCCTCACTCTTAGTCCTCTTCAACTGTTTCCTCTTGGTTTTGGTTGTTTGCTAATTTCTTCTGCCCAGATTCTGTCCTTGTTGTCCCTCAAGCTTCAGATCAATATATCCATCTGCTTATTGGACATTTACACTTGGAAGTCTCAGAGAAAGTCTAACTGCAACCAAACTGAACTCACTTTCCTTCCTTCTCCAAATCCATGCCTCTGCCCAGGCTTCCTATCTCACTGAGTAGCACTGTGATCCACATCTTACAAGCTGGAAAACCAGGGTCTCTCAACCAGGTTGCCTCTCTTTCACCTCTGCTCTGAACACTTCAGACTGGTCATATGTCCTATCCAGCCAGTCTCTCTCTTATTTGTGTCTCTTCTTCTCCATTGCCATGACCTTAGTCTATGTCCTCATGACACATTGTAAAAGCCTCACAATGGATTGCTTTGGGTCTCTGATCTCTCCTCCATTTAAACCGTCCTCTACCCTATTGCCAGAGAAAGCAAATAAATAAATGAATACATAAGTAAAAAACATAAATAAACTACAGTGAATACATGTTTGCTCCATATTCAAAAGCTCCCATTGTTTATAATGTCAAAACTGGCATTCAAGTCCAGGGGCTGCTGTGGTATGTGGAAGGAGCATGAGCAGTAGGGTCAGAGGGAGAACTCAGTCTGAATCTAGACTCTGCGGCTTTCTAGGTGTGATATTGATTGGTTGACTCCACTGCTCTGCATCTGCTTCCTCGGAATGATGATCAGAACCAAATGAGTTACCTTATACATATTCAGTACTTGTACTTACAGAGCCTGTTGTATAGTCAGCGCCCATAATTATCAATTCTCTTCTCTTTTTCTATCAAGTACAGTCCCAATCTATATTTTCAGGCTCACTTGCTATGCTCTGGACACAAAGAACACTTAGCCTTTCTCTTACCATGGCAAATATTTGCTTTCCTGTGCTTCTGCAGTTGCGCTAACCTAGAATGACTTCTCTCATCCCTTTTAGCCACATGAAATCCAACTCAGATTTCAAAACTCAAATCACAGACCACTGCCTTCATGAAGCCTTTCCAATACCCTCTATACTTTATGTGTACTTCACTTGGGGGCAGTTCCTGTAGCTTGATCTACAGCTTTTCATCTGCTCTATCTGTTCACTTGAGTCTGAATTCCTTAAGTCTATGGACTATTTCTTAAACATCTTTTTTATATCCAGCACCTAACATTCAAAAGTGTAAGTAAGTGTTAGTCGCTCAGTTGTGCCCGACTCTTTGTGACCCCATGGACTGCAGCCCACTAGGCTCCTCTGTCCATGAGATTTTCTAGGCAAGGATTTTGGAGTGGGTTGCCATTTCCTTCTCCAGGGGATCTTCCAAACCCAGGGATCGAACCCGGGTCTCCTGCACTGCAGGCAGATTCTTTACCGACTGAGCTACAAGGGAAGCCCATTCAAAAGTATATGTTGGAGCAAAGTGAACAGAAACTATCCATGAAGGAAGGCAGGATTTAAAAGCTGAAGAACAAATATGTAAAGCCTGTTTTAGGATCTAATAAAATATGCGTTTTCATATTCAAGGACTAGGTAATAGCATTATAACAACCACTTATAACAAATATCATATGATATTGCTTATATGTGTAATCTTAAAAAAGGGTACAACTAAACTTATTTACAAAAAAGAAATAGAGTCACAGATGTAGAAAACAAATTTATGGTTACCGGGGGGAAAAGAGAGGGGGATAAATTGAGAGATTTATATTGACATATACACACGACTATATATAAAATAGATAACTAATGAGGACCTACCGTATTGCACAAGTAACTCTACTCAATAATCTGTAATGACCTATATGGAAAAAGAATCTAAAAAAAGAGTATCCACTCTTTTTTTCAGTTATATGTATAACTGAATCACTTTGTGATACAGCAGAAACTAACACAACATTTTAAACCAACTGATGGCTCAGTCGGTGACGAGTCTGCCTGCAATGCGGGAGACCTGGGTTCGATCCCTGGGTCAGGAAAATCCCCTCGAGAAGTAAATGGCAACTCACTCCAGTATCCTTGCCTGGAGAATTCCATGGACAGAGGAGCCTGGTGGGCTACAGTCCATGGGGTCACAAAGAGTTGGACACGACTGAGTGACTAACTTTCACTTTCATACTCCAATAAAAATTTTTGAAATGAAAAAAAAACCACTTACATAATTCTTCTGTTGCAAACACTATTTCTAAGCACTTAACATGCATTAACTCATTTAATATTCACAACAGACCTGTAGGGTAGGTACAATTATTATTTCGAATCAACAATAGAGGAAACTGAGGTTCAGAGAGATTAAATGATTTGCCTGAGGTTCCACAGCCTATAAAAGGAGGAGCTGAGGGTCAGATCCAGACAGTATGGCTCTCGAATCCATGCTCCTAACTGCCACTGTGCTGCAAAAGTGGGTGTTGTATTTAGTGTTGCATTGTGTTAAGATGGCAGCATAAGTGAGTTTTCATCTTGGCTGTTATCTGTGCATCCTTGGGTGAATCAGTTTCTCCTCTCTGAGCCTGTTTCCTCATATGTCAAATGAGAAGATTATATCCCATGATCTGCTTTGCCTCTCTCAACATCAACATTCTAGGATGCTATGGCAGGTACGTTTTATCTGCTTGACATCTCTTTCCATAGCTTGCGAACTCCTCAAAGGCAGATCCATGTTTTAATCGAGTTTGTATCCCCATGGTGGTTGCCGAGGGCTGAGGGAGATGGGGGGACTGGGGAGAGTACTAGGATATGAGAATTCTTTGCAGGATGTATAAAATGCTCTAATATTGACTATGGAGTTGATTGCAGAACTCTGAATATACTAAAAACCACTGAACTGAACGTTTTAAATGGGTGAATTATATGTTCTTTTTTTTTATTATTATATCACAATAAAGCTGTTACCAAAATAATTGTATTCTCAGGGTCCAGCATATTGCTTTGCTCAACAAATGTTTTCTGAGTATTGAACAGCTGTACTATATGGCTTTTAACCTTCAGATTCTGAGTCTATTAATGGAATGTCTTGTACCTACTTACCAGTTCTTCTCATACGAACTGGCACTTCTAAAAGTGGGTTCTACGTGGCAGTTTAAATAACCCCTTTGCTAACTTACTTTCTTCTTGTCGTAGATGTATTGTCTCTTCTCATTGTCTGAATTATTACCTTTTGAATGTGCAGGGGCTGAATTAAAAATGTTAGCTATGTTTCTGATCACATTGTTCACCATTATACTGCCCATGGAAGGATTAAGCTAGCCCCCAAGATCCAACTGTTATAAATGGCTTTGAGTTCTTCAAGGGAGAGACATAATAGTAAAATATGGTATTGCTACTGTAATTAGTCCTTCAGGTATAAAATTAGTTACTTGAACCAAATGAGTAGGAAGTCCTTGTCAACAACTGTTTTCAACCTCAAAAGAAATAAAGGAAGCATATTAATTACTGGGGAAAGAGTCTGCAGTTTGTGCAAGGGTCTCTACTGGAGGGCAGTTTTCTTAAAATATTTGCTGGTTTATAATTAGCTCATGGATCTGATTAATTTAGGGGGAAAAAATCTTCAACTTTGAGAACAAATGTTAAGCTACCATGCTTGAGAAAACCGAACTCCAAAGCCAGTAACTTTGGAGCTCACTGCCAACGAAGAGTAATGAAGCTTCCGGGCTCTGGGAAGTCTAGCCGCCAGCTGCCTCAGTACAAAGAGGCCCATCAGGCCGGGAGGCAGGCAACAGAAGCAGCATGGAATCAGGTCTAATCGGCAGTGATCAGAGAATAAAATGAAAAAGTAAAATGAGACTGCAGTAGGCAAAATGAGGGGAACAGTGGAGGTCACAAAGCTAAAGCTTGGAACACGTAATCAAGGTGATTAAAAACTCAAGCTGCTCCACTGCGTTACTCACCAGCTCTCCAGCTCACCCTGCACCCTCCACAATCACAGCCAATTGTTCTGATTTTTCAGACTGCTCCAACCTAGAAACTCAACTACAGAGGAACTTGTATTGGGGCAGTTGAACAGGATTTCCGTGTCTCTCCCCTCTCCCCTCAGTACCATGTAGAGACCTAAATTTGATTCATGTCAACATGCAAAGGGTTCGGGTGTCTTCTGCTTGATTACTTGGAAGTAAGAGGCAGAGAAAGTTATGCATAGTCATTAGGACACAAAAACCACATACATTCACGGAACCATCAAAGCTACCTAGACCATATTCAGAGGTACCTTATAACCATTTAGAACAATCTAGAAGAATGGGCTTGGGGATCAAGCACAACAATCACCTGGGGAGTAGTCCTGACTGAAAGCAAAGTGGTGACACTTGGCCAAGCCACTTGTCTCGAAAAACCCTGATAATATCTTTTGATCATGTGGATTCTCTTCATTCATCTAGTCAAGACTTATGGAACCTCAGACTTTGGAAAATGATTTTTCAGACAAAAATCTACACAGGATGGGCAGTACACAAATCAATTCAACAAACATCAATAAAACTTACTACGTGTCAGGCACTGTGCTAGGGGATATGCAAGCAAATAAAAAGGAACTTGTAGTCAAAAATGATTCAAAGCAGATTCAGTAGCCAGATTGCTTGACTTCACCTTATGGTGCTGACACTTAACAGCTTTGTAGCCTTAGATACCTGACCTCTCTTAGTCTCAGTTTCTCCCTCTGTAAAATGGGCATGATAATCAAACCTCTTCTGGCTGTAGAGATAATGGAATGAGTTTGCTTCTATTCATGTATATAAAGCACTGTGTATACAAACTATGGCACACAGCAAGTGTTATATGTGCTTTAGATATACATGGAAGTTATTAACCATCTTTGTGTCATGAACTTCTTCAAGAAGCTGATGAAAACTGGTTCATACTCCAGAGTACATACATCTACATTTGCATCTAATTTTAAGGGCCCTGAGGATACCTCAAGGCATCACAGATGTGATTTCATAAGACAGATCCCCCAAAATTTGTAATTGCAATAGACTTAGGAACCCCAACCTTGAACAATATTAGCAGTTGTATTGAGATGACAAATCTTTTTGGTTTTCTAGAGTGACAAAGCAGAGTAGCAGTTAAGGACATGGGCTGCAGGGTAGAGAAGCTCTAGGTCCAAAGCCTCACTCTATCACTTTGTTGTTGTTCAGTCGCTAAGTATTGTCCAACTCTTTGAGACCCCATGGACTGCAGCATAGCAGGCTCCTCTGTCCTCCACTACCTCCTGGAGTTTCCTCTCTCACTTACTAGTTGTTTAACTAGAGGCAAGTTATTTAAGTTTTCTGAGCCCCAACTTCCTCATTTGCAAAATAGAATAATACTATCTACTCTACAAGCTAAAATTGGAAAAATACATGGACTACGTTGGCCCATGTCTGGCAAACACTCCACTAATTGTCACTAGTACATACACTATGGATAGGCAACAACTCCCACCAAAAGAAAGAATGATCATCAGGAACGGTTCTGTACTAGGATTAAAATGAGCACCTAAGTCTTTTCTTTTGCAAATGACAAGCTAAAAGTTCCCACCTACAACGAAACCTCTATTCATCTGTAATAGGAGTGTGTGCAAAATTCAGTCAGGGCTCACTGTGGAAGAGCAAAGGCAAGAGACTGGTGTCCAATGACTTTCTCAAGAAATCAAAGACAGTCTATTTTCTGTATTATCACAGTGAGTGCAACATGCCAAGAGAAATAGGTAGGTGTGACCAATTGGGAGTTTCTTTCCATTCCACCAGACTGTTGAATATCTCACCACATACTTTGTCATCCAAATCAGCAATGAAAAGCACTGTCAGCCAACCCCCAGCGCATTCAGCGATAGGTTGCTTAATTAAATATGCCACTGAATGGGCTATAGAATTCTATTGCTTCTTCTGACAGGTGAAAGACAGAAGGGACAATTTCCTGGGTATTCATTTAAGATGTATTTTCAATGTAGCCTCCACAAAGGGTGTCCCAGGCTGCATTAATTTTTATAAGATTTTTTTTCTAAACCTAACTTTACACAGAATGAGCTACTTGATGAAAGCAAGCCTAAAGTCAGTAAGGTTCCATTGTCCCCACACTGAGTTCTAAACATGCGGGATTTAGAGGTCAACTGAACATGGTAAATGAAGATTTGCTTAACCTGGGATTGACCCAGCTTTGCAAAGAAAATTCAGTAGTCACAAAACAGTATTAAACAATATCACTGATTGACTGGCTGGGAAGAACCACCCCCCTCTTTTCCCACCTGTAGACAGACACACTAGTTGACACGCTCCAGGTCACCTGCTTTCCCAGAGCCAAGCAGCACTTGACCTGACAAGGGAAATGACAAAGGAGCCCTCCCCAACAGCCCCCATTTCCCCCTTCTTTAGTTTAAGCTGCTGAATATGTGATAATACGAGTCCTTAAAGCTGGGATGGCAACAAAACACACTGATAGGGCCCACCCAGTAGCTTAGCAACTGTTTTTATTTCTTTTGGTTTTTTTCTTTTTTACAGAAGTAGAGAAAAGAAAAAGCTTTGTCAAAGTGAATGTCACGGCAGCATGTTTCTTTCCATTTCACGGGGGTAGGGGTGAGGAGGGGGCTTGGCGAAATGGTAATGCAGGCTGTGAAGCTTTTCATTCCAAGGACTAAGGCTGTAAGGCAGCAGGGGTGGGGGGTGGGTCTTCTCTTCTTTTAGAAGGCACTGTACTGACTGGCCCTTCTAGAAAGGACCTTGGGCCTCCCCAGCCTGAGGTCTACTGCAGGTTAGTGGCTATACCTCTTAGTGCCAGGCATTTAAGAAAACATTAGAGACAGTCCAACCCTGTCAATCCTCACTACTGTCTTTCTAAAAGACACATGAAAAAGTTTAAGAGGCAAGGCCTGATCGAGGTGATCCCCTAACCTGAAAGGGCAGAAAGCTGTGCACTGCCATGGGGCTCAAAGCCAGAATGGGGTAGGAGCCACCAGAAGACCAGGAATGATTCCTGTAGATTCCTTCTTAAGATTTTTTTGATGTGGACCACTTTTAAAGTTTTTATTGAATTTGTTACAATAATGCTTCTGTTTATGTTTTGGTGTTTTGGCTGCAAGGCATGTGGGAACTTAGCTCCCTGACCTGGGATCGAACACACACACCCTGCAATGGGAGACAGAGTCCTAACCACTGGATGACCAGGGAAGCCCCCCATAGATTTCTGAACCCAGGAGATATGCAAAGAAGAATAGGCAAATGGCCTTCCTCATAGAATCGAAGTTCATGTTAGCAATATGGCAAAAGGGAACAGAGAGCAAGCTGAAGACCAAATCACATGACTAGCATTTAGAGAAATGGCAGGGAGGAGAGAGCTAAGGAAGCTTCAAATGCGTGCTGTCAAGAATTGCTGTGATGAGCTGAATCTACAGTGTGGCATAAGCAGGAATGCCTGCTCTGATCACTGACAGGAAGACTTGGACCAAGGAGGTCTCATCACTGGCTATAATCAGCCACAGGTTGCAGCAAGGGCCAGAGCTGGAGGTGGGAGTGGGGTTTATGGTGGTGGTGTGATGGCATAGAGTAGATGGCAAGAACACTTACTCCCACTCTATGCCTGAGGAGAACTAGAACAACAAGGATGCCCAGTTTCTGTGCTCCCCGTCCCAGGGCACTCAGTGTCACCACAAGTAGGAACAGCAGCCTTCTTATTTTGACATTTGTTCCAATGAACCAATTAAGGTTTGATTGTAAAATCAGATCTCCTTTTCGAAGTAACTTGACTGATCATTCTTGCCTCCTCTCTCAAAAAGAAATCCTCACTGATAAAAATATTCTAAAAACTCTTTTAAAATAAAGACATATGTCTTACTTTTAATAACTGAAAGCTAGTCAAAAGCAGTTTTCCCCAACTCTCATGAAATCATAGTTCCTGATTCCCATTCCTATATTCCGGAGGCAAGAGGATGTATCTGAGTGGCCCGCTGACCCAGACCATCCAATCCCTCAAGAGTTGAGTTCTCAGAGTCCAACACTGGGGCTGCAGAAAGCCAAAATAAAGAGTCTAAATCAGTCATTTTCCAATGAATATAATAGCTAACAGTTAAAACTACAAAGCACCTAATGATACAAACTCATTTAACCTTCAATAGAACCTGAGAAAGTAGGTACTATTAATTGTCCCTGTTTTACAGACCAAAGGACTGAGCCACAAGAGTTTCAGGGACTTGCCCAAGGTCTCAAAGTTAATAAGTGATAAAGATCAAAGTACCGAGGTTTGACCACAGAGTCGATGTTCTTCTGTCAGGGTATTCCGGATAAGCTGGCTCTCAAGAGTAGGCCCAAGTGATTTCTGCCTCTCTTTCCTCCACTGGTCCACAGCTACTGTGATCTCCATCCCTGCCCATGGCTTCAGAGAGGACAGCATCCCAGGCTTGCATGGAGGAGCTAGGCAAACTGAGGCCATGGAGGAAAGAGAACAGCAAGGGCCAGTACCAGGGCCCCTCAGGCTCTGACTAAGGGGACAGGATCTTGCCAGCTCCCTGAGCTCTGTCTAGGCTCCTCATATGCACTATATCACTTTCAAATATATCCAGATTATTACCCCAATACTTCACCTGAACTGTCCTAATGAAATATGAGTGGATATTAACTAAGCTGTAAAATCCATAAAAACGCTTCTTTACAAGAGACATTTACCTATGAATCAGCAGTTGGGTTAATTCATTATTTAGTAGGCTTGTTATTTATAGCATATTACAGCTTGGTAAATTATTTATATGTGCTTGTTTCTGTGCATGATTTTCCCTCAAGAGAGGCGAAATGTTTATCAACCACACATGGGGAGGTTGTTTCAGTCAGAAGCCTGTTGTGAAAATAGCTTGGGCTCACTTCTCTTTCTTACTTCCTGCTCAAGACTTCCATCTGGAAGGGCCAGGGCTGAAGGAGGTGTAACTGAATCAGGCATTTAGCCAGTAAGGGAGGAGGTGACAGTCAGTGCCTTCTGCTGAACCAGGTCCATGGGATATGGGTCATGAAATTCAGGTTCTCTAGGCAGATTAGTTTGGTTAACACTGGGTTCAATTCAAGGCTGCAAGACTTCTAAAACCCTTTAACATACCAACATATCTCTTCGATTTCCAAGAGGAGGGGATATAATTAATTTTTTGACCACAGACTCCTTTTAGTGCCCAAAACACATTAGATGAGAAGACACTTCAGGAACATTCCTCTAAGGAGAAGTATTCCACATGGATCAAGAGACCTTAAGTCTGGTAAATCAGGGGTGGGGCTGTGGAAGGGGAGGCTAAACTCTGCCATCTTGTCTCTCTGGGAGAAATTCAGAAATGGAATCTTCAACATGGACCAATCTGTCTATGTAACACAGAAGCAATCTACTCAAATGCCACCCAAGATGTGCAGCACAACATTCTACACTGCCTTGTGATATTTTTTTCAACTGAAGTATAGTTGAAGTCCACTGAGCCTTAGGAAGCTTCACTATGAACAAAGCTAGTGGAGGTGATGGAATTCCAGCTGAGCTATTTCAAATCCTAAAAGATGATGCTGTGAAAGTGCTGCACTCAATATGTCAGCAACTTTGGAAAACTCAGCAGTGGCCACAGGACTGGAAAAGGTCAGCTTTCATTCCAATTCCGAAGTAAGGCAATGCCAAAGAATGCTCAAATTACTACACAATTACACTCATCTCACGTGCTAGGAAAGTAATGCTCAAAATTCTCCAAGCTAGGCTTCAGCAGTACGTGAACTGACAAATTTTAGATGTTCAAGCTAGATTTACAAAAGGCAGACAAAACAGAGATCAAATTGCCAACATCCGTTGGATCAGAGAAAAAGCAAGAGAGTTCCAGAAAAATATCTACTTCTGCTTTACTGACTACGTCAAAGCCTTTGACTGTGTGTATCACAACAAACTGTGGAAAATTTTTAAACACATAAGAATACCAGACCACCTTACTTGCCGCCTGAGAAATCTGTAT
This sequence comes from Okapia johnstoni, assembly GCA_024291935.2. Taxonomy (NCBI): domain Eukaryota; kingdom Metazoa; phylum Chordata; class Mammalia; order Artiodactyla; family Giraffidae; genus Okapia; species Okapia johnstoni. Next base: position 90,242,631 of record CM044305.1, read on the forward strand.
GCAGGTCAAGAAGCAAGAGTTAGAACCGGATATGGAATAATGGACTGGTTCCAAATGGGGAAAGAAGCACGAAAAGGCACTATATTATCACCCTACTTATTTAATTTATAAGCAGAGTACATCATGCGAAATGTTGGGCAGGATAAAGCACAAGCTGGAATCAAGATGGCCAGGAGAAATAACAGTAACATCAGATATGCAGATGACAAAACCCTTATGGCAGAAAACAAAGAGGAAGTAAAGAGCCTCTTGATGAAAGTGCAAGAGGAGAGTGAAAAAGCTGGCTTAAAACTCAATATTCAAAAAACTATGATCATGGCATCTGGTCCCATCACTTCATGGCATATACACGGGGAAACAATGGAAACAGTGACAGACTTTATTTTCTTGGGCTCCAAAATCGCTGAAGATGGTGACTGCAACCATGATATTAAAAGACGATTCCTCCTTGGAAGAAAACCTATAACCAATCTAGACAGCATATTAAAAAGCAGAGACAATACTTTGCATAAAAAGGTCCATCTATGAAAGCTATGGTTTCTCTAGTAGTCATGTATGAATGTGAGAACTGGACCATAAAGAAAGCTGAGAGCCAAAGAACTGATGGTTTTGAACTGTGGTGTTGGAGATGACTCTTGAGAGTCCCTTGGACTGCAAGGAGATTCAAGCAGTCCATCCTAAAGGAAATCAGTCCTGAATATTCATTGGAAGGACTGATGCTGAACCTGAAGCTCCAATACGTTGGCCACCTGATGTGAAGAACTGACTTACTGAAAAAGACCCTGATGCTGGGAAAGACTGAAGGTAGGAGGAGAAGGGGACGACACAGGATGAAATGGTTGGATGGCATCACTGAATCAATGAACATGAGTTTGAGCAAGCTCTGGGAGTTGGTGATGGACAGGGAAGCCTGACTTCCTGAAGTCCATGAGGTCGCAAAGAGTTAGGCATGACTGAGCGACTGAATTGATGCAGATGGAACCACTCTATGGTAGAAAGCAAAGAGGAATAAGAGAGCCTCTTGAAGAACGTGAAAGAAGAGAGTGAAAAAGCTGGCTTAAAACTCAATATTCAAAAAACTATGATCATGGCATCTGGTCACATCACTTCATGGAAAACAGATGGGGAAACAATGGAAACAGTGAGGGACTATATTTTCTTGGGCTCTAAAATCACTACGGTCACGGTGGACTGCAGCTATGAAATTAAGAGACACTTTCTCCTTGGAAGAAAAGCAATGACAAACCTAGAGGGCATGTAAAAAGCAGAGACGTTACTTTACTTTGCCTACAAATGTCTGTATACTCAAAGCGATGGTTTTCTCAGTAGTCATGAATGGATGTGAGCACCGGACAATAAAAAAGGCTGAGCACTGAAGAATCAATGCTTTGGAACTGTGGTGCTGGAGAAGACTCTTGAGAGTCCCTTGAACTGCAAGAAGATCAAACCAGTCAATCCTAAAGGAAATCAACCCTCACTATTCATTGGAAGGACTGATGCTGAAGCTGAAGCTCCAATACTTTGGCCACCTGAGGCAGAGAGCCAACCCATTCGAAAAGAAACTGATGCTGAGACAGATTGAAGGTGGGAGGAGAAGGGGACGACAGAGGACGAGATTGCTGGACGGCATCACCAACTCAAGGGACATGAGTTTGAGCAAACTCAGGAGATGGTGAACGACAGGGAAACCTGGTGTGCTACAGTCCATGGGTCCCAAAGAGTCCGACATGAACGAGTGACTGAACAACAACAAATCTAATGAAAAGCAGGTTAACTGAAAACAATATGAGAAGCTTGGTTATAATGGTTGTGAGAGTTCACAACTGTGATAAACACCTTGCATTTACATCATTGCTGCTGCTGCTGCTAAGTCGCTCCAGTCATATCAGACTCTGTGCGACCCCATAGACAGCAGCCCACCAGGCTCCACTGTCTCTGGGATAGTCCAGGCAAGAACACTGGAGTGGGTTGCCATTTCCTTCTACAATGCATGAAAGTGAAAAGTGAAAGTGAAGTCGCTCAGTAGTGTCCGACTCTTCAGGACTCCATGCACAGTAGCCTACCAGGCTCCTCTGTCCATAGGATTTTCCAGGCAAGAGTACTGGAGTGGGTTGCCATTGTCTTCTCCACATTTACATCACCTATTTCTATAAAAGAGCCCTAGCACAGCTCTTCCCCTGCTTACCTATATCTGATAAGAAAGCCCAGATACTCTCTTCTCTGGGCCAAAAGGAAGTTCAGACCATCCAAGCCCTGACCTACATGTGGAACTCTCCAGCTTTATCCCCTTTTACCACCATCAAAGCCAAGCCAGTCTCCTTCCTCTGCTCTATTCAGCTATTCTTCAACCTTCTTGAGAGCTTGCTCTGCTCGCCCCAGAAAAAACTCTTTATGTGAGTGACGAATACTTTCATTCTCTCCTGGGTATGTGTCACCACGTGGTTTTGATATCCAAACCGAATTGCCGTTGAAGGACCCATCCTGTCTCTGCGGAGGGATGGCAGCAATTGGCCCCAAGAGCAGAATACTGAGATGCTGTCCCTCACCACCTGGTGTCTTTTCTCTCCTCTTTGGCTTTCGAACTTGCTCTGCTGTATGCTGCAGAACAAGCACTTTGACCTACTGCCGTCTGGCTAGCTTGTGCTTTCACCTTGCTTCTTTGCGCTGCATTTGTGAGTGCCTGCTAAAGCTCTGACCAACATAAATCAGTTTAGCCAGTAGGCTTATAGTGAAAGGATTATTGCATTGGGACCCTCCTTAAAGCAGTTCTTAATTCTGTATATCAACCTGGACTTATGTGTGGGTCTCAGGTTGAATCATGGGTATCAATTTCAAACAAACCTGTGACTGATACTAACCTCAAAGACATGAGCCTTACCATGTGAACACTGGTTTTATCTCAACCATGTGTTGGCCCCCTTTCTATATAGAACTCAGGAGAAAAACTGATAGTCTATTCAGTAGACAAGATGGTCACTCCCACGGAGGAAGAGCAGTTACTATGTGGGATGCTGAAAGTATGATATATAAAAGTAAATGATTCTCTATGTGTCTGTGTCTGTGTGTGTGTGTGTATGTGGTCAGTCATATCTGCTCTTTGTGACCCCATTAATTGTAGCCAGCCAGGATCGTCTGTCCATGGGATTCCCCAGACAATACTGGAGTGGGTTGCCATTGTCTCCTCCGGGGGATCAAACCTACACCCCATGCATCTCCTGCATTGGTAGGTGGATTCACTAGTACTTTACAAAATGCTCTGATGCTGCCACCTATGCCTCATAAATGAACTTGATCTTTTGGGATCTAGACAGGAACGTGTGTGTCACCTCTGTGACAAAGCCAAGAGATTAATTCAACCACTTCCATGGGGAGGTCCACAACACTGATAGTACTAATGTGATATGAGGTTCTCTGGAAGAAGAAATTTATAAAAACTTTTCATGATAAGACCCATAACATCTCAGGATCTAATGTAAAAACCAAAATGCAAAACTCCAAGCTGTCAGGGTCCTCAGAAACGAGAAATGTAAAAAATTGTCACAGCACAGAGGAACCTAAGAAGGCATAACATGGAATGACTCAATGTAGTGTAGTATCATGGATAGGATACTGGGATAGCAAAAGGACATTAGGTATCAACCAAGTAAATCTGATAAAGTCCAGACTTTAGTTAATAATACTCTTTCGGTGTTGGTTCACTAAGTTGAACAAATGTTCCATACTAATGTACAATGTTAAAGGGGTATTGGTTGTGGAGTATATTAATATATTCTTCACAATTTTTCTGTAAATATAAAACTTCTAAAAACTTTTTTTGAAAAAAAAAGGGAAATAATAGGTGATGAGATCTGGAGGACAACAGAATTAAACACTGAATGGGTATGGCCATGAGGAATGACTGGAGGGAACAACTGCTCCCTAACTTGTACATCACAAGAACTGAACCAGACAACATGAGGAAACATGGAAAGTCAACTTGTGAAACCTCTTTAATGGGTGTTGAGGAGGCACTCCGTTCCTCAAACCAGAGGACGTAGACTCTGCACCTTGCCCCTTCCCCATGTATGTTCAAAGGTGGTGTCTTGTGATGTCAAGCCATGTCAGGGCTACCACTGGCCGGAGAAATTTCTTGCTGACCAATCAAAGCTGACGAATGTGGTTCTTCATTGTCCTGGAAAGGTATACATAGAGATGCCAGCCACCCTGGTGTAGGCCACTGTTGCTACAACATGGCAGACCTAATTGAGGAAGTGAAGGAGGAGGAATCAGAGATTGAGATAGACAGTGTCAATTTGGAGCAACAATTCTCAAGTTCTAAAGGAAGGAAGAGAAAGATGTCTGATCAGACCAAGGGCTTGGACAGTGAGAAGGTCAGATTACCTTACTCATGTTCCTCCTCTTCATCCCCTACCCGAGATATACCATGCCCTTGCCTGGAACAAAACCCCTCCTCAATGCACACCAGTTCTCTCAAACGTCTCCTTCCCAACCTCCTTCACTAATGTCTTTCTGGATGACTGTTTTCTTAACAGATACGAAAGATCATGAGGAAGGTAAAATCAACCCTTCAGCAGAATCAGAACAGGAATGAGAAAGGGAAGAAGTCGACGATACTAGTCTTCTACTTCCACCCGCAGAATAAAAAGAAGAATGAAAATCAGCCAATGGCAGATGAAGAAACCGCGGAGGATTCTTCAAACACTTCTACCGACAATTCTCCAAGTAAGCCCCTTTGCCCACCTGGAGCTCAAGATGCTGAGCAATCTGCTACAACTCCAGGAAAAGCACTGTCAGAATAGTCGTTTGTGCAGGGATCAAACAGACAACAATGGTCCCCTCTGTACAGACCAAAGTACTCAGATGTTGATTAAAGTATCAACAAGTTGTAAAAACATGTGTGTGTATCTGTGTTTTGATGATGGGGAAGGAAGGAAGGGAAGGGTCAGGTGTGTGAGAGGGAGGGAGGTGGCATCCTTTCAGTTTAGGGCCCAGAAGAGCCAGTCCATACTTACTCAGACACTGGGAATGAGGACTGGGTGAACACTGGGCACTGCAGACTGAAGATTTCTGAGCACTGAAGATTTCTTCCTGAACACCTTATCCCACTGGTGAGGAGGAAAAGGACATGGTATTTCTGTGTGTTTCAGAGGACCCACCTGGAGAGAGGGGTGATGTAGGGGTGGTGGCCGTGTGTAATAATCAGATTCCACTTTTGATGTTTGACAATTGAGTTTTTAAGCGTCATCAATTTCTGTTCCTCTTCTGGCCCACATTTGGGCAACCTGATAAAAACAGCCAGGGAATAAAGGAACATGAAATAGAAAGAGATATACCTAACCTTAAACATTGGAATTGTTGCCTTGCCTACATTTCCCATAGCCAAAATCTCCATTACCCCAAATAGCCTCTAGTGCACATGGATAATCTGACTCAATGAGTAATAAAATTAAGTCTTTGGCCCTTATAATCAGCCTTCAAAATATGAGACCAAACAGACCTTTCCCCTTAGTTACAGTCACACTTTTCACCTCAGTTGTTTTTTATTTTTTTTTATTTGTTTTTCCATACATTTTAAAAAGATTCGATCTCAGTGAAAGCAGGGTCTTCACAGATTGAAACCCATTATAGCAGACCTATTCAGAGAAGGTGTGATTATCCCAACTCCGGCTGCACTTAACAAATTTTACTTGATCTTAAAGCTATAAAACGAGAACAGGACCTCAGTGTGAACTTTTACCCTTGGTGTCATGGCCCCACTTACTAGGGCTCCATGTATATTGTTAACAATACTGCTTCCACAGAATAACTGGTAAATACTTTGTAGTCATAACAAAGCATTTGGCTAGCATGCCCTTTTCAGTGACTGTATCAACAACTTCTCAGCTACACTTAACCTTCACCTTCAGAGGAACACAATACACCTTCACCTGGCTACTCAGTGGGCCCACTGTCCACACCTGCCATCTCACATAGTCTTCGAAGGCAATATTTTCACCAGCTCTGGCTTTTTCCAGGGACACAATTAGGACCTCACACTGATGACATCCTCCTTTGAGGGGATTCTTATGACACACTAGTATATGGTCCCACCACATCAGTTAAGTTCCTGAAAATTCTTTGGTAAGTTGAGTACTGCTCCAATCTTGCCAATGACAAGAAACAAATTTTAGTCTTCTATGAAGTATCCATACTGTTAAGACAAGAACAACATGTTTTAGAAATTTTTAGATTCTGGAGGCAACATTTCCTCATATACACAGTATTTTTGGCTGATAAATTCCAAATGCTTTGAATGAGACTCCCTGTGTCAAAAGATTCTAGAATCTGCCTAAATTGCCAAAGAACAATCACTCCTATTAGGAGCCCCTGAGACTCCTTCACTGTGCAAGCTTTAGCAACTTTCTCTCATGTAACTTGGAGTCCCTGTACTATCAGTGATAGCTACTAGTCTCATGGGCTTCTGATACAAGGAACTGCCCACCTTAGCCCAATGCTGCATGCCCTTAGTGTAGCACATGTGGGTACATGCTGGACTTGCCTGGAAATACAGACTATCTCAGGTCTTGAATCTATGACCCTCCATATCCAGCTGCCCACTTGGCCTTTGATTACAGAAGTAGCACTCTGCAAGCTCAGCATCGCTAGTGAGGCCTCCTTGCTATAGGATGGAGCTGAACCTGGGTCCTCTGCATACCCTATCTTCAGGAGAGGGTACCTTCTCCTGTGCTCAGCCCCTTGTCAGATGCCACACTGCTACAAGAGTTCATCTCTTAGAACCCCTGGACACCTGGGGAGCCCCTTAGCATCAACACAGTGAAAACCAAAGGGAGATCATTCACTTAACCAATGGTATCGTCACCATGACACTTGATGGAGCTTGGTTGAGAGTTGCTACTTTTCATCTCTTCATCAGAATGTTCTTATAAAGGACAGGACCCAAAGGTCAGCTCAGATGTTCAAACTTTATGTAGTTACCTTTGCAGACAACGCGTGGCCAATAATTGGCCTCATCTTCACATCTTTATAGATCTTTGGGCCACTGCCAATGGGCTGACCATCTATTCTGGCCACGTCAAACAATTCCTATCCAAGCTTGTCTCATTTAGGGTGAAGAACTTGCGGAATCTCTTGCCTCTGGAGAAATTATACCCAAAATGTAAATCAAGGTCACACATTTCTCCACATATGAAAGCCACAACACAATGTCTCACCATGGCACTCCTTGTCCTCTTCGGAGTTCTACACATTGATAGAAACCCACTCATTTTACTTCTGAGAATACAAAATAGTAGCTCTTGAGCAAGATATTCAATGGAACACTCATTTCCTTTACCGGTCGCACACTGCAGGTGCCATAATGGCTTCCATAAACAAGTTGAAATTAAATTAACCATGCAATGCTTTAATTATCAAACAAACATAATGGGTAACTTGTAATGGAGTTTGATCTCATTGTTTATTCAGTTTTATCGACGTGTCATGGACATATACAACTGCCTATGTTTAAGGTGTAGAACTTGATGCTTTGACTGTATCTATATCCATACCTACATCTATAGAATGAAAGAATCACAATCATCTAATGACCCATACCTCACAGTTACTATTCTTCCTCTTTTTTCTTTGGCCTATCTCTATTTTTGATGCATAACTGATTTTGTGAGTAACAATCATTTTCATATATTCTTGGTGTATGTATGAAATCATTAGTCTTCACACTGAGATGAAATTTGGGGTGGGCGGTGTACATCCACTTCTATGAGATATCAAGCTCCCATATTTCACAAAACTATATATATATGTGTGTGTGTGTGTGTATATATGTATTTATACATATGAGAATGACACTTTAAGAAAGATATCACTATTTCAGGAAACAAATATGGCTTGAGGGCCTAGTATGTGTCAGATATTGTTCTTGGTTCTGGAGTTACAGTGAAGAACATAAAGTCAATAGTTCCTGTCATCAAGTAATTTCTATTTGCATGGGCAAGGGGTGGTTCATGGTATTGGTGTGGGGCAGAGGACAGCTTGTAGCTAAAGGGTATGGGGAAACCTTCTCTGAGGTGTTGATATCTGAATCAAGAGTTGAAGAATGAGATATAGTCGGTTGTGTGAAGAGTTTGAAGTACACCATTATAGGTAGAATAGCAAGTCGCCATATCGTGAGGCAAGAACAGTGTGCTGAGGAACTGTGAAAGGTTGAGTGTAACTGGAGATCAGTCAGAGAAGAGCACAGCGGAGTGAGAAGATTGAGGCTAGAGAGGCAGAGGGGAGGTCTTGTAGGGACTTGTGCAGGAAGAATCTAGACTTTACCTTCTGTGCAGTGGAGGGCTGTTTCATAGTTTGATAAAGAAAGTGATATAGTCTGATTTCCGTTTTATAAAGTTCACTGAATGTTGTGAACTCTGTAGAGTCAGAGGAGTCTCAGCCTCTTAACACTACACAAGTATGATATAATGATGACTGAGACTAGGGTTGCAGCAGAGGGAATATAACAGTATCTAGTTGAACAGTTGGGACCACAGGATTTCAAGTCCAATCTCACCATCTAAAAGCCATATGACCTTGAGTAACGTTCTAAACTTTGATAACACTTAGTTTTCTCATCTGCAAAATGGGAATGATGATCACATGTATCTGTATCTTAGAGTCATTCTGGGATTGAATAGCACAATTTATGTAAAACACCTGACATTATATTAGAACAATACTAAGCATATGATTAAATGGCTTCTGTTTTTATTGATAATATAAATACATACATACACACATATGTAAGTACATACTTCTTGTTTCCTTCTCCCCTACCCTCCAACTCCAAACCTAGGATGTCCTGTGTTAGCTGATGTTAAGCCATGAGTAATGAGCCCGTCTTTTATCCTAGAAGACAGAGTATTTGGGAGCACCTTCTCTCAGTGGTTACGCATTCTGGTACCTTTAGATAATAAGTGTCTGTCTATGGCTTATAATTAATTTATTTAATGAATATAGTAGTATCTGATTTCTAACCTTCTCTTTCTACCTAATGAATCATTGCTGGAATACCTACACCCTCTTCTCCAACCTCTTCCATGGATCTTAAATGAACAGCAACCCATATTTCTTCCTTACCTGCAAACATAACATGCTGAGCTTAGTTAGACTGTTTTCACAGTTGCTTCTTTCCAAATGCAGCTTTGAGTTCTTCTTTCCTCAGAAAAATCTTCTTGCATTTTTCAAAGCAGGTCTTCATTTTATTACTTCCTGATCAGGACTCTTCCAAAGTTGATTGTTCCCTTGATCCTTTTACTTTCCTGTTTCAGTCTCTGATATTTGCCCATCCTTCCACATTAGCATCATTTAAGACTGAAAGTAAGAAGCTGTTTAGTGGCTTCTCCACATAATGAAATAAGACTAGATGTTTCCTTCCTCTTTGAGGAATTGCTTCCCCTTCCGCACCTAGAGCAGCCGAGTGATGAAAATGTCCTCCATTCTTTCAGGCTAAACTCAAATGTTGCTTCTGCTCCGAAGCCTCTCTGCTGCCAAGGCCAGCAGAGTCCATTGCTTCTGTGCTCCTACAGATACTTGCATTAAAGCAATTGCCATTTTGTATTAGAATTTTTCAGATACTTATTTGTCTTCCCCAATATACAATATACAACAAGGACAAGCATATTTCATTCATCTCTGCAATCCCAACACCTAAACACAACACACAATATTATGGTCACTGCTCAAGGCATGATTGATGAACTCCTGGAGGAGTGAGTACTCAAATCATTCTGCATATACTAGATCATGTTTCCTGCTTTATAATGTTTGCTTTAGAAAAGGTTAAACTTAAAATCATTTACCATTTTTATTGTTAAAAACTCAAAATACAGGGATGAACTTTAAAAAAATTACCCTAAGCACTAAAAACTGAAAACACCCTGTGATAGGCACACTTTTTAAAACTATTTTTCTGTACATGGCTCTAAATAGATGCTAAATAGATAGACAGCATTTAAAATATTTTTCACTTGCTAATTTAGACTACTACTTTTCATACCTTTAAAATCTTTGGGTATTTTTGAACAGCCCATGAAAAATTGATGAACATTTTGTTCATCTGAAGTTATAAATGCATTAGACTAGGATAGGCTGAGAAATTTACATGGGATTTTCTTGTATCCAGGTACAGTAGTAGTAGATCATCTGCTATCAGAGAAAATATATCTCAATGGTGTAACTGAGAATTCAAATAGAAACTTTAGTATGTTTATTTTACATGAATGAATTTTCAAATCAGTGGTGAAACAATGATCTGTTTATAATCCTGCACTGGGATAATTGGTTTTCCATATGATGGTAAACAGTCAGCTCCCAGTGTGACTGTGGCTCAGATCATGAACTCCTTGTTGCAAAATTCAGACTTCAATTGAAGAAAGCAGGGAAAATGACTCGGCCATTCAGATATGACCTAAATCAAATCCCTTACAATCATACAGTGGAAGTGACAAGTAGATGCAAAGGACTAGATATGATAGACAGAATGCCAGAAGAACTATGGGTGGAGGTTTGTAACACTGTACAGGAGGTGGTGATCAAGACCATCGCCAAGAAAAAGAAATGCAAAAAGGCAAAAGGGTTGTCTGAGGAGGGCTTCCAAATAGCTGAGAAAAGAAGAGCAGCTAAAGGCAAAGGAGAAAAGGAAAGACATACCCATCTGAATGCAGAGTTCCAAAGAATAGCAAGAAGAGATAAGAAAGCCTTCCCAAGTGATCAGTGCAAAGAAATAGAGGAAAACAATAGAATGGGAAAGACTAAAGATCTCTTCAAGAAAATTGTAGATACGAAGGGAACATTTCATACAAAGTAGGGCACAATAAAGGACAGAAATGGTATGGACCTAACAGAAGTGGAAGATACTAAGAAGAGGTGGCAAGAATACACAGAAGAACTGTACAAAAAGATCTTAATGACCGAGATAACCAGGATGGTGTGATCCCTGACTTAGAGGCAGACATCCTGGAACACGAAGTCAACTGGGCCTCAGAAGCATCACTAGGAACAAAGCTAGTGGAGGGGATGGAATTCTAGGGGAGCTATTGCAAATCCTAAAGACAATACTGTGAATGTTCTGCACTCAATATGCCAGCAAATTTGGAAAACTCACCGGTGGCCCCAGGGCTGGAAAGCATCAGTTTTCATTCCAATCCCAAAGAAAGGCAATGCCAAAGAATGCTCAAACTACCACACAACCACACTCATCTCACTGGCTGGTAAAGTAATACTCAAAACTCTCTAAGCTAGACTTCAGCAGTACATGAAGCAACAATTTCCAGATGCTTAAGTTGTATTTAGAAAAGGCACAGGAATCAGACATCAAATTGCCAACATCCACTGGATCATACAAAAAGGAAAGGAATTCCACAAAACATCTACATCTGCTTTATTGGCTAAGACAAAGTCTTTGACTGTGTGGATCATAACAAACTGTGGAAAACTTTTACTAGACAGGAATACCATACCACCTTACCTGCCTCCTAACAAATCTGTATGCAGGTCAAGAAGCAACAGTTCCAAATTGGGAAAAGAGTACGTGAAGATTGTATATTGTCACCCTGCTTATTTAACTTATATGCAGAGTACATTATGTGAGATGCGGGGCTGGATAAAGCACAAGCTGGAATCAAGGCTGCTGGGAGAAATATCAATAACCTCAGATATGCCGATGACACCACCCTTATCACAGAAAGCATAGAGGAACTAAAAGGTCTTCTGATGAAAATGAAAGAAGGGAGTGATAAAGCAACAAATATCATGGCATCCGGATCCATCACTTCTTTCCAAGTAGATGGGGAAACAATGGAAACAGTCACAGACTTTATTTTCTTGGGCTCCATAATCATTGCAGATGGTAACTGCATCCATGAAATTAAAAGATGCTTCTGCCTTGGAAGAAAATCTATGAATAACCTAGACAGCATAGTAAAAAGCTGCGACGTGACTTTGCCAACAAAGGTCCATGTATTCAAAGATATGGTTTTTCCATAAGTCCTCGATGGATGTGAGAGGTGGACCATAAAGAAAATTGAGCACTGAAGAACAGATGCTTTTCAACTGTGGTGCTGGAGAAGACTCTTGAGAGTCCGTTGGACTGCAAGGATATCAAACCAGTCAATTGTAAAGGAAATCAGTCCTGAATATTCATTGGAAGGACTGATGCTGAAGCTGAAGCTCCAAAACTTTGGCCACCTGATCCGAAGAACTGACTCATTTGAGTAGACTCTGATGCTGGGAAAGATTGAAGGCAGGAAGAGAAGGGGACGACAGAGGAGTTGGTTGGATGGTATCACCAACTTCGAGTTTGAGCAAGCTCCGGGAGTTGGTGATGGACAGAGAAGCCCGGCCTGCTGCACACCATGCGGTCCCAAACAGAAAAGACTGAGGAAATGAACTGAACTGAACTCAGAAACAAGAAATCTAAAAAAGTGTCACAGCAAAAAGGAACTAACAAAGCATAACATGGAATGAATAAATTTAATGTAGTATCCTGGATGGGATACTGGGACAGCAAAAGGACATTAGGTAAAAACCAAGAAAATCTGATAAAGTCCCGACTATAGTTAATAATACCCTTTCAGTGTGGTCCATTAAGTTGAACAAATGTTCCATAGCAATGCACAATGTTAATAAGCGAAATTTGTTATGGAGTCTACAATTATACTCTTCACAATTATTCTGGAAACCTAAATATTCTAAAGCAAAAAGTATTTAAAAAAAAAAAAACAACACAAAGTACTAGGTGCTGAGATCCGGAAGACTACAGAATTAATCACTGAATGGGGTGGCCATGAGGAATGGTTTTGGAGGAACACCGGCTGACCCTAACTTGTACACCACAAGAACTGAACTGGACAAATGAGGAAACGTGGAAAGTCAAATTGCGAAGGCTCTTTAATGGTTTTTGAGGAAGCACTCTCTTTCCTGAACCAGAGCACCTCGACTCCTCTGCACCCTGCCCTCCCCCATGGATCTTAGAACATGGTGCCTTGTGACCGTCAAGCCGTGTCAGGGCTACCATTGGCTGGAGCAGTTTCTTGCTGACCAATCAAACTGACAGTTGTGGCTCTCCATTGTCCCGGGAAGGTATATATAGAGACGCCAGGGCGCCTTGGTGTAGGCCACCGGCGGTACAACATGGCAGACCTGATTGAGGAAGTGAACGAGGAGGAGGAGTCAGAGACTGAGATAGACAGTGTCAATTTGGAGGAACAAGCTTCAAGCTCTAAAGGAAGGAAAAGAAAGGATTCTGATCAGTCAAATGGTTTGGACGTGAAAAGGTCAGGTTCCCCCTACTCATGTTCTTCCTCTTCATGCCCCCCACACCAAAGACTCCCCCCCTGCCCCTGCCTGGCACAAACCCCTCCTCAACGCACAACCCGTTCTCTCAAAGTTCTCCTTCCCATCCTCCTTCACTAATGTCTTTCTGGATGACTTTGTTTTCTTACCAGATACAAAAAGATCATGACGAAGGTAGAATCAACCCTTCAGCAGAATCGGAGCAGGAATAAGAAAGGGAAGAAGACGATACTCGTCTTCTACTACCACCCGCAGAAGAAAAAGAAGGATAAAAATCAGCCAATGGCAGATGAAGAAACCGCGGAGGATTCTTCCAACATTTCTCCCGATTTATTTGGACAATTCTCCAAGTAACCCCCTGTGCCCACCTGGAGCCCCGACTTTTGAGCAATCTGCTGCAACTCCAGGAAAAGCACTGGCAGAAATAGTCGTTTGTGCAGGGATCAAACATACAACGATGGTCCCCTCTGTAAAGATCAAAGTACTCAGATGTTGATGATTTAAAGTATCAAAAGCAGCAAAAAGATGTGTATCTGTTTTTCTAATGATGGGGAGGGAAGGAAAGGAAGGGTCAGGTGTGTGAGAGAGGGAGGAGGTGGCGTCCGTTTTCCGTTTAGGGCCCAGACCAGCCAGTCCATACTTACTCAGACACTGAGGGTATGAGGACTGGGTAAAGACGGAGAACTACAGACTGAAGATATCTGAGCACTGATGATTTCTTCCTGAACACTTCATCCCACTGGTGAGAAGGGAAAGGACGTGGTATTTCTGTGTGTTTCAGAGGTCCCATCTGGGGAGAGGGATGATGTAGGGACGGTGGCTCTGTGTAATAACCAGGTTCCACTTTAGATGTTTGACATTGAGTTTTTACCCCTCATCAATTTCTGTTCCTCTTCTGGCCCACATTTGGGAAGCTACTAAAAACAGCTAGGGAATAAAGGATCATGAAATAGAAACAGATATACCTAACCTTAGCCACTGGAATTATTGCCTTGCCTACATTTCCCATAGCCAAAACATCCATTATCCCCATATAGCCTCTAATGCATGTGGATAATCTAAGTCAATGAGTAATAAAATTAAGTCTTTGCCCCTATAATCACCTTTAAAATATGAGACCCTATGGACCTTTTCCCTTAGCTGCAATCACACTTTTCACCTCAGTTGTTCTTTAAAAGATTCAGTCTCAATGAAAGCAGGGTCTTTGCAGATGGAAGCCCATTACAGGAGACCTATTCAGAGAGGGTGTGGTTATCCCACTCCTGCACTTAACAGACAAATTGTACTTGATCTTAAAGCTGTAAAATGAGAACAGGGCCGCAGTGTGAACTTGTACCCTTGGTGTCACGGCCCCACTCGCTAGATCTCCATTTATATTATTGAAAATACTGCTTCCACCGGATAACTGGTAAACACTTTTTAGTCATAGCAAAGCATTTGGCTAGCATGCTGTTTTCACTGCCTATATCAACAACTTCTCAGCTACACTTAACCTTCACCTTCAAAGGGAAATGATACACCTTCACCTGTCTACTCAGTGGGGCCACTGTCCACACCTGCCATCTCGCATAGTCTTTGAAGGCAATATTTTCACCAGCTCTAGCTTTTCCCAGGGACACAATTAGGACCTTACACTGATGACATCCTGCTTTGAGGAAATTCTTATGACACACATACTACACGGTCCCCCCACTTCAGTTAAGTTGCTGAAAACTCTTTGGTAAGTGCTGGACGGCTCGTCTTCACAGTGCTGATAAACAGCTTTTAGGCTTCTTATTACCCATACTGTTAAAACAAGCCCAACATGTTTTGGACATTTTTACATTCCGGAGGCAACATTTCCTCATATACACAGTATTTTTGGTCGGTGACTTCCAAACAGGCCTGCTTTGAATGAGACTCCCTGTGTCAAAAGATTCTAGAAAATGCCTAAATTGCCAAAGAACAGGCACTCCTATTAGCGCCCCCGAGACTCTGTCACTGTGCAAGCTTTACCAACCTTCTCTCATGTATCTTGGAGTTTCTGTACCACCAATGATGGCCATTAGTCTCCTGGGTTTCTGATACAAGGAACCTTGGCCCAATGCTCTATGACCTTAACATAGCACATGTGGGTACATGCTGGACTTGTCTGGAAATACAGACTATCTCAGGTCTTGAACCTATGACCCTCCATATCCAGCTGCCCATTTGGCCTTTGATTACAGAAGTAGCACTCTGCAAGCTCAGCATAGCTAGTGAGGCCTCCTTGCTACAGGATGGAGCTGAACCTGGGCCCTCTGCATACCCTATCTTCAGGCGAGGGTACCTTCCCCTGTGCTCAGCCCCCTATCAGATGTCACACTGCTACAAGAGTTCATCTGTTAGATCCCGTGGACACATGGGGAGCCCCTTAGGATCAACACAGCAGAAACCAAAGGGAGTTCATTCACTTAACCAATGCCATTGTCACTATCAATCTTGATGGAGCTTCCTTGAGAGCTGCTACTTGTCATCTCTTCATCAGTATGTTCCTGATAAAGGACAGGACCCAGAGGTCAGATCAAAGGGCCAGCATGAGGCATCTACCTTAGCAGAGAATGTCTGGGCCAACAACTGGCCTCATCTTCATACCTTTATAGATTTTTGAGCCACTGCCAATGGGCTGACTGTCTATTCTGGTCAAGTCAAACAATTCCTCTCCAAAGTTGTCTCATTTAGGGTTAAGAACTCACGCAATCTCTCGCTTCCAGATAAATTATACCCAAAATGTAAATCAAGGTCACACATTTTCTACACATATTAAAGCCACAATACGATGTCTCACCATGGCACTCCTTTTCCTCTTTGGAGTTCTACACAATAAGAGAAACCCAGACACTCATTTTGCTTTTCAGAACACAAAATACTAGCTCCTGAACAAGATATTCAATGGAACACTCACTACCTTTACTGCTCTCACAATGCAGGAGCCACAAGGGTGTCCATAAACAAGTGCAAGTTAAATAAAGCATGGTATTCTTTAGTTATCAAACAAATATCATGGGTAAGTTGTAATAGAGAGTGATCCCATTGTTTATTAATTTAATTGAGCTAAAATGGACAAATAAACATTGCATATGTTTAAGGTGCAGAACTTGATGGTTCAGTTGAATGTACATCTATACCTACATCTATAGAATGAAGGAATCACAATCATCTAATGACCCATCACTCACAGTTTATATTTTTTCCCTTTTTTTGCCCTAATTCTATTTTTGATGCATTAACTCATTATGTGAGTAACAATCATTTTCATATTTTTTTGGTGTATGTATGGCATCATCAGTCTTGACATTGAGAAGAAATTTGGGGGGGGTATACATTACACTTCTAGGAGATGACATCAAGCTCCCCTATTTCACAAAAAGCGTGTGTGTGTGTGTATACATATATATATACATATATATATATGCACATATGAGTATGACACTTTAAGAAAGATATCAGTTTTTCAGGAAACAAATACGTCTTGAGTGCCTAAGATGTGTCAGATATTGTACTTGGTTCTGGACTTACAGAGAAGGACATAAAGTCAATACTTCCTGTGATCAAGTACTTTCTATTTTCACGAGTGAAGGGGTGGTTCATGGTATCAGTGTGGCACAGAGGAGAGTTGCTTTGGCTAAAAGGGTGTGGGGAAACCTTCTCTGAAGAGTTGATATCTGAAACAAAATTTGAAGAATGAGATAAAGTCAGTTGTGTGAAGATTTGGAAGAAGAGCATTTTAGGTAGAAGAGCAAGTTGCCATGTCATGAAGCAAGAACAAGAACAGTGTGCTGAGGAACTGCCAAAGGTTGAGTGTAAATTGAAATCAGTCAGAGAAGGGCAGAGAGAGAAGACTGAGACTGGAGAGGCAGAGATGAGGTCTCGTAGGGACTTGTGGGGTAAGAACGTGAATTTTATCTTATGTGCAGTGGAGGGCTGCTAGATAGTTTGAAAAAGAAAGTGATACAGTCTGATTTATGTTGTAGAAAGTTCAATGAATGTTGTGAACTCTGTAGGAACAGAGGAATCTCAGGCTCTTGCCACTACACAAGTATGATCTGATGATGACTGAGACTAGGGTTGTAACAGAGGGAATATAACAGTATCTAGATGAGCATTTGGTACTACAGGATTTCAAGTCCAGTCTCAATGTATAGCTTCACCACCTGAGAGTTTTCTTAGGCTCCAAAATCATTGCAGACGGTGACAACCTTCATGAAATTAAAAGACGCTTCCTCCTTGGAAGAAAACCTATGACTAACCTAGACTGCACATGAAAAAGCAGAGACCTTACTTTGCTGACAAAGGTGAGTCTAATCAAAGCTATGATTTTTCCAGTAGTCACAGATAGATGTGAGAATTGTACCATAAACAAAGCTGAGCGCTGAATAATTGAGGCTTTTGAACTGTGGTATTGGAGAAGACTCTTGAGAGTCCCATGGACTGCAAGGAGATCAAACCAGTCAATCCTAAAGGAAATAAGTCCTGAATATTCATTGGAAGGACTGATGCTGAAGCTGAAGCTCCAAAACTTTGGCCACCTGAGGCGAAGAACCAACTCATTGGAAAAGACCTTGATGCTGAGAAAGATTGAAGGCAGGAGAAGGAGACGACACGGGATGAGATGGTTGGAGGGCATCACTGACTCAATAGACATGAGTTTGAGCAAACTCCAGGAGATGGTGAAGGACAGGCAAGCCTGGCGTGCTGCAGTCCATGGGGTTGCAGAGTTGGACACGAATGAGCGACTGAACAACAACAAATCTAGTGAAAAGCAGTTTAACTGAAAACAATATGAGAAGAGTGGTTATAATGGCTCTTCAAATTCAAAACTGTGCTAAACACCGTGCATGTACATAACATTATTGTGTAAGAGAGCCCTACCACAGTTCTTCCCCTGCTTACCTATATCTGATAAGAAAGCCCAGATACTCTCTTCTCTGGGCCAAAAGGAAGTTCAGACCATCCAAGCCCTGACCTATATGTGGAACTCTCCAGCTTTATCCCCTTTTACCATCATCAAAGCCAAGCCAGTCTCCTTCCTCTGCTCTATTCAGCTATTCTTCAACCTTCTTGAGAGCTTGCTCTGCTCGCCCCAGAAAAACTCTTTATGTGAGTGACGAATACTTTCATTCTCTCCTGGGTATGTGTCACCACGTGGTTTTGATATCCAAACCGAATTGCCGTTGAAGGACCCATCCTTGTCTCTGCGGAGGGATGGCAGCAATTGGCCCCAAGAGCAGAATACTGAGATGCTGTCCCTCACCACCTGGTGTCTCTTCTCTCCTCTTTGGCTTTCGAACTTGCTCTGCTGTATGCTGCAGAACAAGCACTTTGACCTACTGCCGTCTGGCTAGCTTGTGCTTTCACCTTGCTTCTTTGCGCTGCATTTGTGAGTGCCTGCTAAAGCTCTGACCAACATAAATCAGTTTAGCCAGTAGGCATATAGTAAAAGGATTATTGCATTGGGACCCTCCTTAAAGCAGTTCTTAATTCTGTATCTCAACCCGGACTTATGTGTGAGTCTCAGGTTGAATCATGTGTATCGATTCCAAACTAACCCATGACTAATACTAACCTCAAAGAAACAATGCTTACATTGTGAACACTGGTTGCATCTCAACCATGTGTTGGTCCCCTTTCAATACAGAATTCAGGAGAAAAACTGATAGTCTATTCAATAGACAGGGCAGTCACTCATATGGTAGAAATCAGTTACTGTGTGGGCTGCTGAAGTCATACCTCTGAAAGTAAATGTGTGTGTGTGTGTGTGTGTGTGTGTGTGTGTTTATGTGTTGTGGTCAGTCATGTCTGATTCTTTGTGACCTCACGAACTGTAGACAGCCAAGATCCTCTCTCCATAGGATTTCCCAGGCAAGAATACTGGAGTAGGTTGCCACTGCCCCCTCCAGGGGATCCAATCTGCGTCTCCTGCATCTGCTGCAATGGCAGGTGGATTCACAAGTACTTTACAAAATGCTCCTGCTGCTTCCACCTGTGCCTGTTAAACACAAATGAGCTTGATCTTGTGGGATCTAGAGAGGAACATGTGTGTCACCTCTGTGACAAAGCCAAGAGAGTAAATCAACCATTGCCATGGGGAGGTCCACAACACTGATTACTAACTTGATTTGAGGTTCTCTGGAAGGAGAAACGTGTAAAAACTTTTCATGATAAGATCAATAATGACTCAGAATCTAATGCAAAAACGAAAACGCAAAACTCCAAATTGTCAAGGTCCTCAGAAACAAGAAATCTAGGATGGGAGAACAAGATGGCGGAGGAGTAGGAGGATGTGGAGTACATCTCTCTCCATGGATACATCAGGAATACACTTTCAGACACAGAAGTGCATGCAGAACACCAGCTGAGAGCAGACAGGAGTACCAGACCAGTGGAAAATAACACAGAACCACACAAAACTCAGGAGGACAAAGGAACACGGAGGAGAAACAGTAGTGTCAGTAGGACTGGACCTGTCTTCGGCGCGTGGGGGAACTGAAGCAGGGGTCCAATCCCCACATCAGGGCAGCTGTCTGAGTCAGAGGAGAAAGATTTAAGGCTGAGAGTGAAACGGCTGATCTTTGGCAACCTAAATGGAATGAGAAGACAGTCCTTGCCTCAGCCATACATACCCCAGATAGGGATGTAGGTCCCCCGGAAGGCACAGCACCTGAGAGCTGGAATTTAGGGGTTGTGGAGCAATCCCAGCGTGAGGGCTGCTGTTGACTGTGGAAAGATGAATCAAGGAGATGTGAGGTGGAAGATTGTGGTGGGAAATGCCTGTGGAGAAAAGCCAGGCAGCCATGGAAGCAAGGTGATACTGCTGAGTCACGCGTGGGTGCTGGATCCATCACCATAGCCTCTCCCCCTAGATACCAGCATCCACAGCTGAACAATAGAGAGGCTGGCCCATCAAACACCTGACTCACTGAAATACAGAGTAGGACCCCACCCAGCGCGCCCCTTTAAGTGCCTGACGTGCCGATCTACAGAGTAGGACCCCAGCCAGGGGGGCCCCTCTATGTGCCAAATAACAGAGAAGGACGCCAAGTAAGGGAGTCCTCTAGAGCACTAGATTTCCTGCTGCCCTAGCTGCCAACTCTCCTGAGTACCCGGTGCTGCCAGAACCCCTGAGACCCAAGCAGCTGCACCACCTCCACACCTGGCCCTCACTGGGGCAGACCCAAGTCCTCCAGGGCAGCCTCAGGAGCAAACCCCAGTGGACAACCCACATGCAGAGGTTGAAATAAAACCACAATTGAAACCCAGGGGCAGTGTGGCTAAGGAAGAAGACCCAAAACCTTCCCACCAGCTGTACAAGCTGCAGATTAAATCGACACAATCAACTAGGCAGACTCTGTGTCTATGGAATATATAAAAGGACACTGAGAGCTCCCACAAAAGAAAACGCACTAGTTCTGATAGCTGTGGACATTGGAGGCCAGAATATACAGGAGGAGGACCAGATTAGAGTCTGAGCTGCCCCCACAGCAGGTTCCAGAGACAACCACAGTGTCGGAGGGCATCCTAGGAAGCTAAGGTGGATTGTGGCTCCCAATAAAGGAAAGAACTCTAACAGCAGTGACTCAAGAAAAATATTTCTTATTCTTAATATGTTTGACCTTGCTCTGTAGATTCTTTTGGACTTTTTTTCGATTTTATTTTTTCTCCCTCTGTTGTAGATGTTTGATTTTATTGGCTCTATGAAATCTAATTAAGCTTTTGAGTTTTATTTTTTTGCAGTCACATTTTTTATTGTTGGTATAAACCTCTGCCTCTAGGCTGGGCTTTTGCAGTTCTGTGGAGTTTTCTGTTTTTTTTTTTTTTCCTTTCTTCTTCCCTTTTTTCTTCTTCTCCTTTTCTCTTATTTTTTACTTTTTTCAAACCTATTATTATTTTTTTTCTACACTTATTCCTTTGTGTGCTTTTCCTACTGTTCTTTTCCCCTAGGAGTTAATCTTTAGTGCATATAAACCTTCTTTATCTACCTCTATTTAACTTTGCACCATCTATTCTTTCTTTCTTTTCTTCCTTTCCTTTCCTCTCAACATATTTGTTGTTATTCTGTTTTCACTGCTTTATTCCCCACTTGGCACCTTGCTTTAGGTTTGTTTTCCAGTTTGTGCTGTAGTTAGTTTTGTTCTTAACTGATAGATACACTTTTTGGTTTCCTTTGTTCGCTGGGTCAATCTATTGTACTTTATTTTTGTTGGACTGTGTTGATTTTCCTTATGAGTTTATATGTATATGTGTATAGTCAGTCACACTTTTTACTGTTGGTATAAACCTCTGCCTCTACATTGGAATTTTACAGTTCTGTGGAGCTTTCTTTTCTTTTCTTTTCTCTTTTTTTTAATTTTACTTTTTAACTTTTTAAAACCTATTATATTTTATCTAAATTTATTCCTCTGTTTGCCTTTCCTATTGTTCTTTGGCCCTTGGATTTAATTTTTGATGTATATAAATCTTCTTCGTCTACCTCTATTGAACTTTGCATGTTTACTCTTTCTTTCTCTTCCTCTCAACATATTTTTTTAGATTTGTTTTCACTGTTTTATTCCACACTTGGCAACTTGCTTTAGTTTTCTTTTCCAGTTTGTGCTTTAGGTAGTTTTGTTCTTAACTGGTAAATAAAATTTTTGATTTCCTTTGTTCGCGTGGTCAAACTACTGTATTTTTGTTCACCTGTTTTGATGTTGCTTATGGGTATATATGGGTATATTTCATTATTTTAATTATTACTTGTCTGATTTTGTAACTGCCATTTCTCTGGGGTTCATCTTTGGTTGCTCATTTTGGGGTATTTGTCTTAATCTCACCTAATGCCATAATAAACCACTTGTGGAATCTTCATTCCTGATCAGAGATGAAGCTCTGAGCCTTTGGAGTCAGAGCACTGATTCCAAGAACCTAGATTACCATATAACTAACCCTAGGGAGTATCAAATAGTGAGATTTCCAGAAAGGAAACCACTTGAATACATGACCTGGCATCACCCAACCATCAAGAGCACCCAGTGCAGGATGCCTCATCTAAACAACAAACAAAAAATACAAACACAGTCAGCACCAGACAGGAGCATCACCTACTCAGCCTTGCCAATAGAGGAAAAACAAACAACCAACCAACCAAAGAACTCAGCACAAATCTCACCCAACACAAAGCTTACACAAACCACCCGGACCAACCTTCAGTTCAGTTCAGTTCTGGTTCAAGTTCAGTGCCCAGGGGGGGGGGGGGGGGGTCGGTGGAAGGGGGGGGGGGGGTAAGAATAGGAGGGGGGGGGGAGCTCAGTCGTGTCCGACTCTTTGCGACCGCCCCATCAATCGCAGCATGCCCAGGCCTCCTTGTCCATACACAAACTACTGGAGTTCTTTACCCAAACCCATGTCCAGATCGAGTAGGGTGGATCCATCCAACCATCTCAGTCCTCTGTCATGGTTGAATCACCTTCTACCTCCTGCCCCCAATCCTACCCAGCATTAGGGTCCTTTTCCAATGAGTCAACTCTTCCCATGAGGTGGCCGAAGTATTGGAGTTTCAGCTTCAACATCAGTCCTTCCAATGAGCACCCAGGACTGATCTCCTTTAGGATGGACTGGTTGGATCTTCTTGCAGTCCAAGGGACCCTCAAGAGTCTTCTCCAACACCACAGTTCAAAAGCAATCAATTCTAGCGTGAATTGCCCAGTCTTTTTTCTTCACCGTCCATTCTCTCACATCCATACATGACCACTGGAAAAAAAACCATAGCCTTGACTTACGGACCTTTTTTTGGCAAAGTAATGTCTCTGCTTTTTTAATATGGTGTCTTAGGTTGGTCATAACTTTCCTTCCAAGGAGTAAGCGTCATTTTTTAATTTCATAGGGCTGCTAGTCACCATCAGCAGTGATTTTGGAGCCCCCCAAAAATAAAGTCTGACACTGTTTCCACTGTTTCCCCTTCTATTTCCCATGAAGTGATGGGACCAGATGCCATGATCTTAGTTTTCTGAACGTTGACCTTTAAGCCAACTCTTTCACTCTCCTCTTTCACTTTCATCAAGAAGCTCTTTAGTTCTTTTTCACTTTCTGCCATAAGGGTGGGGTCATCTGCATATCTGAGGTTATTGATATTTCTCCCAGCAATCTTGATTCCAGCTTGTGTTTCTCCCAGCCCAGCGTTTCTCATGATGTACTCTGCATATAAGTTAAATAAGCAGGGTGACAATATACAGCCTTGACACACTCCTTTTCCTATTTGGAACCAGCCTGTTGTTCCATGTTCAGTTCTAACTGTTGCTTCCTGACCTGAATACATGTTTCTCACCTTAGGAGGGCAGAAACCAAAAGGAGGAAAGAATTCATCCTAGAAACCTGGGAAAAGGGGACCTCCAACACAATAAATTTAAAAAAATAATGAAAAGGCAGAGAAATACACAAATGAAGAAACAAACTAGAAACACAGAAGTCCAAATAAATGAAAAGGAAACAGGCAAACTACCTGACAAAGAATTCAGAATAATGATAGTAAAGATGATCACAAGCCTTGAAAACAAAATGGAGAAAATGCAACAATCAATTAAAAAAGACCTAAAACAATTAAAGAATAAACATACAGAGACAAACAACACAAATACTGAAATTAAAAATACTCTGGAAGGAATCAATAGCAGAATATGTGAAGCAGAAGAACGGATCAGTGAGCTGGAAGATAAAATGGTGGAAGTAACTTCTGAAAAGCAGAATAAAGTAAAAAGAATGAAAAGAACCGAGGATAATCTCAGAGACTTCTGGGACAATATCAAACACAGCAATATTCAAATTATAGGGGTCCCAGAAGAAGAAGAGAAAAAGAAAGGGTATGAGAAAATTTTTGAAGAGATTATAATTGAAAATTTCCCCAACATAGAAAAGGAAATAGTCATTCAAGTTCAAGAGGTACACAGTCCCATACAGGATAAACCCAAGGAGGAACACACCAAGACACATACTAATCAAACTAACAAAGATTAAACACAACAAAAGAATATTAAAAGCAGCAAGGGAAAAGCAACAAGTAACATACAAAGGAAACCCCATACACTTAACAGCTGATCTTTCAGCAGAAACTCTGCAGGCCAGAAGGGAATGGCAGGATATATTGAAAGTACTGAAAGGGAAAAATTGACAACCAAGATGACTGTACCAAGCAAGGATCTCATTCAAAACTGATGGAGAAATAAAAAGCTTTTCAGACAAGAAAAAGTTAAGAGAATTCAGTACCAGGAAACAAGCTTTACAACAAATGTTAAACGGACTTACATAGTCAAGAAATACAACAGAAGAAAAAGATCTACAAAATCAACCCCAAGCAATTAGAAAATGGAAATAGGAACATATGTATCAATAATTACTTTAAAAGTAAAGACACAGACTGGATGAATGGATACAAAAAGAAGACCCATATACATGCTGTCTACAAGAAACCTACTTCAGACCTCAAGACACATATAGACTGAAAGTGAGAGGATGAAAAAATCTATTCCAAGCAAATGGGAAGCAAAAGAAACCTGGAGTAGCAATTCTCATATCAGACACAATAGACCTTAACATAAAGAAGATTACAAAAGATTAGGAAAGACACTACATAATGATCAAGGGATCAATCCAAGGGGAAGATATAACAATTGTAAATATCTATGAACCCAACATAGGAGCACCTCAATACATTAGACAAAGACTAACAGACATGAAAGGAGAAATTGACAGTAACACAATAATACTAGGAGAATTTATTTAACACCCCACTCACACCAGTGGACAGATCATCAAAACAGAAAATTAATAAGGGAACACAAGTCTTAAACTATACATTAGATGAGATGGATCTCACTGACATCTTCAGGACATTCCATGCAAATGCAGAAGAATACACCTTCTTCTCAAGTGCACATGGAACATTCTCTAGGACAGACCACATCTTGGGTCACAAATCAAACCTCAGTAAATTTAAGAAAATTGAAATTGTAACAAGCATCTTCTCTGACTACAGCGCTATCAGACTAGATATCAATACAGGAAAGAAAAACTAAAAAACACAAACACATGGAGATTAAACAATATGTTTCTAAATAATCAACAGGTTACTGAAGAAATCAAAAGGGACCTCAAAAAATTTCGAGAAACAAATGACAATGAAAACATAACAACTCAAAACTTACGGGATGCAGCAAAACAGTTCTAAGATGGAAGTTTATAGCAATACAATCCTACCTCAAGAAACAAGAAAAACATTGAATAGACAGCCTACCTTGACACCAAAAATAACTGGAAAAAAGAATAACAAAAAAACCCCAAAATTAGCAGAAGGAAAGAAATCATATAATCAGAGCAGAAATAAATGGAAAAAATGAAAGAAACAATAGTAAAGATTAATAAAACTAAAGGTTGGTTCTTTGAGAAGATAAACAAAACTGACAAACCTTTAGTGAGACTCATCAAGAAAAAAAGAGAGAAGAATCAAATCAACAAAATTGGAAATCAAAAAGGACAGGTTACAACAGACAACGTGAAAATAAAAAAGATTATAAAAGACTACTATGACCATGTTATGGTAATAACATGGATAACCTGGAAGGAATGGACAGATTCTTACAAAAGTTCAATCTCCCAAGATTCATGGAAGTTATGAACAACCCAGTTACAAGCACTGAAATTGAAGCTGTGATCAAGAATCTCCCAAAAAACAAAAGCCCAGGACCAGATGGCTTCACATGAGAATTCTATCAAACATGTAGATAAGAGCTAAAACCCTAAAAAGATGTCCTTTTCATTATAGGGGACTGGAATGCAAAAGTCAGGAAACACCTGGCGTAACAGGTAAATTTGGCCTTGGAGTACAGAATGAAACAGGGCAAAGGCTAAGAGAGTTTTGCCAAGAGAACGCACTGGTCATAGCAAACACCTTCTTCCAACAACACAAGAGAAGACTCTACACATGGACATCACCAGATGGTCAACGCCGAAATCAGACTGATTATATTCTTTGCAGCAAAAGATGGAGAAGCTCTATACAGTCAGCAAATCAAGACCGGGAGCGGACTGTGGCTCAGACAATGAACTCCTTATTGCCAAATTCAGACTTAAATTGAAGAAAGTGGAGAAAACCACTAGACCATTCAGGTATGACCTAAGTCAAATCCCTTATGATTATACAGTGGAAGTGACAAACAGATTTAAGGGACTAGATCTGATAGACAGAGTGGCTGATGAACTATGGAGAGAGGTTCGTGACATTGTACAGGAGACAGGGATCAAGACCATCCCCATGGAAAAGAAATGCAAAAAAGCAAAATGGCTGTCTGAGGAGGCCTTACAAATAGCTTTGAAAAGAAGAGAAGCAAAAAGCAAAGGAGAAACGAAAAGCTATTCCCATTCTGAAATGCAGAGTTCAAAGAATAGCAAGGAAGAGACAAGAAAGCCTTCCTCAGCGATCAATGCAAAGAAATAGAGGAAAACAATAGAATGGGAAAGACTAGAGATCTCTTCAATAAAATTAGACATACCAAGGGAACATTTCATGCAAAAATGGGCTCAATAAAGGACAGAAATGGTAGGGACCTAACAGAAGCAGAAGATATTAAGAAGAGGTGGCAAGAATACACAGAAGAACTGTACAAAAAAGATCTTCACGAGCCAGATAATCACGATGGTGTGATCACTCACCTAGAGCCAGACATCCTGGAATCTGAAGTCAACTGGGCCTTAGAAAGCAATCACTACGAACAAAGCTAGTGCAAGTGATGGAATTCCAGTTGAGCTATTTCAAATCCTGAAAGATGATGCTGTGAAAGTGCTGCACACGATATGCCAGCAAATCTTGAAAACTCAGCAGTGGCTGCAGGACTGGAAAAGGTCAGTTTTCATTCCAATCCTAAAGAAAGGCAATGCTAAAGAATGCTCGAACTACCGCACAATTGCACTCATCTCACACGCTAGTAAAGTAATGCTCAAAATTCTCCAAGCCAGGCTTCAGCAATACGTGAATCGTGAACTTCCAGATGTTCAAGCTGGTTTTAGAAAAGGCAGAGGAACCAGAGATCAAATTGCCAGCATCTGCTGGATCATCAAAAATGCAAGAGAGTTCCAGAAAAACATCTATTTCTGCTTTATTGACTATGCCAAAGCCTTTGACTGTATGGATCACAATAATAAACTGTGGAAAATTCTGAAAGAGACGGGAATACCAGACCATCTGACCTGTCTCTTGAGAAACCTGTATGAAGGTCAGGAAGCAACAGTTAGAAATGGACAAGGAAATACAGACTGGTTCCAAACAGGAAAAAGAGTACATCAAGGATGTATATTGTCACCCTGCTTATTTAACTTCTATGCAGAGTACATCATGAGAAAAGCTGGGCTGGAAGAAACACAAGCTGGAATCAAGATTGCCAGGAGAAATATCAATAACCTCAGATATGCAGATGACACCACCCTTATAGCAGAAAGTGAAGAAGAACTAAAGAGCCTCTTGATGAAAGTGAAAGAGGAGAGTGAAAAAGTTGGCTTAAAGCTCAACGTTGAGAAAACTAAGATCATGGCATCTGGTCCCATCACTTCATGGGAAATAGAAGGGGAAACAGTGGGAACAGTGTCAGACTTTATTTTTGGGGGCTCCAAAATCACTGCTGATGGTGATTGCAGCCATGAAATTAAAATACACTTACTCCTTGGAAGGAAGGTTATGACCAATCTACATAGCAATATTTAAAAACAGAGACATTACTTTGCCAACAAAGGTCCGTCTAGTCAAGGCTATGGTTTTTCCAGTGGTCATGTATGGATGTGAGAGTTGGACAGTGAAGAAAACTGAGCGTCGCAGAATTGATGCTTTTGAACTGTGGCGTTGGAGAAGACTCTTGAGAGTCCCTTGGACTGCAAGGAGATCCAACCAGTCCATCTTAAAGCAGATCAGTCCTGGGTGTTCACTGGAAGTACTGATGTTGAAGCTGAAACTCCAATACTTCGGCCACCTCATGGGAAGAGTTGACTCATTGGAAAAGACCCTACTGCTGGGAAGGATTGGGGGCAGGAGGAGAAGGGGATGACAGAGATGGCTGGATGGCATCACTGACTCGATGGACATAGGTTTGGGTAGACTCTGGGAGTTGGTGATGGACAGCGAGGCCTGGAGTGCTGCGATTCGTGGGGTCGCAAAGAGTCAGACACGACTGAGCAACTGAAGTGAACTGAACTGAACTGAATGCTTATCCTTCCAAAACTCTTCCAAAATTTGCAGAGGAACACTTCCAAACTTATTCTATGAGGCATCACCCTGATACCAAAAGCAGACAAACTACATGCCAATATCACTGTTGAACATAGATATAAAAATCCTCAACAAAATTTTAGCAAACCAAATTCAGCAACACATCAAAAATCTCATACACCATGACCAAGTTGGGTTTAATTCAGGGATGCAAGCATTCTTCAATACACGTAAATCAATCAATGTGATACACCATATTAACAAATTAAAAGATAAAAACCACATATAATCTCAATAGGTGCAAAAAGAAAGCCTTTTCCAAAATTCACAACCCATTTATGGTTAAATGTCTTCAAAAAATGGGCACAGAAGGAACCTACCTCAACTAAAGGCCATATATGATAAGCCCAGAGCAAATATTATTCTCAATGCTGACAAACTGAAAGCATTCCCACTAAGATCAGAAACAAGACAAGGATGTCCACTTTCACCACTATTATTCAACATACTTCTGGAAGTCCTAGCTATAGCAACCAGAGATGAAAAAGAAATAAATGGAATCCAGATCAGAAAAGAGGTAAAGCTCTCACCATTTGCAGATGACATGATACTATAGACAGAAAACCTTAAAAATAGTATACTAGAGCTAATCAGTGAATTTAACAAAGTTGCAGGAAACAAAAAGCAATACACAAAAATCACTTGCATTTCTATATACTAACAATGAAAAATCAGAAAGAGCAATTAAGGAATCAGTACCATTCACCACTGCAACAAAAATAATAATATATCTAGGAATAAACTTACCTATGGAGACAAGAGAACTGTACACAGAAAATTGTAAGACACTAATGAAAGAAACCAAAGATGACATAAACAGATGGAGAGATATTCCATGATCCTGGGTTGGAAGAATCAATATTGTGAAAATGACTATACTACCAAATGCAATCTACACACTCAATGCCACACCTATCAAGTTACCAATGGCATTTTTCACAGAACTAGAACAAAAATTTTCACAATTTATATGGAAACACAAAAGACCCCGGATAGCCAAAGAAGTCTTGAGAAAGAACAATGGAGCTTGAGGAAACAACCTTCCTCACTTCACATAATACTACAAAGGTACAGTCATAAAGACAGAATGGTACTGGCAGAAAAACAGAAATATAAACCAATGGAACAAGGTAGAAAGCCCAGAAATAAACCCATGCACCTATAGGTTCCTTATTTTTGGCAAAAACTTTATGACAATGGGACAAAGACAGCCTCTTCAATAAATGGTGCTCGGTAAACAGGACAGCTACATGTAAAAAAATGAAATTAGAACACTTCCTAACACCATATGCAAAGATAAACTCAAAATGGATTAAAGACCTAAATGTAAGACCAGAAACTATAAACTCTTAGAGGAAAACATAGGCAGAACACTCGATGATATAAATCAAAGCAAGATCCTCTATGACGCACTTCCTAGAGTAATGGAAACAAAAATCAAAGTAAACAAGTGGGACCTGATTAAACTTAAAAGCTTTTGCACAGCAAAGGAAACTATAAACAAGGTGAAAGGACAACCCTCAGAATGGGAGAAAATAATAGCAAATGAAACAACTGACTAAGGATTAATTTCCAAAATATACAAGCAGCTCGTACAACTCAATACCAGAAAAACAAACAACCCAATCAAAAAGTGGGAAAAAGACCTAAACAGACATTTCTCCAAAGAAGACATACAGATGGCTAACAAACACCTGGAAAAGATGTTCAACATCACCCATTATTAGAGAAAAGCAAATCAAAACTACAATGAGATATCACCTCACACCGGGCAGAATGGCCAACATCGAAATCTACAAAAAATAAATGCTGGAGAGGGTGTGGAGAAAAGGGAAAGCTCCTGTACTGCTCGTGGGAATGAAAATTGATACAGCCACTGTGGAAGAGGGTATGGAGATTCCTTAAAAAACTAGGAATAAAACCACCATATGACTCAGCAATCCCACACCAAGGCATATACCCTGAGGAAACCAAAACTGAAAAAGACACATGTATCCCATTGTTCACTGCAGCACTATTTACAATAGCTAGAACATGGAAGCAACCTAGATTTCCACAGACAGGTGAACGGATAAAGAAGTTGTGGTGTATATACACCATGCAATATTACTCAGCCATAAAAAGGAACGCATTTGAGTCAGTTCTAATGCGGTGGATGAAACTAGAACCTATTACACAGAGTGAAGTAAGTCAGAAAGAGAAAGAGAAATATCGTATTTTAACGCATATATATGGAACCTAGAAAAATGGTACTGAAGAATTCATTTACAGGGCAGCAATGGAGAAAGAGATATAGAGAATAGATTTATGGATGTGGGGAGAGGGGAGGAGAAGGTGAAATGTATGGAAAGAGCAACATGGAAACTTAAATTATCATATACAAAATAGATAGCCAACGGGAATTTGCTGTATGCCTCAGGAGACTCAAACAGGGGCTATGTATCAACCTAGAGGGATAGGATGGGGAGAGAGATAAGAGGGAGGTTCAAAAGGGAGGCGATATAAGTATACCTATGGGTGATTCATGTTGAGGTTAGACAGAAAACAGCAAAATTTAAAAAAGCAATTATCTTTCAATTAAAAAATAAAAACAAATTTTTAAAAAATAGAAAAAAAAAATCTAAAAAATTATCACAGCAAAGAGGAGCCCAACAAGGCATAAGATGGAATGACTAAATTTAGTGTAGTATCCTAGACGGGATTACTGGGACAGCAAAAGATCAAAAGAAAATCTCATAATGTACTTGAGTTAATAAACCAACTGAGTTGAACAAATGTTCAATTACTAGTGTACAATGGTAATAAAAATCTCATCTGGAAATCTAAAACCTCTAGGCAGACCTGATTGAGGAAGTGAACGAGGAGGAGTCAGAGACTGAGATAGACAGTGTCAATTTGGAGGAACAAGCTTCAAGCTCTAAAGGAAGGAAAAGAAAGGATTCTGATCAGTCAAATGGTTTGGACGGTGAAAAGGTCAGGTTCCCCTACTCATGTTCTTCCTCTTCATCCCCCACCCAAGACTCCCCCTGCCCCTGCCTGGCACAAAACCCCTCCTCAACGCACACCCGTTCTCTCAAAGTTCTCCTTCCCATCCTCCTTCACTAATGTCTTTCTGGATGACTTTGTTTTCTTACCAGATACAAAAGATCATGACGAAGGTAGAATCAACCCTTCAGCAGAATCGGAGCAGGAATAAGAAAGGGAAGAAGACGATACTCGTCTTCTACTACCACCCGCAGAAGAAAAAGAAGGATAAAAATCAGCCAATGGCAGATGAAGAAACCGCGGAGGATTCTTCCAACATTTCTCCCGACAATTCTCCAAGTAACCCCCTGTGCCCACCTGGAGCCCGACTTTGAGCAATCTGCTGCAACTCCAGGAAAAGCACTGGCAGAATAGTCGTTTGTGCAGGGATCAAACATACAACGATGGTCCCCTCTGTAAAGATCAAAGTACTCAGATGTTGATGATTAAAGTATCAAAAGCAGCAAAAAGATGTGTATCTGTTTTTTGATGGGGAGGGAAGGAAAGAAAGGGTCAGGTGTGTGAGAGGGAGGGAGGTGGCGTCCTTTCCATTTAGGGCCCAGACCAGCCAGCCCATACTTACTCAGACACTGGGTATGAGGACTGGGTGAACACTGGGCACTACAGACTGAAGATTTCTGAGCACTGAAGAGATTTCTTCCTGAACACCTTATCCCACTGGTGAGAAGGAAAAGGACGTGGTATTTCTGTGTGTTTCAGAGGTCCCATCTGGGGAGAGGGATGATGTAGGGACGGTGGCTCTGTGTAATAACCAGGTTCCACTTTAGATGTTTGACATTGAGTTTTTACTCCTCATCAATTTCTGTTCCTCTTCTGGCCCACATTTGGGCAAGCTACTAAAAACAGCTAGGGAATAAAGGAACATGAAATAGAAACAGATATACCTAAACTTAACCACTGGAATTATTGCCTTGCCTACATTTCCCATAGCCAAAACATCCATTACCCCCATATAGCCTCTAATGCACGTGGATAATCTAAGTCAATGAGTAATAAAATTAAGTCTTTGCCCCTATAAACACCTTTAAAATATGAGACCCTATGGACCTTTTCCCTTAGCTGCAATCACACTTTTCACCTCAGTTGTTTTTAAAAAGATTCAATCTCAATGAAAGCAGGGTCTTCGCAGATTGAAACCCATTATAGGAAACCTACTGAGCAAGGTGTGATTATCCCCACTTCTGCTGCACTTAACAGACAAATTTTACTTGATCTTAAAGCTGTAAAATGAGAACAGGGCCTCAGTGTGAACTTGTACCATTGGTGTAATGGCCCCACTAAGTAGGGCTCCATGTATTTTGTTGATAATACTAGTTCCACCGAATAACTGGTAAACACTTTTCAGTCATAGCAAAGCATTTGGCTAGCATGCTGTTTTCACTGCCTATATCAACAACTTCTCAGCTACAGTTAACCTTCACCTTCAAAGGGAAATGATACACCTTCACCTGTCTACTCAGTGGGGCCACTGTCCACACCTGCCATCTCACATAGTCTTTGAAGGCAATATTTTCACCAGCTCTAGCTTTTCTCAGGTACACAATTAGGACCTCACACTGATACCATCCTCCTTTGAGGAGATTCCTATGACACACATATTACACAATCCCACCACTTCAGTTAAGTTCCTGAAAATTCACTGGTAAATGGAGGACTGCTCCAGTCTTCACAGTGTCCAGAAACAGCTTTTAGCGTTCTTAGTACCCATGCTGTTAAAACAAGCACAACATGTTTTAGACATTTTTACGTTCTAGAGGCAACATTTCCTCATACACACAGTTTTTTCCTTGGTAACTTCCAAATAGGCCCGCCTTGAATGAGACTCCCTGTGTCAAAAGATTCCAGAATCTGCCTCAATTGCCATAGAACAGGTATTCCTATTAGGGTCTGCTGAAACTCCTTCACTGTGCTAACTTTAGCAACCTTCTCTCATGTATCCTGGAGTCCCCGTACTGTCAACAATGGCCGATAGTTTCATGGGCTTCTGATACAAGGAACTGGCCCCCTTGGCCCAATGCTGTATGACTGTAGTGTAGAAATTGCGGGTCTATGCTGGTAGTCCAGCTAAGACTATAATACAGAATATATAGAATATAGAATATAGACTATCTCAGGTCTTGAATCTATGAACCCTCCATATCCAGCTGCCCATTTGGCCTTTGATTACAGAAGTAGCACTCTGCAAGCTCAGCATAGCTAGTGAGGCCTCCTTGCTACAAGATGGAGCTGAACCTGGGCCCTCTGCATACCCTATCTTCAGGCGAGGGTACCTTCCCCTGTGCTCAGCCTCGTATCAGATGCCACACTGCTACTAGAGTTCGTCTGTTAGATGCCTTGGACACATGGGAGCCCCTTAGGATCAACACAGCAGAAACCAAAGGGAGTTCATTCACTTAATCAATGCTATCGTTACTATCACACTTGGTGGAGCTTGCTTGAGAGCTGCTACTTGTCATCTCTTCATCAGAATGTTCCTGATAAAGGACAGGACCCAAAGGTCAGCTCAAATGGCCAAACTTCAGGTAGCTATCTTAGCACAGAATGTCTGGGCCAACAACTGGCCTCACCTTTACACCTTTATAGATCTCTGGGCCACTGCCAATGGGCTGACCGTCTGTTCTGACCAAGTCGAACAATTCCTATCCAAGGTTGTCTCACTTAGGGTAAAGAACTCACGGAATCTCTTGCATCCTGAGAGATTATACCCAAAATGTAAATCAAGGTCACACATTTTCTACACATATTAAAGTCCCGATACAATGTCTCACGATGGCACTCCTTATCCTCTTTGGAGTTCTACACATTGAACGAAACCTAGGCACTCATTTTTCTCTTCAGAATACACAATAGTAACTCTTGAACAAGATATTCAGTGGGACACTAACCTGCTTTACTGGTCTCCTGCTGCAGTTGCCAAAATGTTTTCCATAAACAAGTCTAAATTAAATTAACTATCCAATTCTTTGTCAAACAAACATCATTGGTAAATTGTAATAGAGACTGATCCCATTGTTTATTCAATTTTATTGAGTTATAATGGACAAATCAAAATTGCATATGTTTAAGGTATAGAACTTGATGTTTTGATTGTCTATATCCATACCTACATCTGTAGAATGAAAAAATCACAAACATATAATTACCCATCACCTCACAGGTACTATTATTTCTCTTTTTTGGGGGGCCTAACTCTATTTTGATCCATAATTCATTATGTGAGTAACAGTCATTTTCATATTTTCTTGGTGTATGTGTGGCATCATTAGTCTTCACATTGAGATGAAATTTGGGGAGGGGGGTGTACATTTCATTTCTATGAGATGACATCAAGCTCCCATATTTCACAAAAAGAATATATATATATATGTTTAAATACATATAAGTATGACACTTTAAGAAAGATACCAGTATTTCAGGAAACAAATATGTCTTGAGTGCCTAAGATGTGTCAGATATTGTTCTTGGTTCTGGACTTACAGAGAAGGACATAAAGTCAATAGTTCCTGTCATCAAGTAATTTCTATTTTCATGGGTGAAGGGGTGGTTGACGGTATTGGTGTGGGGCAGAGAAGAGCTGCTTTGGCTAAAGGGTGTGGGGAACCCTTCTCTGAGGAGTTGATATCCGAAACAAGACTTGAAGAATGAGATACAGTCAGTTGTGTGAAGACTTCGAAGAAGAGCATTTTAGGTAGAATAGCAAGTAGCCATGTAATGATACAAGAACAAGAATAGTGTGCTGCTGCTGCTGCTGTTGCTAAGTTGCTTCAGTCGTGTCTGACCCTGTGTGACCCCATAGACAGCAGCCCACCAGGTTCCGCCGTCCCCGGGATTCTCCAGGCAAGAATACTGGAGTGGGTTGCCATTTCCTTCTCCAGTGTGCTGAGGAACTGCCAAAGCTTGACGTAACTGCAGTACAGTCACAGAGGGGCAGAGTAGTAAGAGAAGACTGAGACTGGAGAGTCAGAGAGGAGGTCTTGTAGGGACTTGTGCGGTAAAAACCTGGATTTTTATCTTATGTGCAGTGGAGGGCTGCTAGATGGTTTGATAAAGAAAGTGATACAATCTGATTTACATTTTAGAAAGTTCACTGAATGTTGTGAACTCTGTAGGAAAAGAGGAGTCTCAAGCTCTTGGCACTACACAAGTATGATCTGATGATGACTGAGACTAGGGTTGTAGCAGAGGGAATATAACAGTATCTAGTTGAGCAGTTGGGACCACAGGATTTCAAATCTAATCTCAATTTATAGCTTCACCACCTAAAAGCTATTTGACCTTGAGTAAGTTTCTTAACTTCTGTAACACTTAGTTTTCTCATCTGTAAAATGGGAATGATGATAGCATGTATCTCTACCTTAGAGTGATTCTGGGATTCAATAGAACAATTTATGTAAAACACCTGATATTATATTAGAACAATAATATGCATAGGAATAAATGGTTTCTCCTTTTATCAATAATATAAATATGTACATACATACAGATATACATACATACTTCTTGCTTCTTTCTGCCCTACCACCCACACAAACCTAGGATGTCCTCTGTCAGCTGCTGTTAAGCAATGAGTAATGAGCCCTTGTTTTTTCCTTGAAGACACAGTACTTGGGGGCGCCTTCTCTCAGTGGTTAGGCATTCTGGTGCCTTTAGATAATAAGTGTCTGTCTATGGCTTATGATTAATTTATTTAATAAGTAACAGTAGTATCTGATCTCTAACATTCTCTTTCTACCTAATGAATCATTGCTGGAATACCTACCCCCTTTTCTCCAACCTCTTCCACGGGTTCTAAATGAACAGCAACCCATATTTCTTCCTTATCTGCAAATATAACATGCTGAGCTTAGGCAGACTGCTTTCACACTTTCTTCCTTCCATTAAATGCAGCTTTGAGTTGTTCTTTCCTCAGAAAAATCTGCTTGCATTTTTCAAAGCAGGTTGTCATTTTATTACTTCCTGATCAGGACTCTTCCAAAGTCCCTTGTTCCCTTGATCCTTTTACTTTCTCTTTTTGGCCTCTGATATTTGCCCATCTTTCCACATTAGCATCATTTAAGACTGCAAGTAAGAAGCTGTTTAGTGGCTTCTCTACATAATGAAATAGGGCTAGATGTTTCCTTCCTCTTTGAAGGAATTGCTTTCCCTTCAGCACCTAGAGTGGCCAAGTGATGAAAGTGTCCTCATTCTTTGAGGATAAACTCAAATGTTGCTTCTGCTCTGAAGCCTCTCTGCCGTCAATGCCAGCAGAGTCCATTGCTCCTGTGCTCCTACAGATACTTATATTAAAGCAATTGCCATTTTGTATTTGAAATTTTCATGTACCTATTCATCTTTTCCAATATACAATATACAACAAGAACAAGCATATTTCATTCATCTCTGCAATCCCAATACCTGAACACAAGACACAATATTATGGTCACTGCTCAAAGCATGATTGATGACTTACTGGAGGAGTGAATACACAAATAATTCTGCGTATACTACATCATTTCCCCTGCTTTATAATGTTTGCTTTAGAAAATGTTAAGCTTAAAATCATTTACCATTTTTATGTTAAAGACTCAAAGTACAAGGATGAACGTTTAAAAAAAGAACCCTAAGCACTAAAACCTGAATACACCCTGTGATATGAACACTTTTTACAACTATTTTTCCGTACATGTCTCTAAATAAATGCTAAATAGAAGAAGACAGTATTTTAACTATTTTTCACTTGCTATTTTAGACCAAGAGTTTTCATAGTTTTAAAATACTTTGAGTATCTTAGAATAGCCAATGAAAAATTGATAAACTAAACATTATGTTCATCTGAAATAATAAATACATCAGACTACGATAGGTTGAGAAGTTTACATGGGATCTTCTTGTATTCAATTGCAGTAGTATAAGATTATCTGCTATCAGAGAAAATAGGTCTATCTGGTATATCTGAGAATTCAAATAGAGGCTTTGGTATGTTTATTTTACATGAAAGCTTAATTTTCAAATCAGTGGTGAAACAATGATCTTTTTAGTAATCTGATCTCTAACCTTCTCTTTCTACCTAATGAATCATTTCTGGCATACCTACTCCCTTTTCTCCAACCTCTTCCATGGGTCCTAAATGAACAGCAACCCATATTTCTTCCTTACCTGCAAATATAACATGCTTAACTGGTTTTCCATATGATGGTAATCAATCAGTTCCCGGTCTGACAGTAGCTCAGATCATGAAATCCTTATTGCAAAATTCAGACTTAACTTGAAGATAGTAGGGAAAACCACTAGACCATTCAGGTATGACCTAAATCAAATCCCTTAGGATGATACAGTGGAAGTGACTAATAGATTCAAGGGATTAGATCTGAAAGAAAGAGTATCTGAAGAACTACGGACAGAGGTTTGTCACATTGTACAGGAGGTGGTGATCAAGACCATCGACAAGAAAAAGAAATGCAAAAAGGCAAACTGGTTGTCTGAGGAGGCCTTACAAATAGCTGAGAAAGGAAGAGAAGCTAAAGTCAAGGGAGAAAAGGAAAGATATACCCATCTGAATGCAGAGTCCCAAAGAATAGCAAGAAGAGACAGGAAAGCCTTCCTAAATGATCAATACAAAGAAATAGAGGAAAACAATAGAATGGGAAAGACTAAAGATCTCTTCAAGAAAATTTGAGATACCATGGGAACATCTCATGTAAAGATGGGCACAATAAAGGACAGAAACTGTATGGAACTAACAGAAGCGGAAGATACTAAGAAGAGATGGCAAGAATACACAGAAGAACTATACAAAAAAGATCTTCATGACCCAGATAACCACGATGGTGTGATCTCTGACCTAGAGCCAGACATCCCGGAATGCAAAGTCAAGTGGGCCTCAGGAAGCATCATTACGAACAAAGCTAGTGGAGGTGAAGGAATTCCAGCTGAGCTTTTTTAAATCCTAAAAGATGATGCTGTGAAAGTGCTGCACTCAATATGCCAGCAAATTCGGAAAACTCGGTGGTGCCCACAGGACTGGAAAAGGTCAGTTTTCATTCAATTCCAAAGAATTTTGAAACCATCATACAACTGAGCTCATTTCACATGCTAGCAAAGTAATGCTCAAACTCCTTCAAGTGAGGCTTCAGCAGTACATCGAATAAGAGCTTCAGGTGTACAAGCTGGAATCAGAAAAGGCAAAACAACCAAGTATCAAATTGCCAACATCCATTGGTTCATAGAAACAGCAAGGACATTCCAGAAAAAATCTACTTCTGCTTCATTGACTATGCTAAAGCCTTTTACTGTGTGGATGACAACAAATGTGGAAAATTGTTAAAGAGATGGGAATACCAGACCATCTTACCTGCCCCTTGAGAAACCTATATGCAGGTCAAGAAACAACAGTTAGAATCAGACATGGAACAACAGAGTGGTTCCAAATTGGGAAAGGAATATGTCAAGGCTGTATATAGACCTCCTGCTTATTTAACTTATATGCATATTGCAACATGCTGGGCTGCATGAATCACAAGCTCGAATCCAGATTGCTGGGAGAAATATCAAATCCTCTGATAAGTAGATGATACCACTCTAATGGCATAAAGTGAAATGAACTAAAGAGTCTCTTCATGAAAGTGATACAGGAGGGTGAAAAAAACTACCTTAAAATTCAACACTCAAAAAATGAAGATCATGGCATCCAGTCCCATCACCTCATGGCAAACAGGCATGGAAAAAGTGGAAACAGTAGCAGATTTCCTCTTCCTGGGCTCCAAAATCACTGCAGAACAGTTACTGCAGCCACAAAATTAAACGATGCTTGCTCTTTGGAATAAAAGCTGTGACAAACCTAGAAAGCATATTAAAAAGCAGAAACATCACTTTGCTGACAAAGGTCTGTATAGTCAAAGCTACACTTTTTCAAGTAGTCATGTACGGGTATGAGAATTGGACCATAAAGAAAGCTTAGCGCCAAAGAATTGATGCTTTCAAAGTGTGGTGCTGCAGAAGACTCTTGAGAGTCTGTTGTACATCAAGTTGATCAAACCAGTCAGTCATAAAGGAAATCAACCCTGATTATTCATTGGAAGGACTGATGCTGAAGCTGAAGCCCCACTTCCAATATTTGGCCACCTGATGAGAATAGCCAACTCATTGGAAAAGACCCTGATGCTGAGAAAGATGAGGGCAGGAAGAGAAGGGGGCAGCAGAGGATGAGGTGTTTGGATGGCATCATCCACTCAATGAACATGAGTTTGAGCAAGCTCCGGGAGATAGTTTAGGATAGGGAAGCCTGGTGTGCTGCAGTCTATGGGGTTGCAAAGAGTGAGACACGACTTAGTAATTCAACAACAACAACAACACAGTGGACTTACAATGTTTCTGTGTACAGCAAAGTGATTCAGATACATATATATATATATATATATATATATATATATATATATATATATATATAAATTCTTTTTCAAGTTCTTTTCATTATAGGTTATTACAAAATATTAAATAGTTCCTTGTGCTATACAGTAGGCCCCTGTTATCTTGTATTATTTTAATTTGCTAATTGTTTTGTGACTTTTGTTCTGTTTACTGAAATGACTATGCTTCACTATGGCAGGGACAGCCTTTGCCTCTTTTGGTCCCTCTTGGCCCTGCTTAAGAGCATGACAAACACCACATCACAGCAGACACAAGAAAAAGCAGCAAAAATTAAGTAGCAACCAGTTATTTCAGGCCTTCGGCTTCTAGACTGTTATTTCTTCCAAGGAAAGTAGAAAAACTGACAGTGTAATATTGGGCAAAGGAGTCTGTAAAGTTAAATGATGTTAGAAGTCAGAAGAAAAAGGACAAAAAAATTAAAAGTGGTGGTACCTTTGAGGGCCTCTAAGTGTTGAGTAGTGAACGGTTTGTCAGATAAGGAAGGTAGCTTGAACACCTGCCAGAATAACTGGCCTCCACTCTGTGATTATGTGAGTATGCTTTTTAACTGTGAGTATTACTTTTTTATTATTTGTTCTCCAACTGGAACCATATTCAGAGTAAGGTTTTAATTTTGAAAGCATGTGCTTTTTTTTAAATGTGAGTTTTAGAGATTTGTTGCATTCATAAGCACAATTTTATTCTATTCAGCACATTCAGTATTTTTTCCATTTGAAGGACATCTGATTTTATCAAAGTTCATAAGACTACTAAGTCCACTTAACAGAAACTCATTTCCGAGCAGTAATTGCTGAAATCCATTTCTTAATTCAGGGATACCTATCATCTATGATAAAGTTTTTCAATTGTTAAAGAGCCTTAGACAGCTAAAACAATTACTCAGAGTCATTGAAACGCATTTCTTATTCTGAATATGTTGCTTTCTATTGAGAAGGCCTTTTGAAAATGTTAGCAGAGTTCTCTGAGTGGAAAGAAGCCTGATGGGGACTCAGATCTGCCACTTATGCAACCCCATGACTCTGAGCAAGTCCTTTCCTTTCTGGGTCTCAGGAAGTCTTTTCTTCCTATAAGATCAGATATGGAAGATGAAATAGAAAGGGGAAAAGATCAAATGGATACAGAAGATCAAACAGAAGAATGAAAAGTGGAAGCAGTGACAGATTTTATTTTCATGGGCTCCAAACTCACTGTGGATGGTGACTGTAGCTATGAAATTAAAAGCCGCTTGCTCCTTGAAAGAAAACTTATGACAAACCTAAACAGAAAATTAAAAAGCAGAGATACCACTTTGCCGATAAAGGTCCATATAGTCAAAGCTATGGTTTTTCCAGTAGTCATGTACGGGTGTGAAAGTTGGACCATAAAGAAGGTTGAGCACTGAATAACTGATGCTTTCAAACTGTGGTGCTACAGAAGACTCTTGAGAGTCGCTTAGACTGCAAGGAGATCAAACCAGTCAATCCTAAAGGAAATCAACCCTGAATATTCATTGGAAGGACTGATGCTGAAGCTGAAGCTCCAATACTTTGGCCACCTGAGACGAAGAGCCAACTCATTGGAAAAGACCCTGATGCTGAGAAAGATTGAAGGCAGGATGAGAAGGGGATGAAAGAGGATGAGATGGTTGGATGGCATCACTGACTCAATGGACATGAGTTTGAGCAAACTCTAGGAGATAGTGAAGGTCAGGGAAGCCTGGCATGCTGCAGTCCATGGGGTCACGAGTAGTCGGACACGTGTGACTTAGTGACTGAACAACAACAATAACAAACAAGATCAGAGTATTGAACTAAGTGGTCTATGAAGATTCTGGCATTCTAGTATGACTTTAGGATACTGAGGAAAGAGAAAAGAGGAAACCAAATAATGGGACATTGGGTTGTATAGACCCAGTATAGAGGTATCATATGAACTGGGCCCATTTGGATCTCTTCAGAAGAAACAAATTTCTGAGAATCCAAGGCTGGAGATTCTCTACCCTATGTTGACATGATACCTCAGCACCCCTGTAGTACCTCTGCCAATAGAGATAGGGGCCTCCTTTGACAAAAAGCACACAGATAACAGCCCCCAACCTTCTCAGGAGCATCACTGCTAATGGTTAAGCTGAATGCTCTGGACTCAGATACATTCAGATTCAAACTTTTGCTCTGCTGACTTTCTAAATGTGTGATCTTACGCAAGTTTTTCAACCTCTGTAGAGACTCAGCTTTCTCATTTAGAAGATTCAGTGACATAATACATATAAAGTGCTTAGTAGAGGGACTGATCTCTAATCACTCAGATGGCGGCTGCTATTATTATATTCATCGTGGTTTTTAACAGAAGCACCTTAGCCATCTCTCTAAACATTTCACCTCTCTATATTACAGCCAAAAGAAACCCCACTTCTCTTTCTACAATGTCCTTTATGTGAATTCCCAGTTACAGCCAAGCTAATCTACTCACTCTCTTACAATTCTTCTGATACGTAACCAGTCCTACATCTTTGCTTGAGCTCTACCCACTGCCTTACCTGTTGACTCTCCCCTTTCTCCACCTTCGATAAATATTC
The DNA here is from genome assembly GCA_024291935.2 of Okapia johnstoni. Classification (NCBI taxonomy): domain Eukaryota; kingdom Metazoa; phylum Chordata; class Mammalia; order Artiodactyla; family Giraffidae; genus Okapia; species Okapia johnstoni. The sequence continues at coordinate 90,285,263 of CM044305.1, forward strand.
TATTTGTCCCATTCCCTTGTCCTCCATGAAACATCCCTAACTACTTCAACTGACAAGGATTACTTTTTCCTCTGAAGACAGTATTTTACTATGTAAAATCACTTGCTTGAGAATTTATCACAAAAACTGCCTTGTAGTTGGAGGCATTAAAAATTATAGCCAGAATGACTTCACTTCTTACATGTGACTGCTTTGATGGCAGACACTGTACTGCACTCTTTTGTTTCCCCCTTCAGTGCCTAGCATAGAGTCGAGGTTCAATAATTTTTTTTTAATTAACCCACGAACAAACCTTCAGTTCAGTTCAGTTCAGTCACTCAGTTGTGTCTGACTCTGCGACCCCATGGACTGCAGCACACCAGGCCTCCCTGTCCATCACCAGTTCCTGGAGTTTACCCAAACTCATGTCCACTGAGTTGGTGATGCCATCCAACCATCTCATCCTCTGTCGTCCCCTTCTCCTCCCACCTTCAATCTTTTCCAGCATCAGGGTCTTTTCCAATGAGTCAGTTCTTCTCATCGGGTGGCCAAAGTATTGGAGCTTCAGCTTCAGCATCAGTCCTTCCAGTGAATATTCAGGACTGATTTCCTTTAGGATGGACTGGTTTGATTTCCTTGCAGTCCAAGGGACTCTCAAGAGTCTTCTCCAACACTACACTTCAAAAGCATCAATTCTTCGGCGCTCAGCTTTCTTTATGGTCCAACTCTCACATCCATACATGACTACTGGAAAAATGAACAAACCTAGGTCCATCTTTATAAGACAAGTTGCACTACAAATTCCTTTGGGCCTGGGCTATCCGATATGATAGGCAGTAGCCACATATGGCTCTTAAAACACTTGAAATGTGGCCAGTCCAAAATGAAATGTGCTGTGTACATATATTACACACCTGATTTTCTAAGACTTTGTACCAAAACAGAATGTAAAAGCTCACTTATAGTACTTCCACGTTGAAATGATAATATTTTTAATGTATTAGGCTAAATAAAATGCATTAAAATTAACTTCACATGTTTCTTTTGACAATTTTAATGTGACTACTAGGTAATTTTAAATTATATATGTGACACACATTATATTTCTACTGCACAGCACTGCTGTGGTCCTTTGAAAATATAAAGTGTGTGAACACACTGATAATTAGATGCACTAATTACGTTACCACTGTTCTTTCCAGAGAACACCTATAACAACCTGCTGGTGTTGCAATTTCATGTCCACTCTGATCTAGTGCTGTAGGTGTGAACTGCTCACAGGTCCTTGGAGAGAATGGGAGCTCCCAAAGCCTATGCCAGAGGGGGACCAGACTGCAGATACTCAATAAAGGAATATACTACAGTCAGGCCATTTCTGTCCAGCTTAATATGTTTTTGTTATTAATTAAGAAGCTTGAAAGCTCCCTGGTGAAATACTGAAATAAAATACAATCAAGTGGTTTATGCCTGCGAGTGGGGATGGTGGCAAACGAATAAACTGAATGATCAGTGTTGGATGACGATATTGATTTTAAGGCAGTAGTTGGGAAACTAAAGAGCTTCCATTGATCAGAAATCACTCAGGAGCCCTTGGAACGTTCAGAGACCATTTGTACTTTTACGCTGACTGTGGCTACAAAAGCTGTCTTCTGAATGAGAACCCCATCTTTCTCATAGCGTTATTCAACCTAGGAACCACTGAGTGCTCTGCACATGCAACTTCTATAGCTGTTGTGGGGCTGCCAAAGATATCAGCTAGAGCTGCAAGACTCGAGGTCATAGACTCATGGCCTTACTATGGTCCACAGTGCCAGGGAAGACTTCACAAAGGAATCAAGATTGGAGGTGACCTTGAAGGGCATACCGCCTTGGATCAGAGACCATTTGTTATCTACAGTCTGTCACAGCAAAGAACAAAAGGATGAAAAGGAGAAGGAAAGCAGGCGGAGGCTACACATCTCGAAATGTATCAATAGAAGGCGAGGAGGGGATGGCAAAGAAGAAATTCAACTGTGAGACTTTGAACATGTTTCATTCTCATCATCAAAGAGGAATAATATCTTTCCTGTTTTATTGTGAAATCTAATGAGTAACATCACATGAAAGCACACATTCCATCATTGAAGACTGGCTCCCTCATCCTTCGTTTAGGGATAGATGTCTCAGCTTCTGATCTGGACACCTGATGTACACCTGCAACTGCTGTTGGTTCCTAAGTTCTTGCCTATGAGGATCTTAACCCTGATGTTGATCTCTATCTGGTTACTAGAGCTAATTTAAGGTGTATTTTTTACTTCTGAAGAGACAGTCCACCTCAGTAAAGATGAAGGCAGCTGGATAAAGCTCTCATGGAACATTAGGAGCCATGATTTTCATCAAAATCAAGAGCAAAATAAGCCATTAGTCTGAGCAAGTGAGTATTCACTCTCTGATCCTACACTTCAAACTGGACGCACAAACACAAGCATAACATATCCTCAGCCAGTCCTACTCACCCTATGAGACTCTATTTTCATACTTCTGAGGACTTCAGTACAAAGTGCAATTCCATTCTGGCAAAGTATTGCAAGATCTGCAAACCATGCGCTTCACACACCCTCTGTTTTAATTCATCTATAGAAAGAAGACAGCCAGGGGGCATGTGGGGGGAGGGGAGTATCTTTTAAAGGCAGCATTGCTTCTGCTTTATTTCTGTAACACACCTTCATCACCCCTAGCTGCTACCTCATGAGGTTTGGAACAGATGGCAGTTGGTTTTGTTAATTCCTGGAGTAAAGACAAAAACTAGTGGGTATGCTGGGTACAGTCACAAGTTATCCTAAGACAACCAGAGCACATAATAAGCTAAGCTCTGTATAGGCAACCGGGCAGAAATGAAATAAAGATGGTGCACCTCTGCTCTGGCCTGACGACATGAGGTGGGAGAAGTCTGCGTGGGTCCAAAAACATGGAGATCTCCTCTGAGAGATCACCTGTCAAATTACTTTCAAAGAGAGAAGAAACTTTCCTAAGGATAATGAGGGCCTTTCAGCATAATGGTCACCTCTGACAGGGAATAGATACTGACTGGGGTATGAAGGAACCTTCTGGGGATGATGAAAATATAAATATCCCAGTGCATAGTTTTGATCTGCAGAGTATTTTCACAGATGGACCTATGTATTGGGATGGCCAAAAAGTTCGTTTGGGTTTTTCTTATGGGAAAACTCGAACAAAGTTTTTGGCAAAGTCAATAAAAACTCACTAAGCAAATGCACTGAGGATTTCTGCATTTTACTGTATGCAAGTTATATCTCATTTAAAAAGAGAAAGACAAATATCATATGCTATTGCTAATATGTGGAACCAAAAAGCGATACAGATACATTTATCTACAAAACAGAAACAGACTCACAGACATAGAAAATAAACCTATGGTTACCAAAGGGGAAAGTCAGGGAGAGATAATTTAGGAGTTTGGGATTAACAGATACACACTACTATAAATAAAATAGATAAACAAGAAGAGCCTACTGTATAGCACAGGAAACTCAATATTTTGTGATAACCTATAAGGGAAAAGAATCTGTAAAAGAAAGTTGTGTGTATGTGTGTGTGTGTGTAACTGAATCACTTTGCTGTACACCTGAAACTAACATTCAACTTCAACAAAATTTTTAAGTCTTTTTTGAATGATTAATTCACTCATGAACGGGCCTGAAGGAAGACTCCAGCCTTGCTGTTGTGAGCCACGTCAACTGGTACAGCCCTTTTGGAAAGCAATTTGCCACCATGTATCAAGAGCCTTAAAATAGATTCAGAACCTTTGACTGAGTAATTCCATTTCTGGGTGTCACTCCTAAGGAAATAATGTGAAACGTGAGAAAATCTATGTATAGGACGATGGGCTAAATAATTGTCAAGAAGATGTACTTGTTTGTCAGTGACTAGGTTTTATTCTGTGAGCATCAGGTTTAAAAAGGATACAAAACCCTTATGTATACTTTCTATTTGAGTAGTATTAATATCTGAGCTGTTAAACTAGTAGATAATACGGATCTGCTGCTGCTGCTGCTGCTGAGTCGCTTCAGTCATGTCCGACTCTGTGCGACCCCATAGACGGCAGCCCACCAGGCTCCTCCGTCCCTGGGATTCTCCAGGCAAGAACACTGCAGTGGGTTGCCATTTCCTTCTCCAGTGCATGAAAGTGAAAAGTGAAAGTGAAGTCACTCAGTCGTGTCCGACTCTTCGCGACCCCATGGACTGCAGCCTACCAGGCTCCTCTGTCCATGGGATTTTCCAGGCAAGAGGACTGGAGTGGGGTGCCATTGCCTTCTCCAATACGGATCTGAAGAGGCTTCAATTAAGATGTTAAAATTATATTGTGCCATAGGAAGTGGATACTTTCTTCTTGTGTAAGTAACAATTTCGGTATAAATTTTGTAGTAAATTTTCATTCTTGAAAATGGAGAAAATACAGATGAGCACAAAGAGAAGTATAAACATTACTTGTAAACTTATACTATTAAAAAAATCAAACAAAACCAAACCTTGTATGTACATTATGACTTGTCCTGACAAAAGAAACATAGAGAATGAAAAAGACAAAAACCACTCCCTTATAATTATAATGTCGTGATGATGGAATTTCAGGTGATTTCTTTTGAGTCTCTGTCCTAAATTTGTCTTAGAATCACTTTGTGTCTGTGGACAACATATCCAGTGTTTGTGTTTCCTATGAAATATAATTATATCACTTTTACAAAATCAAACAATAGGGAACCTAAGGGTGTCAGGATGGTCCTGTTCTTATCAATTGCACCAGGGTCTTTGGTATCAAGCCAGAAAGATGAACATTGGCTTAACAATATCATACTTCTCAAGATAATACCAGACCCTACACTGACTCTCTTATACGAGTACCAAGCTTTACATAGAACACTTTTACATGAATGCATAAAATTTAGGGAAAGAGCCTATAATAAAAATGCAAATGTAAAGGAGCCTGTGGATCCCATAGACCACAAAGGCCTCGCTAGGATGGACCAGGAACCCTGTGCCCCAAATGGGGACATGACCACAGAGGTAAAGCCTTTAGGTGACCAGCTTTGTCCTTCAGATTCTTGTCTTTTCCTAAGAAATTTTGATCACCCTTGATTTATTCTGCTAGGTGAGTGATCCAGAGGAAGCAAGTTGAGACATTTTTATCACTGCCAATAACAAAAGCAAGCACTTTCAAGTGTTTTTCATCATCCCCTGCTACTTCTTGCATTTCAAACCCAAATTTTTAAATTCTTGTCACTTCTCAAAATTTCTAGAGATTTTCTCCTTTTACCTGTGAAATCTGAAGACAATTTCACCTTCGCCTTCCAGGTTTTCCATTAGCTAAAGCCATTAGAAAGAGCCTGTACCTTGTCTTTATGAGGCCTCCTTCAAAGTGGGCTGTCACTGGGGTTGATGGTCCAGTTACAAGATTGAAGACTTGGGCTCTGTAAAGAACTGCTCTTAAAAAGTAATTAGTGAGGTTCCCAGGCCCAAGCTTTTACACCCAATGTGGAAAGTCCCAGGGCATTTTACCTCGGGTGAATACATAAATTCCACTCATCACACATACTTTTCCACCACTGCGAGTGGCAATGGTTACATCCACAGAATACAACAGAAGGTAGTGGGGGGCAGAGGGATGCTGGGGGTTGTTTTGTTTTTCAAATTTCAAACAAGAACAGTTCTCAAGAAACTGTTTCAGGGCTTTCATTTTTCTAGAACTTTTCTTCCTTTTAAGGTATCTCTGAAAGCTAACTATAAATCCTGTGAGCAATCTACCATTTCAATATCCTGGATTAAAGCCCAAATCATAAACATGAAGAGAAAGAGGTTTTCCAGACACGTGACCAAAAGAGGCCAGGAAACAACTCTGAAATACTGTGGTATTATTAGGGGCATACAAAACGCCACTAACTGGCTTTATTAAAAAGCAAAACACTTTGCCAACAGGGACATCCATCTCCTCGTCTGTAAAACGAAGGGTTGCAACCAAACAGTCTCTCAGTTGCCAGGTTCTCCAGTCCAAAATGAGGGCCTAGGAGGGGATTTGAGCGAAAATCTCTATTTCTGAGACAAGGAGGACTAATAATGGGCTGGCTTCTCCACAGTGAGGCCCAGCAACTTACAGACATTCCATTGCACACAGGCCTCGTCCAGTTACATTCTGGACACTGCTGCTCGCTTCTCAGAACAGAGATGCTGCGGAAATGGTTCTCATCTACTAAAATGTACCCAACAGCTGTACTTAATGAGGACCGGGAGGAACACACACGTTCTGCTCCAGGGCCAGACAAAGGGGTCAGGCCTGTCTTAGGCCGAAGCCACCCAAGGCAACAATGCTTCTCTTCACAGTGAGCTTTCCCACCTGTCAACAAATGCTTAAGGCAACAGGATGAATATGAAACAGCTGAGCTGGACACCAAAGCCAAGAGAAGCAGCTGTTCCTTGCCTTTCAGTATAAAAAGCAGGGCAGTAATGTGGAAAAGGGGCTGCTGGTGTATAAATAAGACCACTCTGAACATTCTCTTCTCTCTGCAGTTTTTAGGACTATGTTATTTAACGGAAGAAACTGTAGGACAACCAAGAGTTTTATGGATGGGGAGGCTAAATAAGACAAAATCATAGGAGACAAAAGATAATAACATGTGACCATGGGGAGGGGAGGGACAACTAGGGAGTCATTGACCTTCAGAATTAAACTTCAATGGAGAGACTAGCTTTCATCAAATTATTTACTTGAGTGGTGCTGGGAAAACTGGTCAACCACTTGTAAAAGAATGAAACTAGAACACTTTCTAACACCATACACAAAATAAACTCAAAATGGATTAAAGATCTAAATGTAAGACCAGAAACTATAAAACTCCTAGAGGAAAACATAGGCAAAACACTCTCTGATATAAATCACAGCAGGATCCTCTATGACCCACCTTCCAGAGTAATGGAAATAAAAGCAAAAATAAACACATGGGACCTAATTAAACTTAAAAGATTTTGCACAACGAAGGAAACTATAAGCAAGGTGAAAAGACAGCCTTCAGAATGGGAGAAAATAATAGCAAACAAAGCAACTGACAAAGAATGAATCTCAAAAATATACAAGCAGCTTCTGCAGCTCAATTCCAGAAAAATTAATGACCCAATCAAAAAATGGGCCAAAGAACTAAACAGACGTTTCTCCAAAGAAGACATACAGATGGCTAACAAATACATGAAAAGATGCTCAACATCACTCATTATCAGAGAAATGCAAATCAAAACCACAATGAGATACCATCTCATGCCAGTCAGAATGGCTGCTATCAAAAAGTCTACAAACAATAAATGCTGGAGAGGGTGTGGAGGAAAGGGAACCCTCTTACACTGTTGGTGGGAATGCAAACCAGAATTGAAAGAGACACGTGTACCCCAGTGTTCACTGCAGCACTGTTTACAATAGCCAGGACATGAAAGCAACCCAGATGTCCATTGGCAGACGAATGTATAAGAAAGCTGTGGTACATATACACAATGGAATATTACTCAGCCATCAAAAAGAATGCGTTTGTATCAGTTCTAATGAGGTGGATGAAACTGGAGCCTATTATACAGAGTGAAGTAAGTCAGAAAGAAAAACACCAATACAGTATATTAACGCATATATATGGAATTTAGAAAGATGGTAACAATGACCCTATATGCGAGACAGCAAAAGAGACACAGATGTAAAGAACAGACTTTTGGACTCTATGGGAGAAAGCTAGGGTGGGATGATTTGAGAGAATAGCATTGAAACATGTATATTATCGTATGTGAAATAGATCACCAGTCCAGGTTTGATGCATGAGACAGGGTGCTCAGGGCTGATGCACTGAGATGACCCAGAGGGATGGGATGCGGAGGAAGGTGGGAGGGGGTTTCAGGATGGGGAACACATGTACACCCATGGCTGATTCATGTCAGTGTATGGCAAAAAACACAACAATATTGCAAAGTAATTAGCCTCCAATTAAAATAAGTAAATTAATTTTTAAAAAATTATTCACTTGAAAAAGTTCATCTTCCCACCAGTTCTTCAGTATCCACGGTTTGAAGCTCATTTCTCTGAATGTTTTAATAAAAACTAATTCTTCTTTGAATTTATAAATTGGATTTAAGATCAAGACTTGTAAATTTGAGCTGCACTATGATTATGAAGAGGACCAGAATATACCACCCCAAATGATGCCTCTTTGGCATAAGAATTATACTGAGAGAGAGCATGCATACTCAGTCGTATCCAAGTCTTTGCAACTCCATGGACTGTAGCCCTCCAGGCTCCTCTGTTCATGGGATTTTTCAGGCAAGAATACTGGAGTGGGTTGCCATTTCCTCCTCCAGGGGATCTTCTGGACCCAGGGATTGAACATGTGTCTCCTGCGTCTCCTGCATTGACAGGAGGATTCTTTACCACTGAGTTATACTGAGCTGAAGGCAATTGAGAAACAAGAGACATAGAGGAATTTGCTGCCCTTCCCCTTTTAGCCAAAAAGCAGGGTATAAATTTCTCGCTGTGAAAGCAGCCTCTGTCCAGTCTCCCAAACCAGGAATGGACAAGTGATATCACTGGAGACAGAAAATCAACATGGAGATGGGTCTGCACAAACAAGCCTTACCAAAATAACCTTTCTCTGCCATTAGTTTTCCCAATATAGTTACCTTCCCACAATTTTCCACTCCTAGAAGCCCAAACCCCTTTTCCTTTGCCTTGTCAAATAAAATAAAGTGTTAGTCGCTCAGTTGTGTCTGACTCTTTGTGATCCCAGGGACTGGAGCCCACCAGGCTCCTCTGTCCATGGAATTTTCCAGGCAAGAATACTGGAGTGGGTTGCCATTTCCGTCTCCAGGGGATCTTCCCAACCCAGGGATCAAACGGAGGTTTCCTGCATTCCTACCTCTGAGCCACGAGGGAAGCCCTTTCAACTTCTCCACAAATACATTGCCCTCTGCTAAAATGGTATCTAAGCCCCCAGTATTTAACCACCTTTTTGGCTCTTTATTTCTTTTCTATGTAGGCCTCCATGCACATAAAAAGTAAAACATTAACATCGCATACACACATACAGTATGTGCACACACACATACACACAGATGCATGCACACACAGAGTCACTCACACATGCATACCGCGTTCACACATATAATCACTTATGCACAGAAACACTGTAAGAGGGAGATTTTAGTTGTGCTCAAAGTAAAGGCAAAGGAGGCTAGAACACAGGAGGAATGAATTTCTAGTAAGGGTGTTAACAACAGCAGACGTCTAAGTTTTAACATTTTTCACCAATCAAATTCTGAAATTTGTTGACTCTTCCAAAGGACAATATTGACTCAGGTTGTATGAGTTTTATATTTAAAGCAAAATATGCTCTTGATACATTTTCAATAACTGGATGGAGATGTATTCAGAAACAAACTATGTAAATCTAATAAGGCAAAACCAAGAACATTGATGATATTAATATCTGGTTAAATAATTCTCATTTAGTTAATAAGCTGTAAGCAAATAATATTTAAGGTTTGTTGCTGTTGATTTTTGTTAACAGCTTTATTGAGATATAATTCACATAACACACATCTCACACATTTAAAATGAACCATTCAATGTTCCTTAGTATATTCACAGATATGTACAACCCTCACCACAATCAATTCTAGAGTATTTTTCATCAGTCCCCAAGGAAACCCCACACCCCTTAGCCATCATCCCCCAACCCTAGGCAATCACTAATCTACTGTCTGTCTTTGTAGATTTGCCTACTGTTCTTGTTTTAAGTTTCTAATTACACTAAATTTATATAGCATAAAATATATTTATATGTTTGTATGTTTTGTTTCAGCTAACATTATAAGTTTTTTCTAATGTTAATTACCAAGCTTTCCTTTAAAAATAACTCCACAGAGTAATCTGTCTAGAGAGTAGATTTATGATAACACATTTAACTCCTTGTTATTAGAAGTTTAGATACTTTCCACTCCCCTTTATTCTGATCAGTTTATGTTGCATTGGTCCCTGAGCAAAACCAATTGATAAGCGATTCATTCATATGAATGCAAGTCCCAGCCTGTGACACTAAGGGCCATGCCACCCTTCCTTCAAGCCTACATTTTCCCTCTCTGTCAGGATTTATTGCTCAGCCAAGATTCTGGCCATGAAACCCTTGGCATGAGTGGCTAACCTTGTCAAGGGGAAACTAGGGCTCAAAAGTGACCTGTGTGACAAGTTGTCAGATGCCAGATGCCAAGTGTCCTGTTATCTTCCTGATCTGATCACTATCACACACAGAATACCATTCTTCCATTCCACACTGCAATCTGATGCTCTTGGGCTGCAGCCAGAATCACACAGCAATCAGGAAACCTGCAAGAACCTCGCCTCCCCCCTCCAGCATACTCAGGAAGGAAGTGGGCAAGAGGCTTCCAAGGGCATTCACAGGAAAGGAAGTTGCACATTCCACTGTCTCCAAATACAAGAAGTCATGAGACAAAACCCAGCAGATCTGGAGGGAACATGTTTTCAGGACACCATCAGCAGTAACCCCAAACTGATCACGACCACTGTGAAGGACCTAACAACACCAACCACAGCAAACACTCATTGAGCACTTACATGCTTTTATATGCACTATCTCACTTAATTCTCACAACACAAACTTGGAGATGCATATTTCTATTATGGGCAAATCAAAAAGCCGAGGCTCCCATGCTCAGTTATCTGCTCAAGATCACACAGCCCCCTGTCCCTTCACCCGCCACAAAAAGCAGCAGAGGCAGAATTCAAATCTAGGTCTTCCTCATGCCAAAGTTCAAGCCCTCTGGCTCATTTAAATGTCATCCTCAGGACTTCCTTGGTGGTCCAGCAGTTAAGAATCCACCTTGCAACGTAGGGGATGTGGGTTCCATCCCTGGTCGGGGAACTAAGATCCCACATGCCATGCGGCAACTAAACTTAAGCATGAGCGCCACAACTACAGAGCCCGTGTGTCTCAACCAGAGAGCCCGTGTGCTCTGGAGCCTGCACACCACAAGGAAAGATCCCACATGATACAACCAAGACCTCACTCAGCCCAAGAAAAGTAAATTTAAAACTAAATAAATCCAGGACAGATACTCGTGTATCTGTCCTCTTGTTCCAAAAGAAAAGAAAAAAGATAATATCACATATTTCTTAAATACCTGCTATGTACCAAGACCTGGGTAACACACCTACTCACACACAAACGCCCAAGACACGTGGAATTAAAGATACTTCTCATTTCCCAGTTCAACAAATCGAGACTTGGGGGGGATAAAGGATTCATCTGATAGTTAACCTCCTAGCTAACACATGGCCCCGCCATGAGGAAATCCCTGATTCCAACTGAAAAATCTTATCGTTAAACCAAAGCTGAAAGAAAAATGCCTTTGCTTTAGGTCATTGATAAACTCAGGGTTGATGACACCAACATTATTTGAAGAGTCAAGGCTCAGGAAATTGTTCTTTGGCAGCGTTTTAGGAAAGCAGGTTAAACGTGGCTCAGGGGGTAATAAGTTTTGAATCCTCAGTTTTGCAATGTAGGATAAACTCAGTGGAAACGATATAATTTTCTTTGTGATTTGAGAATTGCACATCACACACAAATGTGAACTTCGGCAAAGCTTTGTAGCTCACCTTTCCACTTAACAGACCTCTTGGGAAGCAGAAAAATATGACAGTTATGCAAATAGCAGTGTTGAGCCAATTACATAGAAAAGTGGGTGTACTTAAAGGGAAAAAAAAGGTTTGACAAAACTTAAGCCTCCCTCCTTAACAATGAGGAGTTTAAACTCAAAGACATTTTTGGCAAACACAAGGGCATAGGTGGCTCTGGCTTATTCTCTAGGTGTTATTAGTTCCAGAGGTCTCCTGGTCTTTTGTTTTCAGCTTTTAATAAGCCAAGTACTCTCTAATGATATTTTAAGTGAGTTGCTAAAATGTTTGGGACTCATTTCCCTGTGTTGAGCTCCACGGAGATGATTTTCTGCAAGTAAATAAAAATAAGCATTTAAAAGATTTCTTCGCTCATCAAATGGTGAGGAAATCTATTCCTTTTAGCCTGTTCTATGCTTGAAAAGGTTAGTGTGGCCTTTGGAAAATACCAGGCTGTGCATTCCGTACACTGTTAATGATTCCTGGGATGCTCTGACACTTTCGAGTACATCTTAACCTTTTTAAAATGGGGCCTCCATTGTCTTACCTTAATAAGCAGTTTGTTCACCTTATGTCTTACAAAGGCCACCACGGTGGAAAATACATACAAGAGGTAAAGCCATATGGAAGAGAAGTGTAACAGGAGAAGTAGGACGGAGGACCATTTCCAGCAAACAGACCTGCAGAGTCCCCCGCCCCCATCTCTGACAGCAACCCTGTTAGGACAGCTGCTCGCTTCAACAATACCCCATGATTACGCCTCGTTTCAGCATCTTTCTGGAAGTCCTCATCTAACTGTAGCTGTATGAACTGAATTCTTGTACATTTATATGTCTCCTTGAAGCCACCAAACTCCAGGCTCACCAAGCGGTCCCTATGGTTTAGAGAACCAGACTGATGAAAAATCTGCTATATTCATTTCACTTTCCTATTTCAATGCCTCACCTATTCTGGTAGCGAGCACCCCGACCTGTCCCAAGTCCTCTTTCAAATTCTAGATCTCATTCATCTCGACACATTCTTCAGCACAGTTCCAGGACCCCGTTTTTGGGTCAGCTGTCCCCTCCTCCAGACTCCTGTGGTACTTTATTTTTCTTGGCAGCTTGGAACACTTATTGAGCATCAAACATTGGCAACACTGTCAGCTGGGATCTGGGATTACCATACCTGAGTCACACCGTACCTTCCCTCGATGAGCTCAAGATCTGTGGAATTTCTGTGACGTGCAGGCAATTAATACAGGGATCTTTCTTCATGTGTCACTTGCAATTTGTCTCTCACCATGACTGACTCTCAAGGGTCCTGGCAACATAGTGCCTTGAGGTTGCTGGGGGCGGGGCATGTGTCCCCAAGGGGAGGGACGGCAGGAGAACTTAGAAAGACAGAAAACGCCCATTGGGAGCCTCTCTGGTCTTTCCACTTCTCAGGTGGAGAGATTCTTCTTTCCGGCCTTCCTGGAGGTACCCTGTTTGCTCTGAGAGGCAGCTGCCTGCCCCCTCACCCCAGCACTTTGCAAACAGTTACAGGAAGTGTTCACTCGCATATCTCTCCTGCTCAGAGGCCAGTGAGTAGCCCGAAGGAAGCAGCCAGGCTTGTTCTTTTCTTTGTCCCCTCTAGCAGCCACCTCCTCTCCCCTCCCAGATAAACAGATAAATAAAGGCAAGTGAGGGTGGGTTGGTCAGTGGCATGTCCTGATTATAAAACTAAATAATCTGAACTTGGATGTGCGTAGTTTTTTTTTTTCCATGAGATCAGTCAGAAGACATAAAACCTCTAAAAGGAAATGTATATTCATTTGTGTTTCCAGGAGAATTAAAAAAACTCTAGCTCCCACGGTCTAAAACGAGATATTCAAAACTCCATTGGACAATCTGTTCGTGGGAAATGAGGAGCCATTTAGGATTCAACAGAGCAAAGCTCAAAACTTGAGCCTTGAGGTGGCAAGAAACAGTATTATAAATCCATTTTAAAAAGAAAAGCCGAAAACGCCTAGAAAGCATTTTGCAGTACAAGAGAAAAGCAATTTACTTGTTACTGCTTCAATTTCTTAAATCATCTGGCTTCATAGATCAACACTAACTCTCTTTAAATCTACCAAATGAAATTCCATCCAATGACTCATTACTCAGAGTGAACCGCAATTTGTGATTCCAAGACTTCCTCCAGGAAATGCGGAAAAAATGATTGTCCAGGAAAACAACATAGCCCTGCCTGTGTGTAAATAGATGCTGTTCACATGCCTACCTGGGTCTGCTCCATTATGTCTCAAACTGGGAAAACATAAAAAAAAATGACTCCTCAACTTCTTGGACAGGTGTTTCTAACTAAATATAAACTCCTAATCCATGTGGGTTGGAGAAAGAAATGGCAATCCACTCCAGTATTCTTGCCTGGAAAATCCCATGGACAGAGGAGCCTGGTGGGCTACAGTCCATGGGTTGCAAGAGTCGGACACAACTTAGCGACTAAACCATTCATGCGGGGCTGAAACTGCCCCACTGGCCACAGACTGCAGGAAAATTACCAAAAAGCCTGGCGTCACTGTAATAGCCTTGCAGGCTGTGTCAGCTGAATCCCTAACTCAAACAGGAACCCTTTACAGCAGGCTCACCTGGAATGGTCCTGCTGTTCTCTTTCACTAGCTCTTCTCTCATAAATCCAGGCAAACCACCCTTTACAACGCAGCATTTGGGAAAAGAAAACCCCTCAAACAGATATAATATCTCATTCAAACTGGTCTATACTCTTCTAGACCTGTGACCGCAGATGCTTGGTGGGCATCCAGAGAGTTCCAGGCTTGACCCTATTTCCAGAATCATCCTCTCATAAACTACTTGCCAGACTGTGCATTATTTGATCCAGTCCTATCTTGTAAGGATTTATTGTTTAATTAATGGCTTGACTGTGAACCATTAACATGAGCATGAAAACAGACATAATACCCATGTTCTTTCTCTCACGAAAGAGCTGGTTTCTTTCTAGCAGAGGCACAGTGGTAGTCATCAAGTGGCTATTTGGTCGAGTGCAGCATATTTTGCAGTAATTATGTTTTTGTGGCTGTATTCTTCCTCTCTAACAGAAAAACATCCTTTTAATTATCATGAATTCTTTTCTTTTCTTTTTCTCTTTTGGCTGCACTGCGCAGCATGCAGGAACTTAAGTTCCCTGACCAGGGATGGAGCTCTCACCCCTGGCAGTGGAAGCACAGTCTTAACCACTGGTCCAGCAGGGAAGTCCCTATTACGAATTCTTTACCCATCTAATTCTTCTGTAAGTAATGGCTTTCTCCCCTCCCCCACCCCACCCTTCACCAGATTCTGGCAAGCCTACAGCAAAGCTTCAGGACACACTTTCCCTCTCCCCTGTACCTACCCCTCCTGCCTTCTCACCCTTTTCCTGCCAGAGAGCATCATCAGCTCTGTTCTCAAAGATGCCACTCACCCAATGAGATACTAACAACTAGCCCCTGGTCTCTGTGCACCCAAAAGTATGTAGGTCATTAGCAGTGCTCTCACTTTCACCAGATGGTGTTTACAGACAAGGAAGCTATGAGATCTCCAAATGATAAGCCTGGATGGAAAGAAGGGATGGTCCAAGGGGGCTTTGGCTCCTAGGACTCAGAATTATAAATTATAATATGTGAATTGAAATTAGACTCCACTTGGCAAAACTGGATTGAATATTTTATCATTCTAAGGTGGATTTTATTTTTTCCTACGAAGAAAGGACTTAATACAGAAATTCCAAAATCACATATATTACTTTGAAAAGAATGCAAGAAGGTTTTCTTTTTTCTGGGTCACACATGAGCTTGGAAAAAGTGGTTCTAGATTTCTTGACCATTCACTACAAAATGCAGTTATAAGTGACAAGAGTAAGGAGCGTGCCACTTCCTACTACCATCAAAATCTGTTGCCTCTAGATTTGCAAGAATTGTTCAAAACGATAATGTTCTGGAAGCATAATTGGAGGATAAAAAAACAGATCCCCATGGAAGTGGAGTATCCTCTTTAGAAGATCCCTGTAAGTCTAATAAGAGCAGTTGAAGAGCTGTGAACTGGGCCTAATCTCCTTCCTCCAGAGTGTGAAACAAGTCTTAGTTATCCACATTATACCCACGATGATCCAATTAGTTTAACAGCTGGATTTAGTTGGGTGGGGTGTAGGGGTAGGCTCAGAATAATGAGGTAAATAATGTAGGGTCCCAAAAATTCAAAGTTTTTCAGATGAGGCAAGCTTGATGTCTCCCTCCTCCCTAACACTCCTTCCCTCCTTTTTTTCCCCTTTCCTTCCTTTCACCCTCCTTTCCTCCTCCTCCTCTTCCTCTTCCTCCTCCTCTCCTCTCTTTAAAAAAGTACTTGCCAAATTTTTTTATCCGTATTATTAGAATTTAGAAAGTGTGTGCACTGCAAGGATACTTCAAGGATTAAATGAAATTGTATGTGAAAAAGCCTAGCACAGCGCTTGACATATTTGGGGTGTCCATGAAATAGTAATTTTACTCTGTTTCTCTTTCCAATCCCTCCTCTCTCCTGCCCCCACTCTTTCTACTTTGCTCTTTTATAACCATTATGCTCTTACCCGGCCATGACTGGGAACTGACACCAATTCTAATATGTGTGTAGAAGCACAAACACTCATAAATATTAGATGTGGCTTGTGAGGTCCTAGTTTCCTGACCAGAGAGCGAACCTGGGTCCTCAGCAGTGAAAGCAAGGAGTCGCAACCCCTGGACCACCAGGAAATTCCTTAGGACTTGTTAAATCAAGCTGTTGACTCCCTGTTTCTAATAATAAAATGGTTATATTGAACATTTTATATTTCTCTCTCACATATCAGGTCAACTGTGTTTGCTTTTTATGAACTTCACAGGGATGGTTCCTAAAAATCCCAAAGCAATTTAAAACCTGCAGTGGGTCAGTAGGAAGTTATAGACTTATAGAGCTTCATTTTTGTTGCTCTTAGTTCTAGCTATAAATGATGAGAAAGCCCAAACGGGAGAAATAAAATCGCATGATCTCACACACTCATCAAATTTCATGCTTTGAAAGAAATTCAGTCTCTAAGTTATTTTTAGTAGAAATAATGAACTAGATCCCATGGACAGAGGAGCCTGGCAGGCTACAGTTCATGGGGTTGCAAAAGAGTTGGACACGACTTAGTAACTAAACAACAAGTCTCAGGTAGACCCACCTAAGAAGTAGAAACTTGTGACTTTTCAGTTTTAGGAGAATTCCAAAGAAACCTGTTAAATTTATTGCTCATTTCTCCAAAGGTCTCCAATGAGACTGTTCCTATCTGGAGTTTGACTTTTTCCCAAATCAAGAAATTATCTATAGTCAGCATAAATATTGCTCAGTTGCTCCATCCTTGAACCTTCATATATTCCACAAACACTTCTCCAGCACCTTCTCTGCGAAAGACCCTTTATATCCCGTGGATATCCTTAATGGGAATCAAACTGGGCAGCAGAGAGACCACTGATTCTTCCACAGGGAGCAATCACAGGCATGATACTGATGATGGAGTTCAAGGGCACAGAGGTACTGCTGGCAATGAAACTCATTATCAGACTAGACAATGAACCTTCTTACTGGCTATGAGGCTCTCAGCGAAATGAAGAGCAAACTTAAGTGGTGCTGGCTACCACAGTCAGCTTGGCGATCTACCAGATAAAATGAGAAGCCCCTATGTTGAAGATTTTCAGAAGCAGGCTTCAGTTTAATTCGATACTTGTACAACCAATTGAAAACTAAAAAAAAAAAAGAGGCAAGCAACCATGTGTCAGGTTTTACTAAGACAAAAACACAGCTTTACCGAATTTTTTCACAAAGCACATTTTTAAAAAACTAAATCAGCCTGTTGTTTTTATAACCCATAGGCCTACGGTAATAGGTTCAACATTTTATCTACTGTTTTCAGAGAAACAGGTTGGTGAAATTGATGGACACAGCTGACACAGCCATCAGGTAAAGATCAAAGGAAAGATGAAGTAACTGTACCTCTTAAAGTCTAAGAAGATTGAAGATGAAAGAAACTGAGCAAGTAGGAAATTGGCTATGAAGGCATGATATCAAACACAAATGATTAAAGGTTGGAAAAATTCAACCCAATGAATTTAGAGGTTCTGTCTGTATGAAAGGGGAAAATAAAAACATGAGAAATTCAGTCACTACATCACCAGTTTTGACTGAACAGATCAACAGATCAACTACTGCTTGTCAGCAGCCAAACTGGGCTCTAATAAGCCATTCCATGGAGACCCACAAATGACAGCTCAGGCTGGCAAATGCTCCCTAACAAGATTTTCCGCCTCTCTGTGGGGACCATGTATGTTCAGTTTTGGTTTTGTAGCAATTATATGCAGGCTAATTTAAGCATATTCATTTTTCACTGAATGATTGTGCTTATTTATTTGTTTTCCACATTCAGTAGATTGTTCTCTAATCATCACACAGCTTGTGGGAAAGTACCCTTAAATATGTTAAGTCTAACTCATCATACAAATGCACTGTGCTACTGTGATGACTTTTCATTACCACCTCTAATTAAATGTTTTGCCAAACTATCAGAAAAATCTTTTCGTTTCTATTCCCAGAAAATCCGGAGAGAGGAAGACAGAGAGAAAACAGTGCTTCGAGGCTGTCCAGCTCTCCTCTCTCCCCCCGCCTCCTACCCCCACCCCCCACACTAGTCACGATGGCTTTGAAAATGCACATGGGAGCTTTCCCGTGTGGACATGCACAGAGTCCCCTCATTGGTAATCACCGCATCCAACGGAAAGAAACTGCTGCAGGATTCGAATCCTGATGTGGCCACTCCCAAGGGAGGGTCCTGTCACACCTGGGGTGATTACACCTATTATATCTGCCTGGTCCTCGCCTGCAGTTTGTTGTACACTTGGGGCCAGAGGGAGATCTCTAGCTCCATGACAAGTATTTGGATCCACAGCTAATGATTCAACACCAAGGCACTTATAAGAAAATGAGATGAAGAAACCATTCTCTTTCTCTAAGGAGCAGAGCCACCACACACTGACACAAGGACACTTCTGCCTTTTACTTACAGCTCTTTGGCTCCACATGCCACTCTGAGGGCTTCTTGGCTCTGTTCCACTCCAGACAGCCCCTAGCAGGAGTCACTCTGTTTGGTACATCTCTAGAGAGGAGGTATGTCCATCTCCTACTTGGCTCACACTGTTCTCCTCAGCTTATAAATGACAAGTGACCATTTCCTTTACTGAAAATAAATTCTTCATAATTAGTATATCCATTTAAAGTCCTGAATGCTACCTGAACTGATGTTTACCACTTTATCCCCAGGACTTTCAAACAAAAATCCCCATCCCCCAAATTCCTTCAAAAACAAATAATTGACCATATAATAAATTATTTATTTTCACATCTGAACATTCTTACTAAATACTGTACCACTCACATGAGTTTTATTGTTTGCTCTGAAAAATGCCAGGATTTATTTAGCAACAAGAATAATAACGGTAAAATGAGTATTTTTTTTTTTTAATTCTGAAGGGAAATGTACTCATCTACATACACGTGCACAACTGCATCAATCTGGGCATCCATGTGATGACTTTAAAAAAACCAAACTAGAATAATCGGTATAAATAGATCCATGAACTAAACCTACAAACACATCAAAGGACATGATGGCAAATCAACAGTCAGCTCATCATGAATCAGTAGCAGTGAACTGGCTAGGACAAAAACAAATGAATTAGGCATTCAATAGAAATATTTTATCTAGAATAATGGGGGTGATAATTATATTCTGATTTGTGCTGATCAAAACACTCATGAAGGGGACTTCCCTGGAGGTCCAGTGGTTAAGACTTCTCCTCCCAATGCAGGGAGTGTGGATTCAATCCCTGTTTGGGGAGATAAGATCCCACATTGCCTTGAGGCCAAAACACCAAAACATAAAACAGAAGCAATGCTGAAACAAATTCAATAAAGCCTTTAAAAATGGTCCACATCAAAAAAAATCTTAAAAAAAAGAACATTCATGAAATGCTATCTTCAATTCTAGCCGCCATGACCTTATGGAACTAGACAAACCGCCCCCACACGGGGAAGAGTCTGGAAGCCACAGGTGTATGAGGTTTGGAAAGGCTCTTTGGCGTGGAGGAGTCACCCTGAGGAAGACCTAAAAAGTGTTTTTTTACAGCGACTGCAGCATGGAAGAGGAGCAGAGCTTATTTTCTGTTCCCTTAGAGGAGAGAAACCAAACTAATAGGAAGAATTTGGTTAAGGTTACACACACATAAGTTGCCACTATACCTTAGAAAGAATTTCCTAACAATTCCAGCTGTGTAGGCTCATGGAGTCAGACCTTCACTGTGTCTGAATGGTTTATTTGAGACCATTCAACCACTATTAATGAGACCCTTTGAGTGTCCACACATCTAGAGAGCTGGTTTTGAACCTCTTCTTTTTTTGGAGGGCGGGAGGGTGTCCTGGACCTCCTAGAAAATAATGAAAGCTCTGAATCTCCTCTCCAGAAAGATGTCTAGACATCTAGCCTCTTCAGAAAACCCACAGGCCAGTCAGATTAAGAACTGATGCTCTAGCACTGGAAATCTGGGTCTTCAAGGTCTCTTTCATCCTAGACCCTCCCACACTCTGAGTCTTGATCTGCAGGTACAAATAATGACGGTTCTCATCTAACTGGGTAGGCAAGTTTTGAATCCCAAGCTCTGGATCTAAGTTTTATAAAAGGTCTGCCTTCTTTAGCTAATTATTCCCTTTCTCTTCTTCCCTCATTTCTCGCAGCACCACTAATGAGTCTGCCTTCCACTCCATTCCCAGAGGGGGTGTCCAGCCAGGGTGGCTATCAGCCCACCACATTTTTATTCCCCTGGTCCCTTTCTGACACCACAGGGACCTCAAACGTGGGATCAAACCCTACTGCCCTAATGCAGATCTAGCATAACCACACCCTTGACAACATTGGTGAAGTGCTAAAGATATTTAGAGGATGAGTCTCAATCACTGATAAATACTAAGAACAAAAATTATATAGATGAAGAAATCTCAAGGATATTGTCTTAATGAAAGTCAATTTCATTCAATTCAATAAACATTTAACAAGTATCTACCATGGGCTAAGCACGGTCCTTGAATGCTTGGGATACAAAGGAGAATAAACTATAGTCCTGACATCCAAAATGAACTACTGAAATACAATGTTCTGGGTGCTCTAATAGTCTCTCTAGAGTTTAAGCTCAAGGTTCTGGGGGAAAATAAATATTAATTTTATATATATGTTTGTGTGTGTGTGAGAGAAAGTCTCTCAGTCATGTCCGACTCTGCAACCCTGCTGGGCTCCTCTGTCCATGGAATTCTCCAAGCAAGAATACTGGAGGCTGCCATTCTCTTCTCCAGGGGATCTTTCTGACCCAGGGATCAAACCCGTGTCTCCTGCATTCCAGGCGGATTCTTTACCATCTGAGCACCAGGGAAGTCCAGAGACATATATATAAATAATTATAATATTTAATTTTATACATATATAATTGTTTATATATGTGTGGTGTTGATTTAGAGGCTGAGTTTCGATCACTGATTAATTCTCATGATAAAATTATATAGATAAAGAAATCTCAGGCATTTTTTCATAATTAAAAGACAATTCAATTCATATATATAAAATAAGCAGCTGAAATTTCAAAGTTGGCTAACATCTTTGTGTACATAAAGGAGACAAGTGGCCATAAGCAAAAGTAGAAAAATAGTTTAACACCAGGTTAACTGTAAAAAGAAATTGAGGAAGAAGTCCCCTAAAATTCCACATGTGGGAAAATCTCAGAGAAAGGTCTCTACACTTACTGACGGGCACACAGGAAATGCACAACAATTCTGTTGAATGAACATGACAAATTGAACAACATTCAGATCTGTTCAGAGGGAGGAGGCAATCCTTTAAAATAGTTATGAACTTTAGAGGTTACTATAAAACCCTAGATTGAGAGGCTATTAGATCTCCCTATAAAGAATCCAGAAATGCCCAACCCAGCAACTTCAGTGAGCTTCCTGAAATATTCCTTCGAGCTCCAAGACTGTGATTTTATATACAGAAATAGATGTCTTAGCAGTCTCATAACTCTCCACAATTCCGTCGTGGAGTCCATACTCAGATATCAAAAGACTCCCATTAAATGTTTTTCATAAGAAGTGTATTTTCCCAGCCCTCAACAGATTAGAAGTCATGCAATGAAGAGTCCTTTACAAAAATTATGCTCTAGACCAGGGGTTGGCAAGTTTTTCCTATAAAAGGCCACACAGTAAATAATTTAGGCTTTGTGGGCCATACAGTCTATTCTAGCTACTCAACTCCGTTTTTATTTCAAGAAAGCAGCAGTATAGGCAACATGTAAACAAGTGTGGCTTGTATTCTGATAATCCTTTATATGTGCTGTGTGCTATGCTTAGTCACTGAGTTATGTCCGACTCTTTGTGACCCCATGGACTGTAGCCGGCCAGGCTCCTCTGTCCATGGGGATTCTCCAGGCAAGAATACTGGAGTGGGTTGCCATGCCCTCCTCCAGGGGATCTTCCCAACCCAGGGAACGAACTCAGATCTCCCACATTGCAGGCAGATTCTTTACCATCTGAACCACCAGGGAAACCCATCCTTTATATATGGACACTGAAATGTGAATTTCATATAATTTTCACATGTCACAAAATAGGCTTGTTTTGACTTTTTTCAAGTATATAAAAATGTAAAACCGAGTTTCACCTTGTGTGTCCTAGAAAGACAGGAAACAGGCGGGATGTGGCTTGTCAGCTGTAGCTTGCTGACCTCTGCTCTACAACTTAAGATTGAAAATTGCACTTTTGGCTCTTGGAAGCCAAATATTTCCATTATCTGTTCATTTCACTCAAGTGGAATAGCTCATTCTCTAGCGATGCCCAATAAATAGGACATCAAAACTGCCTTAGTAGGATTCTTATACCAAGTTCATCTCGTGTGATTTGTTTGTGGGATATAATATACTTGAAATCTGAAATGAGAGTCATGATCTTGACCAACAGTGGAGGCAACTTTTGTCATTAAGCTAGCAACTGCCACAACTGGAGCCCAGCCTGATGCAGCAATCAGAATAGAGGCAAGAAAGTTTTCCTTCAAACAGATCCCAGTGGAGACAGCAGGATGTATCCACTATTAGCAGTGATTCTCTCCATCTCTGTCTAGGCAAGTAGAACCAATAGCCCTGGAATAGCGCTTGGAGTAAATGGATTTTGCCAAGCAACAATCTAGTCACCCTTGGTTTTTTTCCCCCAGGCACCACAGAGATCAATACTTGTCTTTCTGCTGATGAGGCATTTGAAGATTCCATTTGCAGAGCAGTAGTGCTTAGCTAAACTCTCTTGCTAATCTGGGGCCAGATACAACTGTCTTTCTAGATCACACCAGTTCTCTATTACGGAAGTCTGAGAGTACAAAAAAAGTAAAAAAGAAAAAGAGATGAAGCCTAGCCCTTCCTAATGATCACCAGCCTACCTGTCATGGGAAAGGAAAACAACTTACATCAGGTAAGGGGAAAGGTCTCTGAATGGGGGAATAATCGTCCATTAGAAGCAACAGAGGCTCATTCATGAAGCTAGAAGTACTGAGAATGGGCTGGCTGATGGTGTGTGTCAATCCGGCCAGTCCAAAAGATCTCAAAAAACTAAAGCGATGTCATTTCTCACCAGATGAAATTAAATAGGAATAAATGTAAGGTTTTGAGGTGTGTCGACAAATCTACCTTCACAAGTACACAGAAGGAATATGGACACATGGCTCAGAGGAATCTCCAGTACAAGAATGCCATCAATAGAACTAACAGGATTTGGGGCTGCATTATTGAATTAAGGTAGAGGAGAGAGAGAAAGGAGATATCAGCACATGGAGAGTGTATCTGAAGGTGGTGAGGAGGGATGCAGAAATACAGGAGCATATTTTTATCAGAGGGACTGAAAGGGAGAGAGGAAGAATCAAAGCTGTCTTATCAGAGGAATGGTTGTGCCACGCTTCATCCTAAGCCGTTCTCTTAGCCAAGTGAACTGACCACAGTGTGACTGAGAGAGAAGGGAACATCCCTCCCCTGTTAACTCAAAGGCATCCTCTCATTCTTCTGTTTCCTCTCTACTGCATTAGAGACCGCTTGAAAGAAGCCAAACCAGACTAGAAAGGGTGGCAGTGGGGCGTCACACACAAGGCCCTGAAAGGCTGGCCTAACGCAGAACAATTCAATTTCTGTGTGATTCCAAGAAGCTGTGTGTGCTGTGCTAAGAAGCCCACTAGACAGGAGCAATTGGGAAGAACATTTCAACTTGATGCATGGAATGGGTTCTGAGGGCCCTGTCTCTGAAAGCATCATGCATAGGCAAAGATGACAACTTGGTTGTAGAAGCAGCTGGTGCATCAGATGGGGGTGGGTGGGTGAAATAGATGACTTTTAAGAGCTCTTCCAGCCCTGAGATTCTCATAAGCATGTGAACAGAATGCTGCCAACAGTGTGCTCTTTTCAGAGCAGGCTGAGAAGGCAGTCCTCTGAAGCATGCATACTGAATATGCCTACCTTACCTGTTACCCAGCTTAACATGGGTTCAGAAAGATCACCTGCTCTTACTACCTTTAAGGAATGTGATCTGTCTGATAATCCAAAAATGAAGCACCAATGATCAGGGCCTCCAATCCGTCTCCCTCAGCACTACCTCGATGCCTGGAGATGTGTCCCTCTGTGGTAGCTGCCATGGCTGTGAGCCTGTCATAGGATGCTGTTTGGCATCAGCATATGTCCAACACCTGCTCAAATGGAAACACAAAGAAAATCATTTTCCAGATCCTTTCTTCTCCAAGGAGGAGTGCCCTTTAGCATGCCTGGCCCTCTTCCACAGGGTGGGGGCTTCTACCTCCCTGGCACGTGGTTTCCATGATGTTTGGCATACATTCACCTGGCAGTCACTGGGCCATTTTCATGGACATGTGCCACAAACTCTTTTTTTTTTTTTTTGTAATGGGATATATTCATTAACAATGTTGTGATAGTTTCAGGTGAAGAGCAAAGGTATTTGGCCATACATATATATGTATCCATTCTCCCCCAAATTCCTCTCCCATCCAGGCTGCCACATAACATTGAGCAGAGTTCTGCAATGGGCTTTTGGGAATGGAAAGTGGATGGGCTCTTCACTCCTGAAACATAGGTAAGAAGTCCAGGACAGACAGCTTGTAACCACTCAACAGGTACCATCAAGAAAATTCTATGCCAACCCCAGAAGCCTCCTTATTGAAACCTGTAACTGAAAGCCAACAGCATTCAGGTATGAAGCCCTAAAGTGGTGGGAGAATGGAGGTTTCCAACTCTGGAAACAGCACCTTCTTAAATACCAACATCCCAGTAACTGCACAGGTCCGTCACAAGGAAACAGAACGGCCAACTTTGATGAGAAAGATGCATGTTTACAGAGTCCTCTGTTCTTTCTAAATAATACAGATGTATGTAGCTGAATTTCACACTCTCAAATATGCTCAGGTTCCCTTATAGCTTATCTTAGAGGAGGGGAAAAAGAAATATCCTTGTCCTTGAGCTAGTCACACCAATAAAAAAAAGTGTCCATGGGAGGGGGAATCTTGGTAACTAGATAAAATTCAAAGGCACTGGTTTCAAGAGATCTTCTTTTTCCTTCTTCATTAAAGACTGATAAAGCTCAGCAAGCCATTGAAATAAAAAGCAAACAAAGATAAAAATCTCCTTTTACTGTCTGCTTTTCTCTCTGTTATAATTTGTAATAAATTCCTCCTGGTGACTTCTGATTGCAGAAATAATTTGTGCCTTTATGCCTCCAGGCAATACAGCATATTAACTCTCCAGCCCTCCCACTGACAATGCAAAGACACACTCAAAAACCAGGATGCAAGGAGCAGAAGGTATTCCAACTACACATACTGTACAGCATGGCTTCCAAGGAGCCAGACAAAGAACTGGATATGGAAAAAATCAAGGTGGGAGGTTGCCAGACCAACACAACTGTCTTTTCAAATCAAAATCATTATAATCACGGAAGCCCACATTAGATCACAGGGTCAGACAATCATATCCACCTACAGGAAACACTGTACTGCGAATATTAGCACTGCAAAAACAATACTTTCCGGCATTCACCCGAAGCAGAACCCAAGTATTCAATAAAATAAAATATCTGGAAAAGGTAGAAATGTTCCAAGGGGGCACACTGCCTTTATAAATTACTCACTTGGTGGCACTATAAATGTCAACAGCTCTGTTTTATCTAATATATAAATAATAAGGTTTGATCCATATTTATTGTACCTACCTCCTGTCAACCAAGGATATTTTATTAACTAGCAAATGAACTTTGTATACACAACTACTGATCACAAATCAGAAAACTTTCAGTAATACATAGAAGCTAGGAAATAGCAGTGTTAAACCATCTAAATATTACAGACCGTTTGTCTTCCCCTTTGCAGAGACTTTATAGAACCGGAAGGTGCTTTAGAAATCATTTAGTTCAACCCTCTTAATTTACAGAAAAAGATATCAAAAGTCCAGAGATGTGATTTCACCTGACCAAGGTTACACAGCATGTCCATGGAGAACCAAGTTAGGACCCAGGTCAACCACCTCCTTGCAGAAAAGGAGGTGCTCTTCCTGAAACCAAAAGTCAAATTTCAGTGGAGTTTTGTGTTTGGGGAAAGATATGGTATATGATTTTATAATATTCTCTCAAATTTCATAAATTTTAAAATATTTTTGTAAGACAAATCTCCATCTTCTTGAAGTCTATTTTCTAACCAATGTATTATTAAGTTAGAAATGACATACTCTGGTGAGTCAATTTTCCCCACTTTTTATTCTCTTTTAAAATTTTCCTCTGGCCAGAACTGTTCTCTGGCCACCAGATGAAGCTGCCAACATATTTTTACATTTCTCTTTTTCTAGGAAGCAAAGAGTCGGGAACACGATGGCAGACAGACAATGCAATATGCCCGTTCAAGTCAGGCAATCTGAATTCCACTTCATGTGGCATCTGAGGACTTCAATTTCTCCACCTCTAAAATGAAGCAGAGCACCCATCAATCAGTTCCTAACTACTGCAGGACCCAGTATGTCTAATTTGGCTTACTTGCACCACTGCCAACTGGGGAGAAAGAAAGGGTTGGGGGGGGTGTTAGAGAAAGTCTGCAAGAGCACAGGTGGAAATCTATGCATACATATGTATGGGCACAATGTGCTTTAAATATCAAGTCTAAAAACGTCCAAACAAGAAACGGCCAAGTTTCTCCATCTACACATACACTTCCACATCACACACACACCAGCGTGTAAATGGAATACACCTGACTTAATCTCTCCCAAAAGGATGCTGGCTCAGTTGTATGTGCATAGCTAATTCTCAGGCACTGCATGTTGAAAATTGGTTTATTTCCCCCTCCGTTTTTCTTTTTTAAAAAACCAATTCAGTGCATATGATTACAGCTCTGCTACCAGTGTGACATTCTTTGCCATCTATTGTCCTCTTCCAACTCCACAATTGGACATCAATTTTTGGTAAAATGAGCCACAAATCTATGGAGAGGCTAGTATAAGAGCTATCAAATCTTTGTATAATATTAACCATGTCCAGTGTATGCAATTCATGGAGGTGCTAAGATCTCCACTCATATCCAGAAACTAAGGTTATTTCCATATGATACTGAGGAGCACATTTCAAACCATGGGGAAGGGAGAAGAGAGACAAAATTTTGTTCTAATCAAATTTCTCACTTCTAACTCTATGCAGGTATACCAAAAATGCAATCCAGAGACTCCAAAATCAATGTTAGAAATAAACACCCTCCTTGATATCTTTTCTCTACAGACACACCTTGCAATGTCCCCTTAAAAAAAAAAAAGTTAGCAACACCATAAAGCAATCGCCCTTCAAATAAAATAAATTTAAAAAAATTAAAAATAAATTTTAAAGTCAGTGTCAGAAAGATCACCATCTCTGGCATCGGAAAGACCTGGGTTCAAGCCACTGTGTGAGTTTGGAAACATTACTTAACCTCTCAACTTCAGAGTTGTTGTGAGAATTAAATGAAACATTGCCTGGGAAGTATCGAATACACAGTAAGAACTTAACTAATGTTACTGCCCTCCTGTTGGAGATGACTAATGTGGGTGATGGAAACAATATCCATAACCAGGGACAATTAAATATCGCTTCATAAATTGTCTGGTTTCACAGATCTATACTGTGAATTTTCTACAAGGGCAATACGGCCCACAAGGGGAAGAAAATTGATTCTTAGGAAGGGTGAATAAAAATTGCAGATATTACAGTGCTTTGTGGTCCTTCATGATCCAATCCTGCCCTCCTCCTAGCCAAAATCTTACTCCTTAGTATTTAATTTCTATTGTTAGAGATCAGTTAAATTGAATTTAACTCCCCACTTACAAGGACGATCACGAAAACAACGTTGAGAAACACTAATCTATGTCTTTTGCATTATTGAAAAGATACCCTCTGAGAAATTTTCATACTATTTCCCTGCACCAGCAGATTCCCAAACTGCAGCAGTGTCAGCAAGGGGTAGAAGTAACCAAAGAGGGGCTTTAACATTGTGTAGAATCACATAGGACATGGCCTGCTATTAATGTAAACCACAATACACTCCATTTATTAGGGTCCACCTTTATAAATCTTTGTATATCCCCCTCCCCAGCTTCAGATTTCCAGCCTTATTTCTAATCCATTTCAGAAAAACAATATCAATATGTTATTCACTTTCCTCTTCAGTTAAGATTTGGGGTAGGCAGCACAACAGCAAAACATTCTTGGAGCAGATGCAGATTCAATCTAAAGCATCATTCGTGCCTATCTGCACTGCTATCCACCCACAGAAATTCATCATATTTCCAAGGCTGACCTCCTTACCATAAATCCATCCAGCTACCTCTAATGAATCTGCAAGTGTCAAAGTCTCCTCCTATTCTGTCATCAATTAATGAGCCTGGGGACCCATCCCAGTACAAGATTCAGATTATGGCCCTATACTTACCCAGAGCCATTCTATAAAATGTATAAATGGAAGCTATGGCCAGTTAATCCTTTATGTGTCAGGGTTCCGATGAAAGTGGGAAAGGGATTCCAAATGGGAGGCCAACACACAGCCGAAAGCCCCAGGCTCTCCCGACTGTTGGAGATCTTCCCTGCCATCCTGAAGACACTAGGTAACTTCAAATCAAGATTTATTTAGCCTTTCATTTAGAGCCCAGCTGCTGATAATTTGTAGTCCTGGGTGACAGCATGAGCATGGGTAATTGAAACCCACAATCTCCCAACACACCATAGCCAAGAGTGTCAGCTCTTTCCTCCTTTAACTATTTCACTTGCAAGAGCTGTAAGATACAAAGCAAAACTGTTTCCATCCATCCTCCCCTCTGCAATCCTACAGACTGAATCTGGAGCTTATACAGAGAAATGGTAGGCATGCAGACAGCAGGAAACAAAATGAGGCAGAATATTCCCCAACAAGGATAATCAGACTGCAAATAATCAAGAATTAGGCCCACTGTTTCCCCCAAACACCAAGTCTTCTGACGTGTTACATTGTGATTGTGAGTTGTGCCCTAGGGGTAAGGCATTATGAGCCTTGGACTGGGACTGGGAGAGGCTTGAAACAGGAGCTCAAGAGCTACTGATGGACAAATACCCACAAACCATACAACTACACTCCACTTGCGGAAAGAGGACCAGCAGCCTGGTTCAACAGCATTTTGGCATCTGTGCAATTCTCACAGCTTTCATTCCATCACTAGTCACAACACTATTCTTTGCTGAGATTCTTTTTAAGACTGCCATTGTCCTAACATCTATCTTTTAATAGATGGATATCTTGTCTGAGGAGACTCAAACTTAATTACTTCTCATCTATCTTAAAGGCTTTTGGTACTAACCTATTAATGTCAATGTGAGTGAAAGAGCAAAAAGTAGTTGCAATGGCCAAGTGCTGTGGAAAAAGAAAATCTGGGCTTCCAGTCCCAGTTTCTATCTCTTAACAAATAGTGGACTCTTGAGTAAATCTATATCTTCACCTATGAAACTGAGAATCCCTGCTCCAATAGGCAAAATAAAATGAGATCAGTGCAAAAGCATTAACGTGTGTGTAACATTTCCAGACCCATGACTCTGTAAGTAAAACTGCCACAGACTGAATGTTTTTGTCCCCTCGAAATTCCTACTGAAATCCAATCACCCATGTGATGGTATTCAGAGGTGGGGCCTTTGGGATGTGACGAGATCATGAGGGTGGAACCCTCATCAGTAGGATTAGTGCCCTCAAAAGAGACCCCAGAGAGCTCCCTCACCCCTTTTACCCTATGAAGACACAGAGGAAGGTGACCTTCTGTTGATGTACTGAAATGAAACAACTGATTTTAATAATAATAATAATAATAACAAGCAGTTCCCAGTGATTTATTAAATAGAAATTTGTGAAGTTGTTGGACTGGTCTCAACTCTCTTCTCCCAGGTGCCTCAAATTTACATGGTCCAAATGTTGAAATTCATCCCAGTTGCCATATGGAATTCATTTGAAGCAGTTTAAAGTGACTTTTACTATTCCTTGCTTAAGAAGCAAAGTGACTTTTTGAAATGAAGTATTTCCTTTTCATGTCAGGCAACTAATATGTGGTTCCCTAAGCTGGTCAGTGCTTTCCTTATCGCTAATTACAATGCTCATAGTGTCTTGGAAACAACAACCAAAGACAGGCCATTATTAGAGTTCTCATGTAAATTCAAACTTGACATGTGTGAAACTATGAATCAAAAATAGAACCTTCATCTCCCTAGACCAAACCCATTAAAAAAATAAACCTGAATTAGTATATATTCCTGAAAGAATACATTTAGTTGCCTGACTTGGACAATATGCTAATATAAATCTACCTTAGGATATTGAAACTGAAACTTAAATAATATGAAAATGGATTGCAAACACTATAAAAATCATATAGGAGTAAATGTATCTTATTTTCTTAAGACTTTTTAAAATAAATCACCTTTATTTTAGATTTTTCTTTCGGTGAAAACCAACAAAGAAGTTTCTTAAGAGCTAATTATTAGCAAACTAATATTAGCAAACTAATATTACTCCACAAAAGCTAACCACAATCTGCCGGTAGCCAGGCAAAAAGAAGATGTGACAACATTACACAAAGCATTGTGGGAAACTCATTATAAAAGAAAAACGATATCCCCAAAATAAACACTCAAGCTGCATCAAATCAGACACCAAATTATTTGGAAATGAAATTATCTTTGAGAGGATATTTACTATAAGCAGTCAAGATTTAAACAAATAAAATTATAAGAGAAAAAAGACCCAATTTTCTCCCGAGGATTGATCATGGTTAAACAAGCAATCTCCTGCAGCTCAGGAATCCAAGGCTATAATTCTGGGAGCTGCTCTCAGGACAGAAGACTAAAGGAAGTGAAAAGAAGGCTGATGCTGTAATGGGAGAACATCCAAAGTAATATATGAAAAATGAAGTAAAAGTGCATTGTGAGCTGGGCACTAAAGGGGGAAATAAAATAGGGACTATCATTCAGCTAAAAAAATCTACAACAGAAAAAATGAAAAGAATGATCTAGGCAAATCGAGCTACAGAAATACTCCAAGATGAGTCATTTTAAAAAGGGCATCCTTGTTATTTTCCTTCCACTACTCAAGATTTTGAATTGTGGGAAAATAAAGACCTGAGCAAGAGAGCAAGTAAAGGTGGATAAGACAGCTGAAGAAAAAACAACAGGAAGGAAAGACGGAAATCTTTAGTGTACACAGGAGGGTACGCAGTCCCACAGACAGAAGCAGTTTGGTTGAGGCCACACACAGCTAGTAAAAGGCAGATCTGGACAAGAATAGAAAGCTCCATGAAGGTAGGGACTTTTGTCTGTTTTGTTCATTGCAACAATGACTGAAACCCCATAGATACTCCAAAAATATTTTTTTAAATTCTTAACTATTTGATTATTTTATCTTTTAAAACTTTTTTATTTTGTATTGGGGTACAGTTGATCAAAAATATTTCTTGAAGGGAGGGAGAGAAGTAAAAAAGAAAGAATGAATTCGGTTCAGCTCACAAAGCATGCATTACATGATGCCCTACTGGGAATTCCAAGAGAGTATATGGCATGGCACCCGGTGCCAGGAGTTTGTGGTCTATTGGGGGAAAACAAAATGTACACATGAAAGGATGACTAAACTACCAAATGCTCTACCCTGAGAGCTAGATGATGGTGTGGATGTCAGCCCTGCATGGGGGTCAATGAATAGAAACCCAGCCATGAACCCAGTGGTCAGGGAATTCTTGATGGCGAAGCAAGCCTCACTTGTCACCACTAAAGACACCAATATGACTGGAGCTCCACACCTGTTGATTACCTAATGTTACAGTCTTGTTTAATAAGGCTAGTAATGACATCTCTTCCCAGTTTTCAAAGTGCATTCTGTCTGTGTTATCTCCTGCAGTCATCACAAAGCACTTGGTGGTGGGCCAGAATGGGGTGCTGATCTTCACTAACAAAAAAGAAAGAAGGCATATTCTCTGAAATGAGAAGTGAACTCAGCACTGTGTGTAATGGTACCTATCCATCTCCAGGAAGGTGAAAGTCTTAATGTGGATGTTTTTCGCCTATGTGAGGTGAGAAGATGCAAGATGGCCACAGACGAGGTAAGAGAAGGGCATTGTTCCTTAGTGCAGTAGAGTCAAAGCACATCTGGAAATGTGGAGATAATGGGGAAAAGCAAGCACTTCCTCTAGTGGGTAAGCTGAGCCATTCTCTTACTTGCTCTCAAACAACTGATCTGGAGAGCAGGCACTCTCCTCCGGGGGCACTGGGGCCACCCCCCCGCACATACGGCACCTCTATGTGGAAGCCTCAAAGATGCCCTTTCCAGGCATCCCTTCCTCCCTGTTCACGTGGCCCCATTCCAAAACCCAGAGCTCAGTGAGCAAAGCACGGGCTGCATTTCACCTCACTTCCTCAGTCAGGTGCCTTTGTACGATGAACAAATTCTACACCCAGACATGTCAGCCCTGGAAATAACCCATACTGTCTCTGACCTGCTTTATTAGAAGGTGCTTCCTTTTACAGAACTGAAATCCACCTCCCATAGGGGTTTGTTGTGTTCTTTCTAGCCACATGGGAAAATATCCAATTCCCTCTTCCCAATAACAGCCTTTCAAACACATCCACTGGTTTTGTGCTCCTCCTCAATCAAGCCATCACCTGGAGCTATCGCCCTGGAAAGAAAACCAAACCAGCTCCAAAGCCACAGCAGAATCATGATGTCTTTGAAAACACACAGAGCTGCCATAAAGAGGTTTGAAATACCACCAAGAACTCTATACAGACAAGAATCATGACAAATTCATCAGTGCTCTAAAGGAAGCAGTCAAAGTACGAAAGGTGGGAAAAAGCAGAAGTCACAAGTACGCACTAAAGGGCAGGGACTAGAACTGCTTAGGAAAAGGACAGAAAAGGTGAAGGTCACGGGAAAGAAGGAAGGAAGGAGGGAAGGGATGGAGGGAGGGTAGGAAGGAAACCACATACATGTCTGGTTGTCTGGCCTGGGTGTCAAGAGTTCACCAATGAAGGCAACTCACAAATCAAACCCAAAGCATCCCTATTAATTCTGTATTTACCATATTCATTGAAACAGTAACTCTGTCTAAGGCATCTTTGTGTGTGCAGCAGGGGGTAGTTTGTTGATTTTTTTTTCCCCTAAGGGAAATCCACATAGAATGTGGTCTGCAAAATCTGGCTTGAATGATGTTATCCTTGGTAATGGGCATATCTGAGCTTATGAATGGCATATTGTCAGTCTGTAGTTGATTTGTTTTATAGTGCTTCAGCTGGGCTTTTTCCAAGTCTACTGCATTTGGATTTTCTTCTGGTATTTCATGTTCATAATCTGTAGTTTAATTTGCCACAGCACATTCTACCAGATGGCCTCCTCTTTCATTTCCATTACCTCTGCTGAGTCTGCCCACACAGTTCTTTGTACATACTTTCTCCTGCCAACCATCACAGAATAAATCTCTTTGCATAAAGCAGTATTTTCTTCTACTGACTGTGTTCCAATGACGGTCAGATGATTTCAATCACTCGTTGCTCATCTAAACAAGGAGTCTGAGGGCAAAGAGGGGAGAGGGGCAGCTTCCAATAAGCATCAGTGCTTGACAAATGTAATTCATGTCTGCAACTGTCTTTCGTGTTTTCATTTCTATATTTTTCAGTTCAGTTCAGTCACTCAGTCGTGTCCGATTCTTTGCAACCCCATGAACCGCAGCACGCCAGGCCTCCCTGTCCATCTAGGACATGTGTTGAAAAAGGTCCATATAGTCAAAACTATGGTTTTACCAGTAGTCATGTATGGATGTGAGAGTTGGACCATAAAGAAGGCTGACCACTGAAGTATTGATGCTTTCGAACTGTGGTGTTGGAGAAGACTCTTGAGAGTCCCTTCAGCTGTAAAGAGATCAAATCAGTCAATCCTAAAGGAAATCAATCCTGACTATTCATTGGAAGGACTGATGCTGAAGCTGAAACTCCAATACTTTGGCCACCTGATGCAAAGAGCTGACTCACTGGAAAAGACCCTGATGGTGAGAAAGATTGAAGGCAGGAGGAGAACAGAGCATCAGAGGATGAGGTGGTTGGATGGCATCACTGACTTGATGGACATGAATTTGAGCAAACTTCAGGACATAGTTGAGGACAGAGGAGCCTGGCGGGTTACAGTCCATGGCATCACAAACAATCAAAAATGAGTGAGTGATTGTTTTCATTTCCCTGCGTTCCTTTGTAGTCCAGGTCCATATGCATGTATATCTTTGGACACAGGTGAAATATTACTTAAGAAAGTGCAAGTGTTATTCACTCAGTCATGTCCAACTCTTTGCGACTCCATGGACTGTAACCTGCCAGGCTTCTCTGTCCATGGGATTCTCCAGGTAAGAATACTGGAGTGGGTTACCATTTGCTCCTCCAGGGGATCTTCCCAACTCAGGGATTGAACCCAGGTGTCCTGCATTGCCAGCAGATTCTTTACCGTCCAAGCCACCAGGGAAGCCCTGCACCCAACTGTTTTTCATTTGCCACTGTGACCATTTTCCACATTGCTACATAGTGGCCACAATTATAATTTTTAAAGCTGTATAATATTCCATGGAGTATATGTATTATAATTTACTAAACCATCTCCACCAATGACTGGACATTTTCTATTGCTTCCCTTTCTCTCTTTATTAGGACTAATGCTATAATTTTTAATCTTCACAAATTCAATATGTAGACTTTTTTACTCACTTTAAAGATTTAGTGGTGGAAGTAGGTAAATTTTTCCTTAGGGGTTTTTCTTCAGATAAATTTTCAGGAGGGCATCATTAAGTCAGAGAGAATAAACATTTTGATGATTCTTGATTATTTTATCAAATTTGCTTTCTAAATCAGAATAACTTCAACTATCACAAGTAACATCATAAATACATCAGTTTTACCACCTTCTCTCCAACTCAAAGAATTATTTTCTTAAATTTTTGCAATTTCAAAAGATATAAGATGCTGCCTTGTCATCACTTAACTAGTACCTCTTTGAAAAGCCCCATTTCAACTGCTCCCCATAAGTTTTATTCACTAGTTGCACCCCTTGATGTGTCGACTGTCTGTTCATATTCTTTTCCATTAACTTACCTGAGTGTCTTAAGGTTTTTATTACTGAAAATCTAATTAGTACCTTTTTCTGTCTTAATTGTTGCATATATTCCCCAAATCTGTTTTCCTTTTTATTCTAAGTATATTTTTATTATTCATAAGCCTTTCTGTAATTTGTTTCCTTCATGGTTTTTTCAGAACTTACCACATAACAGATGGTTTCTTAAATGAATTTTCAGCTGTTTTTCCCCTGTGATTTTATTTTTTTAAATAAGTTATTCTTTAATAATTGAATCACATGCCATTTGAAATCTATTTTCATACAATATATCAGGTTGGGAGCCTGTATTTATTTATTTGATAACCAGTTTTCCCCAAACTATCAGTTAAGTAGCTTTTCCCTTCCTTATTCTTTTATGATGTCCAGTTTACCATGCATTCAATAAGCACTTCTGGTAACTCTAGTTGTAGTAATAAAAGTGTGATCTACAAGTGTTTTCAAGAAAATATTAAAGTTCCTACTGGGAAAATGGAGGGGACGTCCCTGGTGGTCCAGTGGTTAAGAATCCATCTTTCAATGCAGAGGATATGGGTTCAATCCTTGGTTAGGGAACTAAGATCCCACATGCCATTTATAAACCAGTCACTTAGGAAGCAGAAGAAATACATCATTTTAATCAATGTGGACAAGCATGTCCTCAGCCCTGCAATATAACTCCAAAAGGTGCTCTGATTCTTCAGGATTGAGATCTGGCATCTCAGGAAAACAATCTCAACTAGAAAAAAGATCATATTCATGGCAATATTATCCATGGAGCATTCACTACTCTAGAACTTGTGGAGTCCTGAGTGGAATCCCCACTAAAGGATGCTATCTTAAGGGTCTCAGAAATCAATTGTTGACAATATAATTAGCAAATGAATGAAAAGTCACTTTATAGTTGTAGGGCAGTGTCTTATAAATTTTAAAATCGTTCCTCCAAAGTGTGATAAACCCTTGGGGAACTTAATATTCCTTAAGTTGCCAAAAGCATGAAGATGCCCCTTCCACCCCGCCCACTCTCTTGCCTTGCCTCCCATCACCTTTCTAGGGGGCACCTCTCACCATGATTAGTTGTTTATGCAAAGACATGAATACATTACAGTATCACTCTGGGTCACAAAGCCTACAACTACTGGAGGTGGGAGTGGAGGTGGGAAAGACCTTCAAACGGCCCATATCAGTTAGTTGTCCTTTACTGGCACAGAGAACGAGGAACAGATCATAGTCTTAATCAAGAAATCAGCTTAAAATCTCATAAAGGTAAAGTCCTTGTACAAGATTTTAAAGTCAGTCTTTCAGCTACCTCTCCATTTGTTTTAACTGCCAATGTGGAAAAGATTCCAAAGACTAGGCTGTCTTCTATGGGCTTTTTTAAACTTAAAATGTTAAAGCTGGTGAGGGACTTAGAGGAAACTAAGAAACCCCTCATTTTTACAGATCAGGACACTGAGTGGGAAGAAAGGGGAAGTGACTTATCCAAGATCTCAGCTAATTAGTGGCAGAATTAGAAAACCCATGGGCACTAATTCCCAGTGGAGTACTACCAAAAGAAATCAAGTGCCTCAGTGGTATTAATATTTTGAAAACATAACAAATCTTGTAACTGAACAGAATCCTTTAATATGATCATATGAACTCTGTAGATTTTATTATTTAAAATAGTTGAATGTTCACAACCACAAATAGTTCACCAGAAGCTGCTAAAGACTGAATGTCTATGTCCTCTCCCCCTACAAATTCATATGTGACATCCTAACTAGCATGATGGTATTTGGAGGTGAGACCCTTGGGAGGTGATTAGCTCTTGAGGATGGAGCCCTCAAAAATGGGATTAGTGTCCTTTTATAGACCTCAGAGAGACCCCTTTGGCCATGCAAGAACACAGAGAGAATATGGCAATTTATGAACCAAAAAGCAAGTCTCACCACATACCTAGTTTACCAGGACCCAATGCAGGAGAGGCAGGATAGGCGGTTTCAATCCCTGGGTTGGAAACATCCCCTGGAGGAGGGCATGGCAACCCACTCCAGTATTCTTGCCTGGAGAATCCCACAGACAGAGGAAACCTGATGGGTCCATGTGACTGCATATAGTCAGACATGACTGAGCATGTGCGCGTGTGTGCACATGCACACACACACACAAGTTAGCACTCCCTAGCCTCCAGAACTGTGATAAATGAATGTCTTTAGTGTTCTGCTATAGCAGCCCGAATGGACCAAGACAGAAGCTACCAAGATGGCTGTGTTTTTGAAAGTAAGGAAAAAAATTAATCATTGTGAGATCATTCCAGAATTACATTATAGAAAGACACTTTACAACACAGATATTTTGAACAATAAAAAAAAGATAGCCATGAAACAATAAAATGCTCTCTTTCTGAACAAGATGATCAAAGTTCTGCTGAGGCCAAGCACTTCCTTCAGTGAGTCGTCAGGAGTAAAGGCCATGCACAACTGAGTTCACAGCTGAGTCATGTGAACAACAAGCCATTTTCGAACCTAGCGCATCACCTCCTGCAATCTCCCTAAACTGCATAAAGGCCAATCAGACATCTCGGGGATTAAAAAAAAAAAATTAGAAAGGAAGCAGAAGCTGGTAAGCGGTGAAACATGTAACATGGCCATTTTGTGATCAGGTATTCAGGGACCAGCCTATATAAGGTACCAATGCCTCTGTTTTGCTGTCTTGCTGCTACCACAAAACCACATGACCAGAGCAGGATGTTCCAGATCACTCTTTCTATGGTATTGATGACATAAGCTTGCTGCCCTTTCTGTCCCTGCTCATCCTCTTAAATTTCCCCTGGGGAAGACAAGAAACTAAGTTATTCCATGGGTAACAATAATAAGAGATTCTGGGTCCTCGCTCATGCATTTAAATATTGTGTTATTCCAAAGCTCTCATTCCCAGTAATTTCTCCTTGCCATCAGACCTCTGGTTATGAAAAGATATTAAAATACTAGAGAAACAGAAACCTCAGAGGCAAACTTCATTAAACTGCATTTGCCTGGAGCATCCATTCATACTTATGGAAACTATAGGCCCAGCACAGACATGATTTTGAAACACACTTGTTGATTGAACAAGAGTGACAGAATGAAAGAATAGCTTTAATGACAGTGAGCAGCCATCGGTTAAGCAAACATATGAACTGGTTAAGAACAGAAGTGTCAGTCTGCTTAATGATCAAGAATAAGCATTTGGTTATGCAACTCAGAGAGGAAAAAACTGACCTGGATCGAGGGTAAAATTGTGAGTAGCCCTCAATTCAGGCTCCCACAACATGAATCCACAGCTTCACTGACCTAACAGCAAATTGTCTACCCGAGTGATGAGACATCATCTTTATGCGCTCGACAGCTTTCTACAGCTCCCTCCTACTCCCTAAGGGTAGCTCCTGCACACCAGGTTTCTCCCCCAAGCAGCCATAGGCTTTGCACATTGCCCTCTGCCTGGTTTATCAATAACCCTGAAGGTGCAGAACTACCCTAAATCCAAGAAGGCACTTGCCCAGAATTCTTGCTCAGATCTTGGGAATTCTCCATGTGAACTTTTAGACAAACAAGTGATCCACAAAAACTGGCAGGAAGAATTTATCCTAGAGCTGCCCCTGCAAAAAAAAGAAGAATCTGAATCAATGAGCAGAACCATCAATACAACTTTATTTCAATTGCGAAACACCTTCCTTAAGGTGCAAGAGAAGACAGAGAGAGGTCATGGTAAAAAACCTCCATACACACTGCCAGGGATGCCAGATCCTCCTGTAGGTGCTGATGGGAACTCTCTCTCTCAAGGTTCAGAGCAAACCCTCTCCCCAGTGCTACTGAAGAGAGGACAACTCGGAACCCCACCCATGCTTATAGTGGGAGTGAGTGAAAGTCGCCCAGTTGTGTCCAACTCTTTGCAACCCCATGGTTTGAGCCACAGGGGAAGCCCCTCAAACTGGCTGTGTGAGAATGGAAAACCCAAATCCCCACTCAGTCTTGGTTCAGCACAACATCCGGGCCACGGTGACTGCCAAAGGCCTCCCTGGACTTGGCTGGCTGTTCACCATGTGGGAAAGGCTCTCCCGCCCTCGCCACTTACAGAAGGGAAACACCCATGGCAGAGGTGGGCAGCCGAGAGTCAGAAACATTGTCTGCACCTCTGCCACCTCTGAGAGGGCCATGATTCAAAGTGGAAGTGCAGGAGGAGAGGAAATGAAATCCACTTCCTAGCAACAAGAAAGCTGTTGGCTACTCTCTAACAAGAAGCATGACTCACAAGCAAAGCTATGAAACTTCACAGAGTGCCAAAGCCTGGGGCAGAGGACAGGTGTTGGGTGTGGGGAGTCCAGGTTGTAGAGCATTGTCCCAATGGGTGGCATGTGTTGCCATCTTGTCAGTAATATCAGGACTACAGGTTGCTAATGTGTCCCTGGGAGAAGTAGAGAGTGGAGGAAAAGTTCAACTGATTCTAAGCATGGAGCTTGTATTGCAAGCTCCCTTCAGTTCAAAGTTCAAATTCATGATTTAAAGGGTCTGAGGATCCCGAGTTAGAGATTAGCTCTCTGGCATGGAGCCCTGGTGTCTATATGCCCAGCCCTATTTGAGAGGTCATGAGCAGCCCCAAAGTCCCCCATCTGCACGGGGTAGCAGGCTGGTATGTGAAAAAAGTAAGGAACCCAGCCACCTGCTTCCTCTCTCTCTCCATTTGTGTCAGCAGCACCCAAGATGTCTGAGCATTTTATAAAGGACTAGGTAACTGGTTAACTTGCAATTAACACACATCTTTCTGGAAAGCTCCTCTTGGAGGCCCCTGATGTATGGCAGAGGAGACCTTGAATGGATTCATTTTCTTTAGCTGATAGAAATGGGGCTGTAATATATCTGTAGAAAAACACCCTTAAGGCCAAAGTCTACAGTCCAAGGCTTAGATGACAAGTGGATGTTTTATTTCAACGTTCAACACACTTTTAAGATCACAAAACTCAGTGGGGGGTGGGGGTGGGGGGTGGGCAGAGCATGCGCAAGGGGCACTCGGTTTTACACCAACACTGTTTTCTGTTGGCCCACAAAAGTAGTGCCTCGGGGTCTCCAAAAGGATGTGAAGTTAAAAATTCAAAGACAGAGTCATTAAAAGAAAACTCTCAACTTCTTCGGAAAACATGCTATAATTGAAAGTTTTACTAGTTGATCATTTCAATACAGGGATTTAAAAAG
Source organism: Okapia johnstoni (assembly GCA_024291935.2). NCBI lineage: Eukaryota > Metazoa > Chordata > Mammalia > Artiodactyla > Giraffidae > Okapia > Okapia johnstoni. Next base: position 90,325,937 of record CM044305.1, read on the forward strand.
CACCCCAGTCCCCACAATGAAGGGGCTTCAGTAACGAGAAAATCCTGAAATACCTCCTTCCCAAAATGCAGGCCAATAATCCCATCCTGTGATAAATATGGGCTTGCTTAGGTAATCCACTGAGCACCCCTAGCTCCTTTGTGGTGAAAATGTCAAGGGACAAAGGGGACTGGAGGATGGGTAATTTATGTGAGAATGGAAGGCCTAACTAATCCACTGCCACCTTAGGCAAACTTCATTAACCTTTGAGATCCCGGTCCCCATTTACTGAAGAGCTGAGACCCATTCAGAGCGCCCCAGGCATCAGGTGCTATGTTCACTGGAATCTGGATCTCCAGGCCTTCTTTCTCTGTTAATAGTTCTTTTAGTGTCAAACCATTAAATGAGGTTATTTGTGATCTGAAGACAGAAGAACAGCTTATTTTTCAAGTAATCAGCATGGAGGGGGTTACATTAAAGGTTGCCTTTCCTTGTGAATTTTTTTTTAATTGCAGCAGTTGATTTACAATGCTGTTAATTTCTGCTATACAGCAAAGTGATTTAGTAATACACACACACACACACACACACACACACACACACACATTCTTTTTCATATTCTTTTCCATTATGGCATATCATAGGATATGGAGTTTAGTTTCCTGGGCTATACAGTAGGACCTTGTTGTTTATCCACTGAATTTTAGTTTTAAGATTTGACTGCCTTTGGTCTCCGGAAAGAAACATCAACCATAAGGTGGAGAGGTTCTTGGAAGTAAATGTGGGTGGAAAACACAGGGACAGAAGGAGAGAAGCAGTGACTCGTCCTGAAGGAACACCTACCCTTTTATGGTGGGGGAGAGGTGAGAGACAGCTGGAGGGGGCAGAGCAGTGAGTGATTGCAAGGAATCTGCTCCCATTCCAGCCCAAGGCAGGGGCCTGACGATTCCCTGCTGTCAGTTTAACCCTTGATTTACCTTGGCAAAGGAAAATCACCCTTCTTTGCTGCCAGCTGCCCTCACTGTTTCAATAGAAAATAACACCTTCCAAGGGGAAATTCAGAGAGGAAAACAGTTTTCTTCATTTTCTACTCAAAATCCGAGGTGGGAATATGTGCAAGTAAATATGATATTTCCTCCACATCAAGGACATGAATTCTGAAAAAAATAACATTTAGCCTTTCTTATTGGCTGCCATTCAAAGACCTGGAAACATTTGCTAGCAAATTTAACTGCTTTGTGTTTTATAAGATGCATCCATTTCAAGTAGGAAGTTGGAGCTAGCAGGGCTGAAAAAAAAGTTGTCTAATTCAAGACACAAGCAGCCTGACTTCCAGACACATTTTACAAGACCTGAGAAAGCCCCCCATCAGGACTGTCCACAGAAGAGAATTCACATCCAGGCAACACTGATTAAACACCTACTATTCGCTAAGCACTTTCATACATGTTATCTCATGTTATCTTACTTAACCTTCACAATAACCCAATAAGGATGGTAGATATTAACATCTTTTACAGATGAAGAAAAATGAGGCTCTCAAAATGGAGATTTACTACGTGTATATACACTTCCAGTTTCTATAAGGTTTTTACATATTCACTCTTTTAATCCTCACAGCAACCTTTCAAATCATCTACATTGAGTATTATTAACATCTATAATACACAAAATGATGAAACTGACTCAGAAAAGTGAAATAACTGAAGGTCACAGTACTAATCAGTAGCATGTCTGAGGCTAAAATTAAGTCCTCCAACTCTAACCCTTCAGCTCTGTCTACTGATGGTCAGATCTTATTTTACACAGTCCATTTGATTTAAGCAGTGCTTTCCAAAAGGATCAGCTCGATATAATAAAGGTTGCTCATGCAATAAACACGCATGTGCCAGGCACCGTGCAAATCACTGCTGGGATCAGATCTAATCCACATACTAGCTTTTCTCAAGTCCCTGCCAGTCTAATGGCAATGATGTCCAGGAGCTCACTGGCACCTTGGCAAGGATGGTAAGAGAGGCCGTGAGGAATTGAATAACCCCATGGTACCCGTATGTAGTGACAAAGCCATCCATTTCAAATATGGAGGGAGGAAAGGTCAGAGATGGCTTTTTTTTTAATGCTCGCAAAGATGGTGAGTGAGTTTCTGGGGCTTTCAATCTCTTCTCCCTAATCAGGAGAACAGTGAGTTCTATGGGTCTTATCTTCAACCACAGGTAGAGTGTGTGCTGACAGTGCAAGGGCTAACCTCTTGAGGAATTCCACTCCTTCTAAGGCAAGCTGAGGTTTGACATGCTCCCCTCTCAATGCCTAATAGCCACCCCGTGAAGAAATCTGTGCATCAAAAAGAAGAATGCGTATTCTAAAAAGTAACAGGTGTTTAGACCACGGTATGTATAGGAAGTGTGGCTATACCTCAACTCCTGGACACATATTGTTTGGAGCTTATTTGAAATCCTATAACATCCTGGTAAGTACAACAGAAAATTGACACCCTCCCAGGACTTGACTGAAAACCTATACTACTCAACCACAAAGAGGTGGTTAAAACAAAAGGATTTTCCCTCCAGGAGACTTAGCCAGAACTGTCATGGTTGAAACCAGAGGAATCCCATCTAGCTTTCAGGCTAGAGGGAACCTTAGTTTTTGAGTTCAGTTTATTTTTATCCATTACACATCAATCGAACACGTCACTGGTGCAAGCCTCTGTTCTGGGCACTAGAAATACAAGTAGAAGACCCACACTTACTGGGATGATCATTTTGCAATATAGACAAATATTAAATCATTATACTATATACTTTAAACTAATAAATGTTAAATATCAATTATATCTCAATTTCAAAACAAAAGATTTAAAGAAAGACTCGCTTTCTGGGCTGTAGCACCACCTCCCTCTACCTCAAAATTAAAATAAAGTCAGTAGAGAAGTTTAGGAGCTTCCCTGGTGGCTCAGTGGGTAAAGAATCAGCTTGCAATGCAGGAGACCCGGGTTAGATCCCTGGGTCAGCAAGATCCCCTGGAGAAGGAAATGGCAACCCACTCCAGTATTCTTACCTGGGAAATCCCATGGACAGAGGAGCCTGGTGGGCTACAGTCCATGGGGTCCCAAGAGTCAGACATGACTTAGCAACTAAACCACCAAAGCAGCTTAGAAGAATCTCATCTGTGAAGATGTGTTGCAATTAGTTGGTTTATTTCACCAACTTTTTGAGTGCTTAACCCATAATAAGGGGGCAACTAAAAGCAGGGAGAAACTTCTTTACTGAGTCAAAAAGGAAGGGCATGAAGATCCCCCAAGTCTTGAGGGCACCAAAAGCAGATTCAGGAGGGGAGAACAGAAGATATGGATATGGTCAGAAATGAATGTGTCAAAGATTGACGTCTTCTGAGTGGAGACACACACAAGAAGTACATGATCAAAGGTGTGTACAGCACGGTGACTATAGTTAACAATACTGTATTGTATACAGTTGACCCTTGAACAACTCGAGCCCTGACCTTCCATGAAGTTGAAAATCCACATATAGCTTTATAGTCAGCCCTAAGTATCCATGGTTCCTCAATATGCATGCTCTGAATCCACGGATTCAACCAATCACAGTTTGTCTACAATTTAGTGAAAATACTCTAATAATATTTAACGCAAAATAATTCCTATAAGTGGACCCTTGCAGTTCAAACCCGTGTTGTTCAAGGGTCAACTGTCTTTGAAAGTTGCTTAGAGAGAAGATCTTAAATGTTCTCACCACACACAAAAAAAGGAAACCCTATGAGGTGATGGATGTGTCAACTAACCTTATTATGATCATCACTGTGCAATATATATGAATATAAAAGTATCACATTGTATACCTTAACCTTACACAGTATCAATTATACCAATTATATCTCAATACAGCTGGAAAAATAAAAATCAAAAGATCAAATGTGTGACTGTGCTACATGAGTGGAGGAAAATGAAGCAGAAACATGTATCATGAAAGCTAGAAGAGTGGAGAAACAGTGATGCATAAGCACAGCCATAGTGAAGAAGTAAGTAGATGATGGGTGGAAAGAAAGACTACAATAGGTAGCACAAAGATTTCTTTTTTTAATGGTTAGATTTTATTTATTTATTTATTTCATTGTGTGTTTCTTTATCTGGCTGCGCTGCTGCAGTATGTGGGATCTTAGTACCTTGACCAGGGATCTAACTCGAGCCGCCTGCATTGGAAGTAGAGTCTTAACTGCTGGGCCACCAGAGAAGTCCCAACACAAAGATTTCTAATTTCTCCCCTGCTAACTTCACGAGTTCAGGTTTTATAAGCAACACTAACTCCTCATACCCAATGCTCTCACGAAAAAGGATCCATGAGTTTTGGCTTAGAGAATAATAATTTACTGTGTGTCAGGCACTGGGCTGTGTGCTTTATAAAAATTATTTCATTTAATCTTCAAAACAGGGACTCCCTGGTAGTCCAGTGGTTAAGAATCTGGCTGCCAATGCAGGGGACACGGGTTCGATCCCTGGTCCTGGAAGATTCCACATGCTGCTGGGCAACTAAAGCCCGTGCGCCACAACTACTGAGCTCATGCTCTAGAGCCCACAAGCCATAACAAGAGAATCCACTGCAATGAGGGAATAGCCCCAGTTCACCTAGAGAAAGCCCAGGTGCAGCAACAAACACCCAGTGAAGCCAAACATAAAGAAAGTTTTTTAAAAGAGCACATTCTTAAAAAAAAAAAAAAAGCTATCATCAAAACAACCCTATGAGGTCAGTATATTATTATTACTGCCATTATGCTCATGATGCAAGAAGAAGAAACAGACTTAGAGGGGGCAAGTACCATTTCCAAGGTCACACAGTTATTAAGTGAAAGATTTCAGACCTGAATCCATGCAGTCTGACTCCAGGGCCATAGCTCCCAAGCACTCAACCTCTATGAAAATTATGGAAATGTATACATGACTAGTGGCTTCCCAGATGGCTCAGTGGTAAAGAACCTGCCTGCCAATGCAGGAGACGCAAGAGACGCAGGTTTGATCCCTGTGTAGGGAAGATCCCCTGGAGAAGGAAGTGGCAACCCACTGCAGTATTCTTGCCTGGAGAATCCCCATGGACAGAGGAACCTGGTGGGCTACACTCCATGGGGTCGCAGAGTCAGACACAACTGATGTGACTGAGCATGCACGCACGCATACGTGACTGGTTTAAAGAGTAGGTTTTGATGGCCATTATCAGGATCAGACCTGTTTCCAGCTTGAACTATCAGAATGGCTTGGTGCACTTAGAGTGCCACAAGCCCATGTGCATATATTGTTTTTTATTTTTAATTCTCTACATCTTGGTGACCAACAATCCAATATTGATCATGCTCATTTTGTAGTTACAGGTGTGGAAACCGCAGAAAGCTGGATAAGTACAGACCGACCTCAGTCCTACCACGCTGCTGGTTGAGGCTGTCACATGTCCAGCTCTAATGACAATCACAAAGGCGGTGGATGCTAAAGGTCACTGGCTTTCAATTCCAGGGAACTTGGGGAGTGCTTCTGCCTGGGCTTTGGCCGACAGTCATTAGGAAAGTTATCTAAAGGGTCTAGTGCCTTTATTTTTACCTAATTATAGCTATCAACTGGCATTTTCAAAGGGCTTCAATTATGTAGTCAGCAGCCTCATGGCATCCGATACAAATAAATTGCACATATTACTAATGTACCCTTCTTGGTCAAGGCTTTGGTAACAGGGAAGTTCCAGAACCGTTTAAAGGATTGCACATTTCTGCTGGAGTAGGGGTTCTTCGCTTACTTTGACTTCACAGGTCTAAGGAGAGTGTGGTGAGAAGTTTCAGAGTCTTTGTCAGAAGATGCACACATACACACACATGGATGATTTTGTATATAATCTTAGGCAGAGAAAGTATAGAAACTTCCTGATGCACATTCAAAGACCCCTGAATGTCACCATGTCCTGCTGAAGTCATAAGTACAGAGAAAGCGTTATAACATGGGACATTCCCTCACCGAAATTGTTGCAAAGATTTTATTAACTGAAGGAACAAAATATCTGTTAACTGAAGGAACAGAACTCTTGTCAATAGAACTGAACATCACATTTGATACAATCTTTAGAAGCAAAAAGCACATTTTATCCTGTAATATCATTTCAACAATATTTTTGTTTAAAATGCCCAATCATGTTATAATATTCTGGAATCCTCCTAGATTTCTGATAGTGGCCACTGGCTAATCAAAATGTGGTCCCTGAATCAGCAGCATTGGCATCACCTGGAAACTTGGTAGAAACACAGAACCCCAGGTCTCATCCCAGAGATATGGATCAGGATCTGCATCTTACAAGATTCCCAGATGAGGGACTTCCCTGGTGGTCCAGTGGTGAGGACTCCATGCTTCCAGTGCAGGGGGCCCGGGTTCAATCCCTAGCCAGGGTACTAGATCCCACACACTACAACTAAATATCCTGCACGCCACAATGAAGATCAAAGATCCCATGTGCCGCAGCCAAGACCTGGTGCAGCCAAATACATCAATATTAAAGATTCTCAGGTGATGCATATACACATGCCATTGGAGAAGCATTGATGGGCACAGTTAGAGACATCAGCACCTGAAGAAGCAGTGAGATGTGGTACAGTGAGGACCGAGGCTCTGAAACCAAGCGCTGCTGTTTGTTAGCCTGTGACCGTGGGCAAACTTCTCAACTTCTCTGAGGATGCTTCCTCAAGTCTATCTATATGTCAAAGGGTTTTGTGCCTGACTCATAGTAATCACTTGACAAACGGTACTTAATTTTCTTACTCTTAAGATTTTTATAACATTGTAACAAGTGTCATACATCAGTGCTTAGAAAACTAAAAAACCACTGTGTAGATGTAAATGAAGATGGTGTTGGGGTCTAACAGATGCCACCAAAGAGGATGTCCATTTACTAGAGGTATATGGGTTGCTGTGTTTCCTAAATACACACCTTGAGACTCATTTCCCAATGGTCAGAGACAGAGCTAGGTCCAGAAACTAAGCCTTTAGACTGCAAATCCAGTCCTCCTTCCACCTCGCTACAGGAGCTTCATCCACAACTTACCAGTGACCTAGCTCCTCTTGCTGATGTGTCTGGGGCTTTGCCTAACGTGGGGATGTTCCAAGTCACTTTAGCACCCAGCAGGTCAATGCTGGGGTGCTTCCGAGGGAATTACAGGTGACACTTGTGAAATCCATCACAACATTGTCACAGCAGCTTTCAAATTACCAAGAAAAAATAGACCTATTTTTGTAATGAAAAAGATGATTAGGAAAGTCACATACTACATTTTAAAAGATGATACAGTTTTCAAAGGGATAACATGGGCCGAAGAGCTGGAAGTCCAATTCAATGCGAGAAGCAGAATATTGCCAAGAAAACTAAGTGAAAATATCTTCTCAAATTTCACTTCAAGTGCAGCCAACTTTATTTTACCTATAAAACGAAAACCTCTTCCTGTCACTCAGTTCAAATTCCAACCATGATCCTTTGAGTTTCACCACTCCAATAAACTAAGAAACTAAAAATTTCCTCCTTAACCCATTACCTTTTACTGTCACTTAAACTTAGTACAGAGAGCATGCCACCAAGAAGAAGATAGCAATTGCATTATTTTATTTTAAGTGTCTTCATTAATCTGACCGTGCAGAGAGAAGAAATTCTTATTTTGTTAAATACAATGGCTCCTAATTTTTCTAACCTCATTGGAGAAAGTAGTATTCATTGTAATAACTGAAGGTGTCAGGATACATTTAACAGGAGGCTTACTGTGTGCTGTTTTCAGTCTTGCATGAATTTTAAGTTCCTTAACAGCACCTGAATACAGGTGCCAGAGAGCTGGCAAGCCGGCTTTCGAGGATAACAAAAATTCATGTATCTCATTCATATGGAAATTCCATATGGTGAACAGCAGCCATTTACAAGTCTCCTCCTTTATGATATGTAAAGTAAATGTTATAACCCCCTCTCTAGAGAATAATTCTAGCATCCGGCTTTCTAGATGACTTGTTAGATTTTTGATCCCTATCTCTGCTAAAAAGGGCTATCTTGTAAGAGTATATATATGCCCACAATATGTTCGATAGATGCCTTTGTTCCACCAGAGCACTGGTACCCGTGTCTGTCTGTCTGTCTCTCTCTCTCTCTCCCTCTCTCTCCTCTGTCCCCTTCATGCAGCTCAGCCTCTTTTCTTCCTTCTTTCACTTTCTTATCGGTTGACTCTGTACCCCCAAGTTCCGGTCCATTAAAGGACCACAACAGAAGGTATTTCTCAATGAACTAAAATAATTTTTAATAAAATGTCTTTTATACTTCTGACTAATTTAAAGTATGATGTATGTGATTATATATATATATGTATAATATAATTATTATAATAGTTTTTTTCATTCAAATACGTGTGTGTGCAATTTATTCAGTGTTTTATATGTGTCAGGCATTTGATGAAGACTTCATATACATCTGTCTTGGGGACTTGGTGCTTAGTTGCTCAGTCGTGTCCGACTCTTTGTGACCCCATGGGCTGTAGCCTGCCAGGCTCCTCTGTCTGTGGGGATTCTCCACGTGAGAATACTGAAATGCATTGCCACGCCCTCCTCCAGGAGATCTTCCCAACCTAGGGATCAAACCAAGGTCTCCTTCATTGCAGGCAGATTTTTTACGGTCTGAGCCACCAGGGAAGCCGTTGGGAACTTTAGGAATATCTATTACCATACCAAGTTGTAACATGATTCTCAAGGATGATATTGACATGGAAACAACTATCTAGCAGCTGGTTGTACTTGTTAGATTAACCTGTTTCCTCTTGCTGCTATCAAATGTGCTTTCTGCCTAGGGACATAGGCCTGTGGTTGCCTTAGGGCTTAGCAATGGACTGAGTTGTTCTGCATGCCTACAATGTGCAGTGCATGAGTTTGACAAAAACTATTTACCCAACTCAGGTGCCTCTTTTGCTTCTCTAGGAGCATCATTCTTATTTTGTCACCTGGCAGATCCTCACTAAGCAATTGGAGGACTAACAAACATTAAGAGTGGAAAGAATGCCTATCTTATTAAGGGTAATGTTAAATTCATTGTTTGCTCATATTAAGAATTCAATGGGTATGACTGGGAATTTGGAGCAGGTTTAATATAAACATACGAGTAACATGTCATAAACAGCCAAGTCAGTATACCACATGAGAAAGTCAGTGAGATCAATGTAACCAAATCCAAAGCAAGTGCTGCTAACTGTAGCATATTCATCAAGAAAGATAACATGAAAAAGCCAAGTCTTGAGTTTTGAAAGAACATGAGATTTATAAGCAGAAATGAGCAGGGTCTGAGCAGAAGACAGTAAGGAAGTCTATCACCTCGAACTGCAAGATGGAACTCAATCAAAATGTGGAATGTTTTAGAGATTGAGCAATACCTGTTATTGAGTAATATCCTTGCTCTTCCTGGGCCAGCATAGGCTAAAAGAGACATGGGGGAGGGGTGCTGGTAGAAAGAGTGCCAGATGATGCAGAAATTAATATGGAAAAGCAGCTTTCTTAACAATTAAGTTAGAGACATGAAGGCAAAAGTACAGATTACAGCATCCAAAAGGTGTGGGTTCTAGTTCTAGTCCTATTCAGCCAACTCCTAGTTCTATGGTCTTTAAGTATATAATTAAACCTCTCTGTATCTGAGTTGCTTCACCTCTAAAATGGTAATAGCGATAGCATAATGTGAAGATTCAGTGAAAAAGAATATATAAAGTACCTATTACAATGCAAAGTGCATAATAAGTACTGGATAAATGGCAGCTCTTATTATCCAGAGATCATTGAGACCATCTGGGTCTCTAAACATGCAGAAAGAGAAAGGGAAGATAGGTCCAGGAATGGGGGACATACAAGAAAACAGGGTTGTGAGGACCCTCAACCTACACTCTACCTCTTCCATTTACAACGCTAGTGACAGAGGCGTTTCAATTCTTACCATTTGGGACCTGGAGTAATTGGATGCCTTGCCTAGTCTCCGATGAGTCACTTCTGCTGCTAAATACCACCTTAAAGAGGATGTTCTTTGTTTGAGTGAGTCAGTGCTGTCTCTAAACGGCTTTACATCTTCCAGTATTTTAGAAAACAAAATGTTTTATCTTCTAGATACTTCTACTACTAGGTTCAAAAAGGTCTCCTTTTATACACACCTCTCTTTACTGACTTCAGGAAAATATATATAAGCTACTCTGCATTTTAATTAGTTGAAACATCAACACTTGAGGGGCCACTGTAAATGCAATCTGACAACTCAACTATGTATTAACAACTTCTGCTTCCAACTGTGACGGAGTAAAAGGAATCAAAATTAAACCACTAGAAAACTGGACAAAATATATAAAAAAAAAATAGTTTGCAGACACTGGACAGCAGGCAGTGCAGGACTGTGATCCCTGAGAGAAGCAGAACAAATAAGGCAAACATGACAACAACCTGAGCTTGCTGCCTGGAGAGGATTCCTATGCTACAGTGTGAGGAAGGAGAACATAGAGCCCAGCAATCTCTGTGTATTGAAGAACCAGAGATCATAGCATAGGGAGATCGAAGTAGTTAAAACTTATTGAGAAAAAAATACCACTACCACTGCATAGGAGACAGGTCCAGAAGTCCTCAGAAGTGACCCACCATGTCCTCATCTGGGTATTGATCTGCTCATATATGGGGAAGAAACTACCCAAGACCAAGGAAAGAATCACTGAAAAATAAAGTAGGAATAACTATCGCCAGAAGCACACAAATGGACAGCAGCAGAGAGGAAAGATCTTGTAATACATGGGGCATTAATTAGTGCCCTCATTAGTGTATTGCCTCAGTAACAGGATAAAAGTCGCCCTAGGCTAAAAGCTGCACTGATACTCTCCTAATAAAGCATAAAGCAGGCTTCAAGAGGATCAAACTGATTCCAAGTGACTGCATCCCAGTTCAAAGTTCAATAATATTTAAAGGAATACAATGAAATCCAGCACCCAGCAATATAAAATGGGTAATATGCAACATCCAATAAAAGTGATCAGACATGCAAAGAAGCAGTAAGAAAGAACTCAAGAAAGGAGGAAAAAACAACAGAAAGAGACTCAGACATGACAGAAATCATAAAATTAGCACAAATGTTAGTCACTCAGTCGTGTCCGACTCTCTGCCATCCCGTGGACAGTAGCCCATCAGGGTCCTCTGTCCATGGGACTCTCCAGGCAACATTACTGGAGTGGGTTGCCATTCCCTCCTCCAAGAGATCTTCTTCACCCAGGGATAGAACCCGGGCCTCCCGCATTGCAGGCAGATTCTTTACAAACTGAGCCACCAGGGAAGCCCAAAATTAGCATAAAAGAACATTAAAATAGGCATTACAAATATACTCCATTTGATGAGAAAACTAGAGGAAAGATGGGACATGCTAAGTATAAACATGGAAGCTACAGAAAAGGAACCAAGGCTCAATTGAGAAAGCTAGAGGGATAAGCACACACTTGGGACAGAAATCCTGTGGCTCTGAGTCTTTGCAATGTCCAGACCATGGACTAAGTTCCTGAAGGCCGAGCCTCTTCCTTTGTAGAATAAAGACCACTATCCCCTCATCCCAGGGTTCGATATGTCGACAAGAGTCAGAGGAGGGAAGGGCAGAGAGTTTATAGGAGACCCGGAATACTGCTGTGTAACAGAGAACCAAGCAGGAGAAGGCTGCATAAAGGAGCATGGGGCTACAAGATCAAATTATGAAGAAGGAGCAAGGAGGACAAAGAGTGAAAAAGAGATACTGGACTGGACTGAGGCACTGGCAGAGCCTGCTCCAGGGGCTGTTATCTATTGGCACACTTCCGAACTACGAGACATCACTAGTGAATGACAGCACTGAGGCTATACACAGCCTCAGATCCCTTTGCTTCAGGAAGCTACTACCAAAACATCAGAATGATCCAGGAAATGAAATGTGCTTGTCACCTGTAGCATAATAATTTAAGCAGTCTGGTCTGCAGAGAATGAAGGATCCGAGGAGCTTATTTTGCCATCCAACATGGAGGCAAATTATATGTAGAGTGAAGAGCACGGAGGGTCCTCTTTGAACTAGGAAGTCTGTGGTCTTTTCAAAATCACGCATCCCTTAGAGGGATAGAATGGAGCATGCTTTAAGAAAAAGGCTGCAATTTCTCAAGTACCAGGACCTCCTAAATCCACCCTGGTGGTAATCCATGGGTTAAAAGGGCAGGGTGGGGAAATTAATTTCCTCCACCTAACAAAGAGCACCCAGGAAAAATGCACAAAGTCATACTAAATGATGAAAGATTGAATCCTTTCTCCCTGAGATCAGAAACAAGGCAAGGATGTCTGTTTTAGCCACATTTTTCCAACACTGTACTGGAATTTTCAGGCAGGGCAATTAAGCAAGACAATGAAATAAAAAGCACCCTGACTGGAAAGGAAGAAGTAAAACTATCTCTATTTGCAGATATCATGATCTCATATATAGAAAATTCTATGGAATTCAGGAAAAATCTAGTAAAACTAACAAGTTCAGGAAGATTGCAGGATACACAATCAACATTTAAAAATCAATTATATTTCTATATAGTAGCAACGAGGGCTTCCCTCACAGCTCAGTCGATAAAAAAGCTGCCTGCAACGCAGGCGACCTAGGTTCAGTAATTGGGTCGGAAAGATCCCCTGGAGAAGGAAATGGCAACCTACTCCAGTATTCTTGCCTGGAGAGTCCCATGGACAGAGGAGCCTGGCAGGCTATATTCTATAGGTTCGCGAGAGTTGGACACGATTTAGCAACTAAACCACCACCACCACACTAGCAATGAACAAACTGAAAATGAAATTCAGAAAACCATTCCATTTATAATAACATCCTTATAACAAAGTACATAGGAATAAATTCAAGAAATATAAAATATATACTCTGAAAACTAATATACATTGTAGAAAGAAATTAAAAGGATCAAAATAAATCAGAAGACATCCCATATTCATGAATCAGAAGACTTGATACAGTGAGGATAACAATACTCTGCAAACTAACCTACAGATTCAATGCAATATCTATTAAAATCCTAGCTTTCTCTGCATAAATAGACAAGCTGATCCTAAAATTCACATGTAAATAGAAGAGAACCAGAATTGCCAAAACATGAAAAAGAACAAAGTTGAAGGACTTCTATTTCCCTATTTCAGAACATTAAACAAGACACTGTGAAACTGGCATAAGAATAGACCTATAGATCAATGGAACAGAATTGAGAAGCCAGAAATAAACTCTCACTTTTATGGTCAATTGATTTTCAACAAGGGTGCTAAGACAGCAGAGAAACAATTCAGTGGGAAAACAACTGCTTTTCTTACACCATAATATCAATTTTTATTACATAAGATTTATGACAATTATTTTGCAGTACAAAAAGATGAAACTGTTTACATGTTAATATTTCAAAATCTATATGTTTTCTTAAAAGTAAACATAAAAAGCATTTTTACCACCATTCTCTTCTTGGCTTAAAAACATTACTGTGTATTAATATTTTATGTCATAGTAATTGATATGTCCATTTTACAAATTAATCACAGCATACAATGTTTTAACCCATAGTAAAAATTAAAGATGATGAAGGAAAGGCTTCATGTGGTCATGAAGTTTAGCTACAGGACACTGATCCCAGCCCAGAAGTCCTGGGATCTTTTCAGCAAGTAACATCCCTTGCATACCCAGAGGTCTCCACATCCTGACCCTCATGGTCATTATATTTTTACTTCTTGCTACAGATTTATCATCTATTCTCCTTTGATTTCTCCTGTTTATGAACTATGTGTAAATGGAATCATACTTCACATGGTCTCTTGTCATTTGCCTCTTTCAGTAGTGTGTGGGTCAGCCTCGTGTGTAGCTGAGCTTATTCGTTGTCACTGTTGTCTCCTATTCCATTGCATGAATATACCACTAGCTGTCCATGGTACTACTGCTAGACATTTCTGACCCTATTGATAAACATTTACAAACTATACTGCTATGAATATTTTTCTTATGTGTCTTATGATGCAATATCTAAGGTCTATAGTTAGGAGTGTCATTGCTGAGTCACAGGGGCATGCATACAGTATTTTGAATTTTAGTAGATGCTGTCAAATCTACTTACATGACCTTACACCCCACAGAAGTGGGTTGGACTCCATTGCTGTAGTACCAAGTATATTGGAGTAAATACAAGTATATATCAAGTATATACATAGTACCATAGTATATCAGACACTTTAATTTTTGCTAATTTTATGGTGTAATGATGTCTTAATATGATTTTAATCTGTATTTATGATTACTAACGAAGCTGAATAAATATTTATTGGCCATTTAGTTTCTCCTTTTGTACAGTACTTACGGGTCTTTCACTTATGTTTTTAGTTTTTTTTCCAGCTGTAGTTCTTTGTGTATTCTAGATAGTCAACCATGCGTAATGTTTTTTGCAAATATCTTTTTCCAATTTGTGACTTGTCTTATTATTATCTTTATGGTATCTTTTGATGAAGAAAGTTACTTCAATGAAGCTGAATATAAAACCTTTCCTTTACAGTTATCACTTTTTAATGACTTGTTTAATAAGTTCTTTTCTACCCTGAGGTCACAGAGACACTCTCTTATATTATCTTCAAAGGGTTTTTTTTTTTTTAACTTTGCTTTTCATATCTAAGATTTTAATAAATCTAGAATTGATTTCTTTTTTGTTCATATGATTAGATAGTAATCTGGGAAACATTTTTCCTATGGATATCCAACTGTCCCACTCCTTTTGTGACAAGTCTATCCATTTACCACTGATCAGCCATGCCTCCTCTAAAGTATGTCAAAGTCCATGCATTTCTGGATCTGTTTCTCAAATTCTGTTCCACTGGTGTACACAACTACTCCAATATTAACACACAGTCTGATTTATTAGAGCTTGACATCTGGAGGGGCAAGTTAGGTCATTTTGTGGTTGTTCAATGTCTTGTCTCTTTTTGGCTCTTTACATTTCCTTGTGTTTAAAAATCAACTTAAGTACCACAAAAATAATTGGGACTTTGATTGCAATTACATTGGATTTGTGGATCAATTTGGGGAGAATTAAGTTTTATAATATCTAGTTCTCTAATCCACATATGCAGTTTATTGCTCCACTTGAACAGGTCATCTTTAATATTTCTCAATTGTGTGTGTGCTCAATTGTGTCCAACTCTTTGTGACCTTATGGCCTGTAGCCTGCCAGGCTCCTCTGTCCATGGGATTCTCTAGGCAAGAATACTGGAACAGGTCGCCAAGCCTTCCTCCAAGGGATCTTCCTGATCCAAGGATTGAACCTGAGTCTCTGGTGTCTCCTGCATTGCAGGTGGATTCTTTACCCATTGAGCCACCAATATTTGTCAATAAATTTCTATAAGCTTCAGAGAAGTCTTGCACAGCTTTTGTTACTTTTCCTAAGCATTTAGTGTTTTTGATACCATGCCAAATGGCATATTTTTCTAAATTGTATTGCTTATATGTAGAAATACAACTGATTTTTATACTAACTTTATATTCAGCAACTTTGCTTCACTTTTACTAATTCTTAGCATTCAGCTGAAGATTCTTGTGGATTTCCTATTTATACAATCACATCTGTGCAAAATAGCAATTTTGTTTCTCCTCAATTCTCATATCTTTTTATTTTTCTTGCTTTACTGTGCTGTCTAGGATTTCCAGTGAAATACTGAAAAAGAATGTAGACATCCTTGTCTTGTCCCTTTCTGATATCTACTGTAATAACCCCTAAGTTTAGCAATGAAAACAAGGGATCACAATTCGGGGGCTATAGGCAGAGCTGTGACATACCCATAGCATTTTTCACTAGATGAAGAGTCTTCTGCTTTACCCATAATGTGACCTGTTAACGCTCTACCACCTATCCCTGCAACAATCAAGCGCTACTCTGGCTAAGGAATCCTATAAGTTTCTATAAGTGGATCCAAGTTAATGTCATTGAAACTCAATAGGTCATCACAGGTAAAAACTTGGAGAGTGGTTATGGTGCTGATGCCACCAAAGATAGCTCACCTCATGTCTGTTCTGCTAGAAGTCACCAGACTGAGGCCACTGTGGGATGGGGTAAGGAACTGCCAACAGCCTTTTCAGCAAATGGTTTTGGGTCAAGTTAATATCCACATGTGAAAGAATGAACCTGGGTTCCTACCTCACATCATATACAAAAATTAACTCAAAATGGATCAAAGTCAGAAATGTAAGTGCTAAAACTATAAAACTCAGAAGACAATGTAGCTGTAAATTTTTGGACCTTGGATAGGCAATGAATTCTTAGATATGACACCAAGCACACAAACAACAAAAGAAAAAAACAAACTGAACATCATCAAAGTTAAAAACTTTTGTGCTGCCCTGAATACCATAAAGAAAGTGAAAAGACACCTAACAGAATGGGAGAAAAGTTCTGCAAATCCCATTACTGAGAAGAGATGTGTATCTAGAATATAGAAAAAAGTTTTACAATTCATTACTAAAAAGTTGCATAATCCAAGTTTTAAATGAGCAAAGATTCTGAATAGGCTATGTGAGGAAAATATACAAATGGCCAATAAGCAGAAGAAAAGATGATCAACAGAATTAGTCACTAGGAAATGCAAGTCAAAATTACTATGAAGTACTATTTCACATCCACTAGAATGGTTATGAAAAAGATCAATAATAACAAGTGTTGACAAGGATGTTATGAAATTGGAGCCCTCATACACTGCTGGTGGGGATACAAAATGGTTCAGCCACTTTGAAAATTGGCCTAGACTTCCCACAAAGGAATAAACACAAAGTTATCATATGACCCATCAATTTCACTCCTAGGTATATATCCAAGAGAAATGAAGACACAGGCCCACAAAAAATAGTTGCACACAAATGTTCGTGGCAGCACTATTCACAAAAGTCAAAAAGCAGAAACAATCCAAATGCCCATCAACTGATGAATGGATAAATATGTGGTACATCCATAAAATGGAATATTATTCAGCAATAAAATGAAATGAAGTAGTGATTGATGCTACAACATAGATGAACCAAGAAACTAGTCACAAAAACCCCACATATTTTATTATCACATTCATATAAAACCTACAGAGACAGAAAGTAGGTTGATTAGTGGATGTCAGGGCTGTAAGAAAAGGGAAGACTGGGGGTGAAGGCTAAGAAGTATGGGGTTTGTTTGGAGGGTAATAAAAACATTCTAAAATTTACTGTGTTTTTGGATGTACAACTTTGTGAATGCACTTAAAACTATTGAACTATACCCTTTAAATGGGTGAATTGTATGGTACGTGAATTCCTTCCTTTTCATTGCATGTAAGCTCAGTCGTGCTGACTCTTTGCAACCTCGTGGACTGTAGCTCACCGGGCTCCTCTGTTCATGGGATTCTCCAGGCAAGAATACTGGAGTGGGTTGCCATTTCCTTCTCCAGGGGATCTTCCCGACCCAGGGATTGAACCCACCTTTCCTGTGCCTCCTGCATTGGCAGACGTATTCTTTACCACTGTGTTACCTGGGAAGCCCGGTATGTAAATTACATATCCCAAAAAGTTAAAAAAAAGATAGAGAGAAGGAAAAAAAAAAAAAAACTAGGAGAGGGCTTGCGAGTACCTCTCATCAAAGGAGCTGAGTTGTCCATGGGTTGTTTGTGTTATTGCTTTCCTAAATTAGACAGAGTGGAGATGTTTCAAAGCCAGACCCACAGAAGAACTCCACTGGAACCCCCGGTTCGGGATTAGGTACTTCGCAAGCCTGCAGTGTGCTGGACCCCAGCCAGAATGAAGCCAATCATCAGCCTGTCTTTCCTGATTAGAGACAATGGGTAGCTATGAGGTATTAAAGCCAGGTTAACATATAAATATGATTTTCTGCCTGAGCAAACCTGCTCTAATTAAGTAAAACACTTTTAAATGATTATCAAAACAGGGCTACTACTCAGTGGTCTCAGAGTAGGAAAATGCCAGGACTTTGATGCCTGGGGGTTTTCCAAAGTGAGTTGAACAGGCTTTTGTTTCCTGAACCCAGGCAGAGAGGTTTTTCAACTGTCAACTCGGCATTGATTTGATTTCTCTCATGGCCCAGTGGCTACACAGTGGTGTATTTCCCACGGCTCAAGATGGAATTAGCAATGCAAGACCATACAGTAAGGCTAAATGTAAAGGGTAAGTAAACACGGGGTCTTTACTAAAAACTATTGATTTGAACTTAAAAAAAAAAACACTTCTGAAGTTAAGGCAAAATTTTCACTCACATTTATGAAAACAAAACCCCTTTCCTGAGGCTGAAGAAGGGGAAGGGGCACACATTGTGAAGTCATTCCTCAAACCATAACAAATGGAGAGCTGTGGTTTAATCTGTAACCCAGATGGTCAGTTTTGTCATCATTTTATGTTTATAGTATCTTCTCTTTTTTTTCCCCCGTGGCATTATATTTCACTTGGCGATAGTTCATATTCTGGTTTCCCTCCAACCACCTTTCAAAGGCAAAAATGGACATGACTTCATTTTGTGGTTTAGTCTTGGTATATGGAGCATGACAGCAGCAGCAATGATTTCTTGTGACCACCTCTGGCCTGTAGTGAGATCCCCTGTGCAGTTGTATTTCACGCAGCATAATTTCACCACCACTTACATAGCTACAGAGGTGTTAGTAGATGAGGACATGAGAAACACCCACCCATTCCGCCTAAACTCCACTCTTCAGGGGCTAGACGATGATGATCTGAACCGGAGTTCCTAATATATTCACAGTCATCTACTATTTGCCATCCCAAGACCCAGAAAGCCTTCAAGTTTGCACTTAAGCCTTATAATATGATAATGTTATTCTTTTTCCTAACTCTTAGGAAAACTGGTTGCTATGAATCTTGACTGTCACTAACAGTTCTTGGAATTTCAGTTAGGAATAAACAGCAGATCCAAACAAATCTAAGGATCCTATTTTATTTATTTTTTGTTTATTAATTTTTAAGATTTTTCTGATGTGGGCCATGTTTAAAGTCTTTATTGAATTTGTGACGATATTGCTTCTGCTTTATGTTTTGGTTTTTTTGACCACCTGGTATGTGGGATCATAGCTCCCTGAGCAGGGATCAAACTAGCACCTCCTGCATTGAAAGGGAAGTCTTAACCACAGGACCACCAGGTAAAGTCCCTAAGGATCCTATTTTAGTAAAATATTTTCTGTTTTGGAGCTGGGGCAAATAATCTCAGAACTAATTCTCGTTCAGCAGTTGTATGTGGCAGACACTGAATATCAAAGAATGTCACCTTGAAAAGCATTATCATCATGGGGGAAAAAGAAAGGAGGGGGGAACAAGGAGCCAAGATTTGGGTTCCATTATCTTTTATCCCTAGGCGAAGTGCAAGGCAACTTATACACACTCTTTCAAAGAACACACTTTTCCTTAAATCACTACCAAAGAACACTCTGATAATCCACAGTATGGAGAATTTGGATTTTGTTAATACTTTCATGAATCCCATCAATGAAATTACACAATTGTGTTAAAAAAAAAAGAAAAAGAAAAGAGTGGGCACTTTCTGTGTATCACACAGAAAACAGAAAATTAAAACTTGCAAAGTCAAAGGCAAGTCAGTTCCAGAACAGGAAGTAACATCCTTGTCTTGTATTGCTTCATTCCAGGGCCCAGCCCACACAGGGATGGTTTCATGTTTCTAGCAGCCAGGAATCCCTTGTCTTTGATCCATCTGCCTCTGTAAATATGAGCCTCTGATGAACAGCGGAAAAAATACTTCTAGGAATCCTGCAGCATGACGTATACTGAAAGTCTTAGAGGTGAAACATTTGTCAGTATTTTACCAAAAACCTGGTCCTACAGGCATTTAATAAGCCATTCCTAACTAGTTTCATTCCCACTGCTCCTGGCCCCCTATTATACTCCATTGATTCATCCTGCTCTTACCAAAAACTCAGTAGATAACAGACAAGTTTTAAAGGACATTTTGTGATATTGAACTTCTGAGGCCAATTCTTGAGTTATATATACCAGCAAAGTAAGATCTGCCCAGTGGGTCTCAAAGAATAACCTCCAAAAGGGCTTCAGCCAAGATCTCATTCATGGTTCTTACAGCGAATCAACCACAGAGTCTTTGCAACTGCCATTCCTTCAGCCTGGACTTCCTCCAGCTTTTCCCTGGCTAGTTCCTCCCTATATTCTCTATGCTTTTGGCTCACATGCAACCTCCTCAGAGCAGCCTTTGCTAAGCATCTCTCTGAAGGAATTCTGACCCCTTCTATTACATGCTCCTGTTGTGATGCCCACAGACTACAATCAGACAGACTCTGGCTTCTGCCAGTCACTACTGTCACCATGGTCAAGTCACCTTAATTCTCTGAGTCTCCTGACCCTCATCTGGGTGATCTCTATTGCAAAGCCACGATGAAGTGTAAAGGGGAAACAAGTTCTAGATTGAAAATTGAGGGCTTCCCTTTTAGTGTTGACTGTGCAACTAACCTGGTAGATGACCTTGGTCAGTTATTTCCCCTTTTGGGGCCTCTGTTTCCTTATCTGTTCCTTGAAGGGATTGGTCCCAATGAGATCTATAGGACCTCCCCACTCTGGCAGTCATTTGTTCTACATCTAGACAGCCTACATGTTCATACACCCATCCCAGATTCCCAGCTGCCCAGATGTTAGGCCCATGTTAGGATTTCTAGAGGCACTTGAGCCATCCCCTCCCTCTCCCAGATGCCATTCAAGTCAACTCAATATAATACATAGCTTAGTCGATGCAGGCCACTGTACTCCACTCTGTATGGGGCTGGAAAGGTGTTTACAACCAAAAGAGAAGTCAGGATCATCTGTAGTTTGTGGCTCAGAATTTAACCCTCTAAAACTGCACCATTATTTCTCTTGGAATCTTCTTGTCAAATCCAAATGTTCATCTTTGTGCCCTTCCAGTTGGTGAACTTTGTCCCTTCCACTGACCCATTATGGAAACTCTCAACCCATGGCTTCTCCTCTTGCTTCTGTGTCCTGCCCATCTTGGTGAATCACTAGACCCTTAGGTGGAATCCTCCAAAACTCAGTCCTCCACACTTCGTCAATTTATGAGCCCTATCCCAATGCCACGTCCTGTATGAGGATATAGCAATTGAAATGACCAAGCATTCCTTGATTTGGGATTGAGAAAAATATTACCCATAAAACGTCTGTTCCACCAAATCAAATATGATTGTATACTGTTGAGAGGGTAACAGACAGGAAGGCTAGGGGTCCCCAAGCAGAGGAAATAGACTGCAAGTGTCAGATCTTTTTTTTCTCTCTTAAGCGGCAGGAGGAAACAAGCTACAAGTATCAGATGGTTTTATCCCTTCTCTATACAAAATTAAAAGGAGGTTCCTTTTAAAATTCTGTGTTGCCACACCTGGCTCCACCTGAACTTAACTTTTCTCAAGCCACGGGCTAACCAATGCGGTTTTCTTATGGAAATACTTTTCTTAAGCTATGTTAATGAACTATGCATTTGCCTTAGAATCTGTCTTTCTTCAAGCAGGTTCGGCCTAAGACTCAGAACCAACAATGGCTCAATAAACCATTATGTTTTACCCATGGAAATGTTTTCTTAAGCTATATTAATGAAACTATGTATTTGCTTGGAAACTTGCCTTTCCTCAAGATTCATGTCAATTGTTTTATGCCCCGGAATGACTCACCTTGTGCCAATGCTATCTCAAAATGCATGTTGTGGGTGAGGGGCCTAGTGCCACTCTGAGTTTTGAGACATTTCTTTTCTCTAATTAGCAGCCTGCTAATAGGTATATTAAACCTATATTAAAAGGCAGAGATATTACTTTGCCAACAAAGGTTCATCTAGTCAAAGCTATGGTTTTTCTGTACCATATGGATGTGAGAGTTGGACTATAAAGAAAGCTGAGTGTCGAAGAATTGATGCTTTTGAACTGTGGTGTTGGAGAAGACTCTTGAGAGTCCATTGGACATCAAGACGATCAAACCAGTCAATCCTAAAGGAATTCGGTCTTGAGTATTCACTGGAAGTACTGATGCTGAAGCTGAGACTCCAGTACTTCGGCCACCTGATGCAAAGAACTGACTCATTGGAAAAGACCCTGATGCTAGGAAAGATTGAAGGTGGGAGGAGAAGGGGACGACAAAGGATGAGATGGTTGGATGGCATCACCAACTTGATGGACAAGAGTTTGACAAAGCTCTAGGAGTTGGTAATGGACAGGGAGGCCTGGCATACTGCAGTCCATGAGGTTGCAAAGAGTGGACATGACTGAGCAACTGAACTGAACTGAATAGGTACATAACT
This sequence comes from Okapia johnstoni, assembly GCA_024291935.2. Classification (NCBI taxonomy): domain Eukaryota; kingdom Metazoa; phylum Chordata; class Mammalia; order Artiodactyla; family Giraffidae; genus Okapia; species Okapia johnstoni. The sequence continues at coordinate 90,348,287 of CM044305.1, forward strand.
TCTTGCTAAAAACTAGCAAGGGGGCACTCTTTCTGTTCCCTTCTGATTTCTATGTCAGAAGCTTTCTCTATCTCTTTTATACTTTAATAAAAATTTATTACAAAAAAGTCTGAGCAATCAAGCCTCATCACTGGCCCCTGATTAAATTCCTCTCCTCTGAAAGCCAAGAATCCCAGGTCACTCACGGCTCCTAGCGGCAACCTTTCACTATCTGCTGCCTCTCCCCCTCTCTCAGGCTTCTTATTGCCTGCTCTGAAATACTGTCCTTTTACCCACCCATGAAGGCTTATTAAGTCATTGTGGGATTATTTCAGTTGAACTAAATAAAACTCATTGACTAAACATCTCACCTTAGAATGTGAACATTTTGCTTCAATAATAAAATCAAAACCAAAAATCAAACTCCATATGACCCGACAATCCCACTACCCCCACTCCTTGGCATATACCCTGAGAAAACCATAATTGAAAAAGACACATGTACCCCAGTGTTCACTGCAGCACTATTTATAATAGTCAAGACATGGAAGCAACTTAGATGTCCACTGACAGATGAGTGGATAAAGAAGCTGTGGAGCATATATGACTGGAATATTAGCCAGTCATAAAAAGGAATGAATTTGAGTCAGTTGAACTAAGGTGGATGAACCTAGAACCTATTATACAGAGTGAAGTAAGTCAGAAAGAGAAAGACAAATATCACATATTAAGGCATATATCTGGAATCTAGAAATATGGTACTGGATAAGCCTATTTTCAGGGAAGGAATAGAGATACAGGTGCAGAGAACAGACTTTTGGACACGGGGGGAAGGAGAGGGTGGGACAAATGGAGAAAGTAGCATCGATATATACACTATCGTATGTAAAATAGATAGCTAGTAGGAAGCTGCTGTGTAGCACTGGGAGCTCAGCTTGGTGCTCTCTGATGACCTAGGGGGTGGGATGGGGGAGTGGGAGGGAGGCTCTAGAGTTAGGGGACAGATACATAGTTATGGTTGATTTGCGCTTTTGTATGGCAGAAACTAACACAACACTGTAAAGCAATTATATCCCAATTTAAATTTTTTAATTACAAAATTGAAGAATAATAATAAAAACAGACTCTTATGTTTACCTTATTCTGCTCTCCCACAGGGAGGAAGCATTATAAGGTGCCATCATGTTGCTAACAATTACATCCCTGTGAGTGTACTTTCTGTGTGATACTGTCAGCTTAACAACCCACACATAGATGCTCATTACATTTTTTTTTAAGTATTAACATTCAGAAACAATTCTACGCCAGGGTAAAAATCATCAGCTTTCCAAAAATGACAATGTCTCATTAAATTTTTAAAAGGAGAGATGTGCTGAAAAAGGAGAAAATTGCAGCAGACAACAGAGGAGACAAGTAAAATGAGTCTGAGGTTCCCCTGTAACCAGCCTGAACTGGAGACACATCTAATCCCCCCAGCTACTGCTGTCAGACTTACCCTTTGGAGCCAGTCTCAGCTCCTCTTTTGTCCTTACTGGTCATAAGCCATTGGCTCAGTACAATGCAGTCCTCAGGGCTCAGGCTATAGCAAAGACTTGTAGGTAAAATCACCCAGTGACTTGGGGTTTCTAGGATACTCAATCTCCCTCATGTAGCGAATGGCATTCAGCAGTGAAATGATGTTCCTACAAGCATCTAGTCAATGTCATTTTTCTCAAGATTTACCTTTAGATTCACATTTTGCTTTGATGTGTAACAGGGCTTCCCATGTGGCGCAGTAGTAAAGAATCCACTGCCAGTGCAGGAGCTGCAGGAGATGCGGGTTGGATGCCTGGGTCAGGAAGATCCCCTGGAGGAAGAAATAGCAATCCCTTCCAGTATTTTTGCTGGGAGAATCCCATGGACAGAGGAGCATGGCAAGCTACAGTCCATGGGGTCATGAAAAGAGTGGGACATGACTGAGCACGCACGCACACTGATGTGCAATAACATGGCATTGAGGAAGTCAGAAGTCAGGGACGGTCATCTCAGCTCTATCACCACCTGTGTGACCTTGAGCCATCTGCTTATCCTCCCTGAGCCCCAGTTTCCTCATCCATGGAATGAAGTGAAAGTCGCTCAGTCGTGTCTGACTCTTTGCGACTCCAGGCCAGAATACTGGAGTGGGTAGCCTTTCCCTTCTCCAGGGGATCTTCCCAACCCAGGGATTGAACCCAGGTCTCCTGCATTGCAGGCGGATTCTTTACCAGCTGAGCCACAAGGGAAGCCCATGGAATGAAGATGACAGTATTAATAATAATGACAATGATGATAAAGACAATGAATGATATCCCCCTTGCCACACCCACAAGCTATGGTAAAGATGCTGCTAAGTCACTTCAGTCGTGTCCGACTCTGTGCGGCCCCACAGACAGCAGCCCACCAGGCTCCGCCGTTCCTGGGATTCTCCAGGCAAGAATACTGGAGTGGGTTGCCATTTCCTTCTCCAGTGCATGAAAGGGAAAAGTGAAAGTGAAGTCGCTCAGTCGTGTCCTACTCTTAGCGACCCCATGGACTGCAGCCTACCAGGCTCCTCCATCCATGGGATTTTCCAGGCAAGAGTACTGGAGTGGGGTGCCATTGCCTTCTCCGTATGGTAAAGATAGAAAGCCATAAAACAGCTCAGTAAAATGCAAATGGCTATAATAACACAGAATGTCACTCTTGCTGCTAACTTCTAGTAAGAATTTACAACACCTGTGGGCAAAGCAAGTAAGGGCAGAGGAAAATCACTGGAGATGAAATACAACCACAGAGAAGAAACATTATAGTTTGGTGAAGAGCACCTGATAGGTAGTGGAGAAGCCCAAGTGCCAGTGCCAAGCCCCTGACCACTAACTGTATGACCTTCTCTCTGGACCCTGGCAGAAGAAACAGGCTGGATTAGGTCAATTTTCCAGCTTCATAGGAGCAGAAATCTTCTGTCCCACGAAACTGTAAGTGTGACCCGACACATAAAACACATGGAGAGCCAACATTTTCAAGACAGGAGGCATTTCTCTCACCTCTTCCCCTCAAGAAAGCCTTCAGAAGTAAATTTCCACTGAAGCACATCTGCTGCTTCCTGGGAATGTGCTCAGGTAAGGCATGGTCTCCTTTACTGGGTGGTCTTCAGTGAAGCCCTGCGCTGCTCTGTTTACTCTGAAAAACAAAATAAAGCCCTACCTCCTGCTGGCAGCCAGCCAAACAGTCCCCCTCAGCTTAACACTCCTGTGCTGGAAGCAAATGATGACCACAGCTCAGAACAAATGACCTGCGGAAGGTAAGAAAGCCTTGTTAACTCTTCTTATCACACCTTTGGGCTGACCATAAACCCATGCTGCTTCTTTAGGGAGTCAGTCCTGAATTTCCCTGCTAACTGAGGGGAACAAGTCCTGTCTAGAAAAGCATATGATGAAGGAATAATTCCTACTGGCTGGTGGGCTAAATCGGTTGATGTTTCATAAAGTCATCTGCCTAATTATGTTTTCTTTAAGAGCTTATATGGGCTTCCCAGGTGGCGCTAGCAGTAAAGAACCTGCCTATTAATGCGAGAGATGCAAGTAGACTCGGGTTAGATCCCTGGGTCAGGAAGATCCCCTGGAGAAGGGAATGGCAACCCACTCTAGTACTCTTGCCTGGAGAATCCCAAGGACAGAGGACCCTGGTGGGCTACGGTCCATAGGGTCACAAAGAGTCGGACCTGAGTGAAGTGACTTGGCACATAAGGGCTCATGGGAATAGCTTGCTTTTCCTGGTTTGGCAGTGGCAGGGACTCTAAGATGTGTGTAATGGGTGGGGTAGGGGAAATCCTCAGATCAAGGCCCCTAGTTAACAGCTAGCAGATTAGACCTCTGCAAGGACCTATCACCAAAGGTCACTATGTAAAAACAGGCTGATCTCTTAATGCAAGTGGCCAGAATATTCATTTTATTCTGTAGGCACAACCATACTTTGATGCCACTTAAAGGATAAAAGATAAGATGTGGTTTTCAAATTTGCTACCAGGTAGTCACAAACACTCTGTTCTAAATCAGTCAATTTTGATGATAAAAATTTTAACTTGGGACCTCTGTGAACACACGGGACTGCAGGACTGAGTTCTAAAGCCCAAGCAACAAGTTCTCCTTTTTTTTGTTCCTGAAATACAGTGTAGATTTTATATGAGATATTTCCTGTGTCTTCTTGAAAAGCTAAAGAAAATGTGAAACGATTGAAAAAAAGGTATTCTGTAAGGGTTCCCTTTGCCACCCTCCCCTCACAGCCCTCCAATAATGCATGCGAACGTACACTTTTTAAAACTTTGATGTTCCATTAGCAAATTCCTTCAAGTCAAATGCACTTCATTTTCCCCCTCACGCTTGAGTTTTAAATGGTCATTTGAAATCTAAGCAGAACCGGACGCTCAGGCTGCAAAATAGCCATCTGAAGCATGATTGCTCTGCTGCATTTGGGAGGCACTTCACTGGGTAAATTTCTGTCCTTGGAAGCACTTCTTCTCACTGAAGTGAACAGAAGCTGCCTGAACACATTTGAAAAACTGATTTACCCTTTAAGATCTCGTTTGATTGATCTTCCCTGCACTTCTCTCTCTCGAGTAGGCAAGCTGTAAGCATTAGTCAGTGTACCAAAAAACCCAGGAAAGATGAACAAAGAACAACCCCTGTGATGAGTTGCTACATTAAAGTGGGAAGAAAACAAATGCTACACAACATCAACAGAGCTCAGCATTCTCTCCTGAGATGGGAGCCAGAGTGGGGATGGAGAGGGTGCTGGCTGAAGACTGGAAAAGCAGCTGTGACCTAAGAATTCCTGTGACAGATTCCTCCTGCCCATCCACCCCCCAAAAAAAGAGGATTCCTTCCTCCTCTCCCCATCTCCTAAAATCAGCAAACACAGGTGGGCTCCTTTGTTAAGGCCAAAACAAAAAGCCATAATCCGGGAAATGTGACATTCTACCATAGCCACAGCCACCCTGGCACTGTGACAGGACCAGTTACATCCCATGGCTGGGATGGGTTCAGTGTCAGCAAAGCTCACACCTCGCTGAGAATCTGCACACACTTACCATCTACCAAACCCTGGATCAAAGCACAGCAAGACAAATCTGAAAGAAAAAGGAAATGGCAAAGAATCTTTATGGTATGGGATTTGTAACAAATTGCTATTCAGTGTACACTAAAATTCTCAGTAATTGAAGTGAAAAAAGAATGGGAGCAAGGGATTTTGGATTGATGGGCCCAGAGTAACAGATATTTAGACTGGATAACTTTGAGATGCCTTTCATCTCAAAAAACTTTCATCTGCCAAAGAATCTGAAACAATGGGTATCAAGTTATTGTGGTTTTACCATAAATGGCATGCAAACACTTATTTGACTGTTTTGGTCCAAAAGCCAATGGTCCTAACATGTTGGGTTCCTGCCCAGCTGCCTAACTGACTGAATGGACAGATGGATGGATGGATGGACAGACGGATGGACAGACAGATGGATGCATGGATGGCCAACTGGTTGGCTGCATAACTGATTGGTTGGATAAATGGATGGGCCACAGTCCATGGGGTCGCAGAGTCAGACACGACTGAGCGACTAAGCATACATACAGCATAACAGGATGGATGGATAAATGGATGGATGGAAGAGTACCTGTAGGCATCCCTGTATGCATGAATTGGACCCTAATACTGGTCCACCATCACTATAAGCCCTTGGCTCCTCAAACCTCACATTTTTTGCTCCTGCCCCTGATCTCACCTAATACAAAGACAGTGTAGCAACAGAGGGTTTGCTGTTTTACCCTGCACAGAAGGTCACAAACGTAAGCATGATCAGAAACGTATTTGAGAAATATCACCTTGGTTGCAGTGTGGAGCATGCTGTGGAGGGGAAAAAACCAGGGAGATTAGATGAAAGCCATGACATGAATCCCTGCAAAATAATATGAAGGCTTCAGATAAATTGGTGGCAACAGAAACAGAGATTAATGGTCAGAATTGGGACAGAAGAGATAGTCTCAACAAGGCTTGATGATAAAGTTTTGCAGAGACCGGGTCTAGACATTTGATACTTGAAGTGCAGTATACAGACCAACAGTATCTGCAAAACCTGGGAGGCTTGCTAAAAATGCAGAATCTCAGGCTCCACCTCAGACCTACTGATTCAGAATCTGCATTTTTAACCAGATCCCAGTTGATTCATGTCCACAGAATTAAGTTGGGAAGTGCTGTTCAGAGAGCATTCAGGTTCATATGAAAACTGGCCATCCACTGAAAGACAAAACTGGGTTTGGCTTTTGACAGGTTGGAGTTACGGTGTTTGAAAGTTATTCTATTTATTCAACAAACATTAATTGACTGCTATGGACAAAGGTTCTGGAAGACAGACAAGAAAGACGGTCCTTGGCCTTAGAGAGCTCACATCTGGTATTACCAAAAAAAAATTTTTTTAAAGGTAATGGTGTGGTGAATGCCATGTCTGATATATTCACATGCTACAAGTTCATCTTCCTACTTTCATACTCGAGTCAAGAGCCAGCCAGGGTCCTGCTTGAACAGGCTCACGCTGCATGCAGAAGGCCTTTCTTCAAACTGCTCAGCCAACGAGAAGCCCACATCATCCTTCAAGTAGACATACCGATGACTTAGTCAGGACCCCCGGGCTTCTTTCTTCAAATTGTGTAGTTGGAAGGAGGAAGTAGGAGAATATCTGACAGGGTTCATCATTGGCTCATTAGATGCTGATGAGCTATCATTTGTATCTGCTGCCTTACAGGTCACATCTTTGAAAGGCATAAAGTCAAAGAGACATTAAAGCAGCAATAGCATGTGAACAATTAAATACTTTTTCAAAAACTTACTAGGCGGATAGAGAGCATTATCACCTTGGCTCAACCAGTGGTTGCTTCCATTTATCCCATCCCTTCAAATTCATTACCAACAAGAGAGCAAAAGCCATCAAGCCACCAGCCCATGGTCCTTATCTAAATCTGAGCAGCATTTCAATGGTTCCCTCCTGACTAGAAAGTCCTCTTTGCTTTCTTCAATGTCATCTTTTCCATCTCTGTTTGCTAATGTCACTATGGTCAACGTGTTTTGCTCCCCCAGGGATTCACTTCTTGACAATATATTTAAACTTACAAAACCAGAGACTCAGCTTATTTTGAGAACAAAATATTTCTCAGTAGAACTCAAAGTGGTTTTAAGGCATGATCTGATTATCAATTCAGCATCTTCATGAGTTCGGTGATAGTAAGTATTCATTTCTACTTTGCCATTAAGGAGACAGAAGCAGAGAACACTTTAGGGGCTTTGTTCAGAGTTACTGTGCTGAGCTGGGAATGGAACCTGGGAACCCATACTCCAAGGGATAAGACCATCTACCACAGTCCCTCCCCATATGTAACAGCATTAGTAAATAGATTACTCAGATGTACAATAAAAAAACAGATATCAAGGCATCAGAAAACGTCTACAGAGCTCCATAAAATTTCTGCAGTGCCCCAATTTCTGCAAAAATGTTATTTTCCCCTCTAGAATCCAACACTGGATTGAAAAGCTTGCAAAGATGACATGACTCCTTACAGTAACTATTCCCCAGTTTAAAAAAATTTATCATTCGGTAAAGTCTTGTTCTTCACCTGTCCCACATCATCAAAGGTAAACTAAACTATCTCAAAATCCTTTGGATATGCACTTGAGCTGAATTTCATCTCTTCTTAATATCTCCAGCTCAGGCTGGAAAGCAGGAATATTTATAGAGCACACTGAAAACACTAATGATTCCAAGCGTCATCTAATATATGCAAAAATCAGATAATCTAAATGTTTGGGGACCATTAAAGCATTTCAAGCTAAAGGGAAGAGTAATGATAGCTAGGAAGTCATGGAAGTTGAAACATTTTAGGTTTTTATAGAAGAATATTTGAAATGGCAAATGAGTCATAAATAGATACCTCATATATGTTCCTCTGAGACTGGAGAAAAACTAGATACAATCAGTCCTTGGTTAGTCTGAGATTTGGAACATAGACATAGATAACCAATAACCACTTAATGATACTCTTTGTTATTAGAGAAAAATGAACTAAATGAGTAGCTTTTAAATAAAGCAATACATTGTGATATTAACAACACTTAGTAAGTCTCAAAGTATCAAGTGGAAACAGATCACTAGAACCGCAAGTCTGTATGGGGGGATCCAATTATAGGGGATGACATATAGCTGAGCTCAACGGAAAAATGTCCTTAGCCATATCATACAATAAGAAGGAAGGACCCAAGGAAGTTGAAATGTAACTCCGATTGATGTTTAATAATCTATGTGCCATACTCATCATCCTGTACTTAAATGTGTGCAATTTCTTGTATATCAATTATACCTCAATAAAGCCCCTTTTTCAAAAAGATGGAATAGCTGACTCTAGATGCCTGAGAATAAATGTCTCCATTAATAATCTGACCACTTATAGACAACGTCCATAATGTTATTTATCTTACCCTAAAACTTTCACTCTTACTCCTCCTTGGACAACTGTGATCTAGACAAATCTAAGCTTTTGCAGAGTCGTAGAGAAAGGGAAGAAAAAATAAAGACAGGTATTGATTCTTCAGTGCACGTACTTCATGGCAAAAATTTGCGTTTGTTCCCCAATGCATGGTACATGCCATGGGAAACAATGGACATCCAAATGGCAAGGCTGATAGGTGCCCTGGCTCTCCTTCACTCACAGCCCTGCTGCTAGGCGGAGGCCAGCAAGGCCTTCACACCATTCTGCACGGCTTCCTCTTGTCAATCCGTTCCCAACAGTCTTGTCTCATTCTTTCTACTATCATTTAGATCCAGTTACCCTGATTTTACCCTCAGCAACTAGTAAGAACAATTTGTCTATATATTGCAAATAAAATTTATTTTTTATTATTTAGAAATTACTTTAAATGAGCTAATGAGATTAGCACCTTGTGACTCTGAGCCTATATCTTCAGCCCTGAGCCCTCAAGCCGCAAATCTACTACCTCTGGGCATCCAACATTGTGACTCCATAGTCTCCTCAAATTCCATGTGTATAAAACTAGCCTCATCCCCCATCCCCTTGCCCATCACAGCTCTTCCTCCAGTCTGTCCAAGCCAGAAACCTTGGAGGAAGTTCCTTGCCCCAGCTCTCATCCCCACTATCCATAGCCTTCAGTCACCACATTCTTTCCAGTCTTCCTCCTAAATATCTCCTGAATCTTCTCACCTCTACACGCCCATGATAGCTCAGTTGGTAAAGAATCTGCCTGCAATGCAGGAGACCCCGGTTCAATTCCTGGGTCGGGAAGATCTGCTGGAGGAGGAATAGGCTACCCACTCCAGTATTCTTGGGCTTCCCTTGTGGCTCAGCTGGTAAAGAATCCGCCGGCAACATGGGAGACCTGGGTTCCATCCCTGGGTTGGGAAGATCCCCTGGAGAGGGGAAAGGCTACCCACTCCAGTATTCTGGCCTGGAGAATTCCATGGACTACATAGTCCATCGGGTCGCAAAGAGTCGGACACAACTGAGCGACTTTGACTTCACTACACACCCACAGCCACTCTTCCAAGCCAAGCTACCAAGCTCTCTTCCCAGCACAACTCCACAGCCTTCCAACCGGGCTCCCTGTTGAGTGTTCTTACTTCTTTCCAGTCCCTTCTCCACACGGCAGTCAAAGTGACTTAGTTAAAATCAAAGCACGTTACTTCCCTGCTTAAAATGTCCCAATGCCTTCTGTCTGCTCTCAGGATAAAGTCCAAATAGGCTCATGCCCTGAAAGACTCTATGTGCCCTGGCTTCTATCTAGTTCTGAGATCACAGATCTCATCCCAGCCCCTAAGTACAAGCCCTACTCCCTCATGTAGCTGTGCCTTTACTCATGCTGTTTCCTGAGGTTCTACCCTGTCACTTGTCTGGAGATCCTTGGAGACAGCTCAAGGGTCACCTCCCTCAGCAGAGTCTTTCCTCATTTGAGATACCCTTCTCTCCATCATCACAGCAACCCATGTTCCCCTTTATTATAGCACTGATCACTCTATTTGTTTATTAATATTTACCTCCCCTCACTAGTCTGAGAACTCTCTAAAGTCAGTGGCTATGGTACTGCCAGCTCTGTAATTCCAGGACCTGACACAGTGCCTGCTATATAGAAAGGTACTCAGTACATACTGAATGAATTAGTTAATGGTAAAGATTTCAACTAAGTCAAAATAAGTCATGTTACAGACTTGAATCAAGCTATCAATAATATGAATGGGTGAAATATTTCAATCAAAAGACACAGACTGTCAGATGGATATTTTTTTAGAAAAAAAAAGGTCCAAATATAGTTATCCACAGGAAATACACATTACATTTAAAGATAGAAATAATCTGAGTAAAAAGGGAGGAAAAAAGATATATCATGGAAATAAAAACCATAAGAAGTATGGGTTGCCTATGCCAATATCAGAGAAAACAGACTTTAATAAATGTTACCAAAGATGAAAAGGGAAGTTTTATAATGACAAAGGGAATAATGCATTAGGAAAATATACTAATCACAAATAGACATGCAGCTAACAACAGAGCCCAAAAACACATAAAGCAGAAACTGCCAGACTTAAAGGTAGAAATACAAAACTCAATAATAATTGTTGGAGACTTTACTATCCCAATTTCAATAATGGATAGAACAACCAAAAAAGGATCAGCAAGAAATAGAAGACTTATACAGTACAATAAATCATCAAAACTTAGCAGGTATCTACAGAATACTTCACCATCAGCAGCAGAATATAATCTTCTCAAATGCACACAGAACATTCTCCAGGACAGACCATATGTTAGGATATGGACTACTTCTCAATATATTTAAAAGGAATGAATCATACAACATATGTTCTCTGACTACAGTGGAATAAAATAATAAACAATGTAAAGAAGAAAATTTGGAAATTCAAAAATATGTGGAAATTAAACAATAAACTCTTAAATAACCAATGGTTCAAAGAAGAAAGCACAAGGGAAATTAGCAAATCTTTGAGATAATTTAAATGAAATAAAACATGCCAAAACTTATGAGATGCAGCTAAAGTAGTGCTTAGAGGAAATTATAGAGCTGCAAATGCTTATATTTTTTAAAAAGAGAAAGATCTCAATTCAATAACCTGTCTACTGCAAAGCACTTAAAAATAAAGAACACATTAAACCTCAAGCAAGCAGAAGAAAAGAAATGTAACATACTACAGTGGGAATTGAGAGTTAAGAAAAAACAAAAATCAGTGAAACCAAAAGTTGGTTCTCTATAAAGATTAAACAAAAGTGACAAACATTAACCTAAACTGACAACCAAAATAGAAGACTCAATTACTAAAATCAAAAAAAGAATGAAGGGATAGTTGTGAAGGAGAACAAGATGGTGGAGGAGTAGGTGGACGTGGAGTACATCTCTCTCCAAGGATACATCAGGAATACACCTTCAGACACAAAAGTGCATGTGGAACACCAGCTGAGAGCAGACAGGAGGACCTGACCAGTGGAAAAGAATATATAAAGAACTATGGAAAACTTGAGATCAAACCCTGAGCCTTTGGAGTGGGAGCGCTAATTCCAAGACCCTAGACTACCAGAGAACTAACCCTAGGGAGTATCAAATAGTGAGAACTCACACAAAGGAAGCCACTTGAATACAAGCCCCGGCATCACCCAACCACCAGTAGCACCCTGCGCAGGACACCTCATCTAAACAACAAACAAACCAAAAATACAAACCCAATCATCAGCGGACAGGATCACCACCTCCCTCAGCCCTGCCCGTCAGAGGAAAAACAAGCCAACAAAACTTCAGCAGAAATCTCACCCAATACGAAGCTCACACAAACCACTGGACCAACCTTAGGAGGGCAGAAACCAAAAGGAAGAAAGAATTCAGCCTTCTTCAATGAAAGAGCTCAACTTTCCTTGAAGCCTGGGAAAAGGACACCTCAAACACAATAACTTAAAAAAAAATGCAAAGGCAGAGAAATACTGCACAAATGAAGGAACAAACTAGGAACACAGAAGTCCAAATAAATGAAGAGGAAAGAGGAAAATTACCTGAAAAAGAATTCAGAATAATGATAGTAAAGATGATCACAAACCTTGAAAACAAAATGGAGAAGATGCAAGAATCAATTAACAAAGACCTAGAAGAATTAAAGAATAAACATACAGAGACAAACAACACACTTACTGAAATTACTCTAGAAGGAATCAACAGCAGAATATCTGAAGCAGGAGAACGAATCAGTGAGCTGGAAGATCAAATGGTGGAAATAACTTCTGAAGAGAATAAAGTAAAAAAGAATGAAGAGGGCTGAGGACAGTCTCAGAGACCTCTGGGACCATATCAAACACACCAACATTCGAATTATAGGGGTCCCAGAAGAAGAAGAGAAAAAGAAAGGGTATGAGAAAATTTTTGAAGAGATTATAGGTGAAAATTTCCCCAACATGGAAAAGGAAATAGCCAATCAAGTCCAAGAGGCACAAAGATTTCCATACAGAATAAACCCAAGGAGAAAAACTCCAAAACACATACTAATCCAACTAAGAAAGACTAAACACAGCAAAAGAATATTAAAAGCAGCAAGGGAGAAGGAACAAGTAACATACAAGGGAAACCCCATATGCTTAACAGCTGATCTTTCAGCAGAAACTCTGCAGGCCAGAAGGAAATGGCAGGATATATTTAAAGTACTGAAAGGGAAAAATCTAAACCAAGATTACTGTACCCAGCAAGGATCTCATTCAAAACTGATGGAGAAATAAAAAGCTTTTCAGACAAGCAAAATTAAGAGAATTCAGTACCACCAAACCAGCTTTACAACAAATGTTAAACGGACTTATATAGTCAAGAAATACAACAGAAGAAAAAAGATCTACAAAATCAACCCCAAACAATTAGAAAATGGCAATAGGAACATATATATCAATAATTACTTTACATGTAAATGGATTAAATGCTCCAAACAAAAGACACAGAAGGGCTGAATGCACACAAAAACAAGATCCATACATATGCTGTCTACAAGAAACCCACTTCAGACCTCAAGACACATATAGACTGAAAGTGAGAGGATGGTAAAATCTATCCCATGCAAATGGGAAGCAAAAGAAAGCTCGGGTAGCAATCCTCATATCAGACAAAATAGACCTTAAAATAAAGACGATTTCAAGAGATAAGGAAGGACACTATATAATGATCAAAGCATCAATCCAAGAGGAAGACATAACAATTGTAAATATCTATGCACCCAACATAGGAGCACCTCTATACATGAGACAAACACTAACAGACATAAAAGGAGAAATTGACAGTAACACAATAATAGTAGGAGACTTTAACACCCCACTCACACCAATGGACAGATCATCAAAACAGAAAATTAACAAGGAAACACAAGTCTTAAATGATACATTAGATGAGATGGATCTCATTGACATCTTCAGAACATTCCATTCAAATGCAGGAGAATACACCTTCTTCTCAAGTGCACATGGAACATTCTTCAGGATAGACCACATCTTGGGTCACAAATCAAACCTCAGTAAATTTAAGAAAATTGAAATTGTATCAAGCATCTTCTCCAAAGACAATGCTATGAGACTAGATATCAATTACAAGAAAAAAACTACAAGAAACAAAAACACATGAAGATTAAACAGCATGTTTCTAGATAACCAATAGGTTACTGAAGAAATCAAAAAGGAAATCAAAAAATTTCTATAAACAAATGACAATGAAAACACGACAACTCAAAACCTATGAGATGCAGCAAAAGCAGTTTTAAGAGGGAAGTTTATAGCAATACAATCCTACCTCAGGAAACAAGAAAAACATCAAATAGACAACCTAAACTTTATACCTAAAACAACTGGAAAAAGAAGAAGAAAAAAAACCCAAAATTATTAGAAGGAAAGAAATCATAAAGATCTGCAGCAGAAATAAATTAAAAAGAAATGAAAGAAACAATAGTAAAGATTAATAAAAACTAAAAGTTGGTTCTTTGAGACAATAAACAAAACAGACAAACCTTTAGCCAGACTCATCAAGAAAAAAAGAGAGAAGAATCAAATCAACAAAATTAGAAATCAAAAAGGAGAGGTAACAACAGATAATGCAGAAACACAAAGGATTATAAGAGGCTACTATGAACTATATGGCAATAAAATAGATAACCTGGAAGAAATGGAAATTATGAGCAACCTAATTACAAGCACTGAAGTTGAAGCTTCTGATAAAAGGAATCTCCCAAAAAACAAAAGCCCAGGACCAGATGGCTTCACAGGAGAATTCTATCAAACATTTAAAGAGCTAATGCATATCCTTCTAAAACTCTTTCAAAAAATTGCAGAGGAAGGAACACTTCCAAACTCATTCTACAAGGCCACCATCACTCTGATACCGAAACCAAAGACAACACAAAAAAAGAAAACTATAGGCCAATATCACTGATGAACATAGATGCAAAAATCCTCAACAAACTTTTAGCAAACAGAATTCAGCAACACATCAGAAAGCTCCTACACTATGAACAAGCTGGGTTTAATCCAAGCATACAAGGATTTTTCAATATATGGAAATCAATCAACTTGATACACCATATTAACAAATTGAAAGATAAAAACCATATGATAATCTCATATGCAGAGATTTTGATGCAGAAAAAGCCTTTGACAAAATTGAGCATCTACTTATGATTGATTAAAACTCTTCGAAAAATTGGCATAGAAGGAACCTACCTCAACATAATAAAAGCCATATATGATAAGCCTACAGCAAACATTATTCTCAATGGTGAAAAACTTAAATCATTCACACTAAGATCAGGAACAAGACAAGGATGTCCACTTTCACCACTATTATTCAAAATAGTTCTGGAAGTCCTAGTTACATCAATCAGAGAAGAAAAAGATATAAAAGGAATCCAGATCGGAAAAGAAGAAGTAAAGCTCTCACTGTTTGCAGATGACATAATACTGTACATATAACACCCTAAAGATACTATCAGAAAATTACTGGAGCTAATCAGTGAATTTAGCTAAGTTGCACATTACAAAATCAATACACAGAAATCACTTGCATTTCTATATACTAACAATGAAACATCAGAAAGAGCAATTAAGGAATCAATACCATTCACCACTGCAACAAAATGAATTAAATATATAAGAATAAACTTACCTAAGGAGATGAAAGAACTGTACACAGAAAATTATAAGACACTAATGAAAGAAAGCAAAGATGACATAAAAGATGGAGAGATATTCCATGTTCCTGGGTTGCAAGAATCAATATTGTGAAAATGACTCTACTACCAAATGCAATCTACAGACTCAGTGCCACACTTATCAAATTACCAATAGCATTTTTCACAGAACTAGAACAAAAATTTCCACAATTCATATGGAAACACAAAGGACCCCGGATAGCCAAAGCAGTCTTGAGAAAGAACAATAGAGCTGAAGGAATCAACCTTCCTGACTTCAGATAATACCACAAAGGTACAGTAATCAAGAGAGAATAGTACTGGCACAAAAACAGAAATATAGACCAATGGAACAAGGTAGAAAGCCCAGAAATAAACCCATGCACCTATAGGTTCCTTATTTTTGACAAAGGAGGCAAGAATATACAATGGGGCAAAGACACCCTGTTCAATAAATGGTGCTGGGAAAACAGGACAACTACATGTAAAAGAATGAAATTAGAACACATCCTAACACCATACACAAAGATAAACTCAAAATGGATTAAAGACCCAAATGCAAGATCAGAAACTATAAAACTCTTAGAGGAAAACATAGGCAGAACACTTGATGACATAAATCAAAGCAAGATGCTCTATGACCCACGTCCTAGAGTAAAGGAAATCAACATCAAAATAAATAAATGGGACCTGATTAAACTTAAAAGCTTTTGCACAGCAAAGGAAACTGTAAACAAGGTGAAAGGACAACCCTCAGAATGGGAGAAAATAATAGCAAATGAAACAACTGACAAAGGATTAATTTCCAAAATATACATGCAGCTCATACAACTCAATACCAGAAAAACAAACAACCCAATCAAAAAGTGGGAAAAAGACCTAAACAGACATTTCTCCAAAGAAGACATACAGATGGCTAACAAACACCTGGAAAAGATGCTCAGCATCGCTCATTATTAGAGAAATGCAAATCAAAACCACAGTGACATATCACCTCACACCAGTCATAATGGCCATCATCAAAGTCTGCAAACAATAAATGCTGGAGAGGGTGTGGAGGAAAGGGAAAGCTCCTGCATTGTTGGTGGGAATGTAAATTGATAACAGCCACTATGGAAGACGGTATGGAGATTCCTTAAAAAACTAGGAATAAAACCACCACATGACCCAGCAATCCCACTCTTAGGCATATACCTGAGGAAACCAAAATTGAAAGAGACACATGTATCCCATTGTTCACTGCAGCACTATTCACAACAGCTAGAACATGGAAGCAACCTAGATGTCCACTGACAGAAGAATGGATAAAGAAGTTGTGGTGCATATACACAATGGAATACTACTCAGCCATAAAAAGGAACACATTTGAGTCAGTTCTAATGCGGTGGATGAACCTAGAACCTATTATACAGAGTGAAGTAAGTCAGAAAGAGAAAGATAAATATCATATTTTAACGCATATATACAGAATCTAGAAAAATGGTACTGAAGAATTCATTTATAGGGCAGCAATGGAGAAATAGACATAGAGAATAGACTTATGGATGTGGGGAGAGGGGAGCAGAAGGTGAGATGTATGGAAAGAGAAACATGGAAACTTAAATTATCATATACAAAATAGATAACCAATGGGAATTTGCTGTATGGCTCAGGGAACTCAAACAGGGGCTCTGTATCAACCCAGAGGGATAGGATTGGGAGAGAGATAGGAGGGAGGTTCAAAAGGGACGAGATATAAGTATACCTATGGGTGATTCATGTTGAGGATAGACAGAAAACAACAAAATTTAGTAAAGCAAATATCCTTCAATTAAAAAATAAACAAATTGTTAATTAATAGAAAAAAAAAAGAAATCTAAAAAGTTGTCACAGCAAAGAGGAACCAAACAAGGCATAATATGGAATGACTAAATTTAGTATAGTATCCTGGATAGATACTGGGACAGCAAACGGACACTAGGTAAAAACCAAGGAAATCTGAAAATGTTCCAGAAAAACATCTATTTCTGGTTTACTGACTATGCCAAAGCCTTTGACTGTGCGGATCACAACAAACTGTGAAAAATTCTGAAAGAGACGGGATTACCAGAACACCTGAACTGCCTCTTGAGAAACCTGTATGCAGGTCAAGAAGCAACAGTTAGAACTTGACATGCAACAAAGGATTGGGTCCAAATCGGGAAAAGAGTGCGTCAAGTCTACATATTGTCACCCTGCTTATTTAATTTATATGCAGAGTACCTCACAAGAAACGCTGGGCTGCATGAAGCACAAGCTGGAATCAAGACTGCCGGGATAAATATCAATAACGTAAGATGTGCAGGTGACACCACTCTTATGGCAGAAAGTGAAGAACTAGAGCCTCTTGATAAAAGTGAAAGGGGAGAGTGAAAAAGTTTGCTTAAAGCTCAACATTCAGAAAACTAAGATCACGGCATCTGGTGCCATCACTTCATGGCAAGTAGATGGGGAAACAGTGGAAACAGTGGCTGACTTTATTTTTGCGGCCTCCAAGATCACTGCAGATGGTGACTGCAGCCATGAAATTAAAAGACACTTACTCCTTGGAAGAAAAGTTTTGATCAACCTAGACAGCATATTAAAAAGCAGACATTACTTTACCGGCAAAGGTCCATCTAGTCAAGGCTATGCTTTTTCCAGTGGTCATGTATGGATGTGAGAGTTGGACTATAAAGAAAGCTGAGCGTCAAAGAATTCATGTTTTGAACTGTGGTGTTGGAGGAGACTCTTGAGAGTCCCTTGGACTGCAAGGAGATCCAACCAGTCCATCCTAAAGGTGATCAGTCCTGAGTGTTCATTGGAAGGACTGATGTTGAAGCTGAAACTCCAATACTTCAGCCAGCTGATGCGAAGAGCTGACTCGTTGGAAAAGACCCTGATGCTGGTAAAGATTGAGGGCAGGAGGAGAAGGGGATGACAGAGGAATGGATGGTTGGATGGCATCACCAACTCAATGGACATGAGTTTGGGTAAACTCCCGGAGATGGTGATGCACAGGGAGGCCCGGCGTGTTGCAGTCCATGGGGTCGCAAAGAGTAGGACACAACTGAGTGACTGAACTGAACTGAACTGAACTAAAGGAAATCTGATAATGTCCAGGCTTTAGGTAATAATACTCGCACAGTGTTGCTTCACTAACTTGAACAAATGTTCAATACTAGTGTACAATGATAATAAAGGGAATTGGTTGTGGAGTATACGAAAATACTCTTCACAATTATTCTGGAAATCTAAAACTTCTAAAGTAAAGAGTTTAAAAAAAGAGAAAAATACACTAAATACTAGGTGCTGAGATCCGGAAGACTACAGAATTAATCACTGAATGGGGGTGGCCATGAGGAATGGTTTGGAGGGAACACTGACTCCCTAACTTGTACACCACAAGAACTGAACTGGAAAAATGAGGAAATGTGGAAAGTCAAATTGCGAAGGCTCTTTAATGGTTTTTGAGGAAGCACTCTCTTTCCTGAACCAGAGCACCTCGACTCCTCTGCACCCTGCCCCTCCCCCATGGATCTTAGAACATGGTGCCTTGTGACGTCAAGCCGTGTCAGGGCTACCATTGGCTGGAGCAGTTTCTTGCTGACCAATCAAACTGACAGTTGTGGCTCTCCATTGTCCCGGGAAGGTATATATAGAGACGCCAGGCGCCTTGGTGTAGGCCACCGGCGGTACAACATGGCAGACCTGATTGAGGAAGTGAACGAGGAGGAGTCAGAGACTGAGATAGACAGTGTCAATTTGGAGGAACAAGCTTCAAGCTCTAAAGGAAGGAAAAGAAAGGATTCTGATCAGTCAAATGGTTTGGACGGTGAAAAGGTCAGGTTCCCCTACTCATGTTCTTCCTCTTCATCCCCCACCCAAGACTCCCCCTGCCCCTGCCTGGCACAAACCCCTCCTCAACGCACACCCGTTCTCTCAAAGTTCTCCTTCCCATCCTCCTTCACTAATGTCTTTCTGGATGACTTTGTTTTCTTACCAGATACAAAAGATCATGACGAAGGTAGAATCAACCCTTCAGCAGAATCGGAGCAGGAATAAGAAAGGGAAGAAGACGATACTCGTCTTCTACTACCACCCGCAGAAGAAAAAGAAGGATAAAAATCAGCCAATGGCAGATGAAGAAACCTCGGAGGATTCTTCCAACATTTCTCCCGACAATTCTCCAAGTAACCCCCTGTGCCCACCTGGAGCCCGACTTTGAGCAATCTGCCGCAACTCCAGGAAAAGCACTGGCAGAATAGTCGTTTGTGCAGGGATCAAACATACAACGATGGTCCCCTCTGTAAAGATCAAAGTACTCAGATGTTGATGATTAAAGTATCAAAAGCAGCAAAAAGATGTGTATCTGTTTTCTAATGATGGGGAGGGAAGGAAAGGAAGGGTCAGGTGTGTGAGAGGGAGGGAGGTGGCGTCCTTTCCGTTTAGGGCCCAGACCAGCCAGTCCATACTTACTCAGACACTGGGTATGAGGACTGGGTAAAGACGGAGAACTACAGACTGAAGATATCTGAGCACTGATGATTTCTTCCTGAACACTTCATCCCACTGGTGAGAAGGGAAAGGACGTGGTATTTCTGTGTGTTTCAGAGGTCCCATCTGGGGAGAGGGATGATGTAGGGACGGTGGCTCTGTGTAATAACCAGGTTCCACTTTAGATGTTTGACATTGAGTTTTTACCCCTCATCAATTTCTGTTCCTCTTCTGGCCCACATTTGGGAAGCTACTAAAAACAGCCAGGGAATAAAGGATCATGAAATAGAAACAGATATACCTAACCTTAGCCACTGGAATTATTGCCTTGCCTACATTTCCCATAGCCAAAACATCCATTACCCCCATATAGCCTCTAATGCACGTGGATAATCTAAGTCAATGAGTAATAAAATTAAGTCTTTGCCCCTATAATCACCTTTAAAATATGAGACCCTATGGACCTTTTCCCTTAGCTGCAATCACACTTTTCACCTCAGTTGTTTTTAAAAGATTCAGTCTCAATGAAAGCAGGGTCTTTGCAGATGGAAGCCCATTACAGGAGACCTATTCAGAGAGGGTGTGGTTATCCCACTCCTGCACTTAACAGACAAATTGTACTTGATCTTAAAGCTGTAAAATGAGAACAGGGCCTCAGTGTGAACTTGTACCCTTGGTGTCACGGCCCCACTCGCTAGATCTCCATTTATATTATTGAAAATACTGCTTCCACCGGATAACTGGTAAACACTTTTTAGTCACAGCAAAGCATTTGGCTAGCATGCTGTTTTCACTGCCTATCTCAACAACTTCTCAGCTACAGTTAACCTTCACCTTCAAAGGGAAATGATACACCTTCACCTGTCTACTCAGTGGGGCCACTGTCCACACCTGCCATCTCACATAGTCTTTGAAGGCAATATTTTCACCAGCTCTAGCTTTTCCCAGGGACACAATTAGGACCTTACACTGATGACATCCTGCTTTGAGGAAATTCTTATGACACACATACTACACGGTCCCCCCACTTCAGTTAAGTTTCTGAAAACTCTTTGGTAAGTGCTGGACTGCTCGTCTTCACAGTGCTGATAAACAGCTTTTAGGCTTCTTATTACCCATACTGTTAAAACAAGCCCAACATGTTTTGGACATTTTTACATTCCGGAGGCAACATTTCCTCATATACACAGTATTTTTGTTTAGTGACTTCCAAACAGGCCTGCTTTGAATGAGCCTCCCTGTGTCAAAAGATTCTAGAAAATGCCTAAATTGCCAAAGAACAGGTACTCCTATTAGCGCCCCCGAGACTCCGTCACTGTGCAAGCTTTACCAACCTTCTCTCATGTATCTTGGAGTTTCTGTACCACCAATGATGGCCGTTAGTCTCCTGGGCTTCTGATACAAGGAACTGCCCACCTTGGCCCAATGCTCTATGACCTTAGCATAGCACATGTGGGTACATGCTGGACTTGCCTGGAAATACAGACTATCTCAGGTCTTGAACCTATGACCCTCCATATCCAGCTGCCCATTTGGCCTTTGATTACGGAAGTAGCACTCTGCAAGCTCAGCATAGCTCAGCCCCCTACCAGATGTCACACTGCTACAAGAGTTCATCTGTTAGATCCCTTGGACACATGGGGTGCCCCTTAGGATCAACACAGCAGAAACCAAAGGGAGTTCATTCACTTAATCAACGCTATCATCACTATCACACTTGATGAAGCTTGCTTGAGAGTTGCCACTTTTCATCTTTTCATCAGAATGTTCCTGATAAAGGACAGAACCCAAAGGTCAGCTCAAATGGCCAAACTTCAGGTAGCTATCTTAGCACAGAATGTCTGGGCCAACAACTGGCCTCATCTTTACACCTTTATAGATCTCTGGGCCACTGACAATGGGCTGACCATCTGTTCTGACCAAGTCAAACAATTCCTATCCAAGGTTGTCTCACTTAGGGTAAAGAACTCATGGAATCTCTTGTCTCCTGAGAGATTATACCCAAAATATAAATCAAGGTCACACATTTTCTACACATATTAAAGTCCCGATACAATGTCTCACGATGGCACTCCTTATCCTCTTTGGAGTTCTACACATTGAATGAAACCTAGGCGCTCATTTTGCTCTTCAGAATACACAATAGTAACTCTTGAACAAGATATTCAGTGGGACACTAACCTGCTTTTCTGGTCTCCTGCTGCAGTTGCCAAAATGTTTTCCACAAACAAGTCTAAATTAAATTAACCATTCAATTCTTTAGTTGTCAAACAAACATCATGGGTAAATTGTAATAGAGACTGATCCCGTTGTTTATTCAACTTTACTGAATTATAATGGACAAATTAAAAGTCCATATGTTTAAAGTATAGAACTTGATGTTTTGATTGTCTATATCCATCCCTACATCTATAGAATGAAAAAAATCACAATCATCTAATTACCCATCACCTCACAGCTACTATTATTTCCCTTTTCTCTTTGGCCTAAGTCTATTTTTGAGGCATAACTCATTATATGAATAGCAATCATTTTCATATCAAATTACCTATGGCATTTCTCACAGAACTAGAACAAAAATTTCACAATTCATATGGAAACACAAAAGACCCTGGATAGCCAAAGCATTCTTGGGAAAGAAGAATGTAGCTGGAGGAATCAAGCTTCCTGACTTCAGATAATACCACAAAGATACAGTCATCAAGATAGAGTGGTCCTGGCACAAAAACAGAAATATAGACCAATGGAACAAGGTAGAAAGCCCAGAAATAAACCCATGTACCTATGGGTACCTTATTTTTGACAAAGGGGGCAAGAATATACAATGGGGCAAAGACACCCTGTTCAATAAATGGTGCTGGGAAAACTGGACAGCCACATGTAAAAGAATGAAATTAGAACACTTCCTAACACCATACACAAAGATAAACTCAAAATGGATTAAAGACCTAAATGTAAGATCAGAAACTATAAAACTCTTAGAGGAAAACATAGGCAGAACACTTGATGACATAAATCAAAGCAAGATGCTCTATGACCCACGTCCTAGAGTAAAGGAAATCAACATCAAAATAAACAAACGGGACCTGATTAAACTTAAAAGCTTTTGCACAGCAAAGGAAACTGTAAACAAGGTGAAAGGACAACCCTCAGAATGGGAGAAAATAATAGCAAATGAAACAACTGACAAAGGATTAATTTCCAAAATATACAAGCAGCTCATACAACTCAATACCAGAAAAACAAACAACCCAATCAAAAAGTGGGAAAAAGACCTAAACAGACATTTCTCCAAAGAAGACATACAGATGGCTAACAAACACCTGGAAAAGATGCTCAACATCGCTCATTATTGAGAAATGCAAATCAAAACTACAATGAGATATCACCTCACACCGGGCAGAACAGCCCTAATCAAAAAGTCTACAAACAATAAATGCTGGGAAGGGTGTGGAGAAAAGGGAACACTCTTGCACTGCTGGTGGGAATGTAAATTGATAACAGCCACTGTGGAAGATGGTATGGAGATTCCTTAAAAAACTAGGAATAAAACCACCATATGACCCAGCAATCCCACTCCTAGACATATACCCTGAGGAAACCAAAATTGAAAGAGACACATGTACCATTGTTCATTGCAGCACTACTTACAATAGCTAGAACGTGGAAGCAATCTAGATGTCCATCAACAGATGAATGGATAAAGAAGTTGTCATATATATACACAATGGACTAATCAGTTCAGTTCAGTTCAGTCGCTCAGTTGTGTCCGAATCTTAGCGACCCCATGAATCGCAGCACGCCAGGCCTCCCTGTCCATCACTAACTCTCTGAGTCCACCCAAACCCATGTCCATCGAGTCAGTGATGCCATCCAGCCATCTCATCCTCTGTCGTCCCCTTCTCCTCCTGCCCTCAATCTTTCCCAGCATCAGGGTCTTTTCCAACGAGTCAGCTCTTCGCATCAGGTGGCCAAAGTATTGGAGTTTCAGCTTCAACATCAGTCCTTCCAAGGAACACCCAGGACTGATCTCCTTTAGGATGGACTGGTTGGATCTCCTTGCAGTCCAAGGGACTCTCGAGTCTTCTCCAACACCACACTTCAAAAGCATCAATTCTTCGGCGCTCAGTTTTCTTTATAGTCCAACTCACACATCTATACTATACACGAGCACCGGAAAAAACATAGCCTTGACTAGACGGACCTTTGTTAGCAAAGTAATGTCTCTGCTTTTTAATATGCTATCTAGGTTGGTCATAACTTTCCTTCCAAGGAGGAAGCCTCTTTTAATTTCATGGCTGCATTCACCATCTGCAGTGATTTTGGAGCCCAGAAAAATAAAGTCAGCCACTGTTTCCACTGTTTCCCCATCTATCTGCCATGAAGTGGTAGGACCAGATGCCATGATCTTAGTTTTCTGAATGTTGAGCTTTAAGCCAACTTTTGCACTCTCCACTTTCACTTTCATCAAGAGGCTCTTTAGTTCTTCTTCACTTTCTGCCATAAGGGTGGTGTCATCTGCATATCTGAGGTTATTTATATTTCTCACGGCAATCTTGATTCCAGCTTGTGCTTCCTCCAGCCCAGCATTTCTCATGATGTACTCTGCATATAAGTTAAATCAGCAGGGTGACAATATACAGCCTTGACGTACTCCTTTTCCTATCTGGAACCAGTCTGTTGTTCCATGTCCAGTTCTAACTGTTGCTTCCTGACCTGCATACAGGTTCCTCAAGAGGCAGGTCAGATGGTCTGGTATTCCCATCTCTTTTAGAATTTTCCACAGTTCATTGTGATCCACACAGTCAAAGGCTTTGGCACAGTCAATGAAGCAGAAATAGATGTTTTTCTGGTACTCTCTTGCTTTTTCGATGATCCATCGGATGTTGGCATATAAATTCTTTTCATATTTTTTCCATTATGGTTTATTACAAGATACTGAATATAGTTCCCTGTGCTATACAGTAGGACCTCGTTGTTTATCTGTTTTATTAAGATAACCCTGTATGCGAGACAGTAAAAGAGACACAGATAAATAGAACAGTATTATGGATTCTATGGAAGAGGGCGAGGGCAGGATGATATGGAAGAATGGCATTGAAGCATGTAAATTATCATATGTGAAACGAATCGCCAGTCCAGGTTCGATGCATGATACAGGGTGCTCGGGGCTGGTGCACTGGGATGACCCAGTGGGATGGGATGGGGAGGGACGTGGGAGGGGGGTTCTGGAAGGGGCACACATGTACACCCACGGTGGAGTCATGTCAATGTACGGCAAAACCAGTACAATATTGTAAAGTTAAAAAAATAGATAAATAAACTAATTTAAAACAAAAAAAGAATATATATAGTAGTTTGTATTAGCTCATCCCAGACGCCTAATTTATCCCTCCCTTACCCTTTTTTCCCTTTAGTAACCATGTTTGTTTTCTATGCCTGTGAGTCTGTTTCTCTTTTGTAAATAAAATCATTTGTATCATATTTTTGATTCCACATATAAGTTATATCATATGATATTTGTCTTTCTCTTTCTGGCTTATTTCACTTAGTATGATAATCTCTAGGTCCATCCATGTTGCTGCAAATTGCGTTATTTCATTCTTTTGATGGCTGAGTTATATTCCATTGTATATATGTACCACATCTTCGTTATCTATTCCTCTGTGGATGGACATTTAGGCTACTTCCATGTCTTGGCAAGTGTAAATAATGCTGCTATGAACATAAGGGTGCATATATCTTTTCAAATTAAGAGTTTTCTCCAGATTATGCTCAGGGATTGTTGGATCATATGGCAACTGTATTTTCAGTTTTTTAAGGAACCTCCATAATGTTCTCCATTATGAGAGAACATTTTCATAAAGAAAGTTGAGTACTGAAGAACTGATGCTTTTGAATTGTACTGTTAGAGAAGATGCTTGAGAGTCCCTTGGACTGCAAGGAGATCAAACCAGTCAATCCTAAGGGAAATCAGTTTTGAATATTCATTGGAAGGACTGATGCTGAAGCTGAAGCTCCAATACTTTGGCTACCTGATGCAAAGAACTGACTCATTGTAAAAGACCATGATGCTGGGCAAGATTGACGGCAGGAGGAGAAGGGGATGACAGAGGATAGGATGGTTGGATGGCATCACCGGCTCGATGGACATGAGTTTCAGCAAGCTCCAGGAGTTGATGATGGACAGGGAAGCCTGCCGTGCTTTAGTTCATGAGGTCACAAAGATTCAGTCATGACTGAGTGACAGAACTGAACTGAACTGATAATGTTCTCCAGAGTGACTGCACCAGTGTATACTCCCACCAACAGTGTAGAAGGGTTCCCTCTTCTCTACACTCTCTGCAGCATTTACTATTTGTAGACTTTTTGATAATGGCTATTCTGACTGGTGCGAGGTGATACCACATTGTAGTTTTGATTTGCATTTATCTAATAATTAGCATTGTGGAGCATCTTTTCATATTAGACAATTAATTCTTGAAACTAAGTCATGATCCATGAGAGGAAAAACTGATAGATTAGACTGCATCAAAATTAGAAATTTTGCTCTTTCAAATACCATGGGGAAAAGTTGAAAAGACAGGCAATGAGCCAAGAGGAAATACGGCAAGCAACATATCTAACAGAGAGTAATATTAAAGAATGTGTAACTCCCAAAGCTCAACAGTTAAAAAAACAAAGAATCCCATCAGAAAACAGGCAAATGACATTCTACCACAGAGGACCTACAGATGGCTTATAAGCATGTGAAAAGATGTTGAACATTGTTAGCCATCAGGCAAAGGGATGTTAAAATCACAATGAGATATGACTACACATCTATCAGAATGGCTAAAATGTAAAACTAACAACAACACTAAATGCTGGAAAGGATGAGGAGAAACTGGATCACTCATGCATTGCTGGTGGGAATGTGAAATGATATACAGTCATTCTGGAAAACTGTTCAACAGTTTCTTACAAAACTTTGAACTACTGCTACAAGCAACAGCTTGGATGAATCTTGAGTGAATTATGCAAATCATAAGAGGCACCCCAAACTAGCTCTCACTCCTAATCCAGCAGAACCATGGTGTCCCAGAATTACAAACTGAAAGCCACCAGTGGCCCAGACACCTAAAGTGCTTACTATTAAAGCTGCCAGTTTGCACAAGACCACTGCCTTCCTCTAGGGCCCTGAAGCAGATTGTGGATACACTGTCCCCAAAGCTCTTTCTAGGAGGGCAAGGTCAGAGTCACTAAGAGACAATCTATCATCTAATTACAGCAAGAGTTTACCTTCTTCTCCCAGCAGTATTTCTATTTCTCAGACCCAACTTTAGCTTCTGACATTTCAATCAAAACTGCTATTATTTCGTCACTATTTCTACCTGCTCAAAGTTGTAGGAGAACAGTTGTTTTCTTCCTTCAAGTTTCTTGCACTAAGCTAAGAAATTCAGAGACCACCAAATTATGTAACTGAAAGCCAAACGATATAGCTGCACAGACTTCGGGCTTTCTGGAACTTGGATATCTCCATCTTAGCAGACTCCTTGCATACAAGAGCTCCTCTCTGTTAACCAGATAATGCTGCATCCTGGACTCAGACCTCAGCAAACCAGAAGAGCAGGATGTTTGTGGTCCTTGGCTTCTTTGCTGTGTGAATGGAAATCTGACCTCTGTGACATTCTCTAGAGATGTTCCCAGCCAAAGGTCACAACTGAGACCTCACACCCAGTTCTCTGATACTGGAACCAGAACCTTCTTACAATGAATAATGGTTTCATCACTATGGTTTAAAAGGAAAACAAATATGACATTCAATGAAGAGCATCACAATCTTGTTCATTCCAATCCAAGCATATTTTTTCAAAGGGGAGAGGCTGTCAGTGTAACTGCTCACTTCCATGCACACAAATCCTGTATGCAGCATTCAGAGCATTCAGAGCATTCAGCTGAACTCTGGAATATGATGAGCTGCTTCCCTACAACAGAGTTAGGCAAGGTGCCTGCAATACAGGACTACCTCCCTGAGAGATAAGGTGAGCTAATTTGGCCGCACTCAATGGTCTAGCCAAGTCACATACCTTCAGCTCCCCTCAAGTCAAAAATATACCCCCTTCCTGAACAGGAAAAACAGTTGGAAACCAAAAAGTATGATTTTAGTCTCATTCTGATGGATCTTGTGACATCTAGGTCTCTAAACCCCTCAATAATAATTTTTCAAGGCCATCTAGAATAAATAGAAGTCCCACTCAAAGCTGCATGTATGGAAATTGTGGTATTTTAAATGGATTTTGTCTTTAAATGCATAAACCAAAAAAGTATGTAAGCAATTGGATTAGAAAAGCAAGGTGCTTTAAAAAAAAAAAAAACTCTTATTGGCATTAAGTCACCAAACATTGTCAAACACATATCACTTGCTTAATTATTTTGGTGCACATGTGTATATCTTTATAACTTCATCAACATATAAATGAGAGGGAGATGCAGATTTAATATACATCCATATGGCGATAAATACAAAAGCTGCCAGATTGTAAAATGCTATACTAATGCTAAAATGATACCATTTTTTTCTTTCGCTTTGCTTCCAAGTCACAAAGAACAAATTGAGAGTAGAGATGCGAAGCATGGATCCTCATCTAAAAGGGGACATACGCACAGACCTTTTTGTCCAGCAATGCAGAGTAGTTTTTAATACCCGTCTTCAGCTCTGTATTCCATTTGTCTAATTATCTTTCATTAATCTTACAGTGAGTTTATGCATAAAATGATTTCTACATGTCCATTAAAATTTTTATTGAAGAAGTTGTTCAGTCGCTAAGTTGTGTCCGACTCTGCGTCTCCAGGGACTGCAGCACGCCAGGCTCTTTCGTCCTCCACTATCTCCTAGAGTTTGCTGAGATTAATGTCCATTGAAGAAATTTTTCATAAATAGCCTACTATGCATCATTCACCCCAATAAGCTTCATTTCAGCACGGCTTTAATTAATTTTGGGCTTCCCTGGTGGCTCGGATGGTAAAGCATCCGTCTGCAATGCAGGAGACACAGCAGACGGGAGTTCGACCCCTGGGTTGGGAAGACCCCCTGTAGAAGTACCCACTCCAGTTATTCTTGCCTGGAGAATTCCCTGGACAGAGGAGCCTGGCGGGCTATGATCCATAGGGGCACAAAGAGTCGGACACAACTGAGCAACTAACACTTTCACTTTTTTCACTTTTTAATGAGTTTTAGTTGGCATATTACACTCACTTTCAGCAAAACCAATCACAGAAATAAGAAATACGTTTGCCTCTAGCGTACATGGCAAATAGGCTCAAACGGTTTTTCAACCTTCAAGATGTTGTGCCAGTTAATCTACATAGCAAAGTCTCAGCCGTGAGGCTTCTGCTGAGTTGGCCATCATCCCAAGGTCAAACTCTCCTCTGGTTGTACTGGGCATCTTTTTACCATCCTTCCAAGCTTTCAACCTAATTTCTTTGCTGCCTGCACTGTCTGCCAGCCTGGCAGGCCCAAGCTCATTTGCATATTCTCTCAAATGGCTCTTTTCTAAAGCTGGCTCCTCCAAAGGAGAGAGAATGGTCACTCCTATGGGAAGTGCTACCCTCACTTGGTTATTTCAGTAATAAAACACACTGTTATTATCTACATGATGAGCCCCTGGGATAAGCGCTGGTTTCAAGATTCATTTTCTCTGGGACCTCTCAACTTGAAGTTGAGAAAAAGCTTTATTTCACTGGCTCCTCATGATCCAAGATTGTATGAGCTGCCCTGGCTGAACTCACACACACTACCCTCCAAGGACTGTGTCTACTCAGACCAAAATGAGCAAAAAAAAAAAAGGTCATTCATAGAAACAGTGCAACTGACATGGCTAATGAGGCAACTGCCAACATTCAAGAAGTAAAATGCCTTGGTCTCTTACAAATCTCGTGAAGTGGATGCACCATAATTTAAGTCCACATGGAGCATAATTTAAAATACGTTAAGGTCTTCATTTTCCTTATCTGGAAGAAAAATCTTTCCTCTAACCCCTAAATCCTTTCTTTCCCCCCTCAAAAAACATAATTCTTTTGTGTAAATCATTGTTGAAAGCATTTACAATATCTTGGACATCCAAATCCTTATTTAAGAGGAGAAAAGAAGAGCTGCAAAATTTACCTTTAGAGAGTGATTTTTATTAAAACATTGTTAAAGGTGCCTTAACATGTTGGAACTTGTTATTTGCAGATAGTCACCTCAGGTCTCCGTTCCACTTAGTTTGTATAGACACATAGCCAAAAAAGAGAGTATAGGCTTTCACTATGGAGAAAAGTGCAGGCTCAGTCATGTCCAACTATTTTGGACCCGATGGACTGCAGCCCGCCAGGCTCCTCTGTCATGAGATTTTTCCAGCAAGAATACTGGAGTGGGTTGCCATGCCCTCTTCCAGGGGATCTTCTTGACCCAGGGATCGAACCCGTGTCTCCTCCATCTCCTCCACTGCAAGCAGATTCTTTACCGCTGAGCCACCAGGGAAGCCCTACAGAGAACGGTAGGGAGGCTCTTTAAAAAACTAAAAGAGTTATCATACAATTCTGCAATCCCACCCCTGGGCATATATCCAGGGAAAACTCTAATTATAAAAGACACATGCACCCCTATGTTCACAACAGCCAAGACAAGGAAGCAGCCTAAATGTCTATCAACAAATGAGTGGAGAAAGATGTGCTGTATATATAGTGTAACACTACTCAGCCATAAAGAATAATGAAATCATGCCATTTGCAACAACATGGATGGACCTAGAGGTCATCATACTAAGTGGAGTAAGTCAAAGACAAAAATCATACGATAGCACTTATATGTGGAACCTTAAAAAATTATACAAATGAACTTATTTACAAGAAAGAAACAGACTTGTAGACAGAGAAAACAAACTTATGGTTGCCAAAGGGGAAATGGGTGAGGGGTGAATTAGGAGTTTAGATATGAACAGACACACACTAATGTATATAACATAGATAAACAACAAGGACCTACTATATAGCACAGGGAACTATATTCAATGTCTTACAATAAACTATAATGGAAAAGAATCTGAAAAAGAATATATATATATGTTATATATAGCACGTGTATATGTTATATATTACACATGTATATGTTACATATTACACATGTATATATGTTATAATACTTAACATATATATATACGCATAACTGAATCACTTTGTTGTACACCAGAAACTAACACATTGTAAATCAACTATACATCAATAAAAATAATAAAGAAAAAAGGATGGCAAGGGCTTTTTGAGGTTTGTCTGAGAATCTTATGGACATTAAAACATATCAGACAGGCTATGTGTCTCAGCTGGTTTTAAATGCCAACTCCAATACTGACTAGGATGTAAACTTAGGCGGGTTATACATCTCATCCAATTATCTGTTTTCTTGTCTTCGAATGGGTTTTTTACACACCTATGTCAGAGGGTTGTTTTGAGGATTAAATGAGAAAAATGTATGTTATGCCTTTGGCATAGGGCTTGGCTCAGTAGGTATCCCAAAACACTAATACATCTTCACAGAAAGTCAGGCCTAGCTACCTGGGTCAAACCATCAGTTTTATAGCACTTCTCTTTGCCTGAGTCTTGAAGTTTTCCACTTTTTCTTTGGTTGTATTCCAATAAAACTTTACTAACAAAAACAGGTGGGGACAAGATTTGACCCAAAGTTTGCAAATCCTGGTACAGATAATATGTCTAATGCAGATGCTACAAATACTGTGTATGTGTGTACATATATATAGCTTAGATATGATTCTTCTAAAGTTTGATTTGGTGTATATTTATGAGCGTGTTGGTTATCTGCATGTTTCTGTGAAAGGGCCTTGTGAATGTTCACCCAAAAGAACTTTGGAGGAATGTGTCTGAGTATTTTATACATAAAGGAGATTTTTTCATAAAGGACAAGTTCTTCCATTACTGTTACATAATCTGTCAAATGCAAATATTTGTATAGCCCTCTGAAGAGGACTCCACATGGGTTCCCCACATGGGTAAAGATAACAAAACATGAGTAATAAGTGAAAGTCGCTCAGTCATGTCAGACTCTTTGCAACTCCAAGGACTATATATATACAGTCCGTGGAATTCTCCAGGCCAGAATACTGGAGTGGGTAGCCTATCCCTTCTCCAGTGGATCTTCCCGACCCAAGAACTGAACCAGTTCCTACACTGCAGGCGGATTCTTTACCAGTTGAGCTACCAGGGAGGCCCATGAGTAATAATCATAGCCATAATTCTTTAGCACATGTCATATGCTAGGTGCTGAATCTTTGATATACATTATATAGATGCTAACATGGAGTTCTTTACTCTTGCATGTGAATTAAGAAGCTTGATGTGGTCAGTGAAAGACTGACAATAAGTGAAAGTTGCTCATTCGTGTACGAGTCTTTGCGACCCCATGGACTATACAGTCCATGGAATTCTCCAGGCCAGAATACTGGAGTGGGTAACCTTTCCCTTTTCCAGGGGATCCTCCCAACTCAGGGATTGAACCCAGGTCTCCCACATTGCAGGTGAATTCTTTATCAGCTGAGCCACAAGGGAAGCCCACTTCCAAATACATCACACTATTAATACTCCTTTCCATGCACTCAGGTATGGCCTGATCTCTTGTTCCTTCCTAAGTACTGCATAGTCAGATAGAATGGGCTGTAAGTTACCTACCTACTGGAGCTTTTCCAGGCCAACTTTATGGCTTAGTATGTGGTCTGTTTTAAAAAATGTTCTGTACGTGTTTGAGCAGAAAGTGTATTTTTCTAATTGGATGCTGGTCTCTACAACGAGTTTGTTAATAAGCATGTTGCTAAAATCCTCTGTATCCTTACTCATTTTTTGTTCATTTCATTTTGCAATTTTTGAAAGAGGTTAGTAGATTTTACACTTTCTCCTAATAGCTCTATCCATTTTCACTTTACATATTTCAAAACTATGGTATTAAGTGCTACAGGTCTAGAATTATTATATGAACAACTGAACATTTTATCATTATCCAGTGATCCTGTTTATCCCCCAAAAGGTTTTGCCTTAGTTAATTTAGCTACATCAGCTTCCTTCTGGTTAGTATTTGCATAGAAGATCTATTCCAATCCTATCAGTTGCCTAATGTTTTAGCTTTGTCTCTCATACACAGAATATAGCTAGATTTTGTGCTTTCATCAGTTGAAATAATCTATGCCTTTTAACTAGTGAGTTTAGTCAACTTCTATTTATTGTAGTAACTGAGGAGTTGGCTGCCAAGATCAAAAGGACTTTTAAAAAAGTACCTCCATGTATGCTGGCTGTAACCTGGTAACTCTAGTCAATTTCTAAACACTCTGCTTGCATTCACTCTCTTGTAAGAAGTTAGCAAAAGTCCAATGATCTCCATGAGTGAATCTGAGCTGATACTATACAGTTATGGGGAAAGGTCAATTAATGCAAGGAACAGCGCACACAAGCCTAATTCACTTGATGTAAACCAATGCATTGCACACATTTCAATTGCTCTGTATTACTTCAGAAATGTGCATGGAAGTGATTCATTAGAACTATACTCTTCACAGAAACAGACCAATTCTCTTAGGCTCACTAGGGCATCTCCACTGGTAAAATTCAAAAACCAATCAAACTGAATAAGAAGCCCTCTTTGCAGACATTTGCATCAAGAAAGAACATGATTCTTGACAATTCAGAGTAAATGAAGCACAAATTATTCTCTTATAATATATACCAGAATTGAACCTTAAATTGTGACTAAAAAAGAACCCACAGTTTAATCAGAAAAATACATTTATTGGTAATTCCCATGAGCTCATATTTGAGACATTTATATCATAGGATAACAAGTTCAAAACTATTGCTAAGTTATAAATATGGAATTTATGCCGAATTTGCATTATTGAATTTTACTTTGAATTTGCATGTGTGCCTATATTTGAATATTTATAATACTCCAGAAAAAGCACAGTGGAATGTG
Source organism: Okapia johnstoni (assembly GCA_024291935.2). Classification (NCBI taxonomy): domain Eukaryota; kingdom Metazoa; phylum Chordata; class Mammalia; order Artiodactyla; family Giraffidae; genus Okapia; species Okapia johnstoni. Next base: position 90,382,009 of record CM044305.1, read on the forward strand.
CAAGACAGATTTATGTAGTGTTATGCTCTGAAATGTGTCAAAGTCTTCAACACTGTTCTTAGAGGCAAAATGGCAGGAATAACAAATGGGATGCAATAAGACCAACTGAAAATCTGCGAAGTCCAATACCTAGCAAAGCTAGGAAAACTTTTCTGCCAATCAATATTTTACTAAAAGTTTAGACAAATATTTCTCTAAGCTTACAATGACATTGTATTAGAAGACATATACCATTAATTGGATCCTTCATTACACCTTAATGGAAGACCCAAATATCCCCCATCTATACCTTTTTTTTCTTAATCTCAATGACTAAATATCTCATCTTATTTGGCACAGAATGTTGATGATACTAGCTTCTCAACTGCGAAGCACATTCTTTACACTGTCAAAATAGCTTGTCCCTAGAATGTAGTCTTTGTGGAATTTCAACAATAAGATTCTGAACCTCACTGTATTTAGTGGGCCCTCAGATACCCAGAGCAGTTGAGGAATGCAGTGTTCTAGTCCAGGGGTCCCCAACCTCTGAGATCAAATGCCTGATGATCTGAGGAGGAGCTGATAGAATAAGAATAGAAAGAAAAGGGAGGTGGGAGGAGGGTTAGGGAGGTGGGAGGAGGGTTTGGGAGGGGGAGCACATGTGAATCCATGGCTGATTCATGTCGATGTATGGCAAAAACTACTACAATATTGTAAAGTAATTAGCCCCCAACTAAAATAAAAAATAAAAAAATAAAAAAATAAAAAAATAAAAAAATAAAAAAAAAAAAGAAAGAAAGAAAGTGCACAATAAATGTAATGCACTTGAATCATCCCCACACCATCCCCAGTCCATGAGAAAATTGTCTTTCCTGAAACCGGTCCCTAGTGCCAAAGAAGTTGGCTGGTCTAGTCAACTTAATTTACAGTTAACCGGGGGCAATGCTCTTATGAAGTGAAACTGCTCTAGGGGAGGCTGCTGCAGCAGACTGGACTCCACTTCTCTCCTGGATGAGGACCCCACGTGCACTAACTGATCTAACCCCTCAGTCGTGGACGTTTAGAACCCACAGTCCTTCTCCAACCCCAAGACTTCACTCTTCTAAGCAGACCATTAGCTCTCGGATCAGCTCACTTGAAAAGAGGCTCATGAGTATTCAAAGTCCAGGCTATCTTGGGTGGCTCTGGCTGAAGAGAGTAAGCCTTTTATTTCTGTGTGCCATTATTAATTTCCTGTTTCATTTAATTTTTAAACAGAGGACAAGCAATGGCAATCCACTCAAATATCTCTATACTGTACCAGTGTAAGAGTTCCATGGATTCTTTGGAATGTGATAACAGCCAATCATCAGAAAAATCAACAGTCGGTGTCTGACTTATCACCTCTGCCTTTCAGTCTCAGAGTTTATTTAGCCAAGGCTGCTTTCCTCATTAAGAACTCCCAGAATATCAAGAGGCTAATGAAATAACCAGCCATAGTCTTTAGAAACCAAAAAGCAGACGTGTGTAATTTATCAAAGCCATAATAAAGCATCATTTTAAAAACTGTTAATATTTATTTTTATTATGAAAGCAATGCATACTCATAAAGAAAATTAAAATCCTTCAAAGAAACAGAGAAAGAAAATAAGTCACTAATTGAGCTATTGATATCTTGGTATTTTTCTTCCATTCTTTGCCTTTCATGCTTAGATTTGAGAGGGATGGAAAGATGATTTGCCTCTCTCCTTCCACCCCGCCCCTTTGCTCTCTCTCTCATAATTGTTGTCATACCGGGCCCATAACTGTCTATCTCTTTTTCCCTTAACATTAAATCACTACCAATTTTCCATACTCCAAAAAGGACATTTAAATGCTTTTGAAATAATCCCTCAAGTGGATGTACTGAGATTTCTTAAACCATTCGCCTATACGTCGATCAGATTTTTCCAATTTGTTACACTTACAAATAACTCCAAATAACCTGCAAATAATGGTAGCCTCCTAATGATACCATTGTCATGTCACCCTCTGCTTTTTCCTCATGGCACTTTTCACAATTTTCAGTAATGAATTATTTGTTTCATGTCTACGTTTCCCACTCTATGAAGCCAGGGACTATGTCCACCTGGTTCCTCCCAGTGTCTCCAGCACATAGCATATTGACAAGATATTCAATAAATATTTGTAAATGAATGAATAAATAAATGAGTGAGTGATAGAAAGACATGTACAGGACTGTTTTTCAGTAAAATCCCAGAAAAGAAATCGTGGGTCAAAGAAATACTGTCAATGTTCTGTTTATCTATTTTCTTTCCAAAACAACCATTCCAATTTACATTTCCATCAACAATGTATATGAATGGTGGTATTTACCACACCTTTGTCAACACCGGCTACTATCCTTTTTTTGTTTGGCAGCGGTGGTAATGTATACCAAGTTTTTTTTTTCAATCTGATAAATTAATTAATTAGAGAAGCAAAAAGGTTTTCTTACATAAAATTAGTTGAAATTTTCATTTCTTTAGTACTAGTGAAACTAAAATTTTCTTTAGTTTAGTTTAGAAACTAAAAACTAAGCTTTTCCCTTTCTGTTAACTAGCTTTGGTTCCATGTTGCAAATTTTCTGGTCATAGCCTTTGTTTTTCTGCTCAATTCGTTGGAGTTCTTTCTCCAGGGAAGATGTCAGCCTTTTGTCTGTTTTATTTGTTGTGCATATTTTCATCAGTTTGACACATGCCTTTTCATTCTGGTTATTTTTGGACAGATAAACATTTCTCATTTTTATGTAATCATAACTGTCGATCTTTCCCTCTATTCAAACAGTCTTTTCCTTGGCTAAAATCTTAGCCAAGAATCTTAGCCACATGAAAACTGCAGCGATCATTTAAATAATACTGCCAACTGTGAATTCAGATTAGCTGGGTTCACAGACTCCTACACATGCAACTAAGCCCTAACCTGTTCAGAACTCCGGCTCTCGCTTCTTTGCAAGCCTTGGCCAGGAGAAACCTAGGAAAGTTAGACTGGTCACAGCTCTCAGTACCCTCCCAGTGCTCATTAGATCCCCTTCTCAACCTGTTTTGTCAGTGGTACCATCTTGACTCCAGACTGGAAATCAGAGCTATACCTTTAACTTGACTATAGCCTTCATTTACTTCTGTGTTTCTTACATTCCTGCCATGCAAGAGTTTCTCATATCTCTGGGGTTCAACCTTCTGGTTGCCATTCCAGGACCTCTGCAAGGAGGCTCCCTAACCCTCCCCCAGGGGACTTGACCTTGAGATACCATGAGGATGCCACATCCACCCACAATGCCTCCTTCCTTCTAAATTTTGCTGTTTGTTCATTGTTTAGTCCCTAAGTCATGTCCAACTCTTTGGGCCCCATGAACCATAGCCCACCAGGCTCCTCTGTCCATGGGATTTCCCAGGCAAGAATACTGGAGTGGGCTGCCGTTTCCTCCTCCAGGGGATCTTCCCCACCCAGGGATGAAACCCACGTCTCCTGAGAAGCCAGTTTCTTCCCAAAAACAAGCCACCTATTCCCAGAAGCCTTTCCAAACAGATCTCTCCTTTTTCTGGCCTGCCCCTCATCCTTTAGAAAGAAAAGGGCCTTAGAAAGCAACCTGTTTAAGTCTCCCATTTTACAGAGGGGGGGTGGACTTGCCAAATCACTGGTTCCTCCCCACTTCCCACCTGCCTATACTACATAGTTCTGCACTTTTACCATCATGAACTTGAGGCTGAAGATGGTGACCTCGGCTTTTGGGGATTTGTCTGGGCTCTAATCTCCTCCAACTGCCAGCCCTAGCCAGAGGTCATAATACTTACTCCACAGAGTTTGCTGATGAGACCTAAACTGTTACATAACAGATGAACTTTTCTCTATTTTTAAAAGGTATTCCAATAAAGGTATGACATTTTAAAGACATTATTGATATTCAAATCATTTTCAAACAAAACCCATCTTCTTTATTAAATATCTAAAACACCAAATTATTCTGTTCTACTGTAAGTTCTGTGAGAGCAAAGATGACACATCTCCCCTGGAATATAATGGGCAGCTTCACAAAATTTCGTTTCACGAATGACAGGTAGAAGAGGTGACTATTCTTTAATGTCACTTCATGCTACTTAAGTTGACGACAGATATCTAGAAAAGACAAGCTCTAACATTCTTATTGCCACACAACAGCACTAATCTAAAATTACTATTAAGAAAATCTGATTCCAAATAGCTTTTTATACCACCTTGAGAACTTCGAGCTTGGCTGCAACGACATATTTGCCATCCGGGCAAAGATGTTAATTTATCATGGTGAATTTCTCCCCCTCTCCTGGGAAATACATTTGTGCAGGGCAGGAGGCAATAACAGCTCTTAGCATCCTCGGCTAATTGAAGCTACACCTGTGAGAACCCAGTGCCCCACAGCTTGAGGGACCAGAAGGACCGCACCACTGCCTAAATTGATCCATTCACTCGCTGCCTCGCCCTGTACCACATGCCAGTCTCGTTGTCTTGCTTCATTGCATGAGGGAAGGAGTGGAGCATGGGCACCTGAGCCATGAGCAGGCTCATGCACTATGCACTTCTTACCAAGACACGGCTGTGTCAAAACAGAGCCACCTTGGGAATTCCCTGGCACTCCAGTGGTTAGGACTTGGTGCTTTCATTGACGGAGCCTGAGTTCGATCCCTGGCTGGGGAACTAAGATCTCACAAGCCACGTGGCCAAAAATAAATAAATAAATAAAGCCACCTTTAAATAAAAGGAAAAGAAAAGGAAGTCTTTACTACAAGTATTAAAAAGGAGTGACCACAAAGAAGACAAAAGAGAGAAAAAGCTATGCTCCATAGAAATGCCATATAGTCCTTTCCTGTCAGTGATAACCCAGTGGATTCTAGGTAACAATTAATTACTCTTCCCCTATGACTGCTGCAAAATGTAAAGATGCTAAATGTCTAAGATGCACCATGAATATGATGATCAGATTCTCTGACTTGGGTAGCTGTGGAAGCTGATCTTCTCCCGCCGCCAGCTGCCACCCTAGTGTGCCAGCCAGCACAGTGCCTGGGGGAAGAATAAGCCTGGTGCAGTTTCTCGATGCCCAATTCTGAGGTCCTCCCACAGACTCAGGGATGCACTAGAGTTGGCTACAAACAGAGGGAATTTGGCCTGAGAAAAAGCCTGCAGAATCTGGGAGTCAGAAGAACTGATCAGCAACCATGTTTTGATACATTTTCAAAAACAGTCTTGGGAATTCTCGAACGAGCAGGATTTCGCTCTGGCCCCTAAACAACATATTCACACACAGAGGCATGAAATGCAATTTCTAGGTTTTTTCTGAAAACAAATACGATTCTTAATAAACTGGTGCCTTTTGCCAGCCAAGCACTCTCTTTGTCCTCTCCAGGCAGCATGATGGCAGCCGTTTGCACTCAGCAGTTATATATCACCCGAGCACTTCTAGAATGTAGCAGTGGGAGCACAATTCAGGTCTTGGCTTGCAGCCTCGGTGGCCTCTCATGCCCGCTCCCCCGCCACCCCAGCATGGACGGATGTAGTGAGTCAGAAGGTGTCCCTTGTTGCCGCTGACGGCTCCTCCTAACGCTTATTCACCAGGCCCCCAGTGTACTCCCACCCTGCTCAGCTTTGCAGTGATTCCTGCCTTGGCAATGAGATGCCCCTTTGCCACTCGGCCACCAGACCTTCTCCTGGTGAAAATAAAGCTTCAGGGAGGTAGAATTCTATTTCTCTCCCAATGGCTGCAGCAACCCTGGTCCAATCACTTGTTCAAACACATGTGTAAAAATGACTGGAAACGGCGATGATGTAGGTGATAATAACACCAGTGAGCATCCATGGAGTGTTCACTTTGTGGTAATGACTCACATGATACCTCACTGTGCTTTCGCAAAAAAAACAAAAAAAAACAAACCTTGCTCATGGAGTCGCAGTTGACAGAGCCAGGGCTGTGGAATCAGCCCAAGGTGGAGCAAGATCCCTGCTGTGTCACTAAAGAGTCCAATGACCTTGAGAAAGTCCTTCAACCCCTTTGGGCTTCTGTCTCATCTGATAAATGGGGAGACTTCTGCCCACTCTGCCTTCTTGCTATCGACAGCGCAACTTTACAGAGACATAGCAGAGATAAGGGATGGCAAAGCTCATCAGGAAGCAGACTGCACTCTCCACAGACAAGGCTGGGACAGGCTCAGGTCCAAGGTCATGCAGCTGGTTCATGGCTGGTCTGGAACTGAGACCCAGGCGTCAGAACTCCCAGGCCAAACAGACAGAGCTGCTGTTCCGTTCAGCTCAGTGGATCACAGAGTCCACCAGCAGCTGTCATGGAAGGCTGTTCCACACAGGAAGCTGACTTTCTGTCTCCTGAGACCAGCTCCTCGACCTCACGCATCACCGCCAGCACAGATGCCTCTGTCTCTAAATTTTCAACATACACACACACTCTCACTGTCACACACTTGTGCACACCTTCTCTCACACAGATTATCAGAATTCACAGAACTGGTCCTGTAAACAGTCAACATCCTGGGAAATTCTGGAACCCTCCAGCTATGACTACTCTTTAAGATGACAATTTCCAGAGGTGGGTAGGAATTAAGGAAATAAAGTGCCCTTGGGGTAGCCATGTGTTTCTCTAGCAAATTTTACTTTATTTTGGTGAATATCGGAAGATCCAAGTAACTCCAACTCTTTAGAAAGTGATTCTTCCTTTATTAGACTAGATGGCACTGTGGTATCACCCTTTTGATGACCAAGGAAATTGTATTTCATTTCAAATAATTTTGCTTCCACTGGGGACTGTTCAAGAGGCTAAGCCCTCCCCTTGAGGGGTCCTTGTTATTCTATGGAAATTTTCTGAAGGAATCTGCCAGAGGACAGTGGCCATCAAAACACAAGATCACAATAATAATAATGTGTGTTAAAAAAAATAAATAAATAATAATAATGTGTGTTTACACACTATGTCACACTCTCTGTCCAAAAGGATTTTAAAAGGCACATGTGCCCTGTGGAACTCCAGAGAGGGCTGGGGAGTCCACAGTGGCCAAGACTTCATTTTTCCTCCTCTGCCGCAGCCATGACTGTGGAATTCGATTTTTGCCCTCAAGAGCTTTTTTTATATCAGCACCTCTCACTACACCTACAGGCTCCATCAACAAGAGGAATTATTTTCAATATTGCCAAATTGTTTGTGAACATCTTAAACCCCAAAGTCTTGTGGTGACAATAGCTTACACAATTCTTACAATGGATTGAGGTGGCAACCTTCCTAGGGCCAAGGTTCTCTTAAGAGGTTGGGGACGGGGGAGGTTAGTGCTGGAAGGGAAATGAAAGTTCAACAGATCCTCCCAGGATTCCAGCATTCAGAAAAGACACTGTAAACTGAGGGATGGGAAAGTGAGGAGGGGGTGAGGTTTCTTCTAAATCTCAATGATGACCAGAAAGTCAGAGGGCTCCATTCATCTGGGGCTGGACAGAAAAACCTGCATTGGCTGTTGCATTCCAAGAGGTACCAACACCATGAGGAGGGAGTGGGGAGTCTGTCCAGGGAAGCAGCCTCTGTAGCAGCAGCAACCTCCTGTGGTCAGCTCAGTGGAGAGACAGAGAGCATGGCCATGTCAACTAAACTCACCTTATCCATTCCTGGCAGCCCCTGCAGCAGCTCTCTCTGTTTTATACAGAGTAGCAGAATGGGAGCCCTGACTGGGGCAACTGCACCCCAAAGAGTCCTTCCTACTCCCCCTTTTATGGCACTCCCTGACCTCCGGCAACCAGGCATTGCCAGCTGGCTGGAGGAAAATGCCCTCGTTTCAAAAGTGACTGGCTTTTCATAAAACAGCTCTTTCAGCATCAGCCCTAGGTTCCCAGCAAGTGGACTGGCAGCGCCCTGCTCTAGGGCTCAGGAATTTGTAAATCAGGAGAGGTTTCTCAAGACTGAGCCTCACACGGGATCCGCAGCAGCGTCCCAACCCGCCCCTCGGCCGCGAGGTGCCGCTTGCACTCGCAAAGCGCAGGGGATGCCCCGCGTGCAGCCAGTAGCCAGGGACGCAAGCTGGGTACCACGAGCTCTCTCCGGGTGTCCGCAAACAGCCGCAGAGGGACATTCATTCGCCCAAGGAGAGTAGAGCCAGCGGAGAGAAAGGAGGAGCGAGGCGACAAAAGTACGGAAGGAAGAGGAAAAAAAAACATTAAAGGTTAAAGAAAGGATGGGAAGCAAAGTGAGAAAGGAAAACGGAGGGAGGGAGAAGGAAAGAGCAAGCCGCCAGGAGCTGACAAGATCCCAAGCAAGAGAAAGAGAGGCGAACAGACGAAGCGAGGGGAAAGGCGGGGGAGGAGGGGGAAGAATGCTGGATCGTCAAAGAGAAAGGCGGCTTGGGGACCTGGGCACAGAGAAAAGAGAGAGGCTGGAGGGGCTCAGGCACGCTACACGGAGAGCGCGGCTCTTTCGGGCGCTCCAGTGCGGAAGCTACATTCGGTACCCTGTCCCGGCGGCGGCCGGGGGGGCGCTCGTCCCGGGCCTCCCGGCCGCTTCCCCCCCCCTCCGCGCACTCCGAGCCGCCAAGCAGGCCAACCCCGTGTGCAGACACAGGAGCCGTCCCCTGGAGGAATGGACGAGCTTCCTGCGGCCGCCACAGCGCCGTGCTCCCACGCGCCAGGGCGCCAGGCGCCAGCCCGGCCCAGCCCGGGCGCCACTGCAGGGACGCCGAGGTGCCCCCTGGGTCACCCGCACCGATCGGCCGCGCCTTCCGATCCTCTGCCCGCCGGCCGGGCCGGGTCAGCTCCCCGGCTCGGCTCCGGGGGCCCCGCTCGGCTGCGGGCGCGCACTCACCTGGACGGTCTCAGCCTGGCGTCGCGTTTGCCGTCCACCACGGCGGGCACGCAGCTGGTGAGCTCGGTCCAGTCGGCGTGCAGTCCGCAGCTCCAGCCCGTGGAGAACCTGGAGAAGAGCCAGGTCTCCCGCTTACCCGGCCGGTGGCAAGTGCATTTCTTCTGACCCACGCGGCACTCACACGGCTGCTCCAGCTGGATGTTGCGCACCAGGTGGCGGCCGAAAGTGGTGCCTCCGGTCTTTTGGATGTGCAGGAACACGATCAGGTCATCGCCCTTAATGTCGAAGTCTACCTTGCGCAGAAGGTCGCCGCGGCTGAAATTGTACCGGGGCACGAACCTGGCGGAGCTCTCATCCTCCGAGCGGTACGGGTCCGGCAGCGGGGAGCTGAACGCCTGCAGACGGAGGAGCTGGCATTCTGTGCCGGGGCACACGTATTGGAGGACGATCACCGCAAATAGGAAGAGCATCACCAAAGCCAGCAGCAGCTTGTTGGATTTCTCATCCATGTTCCCGACGCTGGGGGAAACCCAAGCTCCTTACGTCAATCCCGCAGCTCAGCCCGCGCTCGCCGCGCGCCCGCACCGCCCCCTCCTCTGGCGCCGCGGTTGCTCCCTTTTCCCCCTCCCTTCGGCACCGAGTACTCCACCGCGGCGGCGGCGGCGGCGGCGCCCTTCCCCGCTTCCTTCCTTCCCGGCAGGCTCAGCGCTGTGGCTTCTGCCGCACACACCCCTCCCTCCCCCCCACCCCCGACTCCTCACCGCTGGCCGCCTGCCCTCTCCCCGCCCCGGAGCTCTCTGGAGCGGCTTCGCGGGGTTTCGTACCCGTGGGACCCCGCCTGCCCCGGTTGCCCCACTCCCCAACTCATACCACGGGTCCGAACCTCCGCGCATCTTGTTCCACTCTCGGTGGCTCCGTGGCTCCCATCCCCATCCCGCTTCGCCCACCGGACTCTCCCCGGCGCTTCTGCCCCCAGTCCCCTTGGCGCGCACGCCGCCACCTCCTCGCCTGCCCCATCTCGGGCTCCTTCCCCGTGCGCCTCCGAAGCCCTGCTCTTGCCCGCACCGGGTTGCCCACCTTGGGGGCCGCCTCGAGGGAGCTCAGAGCCCGGCGTCCGGAGTTCCCCTGGGGGAAGGGGGTCCGCGAGCAACCCGACTTGCTGGCCGAGACGCTGCGCTAAGGGTGCCCGCGGAAGCGCGGGGAAGGAGCCGCAGCGTAGCCAAACGCGCGCGCCGCTCCCCTCCAGAGCCCCCGAGCCCGGCCGCCGCGGGCCAGCCGGAACTTTGCGCCCTTTCCTCTCCTCGCGGCTGCTTTCCCTTCCCGCACCGCTCCCGCGCGCCCTGGCCCGGAAGCTCGAGTCCTGCTTTCGCCTAAAACGTACCTGGCTAGGGGACCGAAAATCTTGGAGAATATCGCGCCGAGCACGTGCTTCAGAGAGTGGCCCAGGGCGGCCAGGCCCCGGGTGAGCAGGGCCCGGCAGAGGGAGCCCAGGTCCCAGCGTCTCCTGAGGTCGTGCATCCGCCTGCGGCGGCCTCGGAGCAGTAGCGCAAAGAGAGGGGCGCGCGCGGCTCCCGCCAGAGAGGAAGAAGCCTTTAGGGGCTCGTCCAGGAGCGGCTGGGAGTTGAATCCGCGAGACACACCCCTAGGAGGGCCCGCGCGGACTGAGGCGGCGACGGATCCGGGCCGGCTTGCTGCCAATTCGGCCTCTACTCTGGAATGCCGGCGGGGACAGGTGGTGCGGGCGGGCGCTCCTCGCTCCGGTTGCAGCGGCGGCCCGAGCGCCCGGACTGCACACGCAGGCAGTGCCATTCCCCCCTTCAGGCAACTCAGGGTACTAAGGATCAGGAGCGAGCTTGAATTTATGTAATAATGCCTCACGCCTAAGAGCTCAGACCACTTAAGCAGAAGACCTGGGTTTTCTCCTGTTTGGGGGGACGGAGGTCACTCTAGTGAGCACATCACTACACTTTGGCTCGTAATTTCAGCCTCCCCTAAAATAGCAAAGGCGCAAATTGGACCTTTTCCCTCTCTCCTTGCCAATTTCCATTCTCCAACGGAAGCGGGGGCATTTTCTGAAAAGGTAAGTCAGCATGAAGGAAAAGCATGACCAAAAAAAAAAAAAAAAAAAAGTTTCAGAATGAGAATTTGAGCTTTTTTAGAGCAGGGAGTGGTCCTTACTTCCCTATTCTTTCTCAATCCCCAGCACCAAGCCCCGTGCCTACCGGAAGGCTTCACTCATAAGATTCGTTAAAAGAAAGGCGCATGATTAAATACTACATGGGGGGGGGCATCTAATCCAAGGTGGTGTGACAAATGAGGAAACAGGCCCAGAGAGGGAAAGGAATGTGCCCAAGATCACACAGCAGAGCCTGAGGGTTTGAACCTAGGAAGCCATCCATTTCCTAACACCACCTCTTTTAATAAACAGGTGCAGAGCGCCCTCAAGCCAAGTGTCCGGAAAGGCTCTCTTCGGCTGCAGGACCAGCACTGTAAGGATTGGCAAGGAAAGAAGGAATGTCCCTTTAGGACAAGGTACCAGGACTCAGGACTCTGACTATTCCCATCTGATTGATCAGGTATTGGGAAATGGTATTTCTGTGAATGAGTGTCCACCGGTGTCCAGTCCCACCTCTGCAGAAGGAGCTTGGGCTGGCAGTGGTGTCTCAGAACAGTGTTGTTGGGGAGGTGGGGGCCGTGAGCTGAGTCCTGGGGGTGGCAGTAAGTCCCTCCAGAGACAGGCACTCCCAGCATCTCCCTCAGAACATTTGATCCCTTGCTGAGCTCTGTTCATCCCTCGTCTATTCTCTCTGTGCAGTAAGTCAGCAAGCACTGGTCTCCAGACCTGAGATTCTGTCATTCGCTTGCTGGGCAGCCTTGGGATTATGACTTCCCCCTCCTGAGCCTCAGTTTCCTCTGCTGTAAAAATAGGACTAATTCCTTTCTGACCATCTGGGTCACTGTGAGGATGGCCTTTGATGTTGATGTTTAGTCTCTACATCCGACTCTTTGCGACCCCATGGGCTGTAGCCCTCCAGACTCTTCCGTCCATGGGATTTCTCCAGGCAAGAATACTGGAGCGGGTTGCCATTTCCTCCTCTAGGGGATCTTCCCCACCCAGAGATTGAACCCCCGTCTCTTACATCTCCTGCATTGCAGGTGGATTCTTTACCGCTGAGCCACCATGGCTTCCCAGGGATGGGTTTGGGCAATTCCAAATATGAGGCAGTGTTTACAGCCTGCTCTAAGCTCAGATGTGCCAACTGAGTCACGGGCCAGTGAAGGTAGGGGCCCTTCTCCGGCGATTTCACAGCTGTGCCCCCTGCCCTTACCTCCTCCCCAGATGTCCCCGGTCCTGATTGGACTTCCATGTGGCCCCCAAGCTACTGGGGACAATGAGAGTCCCTTCGTCTGGCTCTGGCGGCAAGCATGAGGGATCTCACCTATCTAGGGATCCCGGGGAGGGGTGGGGGGGGATCAGCTGATGGATGAAGGAGTCAGACTAAGGAGTCAGGTGCAGCAACTTTCAAGGCAGACCTCAAGAGGCCTCCCAGAGAGCTCCCCAGATGCCCCCAGGCTTGTGGGATGCATCTGCAAGGGCAGGTAAGGGGAGAGCCAGGGAAGCCATGAGGATCGCTGAGAAGCTCAACCTGCCAGTTGTCCCTACCTGCTCCCAGGCTACCCATTCGACCCCTTTGGTCTCTTCAGTAGGTGGCTCTCTTCATGGTGCCATATGAGGACCACCTCCCACCCACCAATACATTCAGTGGGTCCCCAGAGAAACACTTCTGAAACACAGTGGGTCACACATTCATGCCCCCAGTGACTCTTAAGAACTCTGGAGTTCCTGCTCTAAGAGAGATCAGTGGGACTGGAACATGGGAAGGTGCCTTGGATGGGGGTGGGGGACTGGTAACCAGTACAGGAAACAGTCAGGATTTACTCATTTAGGTCATAAAGAGGAACACACGCACACAGTCAATCTGATTCTCAGAGGAAGGGGCAGCCAGGCTGGTAGTTTTGCTCTGCACAAAGAAGGAACAGGATGAGGCTGTGAAGTCTGGCTTCTGAGATCAGATGTGTGCGCTCATTCACTTAGTCGTGTCCAACTCTGCGACCCCACGGACTGGAGCACGCCAGGCTCCTCCATCCATGGGATTCTTCAGGCAAGAATACTGGAAGGGGTTGCCATTTCCTCCTCCAGGGAATCTTCCCAACCCAGGGGTCAAACTCACGTCTCCCGAGTGTCCTGCATTGGCAGGCAGATTCTTTACCACTGAGCCACCTGAATATATTCTAGTGTGACTATATACACCAACTCACTGGAGAGTATTTGCATTTCTGACTTTCCTCTACCCTTATCCTGTAAGAAAAATAAATGGCTCTCTCGTGGTGGATTTCATATATCTGGGTTCCTAAAAGTGGGAAGAAACTGTCTGCGGGGAAGTAGGGGAACTCACAAGTCTCAGGGGACTGTTCCTGTGGTGAAGAGGCTCCCTGCTAAGAAGAGGGAATTCTTCCTGTGTGTGTCCTGAGAGCCACGTTCTCCTGAGGCCATGCCTGGGCTTTCGCAGGATGTTCCAAGACCTCTTGCAATGCTGGGCTGGGCCCATCTTCCAGGAACTGGTTCCCCTCAGGAATTGAGTAACAAAGATCCTGATACTCTGGAAGGGCTTCCCAGATGATGCTAGTGGTAAAGAATCCACCTGCAATGCAGGAGACATAAGAGATGCAGGTTCGATCCCTGGGTCAAAAATTGCAACCGACTCTAGTATTCTTGCCTGGAGAATCCCATGGACAGAGGAGCCTGGTGGGCTACAGTCCATGAGGTCGCAAAGAGTCAGACACAACTGAAGCGACTTAGCACACATGCTCATACTCTGAAATCAGCCCTCTGTTGGAGATTGGGGTGAGGGACAGGTCTATGTTTTTGCACCTTCTTTCTTAGGGCAGCCTGAGTGGTCGTCTGTGTATATATTTGGGATTCGGGACTTGGAACATGAGGAGGACTCTGCAGTCTGAGCAGGGCTTCTGGTTGTCTCCACAGTGTGCCATTCTTTTCATTATTGATCCAGAACCTTGTCCTCCCATGGTTTCCACAAAAGGTTGCCAATTCTGGGAGCATAAAGGTCAGGCTGGCTTGCATACTAAGCAGTGTGCTCCCAAATACGCATTTGGTTGCTGGTGTCTGAGAGGAGAGCAGGAGATGGTTGAGAGAGCCGTGGCCTGGGAGTCCAGAGACTTGGGTTGCTGAGAACAGGACCCTTTCTGACCATGAGGAAGACACCTGTTCGCTCTTGGGCTCAGTTGCCCTATTCGTAAGAAGTCACAGTCGATGTTGTGCCCTAAGGGCATTGTCCTGCTCTAATATAGTAAGTTGCTTGCTTTTTTTGTCTTCTTCAAGGGCCAGAGTGCTGCCAAACCCTCAGCGCCTCATCGCAGGGCAGAGCCCAGTCCTTCCTGCTTTATGTAACAGTCACATATGGTGGGGACCCATGAGGCCATCAGCAGCTGGACTTGTCCTGAGCCTATGTGACAGGCGTAACAGCAGGGTCCCCTGTTCAGATTGAAACAGAAACAGTGGACACTTAATGTCAAAGAAAGTGCTGGCAAATAACTGAAGTAAATAAATTTATTTTTTAAAGTGATGGCATTCTTTATAGAGTATAAAACACTAAGAAAATAGGCTTTCCCTTTACCCCGAGCATTTGTCTCAAAGCTGTCTTTCCAGCTGTCGCTAATTTAAAAAAAAACAAACAAACAAAAGCTCATACTCTCAATTATAGGTGATTTTTGTCACCACGATTGAAGACATGCAAACTATTGTCACTTCATTGCTGTTTTTCTGCATCTCTCCAAACTGAATGAACAGCACTGCTTCATGAAAGCACTGCTCCGAAATTTGACTTTAATATTCTAAACAGGTTCGGTGTGTTATAGACAGCACTCTCAGTGGTTATCTATTTTTCTCCCATGAAGCACTGAATTTATTTGTTTAGCCTTTTAAAAAACACATGGGGTTGAAGGAATTAAAAGAGGAGGAAGATGTAGGGGTAATGTGTGTGCTGAATGAACGCGTGCTGCAAAGGCAAGAGAAAGAAGCACTGGACCAGGGTTCATGGTCAGCTCTGAACATCAGACCCATGGCCTTCTCCTGATGAGAACTGCCCACGGTTTCCCCGACAGTGACACCCCCATTTCTCACCGACAGCCTTTGGAGGAGTCTGTTTAGGCAGGACTTTGAAAGCCATGGCGAGCCAAAGCCTGGCAACCACCAGGGGCAGCAGGTCAGACTCCACTCCTGATACAGTCATGTCGCTTATTTGGGCCTCAGTCTCCACTCATAAAATAGCCTGACCAGGTACCTTCCAAAAGCTGACTTAGGGGTAGAATAAAGAGGAAGCCAATCTCAAATGAGTTTATTTTAAAAAGGAGAGGGCACAGGTTTGGAGAGCACCTTGCCCTGGGGTTTCATCAGGGCTCTCTGAGCTATCTCAGAGCCTCAGTTTTCTCATCCATGAAAATGGGGCTAAAACAACCTCACTCGGTTGTAATATGAGTTCACTAAAACAATCTGTGGGAGGTACTCAGTCGAGTTCCTGGAAAGGGTACACCTTGTGTAAATGTCCATTACTCTTCGCTTTCGACTCGGAATATCTTTGGTTTGAGCTCTTGGTTATATTTTCCACAACAGTAACATACACATATTTAATGACGGGGGTGGGGCTGCCTTTGCCCCCACCCCATTTTCTTTGCCTGCCTTCTTGTCTCACCCTCCCTTCACATCTCTCCAGTGCTTTCTGGAGCTGGTGTCTCCTGGGTGACGAAAGGATAAAATGACCCATTTAATCACACTGAGGAATGTCCACGTGAACCCTGGCAGGAGACATCTGCAAAAGGGGAGGAAAAATGACCCCCACCAGGAGACACCATGAAACAGGCATAATGGCAGTGGAGGAGATGCTTGGGGAGCTGAGCTGGAGGGTTTTAAGTATGTGCAGAACTTACAGGGCCAGCCCCACTCTAAATTATTGACAGCAAGTTTCAACTCTGTTCACTTCAAAAGTTAATGGTCGATTTGGCCAGAGCAGTTTCGACTTGATCAGCTGGGCAAACCACAGCGGTCATGAAAAACACGGTCAGTTTTGTGTTCATCCGGCGTGAGCCAGAGCTGGGCCAGCAACACCCTTTCCCGGTGGCTGAGTAGAAAGAGCGCCAAGCTGGAGGCGAAGAAAACAATGTTTGAGTCTTAGTTCTGCCTCCAGCTCACTGTGTGACCCTGGGCTAGTCTTTTGACCTCTCTGGGTTTTAGCTCCTGACCTTGGTAAATGGAGGAGCTGTATCAGATGACTCCAAAGACCAAAGACCAGTGCCAACAGGAACTTGCTGTGATCTAAGTTATGCCAGCTACCAGGAAGAGCTGAGGATGGACCACATTCTCTCTAGCCTTTCTGCAGGCAAAAATGCTCTACCGAAGATGACCTCAAGCTTGTGGCTGAGTCAGAAAAGCCAAAGGAGGCAACTTTCTTAGATCATGTGGGTAAGAGAGAAACTTGAAAGTAAACCTTCCGGGCTTCTGCTGAAGGATTGGGGAAAAGTGTTGAGAACTGAACTCCCACTAACACAAAAGCCCTAGGTAGGTTTTAATAATGATAATAACAAAAGCAAGAATGGCCCTGCCTGGCCCACAGCCTCCCACTTGTTTGCATACTGTGGGATCTTTGCAGGAGAGGAGCATGCCCATTGCTGGTCTCCTGGCTGGTCTCTGTGGGAGTTCTAGTTTTGAATAATAAAATACAAAAGCTGAAAATTGTATCTCAGAGCAATCTGGAGGATTTAGAGGAAGCTAGCCTCTGAGGGCAAAGTGGCTCCCAGGAAAAGGATCTCTTTGGCACCCAAATGGGCTTGAAGAGGGAGGTTTTATAAGAACAACCCAGGAAAAGAGAAAAATTAGTTTAGAGAAATCATACATGTTACCGCCTAAGTGAAAATTAATTTTTAATCAGAGGGAGCCAGATTAGACTTAACTGGGCTTGAGAGCAAAACCTAGAAAAGGACTTAACTTTTTTATGTAGGTATTTTCAAAATCCAGATTTCACTAAAAGGCATGAGAATGCAGAAAGCTACAAGCTTAGAGCAGCAGAGGGAAGTGAACTTGGTGAAAGACGTGGTGAACATTTATCCACACTGAAGAAAGCTGCCTTAGCAGGTACCATCTTGTGAAATATTTAGCTGACAGAGTAGACAATATTCCAGTACCCAGTCAGAAGAGTTGATATGAGTGAATAAAGGGTTAGAATTGTGATGGGGGGCGATTGAGGAGAGGGAGACATTTTGTCAAGGATGCCAGCTCCAGTGCTCTGCACCATGGTCAGGGATGGCTGGCCGTGGTGATGTCACCTGTAGGCTGACTCCAGAATGCTTAGCAGACTATGCCAGGAAGACTCCATACCTATTATGTGTCAAGCATTTGGCTAAACACTTCACATGCCCTCTCTCAATTAACATGCTCAGCAAGGGACTTCCCTGGTGGCCCAGTGGCTAAGACTGTGCAGTCCCAATGCAGGGGGCCCCAGGTTCCATCTCAGGTAAGGGAACTAGATTCCACATGCCATAACTAAGAGTTCATGTGCCACAACTAAAAGATTCTGCATGCTGCAACTAAGACCTGGCATGGCCAAATAAATAGATTAAAAAAAAAAACATGCTTGGCAGCCCAGTGAGGTGGTTACTTTAGTCATACTTATTTTACAGATGAATAAAATGGGGTTCAGGATTAGAGCCACCCAGCTTGGAAGTAGTGGATCTGTGCTGTGTTGTTGTTGTGCTCAGTCGTGTCCAACTCTTTGCAACCCCATAGATTGTATCCCACCAGGCTCCTCCGTCCATGGAATTCTCCAGGCAAGAATACTGGAGTGGGATTGCCATGCCCTCCTCCAGGGGATCTTCCCGACCCTGGTACCGAACCTGTGTCTCTTACGTCTCCTGCATTGGCAGGCAGGTTCTTTACCACTAGCACCACCTGGGAAGCCCAGTGGAGCTGAGACTTGAACCCAAATCTGTCAATCTCCACAGTGAGTCCAGTGTCCCAGTGATGCTCATCCAGCTCCAAGACGTCTGGGCATGAGCTGGAGAGTGAGTCATCCTGTCCACAAATGGAATATCAAGAAACTTAGATGGTCCTCATCCTAGGCAGAGAGAGATCATGGGGTGTGGGGAGGGGGCACACACTCTGAGAACACTGAAGGAGATCGAGGTTAGGAGCTCAGAGCCTGAACTTTGTTAATAGTAAAGAGGGAAGCATAGATGCAGACACTGCAAACTGCGTAACTCAATGCACACACAACCTTGGGACACCACCCACACTATCTGATACGGTTATTTTTTTTGGAAGTGTCTTAAGCGACTTTGTCCACTCTGCTATGCAATAACCTTTTGGAAGGCTGGGACATTGGCTTCTTCATTTTTAAAACTTCTCTTCAGAGCCCAATAACAATAATATTTGGTCTAAGGCTTCTTGGTTTACCAAATATTTTCATGGACACTGACTTGACCTTCAAAATAGCTCAGCAAGGCAGCTGTTCTTGCCCTCACTTTATCTGTGGGGAAATGGCATTGGGTAGGGCCGAAGGACCTTGGTCAAGGGCACACAGCTGATGTGGAGTTGTCACTGCTGACCACTCCCTTGATACCCCCAAGCACGCAAGCCAACACAAGGTCGTCACAAGGCCCCTCACAGAGGATCTGCCATAGAGTAGACGCTCAAGAGATGTCAGCTGTCTCCTTCCTTGACAATATATGATTTTAAAATGTTTTCTTTGCACTAACTATATCCTACCTGGTTCCCCAATATATTCAACAGATACCAGTCTACGTTCTCAGAGAGCTTACCATTGATGTGAGAAAATACAGCCAGTGTGTGTGCCCAGTGACCCAGTCCCTTCCTTGTCAATGAGGTTGTACAAAAAGCGTCCTAGCTCCAGAAGATGTGGTACATATATACAATGGAATGCCACTCAGCCATAAAAAAGAATGAAATAATGCCATTTGTAGCAACATGGGTGGACCTAGAGATTGTCATACTAAGTGAGGTAAACCAGGTGGGGACAAACAAATACCATATGATATCACTTATATGGAATCTGAAATAGGACACGAATAATGAACATATCTATGAAACAGAAACAGATTCACAGACATAGATTTGTGGTTGCCAAGGTGGGGATGGGCATGGGGAAAGGATGGATTGGGAGTTTGGGATTAACAAATGCACACTATTATAGATAGATAGATCAGTAACTGAATCACTTTGGTGTACACCAAAAACTAGCACAACATTGTAAATCAACTATGCTTCAATAGAATTAAAAAAAAATTTAAGTGTCCTAGCTCTGCCCAATTACAAACACCACCCTCCATCTGTGGCACCAAGAGTGTGACACTGTGAACAGTGTGTGGTTGCACAAGCACACTACAGTTTGTATCAACATCTACAGCCCCATTAGGACAAATAGTTGATTTTTTAGACCAAGTCAACAAGCTGGTGTGTTTTATTTCACTCGAACTGTGTCTGTCCTGCTCACTCTTCTCCCTGCAAAAAGCAGCTTTTTGACTTGGTCTAAACAATCAACTATTTGTCCTAATGGGGTTGTAGATGTTGATACAAACTGTAGTGTGCCTTTTGCAGGGAAAAGAGTGAGCAGAACAAGACACAGTTCGAGTGAAATAAAACACACTCTAAACGTTTCACCGTAAACGTTTCTATAGTTCCAGATCTTGCCAGCAGTTTGTTAGCAAGTCAAAGCAGAAACTGACTTTTGGTATTCCAGAGTCTTCTCCAGAGCAATAAGGAATTGCTCCATGAACAGTTCCTGGCTCTCTAATCAAGGACAAATCTTATGCCAGCTGAGATGCAAGATGCTGTGGCAGTAGCAAGCTAACAACAAGGACAACGACAACAACAATTTGCCAGGATGATGCAAACCCAGAATGCAGGAGAGGCTGCTTTCTTTGTGGAATGCATCTGGAAGTATGGCTAGATGGGATTTATCATCTGCATTAGATGCTCCACCATGACATCCTAAATAGACATTTTATGGTGGATATCAACTGGGAAAATTTTTATTCAACACTAATTTCATCAAAACCTGTGTAGCTGATATGGCCAGATTTCATCAACTGAAGGAGAATGAGTATAATATAAACTATTCACTCTAAAGGCACTACTTTATTATCTGAACCTTCTTGGAGCTCTATTATACAATAGAGTTTGTAGCCTAATACTTAGATCAAAAAAGACATGTAGAGTCGGAGATTCAGGCTGAACTGTACCTCTTTGTAAGACCCCTGAAACGGATCTGAAATGATAAGGAAGTCACTCTTGGAGTATTTACAGATCACTCTTCACGTCAAAGAACGTAAAAAAGTCTCCCAAAGGCAAAGTGGTCTGGGCAGGTAAAGAACGTAAAAAAGTCTCCCAAAGGCAAAGTGGTCTGGGCAGGTCCTTTTCCTGCCCTTCCTTCTCAAAAGTCTGCTGCAAAGGCTCTGGTCAGTGCTGCAGGCTGCTCTTTTATCTCCGTAATGTGAGCACCTCTGCAGAGCGGGCTCCCTCTCCGCATGGCATTCAGTGAATTCCGAGTCAAGTCCAGGCTCGAGTCAGCTGCCTTCATTGTAAGTCTTTTGCAATTCAATGGATGGCTTGGCCCTTAGGCCTTGAGGACTGGAATCTCCTGGACAGGGATAGGGTTTCACTCTCCATGTCTACAGCACTTGCACCAAGGTTATTAATATAGTCTATACGGGGGGATCACATTGACAGCAAGCTCAAATCCGCATCGTAAAGTCTGTGGCTTGAAGCTAGCTAGACTGAGCCGAGCCCCCTAGGAGGAGACTGAGTCACCCTAGGCATCCAGCCACCCGGGGGAATTTTGAGAGTTCAAAATCCAGTTCAAGCTGTGGTACATATACACAATGGAATATTACTCAGCCATTAAAAAGAATACATTTGAATCAGTTCTATTGAAATGGATGAAACTGGAGCCCATTATACAGAGTGAAGTGAGCCAGAAAGAAAAGCACCAATACAGTATACTAATGCATGTATATGGAATTTGAAAGATGGTAATGGTAACCCTATATGTGAGACAGAATAAGAGACACAGATGCATAGAACAGTCCTGTGGACTCTGAGGGAGAAGGTGAGGGTTGGACGTTCTGGGACAATAACATTGAAACATGTATATTGTCATATGTGAAGCAGAACACCATTCCATGTTCTATGCATGGGACGGATGCTCAGGGATGGAGCGTTGGGATGACACAGAGGGATGGGAGGGGGAGGGAGGTGGGAGGAGGGTTTGGGAGGGGGAGCACATGTGAATCCATGGCTGATTCATGTCGATGTATGGCAAAAACTACTACAATATTGTAAAGTAATTAGCCCCCAACTAAAATAAATTAAAAAAAAAAAAAAAAAAAAAAATTAAAAAAAAAAAAAAAAAAAACCAAAATCCAGTTCAAGCCAATCCTGTCTAGGACACTGCTTCTTTCCTTCTATATCAGCTCCGCTCTCCCAGACGTCCCACCCATGCCTGGTGATGCATTTCAACACATAAGGGGGAAGAACATAATTTGGGGAACACCTCAGGTGTTACCTCCACTGAGGCATTAAGGACTCAGAGTTTTAAATGAATAAATGAATCATAATACAGTGATGTATCCCAGCCGAAGAATCAATGAGGCCATTGGAGGAGCTGGCAACTGCAGTGGAAGGAATACACTTTCTGGATTCAGACCAGGATTTGGATCTCCATCTGGCTCCTTACTAGCCGTGCGGCCTCAGCCAAGCAGGGCCTCACTTTTCCCATCTATACAATGGGGATAATTCTAATCAGCTATCTTGTAAAGTATGCCTGAGAAAAGAGAGAAAAAATGTATATAAAGCACCTTTTACAGGACCTGGCAGAGAATAAGTACCCAACAAATGGCAGCTACTGTTATGGAAGAGGCCAGAGAGACGGCTAGGTGTGTCTTCGTGTCCTCCAGTCACGCGTGAATGTCTGCCTTCACTGTGGACCAGAAGTGCTCTCCTCAGATAAGACACCGGATCACTACATATGCTTTACTCTTTCTTTTGTTGTTGTTTAGTCACTAGTGAGAGTGAAAGTCACTCAGTTGTGTCCGACTCTGCGACCCCATGGACTGTACAGTCCATGGAATTCTCCAGGCCAGAATACTGGAGTGGGTAGCCTATCCCTTCAGTGGATGTTCCCAACCCAGGAATCAAACTGGGGTCTCCTGCATTGCAGGAGCATTCTTTACCAACTGAGCTATCAGGGAAGCCCAACTAGGTCGTGTCTGACTCTTTGCAACCCTATAGACTGTAGCCTGCTAGGCTCTTCTGTCAATGGGATTTCCCAGGCAAAAATACTGGAGTGGGTTGTCATTCCCATCTCCAGGGGACTTTCCCAATCCAGGGATCAAACTCTCGTCTCCTACCTTGGCAGGCAGATTCTTTACCACTGGGCCACCTTGGAAGCCCATACTCTTTCTTTCACCTTCGTGTTTTTAATGATCCAAGTCATTCATGACTGCAAACTCCATGAAAGTTCAAATATTGTAGAAAAAACAAAAATTCTCTTGACTCACATATAATCCCACTGCCTTCCCTCAGGAAAATCTCTGGTTTCAGTTTGTTTTGTAGGTTAAGGGACTTTTTGGTATGCAAATGATATAAGAATAGACATATAAAAAATACATAGGGTTGTTTTATGTCAGTTTTTTGTAAAAAAACAAAATGTGTGTTTTGTATGCATGTTTCAGTATTGAAGTATGATATGCATAAAGAAAAGGGAACATAGGCTAAGTGCATAGTTTGAATTTTCACAAACTGAACACACACATAATCGACATTCATATTGAAAACATTATCATTGCCCAAGAATCCTCTTTTGTGCCCTTTTCTAGTCAATAAACTCCCCCAGATGGCAACTATTGTGACTTTTATCAGTGTATATGAGTTTTGCCTGCTTTTGTACTTTATATAAATTGAA
The DNA here is from genome assembly GCA_024291935.2 of Okapia johnstoni. Classification (NCBI taxonomy): domain Eukaryota; kingdom Metazoa; phylum Chordata; class Mammalia; order Artiodactyla; family Giraffidae; genus Okapia; species Okapia johnstoni. The sequence continues at coordinate 90,404,869 of CM044305.1, forward strand.
CCATACAGAGTATTAGTTTTGTGTGGCTGCTGTCACAAATGACCACAAATTCCACAGCTTAAAACAACACAAAACTATCATCTCACAGCTTCTCTAGGTCAAACATCCAGGCACAGTGTGGCTGGATTCTCTGCTCAGGGCTTCCCAGGGATGAAATCAAGGTGTCCACCAGGACTTGGGTCTCCTCTGGCGCTGGGTTCATCTTCCAATTTTACCAATTGTTGGTAGAATTGATTTCCTTGTGGTCGTAGGACTGAGGTCCTCATTTTCCTGATGGCTCTAGATTGGGGGTCATTCTCAGCAAATAGAAGCCACTCACATTCCTTGTCACAAGGCTTCTTCCACCTTTAGGCCAGCAACAGAGAACTTGTTTCATGTCAGTCCCCCTTGTGCTTTAACTCTGACTTCTTCTTCTGCCAGCAGTTAAAGAACATCCTCTGCTTGGGAAGAACTCATTTTACCAGGTCAGGCCTCACCTGGATAATCTCCCTATCTTAAAGGTCACTGCTTTTGGACTGTAAATGTTCAAAATTTCTTTACAGTAGTACCTAGATTAGTGTTTGAATAACTAGGGACATATTTGTGCCCACTGGGCTCCAGGCATCTTAGAGGAGATTCTGCCCACCATATGCACTATGTCCTCTTTGATGTCCAGCTTCTTTCACTCAACATTATGTTTGTAAGGTTCATCCATATTGTGAGGATCACCTCTTTTGGTGAACATGTGTACATACAGAACTAAACACTTTCCACTGTAAGACAGTAAAGTTTTGGACTTTTTTGTTACCACAAAATAATCCAGCCTACCCTGACTGATGCAGCAGTCTGAAAGTGGAATTGCTACGATCAAAGGTGGTAGAGCTTCCTGGTGGCTCAGACAGAAGACCCAGGTTCGATCCCGGAGTCAGGAAGATCCCCCGGAGAAGGGAATGGCTACCCACTCCAGTATTCTGGCCTGGAGAATTCCATGGACAGAGGAGGGTGATAGATGCTGCCATATTGCCCTCCAATAAGGCAACACCCTGGATGTTGTACAAGAGCCTCTTGCTACATCCTTACTGACAAATGTTATGATAGAAGCCTGTGTGTGTGTAAATGAATTGTGACCAATCTGAGCTTTATTTTGTATGCCTATAAAATAAAGATTTTACCCTAAGGATCCAGGAGAACAAGCCTAACCCCCTGCCTGTCCGAACCACTAACATCACCACCAAGCACTGTACATGTCCCTTACTGTGCTCTGTTTTTTTTTTCTTGGAATTTATTACTCCCAAATATTCCATATATTTACTAATTTAGGATGTTTATTGTTTGCTTTCTATTTCTACTCACTAGGATATGAGCTTCTGCATGGGGGTGTGGGGATCTCTGTTAGGTTGCTGTTAGATCCTAGAGGCCTAGAAAATTCCCTGACACACAGCAGGTGCTTAAAAATATTGGTTAAATGAACACATAAGTATTAACTCAAGATATGAACTTGAGGTTATTATTATCCATAATTATAGGCTATTTTTTACAGTAATAGTCATCATATTTTCTAAATCAATTAGGTCACTGCTTTAAGAAAGTATTTTCTGCATTGAAATGTGGGAAATGATTTAACTATGCATTTTTAGCCATTGAATCTACTTTGTCCTTCTTCTACCTCATTTATTAATTTTACTTTACACAGTTGTCAAGAAATTTTTTAGAATATCCCAAATTCTTTCTGGTTATGCTTATAAAATTGAGACTACTAAAGAAAACCAGAGATTTAAAGATCCTCTCTTCCTAGAGCATTCTACCATACCAAAACAATAAATATTTGTCCCTGCAAATTCTGTCCTAAAATATCTTCCCTTCTCACTGCAACTGATCGGTATGCTGCTTTTCCTTCAAGATCGGAATCAGTGAGGGTCCAGAGCAGAGCTGTCAAAAAGAACTTTCTGCAACGATGGAGATATTCTTCATCTGCCCTCCCCCAAATCATAGCTGCTAGCTACCTGTGGCTTCCGAACCCTTGAAAAGTGGTTACTGTGACTGAGGAATTAATTTGTAATCGAACTTAATAATAAGGCATTTTTAAGCTCAACATTCAGAAGACTAAGATCATGGCATCTGGTCCCATCACTTCATGGGAAATAGATGGGGAAACAGTGTCAGACTTTATTTTTGGGGGCTCCAAAATCACTGCAGATGGTGATTGCAGCTATGAAATTAAAAGACGCTTAGTCCTTGGAAGGAAGGTTATGACCAACCTAGATAGCATATTTAAAAGCAGAGACATTACTTTGCTAACAAAGGTCCGTCTAGTCAAGGCTATGTTTTTTCCAGTAGTCATGTATGGATGTGAGAGTTGGACAGTGAAGAAAGCTGAGCGCAGAAGAATTGATGCTTTTTGAACTGTGGTGTTGGAGAAGACTCTTGAGAGTCCCTTGGACTGCAAGGAGATCTAACCAGTCCATCCTAAAGGAGATCAGTCCTGGGTGTTCATTGGAAGGACTGAGGTTGAAGCTGAAACTCCAATACTTTGGCCACCTCATGCGAAGAATTGACTCATTGGAAAAGACCCTGATGCTGGGAAGGATTGGCGGCAGGAGGAGAAGGGGACGACAGAGGATGAGATGGCTGGATGGCATCACCGACTCGATGGACATGAGTTTGGGTAGACTCCGGGAGTTGGTGATGGATAGGGAGGCCTGGCGTGCTGCGATTCATGGGGTCGCAAAGAGTCGGACATGACTGAGCGACTGAACTGAACTGATTCACTTTAATCTTAAGTAATTTAAATGACCACAGGTGAGTAGTGGCTATCATATTGGACAGTGCAGCCCTAGAGGAAAGCGATGGAAGAATGGAATCCATTTTTGATCCTTTGATTATGGCAGCCAGAGGGATCCTGAGACTCAAAGGTGAGAGTAAAAGGTGCCAGGTCCCTTTGTTCACAACCCCTTCCCCCAAGTGATGGAGAAGCAACAGAGAACTCTCTTTCTCTCCTCAGATAGAAGAGCTTGGGCGGGGGGACAGAAGGATTCATGCTCTTGTAGTCATTGAACATCACCTTAAGTTGCTCCTTCATGTGCTCATTGGCTTAGGTTGTGTCTACACAGGCCCAGTGACTCAAGCTGGAACTCTGGATGTGAAATGGCCATTTGGAGACATGGATTTCACAGCTCACACACAGTTCCCCTGCTCACACTATGCTTTGTGCAGCTCACCCTGGAGGCACTGGCAGAGAGGTACTCAGTCCATCTGATGGAAGATTGGACACTTCAAAGGAGGTGGTAATTACTGAAGCAGGTAATGGATCATAAGGAAGTAATGTCTAGATACACCACCCAGTAAAGAAAATAACCATACCTAGGGTTTTAAAGGAGCAAAGAAAAGAATATTACCTACTTTGAGCTACTTCTTAGAGCAGAGGATATTTGGCTCTACTGTGATGTTATGAAATTAATTTGAGGTTGAGAAATTGTAATATATTACAGCTATCAGTCTCTCTGGATGGTTTTACAATCAACATGTAAGATATGAAAAAAGAAAGATGCCAATAACATATTAATGTGGTATTTGGTGTTCAATCTTCTTTATGCAGCAGAATATTACAGCTGAGCAAAAAAATGATCAAAAAGTTGGTTCTCTTTTATACAGAGAAACAGAAGAAGGAAAGTTGAACTTTAAATTATCCCATCTGTCTTTTTCCATTGATTGAGTCTTCCTCATTAAGATAAATTTTGAGTTAGAATATCATTATCTTTTGAGTTCTCCAGAAAGTATGCCTTTCAGCTACTGTGGTTTCTTTTTCTTTCCTGATTTTTTTTCTTTTCCTTTTTTTTTTCTATATTGGCAGCTTTCTAGGAAGAATCACTATCCCGTTGTGTATGTCCCAAATTTCTTATATGAGTTCTTCTGGAAATATATGTATGGTTAGCTTAACACCTGACACCCACCTCATAGATGTACCCAAGCAAAGTCAGACATCTGCTGTGTTGGCACAAGAAGGGTGTGTGACTTCTCTCGGACAGAAGAGAACCCAAACTCAGCTCTACCATAAACTAGCTGTGGGATCTTGGGGGAGTCATTTATCCTGATTCTCAGTTTCTTCATCTGTCAAAAGGGAGACACCAGCGAAGAGGACAGAATGGCTGAGTGAGCTTGATTTTTGACTTCTGGCTGGTTCTGACTCATTTCCTCTGACAGATACCATGGCTCTGCTCAGTGGCTTATTTCTGTCCCTCTCCAACAACCAATGCTGATGTGATGTGGACATTCTTCATAACTGGTAGATAGCAAGCACTCACTGGGCATGAATTCACCCCCCCCTCTTTCCCACATTCTCAGCCAAGCAGCTAGTGCTGCATGTTCACCAGATGCCCCTTGCTCCCCCCTCACCCTTCATTGCCAGGGATAAAGTGAGGAGACAAAGCAGGATGCTGTCCTGATGACAACATGCTTACGAGGGTAACAAGGCCCCAAGGGACCCTGTGAATAAGTAGAAGAGCGGAAGTTTCTGCTCAGTTGCCTCCCCCTACTCCCCATCCCTACAACCCTGAGGATCCATCGACTTCCCTATTTGTGGGCTCAGTATCCTCCCCAAACCCACCCTCAGACCCTTCATTAAACTACAGTGTGGGTGAGTGAGAACCCTCCTTGTTCCAAGTACATTTCCATGTGGATCAGAATCTCCAGCTAAAATGGATTTTTCTCTGAGTACAAAATCTTAGGCATGAAGCTGTGGGAGAATATCTTCCATTTCAAAAGCCTTCTCTGGGGTTCTGGGAATAAGGCCATGTAATTACATGCCCACAGGGGTGAGCCAACACCACAAGGCTTTTTTGAACCCCAAAAAGGCCAACTATTTTCCCAGTGGAGATTGCCCAAGCCATGATCCACAGGAAAGGAATCCTATTAGGCCCCCATCAGTTTGAACAAGATGGGGGAGCAGAGAGCAGTTGGCCAGAGCCCCAGGAGCAGAGTAAGGGTGGTTGGATAAAATGCTGCCTTGGAGAGGGGTTTGTGAGGAGGCAGGTTGGAAACGGGGGTGAGGTTGATGTCAAGAGAACAAACAGTACGGGAAAAGGTGGGGGATAGGTCTAGGCTTCAACAGACAGCATTGTAGCTGGAACTAGAGAATAGCGAAGGTATCTGAATCTCCAGAGAAAGTCTCTAGCGTGAAAGTGAAAGCTGCTCAGTCGTGTCCGACACTGCGACCCCATGGACTGCAGTCCATGGAATTCTCCAGGCCAGAATACTGGAGTGGGTAGCCTTTCCCTTCTCCAGGGGCCCTTCGCAACCCAGGGATTGAACCTGGGTGTCCCACATTGCAGGCAGATTCTTTACCCACTGAGCCACCAGGGAAGCCCAAGAATACTGGAATGGGTAGCCTATCCCTTCTCCAGCAGATCGTCCCAACCCAGGAATAGAACCAGGGTCTCCTGCACTGCAGGCACATGCTTTACCAACTGAGCTATCAGGGAAGCCCCAAAAGAAAGTCTCTAGGGAGGAAGCAAAAATTCTTCAAGAGATTAGAGCAGCACTTCTCAACCCTTTGTAGGGTTGAGAAATATGATGAACTCTAAAGGCCTTCTCTGGAGAAAAGTCAACATGGATTTTACAATCAAACTCAAGAAGTGTTAAGCTTCCTGAACAAACCCATGCATGGAGTGCAGGTCCAAAATGAATATAGCTGCTCAGAGACAGTAAAAGCAAGGCCACCCGGTCACTTGGGTTCTTTATCCTCTTGGATGTGTAAGTCTGGGCTGCCCACTCAGTCAGGAAGGGGCCCAGGCCTGTCTTCAGAGGTACTCACATTTCTATTAGTTCTAAACAATCCCAAAGCAGCCTTGAACTCGAGTTTATTAAGGATTCATATATAAGATTTGAGGGTTTCTTTGCTACTCTCTACCTCCATCCGCTAGCTAACACGTTGCGATATTCCTAAGTGCCAAAGACTTTGTGTTTCTTACCTAAATATGGCCTCAAATCAATGAACTCTTCTCATCTTCACTCTACAGATGACAAAACTGAGGTGAAATCACTCTCCCAGGTTCACACAGTCAGCCAGTCCTAGAGCTGGGATGGGCATCCATCAAGCACACTCTGCACCTGAAGTCTGGGTCGTTAACCATGCTGCTGACCAGACCCAGCTCAGGCTTCAGAGCTTTTAGAACCTTTCAACATTCTTCTAGGGAGGAACCTTGTTCAGAAGGTCGGTTTTGAGTCTTTCTTTTTCTGATGGATAGTGAAGATCCCAGTCTCTGGGATCCTTGTCCAATATGTGGTTAAATAGGTGAGATGCCCAACTGGGGAGGGTGGGGGGAAATGGGAGGCCCTGTGATGCTCACTTTCCCGACACCCTCAGTTCATGTGCTGCTTCAAACATTGGACATCCTCCCATAACTGCACAGCTTTGCCAAAGCAAAAACATCCCTGCTCCAGAAATGCACACAGCCTGTGGAATTTTGTAGATAGAAGCCGTTTATTGACAGTGCCTTTTTATTGTTATGTTCTCTTAGATTTTACTTGATAAAATGTATCTGTTGAAAGAAAAAAATAAAGGAGCGTCCAACTGCACTGGCTGCTTCCTCCCCACTTGAGGACGGAGGTTTGGCTCGCTCCCCTGATTATGAGAAAGGTAATGAGAGACATAGGTTCCATGCCTGCTGGGATAGTTGGCCTGTAAAAAAAAAAATCAGTTCCCTTAAATAGTTTTTTAAAATGTCACATTTGTTAACTTACTTTGTGAACAACCGCATGGAACATAAAATAGATATGATCACAAAGAGCAGGCATTTTAGAGAATAATGAAGTCAGTGCATCATATAAATGACAGATTCCTGTGGGCTAATTTAACTTGTCATTATACCAAAATCACAGCTACCTTCCATACTGTTCAATCTGCAGTCATCTTAGATGTATGGGGCTTTTCACCAGCTTTATAAATAAATTGGATCAAAGCCTCCTATGAGAAAATGCAAAACAATTAGAAATGATGTTTTTCTCAACTCCCCTGCAATGGCATGGCATTATGGCTGATAGCCATGAAAATATTCAATGTGCTGCGTTTTGCTCCATTTCCCATATTAAAGCACATTTGGAAAAGATGTTTATTTACTTCTTCCAGCTACCTGGATTAATGACAGTGTCCAGCCAACCACTGTCTGCTATTTTAGCTCTGTTATTCTTTTTTCAAGGAGGAAAAGAAATTTTAATTAACATGATTTCTCCACATGCTTCTGAAGGGTATGGTGGGCTCACAGTGACACACTCTGCTCTGGCATGCAATATGCAATACAGGTAAAGCATTTATCTGTAGAAGGAGGTTGCTTCTGGCAAAACAGCACAGTCCTCAAGAGGAGGTGGAAGACGAGCAAGAGAAATGGAAGAGAAGGAAGGGGAGAGAAGAGAAGAGGGGGAGAGATGATGATGAGGGGTGCAGGAGACAGTTCTTGAGAGTGGAGGAAAGCCCTGGTATTGAACTTTGAGTGGACTGAGTTGAAATGCAAAAGCAAATGAGTCATTAATTACCCACAAGAGATGAAGTTTTCAACCAGAAGATGCTGAGTCATCTTAAAGGGGCAAGGTTTAGTAATTTGCTCCTCAGCGGAAATGCAGACTCACAAGCAGGTTGACCTCTATTACAGAGACATAAAGAAAGTTACAATTCTGCACAGATGAGTTACATGAAATCATAAATCTGCTCGAAAGGCCTTACTCCCACAAAATTTCCGAGTGGTATCAAAATGCTTGCATGACCTTTGGAAGGTTCCTCTTAATCTATAGCTGAACTCTAGGGAATCGTAGTTTCACAATACATTATCAGCTATGACATGAAAGGAAGTGTTCCATGGTCAAATAAAGGCATGAAAAGCTGAGTTAAATAAAATAAATAGAGACTTGTAATGCCAAGGCTTCTTCAAGTGTTTAGTGCTAACTGGCAGTGTACACACCTCCCATGGAGGGATATAGCACATTATAATTTCCCAAACAGTCTTGTCAGTGAGTGTGTTGCTCACAAATGCCTACTAATATCTCACTGATCTAGCATTCCCTTGAGGAAGTTTGGGAACTATGACTTCTAAGGTGATTCCTCAGGTAACTAGGCCTAGGATACAGAAAAGATGGGAGTCCCTAAAGGATGGACAAAGGAATGCCAAACACAGACTTGCCTTTCTTCTTAAGTTTGTCCTGGACTGGTCATGGTAGGAGCCCACTTCTTAGTTTCTCTGAAGATGGTGGACCAACCTCTGGGCTGCACATAAATAAAATCTCCTTAGCTGGTATAGCTATAAACATAGATTATGTTGGCTGTAATCCAATTCTTCCAGAATTAATTCAGAGGGCTAACAGCTGGGTCTTCCAAACTACCAGGAGATCCCAGCCTGATGGCTGAAGACTGAAGCCTGAGTCTGTCATAGCTTCGAGGCATTTCACCAATAATTGATGACTGGTGGGACTGGGGGAAAGGGGGAAAACAGAGCCAGTGAAAACACTGGAAAGGACTCATCAGTTCTGCAGTAAAGGGACATGGTTGTTGGTATATTTTATTTTTACCATAAGGACAATGGCCAGGTTCAAGAATTTCAAGAGTTCTAGGTGTTGGCTGAGAGAGCAAAAGAAGAGTCTTGCCATTTCACACTTCCATGACCTTAAATCACCCACATGTTATTTGGAAACAGATATTTACTCCAAAGCCCTTTGATTGTGCCTTTCCATGAATGTAGAACATCATGCCTTCCTGGAGCAACTAAGTTTCTGCCAAAATGCCAAAAGATGGGAAGTTTCATAATGGGAGTGTTAGGTTAGAGAAATATAATCTTTCTGTCTTACTTCTGAAGCTCTCTGATGGTTCCCATGTAATTGTCTTTGACATTTAATTGAAGGCACCATGTTTGTTTGTTTTTTTACTAAGCAACCCATTTGAGCCCTTGATGGTCACTTAAGACCTACTTCACTGCCATCTGACAGTCTTCCAAAGCCAAGATTATGTAGTAAATGCAAGGTTCAGCTCTGTCTGCTGCAGTCGTGTATTGATCTTATGGTTCTTGAGGGAAGTGGTATGTTATTCACATTTTCAAGTTCTGCCTTACAATGAAGGTCCTTTGGCTTCCCATGGTTTTGTAACTGTGAAATCAATTATGACTACAGTAGCACTGACAATGTACTATATTTGTGAAAAGAAAATTGAAAAAATATTACCTGATGGGTGAGAAATGGATTTGACATTTACAAACAGAAAATGCTTCTCCATATCTCTTCTAAATGATGTCTGATGTTGACATTAGCATTTATGTAATTCATCCTGTTGTAGAAACCATTGTGTGCTAATTCTAATAGCAATAAAACCTATTAAATGGGGAATTGTAGTCCCTCAAAAGGCTTTGTTCCAGCCTCCTTCTTCTAGGCCCATCATATCAACTGTATAATAATAAGTAATTTGTTTTGCTGTAATTCTGATTCAGCAAAGGCATAATGCTGTGCAGGAAGACATAATGAGGCACCTTAAATAAAGGCTAAAGTGGATGGGGCAACAAACAGGTCTTAGTCCAGACGTTTGTATTCACTCAGGAAAAGGTTTTATGGGCAAGATTTGAGACTGAAAGGCATAAGCTTTTATAAGATTTTTGTAATGAGGGTCAACTTTTAACTATCCAAAGGCAATTTTGATAAAGAGGTCAACAAAGTGTAGAGCTTAGATTTTTGGGGTAATCTTAACAGAAAATTCTAGTATAGAAAACCGATTCAAATGTATTTTTTTAATGGCTGAGTAATATTCCATTGTGTATATGTACCACAGCTTCCTTATCCATTGGTCTGCTGATGGACATTTAGGTTGCTTCCATGTCGCCCTGGCTATTGTTAAACAGTGCTGCGATGAACATTGGGGTACATGTGTTCTCTTTCAATTCTGGTTTCCTCGGTGTGTATGCCCAGCAGTGGGATTGCTGGGTCGTAATGGCAGTTCCTATTCCCAGTTTTTTAAGAAAATCTCCACGCTGTTCTCCATAGTGGCTGTACTAGTTTGCATTCCCACCAACAGTGTAAGAGGGTTCCCTTTTCTCCACACCCTCTCCAGCATTTATTGCTTGTAGACTTTTGGGTAGCAGCCATTCTGACTGGGCACACAGTTATTTTTAGCCCCGTATAGTTTCTTTGTATTTTGTTGCTTGAGGAGTCGTTTGTCCAGGTGCAAGCATTGCAGCACCGCAGCAAAAGGTCCCAGGTCCCAGCCTATCTGACTTAGGAGCTATCGTCCATGGAAGAGACCTGGACAGCAGGATTATACCCACAAGGTCAATCAGAAGAGAGGGGTGGTCCCTGCCCGCCTATCTTGCCAGAGCGTGTCCACACCAGGAGAAGGCAGGAGCAGCTCCAGAGAGAGCGAGCTCTGGGGGGGTTTGCCAAGGTGCCATCTTTTGCTCTGGGTACTAGATTGACAAGTGTCACCTTGCCAAGCTGAGCATTTACATGATGGGAGTAGAACATGAAAAAGAAAGGAACTGTGAAAAAGCATGTTGTGGAAGTACTAAAAGAAGTTCAGGGAGGCAAAGCGTATGTCCCATCGGCAGCCTGGGACCATATTTTAAAGAGCTTCCTATGCCACACAGAGTTTGCACGTGATTTTGGAGAAAGATACCGCTAGGGCAGAGGACAATGTATTCATGGGGAAGGGTTGCCAGGATGTCCTTCTTCCTCTTCTCTCCCTGGGATCCCAATTCATCAATACAGATAAGCTCAAACACCAGCACTGCACAATGTCTCTGAGACTCTCTGACCAATCACACCACTACACACATACACACACACATCTACGCACACCCCACAGAGAATACTTCCTCCTCAATGCTCCCATTTCACCTCTTAATTGCTTTCATCCTGGCACCTAGCAGGATTTAGTGAATGAACTTATATATTATGTCTGCTTCTTCAACTAGAACATGCCTGCCATCTGATCAAGAGCAGAAAATGCTAGGTGGTTTTTTTTTTTTTGGTTTGTTTAAGCACTATCATTCCAGAGACTGGATGGACCCACTTCTCTTTGAATGCGGTTCTCTCGGGTTGATTTCTTTTCTTTTTTTAAATTTTATTTATTTATTTTAATTGGAGGCTAATTACTTTACAATATTGTGGTGGTTTTTGCCATACATTGACATGAATCAGCCATGGGTACTAGAACAGTGTCCCAAAACCCCCTCCCACCTCCCTCCCCATCCCATCCCTCTGGGTTGTCCCAGTGCACCGGCTTTGAGTGCCCTGTTTCATGCATCGAATGTGGACTGGTCATCTATTTCACATATGGTAATATTTATGTTTCAATGCTATTCTCTCAAATCATCCCACCCTCACCTTCTCCTGCAGAATCCAAAAGTCTGTTCTTTACATCTGTGCCTCTTCTGCTCTCTCGCATATAGGAGTATCATTACCATCTTTCTAAATTCCATATATATGCATTAATATACAGTATTGGTGTTTTTCTTTCTGACTTACTTCATTCTGTATAATAGGCTCCAGTTTCATCCACCTCATTAGAACTGACTCAAATGCATTCTATTTTATAGCTGAGTAATATTCCATTGTGTATATGTACCACAGCTTCCTTATCCATTCGTCTGCTGATGGACATCTGGGTTGCTTCCATGTCCTGGCTATTGTAAACAGTGCTGCGATGAACATTGGGGTACACGTGTCTCTCAGTTCTGGTTTCCTCGGTGTGTATGCCCAGCAGTGGGATTGCTGGGTCATATGGCAGTTCTATTTCCAGCTTTTTAAGGATTCTCCACACTGTTCTCCATAGTGGTTTTACTAGTTTGCATTCCCACCAACAGTGTAAGAGGGTTCCCTTTTCTCCACACCTTCTGCAGAATTTATAGTTTGTAGACTTTTTGATAGCAGTCATTCTGACGGGCGTGAGATGGAACCTCATTGTGGCTTTGATTTGCATTTCTCTGATAAGGAGTGATGTTGAGCATCTTTTCATGTTTGTTAGCCATCTGTGTGTCTTCTTTGGAGAAACGTCTGTTTAGTTCTTTGGCCCATTTTTTGATTGACTCGTTTATTTGTCTGGTATTGAGCTTCATGAGCTGCTTGTATATTTTTGAGATTAATTCTTTGTCTGTTGCTTCGTTTGCTATTATTTTCTCCCATTCTGAAGGCTGTCTTTTCACCTTGCTTATAGTTTCCTTCGTTGTGCAAAAGCTTTTAAGTTTAATTAGGTCCCATTTGTTTATTTTTGTTGTTATTTCCATTACTCTGAGAGGTGGGTCATAGAGGATCTTGCTGTGATTTATGTCAGAGAGTGTTCTGCTTATGTTTTCCTCTAGGAGCTTTAAAATTTTTGGTCTTACATTTAGATCTTTAATCCATTTTGAGTTTATTTTTTTGTATGGTGTTAGAAAGTGTTCTAGTTTCATTCTTCTCCAGCACCACTTGTTAAAGAGATTGTCTTTTCTCCATTGTGTATTTTTGCCTCCTTTGTCAAAGATAAGGCATCTATAGGTGCGTGGATTCATCTCTGGGCTTTCTATTTTGTTCCATTGATCTATATTTATGTCTTTTTGCCAGTACCATACTGTCTTGATGACTTAGCTTTGTAGTACAGTCTGAGGTCAGACAGGTTGATTTCTCCAGTTCCATTCTTTTTTCTCAAGATTGCTTTGGCTGTTCAAGGTTTTTTGTGTTTCCATACAAACTGTGAAATTATTTGTTTTAGTTCTGTAAAAAATACTGTTGGTAGCTTGATAGGAATTGGCATTGAATCTATAGATTGCTTTGGGTAGTATGCTCATTTTCACTATATTGCTTCTTGGCCTTTTGGCTAAGATCAAGTGTAGTATTTGTCTTCAGGCTGACTTCTGTTTGCCCCAGCAGGAGAAAACTTCTTCTCTGAGCCCCTGTCTCTGGCAGGAATCCTCTGAAGGACAGCCTGAGGCAAGAATCTGTTGTCTCCTGATGGACTGGGAGGGTATGGGAGAGAAGGCAGGAAGTCACAGGGTTGGGATCTCAGGGCAGGTCCACCAAGGAGGATGGCTCAATTACCTCCCATGGGGCACTCCTGAGAGCTGGCCTCTCCCTGGCAGAAGGGTGGGCAGGGGGTGGTGAAGGACATAAAATCCATGCGTTTTTGGATGTCTGGGTGTGCATTTGCAGAGATGGATGGAAGGGGAACATAAAATGGGTGGGTGGGACAAGGCTACTGTCTGCTGAAGCTCTCTCTGCAGGTGCCACAGAAAGTGTTTTATCCATCTCTGTACCTGGTGTGGCACATAGTAGGAATTCAATATACGTTTGTTGGATGGAAGAAATTGCTATTCTATTTTCCACAAACAACACAGCAAGCTGAGTCTGATTCTGCTCCTGTAAGGGGGTGGTGTTAAGATTTTCCTCCTTACTGCTTTCAGAGACTATCAGACACGCTGCTTCCCACCATTGATTTCTATTCAGCTGAGATTTGTGCAAAGCCAATGAAGGAGGAGCTACGTTTATTATTTGTTTGCAACACATTCCAGTGAATGATTTAGTATTCAAAATCCACTGTACTTTTGCCTCATTTATTTCTAAAAGAGAAGTCAGGAGATATTCTTTGCCCTTTAAGTAATGGACATGGGAAGTCAACAAAAATATATTTAAAAACACATGCATTCACTTTTCATTTGTCCGAGTTCAAAATTAGATGTTTCTCCTCCATTATCTCATAAAAGCGTATGATTTATGAAAGAAACTGAAGCGAGTGTCATTAAAACTGATTAGCCTAAGTGAATAGTGATGTATTTGTGGGTATGCAATGTGGTTATGATGTTAGTGAGAGTAATCTAATGATCAGTGGGATAATGTGATTTTTGTGGTGTTGATAAAAGACCAAAAACAGAAGCCCTTGGTGAAATCACACCTCTGATCTGAAACAAGCCCCAAATGATGACCAAGAGGACGTTTGTTTTGACTCCACCCATGGACCTAGTGCCCAGGAAGACAGTGCCCTCAGACTGCTGCAGCTGCTGGGAGTCCAGTCTCCTGCAGATCTTGGAAACTGGGAGAGAGAAGGGAGCACACAGCAGGAAGGGGAAAGAATTATCTGTGAAAGAAGCCCTCTCCACAGATGCTCCCTGTCCCACCAGGAGTCACCACCTGTTCCTTATTCAGCACCTAGCGCCCTCCATCCCTCTGCAACCCCTTGGCTCTGGGTCTCGCCACATCAATGGTACTCCTCCTCCTCCTTGTGCATCATCACTGTCTCACTCAGCCATGGATCCTCCACCTCTCAGCATTTCTCAGCTTTGAAAATGACACCATCCTTCCTCCCTCCTTACATCCCCCACTGAACGGGTAGGACATGCACCCTGACCTTATTCCCTCTCCTTGCTGCCCCCGGCCTCCTAACTCCTCTGAATATGGATTTGATCCTCCTATTGTCTGGCCTGAACTGATATGACACAAATTATTAAATGCCACTGCTTCTTGTTTCTACATCATATCTAAGCTCTCAGAGCATTTGATGATTTCTTGAAATTCTCTCTGCATATGCATCCCCAATATTTCCCTCTCCTGGCCACTGCTTACTCTCTAACAACCCCATTCTCCATCTCCTGGTGCCTGCGTGTGGGCAGATTGAAGACTTTGGCCTCACCTTTCCTCTTATCTCCCTTAGAGATGCCTTTTTTCCCCCACAACTTAGATGACCACCACTCTGCAGCTGCCTCTGAAATCTAGGATTCCAACCAATCATGTTGCTCCTGGCTTCCTTTCCCATCAGCACACAGATATAATTCCCTCTTTGCTCTTTGCCCTCTGCCCCTGTGGCATGGTTCACTGCAGTGTTAAGCATTTTTCCATGACATCCAAAGTGAGAAGAGCCAGATAAAACCAGGCTCAACATTTAGCTCTGCCACACACTTCCTGTCTGACCTGGACAAGTTTCCTATACAGTCTGAACTCCCATTTACAGAACCAAAAATAATAACTCATTCTCGCCTTGCATGGTTATTGTGAAAATTAAAAGCATTCATGGTCATCACCTGGCCCGTAATAATTATTTCTTATGTTTTACCTGTTATTATTAATGCACCCAGTGTTTATTGAGTGGCTTTATTCCCTGGTGGCTCAGTGTTAAAGAAACCACCTGCCAATGCAGGGGATGTGGGTTCGACCTCTAGGTCAGGAACATCCCCTGGAGGAGGAAATGACAACCCACTCCAGTATTCTTGCCTGGAGAATCCCATGGACAGAGGAGCCTGGTGGGCTACAGTCCATGGGGTCACAAAGAGTTGGACACAACTGAGCAACTAATCAACAACAATAACAGCAAAATGTTTATTGAATGAAGGGGATGCTTCAGGCACTGTTGCAGGAAGGTGAGATGGGGACAGAGGGTTTGAAGGCTTCTCACATCCTGCAATATCAAGCGCAGGCACCTCCTCCACAGGGACCAATGCAACCCAGTGAAGATGACCAAACTTCACAAAATATTACTTTTTTTTTTTTAATGTTTGTTGCTACAGAAAGCATCTAGTTTAATCCCATTACTGTATATAAACTACTGTATACAAACCCCATTTTGAGGTTATTCCAGTTTTTGTTGATTATGTAAATAGAAAACAATTACCTCAGTGAAAATTGCACAGACAGAATGTGCTTTTAGAGAAGGAAATCACTATTTGATTGTCCCGAAATTAAAGCACACTCTTCTCCCGAACTCAGCCAGGTTACCTTCTGGGAGATAACAGGCTTTTTCTCCTAAGTAACTTTCTCACACAAATCAAGCAGTCATCTTCCAAAAGGATTTTCTACCAGTGGGAGAGGGAATCAGTACTCAGATTAGCAATTTGTCTCTGCTTTATTGACTGCTCTGGTTTGTTCTTACCTAAGCTCATTTTTTAAACAAATCTTTTCTTTTGTGCTAGTTTTATATTTACAGAGAAGTTACAGAGTTCCTGTACACCCGTCATCCAGTTCTCCCTAATGTTAGCATCCTACATAATAATGGTATATTTGTCAAAGCTAAGAAATTAATTTTGATAAATTAGTATTCGTTAAACTACAGACTTTATTTGGATCTCCCTAGTTTTTCCACTAATGTCTCTTTTTTATTCTAGGATCCAATTCAGGACACCATATTGCATTCAGTCACTATGTCATTTTAATAAATATTCCATTGATATTGAATAAAGTCAGATAATTACTCTCAAAAGGTTCTGTGCCCTGGAACAGTATAAAAAACCTGGGAGAGTCAATGTAGGGTGGAGAAAACTGATGAAAATGGAATTTAGGCCCATCATCCAAATAAGCAAATTTAGTTAGAAAAAAATTTTCTCAGATGGTGTCAAAGTGAAAGGTTAAACATTTGATTTCTTCCCTCTCCTCCCAGCCCAGAACTTCTCTAGTTTTGCCTCCCCTGGGAGGTTGAACTTTGGTTGTGTTGCAGGGAGGAAGCCAATTCTGACTCCACGTTGGAACTGTTTCTTTGACTTGCTTTTCATTGCTTTTGTTATTATAATCATACAGAATGGTTTGTCTCAGGGAATCATACCCCTCAGCCTGACTGGTAAACTAAAGTTCCTTTGTTCAGAACCCTACCCACCTGTGGATGGCAGGAAGGAGGAAATTAACACATCCCCCTGCCTGAGGCTTGCCATTCTAGGAGATATTTGCAAGATTAATAGCCTTTTTTCTTTGCTTCCTCACCTCCCCCCATCTCTGATCTATACTAGAACCTGGCATCCAGACCCCAAAAAGATGGTTATTTTGAGGCATCAGCCTGCCATCTTCTCAGTCTCCTGCCTCCCCAATTAAAGTTTCTTCCTTGCCTCAACATCTTGTCTCTTGGATTCATTGGTCTATCATGTAGCAAGCAGAGCAAGCTTGGACTCGGTAACAGTTGCATCTCCACATTTCAGTTTTGACTGTTAAGCAGTTACCTGATTCACTTTCAAATTGGGAGAAACAAAGAGTCATGTTCATCTTTTCTGGAAACTCAGCTGTGTGACCTTGAGCAAGTCCATTTAGCCTTTCTTGGCCTCAGTCCCCCAGCTGCACAAGCTGGGGTTTGTCAGTGTTTGACAAGGGCTGGTCTGTGGATCTGTCATATCAGAATCAACTGGAAAGTTTGTTGCAGTGCTTATTTGCAGATCCTGCCCAACTTATGAATATCTGGGCAGTTGGACCTGAGGCTGTGTATTTTCACACACACACACACACACACACACACACACAAACACACACAGCACAGCAGGCTCTGGGGCACATGGGGTTAAACAAGCTGCATGCTTGCATGGGTTTGTTAGGTAGTTAGAACAGGAAAAAGGAGTCCAAAATGGTGGTGGCTGAAAGACAAAGAAAGGGGAAAGCCTGCGAAAATGGAAGAAAAGAAAATCCATGGACTGGAGTGAGAACTTCAGGTGAAACAAACTCGCCCCCTTCTTGGCCAGCCCAATTTGCATAGGGCAGGCTCAAGGAGGGGAGGAGACAAGCATATAAGAGGAAGCCTAGCCGGATTGAGGCCTCTCCTTCGGGGTCCACCCACCCTCACGCCTCAAGGGTGTACTATCCTTTGCTTGCCAAATAAAACTGAACTGTAACACTGGTTCGACATTTCAAATCTTTTTTGTTTGTTTGTTGTTTTTGTTTTGTTTTGTTTTTTCCCATTTCAAATCTGTGCTGCGGCAAGACAGAACTGAGGGAATTACACACTCCCCTGACATATCTGGTGCCATGACTCAGATTTAACCTGGCTGAAACAACCTCAGCTCAGCCCCAGCAAGGCGGAAACCAAGCACAGCAGAAGCCCAACTTGGCGAAAGCTCATGTAGTGGAAGCTGAACGCAAAGGAAACCCAGTGCAATGAAAGTGACAAGAAGCCCAGCATGCTAGAAACCAGGGCAGCAAAAACAAACTTGGCAGAAAGCTCATGTGGCTCAATCTCAGATTCCAGAAGACCTCCAGTTAAGGTAGGAGGTCCTCACCCCTATGGCTGGAAGGACATATGGCTAACAAAATCTTAATTCCTTTACAATCTCTCATTTCTTATTTCCTTGAACCCCCTGTGAACAGGCGAGTGGCATGCAATTGAGTGACTCTAGCAGGGGCTACTCCCCAGTGTGTCCCGAAGGCTCCACTATCTGCTGTGGCCTAGCAGCTGTTGCCCAAGTGCGTGAGGGTTCTTCTGTCCTTAACCTCCTTTGTGCCAAGGATAAAGCCAATGAAAACTGTGGGCACAGGTCAGGCATTTAGCAGTTTTTCCAGCAAGTTATGAAAGGGATTCCTCAGCACATTTTTTCCCACTGTTTTTTCCTCCTGTCTTTCAGCTCCTCTCTCCACTGTTTGATTGAGCAGATCATCATTCCATTTCTGAAAATTGTGTTTGAAACCGTTTACCTAAGATTGGGACTCAAACCCAATCTTTGGGACTTTGTGCTATGCTTAGTCACTCAGTCGTGTCCAACCAGGACTTGAGCCTGGCCAAAGCCCATGGTGCCTGGTTTCAGGACCTAATGAAGCTCAGGGTTCTTGATGTCTCATTACAAAAAGAATTCAGTGAGACACAGTGATAAGTAAGAGGTAGATTTGTTTGGATTCAGAGAGAAGCACAGCCCACAGAGTGTGTGCCATTGCAGAGGGTGTATGTGGTGGCCATGAAATGTGTGGTTAGTTTTTGCAAGCTGGGTGAATTCATATGTTAATGAGTGGGAGGATCATTCCAACAATTGGGGAACCACCCACTTGTTGGTCTTTTGATAGTGCCTTGGAACTGTCATGGCACCTCTGGGTGTGTCATTTAGCTTGTAGACTGAGGATCAAGGCTTAGTTGAATTTGACTTGTCTGCCATCTTGGACCCACTTGATTTTAATGGGTTTATGTTTTGACCTTGGGCTATGTCATTCTTTCAAAAGTCGTGCCCTGCCCCCTTCCCTCCTGTTTCATGCTCTTTTCCTGAGGCCCATCTGGGCCCACAGTGTTGCCTCTGCAATCTTCTGGTGGGACAACCCGAAAATATCTGACCCTTGGGAGGGAAATCCAATCCCTCTAGAGATTCAGACCTTCATCTTCCATGTTTCCTACAACATGTATAACAACAGCATCTCTCAGTGAACCCACTAGAGCAGGTGACAGGCACACAATGCCTGCTAGAAGTCCATCTGTTGGTGGCATCCCTTCAAGGGCAATTGGGCTTCCAGGGACAATGTTTGCCACTTCGGGAGTTAGCCCTGAAGGCCGTTTGGGCCCAAACCTTTACCACCCTTCTCCTAAAGTTACAAACATACCCCCAGATCAAATCTCCATTCCACTTTTATGGAACATCTGGTCTGTTGCCTCTTATCAATTTGTTCTTAAGCCACTTACTAACTCCTACAACCAGGACCCTGCCCCCTTGTAAGCAACATCACTCCACCCAACTTATTATTAAAATACTCTTAATGCCCATAACAGTACCAGATAACCCACTCCTTTGTCATTCCTTCTATTATTCTATGACAATGAAATGTTTACCATTGGAAACACCCTAAACTTCTCTTATGAGGACTAGGGGAAGAAGTCAGTGACCTACATTCCTTCAGAGGAATAAGAGGATAAGGCCTATGGCTATTTTGCCAGGTTCTGAGTCTCAGGGCACAGGCTTGGATTGCTTTACATCATGGTATCTATTCCCATCTGCAGTGGACAAACTGGCAATGAGTTAAGATTACAACCCCTTAATCCTACCCAGCACTAGTCACACTGGAGACCTTGGGGATGCCCAACTCCAGCCTGGGGTCCCAAGAGGTCAACCTGCCTCTACCTGTCTAGGGATTTGGTCCCTGGGAGGTTGTCATGCCTCAGCTTGCTCAGGAATCCACCAGCCCAGGGTCCCAGGAGATCGACCTGCCTCGACTTGCCTAGGGATCTGTTTTCCAGGAGGTTATCATGCCTCAACCTGCTCAGGGATCTGCCAGTCCAGGGGCCCCAGGAGGTTGACATGCCTCAACCTGCCTAGAGATCTGGTCCTCAGGAGGTTGTCACGCCTCAACCTGCTTGGGGATCCACAGGTCCAGGGGTCCCAGGAGGTCGACACACCTTGACCTGCCGAGGGACCCAATTCTTGGGAGGTCTACATGCCTTTGCTTGCTCGGGTATTCGATATCCAGGAGATTGTCATGCCTCAACCTGCCTAGGGACCTGTACCCTGACCCAGGGACACCCGGCTCTCAGGTTGCAACAATACTGGGTAGAATAAGCTTCAGAAAGACTCACCCCTAAGAAAGTCCACCCATGGAAATAGAAGGAAGCCTATGACTTGTGGGATTGTGCCCAGTCTCAGCAATAACTCAGGAGCCCAACGAGAACCCCACTGCCTTTCTGGAAAGTCTAAAAGAGGCCCTCCAAAAGTTTACAAATCTGGACTTAAACTCTTATGAGGGACAGGTGATTTTAAAGGACAAATTCCTGTCCCAATGTGCATCAAAGATCAGGATAAAGTTACAACAGCTACAGCAGCAAACCCCTGCTGCCTTTTTAGATGAAATGGTCCAGATAGCCACCAATACCTTTTATAACACAGAATGGGAGAGGGAGGCCAAGGCCCAGGAAAGGGAAAGAAAGAAAGAGACAAGGCATGCCCAGATGCTGGCCGCCCTTCAGGGAAGCCCTATGGCAAACCCTGAGTCCTGAAGGACAAGGCACAAGGCATATGCTTAATCTGTAGACAGGCAGGACATTAGGCCAAAGAGTGTCCAGACTGTGGCAAGTCTCCTAAAATGGTTTGCTACAAATGCCCTCAGTTGGGACATTGGGCGGCCCTCTGCCCTGGGGACCCAACAGCCTCAAGGTCAAGTGCCAAGCCTTCCTTCAGGATGGTTCAACAGGACTGAAGCGGCCCCCTCCAACCAGCCCGCCTGTGGCAGATAACCATCATGGGACTGAAGCCAAGGGTGAAACTGGATGTGGTAGGTAGGTCCCAGAATTTCTTGGTTGACACAGGGGCTACCTACTCTGTCCTGACCTCTTACTCTGGAGTTTTCTCCTCTCAAACCTGTACCATTTTGAGTGCTACAGGAAAAACAATTACAAAAAGATTCACCCGAGCAGTTCTTTGTTGCTGGGATGGACAAATATTTTCCCACCAGTTTTGGGTGGTCCCTGAGTGTCCTACTCCCTTTTTGGGAAGAGATCTTTCCCTGCCTTCAAAATCTTGCAGCTATTGCAGTCCTGATAGAAAATGCTTTAAAATTCTCTCCTGGGGACAAACTATTTTTTACCAGTCACCAAGTGAAACAACTCCTGAATGGAAGAGGCCATTTATGGATGTCTGATCAAAGGATCCTCAGATAGTAAGTAGTGCTGATGGAAAATCCAGGCCTCACTATATCCCCTTGTAAGGTTCTTAACCCAGCTACCCTCCTGCCTACCCCTGAGGGCTCTCTCCCCTTTCACTCTTGTCTAGAAACTTTGGACCAAAGGACAAAGGCCTGAGAGGGATTGTCAGAAGATCCTCTAACCAATCTTGAGGAAATCTGGTACACTGATGGAAGCAGCTTTGTCTTGGATGGAAAAAGAAGAGCAAGATATGCAGTAGTCTTCAATTTTGAGACCATAGAGGCTAAATCTTTGCCACCAGGTACTTCAGCCCAATTGTCTGAGCTCATAGCCTTGACTTGAGCTTTAGAGCTGGGAAAAGAGAAAAGAGTAGCCATTTACACTGACTCCAAGTATGCCTTTCTGGTGCTACATGCACATGCTGCTATTTGGAAAGGAAGAGGCCACTTGACCACCCGAGGGTCCCCAATCAGATATGATGATCAAATCCTTAGGCTCTTGGAGGCAGTCCATCTGCCCACTGGGTTTCAGTCTCCCATTGTAAAGGACACCAAAAATGGAGCACAGAAGTGGCACAAGTGAACCAACCAGTCGATCAGGCAGCTAAGAGAGCAGCATTACAGAACAATGACCTAATAGGGGTTGCCACCTAAGTTCCACAGACTAATTTGCCAGAAACTCCTTCATATACTGAAGGTGAGACTCTTAAAGCTAAGAGTGAGGGCTTTCAAGATCATATGGGGTGGTTCCAAAAGGAGGGACTCCTTTTTCTGCCTGGGAACCTCCAATGGAAGTTGATTAACTCCTTATATGCCATCACTCATTTAGGGGAGAAGGCCCTCCAAAGATTACTAGAAAGGTCCTTGAGAGGAATGGACCTCCAAACAATTAAAAGGCAAGTGGTCTCCTCTTGTCCCACTTGCCAATTAAACATCCCCCAAGGAGCTCAAAGACCCCAGCTGGCCCAACTTATCCAATGGCATGGGACCTACCGAGGAGAGGACTGGTAAATGGACTTCACCCAGATGCCAGTTTCTCAAGGGTATAAATACCTACTAGTCATGATAGATACATTCACAGGATGGATTGAAGGCTTTCCCACCTGTATTGAGAAGGCTGAGGAGGTAGTAAAAAACTGCTCCATGAAATCATTCCAAGATTTGGTCTGCCAAAGTCATTACAAAGTGACAACGGGACATCATTTACTTCTAAGGTCACCTAAGGGGTCTCTAAAACATTGGGAATTACTTATTATTTCCGTTGTGCCTGGAGGCCTCAGTCTTCAGGAAAAGTAGAAAGAGCCAACCAATTCTTAAAATCAGCAATAAAAAAGATAACCCAGGAGAATTCCCTGGGATGGAAGGAGGCTTTACCAATAGCTCTCCTCTGCACCTGTATTGCCCCTAAAGAACAGGTTGGTCTTAGTCGTTATGAGATGCTATATGGGAGACCTTTCATTTATGTCAATGAATTCTTCCTAGATCCAGAGGCTCAGACCTTCCGGTCTTATACCATGACCATTGGGCAATTCTAAAAAGATATATGTTTGTGGGGTGTCAACCAGGACCCAAAAGTTTCTAAAGAGCCACCACTATATGCTCCAGGGATTCAAGTCCTAATTAAAGTCTGGAAATATGGGTCCCCAAAGGCTCAACTCCAGCCCACATGGAAGGGCCCCTACCCTGTAATACTTTCTACTACCCCAGCAGTCAAGGTACAGGGACATGACTCCTGGATTTACTACTCACAAGTCAAGCCATGGAAGAAAACAGAAGAGGACACTCAATACACCTGTGAGCCCATTGGAGATCTCAGATACCTATTCAGGACTACAAATGAGTGCCATTCTAATGAACACTCCCGAAATTAAGTTTCTGGGGATAAGATTTCTCAGCATAGCTCTAAAGAGCCAACACAGCTTGGCAGGGGTTGTACTCCAGATAGACAGGAGATAGATCCCCTGATCCCTGAACAAGGAGGGACTTCAGCCATCTTGAATGAGACATGTTGTTTCTGGGTAAACACCTCCAACCAAGTTAAAGAAAGTCTCACAGTCCTCAAGAAAAACATTCAGATCCTGCAGGATCTCAAAGAACAAGCTGGAGAGTTCTTGGGGTGGCTACAATCTCTCTTGGGGGATCCTTCTCCTGGAGAGGAAGAATTTGGAGTTGGATAATACCCCTACTAATCCCTGTTATCACCATATTGATGCTGCTTATGATCACTCCATGTATTATCAATTGTCTAACCCATTTTGTCTCTGCCCAGGTCAACAAGCTACAACATGCAGTGCCAGTTCAACAAAGATATATAAAACTACACCTGATCCCAGAAAATATCACTCACCCTTAGATGGACACCGCCATAAGGACTCTGAGGCTTGAGACTAGCAGGAAGGGAAGGAAGGCCCAATGCCCCTCGCCATCCCAGCTCAGCAGGAAGTAGCTAGAGAGATCTTGAGCCCCCTACTCCCAAAGAATTGGACCTCCCATCTCTTGAGGAGGGAATGTTAGGTAGTTAGAATAGGAAAAAGGAGTCCAAAATGGTGGTAGCTAAAAGACAAAGAAAGGAAAAAGCCCACGAAAATGGAACAAAAGAAAATCTGAGGACCAGAGTGAGAACCTCAGGTGAAAAAAGCAGCCCTCCTGGCTAGCCCAATTTACATAAGGGCAGGCTCAGGGGGAGGAGACAAACAGATAAGAGGAGGAAGCCAAGCCCCTTTAGGCCTCTCTTTATGGGTTGGCCCACCCTCACACCTTGAAGGTGTACTGTCCTTTGCTTGCCAAATAAAACTGAGCTATAACTAAGCTGTAACACTGGTCCACCATTTCAAATCTTTGCTGTGGTGAGACAGAAGTGAGGAAATTACACACACTCCCCCAACATATCCAGAGGCAAAAAGGCTTTAGGAAGTGACCTTTAACAGGTCAAGGAAAAGGATCAGCCTCCTTGTGGGAGCAGGTCTGGTGCTTCCTGGGACTTGCAAAGCTATCTTGTTAAGAGACAGCTCCCCACTGCCAAAGCTCCTATTGCATTCTACCTAGGCATTCAGTGGGTAATGCATATTTAACTTACATAGTCAGAGTTCTGGTTTTCTGTACATTCTATTCAAGTTGATTTGGGTGAAATTACCTAAAGCCACAGAAGTACTGTACAAAAAAGATTTTCACGACCCAGAAAATCACCATGGTGTGATCACTCACCTAGAGCTAGACATCCTGGAATGTGAAATTAAGTAGGCCTTAGAAAGCATCACTACGAACAAAGCTAGTGGAGGTGATGGAAATTCCAGTTGAACTAATTCAAATCCTTAAAGATGATGCTGTGAAAGTGCTGCACTCAATATTCCAACAAGATTATTTAACTTAAAACTAAGATCATGGCATCCGGCCCCATCACTTCATGGCAGATAGATGGGGAAACAGTGGAAACAGTGGCAGACTTTATTTTTCTGGGCTCCAAAATCATTGCAGATGGTGATTGCAGCCATGAAATTAAAAGACGCTTACTCCTTGAAAGGAAAGTTATGACCAACCTAGACAGCATATTAAAAAGCAGAGATATTGTTTTGCCAACAAAGGTCCATCTAGTCAAGGCTATGGTTTTTCCAGTAGTCACGTATGGATGTGAGATTTGGACTACAAAGAAAGCTGAGCACCGAAGAATTGATGCTTTTGAAGCGTGGTGTTGGAGAAGACTCTTGAGAGTCCCTTGGACTTCAAGGAGATCCAACCAGTCCATCCTAAAGGAGATCAGTCCTGGGTGTTCATTGGAAGGTCTGATGTTGAAGCTGAAACTCCAATACTTTGGCCACCTCATGTGAAGGGTTGACTCATTGGAAAAGACCCTAATGCTGGGTAGGATTGGGGGCGAGAGAAGAAGGGGACAACAGAGGATGAGATGGTTGGATGGCATGACCGACTCGATGGACATGGGTTTGGGTAGTCTCCGGGAGTTGGTGATAGACAGAGAAGCCTGGTGTGCTGCGATTCATGGGGTCGCAAAGAGTCAGACATGACTGAGCGACTGAACTGAACTGAACTATATCTATATTCTGCAGATGAAGAACCTGAGGCTCCAATGTGCAAGGTCTGCTGGTAAGTGAAAGAGGAATTCAACCCAAGTCTGGAGCCTTAATGGTCTGGAGATGTTCATGGCAGCCTTATTTGTAATAAGAATGGATCAAAAATAGTAAACTGTGCAGTAATTGAAATGGACAGACATTTTATCTTGCACAAGAGGGAATAAATTGATACAACCATTCATAAAAGCATTTAACAGTATGAATAGAGTGCTTCTGTAAAGTTTATACTCTTTGAACAGCAATACATTGACTAGGACCTTATCCTAACGTATTAATCAGAAATTTTGAAATGGCTATATGAAGAAATACTTATTGAGATAGCATCTAAAAATTATTTTTAACTGGAAAGACACGAAAGATTCACAATTAGATAATGAGTTTAATAAATCAACAGTTCTTTATGTGCTATACCATCACACAATTTTAAATGGTGTTTTAATGACATATGAAACTGTTTATATTTTAAGTGAAAAAAGCATAATCAAATTATTGCATGCACATTGTGATCCCAGTTTTTTTGAAAGAAAAGTATGCGGATATGTTTTTAAAAAGCAAGACTGAAAGGAAATAAATCCAAACATTTAAGTGTCTTAAATATGAAAAATAAAGCATTAAAATGGTTCTCTCTGTATGGTGAAATTAGAGCTCATTCTTTATCATCTTCTTTGTGCCTTTCTGAATTTTGAATTCTCTTTAGTGAGGAACAAATCACTTTTATAAGCAGAAAGAATACAATGCTATTATTTAAAGAAAAAAATCAGATTTTCAAAACAAATACCATAGAGAACACTATGATGCATTGAGTACAAATATAGAAAACTGTGTATACAGTGGAGTGCATGAAAATATATACATAAATAATTATAACTGCAAGAAAAGGATGGTACGAACATACTGTGTGCATGTGTTAGTCACTCAGTCATGTCCAACTATTTTGCAACTGCATGGACTCTAGCCCACCAGTCTCCTCAGTCCATGGAATTCTCCAGGCAAGAATACTGGAGTGGGTTGCCTTTCCCTTCTACATTGGATTTTACTGACCCCGGGATGGAACCCAGGTATCCTGCATTGCAGACAGATTCTTTACAGTCGGAGCCGCTGGGGAAGCCCATAGGAACATACTACAAGATACTAAAAGTTTAGAGGTTTAGATGGCAAAAATAAAGTGAATTTCTTCTATCCTTTTTTATTTTCTATAGTCTCATTAATTAACATGATTTTTAAAATAATGTTTTAAAACTCTTCCACTCCACCCCCAAAGTCCCATGACTATGTAGGTGTTACGTAGGTAAGAGCACACGAGCTGTATAAACACATGCTGTCAAATCTTGACTCTGAAATTATGAGCCGTGTGTGTCCCTAGGCCATTAGCTTAACTTCTCTGTGAAATAACATAGCACCTAGCTCTTCAGATTACCAGGAGTGTGAAAGAAGATGATGGCTACTAATTGCTTATCATAGAGCCTATCAGAGTCCCTAAAAGGGTTTTCTGGCCATTGGAGTAGGTAACGTGATGAGTTTCTGGTTTTCACTAGTGTGTCTTCAGTTTCATTCTTGGTCTCACTTCACCAGGCCTCAGAAAGGTGGAGGTAAAGTTCTTCCTGTCAGTCCTTCCTGCCCCTGTAGATCCATCATTAAATTCAGTCCTTCAGGTCAATTTCACAGTTTCCTAAACTGGAGTATTTATTCTTACACTCCATCACATGTCAATATCATTAATTTGGTAGGGACTTCCTCTAATCTTCCCTTGTGGTTCAGCTGGTAAAGCATCTGCCTGCAATGTGGAAGACCTGGGTTTGATCCCCGGGTCGGGAAGATCCCCTGGAGAAGGAAATGGCAACCCACTCCAGTACTCTTGTCTGGAGAATTCCATGGACAGAGGAGCTGGACAGGCTGCAGTCTATGGAATTGCAGAGTCGGACACGACTGTGTGACTAACTTTCACTTTCTTTCACTTTCCTCTAATCAAATACCTTGGAAGAAGGTGTAGGGTAAAGTGAACTTTGAAGACAAAAGATAATTTCTAAATTAGTGCCACTTGGCCCTGGGGGCTCAGATGGTAAAGAATCTGCCTATGATGCGGGAGACCTGGGTTTGATCCCTGGGTTAGGAAGATCCACTGGAGGAGGGCATGGCAACCCACTCCAGTATTCTTGCCTGGAGAATTCCCCATGGACAGAGGAGCCTGGCGGGCTACAGTCCAGGGGTCGCAAAGAGTAGGGCGCATCTGAGGACTGAGCAAGTGAGAAGGCTGAGTGTAGCCTAAGTATAGAGTCAAAGGTAGGGAGGTGAGGTGCTCAAGGAGACTGCCCAGCTCAGTGGCGGTGCAGCGCGGCGGACCTCAGCATTCGTTACCTTCACTTGTAAAATGGCCCAGAGGACCAGGACTTCTCTACCTTCTGAAACCTTCATCTCATTTTTAAAATCAGCAGAAACTAGTGGTTCAGGGCATGGGGCCTAGTTAAGTCACATAGATTCCCAGTCAGAATTCACATCTTACCTGTAAATATTACTTGAGATAATGATATCTTCTACCAACAGGGCATGTAATGAATACTACATGAGATGCTATAAAGAGTGAGTGACACAGAACTTGGCACCAAAATAAATAAGTAAATAAAATAAAGCCCTCAATAAATGAGAACAATTATTACTCTACTCCTTGAGATCACTCAGATTCCTAAAGACTTCTCCAGTTTCAAATTTCCTTGCTTTCATGGAAAACAAAGACACAAACTTCTCCTTGATCTGTGGCAGTTAACCGGGTATGGAAATACAATAGCAGCACTTCCCTCCTTGATGTGCCCCTGGCTTTCTCAGGCCAGGGTTACCTTAACTCACAAAACTGTCAGAGTGAGGCCAAGGGCAGACACTAAACGCTTGGGTAGCTTCCTCCCACCTTCGGCTGACACTCCCTCATCACTGGCGTCCACCGGATATGGGCAGTGCAAGCTGTATCTGAATGGGACAAAATTCGTTACCGGACTCTCACTATAAGCTCTGCAAGCTCAAGAAGGTGTTCTGAAAAAAAAAAAAAAAAGAAGGTGTTCTGAAATGGAGTCAGGTTAATAGCAATACCCCAAATGTCACCAGCCATCTGCTCACCTAACCCTTCAGTCCCTTACAAAATTCCCCCTCAGAACAACATTTCAGAGACTTTCTGGGGAGAGGGGCACACATTATGGGGATGCTATGCTAATTGGTGGCCCACTCCTTAACATAGATTGGGTAATAAATAATAAGGAGGTAAGTCCCAGCTGCTCTGAAAGACCAGGGGACGCTCTGCTTGGGGCCTCTAGACTAAATAGCAGGAATGGAGTTGCTGACACCTGCAACTCCAAATCATCAGGAAATCCTAGGAAGTGACCCATGCCCACCCACCCAGCAGGCACAGCTGCAGCCAAGACAGACCGGCACAGTCTTGCTCTCCTCTTCCGTGGGGAAAGAGTTTCCTGACCACAGTGATAAAGCTATTTGATGAATGTTGAAACCATGGCAAGCTGTACAGAGGACATGCAATTTTAGTTAACAGGAAATTTTATACAAGCAGTAGAAAGAGTATTAAATTTTAGGAACAAACAACGCCAAAACCAACCTCTTACTAACTTACCTCTTTGGATTCTGTACCCTTACTACGACTTTATAAGACCAGGTAGTGTGGTGTAATGATAAACACCCCAAATTCTAGGGACCAGAGTTCGACTGCAGGCTTGACCAGGGGTTAACTTTGCACCCCTTGCTTCCAGTCCATGCTCTCCTGACTTATGGGCTGGTGCTCTCCAGGGCTCTGGGAGTCTGCCATTCCTCTAGCAAGGGTAGAAGATGTCCCTTCCACCCCCACAATGCCCAAATATTTATTTATGGCCTTCAAGAAGTGGCCAAAGGAACCACTTCTCATAGGAAGGTATTAGATTACCTACTAACTTTTTTTTACCTTCATAAAGGAGATAACTTCAATCCTGACCTGGTGAATCCACACCTTGCCACCAAATCTCTCAATGCATTAGGTTCTATAACTCAAAGCTCTGCCTTGAAATATTGGATAATGTATTTGGCAGACGACAAGCTTTTTTGATCACACTTATAGTCATTGTGAATAATAAAAATCTACAAGTGGGAGCTTACAACAACAACAAATCACAGGGAAAACATAAGCATTTTATAAAATACAAAAAAAAAAGCAGAAAACTGCTTCACAGGCACAGAAACAAGGAGAGCTCAGGAGAAATCAACAATAAGTCTTCTAAATAGCGTTCTCTGTAATAAAAGAGCGTTAATGAGATTTAGCAGGCTATCATTCAGTCTTGTGGACTAGTCCCAAATTCCAAATTTGATAGGACAAATGTTGAGATTGGTTCAACAAGGCAAAGCTGACAAATAATCAAAAAAGGTACCTATGTCCAGGGACTTAGTGATACAGAAAACGAAAGTTGCAGGAAGTTATCACAAAAAAGGTCCTGCTGGGGAGAACAATCAGCCTAAGACACTGCCTTGCACTGTGTGGGATACAAATACAGTATATACATACTCTGATATCTCCCCATACTTAAGATTCCAAGATTGTTTGCATAAGCACAAGTGCACACCTTATAAGCAATGAAAACAACCCCATGCTCAAACCAAGTCCAAATCCAAAAGCACAGTACCCCAAGGACTGATGTCATGGGACCTCTTTGGGTTGAAGTTGTCAGGGTGAAGTTCATGACTTCTGCAGAACTGCTGTGATTCTTTGAGATTCAGAAATCTACAGACTTAAAGTTAACCTTAACTACCACCAAGGCAAAATATGACATACAAATTAAAGAATCAAGGTCAAACAATTGTACAGAAGCTGTAGATGGCACTTCCCGTTTCCTCTAGTAGAAATGTTCTTCCCCTTGAGTTCTGTAATCTACAAACATCTGGGGTAACCACTCATCTGGAATCATGCGAGATTTCATTTTTACCTCTAACTCCAGGTTCCCAAAGCCATCTATTCTGGGTCCTAGGGGAGAAAAGCACAATCTGGTTCCTGGCTAAAAGCCTGCTTCCCGGTTAAAACTGTATTTTACATTCTTGGAGCTTGGCACCCTGACTTCACAACCTGTAGTCCCCAAGCTGATACTAGAACAGAGTCTACAATGGGCCTTTCCATCATCCTGTAAGGCTGCTGCATCTGACTGATAGGAGAGAGTGAGAAAAATCAATGAATCTTATGAGCTTCAGGCCACTTCTATTCTTTCGTCAAGTTGATTGAAGCACTATAGGTTTTATCAACATTTGAAGTTGAATAAGAAGCAGCAAGTTGACAAGAAATGAACACGAATATGAAGAAAGAAGCAACAGAAGCTCAGAAATACAACCCAAATCCAAACTATTAAGTGGCCTGCCAGGTAGCAGTCAGTAATTCCTATACTGTGATATTGGAGTTAGTACAGTGGGTTGAGAAGGCAAACCCAAATCCAAAGGCTTCAAAGGTGATTATTCAAATTGCCATTACAGGTCACATGCATGTGTATAGGTCACATAAATGAAAAGCAATTAGATTACCTCCACATCAATCATGCTACAGTTGACTAAGGGTTTCAGTGATGTTTGAATTAGTTCATAAGCCAATAAAATGCAGAAATACAACAAATCCTTCTAGTAACCTCACCCATGAGTTTAACCCAAAGTCATCTCATCAGCCAACTCAAGTCTCAAGGTAAAATTGAAGTAGTTCATGAGTTGGTAAGAGTGCATGGAAATAAACAAATAACAAATCAGAATCACGGGGGATCTCACTTATAATTTCTTTTTAACTACCGACACAAACAAAACTCAACGTTCAAAAAACTAAGATCATGGCATCTGGTCCCATCACTTCATGGCAAATAGATGGGGAAACAATGGAAACAGTGACAGACTTTATTTTCTTGGGCTCCAAACTCACTGCAACCATGAAATTAAAAGATGCATTCTCCTTGGAAGAAAAAGTATGACAAAGCTAGACAGCATATTAAAAAGCAGAGATATTACTTTACTGACAAAGGTCCGCATAGTCAAAGCTATGGTTTTTCCAGTAGTCATGTATGGATGTGAGAGTTGGACAGTGAAGAAAGCTGAGCACTGAAGAACTGATGCTTTTGAACTGTGGTGTTGGAGAAGACTCTTGAGAGTCCCTTGGACTGCAAGGAGATCAAACCAGTCCATCCTAAAGGAGATCAGTCCTGAGTGTTCATTGGAAGGACTGATGTTGAAGCTGAAGCTCCAATACTTTGGCCACCTGATGCTAAGAGCTGACTCACTGGAAAAGATCCCGATGCTGGGAAAGATTGAGGGCAGGAGAAGAAGGGGATGACAGAGGATGAGATGGTTGGATGGTATCAGTGACTCAATGGACATGAGTTTGAGCAAGCTCCAGGAGTTGGTGATGGACAGGGAAGCCTGGCGTGCTGCAGTCCATAGGGTCACAAAGAGTCGGACATGACTGAGCGACTGAACCAACTGACGAGCACCTTGAATTGGCTTAGGAATGTAGAGATATCTGGGTTTTCCCCACTGGTACCCCCAAATGCACAGGTGGTCCTACAGAAAAGAAAATTGCCTCCTCTAAGAAGGGTCATCAAAGCAGAAAACCAACACACAGCACTGTAACAGTCACACTGCCCACTTTAGATGCAGGGCCTGTTCTTGCATTTAAGAGGCAAAAGATCTCCCATGGCTTCTACTTGACCTTCTTATCATGGTAGTGTTTGTTCATGGATCAGAAAGTCAGGGTAAATTTTAATGCTTCATATGCAGCCACTTTTTTGTCCCTATTATGTTTTAGACTGTATCAATGAACAATAGAGTACAACAGATATGAAAAAGATTTGAAGGAACTTCAAACTCCCTTCAGGTAAGTGATTCTAAATGTGCTTTGGGTCTTGTATTTTGCGACAGCCAGATGTTTGTGAAAAGAACTTGAACCCAGAGAACTCTACAAATACAAACAACTGCATATATTGTACAAAACTCCAGAATAAAAGCCCAAAGTCTAGAGATTTCTATATCCCTCAATACCATAAATTCTAGGAACTATGTGTAACGTCCTCATCCTTGCCAAAAAAAAAGAGAGAAAGAAAAAATAAAACACAAAAAATAAGTGACTATTTTTTAAACTCTTTCAATAAGGTTGTATGCATGTTGTCCAAATTCTTTGCATGGATTAAATATTGTGTACCAACTTCCCAAATTTTGCATTCCATGTTTCTGCAAACTCTCACCACAGAGAAGAAAATCTTCCTAGTTGCTGATAAAAAGTAAAGCCCTCGGTTTACATCAAAGGGATCAATATAAATTTGTTCACATATAAATTGAGATCATCAAAAACACATATGCACAATTTAAGAAATGTGGGCTTCCCTGGTGGCGCTAGTGGTAAAGAACCTATCTGCCAATGGAGGAGATGTGGGTTCAATCCCTGAGCCAGGAAGATCTCCTGGAGGAGGGCATGGCAGCCCACTCAAGTATTCTTGCCTGGAGAACCCTTCATGGACAGAGGTGTCTGGTGGCCTATGGTCCGTAGGGTCACACAGAGTTGGACATGACTGAAGTGATTTAGCACACACACATCTTTGAACAGTTTATGCCTTGCATTTCATATTCCCTCCCACAAAATGATTCTTTACTTAGACTAGATGGTCAAATCTTCAGTCGAGGACTTCCCTGGTGGCCCAGGGTTACAACTCTGCCCTTCCAATGCAAGGGATGTGGATTTGATCCCTGGTCAGGGAACTAAGATCCCACATGCCACGTGGTGCAGCCAAAAAAAGAAAGAACTTCAGTCGAGTTAAAAAGAAAGAAATAAAGGAAATGAACTATTGTATAGCTCCTGTTCAATATTTAAATTTTTTTTTAAATTTGGAGGGTTTTTTTTATACTTTTAAATATTATGGATCTTCAATATAGCCAAATTGATGTCCAAATATACTAATATGATTTAATAATGTTTAATAAAGTCATGTTATCCCAAAATGAAGAAAGCTGAAAGTGAAAGTCTCCCAGAAATGACTACAGTTGTTATGTTGCCGCCATTCTTTCCTACCTAGTTAAAGGAAAGTAAACACATGTTCCCAGAACTTAGATGCAAATTTTCTGATCTTAACTGAAATATTTTCTGGCCATACTATTTAAGCAAAGCTATTACACAGGTGGCTGAATCTTAGAAAGTGAAATATACACAGTCATTTCCAACAAGTTTGATATATCAGAAGCTAAATATCTGAAGGCAATCAAAGCATTCTTGAAATATCTTTTGAAATATCTTTCGAATATCCAGTCTTTGAAAATATCTTTAATCTCTCTCTAGTCCCTGGCCACCACCTTCTCTTTCCTGCCTTTCAGATATTTTTGCAACTTTAATTATTATGTTCCTATCATCTACTCCTCCACTCCCCTTTTTTCCATAAATCTCAATTATTCTCTTACTCTAAAGTGTTTTTACTGTACATGCCAAACACTCTGGATTGAATGGGACATAGCCAATTTATTCTAAAAGAGTATCAGAATTTTTTTTTATTTTCTCTCCTTCTAAACTGTTAGGAGGGAGGATGTTTCTTCTTAACCCTAGTGCTTCTATATACATCATCCTGGTTCCTCCCATCTCTCCAGGAAGAGAGGTTAGAAAACACTTAAATGTACTGATGGTTGCAAAAATGCCACCAAGTGCACACTTTTAACACAATTAGACCCAGTACTCCATTTACCTTATCTATTCAAAGCAATTTGACTCTTTTTTTTTGGCTGCTTGGCAGGTTGGATCCTAGTTCTCTGACCAGGGATGGAACCTGTGCCGCCTGCAGTAGGAGCTTGGCTTCTTAACCACTGGACCACCAGGGAAGTTCTGACACATATTTCACAATAGATGCCTGAGCTAGCCAAGTGCCTCTAAAACATGCTGCTCCACCCCCAGATCAAACTGATTCCTGTTGCAATGATTTGGCTATCAATTCCAGATTTTAATTACCTGAATTCTGTACCTTGGACAGGTCCCTTCATGTTTCCATCATGGATGCAATGTCTATCTGCCTGGCTTCAGACTCGGGTTTGTGGTTGAGGCCGTGCCAATGGGCTTATTCTCCTCTCTACACATAGAACAGATGGGCTTCAGTGCCTCATCTCAGGTACCAACACTAAGCGCTCAAACCCCAACCTAGAGCAATGTGGACCTGGAAGACTGGCTTTCTTTCAAGGACAACTAGTATGCCATTTACTATGTATAAAAACTGTTCTAGTCCCATCTGATAATCCACTCAGTCTCTGCTTTGAAGAGTCCACAATTGAATTAAATCAAACTATAAAGTGTATTACAGCTCTAATCATAATACAGATAAGAATGTATTTAGGATTTTCTCTATTGTCTTAGATATGTCTAAGCAATCCTTGTCCCCATGATTAATAATGGTCAAAAGACATTATTAAGCTCCTCTCTTGACTGGACTTTTCTAGTTTTATCAATTATCTCTGAGAAAGGTAGTGACTATTCTTCATAATCTTAGAGAGGAAAGATCCGTAGGTGGTTTCATTTTCAGTGAACACACGCCCTTTTCTTTTCTTCCCTTGTTTCAATAAAGCGGTGCTGCCAATGAAAACACATTTATGAACAGCTTGCAAAGCCACAAACAGCCAATCCCTGGTAACCCAGGTGGCCACCTAATCAGCTTTCAACTGGAAAGTTGGAGTAAGACTTTAAATTGGACCTGAGTAAGAGCTCCAGTAGCCAGGTTATTAGATGAGAAATAGGGGAGAGCTGCAAAACACGGAGAAGATCTCAATACATCTGTCGTCAAGGCACTTGGATCTAAGATTGGCATGTACATGTCTTGAGCAAATATCAGATACACAAAGGTGAATGAGTTTCTGGGAGAGAAATGGGGAATAAAATGAAGAAATAGGTTCCAGTGCCATTCTCTGAGATAAGATCCTCCGCCTGCCTTTTGGCAATAAACCGTGTTTGTCACTAGCTGGTATGTTAGTATCTATTTCCTCTTAGAATAGAGCTGAAAATATTGCAAAGAAACATTAGCGTCATTCTAGCTCATCACCCTTACTTGACACAGGAAGAAACAAGTCCAGAGGGGTCAGGTGTCTTGGCAAAGGAACTATTTGTGGGCTAGTCAGTATCAGAACTGGATCTGAGTGCAGTTCAGTCTCTTGACATCTAATTCAGTGCACTTTCCCTTAAAATTCGCCTCTCAAAAAATCATATGGCTCGTAATCTACAGTATGATTAGAAAGTGAAAGTGACTCAGTCGTGTCCAACTGTTTGCGACCCCATGGACTATACGGTCCATGGAATTCTCCAGGCCAGAATACTGGAGTGGGTAGCTGTTCCCTTCTCCAGGGGATCTTCCCAACCCAGGGATCAAACCCAGGTCTCCAGCGTTGCAGGTGGATTCTTTACCAGCTGAGCTACCAGGGAGTCCCAGTATCATTAGAAAGAAATTTCAATTCAAAGATTTTTTTCTTTTGAGACTATACTGGCAGCAAATCTTGGACCTCTTGAAACTGACTAGTCTAACTTACATTTAACTGAGGCCAAATCACCAGAGAATTCATCTTTGCATATGCATATTATATTTACAGTAGAAATAGATTTCCGTCTTCCTTTCCTTGTTCTAGTTTAATGTTTCAGTTTGGTTGTACTTATCGATAAGTGCCAGGTAGCAGGAAGCGCTAGACTGATGGCATAAGCCATGCACTACAAGCAGTCTGGAGCATGGCAACCTAAGTCTTGTGGAGATGGCACATAATGGTACCAAGCAGAAAGAGGCTCTGAATAAAACTCTATTTCCCATTCATGATCACCTTGGCAGCCAGAGCAGACAGAAGCCGTCCTTTCTTACTTAGGTCACCAAATCACTTCAAGGCTGTTCTGTTCTAGAAACTTCTCTGGAAGAGAATGTGATGAAGTATCAGCATAAGTAGCTCAACACAAAGAAAAACAGAGTTACTCCAAAACATGACCATCACAAGCACACGTGTGGGCAGCCTCTATGTGTAAAGGAATTCAAGATTCATTTAATAATCCAAATCACAGAAGCCATGATAGACCTTAACTGAAGTGTGAGCAACATGGCATCAGGTGAACTTATCTGAGTGCAGAAGCCCCAGGTAAACAATGTTTGTGGAAATAGAAATTCTCCGTTGAACAGCAGTAAGAATATAATCATTGGCCCTCTCTGCCCTCATTCTTAACGCTCATACCTGCAGTCCCAGGGACCTCTGTACACACAGGAAAATGGAATTATTTCCCACTCTCTGGGGGAGCTGCATCCCCCCTTCCCAAGGGCCATGTAGGCTGGCCATTTCGAATGCTGGGTGTTTCTATGTCAGCAAGTACCTGTATTCATTTCAGCTTCCTGAAGCATTTATGAACATAGGTTAGTTATATTTCAACCACAATATGGGAGATAAGACAGCTAGGAGATCTCATAGGTAGGTTGTGAGGAATAAATACTGAAAAAGCACTTTGCAAAATATGAAGTATGATCCTAACGCTCAATAGCATAAGATACTTTACTTGACCATTAGCCTACTTCATCACCAGCTGCCTGGAAGGAAGGCGAATGCCAGGCTTCATCAGCACAGCCTCCAGTTATGGATTGGGTCATAGAGAACAAAGTAACTTAGATGGGAGCTGTTTCATCTCAAATGAAACCAGGTCATTAAATTTTTCCAGAAGACGCCCAGTTCTTGGGATCTTATGACTCCCATTAACTGTTCAAAAATAAACTTGGTAATAAGGTAAAAGCTGATCTAATCTGTTCATTTCATCTGGAAAAACACCACTAACAATGTATTGATTTTTTTTCTTCATAAAGAAGGCAACTTATTACCAGATACTCGAGCCTAAGATGGTCTAATAAAGTGGCAGGACACAGAGGTAGAATTGTAAATAAGGGCCCCAAACCAGCAACTCATTTTCTAATGCTGGAGCCCAGGAACTAACAGCATTTTGAAACACTGATATGCAGCCAATGATTGAGACTGAAGTACGTAGATGAGGCTGGCACCATAGAAAACTGAATAGGCAAAAACGACACAGGCCTGGAATTTCCGAAAAACAGCCAAACCTTGCAAGGCTGATGATGCAATGGGAGCAAGATAAGCATTCTCTCCGTAGCTAATTTATGACCGAGATGAGACGACAAATATGTATGATGTAAAGAAAGGACAAAGCTTTCCGTAAAATATTAGAGGAAGGACTGTTCACCATTTCTTCTTTCTGTACCTCCGCTTACCCTACCCCTATAAAGAAGGAAAATATCTCTGTTTTAGGCAGCTACTCACTGTAAATTGCATCTTCAATAGAAGTCATTCATAAAGATTTCTGTTCCTTCGTTTATAAAGCAAGCTCCTGTACATATTCACCCATGTACAGGTGAAATATTATGATGTCTGGAATTTTCTTCAAAATAATCCCATGGTGGTAGGAAGGGAGAAGGGGCAAACTTGATTGACCATTGGTTGATCGTTATGGGTCGATGATGGGAACACAAAATTTCTCTGCACTACTTTTCAACTTTTCAAATGTTCAATGTTTGAACATTTCCATCATAAGTTTATAAACCGCCATCTACCTTGGAGAGCAAGCTCAAACACTGGTCATCACTAACAGTAAGTATTTTTTCATAATAACTTTCCCCTGGAGAGCGGGAAAACAAATCAACCTTGCATTGGAAGTGGACTCAGAGAATAGGGGTCAGAGGCTCTGGAGATGTGGCTTACCAAACTGATCAGCATCTGGCCAGGACTGCAGATCCACCAGCATCTAAGGATATTTGATTCCTGACAGGAGACTTCAGACCAAGGATCCCACAAAAGATTATAAATAAAAGCACTGAGTG
Organism: Okapia johnstoni; assembly: GCA_024291935.2. Classification (NCBI taxonomy): domain Eukaryota; kingdom Metazoa; phylum Chordata; class Mammalia; order Artiodactyla; family Giraffidae; genus Okapia; species Okapia johnstoni. The sequence goes on from CM044305.1 coordinate 90,443,063, forward strand.
GCTCTGCGATGACCTCTATAAAGACTCATAACCCCACTGTCACAAATGTGAAAACAGGTCATCAACGTGTACGTAATGCCCATACAACCGAGGATGGTATTATAGGAAAGCAAGGTTGTTCCATGGAGTCAATTTTGGACCCACAGATGTTTCTAAAAGAAATAAAGTAAAGGCATCTGCCCCATTTCATGCTTTAACTTATTCTTTGTACTTGATTCTGAATCTTGGTAATATCAGTTCAGTTCAGTTCAGTCGCTTCAGTTGTGTCCAACTCTTGGCGGACCGCATGAATCGCAGCTGCAGGGCCCTCCCTGTCCCATCACCCAAATCCGGTGTTTACCCAAACCACCGTCCATAGAGTCTGTGGATGCATTCCAGCCATCTCATCCTTCTGGCATCCCTTTTCCTCCTGCCCCCAATCCTTCCTCAGCATCAGGGGTCGTTTCCCAATGATGTCAACTCTTCGCAGAATGAAGGTGGCCAAAGTGTTGGGGTTTTCCAGCTTCAAACATTCAGTCCTTCCAATGAATACCAGACTGATCTCCTTTAGGATGGCTGGCTTGGATCTCCTTGCAGTCCAAGGGTTTTTTTTTTTTTTAAATTTTTTTTTTTTTAAAAAAAAAAACCCCGGTTAAACCCTAATTTTTTAAAAAAACCCCCGGAAAAAAAAAAACCCCCCTTTTAAAAACCCCCGGTTTTTAAACCCCCCGGGGGGAAAAAACCCCCTTCCCCCCCCCCCCTTTTTAAATTTTTCCCCGGGGGGGCCCCAAAAAAATTTTTAAATTGAAAAAAAAGGGGGTTTTTCCCCCCTTTCCCCCAAAAACCCCCCCAAAGGGGTTTTTTGGGGTTGGTTTGGTTTCCCCAAAGGGTTTTAAAACCTTTTTCCCCCCCTTTAAAAAGGAAAATTTTTCCCTTTTTTTTTTAAAAAAACCCCTTTTTAAAAAATTTTTTATTTTTTAAAAATTTAATTTTAAAAGTTTTTTTTTGGGGGGCCCCTTTTTAAAACCCCCGGGGTTAAATTTTTTTCCCCAAAAAAAATTTTTTTTTTCCCGGGGAAAACCCCCCCTTATTTTTGGGCCCCCCCCCCCCCAACCTTTTGAAACCCCCCCTTTTTAAAAAAAAAAAAGGGGGGTTTTTTTTTTTTTTTTTTTTTTAAAAAAAACCCAAAAAATTTTCCTTTTTTTTTTAAAAAATTTTTTTTTTTTTAAAAATTTTTTGGGGTTTTTTTTTTTTAATTTTTTAAAAAATTTTAAAAACCCGGGGAAAAAAAGGCCCAATTTTTTTAAAAAAAAATTTCTTTTTTTTAATTTTTTTTGGGGGGAAAATTTTAAAAAAATTTTTTTTTTAAAAATTTTAATTTAAGGGGGGCCCCAAAAAAATTGGGGGGCCCCACGGTTTTTTTTTGGGGAAAAAAAAAGGGGGGGGGGTTTTTTCCCCCCCAAAAATTTTCCTTTTTTTTTTTTTTTTGGGGGGGGGAAAAAAAAAAGGGGGGAAAGAATTTTTCTTTTAAAAAAGGGGGTTTTTTTTAAAAAAACCCCCTTTCCTTTTTTTTTGGGAAGGGGGAAAATTTTTCCCAAAAAAATTCCGGGAAAAAAAAAAAAAAAGGGGGGGGTTTTTTTTTAAAAGGAAAAAAGGAAAAAAAAAATGTTTAAAAAAAAGGGGGGGAAAAAAAACCCCAAAATTTTTTTTTTTTTTTAAAAAACCTTTTTTTTTTTTTTTTCCCCCCGCCCCGGAAAAAAAGGGGTTTTTGGGGGTTGTTAAAAAAAAATTTTTAAAAAGGAAAAAAAAATTTTTTTTTGGGGGTTTTTTTTTTTTTCCCCCCCAAAAAAAAAAGTTGGTTTTTCTTTGGGGGGGAGGTTTTTTAAAAAAAGGGGGGGGGGGGGGCCCTTTTTGGTTTTTGGGTTTTTTTTTTGGGGGCCCCCCCGGGGGGGGGAGGGGGGGGAAAAAAAAGGGGGGGGGGTTTGGGGGAAAAGGGGCCCCGGGAAATTTTTTTTAAAAAAAAAAAATTTTCCCAAAAAAATTTTTTTTGGGTTTTCCCTTGGGGGAAAAGTTTTTTTTTAAAAACCCCAAAAAACCCCCCCCTTTTTTTTGGGGGGGGTTGGGGGGGGGGGTTTTTTTTGGGCCCCCCCCCCTTTTTCCCCCGGGGGGGAAAAAAAAAAGGGGGTTTTTTTTCCCCAAAAAAAAAAATTTTTTTTTTGTAAAAAAATTTTTTCCGGTTTAAAAAAGGGGGGGGTTTTTTGGGGAAAAAAATTTTGGGGGGGTTTTGGTTTTGGTTTTTTTTTTTTTTTAAAAAAAAAAAAAATTTTTTTTTTTTTTCCTTTTTTAAAATTTAAAAAAAAAAATTTTAAAAATTATTTCTTTTCCCCCCAAAAACCTTATAGATAAAGAAATTAATTTTTGTGCTTTTTTTTCAGTTAGGAAAATGAGGCACAGCTCAGTACATCGCTTTAGTTTTTTGTTAATTTACTCTTTGCAGCCCCCTGGACTGCAGCCCCACCAGGGCTTCAAATGTCCATTACCAACTCCCCGGAAACCCTTGGGTCAAAAAATCATGTCTTCGGGGGGAAGGGGTTAAATTGGGTGCCCTCCCCAAAAACCCCCAAACCTTTGGGGCTTCCCCCTTTTCCTCCTTTTTAATCTTTTTCCCAGGGATCAGGGGTCCTTTTTTCCAAGTTTATGCCCCGTTCTTTGCATGAGGTGGCCAAAAAATATTTGGGGGTTCAGCCAAAACAAACGTCCCTTTCCCAAAAGAACATCAGGGAGATTTCCTTTAGGGGCTGAATGGTTTGATTCCTTTTCAAAAATCCAAAGGAAACCCCTTTTAAAGGGTTTTTCTCCCAGCAGCCCCAGTTCAAATTTCTCAACAGGACGGGGCTTTAAAAAAATTTTTATTCAAGGTAAGGGGGGGGGCCCCTTTGCGTTTACCTTTATGGGAAATAAACATTTGGGGGATGGGGGAAAATTTGATACAAAAAACAGCCAGTGTGGGGGGGAAAGGGAGACCCCGGGGGGGAAGGTTTCTTTTTTTTGACCATTGGATTCCAAAAATTACGGGGGGAAGGGGAAAGCCCTTTGTTAAAGAGAGGGGGGGGGGTGAAAGGGTTTCTAATCGGGGTCTGCCCCTTTGCAACCCATGGACTTGGGGCCCTCCAAAGGGTTTCCGGGGGTGGGGGGGTTCCCCCAGGAAAGGGAAAAATTACTTTTGGGGGAGGGGGGGGTTGGGGCCAATTTTCCCTTTTCCTTCCAGGGGAAAATTTTCCCCACCCGGGGGCTGAACCCCGGGCTCCTGCACTTTTCAGGGGAGAAAGCTTTTTCCCCGGGGTTTTTTGAATTTTTAAGTCAGTAGTTTTTTTTCCCGGGTTTTTTTTCGGGAAGAAATTGTTTCTTTAACAAAAAACAAAACCCACATGCGGCGGTTTTAAAGGTGGAATAGTTTTTAAAATTTAACCTCAGGAATATTGTTTTTCTTTTAGTAACCCGGGTTTAGATCGTTTGGGACTTCGGGGGACTTTTAGGTTGGTTTGTAAATTGAAAAGGGTAAATAGAAAATCAGAAGTTCTAGAAGAGGGAAACCTGAAAATCCTATAGAGAGTTTTCATTTCAATAATGGATATAATTATTGCTAAAGGATAGTTTCTGCTCAGCCAAACAAAGCTTTCATTTACTACTTGTACTTCTCTTTGCTGAACTCCAACTTCTCCCTCAGAATTGTGAATGTGATCCCAGATGGGAAAAAGAAATACAGCTGTTAGAACAAAATCCAAATACGACTAAATGAAATATGCTGTATACCTACCAGACTCAGGAGTGATTTCAGAATCCAGTTCTTATCTCTTCATCACAAGACCCCAAATGCCACCAGTGAGAGGGGAGTATAGCTTCAGTAAATAAAGATTCAACTTGACAGTACAGTTACTAACAAGTGTTGGGGAGACCAGCCTACTGAGAAAAGGAAAGTTTTCATGGGCTCTAAAGAAAGGTTATGAGAAGGAGAGGGAAGCAAGAGTAAGAGGTGAGCAGAATGTGGAGCGATGGGGAAAGGCAGCCTTGGGGAGAATACTGAATGGAGGTTGCTAATATTAATAAATGCAGAGGATTTGGAGACTGAATGAGGTGAAAGCTGACATAAAGGTGGGCTATGAAAGATGGAAGGAATTTATCCAAAGCAAAGTGGTCTAATGTAGTAGTACCCATGAACCGAGCTGCTGCATCCAGAGAGGCTGAGGGTTTGCATATTTGATGTAGCAAAGTGGAAAACTATCTCCCTCAAAATCAGACAGGCTTTGTGCGAGGCTATGGACAGTTTGTTGCAGAATTGGGTAGACCCTGATATAAAAGGACAATCTCATGGAGAATGTTTGTTGGCCAGTCCCCACCTCAGCCCTCTGGGTAGAAAAAAAATTTAATTGGCTGCATCCTGATAAAACTCCAAACACTACATGATATCATCAATGCAGCAACTGGGGAAGAATGTACACTCTGTACTAGAGGACACTGCTGAGTCCCACAATGCCCGAGACCCTGTAGCAGGTATAGAAAAAATAATTGCTGCATCAGGCTAGCTTCTGGGACTTCCATTACTACCAACTAACACATGCTATGCGGTAGTGGACAGAATTCACTTAACATCCCTAGTTTACAATGAGCACGATACTGGGCTTTGCCAGTAGAGGGCGTCGGAGGGACATTTCAAGAGAAAAGGAGTTAGTTCCAGGCTGCTTCTGGCAGCTGTCAGGGGTGTGGTGTACCATGGGTCAGCGGTCAGCGGTGTAGACTCCAGGATGTATAGGGGAGAGGCATGTGGATCGGTGACTCCGAATGGGCACGGGATGTGAAAATAGGTGGACAGAAAGATGCTGTAGTGGCAATGATGGAGGCTGTGCGTGGGCAGGACAACACAGACTTGCCCTCAGGAAGGCTGACCCGGCTACAGCTACTGCTGAATGTGTAAACTGCTGATGGCAAAGATCCATGCTGAGCTCCGAATATGGTGCCATTCCTTGGCAGGACGAGCCACCCACCTGTGGGCATATGGATTACCCCGGACCTCTTCTCCCACTGTTGTTTTAATTGCTAAGTCATGTCTGACTCTTTGTGACCCCATGGACTGTGGCCTGCCAGGCTCCTCTGTCCATGGGATTCTCCAGGCAAGAATGCTGGAGTGGGCTGCTGCTTCCTCCTCCAGGGGATTTTCCCAACCCAGGGATTGAATGAGCGTCTCCTGCATTGGCAGGTAGATTCTTTACCACAGAGCCACCTGGGAAACCCTTCTTTTCCCATAGAGGGAACAAATATTTGTCCACACTGAAGTAGACATATATTCTGGAAATGGGTTTGTCATCCCTGCCGGTAAAGCTTCTGCCAGCACCACCATCCCTGGATTCACAGAAAGCCTTACCTGACATATGGCAATCCAACCCTGCATCTCATCAGGGAACTCGTCTCCCAGCAAGGAAGTGCAGCCGTGACCTTGTATCCATGGAAATAACTGGTTTTATGACACCCTCCATTACCCCACAAGCACCTGTCATGATTGAGAGGTGAAATGGCTTACTGAAGACTCTCAGTGTTAACTGGGAGCAAGCACCTTACTAGAATGGGATTCAGCCTCCCGGGATGCAGTTTATGTTTGAAATCACAGATCGTCATGTGTCCGCCATACCCAGAACATATAAGTCCAGGAATTAAGGAGCGGGAGAGGCAGTGGGAATGGTTCCTGTTACTATTACACCCAATACCGCACTTCCCGCATTTTTGTTTTCCACGCTAGGAATTTTGAGCTCTACTGTCTTGGAGATATTAGTTCCCAAGGAGAGGATGCTTCTTCCCGGGGCCACACAAATGGCTTCAGGGAACTGGAGGTGGAAAGTGCCAACTGACCATTTTGATCTTGTGTCACTGAACAAATGGGTGTAAAGAGGGGTTCATCTACTAACTGGGGTGGTTGATCTTGATTACTAAGGAGAAATCAGTTTGCTGCTACATCATGGAGGAAAGCAAGACTGTGTCAAATAAAAAAAAAAACACCTGACCGAGGTCAGGAGAGACCGAGGTAAGGAGGAGGCTACTGCAATAAGGAACAGGAGATATGCAAGTGCCTCAAAGGGCAGGCGGAAAGTGTTTTTCTTTTATAGGAACAAGGAACTCAGGCTAGAAAGAACTGATGTGGGGGAGTGGGATGAACCTGGGGCATAATCAGGCAGTTAATCAAGGAATATCTTTCTTGCTGGTCAGCCAATTCTCAGGAGGGGTTGTGAAGGAGGGGCCGTTACGCATTCTGAGGCTGGAAGCAAGTCAAAGTTCAGGGATGTGTGTGGAGGAGAGAAGCTTGACTAATGTCTGGTCAAGCCAAACTAGCCAATATTATGTCCAGCTTGGCTAATGGAAATAAATGTGCATATGTGAGAGAGGGCAACAGGCAGGAAGGCCAGGGGTCTCCAAACGGAGGAAATAGGCTGCAAGGGTCAGGCATTTTATCTCTCTTAAGCAGCAGGAGGAAACAAACTAGCGATATTTTTTTCCTTCTCTATACAAATTTAAAAGAGGTTTCTCTTAAAATACTGTGTTGCCATGACACCTGGTTTCACCTGAAGTTAACTATTCTCAAACTTTGAGTTAACCAATGCATTTTTCTTATGGAAATGTTTGTCTTAAGCTATGTTAATGTACTGTGAATTTACCCCAAACACTGTCTTCCGCCTAATGGCTCAGAACCTACTTGACAAACCAGTATGGTATCCTCAGACATTGTTCCCCTAATCCATGTAAATGAAGCTATTTGCATGATCTGCCTTTCTGCAAATTCAAGTCAATGGTTTTATGACCCGGAATGTCGGAATGTCCGGTGCCCAGATTATTCGAAAATACATCTTATGGATGAGGGGTCTGGTGCCATTCTGAGTTTAAGACATTCCTTTCTTACATTAACAAACTGCTAGTGAGTATACAACATCCAGCTGAAGACTAGCAGGGGGGTGCTCTTTCTGCCCCCTTCTGATGCCTATGTCAGAAGCTTTCTCTATTTCCTTTATACTTTAATAAAACTTTATCACACCAAAGCTCTGAGCGATCCAGCCTCGTCTCTGGCCCAGGATTGAATTCTTTTCCTCCAGAGGCCAAGAATCCCGGCCGTTTTTCTGTGGCTCAGCAACAACCTTTCATATGTTTGTGTGTGTGTGTGTGTGTGTGTGTGCGCACCTATGTGTGTGAGTGCGTGCTAAGTTGCTTCAGTGGTGTCTGACTCTGTGTGACCCTATGGACTGTAGCCTGCCAGGCTCCTCTGCCCATGGTATTTTTTAAGCATGAATACTGGAGTGGGTTGCCATGGCCTCCTCTAGGGCATCTTCCTGACCCAGGGATCAAACCCACATCTGTTACATCTGCATTTGCAAGTGGGTTCTTTACCACTAGCGCCACCTGGGAAGCCCATAGAAACAAATAGTTCAGTTCAATTAATGAGACAGAGAACGGGAATTGGGAGGGTCTGTGTCTGGCCTTGTCATAGGTAAAGAAGGGGGCCAGCTCAGGTCTTACCTACATCCTATGGGAATAGACATTCTTTACAATAAGCCATTTCCTGGAACACAAAAGGGTTGGGGGATTTCTTTCTCTTTTTTCCAGCTTTATTGAAATGAAATTGACATTAAACATTGTATAAGTTTATAAAGTGTACAACATTTTGATTTGGCGCACCTATATATTGCAAAATGATGACACCACAGCTTTAGCCAACTCCTCTATCCTGTCACATAATTACCAATTCTTTTTTTTTTAAGATTTATTGATTTATTCTTTACCAACTGACCCTGATGCTGGGAAGGATTGGGGGCAGGAGGAGAAGGGGACAACAGAGGATGAGACGGCTGGATGGCATCACTGACTCGATGGACATGAGTTTGGGTAAACTCCAGGAGTTGGTGATGGACAGGGAGGCCTGGCATGCTGCGATTCATGGGGTCACAAAGGGTCAGACACCACTGAACAACTGAAGTGAAGTGAAGTGAAGTCGCTCAGTTGTGTCTGACTCTTTGCAACCCCATGGACTGTAGCCTACCAGGCTCCTCCGTCCATGGGATTTTCCAGGCAAGAGTACTGGAGTGGGTTGCCATTTCCTTCTCCAAAGGATCTTCCCAACCCAGGGATCGAACCTGGGACTCCCGCATTGTAGTCAGATGCTTTACCATCTGAGCCACAAGGGAGTGAACTGAACTGAACTGATTGATTTATTTGGCTGTGGTGAGTCACTTCATATAAGAATGAGACAATCCACATGTTATGCCATTGTTACGGCCATTTCTTCACTTGAGATGCCCCTTTCTCCACATAATTGAATTCTGTGCAACTTTCAAGGCTCAGTTCAACTGCCATGTATGTCTTTAAATTTTTTCTAATCAGCCCAGACAATAGGAATCCAGCTTCTCTGGAATTCTTTCCCTCTCAAAGTCTAGTTGTTCTTTTTTGTGCTGTGGGTTTTATCAGTTACATGTTCATATATACATCCCAGACTCAAAGAATTATGAGTTGACTGAGTTGATTGATTACAGTCAGGTCTAGATTGATATCACTGGGAATGAATGAAGAGGAAGAGACAGAGGATTGGTTGAATATGTGGTGGTTGAGGGAGAAGGTTGATGCTACTATTTCAAGGTTGGTAGCCTCACTGACAGAAATAAATCAAGTCCTCTCTTTTGAGGTAGATTATCCACCTTTTGTTGGCTAGTATAGAAGAAGTACTCAGTTAATCCTCAGTCCTTGCAATGAACACCCAGGACTGATCTCCTTTAGGATGGACTGGTTGAAATATGTAAATGAATCAGCAGGACTTGTATCCCAATAATGTTTTATTTACAAAAATAGATATCAAGCCATGTTTAGCCCAGACTATGGTCCACTGAACTCTGGTTTATAGTCTTGCTTTATGACATTCCACCGTTCCTAAAATCTAACACAAAATCAGTGGCCATTTCATCTATCCATCTACTTATCTATCAACCCATCTATCCATCTATGTTGCATTTCAACGACAGGAAATTTTGTGATGTGCAAGGAAAATTGCAAGGAAGAGGCAAGGAAGTATGCTTTTCCACTGAGAATCTTGGTTGTGAATGTTATAAGTGCTATCCTTCCTTCCAGAAGCTTCAGGGGTTGGTGACCTCTAGATGTAGAATTAGAACAGGGAAATAGGAGTAGCTGTCAGATTCCATTCTTGGAAACCTGCTCGTTTTATGCAGTTAAGTTTTATGCTGCAAAAGCAATTTAACAAATTTATGGGTACCGAGGGGGGAATGTGGTGGGGAGAGGGGTGGAATAAATAATGAACTTGGGATGAACATACACACACTACTACCTAGAAGATAAACCAACAGGGACCTACTGTATAGCACAGGGTACTATACTCAATATTCTGTAATAACCCATATGAGAAAAGAATCTAAAAAGGATGAACATCTATATACATATATATATAAGTGCATCACTCTGCTGTACATGTGAAGCTAAAGTGAAAGTGTTAGTCGCTCACAAGGAGGGCTAACGCCGATGGCCAGCAACTCCCTCTGCAAAGGGACAGAGGCTACTGGAGAAGCAGGAGGCCCGCAGTGTGGCTTTCTGTTGGGGGGCTGGGCATCAGGCCCGTGGAATCCAAACCTGGGAAAAGCACGTGATCAAAGGCATTCAGAGCACATGGGATCCAGGTGCGGACAGCAGCTAGTCATCTCCAGGGTGGGCCAGGCCAGAACTGGGAAGTCTCAGGGACCTTACACTCTGGTTCCATGGCTGGGTTTGTGAACCTCCTAGATTCTCTCACATCACAGCTCACAGTGCTAACCCCCGTCGACAACTGGAAATAGCAAGAGAACCCCTTTCACTTGCTGTGTACCTCATGCACTCTCTACTGAGAAAGCTCAACTTGTGTTTACTGTAAAGGAGAAATGCCCTAAGGAATTCTGCCCGCTGTCACAGATCATGTACTGAAGGGTGAATCGGGCTGAGGCAGTGCGTTAACCGGCACAGCCCATGTCCTCAGTTGCTCAACTTCCCTATGTGCCCCTATGTACGTTGGAACTTTTTAGAGCAGCAGAATAATCCCATGTTTCTACCTAATAGATATGGTAATCCTTTTATGTGTTCACCATTCTCCCCAAATTAGATGACTCAGTCCCAAGTCATTGCATCCATCGTGGGATCTGTTAATTATCCCTCCAATTCAGTCAGGCAGTCATTGAATATTCTGTTGTACCTTTGAAAACTAAGTTGTAAAATTAACTTCCAATAACTTGTATATAAAATTAAAAATAAGAAGCAGGATAGAGAAAAAGAAAATGGTTGAGTATATACAAACAGACACACTCATATAATAGACATAGAGAAAATATGCAAAGCTACTATAGACCTTGTTTCTGTAACTGGTCTCAAGATTTTTGCTTAATTACTGATTACAATTTTACTTCATCCTTGGTTAAAATCTCAGATGCTTTGGGTTCTTCACCTGGTGGTGTTACTAAAACCACCCCCCCCGGGGTCTGTGTCCTGAATCGTTCTACTCTTTGTTGTTATGTTTTCCATTACCTTCTACTATTGTGCGGTGGCAAGAGTAAGGGTCCCCCAAAGATGTCCACATTCTAATGCTTAGAACCTGTGACAATACTGTTAGGAGACAAATGGGAATTAAGGATGCTAATTGGCTGATCTTCAGATAGGGAGATTATCTTGAATTATCTCGGCTTAGTCTCACCATGGTTCTTAAAAGTGGAAAATGAAGGCAGGCGAACCAGAGATGGCAGTGTGAGGACTCAGTGCTGCATTGTGGGCTGTGAAGGTGGAGGAATGAAGCCATGAGCCAAGAAATGTGGGTAGCCTCCAGAAGCAGGGAAAGAAGACTGTCCCCCTTAGAGGATCTGGAAGGAGTGTAGACCTGCTAACATCTTGATTTTAGCCCAGTGATGCCCCTCTTGGACTCCTGACTGCCAGAATTCTAAGATAATAAATTTGTGTTGCTTTAAGCCGTTTAATTTTGTAGTAATTTAAATTTTTTTTAAATTTTATTTTTAGCTGTGCTGGGTCTTCGTTGCTACATTTTTCTCTAGTTGTAGGGAGCAGGAGCTACTCTTCTCTTATTGTGGAACACGGGTTCTAGAACACAGGCTCAATGATTGTGGCACACAGGCTTAGTTGCTCCACAGCACGTGGGATCTTCCTGGACCAGGGATCGAACTCATGTCCCTTGCTTTGGCAGGCAGATTCCTTACCACTGCACTACCAGGGAGGCCCTCTGGTTAATTTTTTAAAGAGGCAGTAGAAAACTAATACAGAGTGTCAAAGTTTTTCTATCCACAGATTATCCAGAAATCTGACCTGTAAAATAGAGAACCAATTAAAATCCATAATAAGTAGTCACTGAGTCACTTAAGAATTTTCAATTTTTATTTTAAGTAACAATGTAACAGGTAAACAGTATACAGCCACTCATTGCGCACCAATTATTTCTTCTCACAGAACAGTGATGGATTCCACCCAAACTATCCGTCCCAGAGGACAGAGCCTTCCTCTCATGGATACCAGAACCTTCTTCACCTTTCGATTTGTCCTGCATTTGGAAGTGCAACAAGCTGAAGAGCAGCATACGCAGAATGTACAATACTCTATACTCCACACCAAAAAATTTTAATCTCTTACAACTACTAGCATCTTCATTCTCCTTTCAAAAGAAAATAACTTTCCCTCACTCTTTCCAAAACTCTTGCTTTGATGCCAACGAAACTAGGTTAAGCTTTAACTATTTTACTAGAAGCAAAAAATCTGAAATTGGGAAAACAGAGTGTCACTCTCTTCCTCTAAATCTAATTCCAAACTCAACCTTCAACTGCTCCAGCTGCTGAGGTGCTACACAAGTTGAACAAATCTCTCATTATTGTGTCTTCAACACCTTCCACAGAGATAATTGACTCAACCTAGGAAACATCCCCCTGCCAACCTCAGCAATCTATAGCTTCCATTCAGACCTCTTTTTAGACAAACTGTGTTCTGAACAAACTTATTTTCCCAAACTTTAGAATCTGGTTTTTCTCTCAGAGGGCAGTTTTAAACTTTCTCACACCAATGAATTCTCATTCACCTCTTTTAAGGCCCTCCAGGATGAACAGCATCAACATGCTCTTGGATTAATATAGCCATACTAGAACCATACCCCATCCACAAGGGGGACTCACCCATGTTGGAAAAGGTGGGACTGAAAGTTCAATCCTTTTATATGATGTGAGAAAGTCTCTTAGTACAAATCACTTGTTAATAGCAAAGGTACAAGGCATTACACATTCACTGCCTCAAAGACAGCAAAAGGCTAAGTTACACAGATGGCGCGAGCTTAATATCAGAATTACTAAATACCTGAATTACATGGCACTTCAACAGAATATGACCACCTCAGGATCCATGAAGCTTTTACCCAGAAGCAGATCATATCCAGGCACAGGTTTTTTGACACTGTTATCAAATCAGTAACAAGACTTTGAAATCCTACAAGTACACTTTAAAGCATGTATGGTTTCCTCATTGAAGGAATCGGGCCACCATACTATAAGGTTTAAGTAAGTTAAAGAAATCTGGAATTAGTCTTATAAAGTTGAGTGAAGCTTGGTCAAGACTTCAGGTCAAGTTTTGGTCATCAATGTTCCTTTTAGGCAGTACAAGTGTCCCTCTGAAGAAAGTGGCATGGTGGTCCAAGACAACCAAGAACACTTTGCCAGCAGACAAACAGGAAAACGTGTTCAATTTCTTGAGGGCAAATCAACTTCTCCATTCTCAGGGTTTAAGCTTGATGGTATACAGCCCTTTGGGCATGAAGGAAAAGTGAAGCAAACAATTTGTAGACTTGATATGGTGTTCAGTCTCATCTATGTACACCCAAGAGGATTCATAAACTACAGGCTTCATTTAGTATTTATTGCCAGGACCCTAGCAACTATTGTTTTATTGCCAGGACTTCAGCAACTGGTTTTTTCATTTGTTTTGCTAAGACTTCAGAAACTGCTTTTTCCCATCAAACTGCTGAATCTGATCAGCAGAAGAGTAATTTTGTGTCTTTTGATGTTAATATTAATACACTTACAAAGGAAAGGTATGAATGAATATAAGAAAAAATGTGATCAAACTCCTTTACAAAATATAAACAATTCAAATATACAACAGGAAAATACACCAAGATACTCTATCAGGGTTAGAACAAAGATTTATTTTCAAGTAAGTGTTTCTCTTGAACTTTGGTCCCTCACAAAGTCATAGGCATCAGTGATATAATGGCCTGAATTTAGGCTCTTCCCAAGATGGCTGAGAACACCAATGAGCTGATAGGCCTGACGATCTTCCATCTCAGCTTCTCCTTTTGGTTTCTTGGATGAAGCTTCTGTCCTCCCTGTACCTAAAGAGTCCCTGTTTTCAGACTTTTTCTTGTGACCTGATGCACCCGGGGAATCCACCTTGGTTCCCTGGACGCCTGATTCAATTGGTCTTTTGAGTTTCTCTGTGCACTCTTTCTTTCGAGTCTTTGGCTTTGGAAAGCTTTGAAGCAGTGCCAGCCAAAGGGCTTGTTCATAGATTTTCATCTTTTCTTTATCTGCGGTCTGTTCAGCCACTGGGGAAAATTCTTCTGAAATGTTGGCTTTTTCATCTTTATCTTCGGTGGTCTTAGCCACAACCTCAAAATCTAGAAATGTATTGATTCTCTTATCATCCTCTAGTTTTGGATTTTCAGGCACTTTCTGACATATATCTGGGTCTCTGATGGTTATATCTCTCAGAGAAAATGAGCCGTCTTCCATATTCATCACTAAGGTCACTGCTAACAGCTCTCTTGAAACGATTATTCCATCTTCTGAGTCTGCCAACGCAGACTCTAGTATCTTTAGTACAGAGCATTTTCCGGGGTCTTTTTGTTTCTTTTTTTCTGTTGAACCTTTATGATGAACATGATGTTTTTGTGGTTCGGACTCGTCGTCTGATATAATGTCTAAAGGCAAAGAACTCATGAATTTCGAGGCCATCTTTTCTGAAGGTTTCAACTTACTGACAGCTTCACAATTTATGTTTCGAAAGATTTTGAAAATTTTGAGATTTGTAAGATGTGCTTTCTTGTTTAAAGGAAATGGTGGTCTGGTATTTTCATCGCAATGGGGAGATATCTTTAAATTTTTGGAAATACTGACCTCTTGGTCATTCTTCTTTAAGGACCGAAACTCAAAAAAGCTATAGCGCTTGAGATGAACAATAAGGACCCTAGGTAGCCTACTGAATTGACACTTTATAAGAGATTTCCCGTGTTTACACTGCTCACATATATAGTCAAGATTTTCTGTTCCAAAGAAAAGATCTAAACTAGATTGAACAGAAAAGGGAAGTGCTTGCCGTCCTTGGGGAAGATTGATGGAGAGGTAATTACTCACCTCTGTCTTACGAACAACGTGCCCACAGGCTTTACAAGTAATAGAGTATAGCAACTCAAACTCGAAATTAGTGATGACAGGACAAAAGAGTGCTTGCTTGGCTTCACTGCCAACAATAAACGGTTGAGGTAAATTTTCTTTCTCAGGTTCAATTTTAGTCTTCCCAATTCTGTTTAATTTTTCCATGTTTTCTTTCATCTGACTTAAATAATGACCTAAAAACTCATGGGCATCATTCTGCTTGTTGTCAGCGAATATCTCTGCAACTGCTGAAATTTTTTTTTTAATATTCTCAAGTAACCTCTTCTTGATATTTATGTTATAAATATCCTGCAAAACAAACATCTGTGCCAAGCTCAAGCTAAGTGGATCAGCGGGAATTTTACACCATGGGAAACACCGATTGAGTACATCATCAGCAAATGATGGAATCAAACATAAAGACTGTAGAACTGCATTCATGTAACAGGTGTTTCCCAAATTGGGGAGGCCTTGCCATAGTTTCTCCGGGTAGTAGTCAAAAGTCAGCTTGAGTCTCTCCCAAAACAGGTCATTCTTATCATACTTTGTTTTTGACAGAAATGTGAAATATATATTCTCAGATAGTTTTTGGAAAAGATCAGTGCCATGTAGGTAAGGAGTGATCTGAAATAAAAATTCTAAATCTAATTTCTTCTGTTTTAACCCTTTTAACTTCAATTCTTTCTTCTCACTGTGGGTTACATATCTCAATGGATGGGACTTGGATTGCCTCTTTCTCACAGAGCTACTCTCTTTTTGGAAATCCGATGAGGGCTTCTTCCTCCTCTTCCCATATTCATCTTCTAATAACTGTTCATAGGTAGATGTTAATTCTGATGCAGATGAAGGTGTCCTGCTTTTTTCTTCTTTCTCAAAAGATTGACTGTCTGACTTCTTACCCACTTTTTGAAATGAAATTTCATCAACTGTCTTCTGTACTGTTGTGCTGGCAAAGACACTGCTATCCACATCAGGTCTTATGGGTGGTGAAAGATGTTTTTGACGGACTCTATCCAGGAATCCCTTCAATTTTTTGACATCTGTAGAGGATATTTTTTCCATAAAAAAGAAGCTATTATTTTGGAAAGTTAAATGCAGGTGATTCGTTTTTTCTCCACAGGATCTAACGACCGTGCTTTTAATATTATCATTTAGTTGAAAACTTGTGGTTTCTCCACTAGTGAAATACACCACCAATCTAGTTTTCTTCTTTTTTTCCGCTGCTTCAACGACTGCTTCCTTTGACTTAGACATCCCATTCTTCCTGTTCCATATTTTGACAAAACCATGTGCTATTACAGGACCCATGTTTTCTTTACAAATAAAATACACCTATCTTGAATTACTAACAATCTTAAAGTTCCAATATGTTGGCAAGTTCACCTCTGGAGATAACACCAAAGAAATAGTTCTTTAGTTCTCTATATAGAATGATCCTGTTTCAAGTGTTAGTTTTATCCTAGAGCCTCTTCGGGCTCTGTATAATCCAGCTCTTTAGTAATAAAATCAGTATGCTTCAAGAGCTATCCACAGTTGCTTGAGGGCAGAGTCTTGATTCCCAAAGCAAGGCCTCTATGGAAAGAAAGTCAAGAAAAATTATTTAAGCTATCAGAGAAATGCTTGGATAGAATTCAAACCTTACTCTCTCACACTAAATCTCTTTTCCACTGCAATACTAGATTCTATCCTGATTAATTACCACACTTCAACTGAAATCATTAAACACTTGGAAGACTTTCAGTACATAGCTGAAGGACACAATGAACAGTGTCTCAAGTGTATGTGTATGATATGCTAATCCCCCTGTCACAGAATGACCCCACAGGCCAACCACAATAAGTGAATAAGAAAGTGGGAGGCCCTATGCAGCCCTCAACCTAACAACAGATGGACAGTTGAACCTACTTCCTTCCAAATCCTGTTATGTTCCTTTCTTTCATGTAGCACCAGACATTCTACCCCATGTAGGGTGGGGGCCTAACCACCACTGCTTAAAGCAGGTATCAAAGAATTGGCTAACTCCACCTCTGGCCACAGGGTCCATATAACCTTAGCTAGCTCCCTGCACTCAAAACCAGCCGGGAAGGATTGCTGCTGCTGCTGCTACTGCTAAGTTGCTTCAGTGGTGTCCAACTCTGTGCGACCCCATAGACAGCAGCCCACCAGGCTCCGCCGTCCCTGGGATTCTCCAGGCAAGAATACTGGAATGGGTTGCCATTTCCTTCTCCAGTGTGTGAACAGGAAAAGTGAAAGTGAAGTTGCTCAGTCATGTCCAACTCTTGGTGACCCCATGGACTGCAGCCTACCAGGCTCCTCCGTCCATGGGATTTTCCAGGCAACAGTACTGGAGTGGGGTGCCATTGCATGTACTTAAATCACTCAAAATTTTAAATTTCTGAATAACCCTGTAGTGAACCGATCTGAATTAATGAATAGCTCAGCACTTAGCACTACAAATGTTTTTATCAGAAAGCATATATCCAAGAATTGATTGGAAATTATGTTTTCTCCCTACATAGTTAAATATAATTCCTGAATCTTGTCTATGTTATTAACTTGCTCAACAAACTCTATCTTTATGAATAATACTAAATGAAACTTCTACTTGATTTCTATCCAAATTACCAAAAACTCAAAACTGGTGAAGCATACATTAATGAGATTTTTGTTTTATCAAGTATTTTATCTATCAACCTATGTTTAGTAAAGTAGGGATTGCACTCATTCACATAAAAAAAGTGCATACGAATCCAACTGAGAATGATTATGTTTATCATGGTGGAAATGGGGCCATAAAAACTTTGAAACACAACTGCAAATTCAAGTGTTTGTATTATTTATAGCTCACTGTCCTACTATTGGTACTAAGTAAGAGTTTAAACTATTCCTCTCCACAGAAAGTCTTAATTGCTCCTATTTCAACCACTTGAGAGAAACTACAACCTCAGAACCACTTCTAGTTTGCATTTAAAAATGCTGTGATCCCAGTTGATCTGTATTTATCAAAAATGGTTATCCATTCTTTCAAATGATAGCCAAGATAATCTAGACTCTCATGGCATTTCCACTCTCTGCTTTCAGAGATGTGTTTCCAAAACAATGGCTCTACTTGTCATACCTTCTTCCCAGTTCAACTTGCTTCCATTTCATTCCCAAATAAAGGAGGCTTCTTTGAGCCCACAGAGTACTGGAAATGAAGATTAAGGACTGTGTTGCTGATACACAGTTTAATGGTCACTGCTCACTTCCTAGCACGTCTTTAGCTTAAATCTCCTTTCTTGATTCTGCCTCATCAGTTCAGTTCAGTCGTTCAGTCGTGTCCGCCTCTTTGTGACCCCATGAATCACAGCACGCCAGGCCTCCCTGTCCATCACCAACTCCCGGAGTTTACACAAACTCATCTCCATTGAGTCGGTGATGCCATCCAGCCATCTCATCCTCTGTCGTCCCCTTCTCCTCCTGCCCCCAATCCTTCCCAGCATCAAGGTCTTTTCCAATGAGTCAACTCTTCACATGAGGTGGCCAAAGTATTGGGAGTTTCAGCCTCATCACTCAAAGGCTTTTAGGGTTTCCTTTGATTGGCAGGTTTGGGGGAAGATTTTAAACTAAAATATAACAATTCTTTAAAACTCATCTGGAGAGAACTTTGTGACTATTCTATACAGCCTAAAGTAAATTTCAGCAGTATGATACTCTTCCTCCTTTGCCAGCCCCTTACCAAATTCAAAACATGTGAATGACAACTACATTTAAAAGTTATGAAAGTCAAGGTGCTTTTCTCTCATTTTTGTCTACAAACTCAGTACATTAAGTTTGATTAACCACCTACTAGTGCAACACAGTGGGCTAGCTGCTGATCTCAAAGTATAGCCAGAAACTCATAAAGTTGCACTACTCCTATCATATTTGGAGACATGGCCTACAGTGTTAAGAACTTGATCCTAAGGTAGAAATACTCCAGGTAGAAATGTCTGCTTTGTTGTTATTCTACTAATTCACTTTACATTGATCTTCTTGGTCACTGAATATTTGCTAAGCACCTGCCTTATGCTGATTATGAACTCCTGAGTGTCTGCTTCTTGCCAAGTATTGTGGTCAGTGTTCTCAGGGGCAAAAGGATGTGAGCACTCACTGTCCCTAAACATCTTAGACTCCAAACATCATTGTGTAAACATTACAGTTAAAGGGGCCTTGCTTCCAGTGGGAGAATCTGGGAAAATATCCTTTCATTAACATTTTCTTGAGCTTAACCCATACCACAGGTGGGAGCTGTATTTTGTAAAAGAGAAGATCACCTGGACTGAGATTTCTCAAGCCCTACCCACAACTCTGCAAAATGATGAGTCTTAACCTAATGTTTTGCAGAGCAAATAAGAAATTAGTCCTTGGGAAGAATGCCTGCAAACTTGAGAACCTGGAAACCCAGGTGATTCATTCTATAGTAAGATAATGCGATGAGGACTTGTGAGGCTTTTGGAGTATTTACCCTCTGTATCCCTTATTCCCACCATTTGTGCTGTCATTATTTCAAGAATTCCAAGTGAGAGAACAAAGGCAAACCTAGCATATGGGGAGAAATCCTGCCCAGTTACTCAAGCAAGACTTACTGGGTAGTAATGATGCAGGAGCCAGAGGTGGTATGCTAGGCACTGAATGCAGTAAGTAGAAAAGATAGGGCCGGGTATTACCTGAGGTTTCCAGTAATTCCTAGGTATCTCCACAAAGCCCAAACAAGAGCTTGAAAAACCCAACAACTTCAACTCACACTTATTTTAAACTAAACATAGCTTAGTGTCCTAGGATAAGCCAAATACACTATCAGGGCCATTAAGATAACTGAAAAATGATCATCTTTTCCCTTTGAGGACTCTATGCTATAAGACTATGATTCTAGGTAGAATATACTTAATAAGCACATTGAATTTCCCAAGACAGTGCAAAATAAAAGGTATTTTCCCTACCAATTAGATGACATGTTTTAATCTGGGCTTAGAAACTATGGTCACCATACAAAAAATGTGGTTATGAATATGTTGGTTTTGGCAAATGGGAAGAGGGGATTTTCAAAACCCAATAGGCATTCATTATTCATTCATTCCTGAAACACAATTGTATGGCACACTAGCAAGCACTGTATTAAGCACTAGCTATAGAAGAATGAAAAAACCCAAGATTTCATAAAACTTTCATTCTAGTAGAGGGATAATAATCTACAAACATAAAATATATAGAATACCAGATGGTGGTAACTGTCAAAGAATACATAAAGTTAAGAGGACAGGGTGTGCCCCAGGCTTGATGGGGATGTACTTGCTGCCTTCCCTAGAGTGGCCGGAGAAGGCCGGACTGATAAGGATGACATCACATAGCAAGGCCTTGAAGGAAGTGAGGAAGCAAACACTTAGATGCAGGGTGCTCCAGGCAGGAGGAAGAATAAGTAACAAGGCCCTCAGGTGTGCTTAACAGGTTATAAACAGAAAGCAGATCAGCATGGCTGGAGATCAGTGAAGAAACTTCAAGATAGAAGAGAAAGAAGGTGCGAACGTTTTGTAAACAAGCAAACCAAGAGAGTGAATGGGCTGGTAAACTTGCTGAGCAGCACAAAGGGTCCACTTCAGGCTAGTGGTCATGAATTTACAGCGAAATCAATGGGTGTGTTTGAGTTTTTCTGCAGCTATACCGAGCTGCCCGGCTGCCATGGTGCAGATGTGTAATAGGTGACAGAGCTATGAATTTAACTTTGCTCAAGATTTTGCCATTAATAACCAAGTAAGAAGGAAATGACCAACCTAGACAGCATATTAAAAAGCAGAGACATTACTTTGCCAACAAAGGTCCGTCTAGTCAAGGCTATGGTTTTTCCAGTAGTCATGTATGGATGTGAGAGTTGGACTATAAAGAAAGCTGAGCGCTGAAGAGTTGATGCTTTTGAACTGTGGTGTTGGAGAAGACTCTTGAGAGTCCCTTGGACTGCAAGGAGATCCAACCAGTCCATCCTAACTAAAGGAAATCAGTCCTGAATATTCATTGGAAGGACTGATGTTGAAGCTGAAACTCCAATACTTTGGCCACCTGATGCGAAGAGCTGACTCATTTGAAAAGACCCTGATGTTGGGAAAGATTGAAGGCGGGAGAAGGGGATGACAGAGGATAAGATGGTTGGATGGCATCACCGACTCAATGGACATGAGTTTGAGCAAGCTCCTGTAGTAGGTGATGGACAGGGAGGCCTGGCATGGTGCAGTCCATGGGCTCACAAAGAGTCGGACACGACTGATTGACTGAACTGAACTGAAGAAGGAAAAGTCAGGTGTCAGAAAGGAGTGATTATAAATATGGACTAGAAAGGGTGAAATGGGAGTGGAGAACAGAAACATGGAGAAATAGCCTAAATCTCAGGAGATATTGAGGGTGGAGCTGGGGATGGGGTAGAAGCATCAGGGGACCAGCAGTTCAGCTCCCACTTCTGTAGCTGTACTTCTGCCCCCTGCTTCTGAGCAGCTGTCAACTGCCTGTAGACTTCCTTCTCAAATTCTACTGCCTTCTTCCTTTCAGTTCTTCCATTCTTTCTCCCTTGGCCCCAAAGCTGGAAGTAACTAATGGGAATGGGGGTGGAGAGATGAAAGTTAGGAGTACGTGGACAGGGTTAGAGGCAGGCAGGATCAGATGGGGGAGGGGGAAAGGAAAAACATCCCCTCTCTTTTTTCAACTTCCCAAGTCTGGGTTAAAGGTCAACAAATCAAGAGGCGCACTGCCTCTAGGGCATTAGCAATTAAATCCTGTCATTATGTTTGGCCCCAGCTTCAGTGCACATGGCTTTTTAAAATGATTGGATCAGGGCAGACTGCTTCTTTCTCTGGTTTAAAGGTGCATTTCTGCACTCAGCAAATGTCCGAGTCATTGTATAGCAGAGAAATGCCATTATTTTGCCTCTTGACATACACTGCACATAAATCTCTCCATAGGAGGCCAGGACCAAAATGGGAAGGAATCTCCACTAGCAAATTGTTCCCATGAACTATTCAAGCTTTGAACCTTTTCTCAGAGACAGGTTTGGCAGAGCTTTTTTGTTGTTGTTTTTCATTCTTTTAAAATGATTATGTTAGTGCTATTAATAAGACATAGTTGATTAGGAAAACAGAATGCAGATTATTTTCCAGAAATTAAATATGATTTCATTAAGAAAGGGCTCTTTCATGAGAAAGTGCACTTGTTAAATTGAAGCCAGAATATTTGTTGGTACCTAGTCGAATCTAGACCTCAACTGTGTACAAGATGTGAAGATGAAGCAATAAAGCACTCCTGGCCTCAGACAGGTTGTAAGACAAATATACTGAAAAATGGCAGTTCAAGGAAAGCGTACTAAGTAAAATTCAGTTAGTGTTGGGCTTCCCTGGTGGCGCACACGGTGAAGAATCTGCCTGGAACGTGGGAGACTTAGGTTCGTTTTCTGGGTCAGAAAGATCACTTGGAGGAGGGCATGGCACCCCAACTCCAGTATTCTTGCCTGGAGAATCCTCATGGACAGAGAAGCCTGGTGGGCTACAGTCCACTGGGTCGCAAAGAGTCAGACATGATTGAAGTGACTAACATACACGCACTTTCAGTTATTGTTACGTAAGAGTTCATGGGTTTTCTGCCATCTCAGCTTCTTACGGCATTTCTTCTCTGCCTGCAGTTCGCACATAATCTCCCTATTTTTGTCTTAGTTCTACTCATCCTTTTAAGATTGAGTCCAAGTCTCAGTTCATTCAGAATGAGTGCTAGGGCTGAATTTTCATGCCTCAGAAACTCAAGAGCATTCACTTTTTTAAGACTGTCACTTAGCCTATGCTACCTTGCATGGCTGCTTCACATGAACTGACCACAAAGTTAACAGGTGCCAGAGAATGACAAGTGGGCATATTCGTCAACTGTACTCCAATTTATTTTCAGTCAGTGTGGAGTGAAACTGTCTTTCCCAAGGGAAATCATAAAGCTGGACAAGTAGGAGTCCTTTAAGGTTGGGATGAAAGAACTCTAACTTTCCTTAAGAAAACAGTGTCCAAAGTTTTAAAATGAGGGCCAGAAGGACAGGAAGGGGGTAAAATTAAATGGGCTGGAACTGTTACTGGAACATCAAGCTATCACATGGAGAGACCAGGTTAAATGAGACGGGAGACTGAACAAGTGAAAACTACAGTCTATAGAATTTCAAAGGTGCACACACTTAAATGAAGCAATTCTATTACGGTTTTGTCCTCAAGATATAATTGCAAAACTGTTACTCTTTGAAACAATCAGTATATTTAACTGAAATAACTTTTAAATGACCTATACAATGAGTTTCCCTCTTTTCTTGCAATTTTGGCAAAGATGCAAAATCAGTAAATAAAAAAAACACATTATATAAGAAATTGTTACACCTATGTAGAATATCAATTAGTTATCAAATATAATTTGAAGTAAGGAAAATCATTAAGAGTGAGCACTGTGGCATTTCCCCCACTTCCACATGGAAGTCAAGTGTGGCATAGGAACTAAGATTGGGGAATCACTTCCAAAAGAGATGTGTGGCTGCATCTCACACTCTGGTTGCACACTTATTAAGCAGCTAAAATGTTTAATTCCAAACTCATGTGCTAGAATGTGAGAGACTTGGGACTACTTGACATGTTTACTCTGGAGGGGGAAGGGCAAAGAAACCAGTGCCTGCTCAAGCTGAAAAGTCAGGATACAGAATGAAGTGACCCCAATCACAGGACAAGAGGAGGCCACAGTGAGAGCAAGTTCCACTTGCTCTATTTGGACATGAAACTAACTGTACAAGATTTGATGGACTAAGTGGCAGATAAGTGGACTACAACCTCATGAGGAAAATCATCCCAAACTGTTTGACAAAAAAAGGTGACCCTCCAGGTAAGAGGCTCTTGGGAACACTGCAGAAAAGTAGGAAGTGAGGAGAGAAATCACAGATTAGGTGGGTACCCTGGGTACCTTGGTTCTTTTCTGTGTACAACGAATAGCAAAGTCTCATCCCCAAAAAGCTTTAAGGAAGCACTTTTAGGATAATTAGTGGAGCGGATTCTGCTGAGGTGGATCAAGCAGGATGTTTTTGGTCTCACATGACACAAGGGGGAGCTACAGCATTTTCCTTTCTAAGGTAAGAGAGTGAAAGTGTTAGGCACTCAGTCCTGTCTGACTCTGTGACCCCATGGACTGTAGCCCGCCAGGTTCCTCTGTCCATGGAATTCTCCAGGCAAGAAAACTGGAATGGGTTGCCATTTCCTTCTCCAGGGGATCTTCCCGACCCAGGGATTGAACCTGGGTCTCCCACACTGCAGGCTGATTCCTTACCGACCGAGCCACTAGGGAAGACCCTTTTCTAAAGTAAGGAGAAGGAGGGCAGCAATTCCAACACATCTTCAGCTTGGTTATAGATAAATGTGACATTGTCAGGCCTAGGAAGAGCTATGAGGGAACTTTACAAAGCCACTTTTGGGGAAAACAAACTCAAAAATGTATTAGATGCCACAAGTGCTGGAATTAAAATCTCTCCTCATACCTTTAAAACACCCATCTGTCTTATCTGAAAGATCAGTTAGTTACCTGAACAGGAGAAATGCAAAGGTGCCTTAACTTGTCCACTGCTTTATTTTAACTTGTCTGTAAATAGTGTTAGGAATGGATTCCCAAAACCTAAGTCAAACCTCCAATCCTTCTGAAACAGCGATTCTCATTCATCTCCCTACTTAAGCAGTCCCTCATTCTGCATACCAGTTTTTTCCCTCTTTGCTGCCATTAACAAAAATGCCTGTGTGTGCATGTGTATGAGAGAGAGAACACTTCGAAACATCAAAGTAAGTGCTCCTGCTTCCAGTGTCTCTAACTAATTGTTTGAAAAAACAGAGCTCCTCTCTCAGCTTAGTCATCTTGAAGGGAAAAGGAACTCGCAAAGCTGAAATGAGAAAATGAGCAGCTGCTCTGGACTTGCATCCTTGCACAGCATCCCTAGAGTCCAACAAAGCACCTCATTCCTTCTTTCTCTGTTGATATTTTAGTGATGTTTATGTGGTGCTAATGGAAGCACTCCTCAAGTGAAAAAAGCAGAGCTAAGAAGCTCTGCTCCAAATGATGAGCTCATTTATAAAAAAGCACAGTCAAGAAAACATACCACCTTGCTTCAGAGGGCCTACAATCCTTCAAAATGTAATACTGAATCAGTGTGCTATACACCTGAAACTAACACATTATAAATCAACTGTACTCCAATTTAAAAAGGAGGGGGGCACTGAACTTGCTTTCATTTTCCATCCATAGGACTATGACTTTACTAACCCTGAATGAACTCTAAAGGAAGACATGACTAACCAAGTAGTAGTAGCCTTTAGCATGAAACACTAGGTTATCACTCAAATGTTTTAAACTTTTAACCAATGATCAAGGCATACAGAGCTCAAATGTTACCTCTCTCATGAATTTGTCCACCAGTCTTCTGACTTTTTGCGACCCCATGGACTATACAGTTCATGGAATTCCAGGCCAGAATACTGGAATGGGTAGCCTTTCCCTTCTCCAGGGGATCTTCCCAACCCAGAGATCAAACCGAGGTCTCGAGCATTGCAGGTGGATTCTTTACCAGCTGAGCCACAAGGGAAGCCCAACAATACTGGAGTGGGTAGCCTATCCCTTTGCCAGCTGATCTTCCTGACCCAGGAATTGAACCAGGGTCTCCTGCATTGCAGGCGGATTCTTTACTAACTGAGCTATCAGGGAAGCCCCTTTCAAGTCTCTCAGTCCTGTCCGACTCTTTGTGACCCCATGGACTGTAGCCTGCCAGGCTCTTCCATCCGTGGAATTTTCCAGGCAAGAATACTGGAGTGGATTGCCATTCCCTTCTCCAAAGTAGTAGTAGCCTTTAGCACGAAACACTAGGTTGCCACTCAAATGTTCTAAACTTATAACCAACGATCAAGGCATACAGAGCTCAAACGTTACCTCTCTCATGTATCTGTCCCCCAGTCTCCCAACTCAGTGCTATCCCTCTTCCCTCAATTCTTGCTTCTTATCTCTGTTGACTTTAAAAAACATAAACACCTGATGGGAGGCAGGGCACATGTACTCCCCCCAGTAGATAGGTGCTGAGAACCAGAGTCATATACCCTATATAGTTTCCTGTCTATATTCGCATGAGTCTTCTATTCCACTATTTTCATCACTATGACCTTCCTACCCAAAATGACTCGGCCCAGAAAGATCCAAGCTGCAAATAGCTTTTCAGTTCATTCCAGCAACTCTTCAAACAAAGCCTCGACTAACAGCTTATATCCCACGACTTTTTGAACCTCTTGCCTCCAAATCCCTGTTGTGCCATGCCCACCATTCTAAACTATTTTATCATGATCTTTACCCAATCAGAATCAAGCATCAATCTTTACCCAAGTCAGATTCTCCATGGATTATTATTACCTGTGTGTCATTTTCCCAAGACACAGTAAGGATTTCCATTTATGTCTTTTGGATAAGTGAAACCTTATGTTTTTTATATATGAAGAAAGCTTTCTTTTTTCCATAAAGAAAGCTGAGCACCAAAGAACTGATGCTTTTGAACTGTGGTGTTGGAGAAGACTCTTGAGAGTCCCTTGGACTGCAAGGAGATTAAACCAGTCAATTCTAAAGGAAATCAGTCCTGAATATTCACTGGAAGGACTGATGCTGAAGCTGAAGCTACAATACTTTGGCCACCTGATGCGGAGAACTGACTCATTGGAAAAGACCCTGATGCTGAGAAAGATTGAATGCAGGAGAAGAAGGGGACAACAGAGGATGAGATGGTTGGATTGCATCACTGACTCGATGGACATTGAGTTTGAGCAAGCTCCAGGAGTTGGTGATGGACAGGGAGGCCTGGTATGCTGCAGTCCATGGGGTCGCAGAGAGTTGGACACAACCTGATAAGTGAAAACAAAGAAAGCACATATCTAGAAGTAATCACCATCTTTCCAACCTCTAGCTACTTATGCTGGCTACTTACTTTCCTACTGAGGGCTTGAAAAACATGCACAGAAACTGAATGAACTAGGGGAATGAGTTATGTGAAAAGTTGGATTTCTTTGGTATGAAAAACCTGAGGCTCATGCTCTAGAATATTAGACATGTCCTAACTAATGTGCTAGAATGTGCTGCTGCCAAGTATTTGATTTTCAGTGTTATGGTTTTTTCACTATAAAAAGGGGTTAGAAATGAAGGCCTGCTACTGGAGGGGGATGTTTACTCTTCTGAGATGCTAACTTTCACCTCTGGTTATAGCCTCAAGGTGATTAAATGATGGCTAATTGAGGCAACACGGACAAACCAATTTAATTTATATTAAGAAATCAAGAATGACAGCAATAAACCAGATAATGTTCTCATATACTTTTAGTTAAATAATAAAACACTCAGTTTAATATTTTTCATTTACTATTTTTGGAATGGCCCAGTTGAATAAATGACGACTAAAAGAAAACTCAAATACATGGTCACTCTTATTACTTCTAATATTCCCTATTTTTCTAATGCCTTTTCTTTTGTTCCCCTGTATTGCCCAAAGGTATTTACACATGCTTCAAATCAGAGGTTTCCATTTACATCTAGCTATTACGAAGAATCTAGGTGATAACAGCCTACTTTCTCTTTATTACTCTTACAACATCTTAGCTTCCGTACTTTTCTCTTCCATTCCAATCCTTCTCTAGGCTGAGGATCTAAAAAGATTTTAAAAGGGTATGCTTCTAGCTAGTCTTCATCATTTATTCAAGGCCCAGAAACACGTGATTTTATCATCTGGCTTCTTAAAGGGGCAATGCCTTTCAGCCATCACAGAAAGTAAA
The DNA here is from genome assembly GCA_024291935.2 of Okapia johnstoni. Taxonomy (NCBI): domain Eukaryota; kingdom Metazoa; phylum Chordata; class Mammalia; order Artiodactyla; family Giraffidae; genus Okapia; species Okapia johnstoni. Next base: position 90,470,370 of record CM044305.1, read on the forward strand.
ACAGAATTAAAGCTAAAACAGATTTCTTTGTCACTGCAATTCTCAACTACTCTCAACAACTTCTTTACTGTCATTTAGGTCCTTGCTATACTGAAATCTTAAGTGGCTCCATGCCTAATGAGTGAAAACACTGCAGAGTACCCATGTCAGCATTTTCAACCACTCACAGACACTAAAGCACAGAAGAACAACACACTATAGGTACAATTTCTTGAAAATAAGAAGCAATATTAAGCAGAATGACAGAAAGGTATGGAAGCCATGCCGTCTACTTAAAGGAATACTGAACCGAACATTAGGAGACCAGATGTCTGGGTTTTGCTTGGCTACTAGCCAGCTATGAAAACTGGGAACCAACCATCCCTTCACTGACCTACTTCATCTAGTACAGCTCTGGGCAACAGAACTTTCTGTAGAGGTAGAGATGTAGCATATCTATGCCGTCTAATATGGCAGCCACCAACCACATTGGCTATTGAACATCTGAACGTGGCTAATGAGACTGAGGTCCTGGAATTTTCATTGTACCTAATTTGAAATATCTACCATATGGGACAGCACAGATAAGGTGACTGTAGGCATAGCTTAATTCCTTGCCAGTTCTGGAAATTCTACCATTATATTTACTTCCGTATGGCTTTCCAATCCCCCTTCCAGACTGTTGAGGACAACTGACACAGTTATCAACAGACACTAGAGCCAAGACATCTTGGAGTGTAAAGTCAAGTGGGCCTTAGGAAGCATCACTATGAACAAAGCTAGTGAAGGTGATGGAATTATAGCTGAGTTATTTCAAATCCTAAAAGATGATGCTGTTAAAAGTGCTGCACTCAATGTGCCAGCAAATTTGGAAAACTCAGCAGTGGCCACAGAACTGGAAAAGGTCAGTTTTCATTCTAATCCCAAAGATGTGAAAGTCGCTCAGTCATGTCTGACTCTGCGATCCCATGGACTATACAGTCCATGGAATGAATTCTCCAGGCCAGAATACTGGAGTGGGTAGCCTTTTCCTTCTCCAGGGGATCTTCTCAACCCAGATTTTGAACCCAGGTCTCTCGCATTGCTGGGGGATTCTTTACCAGCTGAGATACAAGGGAAGCCCGATCCCAAAGAAGGACAATGCCAAAGAATGTTCAAACTACTGCACAATTGCACTCATTTCACATGCTAGCAAAGTAATGCTAAAAATTCTCCAAGCCAGGCTTCAACAGTACATGAACCGAGAACTTCCAGATGTTTAAGCTGAATTTAGAAAAGGAAGAGGAACCAGAGATCAAATTGACAACATCCGTTCGATCATAGGAAAAGCAAGCAAGTTCCAGTAAAACACCTACTTCTGCTTCACTGACTACGCTAAAGCCTTTGACTGTGCAGGTCACAACAAACTGTGGAAAATTCTCAAAGAGATGGGAATACCAGACCATCTAACCTGCCTCCTGAGAAATCTGTATGCAGGTCAAGAAGCACAGTTAGAACTGGACATGGAACAACAGACTGGTTCAAAATTGGGAAAAGAGTATGTCAAGGCTGTATATTGTCACCCTGCTTATTTAACTTATATGCAGAGTATATCATGCAAAATGCTGGGCTGGACGAAGCACAAGCAGGAATCAAAATTGCCGGAAGAAATATCAATAACCTCAGATATACAGATGACATCACCCTTATGGCTGAAAGTGAAGAGGAATTAAAGTGCCTCTTGATGAAGGTGAAAGAGGAGAGTGAAAAAGCTGACTTAAAACTCAACATTCAAAAAACGAAGATCATGGCATCCATTCCCATCACTTCACAGCAAATAGATGGGGAAACAGTGGAAACAGTGACAGACTTTATTTTCTTGGGCTCCAAAATCACTGCAGATGGTGATTGCAACCATGAAATTAAAGACATTTGCTCCTTGGAAGAAAAGCTATGACAAACCTGCTACTCAGTCGTGTCTGACTCTTTGTGACACCATGGGCTGTAGCCTGCCAGGCTCTTCTGTCCATGGGGATCCTCCAGGCAAAAATACTGGAGTGGGTTGCCATGCCCTCCCTCCAGGGGATCTTCCTAACCCAGGGATCAAACCCAGGTGTCCCACATTGCCCGCAGATTCTTTACCATCTGAGCCACCAGGGAAACCTGAGAACACTGGAGTGGGTGGCCTATCCCTTCTTCAGGGGATCTTCCTGACCCAGAAATCAAACAGGGGTTTCCTGCATTGCAGGCAGATTCTTTACCCACTGAGACACCAGGGAAGCCCATGACAAACCTAGACAGTGTATTAAAAAGCAGAGACATTACTTTGCTGACAAAGGTCCATTTAGTCAAGCTATGGTTTTTCCACAGAGTTGGACCATAAAGAAAGCTGAGTGCTGAAGAATTGTTGCTTTTGAACTGTGGTGTTGGAGAAGACTCTTGAGAGTCCTTTGGACTGCAAGGAGATCCAACTAGTCAGTCCTCAAGGAAATCAATCCTGAATATTCACTGGAAGGATGGATGCTGAAACTGAAGCTCCAATACTTTGGCCACCTGATGCAAAGAGCTGACTCATTAGAAAAGACCATGATGCTGGGAAAGATTGAAGGCAGGAGGAGAAGGAGATGACAGAGGATGAGATGGCTGGATGGCATCACTGACTCAATGGACATGAGTTTGAGTAAACTCCAGGAATTGGTGATGGGCAGGGAGGCCTGGTGTGGTGCAGTTGGACATGACCAAGCGACTGAACAACAAAGCAGGAGTCTACTAAGTTTGTGTAGCTGATTAAAAAAGATACCTGCAAAGACCTATTTTGCCATTCAACATTCACACTTTCCCTTTTGACCAACTGAACATAAATAGAATAAGGAAGCCTTCTTATCTCATGAAACAAGATGAAGATGAACATTGCAATAAAGAAGCCTTATTAATTCCAAGAGACAACCACCAGAAGATAAAATACAACCAGAATTGAAGACCGACAATATTTCTTAAAAACCTGGTTCCTTGAAGATGCCACTGAGCCACTGCAATAACCATCATATTTATTTATGCTACTGAAGTTCTGTTTTGTTCCTTGCAGTTAAAAGCTCAGGACCACTGGACATGGAATACCATGAGGTTTAAGTCCAAAGGTTGGGAAAGGAAAAGTCATGCTAGATTAATTGACTTAAAAAGCTAACAAGTTCAGGATGGCAGAGTAATTTGAAAGCTCGTAAGAGCACTGCTCCTTAATGAGCTGGAGCTATTACACAAGGAGTGAATTTACTACCAACACAATTTCTGTGATGTGACCCTGTAATTGGCATTACATGCAGTAAAATGTCTTGTTACATGCAGTCAAAACTTCCTAAATGATAGTTTTAATCATTAATTCCATACTCATGTTGAAAAGCCTTAAATAGAAATTTTGACAACCCAAGATATAGCTCTTATGTGAAAAATAATGAAAATAATTAAACTCCTACTTATGTAAGCCAGTAGAATTACTTAAAATGAACAGTTTCCTGATAGTCTAACTCTCTATTCCACATTCACATTCACTTCTAGTATGAAATAGATGGGATTTTGGCTATCAATAAGGGAGCAGTTAAATATAGAGAGAAGAAATTGTAGAAATGAGAACTCCACATCAACAAGCAGAAGGCAATGGGAAAACAACAAAGCAAGAGCAGTTAACAGCCCCTCTGGATGGAGAGTCTGGTGTTAAGAGTCACTAGGATGTGCAATTTAGTGACCCCAAGATGTGGTCCCAGAGATGGAGAATGAAAAAATGATTTATGACAGTGGGGTCTGAGTTCAAGAGAAACTGAAGTAGACAATTGGTTATACATTTAAGGAGTTAAGATAGCACCCCTGGGTGGGAATGAAATAATATTCAGATTGCAAATGGCACCTGATGCCATATGTATGACCAACTGAATGAACACAGTGGGTCTGAATATTTACAAGGCTTCAGAATGACTTGACTTTTGCACTGCAGGGTGGATTCATAGCCACTGGACCACCAGGGAAGTCCCAAGAATTACCTGACCGTTAAAGGTAGAAAAGGGAGTGAATGTGTCTGTGACTACGAAAAAGGGGGAAAAATGTAAAACTGGATTTTTATTCCCGTTAAAGACTTCACAAAATGAATTTCACAATTGCAGAAGAAGTCCCTCCATAGGTATCACTGGAAACATCAGCTTGATTATATTTCATCTCACTGAGGATGCATGAGTGCTGAGCAGACTAGGAATAGTGTAGTGAACGGCTGTTGTTTTTGTCTGTTAGCCGGCAATCAGAGCACTGCATGCCCATCATGGTGACCCAAGATCCCTGTCCACCAAGATTGGTACAGGTGACACACATTAGCCATGTGGAGACAATCGGATGCCACAGAGCCTAAACATCTCGTCTTACAATATAGACAAGGGGGAGCACTGGCAGTTGTGTCCTCTTACCACGTGGCCAGGGCCTCTTTGTGTCAGGTAGAGCCAAGACTTACAGGACAAGAGAACGCAGCGCTGAGAAACAGAATGAAAGTCAGTGCTGTATGTGAACTAAAGTGCCTCCATCAGATTTCTCAGGAATATGCCATTCATTTCCTCTCCTGCTTAGAAGCTACTTTGAAATGCTTTTCTTTCTGACACTTTCGTTTAAAGTGACTCCACTAATATACTATGTGTACATTACGTGGTTCAAGATACACAGTCACTGTAAGAAGCCCATGACATGGATATATTAAGAAAGGAGGATATTAACCTTGAATACAGTATAAACTCATGTCTTAACAAAAATATGACGAGATAAATACAATGTTAATATTTTCTACTGCTGATAGAAAACAGATTCATACTTGAGACAAGCAGAGTAAGTAGGATTAATCTTTTAATGTGAAAATTCAGGGGCCAGGTCAATGTTATTTCCTAGAAGTAAGTAAATCCCACATCACTCTACATGCCAATGGGCCACAGAGCAGGAACCTCTCTGAGGCTGGTAAATGCTCAAGACTTAAGAACTGTTGGCACTGATGAGATATAAACGATCCTTACCCTCACAGTCAAGTTTGTCAGGTAAGGACATTCAGATCAGAGAGGTTTTAAGCGTCTGAGCTGAGACTAGAACTTTAATTTCCTACCTAAGTACTTACCTAAGTGCGGTCTCCTTTCCTAAGTACAGTCTCTCCCCTTCCAGTCTACTCATTAGGTGAAAGGAAAGGGGACACATTCTGGGGATGAGGAGCAATACAAAGATCTAAAGTACAAGGAATCGTGTTAGGTTGAAGGAGAGAGCTGGGGTAATGAGGATATTCTTTATTTCGGTAACTAAACTGTCCTAGATAAACTCCAAGAACTTCTGCCTTACTCTGATTTCTATTTTCCAGTGCCCAGAGTCTGTTACAGGGGCTATGCTTCCTATAGCTGGGCAAGAGAGGAACAGTCTTCCAGAGCTCAAAAGAAGCGACTGAGTTCTCTAGACAGCATTTACTTCTTTAACTTGAGATGGAGCTGACCAGGTGGGCGTGTCCTTGGTCTCAGAGCTCCAATTAATTTTTTCTACCTTCCTCTTTTCCACTCACTTTACATTTTCCCTCATGAGTTTTAATGATGCAAACAGCACTGAGGCACCATCATCTTCCATATGTAAACTGAACATGGATTCATGTAATAGTTTTACAGCACTGAGCATTCAAGTCACAACTGCTGTCTGGTTTGCATTGCTGTGTCTTAATGGCCAACAGAAAATACTCTCAGAGACCTTTATAGGAAAGCAGAGAACTTCTTAACATAATAATAGCATCTTAACAATTCACTGGAATGCATTATAGGCTTAGCTGGTTTTGAGAGTCTGTTCTTTTCCAAGCTTCTGATGCACTTTTTTTTTCCCTCTCACTACCCATAATGAACCTCATTCTCTTAATTTATCAGTCACTCAAAATCTGAGTGACTTGAAAATTGAAGACCATCCGCTTGGATAAATTATTTGGTGCAATGCCTAATGATACAACCTAAACAATCGTATCAAATCTTACCCTTGAAATCCTAGTCCTGCATTCTATTACCCCATTTAACCTAGCCTACAGAATAACTGGTGCTTAGGTACTGTCACGGAACTGCAATGTTGACAATAAAATTACAGGTGTTATTTATCAGCTAAAGCATCTGTTACAGTCCTAGAAGACAATCACAGAGATGGCCGCTGCTTACATACAGGTGGCTAAAACTCCAGTTTCAAAGATCTTCCTGAAGTATAGTAGCCAGTTAGAGAGCTCAGGTACTAATGACATGCTTAAAAGAATGCGTTTAAAATCTGCAACAGAGATATGCTCATGAATATTTGAAATGAAAAAAAAAAAAAAAACAGCCTAAGTTTCAAGATTGATTGCACAACCATGTCTGCATTTACTGAAAAGATGGGGATGGAGGGTATGGGAAAAAATATTGCTTTGACTGAGTTTTTAAGAGAAGTGATGTGTTGCAGTTGGTGGGGCTGGGGGTAAAGGATGTAATTAATTATACTCAGTCTAGTTTCATGATTGAATGGAGGGTACCTCAGCTCTCAGAACGTTGCCAGTGACAGACTAGAGCTGCACAGATGCAGCAATAGCCCTTGCAGTGGGAGTCATTACATTAGGTGTCAGGCGATGTAAATCACAAGCAAAGAATGCAAACCCCCACTCAGAGACAGAGATTAGAGTGAGCCATGGAGTTGAATTATTATGTGAAATGTCTTTCTGCTATTAAAACACAAAAGAGACAAGCCAAATTGCCCTTTAAACAACTGTAAATGCCAGACTTCCACACAGGGAATTTCTTTATCTGTGTTTTATATGCAGGCAATACTTTACTTATTGTTCCCACTGATCCTCGATGGCTAAAGAAAAAAAGAAGGAAGGATGCCTTAGTCAGCTTGGGCTGCTATAACAAATACCAGAGACTGGGTGGTTTAAAAAATAGAAATCTATTTGCTCATAGTTTTAGAAGCAAGGCTTGGTTTCTTGGTGAGATCGCTCTTCCTGGCCTGTAGACGTCTACCTTCTCACTGTGGTCTCACATAGCCTTTCCTCAGTGTGTGTGCATGCAAAAAGATTTCTCTTTCCTTATAAGGCCACTAATCCTATCTGATTAGGATCCCACCCTTTTGACTTTATTTAAACTTAAATGACCTCCTAAAAGCCTTATCTCTAAATACAGTCACATTGGTGGTTAGGGCTTCAACACATGAATTTTAGAGACACAATTCAGTCTAGATCAGAGGTGATGCTCACTGGGGCTGAAAGCATGATTGTTTTGTTATCAGTGAGACCTGTTCTCTCTTCATCGGAATAAGTCAAAGGATCTAATAAGCAAAACAGAGTGTAATCAGGGTCCTGCAGCTGTCTATTAAGGACATTGCCCATGCTGAACTGAAATGAGTAAGTACCCAGTCACATTTGGCGGCCATTTTTTCAAGATTAGACACTCTCTGTCTGACCTACTACTTCACTTAGTATGATAATCTCTAGGTCTAACCATGTTTCTGCAAATGGCATTTTTTTCGTTCTTTATGGCTGAGTAGCATTCCATTGTAGATATGTACCACATCTTTATCTATTCATCTGTCGATGGATGTTTAGGTGGTTTCCTTGTGTTTGTTATTGTAAACAGTTCTATGGACATAGGGGTGCATGTATCTTTTTGAATGATAGTTTTGTCCAGGTATATGCCCAGGAGTGGAATTGCTGGATCATATGGTAATTCTATCCTCCGTTTTCTGAAGAACCTCCATTTTGTTTTCCATAGTGGCTGCATCAACTTACATTCCCACCAACAGTGAAGTAAGTTAGAAAAATAAATGCCATATAATATCACTTATATGTGGAATCAAAAATATGGCACAAATGAACATGTTTACAGAAAAGACACAGACTCACATAGAGAACAGACTGGTGGTGGCCAAGGAGGAGAGGTAGTAAAGGAGGGACAGGGATGGAGTGGGAGTTTGGGGTTAGTAGACGCAAACTATTATACATACAATGGATAAACAACAAGCTCATACTGTATAGCACAGGGAACTATATCCAATCTACTGTGTTAAACTATAATGGAAAAGAATATTTTAAAAGGAATGTATACATGTGTATAACTGAGTCATTTTACTGTGTAGCAGAGATTGGCACAGCAATGTAAATCAACTATACATCAATTAAAACAAAAAGATTATGACCTGAATGAACAGTAGAGTTCAGGTGCTATCAAACTGTGAACACTTGGGCCATCCTTTCCCAAAATCTGAGCACTGCCATTTTCTACCTCTTCCCTTCTGTAATCCCTTGCTACCAATAGGGAAGATGTGGTGGCAGTTCACTGGACCTTTTGTTCCTCCTGCCTGAACCTCTTGACATTCCTTTCTGACCCATATGAATTTTCTGAAAACAGAGAGCTAGAGATTCCTAGAAATAGACAACTGAGGGTTTTCTCTTTGTCAGGAGCTACACAAACAGCTCAGTGACTCAGAGGCAGAGAATTTGGACACATAACATTTGAAATTGCATATAAGCATACCCATAAAAGAGAAAACACTAATTCAAAAAGATGGATGCACCCCAATGTTCAGAGCAGCACTATTTACAATGCCAAGATATGGAAACAATCTACATGTCCATCAATAGATGAATGGATAAAGATATGGTATATATACATAATAGAATACTACACAGCCTTTTAAAAAATGAAATTTTGCCATTTACAGTAGCATGGATGGACTTGGAGGGTATCATGCTTAGTGAAACAAGTCAGACAAATACTGTATGATATCACTTATGATATCAAGAAAACTAACTAGTGAATATAACAACAACAAAAAAGAAAGACTCATAGAGAACATACTAGTGGTTACCAGTGGGAAGAGGGAAGGGTGAAGGGGAAAGAAGGGTAGGCTTCCCAGGTATCTCTGGAAGCCTACTGATCCCTAAACTCAACAAGACCTTTTGTGAACTCAGCCTTTCTATACACTCTATAATCTGCAGAGAATCCATATCCTTCAGTAACCCTTAACAATGATTCATTTTTAAATGTTTATTTTAAATAGATTGTTATTTTAGAAAGTTTTAGATTTAATGCCTATCATTATCAACAGTGATACATCTCTTGCATTTCTGGTATTAGTAGTTTGTGTCTTCCCTTTTTTAATCTTCACTACCCTGGCTAAATTTTACTCTCTTTTCAAAGATCCAGATTTAATTTCGTTGATTTTTTTCTATTATTTTCTCGTTTATTTTTATTTTTTAAATTAATTTATTTATTTTAGTTGGAGGCTAATTACTTTACAATATTGATTTCTCTAATTTTTATTGAATCTATTTCTTTTCTTTCATTTGCTTTAGGCTCATATTGCTCTTCTTTCTCCAGTTTCCTAACATGTAAGCTGAATCATTTTAAAATCTTTACTCTTTTCTAAATTTATTGCTATAAAATTTCCTTCAAGCACTGCTTTTGCTGCAACCTTACACATTTTGATTGATAAGTTTTATTTCCCTTCTTTGTTTAGTTCAAAATATTTTAAATTTTATCTTGAAGCTTCTTCTTTGATCCATATGTTATTTAGAAATGTGTTGATTAATCTCCAAATATTTGTGGAATTTCTGTTTTTTAATGATTTAAAATTGAATCTTATTGTGGTCCAACTACATCCTTTGCATGACTTCTATCCTTTTAAACTTGTTTAGGTGTTTTTCATCACCCAGAATGTGATCTATGTTGGTGAATGTTTTATGTGAGTTTGAAAATATGTATTCTGCTGTTGTTGGATGGAGTACTCTTTAAGAGTCAATTAGATCAAATTGACTGATGATGTTTTTCTGGTCAACTATGCCATTACTGATTTTCTGCCTGCTTCATCTATCAATTAATGAAAGGAGGGCACTGAAACTGCCAACTATAATAGAGGATTTGTCTATTTCTCCTTGAAGTTCTACTTGTTTTGCCTTATGTATTTTGACAAACTGTTGTGAGATATAAATGCTTTAAGAATTCTGTTATGTTTCCTGGGAGAGCTTTCTCCTTTTTCTCATTATGTAATGCTCCCTCTTATTCCTGATAATTTTCCTTGTTACAAAATCTATTTTGTCTAAAAATAATACAGCTACTCATCTTCCTCCATCTCTTTACTTACAAACTACAGAATATTTACATCTAAAATGGGTCTCTCACGGACAACATATAGTTTCATTCATTCTGAAAATCTGTTAATTGACACTTTTAGATCATTTGCCTCTAAAGTGACTACTGATATAGATAAATATCTACTGTGGTAGTAACCATTTTTATTCCCTGCTCTTCTTCTTTTTTCTTCCTCTCTATCCCTGCCTTTTCTGGTTTTAATCAAGTGCTTTATGAGTACATTTTACCTCTTCTCATAGAATATCAACAATAGCTTAAAAGAAAATTTAGTGTTTCTCCTAGTGTTTACAATATGTATTTACAACTAATCTGACTTTCTAATAATACCATACTTCTTCACAAGTCACACTCATATCTTATAACAGAGTATTCCCAATTCCAAATGCCTATCCTTAACAATATTGTCATCAATAGCCTCACTTTATCCAGATGCTATAATGAACCAAATATTCTCTTACCATTACTTGAACCATTACCTATCAAATAAATTAATGTTAATTAAGTTAAAAGCTTTTATTTCACCTTCATTTATCCCTTCTCGAACACTTTTCTTACTAATGTAGATATGATTTTCTACTTAAGTCATTTTCATTCTCCCTGAAGAATTTCTTCTAATATGTCTGGCGGGGCAGGTCAGCTAGCAATATAAAACTAAAAAATTTAGAAACTCCGAGCCTTATAAAAGTCGAGTCCCTCAAGCATTGCACTGTGGTAGGAGACTTCATGATGCACACCTAGTTGTTGAGAGCATCGTTTCTAGAGTCCAATTGCCAGGGTTTGAATCCACTAGGTGAGAAATAACTGAACTGCTTTAAGGTTCAGTATCCTTATGTCACATTTTTACAGTGAGAATTAGTGCTCATCTCACTTTGGCTTGCACATACTAAGCACTCAACAAAACTAACAGTTATGGTTTGGGGTGCTAAGAATGATCCAAGATATGAGATACAAGGAAGAGGCCTTTAGAAGTATAGAAGTCCTGATAATTCCTAACACTCCTATCATTCTGCTCTGGTAAAATACATCCTGTTCAGCAGTTTAGTGTTAAGAGCACCAAACAATGACAACAGGCGACCGCCAATTCCTTCTCTGTGACTCAGCATTTCCCAGGTCCAAGGTGTTGAATGCTGAATGACAGAAAGGGGCGTTAATCAAAATGGAATTCAGTATTACAGTAAAACTGAGCTTTAGTGTATGAGAGGTTTGGGGTTTTATGCAATCATTTCTCTAAGACGCTGAAGCACTCTTCTTCTTTTTTTTTTTTCTCTTTAAACTATTTTTTTAATAAATTTATTTATTTTAGTTGGGGGCTAATTACTTTACAATATTGTAGTAGTTTTTGCCATATATTGACATGAATCAGCCATGGGTTTACATGTGTTCCCCATCCTGAACCCTCCTCCCACCTCCCTCCCCATCCCATCCCTCTGGGTCATCCCAATGCCCCAGCCCTGAGCATTTGTCTCATGCATAGAACATGGAATGGTGTTCCGTGAAGCACTCTTCTACTGCAGCAAGAGACAATATGACACACAAAAGTCCTAATAATTCCTAATACTACCATTCTGCTCTGTTGAAATGCACTCTGTTCAGCAGATTGGTGGAAGAGCACAGAAAACTGACAACAAGAACAGATCTTGATCTTGCCTTGAAATTACACACAATTTTAAAAAACACTACTTACCACAATGTGCTGTGCTTAGTCGCTCAATCATGTCTGACTCTTTGCGTTCCCATGAACTGTAGCCCGCCAGGCTCCTCTGTCCATGGGATTCTCCAGGCAAGAATACTGGAGTGGGTTGCCATGCCCTCCTCCAGGGGATTTTCCCAACCAAGGGGTAGAACCAGGTCTCCTGCATTGCAGGCGGATTCTTTACCACCTGAGCCACCAGGGCAGCCCAAGAATACTGGAATGGGTGGCCTATCCCTTCTCCAGGAGATCTTCCCAACCCAGGAATCAAACTGGGGTCTCCTGCATTGCAGGTGGATTCTTTATCAGCTGAGCTACCAGGGAAGCCCACTTACCACAATATGAACATTTAAAATGCCTTTTTCCCCTAATACTAATGAAATACTAAAAATTTACTTTTTTCCCCCTGGATTGTAAAAATCTTTCTTCTCACAGTTGCTTTGAGTGCTTAAAAACACTATGTAGATTATTACACTGCATTTAGGATCAGAGTAAAAATTAATAATGTTTTAAAAGTTGTATCAATTCATGTAAAAGATTCACTAACAAATGTACTGGGGTAATCTTAAAGGCAAACCATATCCAAATCTTAACATCTCTGCTGCTGCTGCTACTGCTGCTAAGTCGCTTCAGTCGTGTCCGACTCTGTGCGACCCCATAGACGGCAGCCCACAAGGCTCCCCCGTCCCTGGGATTCTCCAACGCAAGAATACTGGAGTGGGTTGCCATTTCCTTCTCCAGTGCATGAAAGGAAAAAGTGAAAGTGAAGTCGCTCAGTCGTGTCCGACTCTTCGCGACCCCATGGACTGTAGCCTACCAGGCTCCTCCATCCATGGGATTTTCCAGGCAAGAGTACTGGAGTGGGGTGCCATTGCCTTCTCTGTAACATCTCTAGGATGGTTTAATGTTCAGCCTCAGAATATAGTAAAAATAGACAATTATGCTGGTTTTTCTAAATATTAACCACAAACAAAAGTTTGCTCTAGTAAAATCCTTGACACATGTTAAAAGAAGACTATAGAAGCAATTAATGAATTGAAGTTGGTGGTTTCTCAATTGCTAACATACTGTCTTCTAGAATGCCCTCTTTGCTTTGTAAATCCAGATATAGAGAGGCACATAATGAATGCTCCAATGAGGTAGAATGGACAGTAATGTTGAAGGTCTTATTTCTTTTAGTCACTTCTAAGTATGAAATACTTGTCCCCCCACAACCAGTCACTTCCAAAAAGATAATCTGTGTATGCTTTCACAGGCTGTGAAGTGAGGAATAGCATATGAAACTTTGGCCCTAATAAGAGAAGCTTAAGCGAACAATGAATGGAAAAGAAAATACAAGAAACAGTTCTTCCAAGAAACAGAGCCTTCTAGCTCCAGATTGTAAGATCAAGCTCTAAAATCAGAAGCCTGACCCTTATTTCACAATCTTGCTTTGGGCACCATGAGATAGTCTAAATATTGGGAAAAACCTATTTCATTTACCTATTTCTTGTACCCAGTGACAGTATAGACTCTCTGTTCAAGATGAAGGATTTGGTTAACTACCAGGCAGGAGAAACTGGTAGGGCTAAGTGTGCCAGGAATCTTGCACCAAGTAGGAGGCTGGATGAGCCCATCATCTGCAAAGTTTCCATCTAGCACAAAACAACATCACTGCAGGAAAAGTCTCAAGAATTTCTGTGACAGAAGGGATGCTATATATTTCAAGGAGCAAAGTGCAGTGTAGAGCTTAAATTAAATGACTTGTTGACATACACTAATGCAAAAACTATTTGGATCACCAAGGTGGTATTTTGGGGGCATTCTGCCAATTAGGGCTTCCCTGATAGCTCAGTTGCTAAAAAATCCGCCTGCAATGCAGGAGACCCTGGTCTGATTCCTGGGTCAGGAAGATTCCCCACTCCAGTATTCTGGCCTGGAGAATTCCGTGGACTATATAGCCCATGGGGTCGACTGAGTGACTTTCACCTTCACTTTCTTTCTGCCAAATAAGAATGAGTTAATTTGCAGCTCAAAGGAACAGTGCTTACTGTAGATTTTTAACTTTGTAATTATCTGCATAGGCAGACTCCTACACAAGTAACCTCCTCCTTTTTTCTATTTGTTACTTGAGATGTTTTGAAATGGCTCGTTTAATGCATGATCTTGTACTATTTTTATTTACCCAGATTCAAGAGGAAAGGATATAGAAATCAGACGTGGAACAAGTTCACAAAATAAATTCTATTCAAATCCCAGGCATTAACAGCATGAAAGGCAACCCTCATGATATACTGGCAAATAGAAAAGTTTATAGTTGATGCCTGTATTGCATAATGATATTCCAAGGGAAGGAGAAACTATATTTTCAAGAGAAATTAAGGGGAAAACAGAGGAAAGGAGGTTTATATTTTATTTCTTAGAGAACACAACTAAGATTAGAAACAATGACGTTTGTGTCTACTATCACCATAGTTGGAGTCACAATTATGAGTGAGAAACTTCAGAGATCCTATTAAGAATATGTCCCATGAAAGACCCAGGTAACAGAGAGTAGGGAATTCACTGGGGCCTAGAAAAGGGTGTCTGATGAATCACAAGTTTCTTAAGATTGAGAATATGCTCCCAGAATATAGAGCAAAAGTATAAGACAGAGGTAAGGAGAAATACAAACATAACAGATGATTGGTCCAGGAGACCCAGTATCTGTCTAATAGAAGATCCAAAAAAGATAGAACAAAGAAAAATTTAAAAAGAAAACTCTGGGCCCATAGTTTTGAACACAGTGTGTTCAAGTGTGAGGTCTAAATAAAAATATTTTCAAATAATTAGTTCAGAAACTCCGCCTTATGCATACCTTTAGGAATTTACCTAATGATTCAGCCCACAAAATAAGGTGATTATAAAAAATAGAGTGACTTTAACAACCTTGATAATGTAAAAGAAAAGGTATGCTTGACAGAGTGCAGAATATAAAAGGGAAAGAAATGAAGCGAAGGACAGACGTGCAAAATACATGTCCTTGTTAAGTATGGATTCTTGACGCAACAAGAGATGAATGTTAAAGTACAGTGGCTAAAATAGTAGAGAAATGGTGATGTAATTTGGGGGGAAAGAAGCTAAAGATGACAGTCGGGTAAATGAGCCATTAGAGCAGAATACAATATGCAATCTCCTAAGATAAAAATTTAAACAATGAGTATTAAGAGAGTGTATGTAGATAGGGAAATTGCCGAAACTAAAAACAAATATTAAAAAAATAAAAACAGATGCTAGAGAAAGGGTAGAGAAACATGACAGAGAAAGCTCCTGATCATCATCACAAATGCAACTGTGTTTAAAAGCATTTTTAAGCAGACAAATGGATAAGGAAGTTGTGGTGCATATACAAAATGGAATATTACTCAGCCATTAAAAAGAATACATTCGAATCGGTTCTATTGAGATGGATGAAACTGGAGCCCATTATACAGAGTGAAGTAAGCCAGAAAGAAAAACACCAATACTGTATACTAATGCATATATATGGAATTTGAAAGATGGTAACGATAACCCTATATGCGAGACAGAATAAGAGACACAGATGCATAGAACAGTCTTATGGACTCTGAGGGAGAAGGTGAGGGTGGGACGTTCTGAGAGAATAGCACTGAAACATGTATATTATCATGTGTGAAACAGAACACCATTCCAGGTTCGATGCATGAGACAAATGCTCAGGGCTGGGGCAATGGGATGACCCAGAGGGATGGGATGGGGAGGGAGGTGGGAGAGGGGTTCAGGATGAGGAACACATGTAAACCCATGGCTGATTCATGTCAATGTATGGCAAAAACCACTACAATATTGTAAAGTAATTAGCCCCCAACTAAAATAAATAAATTTATTAAAAAAAAAAAGATGTTAATCCAAAAAATAAAAGCATTTTTATTTTTTACTCCAAAATATTTTAAATTTAATTTAAAGGGAGTAAACTCAACATTTATAGTATCTGTCCTCTTCTCCAGTGTGCTGGCATATTCTAGGCTTAGCCAGCTACTTGTTATAAATCTAATTACCTTGGGCTCTCCCTGTTTACTCCTAAGAACTCCAGGAAACCTGTGCCTTCATTACACCTTCTACCCTCATCTGTCTGCACTTTCTCGCTGCTCTTTTGGGTATGATCTTAGCAGCTTGAGTGTCTTTGTTACTCTTCTAATAAAATTCTTTCCCCTATAACATTTAATTACTCTAATTTTCCAGTTGATCTGTTTGTTTAATGTGAGTTATATGAATTTCTCATATGAATGATAAAACACTGATAGTCTGATTTATCTTTCAGACATATTAAAACCAACTAATTTTCTCTTCTCAGAAAACTGTGAGTGCTTGGGTGGCATTTGATTATTATTGACTGACATATTTAAGCTCCAGGGTGAGAATAAAAATATTTTCAATTTAATAACTTTAATATGTCATTATTTGATGTTGATGAATTTCCACTTGTTAGGAGAAAACCTCCCAGAATTAATGAACTTATTTGGACATCCTGATACAAACGTGAAGTCTCAGTTAAATTAAATCATGTTGAAAAAAATAAAACAAACACATGCCTGAAATGAGCAAATGAATGTTTCAAAGGATGAATAAATATAGACCCAAGCAGCCTAGGAACAAGTTTACTAAGAGCTTTAGAAATGCTTTCAGTAGAGCCTGTAATAACATAAACATTTTAAATATAGTTTACTTGGAAGAGTTTGTGTGAAACTCTGCTCTTCCTTACACAGGGTACCATCTCCCTGACCTCCTGCAGTCCAGTAACAGTAACTTGACCCATTAAGTACTTGGTTGAAAAGGAGTGAATTTTTTAAAAGTTTAAAAGCAACTCATCAATAAAATAAAAAAAAATTATGCAATAGCCCAAACGGATAAATGATGTGAGCATTCATTATTACACAGAGGCCACATGTAGAGACAAACACAGTGCTGTAGTTCTCACACACCAGTGAAACAGTTTCTTTGCCTCAGTGTCTGTTTCAAATGACCAAACAGGAGCCGCCATCCCTTTTCCCTTTGGTTGTTGCTTTTGCCTGGTCCTGGTCACTGTTCTGCTTTATTAGATGCTTGGACTGTGCATTCCTATCTGTACTTAGAACAAGGCTGAGGACATAAAACACTATGAGAGACTTTAGAGATCATTCCATTAAAACACGCTAATCTGGGACTTCTCTCGTGGTCCAGTGGCTAAGACTCTGAGCTCCCAATGCAGGGGACCCAAGTTCAATCCCTGGTCAGGGAACAAGATCTCACATGCTGCAACTAAGACCTGGTGCAGCCAAATAAATAAATATTAAAAAAAAAAAAAACACGCTAATCTTATACACAAAACTTAGAGTTGGGGAGGTGACCCCAAGGTCACGGGGCTACTTAGCAAGGAACTGGCACAGGGCCCAGAGTACATGGCAGGCAATCAAATGTCTTACGATCAAATAAAGAACTGCTTACAACATGAAGAGGAATTCTTACTGTGGGTAATATGTTGGACTCCTGAGGTTGGCCCCTGAACTCCTAAAAACTGTATGTCTATGGATATGTGCAAAAGCCTTTTGTTTCCCAAAGAGATGGTATACAATGAGATGGTATACAATGTCAACCTGTGTCCCACCCCCAAAAGTTAAAGCAATAAAACGCATCTTTACAAATAGAACTCTTGGCCTTACAGGTGACATAGGCTGTCATATGGTTGCCCTGCTGTGTATGTCCATGTGTGCAGAACACGCCGTGGGTGGGGGAGAGCATTCCCCACAAACAGTCACACAATCACTGTTCCTTTCGTTCTCCAAGCACTCACTTCAAATACATACGTTAATGTATGGAGGACCTCTGGGAAGAGAGTAAAGGTTCACAACAGAATGAAAATGACAATACAAAGCAGGAGACAAGATGGTAGTGTCAGCTCAATCACAGTCTATGTGGTCACTATCTCACTACACTGACATCTCTTCACTTATCAGTGGACAGTGATCTCCAAGGGCCCGCCTGCCTGTGACAGTTTGAGACTATGGACCAAGTACTAGGGAAGAATACTGAGAATGTGGCTTAACTGATCTTATCAGGAACTCAATATAAATAAGAATATAAATGGTCCTGTGTGCTAATTTCCTGGTACACACACAGATCGCCAAGAAAACCTCTGTGAGAAGCTTGGATGAAGTAGCCGAATTTATTTCTATACTCAGGAAAGCAACTACTATGTGGCACAAAACAGCCACTCCTTTTCTGACCTTGCAAAATAATCAGTGTTACAACTGTGTGTGCATATATGTGCAAGCATCTGTTTGACACCCTTGAACAACACTGAAATGCTCTGATCAGATATTTTTCTCACCAGTTCCTCTGGGGAGGAGTGCAATACTTCATGTAAAACTCAGCCTAAACTGTTAACACAAAATATTTCTAAACAACTCTGGAGATTTATAGACTGAATGTAGAATTATTCCCTGTTCTTTTACTTCTAGTCAAAATGCAAAGAAATTAATTTTCTGGTCATAATTTCAGTACTTCTGGGGCATTTTTGGGACAGAAGTTAAAACAGAACATCATTATATTGTCAGGTCTTATGGCTGAGTGTGACTAATAGCTGCAGTGTCACAGACATAATAATCCAATAAAGCATCTGTATACTCAGGGCCAAGATGCACCACAGCCGAGAAAGATGTCAATCTGGTGGCAGCAGCAGATTTCCATCAGCAATTCAACTTGAAACATCACAGGTCTGTCTGTGTCCTCCCACTTCTGTCCCCTTACCTCACACCTTTCTCTTGAGTACTCTCCCTCTCCTTTACGGATTCTGTGTGCGTGTGCTCAGTTGTGTCCAATTCTTCTGCAACCCCACGGACTGCCAGACTTCTCTGTCCACGGGATTCTCCAGGCAAGAATACTGGAGTGGGTTGCCATTCCCTTCTCCAGGGGATCTTCCTGATTGAGGAATAGAACCCGTGTCTCTTGCAGTGGCAGGCGATTCTTTACCACTGTGTCACCTGGGAAGCCCCTGTGGATTCTGACTTTCCCTCTATCCTTGGGAAGCCAAACCAAGAAGCACCCCACCATTGACCTTTTTCTAAGACTTCTCTATTGAAATTGCAATGTTTCCTTCCTCTTAACTCATTATACAGATGAAATGAATTTAAGTTAGTTTTGTCTCTCTAACTAGATTGTAAGATCCTTGAGAAAAGGATCATTTCTTGCTGTGTTTTTAAATTCTCTCTTCCATGTCTGGCCTTGTCGTGAGTTTATTTCAAGTATGTCATGCACTCTGAATCCTAAGCAAATCTATTTTCTTCATTGCTTTTACCTGAGATAAAAAAGTACTATGAGATAGGAAAAGTACTATGTAGTCTTTGAAGACTTTCAGTTTTTCTATTTCATGATGGTCCACATTTGTACAACAGCAGTCAAACACCTCAGTGCTCTTTCCTCTGTGTCCACTTATTTTCTATGACAGTGTCAGATATATTAAAAATAATTCACACCTGACTATCAAAGTAAAAGAGAACTAATCAATAGTGTTGATCTGATATTTATGTTGCCTAGAGATAACGGACCTGCAATAACTCTCTTGGGAGAACTATATTTGAACTGATAGTCCAATGTTAAATATAATATTCCTATGATATTTTACCTACATTAGTCTATGAGTTAAACAACCTATCCTAAAGTTTATGGCCAATGAGCTTTTAAAAACAGTCTATATACCATGTAGCTGGAGTTACCTAGTGAGCCAGTGTTATGTCAAGATGGAAGTTATAAAGGATAGACCTACCAAGATTTTATTTTCAAGTAAGGAAGGCAGAAGGCTGACTCTTGATTGGCCAAGTGAGGAGTTTTGCTTCACTCACCATGTTGGCATATATTTGTCCCTAAATGTTTTATCTTATTTTGAAGGTGTAACCTGAATTAAAACTCCCTGACTTTGCCTTCATTATCTCTTATGATTAGTTGCTTTAAAAGGTGGAGGAAAATTTTGTAGAGGTTACACATGACTTTTTCAAGGCTGGTCCCAGGCATCAAAGAGCTAAATAACATATCAGAAGTTTAGTCATTCTAAATACAGATTCCCCTTTCTACTGAGTTTCAGCATAAAAATATTGCATTTAGATAAAAAGGCATAAGAATCAAAAACAAGTGAAACACTTGCCTTATGAATATGACCACCATTTATATAGTTCTTATCATTTACAAAGTGCTTTTGTATATCAAGCACTAAAAGCTTCAACCTCCTCACAGCTCACCGCCCACATTAACATGATTTTACTCTTCAGCTATCCTACCAGACAATTTAACTATTCTACTGTATTCATCAACATGACTTTACAATTCCAGGTAACTCTTGCTCTTGAAGAAAGACATTGCAAATAATTCTGTGGCTCATTCCAGAGATGTCCCAAAGATACTCATATGAATCGCGAACAGACTTTCAGCAGATAGGATTGAGATCAATACCTTTGTCTCAAAAACCTGGCCTTGTTGTGTCCACCAACCCAAAGTATAATATTATGTCATGAACTTTACCTAATCCTAATCAATCTCCCATACTCCAACAGCCACCTGTAATCAGATTCCCAAACCGCATAATTATCCCCATTTAGCCTTCAAGATAGTACTCTTCCTTACCACAGTTAAAGATAAACTCAACTTGTCCTTATCGACAAGTTATTCTGGTGATATTTCTGAGGACCCAGTATTCAAGAATGCTTTAACTTCTGCTCTCCTAACAGCCGCTTTAAGAAGCTGGGGCAGATCTCATCGTCTCCATTTTATACTTAGAGTAACTGAAGTTCACAGAAGTTAAGTAATCAGCCACATCAAAGAACATCAGCAGTGGAAGAATGAAAACAGGTTAAGTTCAAAGTAAGAGTTCTTAATATTAACTATGAGATCTTATAAGTCAGCCTGTGCAGATAGGAAAATGTCAGATCTTTAAGACCAGAAGGGACAAATAAAGGAAATACATGTGAGTCTACATTCTCTGTAAGAGTGTATTGTACAAACAAGGGTGTTTAAGTTGTTACAAGATCACAAAGGGTGACCAAGGTCATGGAGAACCTAAGAAATAATGATATGTAAGAACTCAATAATCAGAGGGGGTTGACTCCACTTCCACTCACTGAAGGAGCCATGAGCAGGAAATGATTAAGAAGCACAAAGGATATGGAAATACCAAGTAGGAAAATACCTCTTGAAAATTAAGACAAAAAAAAAACTAGACAGATTAAAAGAAAAGTCCAGGAGTACCAGTATAAAAGAGTTAACAGACTAACTGGATGATTTTCTAGGGAAAATTCTTGTAGGTGGATTGGCATTTAGGAATTGTATGCTTAAGGGCACAGAGCAGAGGAATTTGTGGAATTAGGAAACATATATCAAAGATGAAACATGATAAAGTCTAGCCCAGCAGGGAAGGGATGGAGAAAACCAAAGCCTAGAGCAGATTCTAGATGGCCTGCCAGGATTTAGCTGGATAGATGCTTTCTGACAGACACAAACCATATCACCTTCACAAGTGTCATTGCCATGAAACCTCACAAAGAATATACTAAGAAAACAAAGATCTGGGCTAGAAAACAAAAAAGTAGAGAAAAAATGGCACTGAATCTCAGCACACAGAACTAGCCCAAAATAAGAAAAAGAAATTGATCAATGTATGGAATTAAAACTTAAAAACTTAGCTGAGCCCTCCTGAAAAAAAATCAATGAAAGATCACAAGAGGGAAATGAAATATTACAGGTACCAACCATGACTTCATATTAAAGTCCAGAAGAAAGATATGGAATATGGGAAGACTGAAGTAAAACAGTGTCTTGAGGAATATATTGGAACACTCTCACCCTCAAAACAGCTCATGTGCAAAAAGTCTGTACCAGAGATTCAACTCTAAACAAATGAGAAGCCGAGAGGCCACTTATTCCCAGGGTCATTTTTCAGAGGCCCAATAAAAATCCACAAGAGACAGGAGCAGCAAAGCCTACAGCAACAAAGAAATACAGAATTCAGTAGAAAAATAGTAAAGAGTCATCTCTCATCACCAGTTTCTCAACTTTGCCTAAAGGGCAGTTCTCTCCTATACTCACAATGGGCAGTGGCATCTTCTTCTTCCTTATACATACTTGGAGCATTGTACTGGAGACCCTTAAATCTCTACAATTCTTCAATGCTCTTCCCATGTTACTGTAGATGTGAATAGACAAACCAATCCAATTCCAAACTACTCATTTTCCAGTGGGCTCAGATGCTCTGGATAAAAATAATCAAATATATACACTAATTCTGAGGAAAACTGAGAAAGGTTCTTTGATGATGGTCTCCTTACAAGTGTCTATGAATCCCTATTTAGTACTCTTGTCCAGTTCACACACTTTCCTTCACTAGTTTCCAAACTGCCCTAAGTTTGCCCCTAACTCTTCATGGTGTGTGTTTAAATATCTAAGCTGAACTGTCTTCCAGGTTGAGAAACTACCACTAAGAAATTAGTATCTAAA
This sequence comes from Okapia johnstoni, assembly GCA_024291935.2. Taxonomy (NCBI): domain Eukaryota; kingdom Metazoa; phylum Chordata; class Mammalia; order Artiodactyla; family Giraffidae; genus Okapia; species Okapia johnstoni. The sequence goes on from CM044305.1 coordinate 90,492,660, forward strand.
ACATACTACAGTGGAATCCAATATCCTTGCTGCATTTTGGGGAGTACAATAACTTTTCAAGGCTAAAGGAGACCATTCTCAGGCTCTAGATGATAAAAAGATGAGCATTACTACCATCCCTTTCCTCATGTTATCAAGAGCCATCAAATCTTTCAGTCACTGTAATACACAGACCAAGAAAGATGACATGTTTAAAAGTGTGGAGCTACCGTTCTTTATTCAAGTGTTTGATAAATAGACCAATAGATGGGCAAAATATATCTAAATTGAAAAGCATTTAAAGCAATAAATTGATATATCTCAAACTGAGATTGCCTTCAAGTCTCATCTACAATTGAATCTTTGCCCACTAAAAACATCTTTATATATTACTTTGGATTAGTTGAATCAAACCCCAAGGCAGAAGGTGGGAAGACACATGAAAGTTTAAGATCATGGTTTTTCCTCCTGAGTAATACATCTCCGTCCGTATTTGCGAGCTACATCATCAGACACAGAAAGAGAACTTCCAGATCGTGATATCCATTATGTTTATTTACCTGTTTAGTTGAGGAGATGCTGAAGCACAGGGAGGATTGATAAAAAGAAGAAACAGGGTGGGAACACCCCCTGAACCCACAATGCCCATGACACCTTTCCACCAAAAGCCCTATCCTGACTGTCTGCTTGTCCACATCCCTCGGGAGCACAGCCTACTTGTTACAACTCCTCCCATATCTCTGGCTGGCTGCAGATCCCTGAAGGTAAGAGCCCATTTCTACTTGTCATTCCCTCTGAATCCTTTTCTGAGGATTTATCCACTGCAATTCTCTTCCTTAGAAAAACAGACAATAAGTGGCCAATAACTACATTCTAAAATCCTTTCAGTGGCTCTCATGATTTTCCTAGCCTTTTTAGCACCAGTTTACTTCTACAATTGCAAATCACATATCACTTCTGGATAAACATATGAAACAGGAAATGGAATGGTGGTAGACTGGGGAAGTATTATTTTGATGAGTAAACCTCATGAATTATTTTTTTCCTTTAAATGTACATACTTGTATAAGTTTGATACAAAATTTTTTAAAACACAAACTTTTGTTTGGGGACTGGTTGTATACACCCTTTTGTGCACACAGATTTCAAGGAATTGCCAAGCGCAGCCACAGCTGGACAGTCAGTGACCAAAGGACAGTCTTTTCAGATACACGTTTTGACTCATTACAACTCCAGAAAAATATGAATTCGCCACAAAGCTACAAAAGGACGAGTAGAGTTTACCATGAAATGAGACAGTTGTGTCATGTAACTGCTAAGAGAACCTCTCATTTTTAATTAAAATTATCATTATATCTCTTGATTCTGCTGAGAATCACAAAACAAAATAAACAGGAAAGGAAGAATAAAAGCTTTCAGGATAAGGGTAGTAATTTATGTTATAAAGAGCACTGAGTTACCTTCCATTTTGTGTTGTGGAGTGTGTGTTATAAGTATGCGTGGTATTACATATATATATATATTAATGAATCAGCCCAAACCACTGACAAGTAGACATTTGGAAAATTAGACAAAATTGATTCCTAGTTTTTTATACAAGCAAAAGTTCAAGTGAGAGGAGCGGCGATGAGGATACTCAGATTGAAAAAGAAGTCATTACCAGCTAGCTCCCTCTGGAATACCATAAACCTCAGTCTTGTGAAGCATATTTTTTATGGAATTTTCATAACATTCCCCTGTGGTTCTTGACATTCAACCACACTACCTAAAAAAATGGAGAAACACAGGTCTAATAGAATTAGCCCCAAAAAAATAAAAAAAAAAAAAGGGGGAGAGATGCTAAGATAGGTAGCTGGAAAGATTTTGCTTAATGAGGATCAAAATTCCCACTGGATTGAAGTACCCAAATGATCTACACTTATACTAACAAGTGTGGTGTGGTGTGACGCGTTGGTCATAAGTCCAAAGAACAGATGGGTTATTGGGGTTTCCTCACATGCTGGATGCGAAAAAGCTATGACTTTAACTGATTTAAGGACCAGTTTCTTTGCAAAGATATTTAAATTAAACAAGCTTGACACTCACATCCAAGGCTTCTAGTTGTTTCCAATTTAACACTCCATGCAAGCTAGTGAAAATCTTTACGCTGCAGCCATTTTTCTTATTTTGGTGAATCAAAATGAAGTATTAACAAACACTTCTCGTGACCTCTCAAATGTCCTCACCTTCACAAAAGATCCTGAGAGGCACGTCCTTATCACCCTAGGTGGAAACGATGAAACTGGATCTGTAGAGAAGAGCTCATGTTTAGAAAAGTTATTCCCTGCCCAGCAAGCTACACATGTACCTTTTGTACACTACGAACAATCATTCTCATCTACTTCTCTTCCACAGGCATTTATTTGGGTTTTTTTAATATTCAGTTATTTATTTGGCTTGCAGCCGGGGTCTCTAGTGGCAGCACGTAGATTCTTCCATCTTCGTTGAGGCATGCGGATCTTTAGTTGAATCATGTGAATTTTTAGTTGCAGCATGTAGGAATATTCCCTGACCAGGGATCAAACCCCTGTCACCTGCATTGGGATCCACTGGGCCACCAGGTGAAGTTCACCGCACTGTGCATTTAGCTTACATCTCTTTCCTTGCCTCCTCTAGGGAAGTCCTACTCTAGACAGAAAAGACAGCATCATTAGCTAGAGAAAGACCCAAGCAAGGAGAGCAGAACCTCTACTTCTTGACTCTGGAAAACCCGAGCAAAGCTCACAGTTTGAGCCTTTGGGGATCTAGCAGTTCAAGACTCTCCTGAGGCAACTCATGCTATCCAGAGTCTAATTGCAGTATTCTACTATATTTCTGCAGATTTGCCTATCCAACCACAGTGTTGCAACCTCATCAGCTCCTTCTGACCTTGGATAGAACTTCTTCAAAGTGTGGGCTTCCTTGGTAGCTCCAGATGGTAAAGAATCTGCCTGCAGGCGTGGCTAAGATGGCGGAGAAGTATGACGGAGAGATCACTCTCTCCCTCCACACAACTTATCGAAAGAACATTCTGAAAGCTGAGCAAAGTTCAACAAGACTACTTTCTGAATGCTGTCAGAGGACGTCAGACATTAAACAAGTCAGCGCAATTATCTTCAGAAAGGAGGTAGGAGAAATTATAAAAGATAAAAAGAGAGACAAAAGAGTTAGGGACGGAGACCGTCCTGAGTAGGGGAGACGTAACAGAGGAGAAATTTCTAAGCACCAGGAAACCTTCTCACCGGCGGGTTTGGGGAAGATTTCGAATCTCGGAGGGCAACAAACCGGGAGAATCAATACATAAAACCCACTGATTACCGTACCAAAAGCAACCTTCAGTAAAGAACCCCGACCCCGCATCCGCCACCAGCAAGTGGGGCTGGCGGAGAGGAGCGGGTGTGCACGCATAGGTAAGTGACCGGCCGCTAACCGTGATATAGTAACCTAAACTTTGGGGACAGCCAGAGAGAGAGATACGTACCCTGCGAAAAACCCAAAGCTAAAGTAATGCACAGCCGGCCCGCTCACAGACACAGATAGGACTGAGCGATACAGGGAAGAGCTAGCCTGCTGCGGACCGCCCCATCCCCCGTCGGACACAGCGGGCAGGGGACCAGCAGAGCCGGAAAGGGCGAACTCGGCTCCAGAGAGGGCACCCCTACCAAACTGCAAACAGGCTCCCAGTTCTAAAGCAAAGACAGCCTTAGATCCCGTAGGTCTACAGCCCGCCGGGAGGGTCCGCAGCCAGAGAACCAGCTCCCCAGAACTGACACAAAGCCACAGGAGCCGGAGCCGGGCGCCCCGTAAAACCGTAAACCGAGGCGGGACCAGGGAGGTGATAAGCCGCACCTGGGCGGTCGCTCGCCAAACTTCCTGGCTGCCTGACTGCTCCGACCGGGAAACGGCTCAACCGCGAACCCAACCGAGTCTGCGCCTTTGTGGAGTACCCGGGAAAAAAAGGGGCCCGCGCCACCGCGAACCGAGCGGGGACCATGGAGGTGATAAGCCGCACCGCTCAAACAGGGGAGTGAGCGCTCGCCAAACTCCCGGCTGCCTGAGCTGCTCCGACCGGGAACGGCGCAAACCGCTAACCCAACCAGTCTGGCGTCCTCGTGGAGTACCAGGGAAGCGCCCCGTAAACTGAGGCCGGGGACCAGGGAGGTGATAAGCCGCATCGTCCCCTACAGGGGAGAGTGCGCTCACCAAACTCCGGCTGCCTGAGCCACCGACCGGAAACGGCGCAAACCGCCGGCCCATCCGAGTCTGCTCCTTTGTGGAGTACCCGGGAACTGAACCTGGAGCAGTTTAAACCTTGGAAGTGCGCCGCATATCTGGGCCCACCCCCGGCATAGAACCTGAAGCCTGAGCGGGGTAGACGGGGAAAGCACGACACGCCGTGAGCGGGTGTACCAGTGGGCCGAGAACACTGTTAAGCGCTCCACACACACGCAGTGGATATTGGTTGCAGTGGTCCTCTCTCCCCACAGCAGGACTGATCAAGTGAAACCTAAAGAGACCACATCCGCCCCTTTGTGCAGGCGGAATTAGACACTGAAGAGACCTCCAAACAAAAGCCAAATAAACAGAGGGAAGCCGTTGGAGGGACGAGGCCAACAGATTAAAATCCCTGTAGTTAACACGGCTGCATTGAAAGGGGCCTATAGATCTTGAAAATATAAGCAGGAAACAAGATCCTATCTGAAACTGAAGAGACCCCACACGGCTCACAACGGCTCCAGAGAAGTCCGGGATATATATTTTTACTATTATCATTTATATTATTTTTTTTTATTATTATTTTTATTTTTTTTCTTTACTTTTTTCTTTAAGACCTCTATTACACCTTTAAATTTCAATTTCGATAACCACCACTACCTTGAAAAAAAAAAAACCCTATTTAAAACAAACTGCGTACATAATCGAAATGCTTTTTGCGTTTTCTTTTTTTTATTTTATTTTATTATATTTTTTTACTGTTTTTTTCTGTTTTTCTTTTTTTACTGTTATACTGTTTTTACTGTCTTTTTTTCTTTTTATACTGTATTCTTTTTTTCTTTTTTTTATATTGTATGATTTATAAGATCTAACCTCTACTCCCAGATTTTACGCGTTTTGTGAGTTGTACATATGTGATATCACGAATTAATGTGCATTTAAGAATAACAATCTTAGTACCCATTTTTTACTCAAGAGTGTGATTACTGGCCTATTACTCTCTCCTCTATTGACGCTCTTTTTCTTCTCCCCCAGGGAACCTCCTATCTCCCACCCTCGTCCTTCTCTTCTCAACCCAATTCTGTGAATCTCTGAGGGTGTTCTGTACCGAGAACACTCGGGAACAGAATACTGCCCAGATCTCTCTCTCCCACTTGAATTCTCCCTTTCTACTCATCCTCACCTCTACTGCCTTCCACCCCCTCTCTATGTATCTCTGTGAACCTCTCTGAGGGCTCCAGACTGGGAGAGCACAGAGGGAAGTGCTTACTGGATAGACTGCTTCTCCCCACATTTTGAGTCCCCCTCCACTCCTCCTGGTCACCTCAACCTCCCTTCCCCTTCAGAAGAGACCTCGTCCATGTAACTCAGTGAACCTCTCTGGGTATCCCTCACTGTTGAGAAATCTTTTCAACCATTAACCTAAAATTTTATTATTATGCTTAATGGATGGAGTAGTCTTGAGCTACTGCAAGTATAAGACTGAAAGCCAGAGGAAACATAATTGATAAGAGATCTTCCAAAAGCTCCACATATACACTGAAACCAAGCTCCACCCAAGAGCCAATAAGTTCCAGAGCAAGACATACCACGCAAACTCTCCAGCAATGCGAACCTAGCCCTGAGCCATCAATAAACCAGGCGCCCAGAGGCAACCCAAATCCAAAGACCATCCTCAAAACTCATACTGGACCCTCATTGCACTCAAAGAGAATAAATCCAGCTCCACCCACCAGAACACCTACACAAGCTCCTCCAACCCAGGAAACCTTGACAAGCCACCCATCCAACCCCCTACCCAAGTGAGGAACCTCCACAATAAAGAGGAACTTCAAACTACCAGAATACAGAAAGGCCACCCTAACACAGCAATCTAAACAGATGAAAAGGCAGAGAAATACTCGACAGTAAAGAAATTAGAAATTGCCCCACCAACCCAAACAAAAGAGTAAGGAGATAGGGAATCTATCTGAAAAGAATTAGAATTAATGATAGTAAAAATTATCCAAAATATTGAAAATAAAATGTATTTACAGATAAATAGCCGGAGACAAGATTGAGAGATGCCAGAAATGTTTACCAAGACCTAGAAGAAATAAAAAGGAGTCAATAATATTTTGAATAATGAAATAAAGGAATAAAAGACACTGCTGAGGGAACCAACAAGTAGAATAACAGAGGCAGAAGATAGGATAATGAGGGTAGAAGATATAATGGTGGAAATAAACGAAGCAGAGAGGAAAAAAGAAAAAAGAATCAAAGAAATGAGGAAAACCTCAGGGACCGTCTGTGGGAAACAACATGAAACGCCCCAACATTTGAATCATAGGATTCCCAGAAAACGAAGATAAAAAGGAAAGGCCAAGAAAAAGATACTCGAGAGAATAATAGTTGAAAATTCCCTAAAATGAGGAAGGAAATAGTCACAGAAGTCCAAGAAACCCAGAGAGTCCCAAACAGGATAAACCAAGGCGAAACACCCCAAGACACATATTAATCAAATAACAAAGATCAAACACAAAGAACAAATATTAAAAGCACAAGGAAAAACAACAAATAACCACAAGGGATCCCCATAAGATAACGCTGAATCTTTCAATTACAAACTCTTCAGGCTAGAAAGGGAATGGCAGGACATACTTTAAAGTAATGAAAAAGAAAAATCTACAACCCAGATTACTGGTACCGGCGAAGGATCTCAATTCATGATATGAAGAGAATTCAAAAGCTTTACAGTCAGCAAGAACTGAGGGAAACACACCACCAAACCAGCTCTCCAACAATGCTAAAAGGGATCTTCTCTAAACAGGAAACACAGAAAGGATGTTTAAACACAACTTAAAACTACAAGGTAAATGGCAACGGGACCATACTTATCAATATTACCTTAAATGTAAATGGGTTTGAATGCCCCCAACCAAAAGACAAAGTAGTGGGGGCTGAGTGGATACAAAAACAAGACCCCTACATTGCTGTCAACAAGAAGACCCCACGCTTTAAACTAGGACACATACAGACCTGAAAGTGAAGGATGGAAAAATATATTTTCAAGCAAATGGAAGACACAACGAAAGCAGGAAGTCCGCATACTCATTTCAAGATTATAATAGACTTTAAAATAAAGGCGTGAAAAGGGAACAAAGAAGGAACACACATAAGGAACCAAAGGGACATCCAAGAAGAAGATTTAACAATTATAAATATATATGCACCCAACATAATGAGCAACCACAATATATAAGCAAATACTAACAAGTATGAAAGGGGGAGTTAACAATAACACAATAATAGTGGGAGACATAACACTCCACTCCACACAATGGATAGGATCAACTAAACAGAAAATAACAAGGAAACACAAACTTTAAAATGATACTATAGACAATTTAAGATTTAATCGATATTTTCATGACTTTCCACCCCAAAACAAGCAATTTCACCTTTTCTCAAGTGCACATGGGGAACTTTCTCCAGGATAGATCACATCCTGGTCCATAAATCTAGCCTTGGTAATTCCAAAAAATTGAAATCATCCAGCCATCTTCCTGAAACACAATGCCGTAGGATTAGACCTCAATTACAGGAAAAAAACTATTAAAAATCCAACATATGTAGCTAAACAACACGCTTCAGAATAACCAACAAATCACAGAAGAAAAACAAAAAAGAAATCAAAATATGCATAGAAACGAAAGAAAATGAAAACACAACAACCAAAACCCTATGGGACACTGTAAAAGCAATGCCCCCCCCCCTTTTTAAAAAGGGGGGGGGGGAAAAAGGTTCGAGCAATACAGGCGTACCTCAAAAACAAAAAAAACTCAAATAAATAAACTAACTCTACAACCTAAAGCAACTAGAGAAGGAAGAAATGAAGAACCCCGGTTAGTAGACAGGCAAGAAATCTAAAAAATAGGGCAGAAATAAAAAAATTGCAAAAGAAACAAAAAGAGACCATAGTAAACAAAAACAACAAAACAAAGTTTGGTTTCGAGAAGATAAACAAAATTGACAAGCCATTAGCCAGACTCACAAAAACAAAGTGGAGAAGAATCAGATCCAACAAATTAGAAATAAAATGGAGAGATCACAACAGACTACACATAAATACAAAATCCTAAGAAGACTACAACCAACAGCTATATGCCAAGAAAATGGACAACTTGGAAAAAAAGGACAAATTCTTAGAAAAGTATAACTTTCCAAAATTGAACCGTAATAAATAGAAGATCTTAAACAGACCCATCACAAGCACGGAAATCGAAACTGTAATCAGAAATCTGTCCAGCAAACAAAAGCCCAGGCCCAGACTGCTTCACAGCGGAATTCTACCAAAAATTTAGGAAGAAGAGCTAACACCTATCTACTCACTCTTCCAGAGAATGCAGAAGAGGTAAACTTCAAAACTCATTCTATGATGCCTCCATCACCCTAATTCCAAAACCAACAAAGAAGTCACAAAAAAAGAAAACTACAGGCCAATATCACTGATGAACATAGATGCAAAATCCTTAATAAAATTCTAGCAAACAGAATCCAACATCATATTAAAAAGATCATACATCATGACCAAGTGGGCTTTATCCCAGGAATCAAGGTATTTCTTTACATCCGCAAATCAATCAATGTAATTCAGCACATTAAACAAAATTGAAAGATAAAGAACAAATATTATCTCAATAGATGAGAAAAAGCCTTTAGACAAAATTCCAACATCCATTTAAGATAAAAATCTCCAGAAGCAGAATAGAGAACATACCTCAACATAATAAAAGCTATATATGACAAACCCCACAGCAAACATTATCCTCCAAATGGTGAAAAACTTAAAGCATTTCCCCTAAGTCAGGAACAAGGCAAGGATGCCCACTTTTCACCACTACTCTTCACATAGTTCTGGAATTTTGGCCACACAATCAGAGCTGAAAAAAGAAATAAAAGGAATACAGATAGGAAAAGAAGAAGTAAAACTCTCCTGTTTTGCAGATGACATGATCTCTACATAGAAAACCCTAAAGATTCAACCAGAAACTACTAGAGCTAATCAATAATATAGTAATGTTTCAGGATACAAAATTAACACACAGATAATCCCTTGCATTCCTATACAACCAATATGAGAAAACAGAAAGAGAAATTAAGGGAAACAATACCAGTCACCATTGCAACAAAAAGAATAAAATACTTAGGAATATTCTACCTAAAGAACCAAAAGCTTATATATAGAAAACTATAAAACACTGATGAAAGAAATCAAAGAGGACACCAAACAGATGGAGAAATAATACCGTGTTCATGGTTGAAGAAATAATATAGTGAACATGATATACTACCCAAAGCAATCTACAATTCAATGCAATCCCTATCAAACTACCAATGATAGTTTTCACAGAACTAGAACAAATCATTTCACAATTTGTATGGAAGTATAAGAAACCTCGAATAGCCAAAGCAATCTTGAGAAAGAAGAATGGAACTGGAGGAATCAACCTGCCTGACTTCAAGCTCTACTACAAAGCCACAGTCATCAAGACAGTGTGGTACTGGAAACAAGGATAGAATTATAAGATCAATGGAACCAAAATAGAAAGCCCAGAGATATACCCACGCACCTATGGGCACCCCTAAACTTCGACAAAGGAGGCAAGAGTAATACAATGGAAAAAGACAATCTCTTTAACAAGTGGTGCTGGGATAACGGTCAACCCACTTTGTAAAAGAATGAAACTATAAACACTTCCCCTAACACCATACACAAAAATAAACCTCAAAATGGATTAAAAGATCTAAACGTAAGACCAAGAAACTATAAAACTCCTAGAGGAAAACATAGCAAAACACTCTCCGACATAAAAACACAGCAGGAGCCTCCATGACCCACCCCCAGAATATTGGGAAACAAAAACAAAAATAAACAAATAGGACCTAATTAAACTTAAAATCTTTTGCACAACCAAAGGAAAACATAAGCAAGGTAAAAGACAGCCCTTCCAGAATGTGAGAAATAATAAGACAAACGAAGCAAAACAAACAATTAATCTCAAAAATATACAAGCAACTCCTTCAGCTGAAATCCAGAAAATAAACGACCCAATCAAAAAATGGGCCAAAGAACTAAACAGACATTTCTCCAAAGAAGACATACAGATGGCTAACAAACACATGAAAAGATGCTCAACATCACTCATTATTAGAGAAATGCAAATCAAAACCACAATGAGGTACCATTACACACCAGTCAGAATGGCTGCTATCCAAAAGTCTACAAGCAATAAATGCTGGAGAGGGTGTGGAGAAAAGGGAACCCTCTTACACTGTTGGTGGGAATGCAAACTAGTACAGCCACTATGGAGAACATGTGGAGATTCCTTAAAAAACTGGAATAGAACTGGCCATATACCAGCAATCCCCACAGCTAGGCATATACACCGAGGAAACCAGAATGAAAGAGACGCGTGTACCCCAATGTTCATCGCAGCACTGTTTACAATAGCCAGGACATGGAAGCAACCTAGATGTCCATCGGCAGACGAATGGATAAGGAAGCTGTGGTACAATTATCTCACCATTAAAAAGAATACTTTTGAATGTTCAATTGAGATGGATAAACTACCCATTATACAGAGTGAAGTGAGCCAGAAAGGAAAAAGTCACCAATACAGTATTACAATGCATGTATATGGAATTTGTAAGGATGTAATTGTACCCCCAATATGTGAGACAGAATAAGAGAACACAGACAAGCCAGATGCATAAGAACATCCCCTTGGACCTCTGAAGGAGAATAGTTGACGTTCTGGGACAATACCATTGAAACAGTATATGTCATATTGGAAGCAGAACACCATTCCATGGATCTATGCATGGGATCGGATGCACAGGGATTGAGCGTTGGAAGACACTGAGGGATGGGAGGGGGAGGGAGGTATGGAGGATAGGTTTTAAGGGAGGGGGAGCACATGTGAATCCATGCTGATTCATGATTCGATTTATGCAAAAACTTCTACAATATTGTAAATAATTAGCCCCCAACTAAAATAAACAAATAAATAAAAATAAAAAAAAAAAATAAAAAAAAAAAAGAATCGCCTGCAATGCAGGAGACACGGTTTCAATCTCTGGCGGTCGGGAAGATTCTCTGGAGAGGGAAATGGCTACCCACTCTTAGTATTTATGTCTACACACACTTACTGGTGCAATCAGATTGGAACTGTGATCTGACTGACTCCAAAGCAACCCAAGTGGCAAGTTATAAAGTACCAAGCATTAGAGCTACATAATGCAGGCATTTACACATGATTCTAGTTTATAAGGCTTATTGTTAGATGACTGCAGGGGAAGACTGCATTCCAAAATGTACGCCAGAGTGAGCAACAATTCCAAATGTAAAAACTGTGGTTAGATGTCCCATGCTGCAATTTGGTATTCCAATATTCTGAAAGCTTCAATCCTAAATTAATATGAAATCTCATCACTCACCAGAAAGGAATCCAGACCCAGCCACTACTTACCTTGTCAGAAAATTTCCTGCAAAGGTGAAATCAGGTTCACACACAAGACCTTTACATGTTTTAAAGAGACACCAGAGAGCAATCCGGGGAAAACAGCACCAAACAATGGGAATTCTTACCAATCAAGCCTTGTGGTTTGGCCGCTGTACTGACAGAGACTATGACCTGGATAGAGACAAGGGAGAGCATCTGTCATACAGAAGCTTAAATGTAACCCAATAACATTAGCACTTTTTGTCATGATCACCTCACCCAAACCCATTCATCCCACAGTGTAATTGAACAGGAAACACAGGGGTCAGGGAAACTTAAGCATGCAAATCTCAAATCTTATCCCCAGCTTCCAATACCTGAATCCGTTGAAAATTTTTAACAGTGGTACTAACTGTTGAATATTTTAGAAGTCAGCTGAACTACCAGACCTGTCTTAGAGTGAAAATGAGCTGAGACACCAGACCTGTCTTAGAGTGAAAATGAGCTGAGTGTCTCTCAAACTTAGAGGCTGAAGGCTTACTGTCTATGAAACATGATATGTGGTCCCAGCAATGTCTGTAGGGCAGGAAAATGCCCAAAATGTATGGAAGGGTAAAGATTTGGAGGCGTATGACCTACATATTACCTTAATTGCTGGCCTATGCCTTCAGGACTCCTATCAAATGTCACAATGCGGGTAGGTAGGCTGGCAGACTACCATTCCCTGCTCCCCACTTGGTCCATGAATCTCATCCCTCCCCCTTTTCCATAGATAGAGCTGGGCTCTAAAATTACATTCAGATCCACGTTCTCATACCTGTTGAAACAGGGGAATTTAAGCAGCACCCTGCACTCTTGACTCTCGAAGTTTGTTTTCTACAATCTAGTCCATTCCATATGTCGACTGTCTGCTACTGGCTTTCCAAAAAGAATAAAAAGAAAAGTCAAAATTCTGGTTTTAAAAAGTCAAAGTGAGGTTTCTTTGAAATTCAAGCAGTCTTATTTTGCCATTGTCTCTGTAACAGTAGCACTCACAGTGTACAGAGGAATACAAATAAGTATGGGTAAAAACATGCTCCTGCTTAATTAAAACAACTGGTTGTAGAAACATGGTCTCTACCATTGGGTTAGTCAGCAGTGTCCAGGAGTGACCCTGCCACTGCTGGTAGTAGGAACTACTGTTTCTAGAGACACAGGGAAGGGGTCCAACACCTTGCGTAATGAGCCAGGAAACAGCAGAGTTGCCCTCTGCCCAACACCCCTCATCTCTCACTACACAGCAATGCACTTATTCATCTGGCTGGTTCTGGTTCCTTTTTATTCATGTTACAAGTCTGCAGATTTATCAGTACTGGACTTTTCCACAGCAGATCCTGAAAAAGGTAGTAACTGAACAAATCTGCAAGACTTGCCTGAGGGTGGACAGCTTAGCACCACAGAGGGAAAGTTACTTAACTTGGGAACTTATTTAGGTGAGTGGCTGGAACAAACATCCTCTTTTTTCCCCTTATCCAGAGGAACTTTTGGAAATGGTTGGTGGGTACCCAATCATGCAGAGTGAAATATAATGTAAGGGACAGCACTCATCTTGTGTCTACAAGATCAGATGAGATTGCTGCTTCAGAGGTCTGACTGCCCCTTCAAAAGGAACCATAGTTCATCCTGCTTTAATCAAACATCAGAGGGAAAGCATGAAATATTAGGCTAAAAGGCAACGTCCCTTAACTTCTATGGGTGGGGGGAGGTGCGTCTCAAAACGATCTGTTTATTTTATTTCCAATACCATAGCTAAAGACTTAAACCTTTGAAATGGGAGGTTGAGCTGTTCACCACACTCCAAAACAACATTTCATGAGGTATTAGAGTAAGTAATCAGTAACAGTTAGTTAGAAAATCACAGACAGCAGAAAGTAGCTAATATCATTGCTGCTGCTGCTAAGTCGCTTCAGTCGTGTCCGACTTTCTGCGACCCCCTAGACGGCAGCCCACCAGGCTCTGCCGTCCCTGGGATTCTCCAGGCAAGAGTACCGGAGTGGGATGCCATTGCCTTCTCCAAGCTAATATCATTAGGGGTACTTTTATGAATAATCCAAACCATTAAATAACATTGCTGCTGTCTGAAACTGAGCACAGATCCTTCAAGGTAGTAGCAATGAGAGAAATGTTAACCATTGCTAATATTGGCTTTTGTGGATGTGTTCTTTGGAAAATATGCCCGCTAGGAATCCTATGAGCAAAGTAGATGCAATAAAGATGCCTTCAAGCCTGACCCTTGGACCTAAATCCCACAATCAAAAATGAGGTTTAGAGCTTGAAACGGTAGTATTTGTGATGCTACTTAATGTCCCAGTGCCTAAAACCTCGGTATGTCATCTAACAGAGGCAGAAGTAGCTTTCAATCCTACCAACAATCCAACTTTCTGATTTCTAAACATAATCCAGGAAGAGAATTTTCCTGGAAATCTCTAATGTTCTACCAAAAAAGGCGTCCACCAGTCACTGAGATACTGAAAAACGCACATAATTCAAGTAGAAATCAAGAACAAACCAGACAAATTCAATAACAGCATCATTTTACCTCAAAGCAAGAACTGGGTTCCTCTCAGTGAGTTTGGTCCTTGGGTTTCTGAGAGACAAGGGTTTTCCTTTCATTTAATTCTCCCCATGAATACATGTCCATTTAGACTGCCGAAGCCTCCGCTCGCTCTACGCTTAAGCGCAAAAACCTCCGCTGCGTGTCGCCAATAGGGTGGGGCCAGCAGCACGTAGGGGCGGGGCTTGGAATTCCCGCCGTTTTCGGTCCTGACTACCCTGGTACGCAACACGGCTCTTTCTTGCTTATGAACAGAAACTGTACAAATCATTTTCCCCCTGTGCAATAACAGGGGGAAAGGGACCTGGGAAAGAGGACCCGGACCGAAATGTTAAAATTACTATTATGTTAAACGCACATTGAGCCTGTACAATAAAACTCAAAACTGCACAACACGACTTCGCTGCCTGGAAACACAAAGCCCTCCATCTCCCTGTTACTTTCCTGATTTTTATCTTTAAATGTCTCACATCTTTCAAAGCAATATATGCCAAAGGCTAGGGACAGAATATTTTATGGAATAACCTCATATTCAACATGTGATTTTACAGGAGATGAAATCCAAAACGCCACTCAACTCTGGCCAGTACCAGGCATTTTTGAGCATCCACTGTCCTAAAACAAGCTCGTGGCCACTCAGCTTGTCCAGGTGTGTATTTTTACACTGAAAATACCATAAATCTATCGATTAGAAAACTTGTTTCCTTATTTGTGAACTGAAGACAACATACGAGTTTTGGGTTTTTGTTTTAACACAAAGCTTGTGAAAAGGACCAGGATCTACATTTAATGGATTCAAATGATACCAAACACACAATTCCTCTGTAAAAGTGCCAAACCACATTACAAGGCAGCCTATGACAGACACTTAAGTGCATTCACTATCTAAAACATTAAAGACTCTGCCTGATGATTAAATCCTGCATTTGTAAATCCTGGGTACCCCAAAATGATTATTTTTAAAGAAATTCATGAAATGGGCTATAAAAGCACAATTTAGAATATAAAACTATACCAAATACACAATTACCAAATAAAAAGCACGCAATCTGACTTAATTTTGAAAAATGCCACATGCACGCTGAAGAAGGGCACATGCGGGCACGCACACACGCACGCACACATGGGCACACACGGAGGCACGGAAGCGGGCACGCACGCATGAGCAAACATGGAGGCACGCAAGCGGGCACGCACACATGTGCACACACGGAGGCACGCAAGCGGGCACGCATGTGGGCACACACACAGGCACACACGCAGGTGCACATGCATGGGCACACACGCGCACAGACACACCGGCACACGGGCATACACGCTGGCACATAAGCACAAAGTTACTCTCAAAGGTAACCAAAAGCAACTAACTGTCCTAATCACATGCACAATTCCTCTCAGTTTGTTAAGTTTCTCCTTTTTAGGCTGAAAACAACAGAAACGGAGGGACCAAGACCAAGAATACAATACACAGTGATAACAATGACGCAAAGATTTAAAATAAAAAGCCAAATTCAGCTCCCTGGCAGCCCCAAGACTCCCCTGTACCTGCTCAGCTAACCGTACCTTAATAACGTTTACGAAAGGGAACCAAGACCAATTTTTAAAACAAGTAAAATATTAAAGAGGTATCACGCTGTACCATAAAGCACAACGCTGTGTCCAAGTTCACCTAAAGGACCCACACAGCCAAAACTCCAAAGCCCTCCAGACTATTGAAGTATATTATTAATTACAATAGTATTAAAGTATATTCCTCTATAAAATTTACATTGTAAATAGTCAACTAGCAATGACAAATAAAAATTAAATTAACCTTATTCACCTAGGAGCAGCCGCTGTGTTCACTCACCGCTGAAAGGATCGACTCACTACGCACGCACCACGAGACTCAGGAAAGAAGGAGTGGCAAGAAACAAGTGCGCTCCTTTTATAGCCAGCGGGTGGTCTCGCCTATAAAGATCCTGACTGGATGAGGCAAGAATGATTGACAGGTACAATATCCACTCGCTCTTTCTCTGCATGTCGAACTCGTGACTGTATCCCAAGCATCACCCTTATTGGAGGAAAGAATTCCCGCTTCAAGTGTTTGCATTTAAACTGGGGTTGCAGGAATTGTGGGAAGCACCAGACAAACCAGACTCTGTGATTGGTTCAAGCAGTGAATTCAAACTATTTCAACCATCCTATTCCGCTTTGCATTGCACTTGCCTCGTTCTAGAAAGTCCTTTGCCACCATTTCTGCTTTGGAGGTAAAATTCAAGTGCAATAGGGTAAAATTAAAGTGACATATCAAATATCTCAGCAGCGAATTTAATTCCCACAGCAACTATATTTGAGAGGGTTTGCTTAGGAAGCACATATACTAAAATTGGAAAAAAGAAATGGAGATGATACTGGAATAGGAATCCATCTGAGGGGGAAAGTGAGCCTAAAGAGCTTCACACCTGACAACTGCACAAACAAATGCACTAGGGGCATGAAGTGGGACAGGGTCCAGGCACTGAAGATTAGATGTACAGAATGGAAACTACCTCACTGAGCATGAGCAGTTAGGGGCGCATTCACACCACAGGGAGGATGGGCATGGAGTGTAAGAGAACTGGGGGATGGGATCATGAGGAGAACTAGGAAATGGTCAGAATCGTTTTAACTCATGGCCCTCTAGCGGCAGTGTTCATGTTTTACCGATTACTAGGGTCAACGTCCCTTCTGTATGGTTGCTTCTCGCTGGAACATCCCCTCCCCCTACTTTCCCTTCAGTGCCCCTCCCCCAGGGCCCCGCACCAATGCAGCCTCCTGCTTGAGGCCTTCGTGATTCTCTTTCCCCACTCCAGCAGGTATAGATAGGGCTCTCTCCTGGTGCTGTCGGAGAAGGCAATGGCACCCTATTCCAGTACTCTTGCCTGGAAAATCCCATGGACGGAGGAGCCTGGTGGGCTGCGGTCCGTGGGGTCACTAAGAGTCGGACACGATTGAGCAGTTTCACTTTCACTTTTCACTTTCATGCATTGGAGAAGGCAATGGCAACCCACTCCAGTGTTCTTGCCTGGAGAATCCCAGGGACAGGGGAGCCTGGTGAGCTGCCGTCTATGGGGTCGCACAGAGTCGGACACGACTGAAGCGACTTAGCAGCAGCAGCAGCAGCAGCCTGGTGCTGTAGGGTGGGAAATAGGGGGAAACCATCAGAGCTGGAGTGCAGAGCAGTGTTGGGGGCTCTAGGATTTGTTAAGACTGGACTGGACTAGGTGGGACAGCTCCAGGGCTTTTTTTTTTTTTTTTTTTTGGAGGTTTGCACTTGGTTGCAGACATTCTAGAAAGTTCAGAGAAAACAAACAACAAAGTAACCCATATGTGCCTCCTGATTGGTCAGAGTAGTTTAGAGTCAAACTACAAGCTGAAAACAAACTTGGTAACCTACGTAACAGACAACAGTCAATCGGAATGGTCAAAATCAGGAGCCTACAAGGTAATATGTTTCAGACTGGGCAGGAATATACCATCATGACAGGAAACTGGAGGGGTGGAGGGGTGGAGGAGTGAACTAAATGAACTGAACCAGACAAGTGCCCTCGGGCAGTTAGGGGATGTGATGGGGATGGTATGGTCTGCTATTTCAACTTTTTCTACTGGACTCTCCAGAGGCCTCCAAGTGGAGAGAACAGATTAGAAGAATTAAAATCCTCATCACTTGGAAATCCTAATTATGTGATTAAGATTGGATGATCAAAGTATGGTTCCTAAATCCCCTGCATCCATATCAGTTACAGAGCTGCCTTTTTTTCTGTTCAGTTGAGTTCAGTCGCTCAGTTGTGTCCGACTCTTTGCAACTCCATGGACTGCAGCATGCCAGGCTTCCCTGTCCATTGCCAACTCTTGGAGCTTGCTCAAAAAAATATTACTGATTTTTTTGTTGTTGTTATTAAGGTGATATTCACATAACACATAATGAAATTTAACATTTCAAAGTGAGTAATTCAGTGGCATTTAGTTCATTTATAATGTGCAACCACCACTTCTATGTAATTCCAGAATATCTTCATCATCTTAAAAGGAAATCCAGAATCTTTTAAGCAGTTGATTCCCATTTGCCATCCCCTCAGCCTCTGATAACCACCAGTCTGCTTTCTGTCTGTATAGATTTGCCTTTTCTAGATGTTTCATATGAATGGAATCACATAGTGATTGACATTTGTGTCTGACATCTTTCACTTAGCTTACTGATTTTGAGATTCCTGTAACACATATTCATAATTATTTGTTTATGCAGATATCTTCTAAATCAGACAGGAGAAAAATATAGTTACAAAAAAACCCCTTTATACTTTAACACCTATATAGTTACCTTTACTTATACTTTTATTTCTTCATGTGGATTCAAGTTACTCTCTATTATCTTTTAATTTTAGCATGAAGAACTGCCAAAAGTATTTCTTGTAAGGGCAGCTTTGCTAGCAATAAATTCTTTCTTTTTGTTTATCTGGTAATATCTTAATTTATCCTTATTCTGTCTTATTTTTGTTGTTCAGTTTAGTGCAGGCACTCAGTCATATGTGACTCTTTGCGACCCCATGGACTACAGGACGCCAGGCCTCCCTGTCCATCACCAACTCCTGGACTTTACTCGAAGTCATGTCCATTGAGTTGGTGATGCCATCCAACCATCTCATCCTCTGTTGTCCTCTTCTCTCACCTTCAATCTGTCCCAGCATCAGGGTCTTTTGAAATGAGTCAGTTCTTCCCATCAGGTGGCCAAAGTATTGGAGTTTCAGCTTCAGCATCAGTCCTTCCAATGAATATTCAGGACTGATTTCCTCCAGGATGGACGGGTTGGATCTCCTTGCAGTCCAGGGGACTCTCAAGAGTCTTCTCCAACACCACACTTCAAAAGCATCAATTCTTTGATGCTCAGATTTCTTTATACTCCAACTCTCACATCTGTATGTGACTACTGAAAAAACCATAACCTTGACTAGACGGACCTTTGTTGGCAAAGTAATGTCTCTGCTTTTTAATATGCTGTCTAGGTTGGTCATAATTTTTCTTCCAAGGAGAACAGTTAGAACTGGACATGGAACAACAGACTGGTTCCAAATAGGAAAAGGAGTACGTCAAGGCTGTATATTGTCACCCTGCTTATTTAACTTATATGCAGAGTACATCATGAGAAACGCTGGGCTGGAAGAAACACAAGCTGGAATCAAAATTGCCAGGAGAAATATCAATAACCTCAGATATGCAGATGACACCACCCTTATGGCAGAAAGTGAAGAAGAACTAAAGAGCCTCTTGATGAAAGTGAAAAAGGAGAGTGAAAAAGTTGGCTTAAAGCTCAACGTTCAGAAAACTAAGATCATGGCATCTGGTCCCATCACTTCATGGGAAATAGATGGGGAAACTGCAGAAACAGTGTCAGACTTTATTTTTGGGGGCTCCAAAATCACTGCTGATGGTGATTGCAGCCATGAAATTAAAAGACGCTTACTCCTTGGAAGGAAGGTTATGGCCAACTTAGATAGCATATTTAAAAGCAGAGACATTACTTTGCCAACAAAAGTCCGTCTAGTCAAGGCTATGGTTTTTCCAGTGGTCAAGTATGGATGTGAGAGTTGGATGGTGAAGAAAGCTGAGCGCTGCAGAATTGATGCTTTTGAACTGTGGTGTTGGAGAAGACTCTTGAGAGTCCCTTGGACTGCAAGGAGATCCAATCAATCCATCCTAAAGGAGATCAATCCTGAATATTCATTGGAAGGACTGATGTTGAAGCTGAGACTCCAATACTTAGGCCACCTCATGCGAAGAGTTGACTCATTGGAAAAGACCCTAATGCTGGGTAGGATTGGGGGCAGGAGGAGAAGGGGACGACAGAGGATGAGATGGTTGGATGGCATCACCAACTTGATGGGCATGGGTTTGGGTGGACTCCAGGAGTTGGTGATGGACAGAGAGGCCTGGCGTGCTGCAATTGATGGTGTCGCAAAGAGTCGGACATGACTGAGTGACTGAACTGAACTGAACTGACTGCTTTAGCCGTTTAAAAGTATACAGTTCAGTGGCATTAAATACATTCATAATGTTGTGCAACAATCCCCACTGTTGAGTTCTAAACTTTAAAACAAGTTCATCCCCAAAAGATACCTTACACCTATTAAGCAGTCACTCCTCATCATTAATACAAAAAGTGGCAGTAATGGAGGAAGAGAAGAACAAAAAGTCTATAAGACATAGAAAGTAAATATTAAAATGACAAACATATACCTTAAATTATGAATAATTAAATTAATTTTACATGAGTTACACTCTAAATGAAACACTACGATGAAAAGGCAAAGGTCAGTAGAGTGGATTTTAAAAATGATCTGACTATATATTATCTACAGTATACACACTTTGCATTCAGACAGAAATAAGTTGAGAAGTAAAAAAAATGAAATATCATGCAAATAATAATCAAAGAGAGATGGAACAGTTATTTTAATACCAGACAAAATAGACTTAACGACAAAAATTATTACTAGAGACAAAGAACTTTTTCTAATGAGAAAAGGTGAAATCACTCCAGAATTTATTAGTATTTATAAATGTGAATATAACTAACAACAGAATCCCAAAGTATGTGAAGGAAAAAGTAACAAAACTGAAAGGAGAAATGAACAATTTAAAATTAATAGTTGAAGACTTTAATGCTTTTGATAATGAATTGAATAAACAGAAGACCAAAAATCAACAGGGAAAGAGAAGACTTGATTGATATTATAAACCAATTAGATAACAAACTATAGAACACTCCACTCCAAAACAGCAAAAAACACATTATTCTGAAATTTGCATGGGACTAACTACAGGATAGATGATATACAGGCCATAAATCAAGTCTTATTAAATTGAAAGGGAATGAAATTAGACAAAGTATCTTCACAAAACAACAATGGGATGTAGTTACAAGTTCATAAAATAAATAAATTTGATAAATTCACAAATATGTGAAAATTAACACCAACCTTAATAACCAATGGGCCAATGGAAACTAAAATAAAACATAACAAAATTTGTGTGATGAAGGAAAAGCAGTACTCTTAGAGATAACTTTGCACATGTAAACAAACACCTATATTAAGATAAGAAATAAATCAATAGTCTAAACTTTCACCATAAGGAAGTAAAGTCTGAAGAACCAACTAAAATGAATGCAAACAAAGGAAAAATATAATAAAGATTAAAGTTAAAACCAATGAATGGAAATTGAAAAATAATAGTGACGATCAACAAAGTAGAAAGTTGGTTATTTGAAAGATTAGCAAAACTGACAAATTTTTAGCTAAACTGACTAAGAAAAAAAAGAATACTCAATATACAAAAATCAACTAGAGGACTTTGGTACTGACAGTACAGAAATAAATGGAATTATAAGGGAAAACTATGAAAAATTGTATGTCACCAAATTAGATAATCTAGATGAAATGGATAAATTCATAGCAGTATACCGTAAGACATATAGTATATGATGTTGTAGAAAGTGTTTGTTTTGAGTCAGAAAGTTCTGAGTTTGTCCATCAGCCTAACTATATACTGTAAGATTGGGAAAATTACTTATTCTCTCTGGATTTCACTTTCTTCAGCTATTAAAAATGGATAATAATATCTAACTTGTGTATCTTTTTAGAATTATAAATTAAATATGTTATGCATGATACTAGGCTATATATTGATATTAAATATAGGGAAATGTATATTATACATATATTTATTTATTTATACTTATGTATTAAACATACATATATTTATTTATACTTCAGCAACTAGCTGTTCCTTTTCAGGGCTTCTTTCTGGTTCTTTCTCCCTTCTAAATAATTAAGTGCCCAGGACTCAGGCCTTGAGACTCTTCTCTATCTATCCTTATCCATGTATTGATTTCAGAGTTTAAACACTACTTAAAAATATATTTGTACATATACGTGCGTATGAATATTCTCGAGGGGATCTTTCTAACCAAGGGGTTGAACCCAGGTCTCCTGCACTGCAGACAGATTCTTTATGGTCTAAGCCACCAAGGAAACCCGTATAAGATATAATCAGTAGTGTCCGATTCTTTGTGACCCAGTGAACTAGCTCTCCAGGCTCCTCTGTCCATGGACTTTTCCAAGGAATAATATTGGATGGGTAGCCATTCTCTTCTTGAGGGGATCTTCCCGACCCAGGAACCAAACCCACATCTCCTGTGTCTCCTACATTACAGGAGCTTCTTTACCACTGAGCCACCAAGGAAGTCCACATGTGTGTATATACATGTGTATAACCAGAACAAGACCCAGTTTTGTTCACACTCAGTCTTTCCCATCAGGGAGCTTTCACAAGCCTCTAATCCTCATCCATTAGGGTGCAGGATCGGTAGGTGTCCAATATGCTACTGGGGAAGAGTGGAGAAATAGCTCCAGAAAGAATGAAGAGGCTGAGTCAAAGCAAAAACAACACCCAGTTGTGGATGTGACTGGTGATGGAAGTAAAGTCTGATGCTATAAAGAACAATACTGCATAGGAACCTGGAATGTTAGGTCCATGAATCAGGGTAAATTGGATGTGATTAAGCAGGACATGGCATGAGTGAACATTGACATCTTAGGAATCAGTGAACTAAAATGGATGGGAATAGGCAAATTTAATTCAGATGACCATTATATCTACTACTATGGGCAAGGATCCCTTAGAAGAAATGGAGTAGCCCTCATAGTCAGTAAAACAGTGTGAAATGCAGTACTCGGGTGCAACTTCAGACAAAACAGAATGATCTTGGTTCGTTTCCAAGGCAAATCATTCAGCATCACAGTAATCCAAGTCTACGGCCCAACCACTAATGCCAAAGAAGCTGAATTTGAATGGTTCTATAAGAACCTACAAGACCTTCTAGAACTAACACCAAAAAAAAAAATGTCCTTTTTATCATAGGGGATTGGAATGCAAAAGTAGGAAGTCAAGAGATACCTGGAGTAACAAGCAAGTTTGGCCTTGAATACAAAATGAAGCAGGGCAAATGCTAACAGTTTTGCCAAGAGAACGCGCTGGTCATAGCAAACACCCTCTTCCAACAACACAAGAGGTGACTCTACACATGGGCATCACTAGATGGTTAATACCAAAATCAGATTGATTATATTCTTTGCAGCCGAAGATGGAGAAGCTCTATACAGTCAGCAAAAACAAGATCGGAAGCTGACTGTGGCTCAGATCATGAACTCCTTATTGCCAAATTCAGATTTAAATTGAAGAAAGAGGGAAAACCACTAGACGATTCAGGTATGACCTAAATCAAATCTTTTATGATTATACAGTGAAGTGACAAATAGATTCAAGGGATTCAAGGTGATAGAGTGCCTGAAGAACTATGAATGGAAGTTCGCAACATTGTACAGGAGGCAGTGACCAAAACTATCCAAAGAAACAGGGATCAAGAAAATCCCCGGGGAAAAGAAATGCAAAAAAGCAAAATGGCTGTCTCAGGAGGCCTTACAAATAGCTGGGAAAAGAAGAGAAGCGAAAAGCAAAGGAGAAAAGGAAAGATATTCCCATCTGAATGCAGAGTTGCAAATAATAGCAAGGAGAGATTAAGAAAGCCTTCCTCAGCAATCAATGCAAAGAAACAGAGGAAAACAACAGATTGGGAAAGACTAGAGATCTCTTGAAGAAAATTAGAGATACCAAGGGAACATTTCATGCAAAGATGGGCTCGATAAAGGACAGAAATGGTATGGACCTAACAGAAGCAGAAGATATTAAGAAGAGGTGGCAAGAATACACAGAAGAACTGTACAGAAAAGATCTTCATGACCCAGATAAGCAGGATAGTGTGATCACTGACCTAGTGCTAGACATCCTGGAATGTGAAGTCAAGTGGGCCTTAGAAAGCATCACTACAAACAAAGCTGATCTGAACCTGCCAAACACTCTTCATCCTGTCTCTATTTATCTTTTCTATAGCGCTTTTTAACCCTCCTAGACACCATGTATTTTACTTATTTATTTACTTCTTGTTTCTCCTCTGTAGTTTGTAAGTTCCAAGAGGATGGGGATTCTTGCCTATTGTTCCAGTACCTGGCACATAGTTCAGTTCAGTTCAGTCACTCAGTCATGTCCGACTCTTTGCGACCCCATGAACTGCAGCACGCCAGGCCTCCCTGTCTATCACCAACTCCCGGAGTCTACCCAAACCCATGTCCATCGAGTCAGTGATGCCATCCAGCCATCTCATCCTCTGTCGTCCCCTTTTCCTCCTGCCCCCAGTCCTTCCCAGCATTAGGGTCCCAATGAGTCAACCCTTCACATGAGGTAGCCAAAGTATTGGAGTTTCAGCTTCAACATCAGTCCTTCCAATGAACACCCAGGACTGATCTCCTTTAGGATGGACTGGTTGGACCTCCTTGCAGTCCAAGGGACTCTCCAGAGTCTTCTCCAACACCACAGTTCAAAAGCATCAATTCTTCGGCGCTCAGCTTTCTTCATCATCCAACTCTCACATCCATACATGACCACTGGAAAAACCATAGCCTTGACTATATGGACCTTTGTTGGCAAAGTAATGTCTCTGCTTTTAAATATGCTGTCTAGGTTGGTCATAACCTTCCTTCCAAGGAGTAAGCGTCTTTTAATTTCATGACTGCAATCACCATCTTCAGTGGTACCCAATAAATATTTGTCAAATAAATAAATTCAGATGCTTTAGAGATTCCCCTCCTTGTTAGAGAATGATAAAATGGCTTTACAGAGTGAATTCGACTGTGAACAATAAGTGTAAAATACTGTGTAGATGCACAAATGATTATTTCATTATCTGGCCAATGTACAAGGGACAGATACAAATTGTTCTAATTACAGAATGATGAAAGAATAATGAACAATGAGTTCTTGAATGAGTGTAGGAAAAAATAATGAATTATAGTTTAAATGAAATTGGGATGCAGTGGCCTGCATCACAGGCATGCTTTATCTATGAATATTCTTTGAACACTCTCATTTGGGTGTAAATATCCTTGGGATTTTGTAAATATCCTTTAGACCAAAAAAAAAAAAAAAAGTAGGCTAGAGGGGCAAAGTGAAGAAATAGTTGGGTCCAGCGCTTGCCATGAGTAGAGTCAGTTTTCAAATGGCTTTTCACTGAGGACCCTTTACTTTCTAGTCCAATTTTCTAATTATATTTGCAACAATGGATCAACTGAACATTTGCTCCTTTGCCTTGAACACCAATTTGCTCTTATTCAAAATTTGTTAACAGCAATTGAAAATTCTGGCTACCTCTGATCAGATACTTTTCCTATCTAAATACAATGAACTGACCAATAATTAGTGATTAAGACTGTTTTCCAAGAGAAGGTTGTCATTTAGGGTTGGTCTACAAAATAGTTTCCATTTCCCTTCATGCATCTTAGTGGCTAGATACAGAATGAGAGCATTTGCCAAGTAAATGCTGTTGCTAAGGAGAGGGCCTTTCATCTAGGTCATCACAGGGTTCAATGCCAAATGATGATTTCTAGTTGAGCATATTGTAGAAGGCCTTACTTAACTGTACAAGATGCCAGATTACATTTGTACAATCATAGATTCAAACCAATGAAACCAGGAGCTGAGACCTCCCATAACGGTGAAACAAGAAAGAAATCTCTAGTCTTACTATGGTATATTAAAGTTTTAGAATTTTCACACCAATAAAGCACTTGAGCTTTGAGAGAGGAAGAATCTGTTTGGCATGTGAAAGCAGTGCCTAGCACCAGTTGGAGGCAATGACTTTTGAACGAATAAATGAAGAATTATGCTTCACACATGCCATTTATATTAGGATTTTTGTGCATATGCTTCTTTGATAGGCCTCAGATTCCTGTCTGTACCCAAAACAGAACATTTTGATGCAAAGATAAGGAGAATCAATCGCAGCATCCAAAGTCATGGCACAAAAAGACATACATTGTCTTCCAGAAGGTCTCTGTCCCTCTGTATGAACGTCTCACAGGGAACTCAATGATTTCCACCTCTATTAGCAGGAAGATTTTTTTATCAATGATGAACAATCCAAAAGGGCTTCCCTAGTGGCTCAGTGGTAAAGAATCCGCCTACCAATGTAATAGACGTGGGTTCGATCCCTGTGTAGGGAAGATTCCCTGGAGAAGGAAGTGGCAGCCCACTCCAGTATTCTTGCCGGGATAATCCCCTTGGACAGAGGAGCCTGGCCGGCTACAGTCCATGAGGTAGCAAAGAGTCAAACATGATTTGGTGACTAAACAACAACAACAGCAATCCAAAACACAACTAGAAACTAGATATATGCTCTTCACACTGACCTGTGTGGGGAAGATCCCCTGGAAAAAGAAATGGCAACCCATTTCAGTATTCTTGCCTGGAGAATCCCTGTGGACAGAAAAGCCTGGCAGGCTACAATCCATGGGGTCGTAAAGAGTTGCACATGACTGAGCGACTAAGCACAGCACAGCAAACAAAGTACATGGACACAATATGATTACTAAATATTTCAGTGTCAGATGCTTTATTGCTGTATAACAAACAACTCTAAAACGGCAGAGCTTAAAGCAACATCCATTTGTTATTTCTTGTGTGGATTGATCGATGGTTCTACTTCACATGGTAGTGGCTGGGCCTCTGGAATGGCTGGAGATTCCAAAACAACCTTCTTCACAAGGCTGGCAATTCGTGCTGGCTCCTGGCTGGGAGCTCAGATGAGGTTGTTGGTTGAGGGCCTTGGTTTTCCTTCATGTCAGCCTCTCTATGAGCCCTCTTGGGCTTTCTCACAGTATGATGGCTGGGTTCCAAGAAGTATTCCATACAAGAAGACAGAAACTGAAGATCGCTCAAGATGCAACCATCACGTCCGCCATATTCTATTGGTCAAGACAGGTCACCAGGCTAGTCAAAATTCACCTGTCAATGTGAGGAATGGAAAGACCACACTGCAAAACGGCATGTGGGATGGGAGATAACGTAGCAGCAAGCTTTGGAAACCACAGTCAAGAAAATGTGTTTTTTACTTTCTCCTTTGCTGCTGTCCTTCTCCTTTCCCTCATATATTGGATTTTGAATCAGATCACATAGATGTACCAGATTAGAATATGTTAAGTGCATAAGATGTTTTGATCCTAATTTACAAACTATATCAATGTAGATCAATCAAGGGGAATGTGACCAGGCAATATCCATCCAAGGATTTTAAGGAACTCCAGGGGGAAATTATAATGATGTTTATTAAAATGTGTAGTTTGTAATTCTCGAAACTTAGAACAAATAGGAGTTCAAGTTTCCCGAAGGGTCTAGGTGCCAGGTACCATTCTGAATATTTTATATTCATCACCTCATTTAATTTTTGCAACACTTATTGTCTCCATTCTCTATATGAGGAAACTGAGGTTCAGAAAGATTAGGTGAACTTGCCCAACTATCCACAGCTATTAAACAAGTCAACTTGTTCTTAAAATTCAGGTATGTCTGACTCCAAAATCCCTGCTATGTCCACTATGCTCTTGCTACCCAAAGAGTGGCCGCACAACACTATTATGCCATTAGGAGAGGTGGAGGCCCCAGAAAGTTTCCATAAAGGTCAGGGCCCAGAGTAGGGATCCCAATTGGTAACATCTAAAGGAAGTAAGTATTCATAGGTCTAGTTGGATAGTTGGGAGTGAGGAGCAGCACCTAGGATTATATAAGTTGCTCAATATCAAGCTGGCTAGCAAAGTTCGTAAAGTCTACAACGAGGCTGTAATTAAACATAATATGCTTGAGGAAGGGACTTCCCTGGTGGTTCAGATGGTAAAGAATTTGCCTGCAATGCAGGAGACCTGGGTTCGATCCCTGGGTTGGGAAGATCCCCTGGAGGAGGGCATGGCAACCCACTCCAGTATTCTTGCCTAGAGAATCCCTGTGGACAGAGGAGCCTGGTGGGTTACAGTCCATGGGGTCACAAAGAATCTGACACAGCTGAGCAACTAAGCACAGCACAGCCTGCTTGAAGAAGACCATGTGGTTTCTCTGGGAGGAGCTCAGAACAGATTCAGCTGCCCAAGTTCTTTTATAGGATGAATGAAGATATGGTCGATTCATTCATGTGTGCCTACTATGGTAACTTACAGCTTTCCAGAAGCATTCTTAAAATGAGAAGTGACAAAACCAGAGACTACTTATACTGAGCTATGTGATGGCTGGAGGCTCCTGCAGCCACTGCTCTAGGGAAGATGCAAAGGCTAGTATCAGAAATTTGTTCAAGGTCCACATCCTCCAAGGAAGTGGGGAGCAAAATCTCACGGGGCTACAAAGGGAAAACTATTGGGAAGTAATGGAAGAGGTCTTCATTTGAGTATAGTTGCTTTACAATGCTGTGTTAGTTTCTACTGTACAGCAAAATGAATCATATATATATATATATATATATATATATATATATATATATATATATCTCCCCTCCCTTTGGACTTCCTTCTCAGCATCATTAATTATTAGAGATCTTCACTTTTGAATGAAGCGTATTTGAGTAATGAGACTATGAAAATTTCTCCCTAACATTTAGAAAAGTTCTGCTAACGCTGAAAAGAGAAAAATATATATAGCCCTGGTGTCATGAATTCTTTCCCAGTGCTGAAGATAAGCAACTACTGAAGAAGCTTTTAATGCTTTGTTCTAAGTAGACCAGTGCTACAGATGAAAAAAAAAAACAAAAAACCAATGTAACATTCCCCAATACTACTTTCAAAATAGAACATGTCAAACTCTTTTTGATTATTTTCATTAGAATGGTAGTTTATTTCTTCACACTAATGAAAATTTTAAAAAAAACCCGTAGCCCCCTACATTTTATATACATTCATATATATAATATGGATAGAGGCAAAACACGAATGCAAACAATTACTGAGCCTCATGGCTTTCGGGACGAAAAGAATGCCAAGTTAGTCTGCTCTTCACTTAGTAAAGCATCTTTACAACGTTTGAGACACACTTCATGTTTGCCCTGCTTTTGGGCAGGCTTCCCTGAGTCTGTCTCATTTGGAATCTTTCTGTTTCGTGAAAAACAGTAATTCTCCACTGCTGTCTGTGGCACCAATTATTTGTTTTACATCAAGACCCTTTGGCAAAACCTCTTGGTTTATCAGGCAGCACTCGGGCTTTCCTTCTTTGATTTTGCTCTCATTCAGATTCCACTGTCAGACAAAGATTTTCTTTTTTGTTTCATCTTTTTCTTTACCAGCTTTTTTGACAATTAAGATAATACTTCAATTAACTCTGGACAATCTAAAGTTTTCGGATCAGAATTCCCCAAGTCTGATTGGTCTGCATCTGTAAATCCCTTCCACTTTCAGGAAATACTCCCACGCCTTCCCATTCTCACTACTACGGCGGTCCAGGGTACTTTTTCCTACTACAAATTCTTTAGGTTCTGCCTCTTCAACTATTTTTACTCTCTTTCCATTTGTTGTTTCTATCACATTTTTTTGCTTAATGTAATTTTAATTGGATGGCCATTTTTTGTTGCAGACTTGAAGAGCTATTAGTCACAGCCTCTGAGTTGCCCTGGGTCCCAGGTCTGCAGAGTCTCCAGCCCTGCACGCCTCAAGCTCTGGTCACATCCGAGGCGGAGGGCACATATTTGATTTTGAAAATGATCTGAAACATACTCCTGTAACCTGTCTGAGATTCAGTTTCCATATCAATGATTGGAATAACAATACCTACATTTCAGTGTAGTTGTGTGATGCAAAAAACCAAATTCACCTCATAAGACGTAGCAGTGAGGGAACAAATACTGGTTTACTCATTTTATACTTACATAATGGTCACTATCTGCCAGGCACAATTCTAAACACAACAAATTTTCACTCACTTAATCTTTATAAAAACCCTGTGAATACAGATACCATTATTATCCTCCTAGTACAGACGTACCGGGAGTAAAACTGAAGGAACAGAGAGGTTGAGTGACTTGGCAACAGTTGCACAGGCAACGGGGTTAGCAAACAGGCACAAGAAAAGCAAACAGGAGCTTCCAGACTTGAACCCAGACAGTCTAGCTTGAGAGTCCACATCCTTATAATGTTACTTAACTATAAGACTAGGTTGGACTTTCTGGATTCTCTATCATTAAAACCTTCTAACGACTCATCCAAACAGAAGGAATTTCTACTGTATTTTATTTTCCTCCATTAAATTGAGCAAATGAGTTTGAGCAAACTCGGGGAGATAGTGAAAGACAGGGAAGCCTGATGTGCTGCAGTCCATGGGGTCACAAAGAGTCAGCCACTACTTAGCAACTGAATGGCAACACTAAATTGAAATCTCTGCAAGCTATTCTGATGTGAGAAGAAAAAGCAGGCAGCATGATTGGAAGCACTGCAGCAAGTTACCTTGCATCTCCGGAATTACTTTCCCAGGCACAATTGCTAACTCAAAGGAGGTGGGGCCCCAGAGTCCCAGAGCCCACTCCGTACCCAGGGGGTCTTGCAAAGAAACCTTTCGTCACACATCCCCTTTTGTGTCTGCACACTGGGTCAAGGAGGTTGACAGAGTTTTCATTTTTTCCAAGGTGATCATTAAAGACATAAATTTTTATTTCTCTCCATTAAATTGTTGATTCTGTTCCATAAAAGCTAAAATGTAGTCTCCAAGGGTAGAACAAAGTAGGCAACTTGCCATGCTTCTGACTTTCTATTTAATTTAGATAGAAAGGGGTTGAGAGATCACAATGCATGATTTAGCCCTAGATATTCCCTGGCACCAGAAACCACTTCACAGGAAAGTAATAAAAAGGCAGAATACACCTTGCTCTTTGATATAGGATTATACTTAGTAGAGAAATAAAAGAATGACTTATAGAGCAAAGTGTCAGGACTAAGCCAGTCCAGTTTAGGCCTAAGAAGGATTTACTTCAACTCAGTCTGTTCTGTCAGGGAGTTGATAATTTAATGAATAAGAACTGTCACTCTTGAGTATGTTCTGCTTCACTGCCTTTCTTACCCAGGTCCCTCCCACCATCCACACCAGCCTGACCTCTACCTACTTGTATTTCTACTTGGAAATTCCAAACATGGGTGGGGCACTGTCCAGCCAAAGCAGATAAAGAATGGCCATAGGGATCCAGAGCCCGCCAGTCACTGCCTGGGGCAGGAGAGGGGGCAGGGATTCCGCATTGAGTTTCTAATTCCCTGTTGGAGCTTTTCAGTCTTCTCCCTCCCACTGCTCCTGGCTGGCTGGGCTGAGCTGAGCTTTGGCTCTACCAATACGCCTTTCATGCTCTGGGGAGATGCCAGGTATAAGAAAGAGCTCCCGCAATTGTCTAGTCTTCCTTTCCCTGGACTTGTGGTGTTGAAACCTCAGATTTGAAACTTGAAAGAAAAGGAAATCTTAAATACAAACAGCCAAGCCCTGAAAATGAATTTCTTCTCCTTTACTCTCCAATCTGTCTCTGTCTTTTAGAAAAATGGTACTGCTTAGGGGTCACCACATAGATTCTAGGGCCAGACTGATGTTACTTAACTCTCTAATGTTAGCTGCCTCATCTGGTTAATGGGGAAAATAAAAGGACCTACCGCAAAGTGGTGTTGTGAGAGTGTGGAACACAAATCATTTAGAACAACACCTGGCGCAAGTCAATTCTGTATTAGCTATTATTATGTCATGCAGAAATTAGAGACAAATAAAGAGAGAAAAAAACAGATGTTCTAGACTTTTGGAATTTTAAAGATGAAAAAGACCTCAGAGATCAGCTGGGTTTTGCCACACATTTTTGATGTTGCTGTTCAGTTGCTAAGTTCTGTTCAATTCTTTCCGACCTCGTGGACTGCAGCACGCCGGCTCCTCTGTCCTCCACTATCTCCTGTGTCCTCCACTGAATCCTGTGTCCTCCACTATCTCCCAGAGTTTGCTCAGTCTCATGTCAATTGAGTTGGTGATGCCATCCAACCATCTCATCCTCTGTTGTCCCCTTCTTCTCCTGCCCTCTCAGGGTCTTTTCTAGTGAGTCGGCTCTTTGCATTAGGTGGCCAAAGTATTGAAGCTTCAGGTTCAGCATCAGTCCTTCCAATGAACATTCAGGGTTGATTTCCTTTAGGATGGACTGGTTTGATCTCCTTGCAGTCCAAGAGACTCTCAAGAGTCTTCTCCAGCACCACAGTTCAAAAGCATCAATTCTTCGATGCTCAGCCTTCTTTATAATCCAGCTCGCATATCTGTACAAGACTACTGGAAAAATCAGTAGTGAAAGAGGAGAGTGAAAAAGCCACCCATTTAACAGATGAAGAAACTGAGACCCAGATGAATGACACTCCGGATTCTCATGTTGAAACTCTTTTTATAATGTTACATCCAATTAACTTTGTTCCAGAAGTGGTCTAATTTTGGCTTATTTATGCTTTTAGGCAGCAAATATTTACTGAGCACTTAATAAAGGATTGTCATAATGCACAACTCCAGGAAATTGTGGGATCTTTCTGACCCAGAAAATTGAAACTGGCGTCTCCTGCATTGCAGGCAGATCCTTTACCAGCTGAGCTACCAGGGAAGCCCCTGTATATACTCCTGTATATAGACAGTAAGGCCACTTGATCACTTCATGCTGGTCTCCCAGTCCTTTCCGTAATCTAGTGAGAGACATGTCACCTTGGCTGTTTCCTGATGTGCAATTTCAAAAAAGTATTTCAAGGCACTCACTTGTCCATAATAGGGCTCAGACTTGCTTTCTTCAGAGTTCTAGAGCAATTATTCATTTATGAAAAGGAAAAAAAAATGCAACCCGAGGTAAATGACTCATTACAGCTCTAGAGTCAGGGATAAATTACTGTACTCACAACTTGCTCAGATCTTCAGGCCAAGAATCCTAGTAGTGAAGGTACGAGTCCCCTTGTCCTAGGCTGTTCAGTAAATAAAGCTTCATCTCCCACAGGGCCCCTGACAGGGCTGCAGATTGGTGTTTCTTCACCCATCAAGGCTGGAGTTTTGTGACAGCCTCACTTGTTAGCACACAGCTGCAGATGGAGTCTAACACTGCAACAGGACAAAAAATTGCCAAGCTTGTCAAGTTTTTCTTCTGTAGACTTTCTGTCCATTGTTGTCTCTGTTGCCTCCTCTTTCCTTATCCCCATCCTTGCTCTGAGCATCCCTTCTATCAATCTTCAATTCAACATTTTCATGCTATTCACAATCTTGGTACTAGGGGAAAAGATGCTATAGCTAAATCAACGCACATTAAGCTTCTTCCCATGTGAAAAGCAACTAAATATCAGGCCCCAAATGTAATCATAAGAGTAGCAGGGACTTCCCTGACTGTCCAGTGGCTATAGACTCCAAGCTTCCACTGCAGTTGCACACTGGTTCCATCCCTGGTCAAGGAACTAAGCTTCCATGTGTCTCCAGGCCAAAAAGTAAAAAAAAAAAAAAAAGAGTAGCAGACCTCCAGAGAAGATTGAATCTCATTCCCAACAGGTTTGGGGTGCTGAGGTTGAGCCTGTGAATGAGGAGTGGGACCCTAAGACTTGGACTGATGAATCTGGGATCATGCATGCAAAAATCTTGGCTCCCCAGATTCTCTGAACCCTCTAAGCTTGCAAAATAGCCCACTCCTCCCTGTGAAAAGCTAGTGCCTGCTTCTTGCTTGCAGACAATTAAGAGACTTCTGTCTTATAAGACAGCATGCATTACTGAAACTCCCTTCTAATACCAGAAGTAGGGTAAATTAAAATTCTCGGGATGAATGGCAAAGATCAGTGCCACCTCTAGACACCTAAATGATGTAGCAGTGGCTGTTCCATCAAATCCCTATTTAATTCAGCAGACTGGACACTATAAAAACTAGACAGATCATTAAGAATGACAGTAGACTCCTGCACATCCAATCAAGTAATACTTGCTGTGCTGTGCCAGACATAGTATCCTTTCTTTTTCTTTTTGCCACGCTGTGCAGGATCTTATTTCTCCTACCAGGGATCAAACCTCTGCCCCCTTCATTGGGAGCACAGAGTCTTAACCATTGGACCTCCAGGGAAGTCCCCATAGTATCTTTTCTAGAATAACTTAACACAGCCGCATGTTCATGGGCTTCCTTGGTAGCTCAGATGGTAAAGAATCTGCCTGCAGTGCAGGAGACCCAAGTTCGATCCCTTGGTAGGGAAGATCCCCTAGAGAAGGGAATGGAAATCCACTTCAGTATTTTTGCCTGGAGAATCTCATGGACAGAGGAGCTTGGTGGGCTATAGTTCATGGGGTTGCAAAGAGTCAGACACAACTGAGCAACTAATACTTTCATGTTCATGAAGTGTGGTTACTGAAATCTAGACAATATGCTTTTTTCCATCCTATAAGGAAAGATTACCAGACACAGATCATGTTTAAATGCAACTGACAAGACAATAGAATGCATTTATGATTTCACCCCAAGGCTATGAGTTTCCAGTCCTCTGTCTTAATGGGGTCCAAAGGGATGTGGACACTTCTTAGAACATCACATTGATTTGCAGTAATGATGACGTATTAATTGAACCTGATAAGGAAGAAGTAGCCAGTGCATTGGGAGCCTTGGTAAGATGCCTGTATACAGAGCATAAGGGAAAAACCCATTGAAGACTCAGAGAACATGCCACTTTGGCGAAGTTTTTAGATGTCTAGTGGTTTGTGGCAGACCAGGGTATATCCTCAAAAGTAAAGGACAAATTATACCTGCCTCTAAGAAGGAAGCACAACACCTGGGTAGTCTATTTCCCTTCAGTGGATACAATGGTGTTAGTTCAGTGGTAATTTCCTTCCTTTCCAAGGTTCCTTTAAGCTTCCTAAGTTTAAGGGAGAGAAAAGGAAAGAGGATAACACTGGTAAAGGAATAGGGGAAAAGATAGTGGGGAAGGGAGAGGATGCAAGCTCAATGGAGATGGCAGAGGGAAAGAGAAAGGAGAGAAAAGGAGAGATGAGGGGGAAAAGAAACAGAAAGAATGAAAGGAGATAAACCAAAATAAACAAGAAAAATAGAGGAAGAAAAATTACATGGGGAGAGAAAAAGAAAAGAGAAAAATTTTTAAAGGAGAAGGGGGAAACATTGAAGGAAAGTTGAGGGAGCGCAGAGAAGCTATTTGTGGTGTCCTAAATTGAGGGGCAAGATACATTGGAGTAAAGGAATATAATTATTTCCAATCATTTTAAGGAACTGATATCATGGTGAGCAAAAACATGAAGACTTTATTTGAACTTAACATTTTTTGTTTGTTTGTTTTGGTTGTGCTACGTGGCTTGTAGGATCTTAGTTTCCAGACCAGGAATTAAACCCATGGCCTCTAAAGAGGAAGCTTGGAGTACTAACCACTAGACCACCAGGGAATACCCTAACAATTATTTTTCTTAACCACATTTTCCCTGAGA
Organism: Okapia johnstoni; assembly: GCA_024291935.2. NCBI lineage: Eukaryota > Metazoa > Chordata > Mammalia > Artiodactyla > Giraffidae > Okapia > Okapia johnstoni. Next base: position 90,528,324 of record CM044305.1, read on the forward strand.
TGTGGGTCCAAACCACTTTCAGGCAAATAATTGAAAAGCAGGAACATAACAAACGTCTAGAACAAAACAAAGAACCAAAGGTGTGGAGAGTGATATGCAGAGCTGCTTTAGTGCACACTAGCAGAGAAGAGTGAAATGAAACCCCAAGTTTGTAATCCCTGATGGTATTCATGGTGTCTTCCCTGGTGACTCAGTGGTAAAGAATTTGCCTGTCAATGCAGGAGATGCAGCTTCAGTCCCTGGGTCAGGCAGATCCCCAGGAGAAGGAAATGGCTACCCACTCCAGTGTTCTTGCCTAGGAAATCCGATGGACAGAGGAGCCTGGGGGGCTACAGTCCATGGGGTCACAAAGAGTCGGACACAACTTACTGACTAAACAACAACATTCATGGTGTCATGTGTCACTGTTGGAAAACAGAACAGTTTGGTCAGATTTGGAGTATTTCTATGCACATCTTTTGCCTGAATTTTCAGAAAGCCAGGCCTTCAGAAGGCATGTGGAGGAGTTGTCAGTCTGGCCACACCTGACCCAGGGACGGGGGACAGAGTGCAAACTCCTTAAGGGGCTACCCCCACCATCCACAGGATCAGGCACATTGGGAAGAGCCATATTCTGCAGTTCCTGCTAACACACTGTGGGAGCTTTTGAAATAAAATTGGCACTACAACTCACATAAAGACAAACTTCATAGTGCAGCTCTATTTTTATTTTTCATAGTTTTAAAAATTGTAATTGTAGTAAAAACCATATAACAGAAAATTTACCATCTTAACCATTTGAAGCGTACAATTGGGTAGTGTTAGATATATTCATGATGCTGTACAACACATCTCTGGAATTTTTCATCTTGGAAAACTGAAAATCAATATCCATTACCCAGCTCCCCATTTCCCCTTTCCTCTAGCCCCTGGAAACCACCATTCTACATTCTGTTTCTAAGAGCTTGACTACTTTATATACCTCGTACAGATGGAATGGTACAATATTTGCGTCTTTTTTTTTTTTTGGTGACTGGCTTATTTCACTTAGCACGTTGTCCTTAAGTTTATATTGTAATGTGTGACAGGATTTCCTCCTTTTTAAGGCTAATGTTTCATTTTATGCAAATACCAGGTTTTGTTTATCCATTCATCCACTGGTAGACATTTGAATTGCTTTACCTCTTGACTATTGTGAATAATACTGCAATGAGCATGGGTATGCAGATATCTCTGAAATCCTACTTCATTTGGGGTGTATACCAGAAGTGGCATTGCTGGATCAGATGTTGTTGTTGTTCTTATTCAGTCATGTCTGACGCTTTGCGACCCCATGGACTGCAGCACGCCAGGCTCACCGGTCCTTCAGCATCTCCCAGAGTTTGCTCAAATTCAAGTTCATTGAGTTGGTGATGCATCTAATCCTCTGCTGCCCCTTTCTCCTTTTGCCTCCAATCTTTCCCAGCATAAGGGTCTTTTCCAATGAATTGGCTGTCACAACAGGTGGCCAAAGTATTGGAGCTTCAACTTCAGCATCAGTCCTTCCAATGAATATTCAGGGTTGATTTCCTTTAGGATTGACTGGTTTGATCTCCTTGCTGTCCAAGGGACTCTCAAGAGTCTTCTCCAGCACCACATCAGCTCTTTGGTGCTCAGTCTTACATCCTTACATCCATACATGACTATTTGAAAACCAATAGCTTTGACTACCTGGACCTTTGTCGGCAAAGTGATGCCTCTGTTTTTGAATATTCTGTCTAGGTTTGTCATTGCCTTCCTTCCAAAGAGCAAGCATCTTTCAATTTCATGGCTGTCGTCACCATTCGCAGTGTTTTTGGAGCCCAAGAAAATAAAATCTGGCATTGCTTCCCTTTTCCCCCTTCTATTTTTCCAAGAAATGATGGGACCAGATGCTAACATTTTAGTTTTTTGAATGTTGGGTTTTAAGCCAGCTTTTTCACTCTCCTCTTTCACCTTCATCAAGAGTCTGTTTAGTTCATCTTCACTTTTTGCCATTAGAGTGGGATCATATGGAAATTCTAATTTTTTGAGGAAACTTCCTACTCTTTTCCATAGTAGCTGCAGCATTTTACATTCCCACCAACAGTCACAGCACTGCTCTGGTAAACCCAAATAACCACTGGGGAAAGCTGCGGAGATAGCCAGAGATAATTATAGCCTCAATTCACATGCAGAGGTTCTCTGAAAGGTTTCTCTGTTAACAATCACTAGGAGGGGAACAGTCACTCATCAAATCAACAACATCCAAAATATCAAGCAAGAGGTCACCTGGCAGTTATACAACCATTAGTACTTTTCATTGATTCCATTTCTGTGGGTGCGGACACTGGGAATGGAAAGAACCAAAAAAACAAGACATTTTCATAAAAGCCCATTATAGGAGGCCTGCTGAATGGAAATTCTCATTTAGGCGTTGCTCTGTATGCTTTGGAGAACAAGAAATCCAAATCTGCTTTAGAAACCATTGGCATATTTTACATGCATTTCTAGACTGCCTGCCAGCCAGGGATGTCATTCACAGTATTTCTCTCCCGTTGCTGTCAGAGACAAATTCCAGACAGAATTGGTACTCCGGCTATGTTGCTGCTGCTGCTTCAGATCCGTAAATATTCTTAGTCATGGATTTGGCCTCGCATCTTGCTATTTTCTCTGCAGCCTTCCAAAACCCACAGAGAATGGCAAACGACACTCGGAAGCCAGCCCACTGCTGTTTTGCAGGGTGTCACACACTGAAAACGCAACATTTCCAGCAGTCAACTGAAGCCACACAGACAGCTGAGATAAACTATAAGTAAAATCTCTCTGAGCCCACTCCCTGCCCCAAGTGACTTCCCTCTCCTAAAGGGAGGAGGAATAAGTCAGCTTGGATAACATCGTATGACTGCCTACAAGGTGAGGACCAGCTGGACATTCAGGCTCAGGCAGCAGTGTAGCCCTGAAGGAAGACAGGGAGACAGAGGAGACAGAGACAAACGATCAGGAACAGAGAGAAAAAGAACACCCCTAATTTGGAAAGTCTTTGAGCAGAAAACCATCCAATCCTTCAAAGACTCTTGGAAGTCAGGTAAGGATATGCAGGTCCTGCTTGGGGACCAGTGCACCCTGCCCATTGTCCCTGTTTTCTTCGGCGTTTGTCATTATTGTGACTCTTTACCTGGTTTCTATGAATAAATTACTGGAGTAATTTGTATCAAGAACATACAAAATGCCAAGGAAGAACTCACCTGATATTAGCATTTTGCTTCCATTCCATTTCTTTCTATTCCTTCCCCAGCACAGGTACTGCCTGAATACAATGAATCTCATTAAGGCCTGCTGGGGACCAAGTGACACCATGGTCCACTGGTCCCACATTGTCACATCACCCTCTATTAAAACGAAATAGTGACTGTCATAACAAATTTGAAGGGCAGGCATGCTTTGTATTAGCAGTTTATGGGTTCCATACCTATAGACATCAGTGATTATTTCCACCAGGTTTGCTGGGTTCCAATCACCCCAGAAAGCAGTGCCAAAGGCCACTTTGGTTTCCCCTTCTTTTCCAACTGGTAATTTCTCTACTATGGCTGCACTATTTTCTTGTTCAGAGCTTTTTTTTAGCATGTATTTATTTAACTTTTTATTTTATATTGGAGTATAGTTGATTAACAATGTTGTGTTAATTTCAGGTGTACAACAAAGTGATTCAGTTAGACATATAGATGTATCTATACTTTTTCTGTTAAGAAATCTTGGCTTGGGAATCCCCACCCAGTGAACTGAAAAACTCCTTTAAGAGAAGGTGTTTTCCATGTAATGTTTTGTTTTGTTTTGTTTTTAGGAAGAATATTTAGAAAGGGCAGATATCTATTATTTCAAATACTTGGCCTCTACTTGTCATCTTCTTTAATGAGCGAATATCACATACATGTGTAACTTGTTTGCCTTATAGAGGAAGAGGTCTTCCTAGAGATTGTTTCTTTCTATTTATTTATTTGGCCATGCTGGGTCTTAGTTGCGGCATAAGGCACACAGCACACAGGATATTTAGTTGTGGCACGCAAACTCTTAGTTTGGGCATATGGGATCCAGTTCCCCCACCAGGGATGGAACATGTGCCCCTTGCTCTGGGAGCGCAGAGTCTTAGCCTCTGGACCACTAGAGAATTCCCTAGAGATTGTTTCCAGACCCTCATTTTACAGACAAAGAAACCAAAGCCCAAAAGGAACTGGATACATTTTGTTACACGAAGCTGGAATAGCAACTCAAGGCTTCTCATTTCCAGGTCAGCAGTTATACTGACTGAGAAAGGGAGGGGAGATTGACTGAGAGAGAGAGAGAGGTTGACTGTCAATGTCTCAGGCCTTACTATTGGAGGTAAAGGAGAAGGGTGAAATGTCAAGTCCAAGAGTGAAAATCACTTCTCTAAATCTTTTCATGGAGAAAAGCCTGAGGCTCTGGCAGCCCCAGTCCTCTTGTACTGGGAGTGTCTAGGACACAGAGGAGTGTACATCGGTGGAGGGAAGGGAGGTGGGTAAGGACATGAGGAAAGGGAAGGTGAGAGAGAGAAATTTGAAAGAGCAATATTTTGGTTCTTTTTATTAAAATAGGCTGTGTAGGAGTGGAAAATGGTTGTTCCAGAAGTGGGAGCTTGGAAGCAGAACAGCCAGGGCGGGGGGAGGGAGGCTGGCAGTCTCAATGTGCCAGGGAGCTTCGGGGTGGGGATGGGGGGTTGAAAAGTTGCTTTTCCGTGGCTGATTCATGTCAATGTATGGCAAAACCCTCCACAATATTGTAAAGTAATTAGCCTCCCATTAAAATAAATTAATTTTTTAAGAAAAGAAAAGTTGGTTTTGTAGACTACTGACTCTCATCCCATCCTCAGGGTCCTCTGAATAGCCCCCTGGCAGGGCAAAGAGACATAGCCTGGCTCCAAACAGCCCCACAATTATGTTCGTCATGGCTCTATTTTATTGGGCCAGTGTCATATTCATGGCACTGTACGTGCACTGACTCATTTTATCCTCACAACCACCCCATTAAGTAAGTTTCATTATTACTGCATTTAAAAAATGCAAAAACAGAAGCTCAGAGACTTGAAGAAAGCTTTCCAAGGGCACACAGCTAGTCATAGGCCAAAGCTGGGGAGACAACCCAGGTCTGTTTCATCCTGAGGCCAGTGGATTTTGACTACCTCACTCTACTGTTTCTCAAAAATTAAAATGTAACTTTAGTGATTGTTTCCCAAGTTTTTTTCCCCTCTTTTTGGCCATGCCGTCTGGCATGTGGGAATCTTAGTTCCCCTACCAGGGACTGAACTCATGCTCCCTGCAACAGAAGCATGGAGTCCTAACCACTGGACCACTAAGGAAATCCTCTCATGCTTTTTTTTTTTTTAATTAAGAAGTGTATCAACAGGTTTTAGAAAGATGTTCAACAAAACAGAGGCAGGTCAGTATAGAGGTTGACCTGGAAATGAGAAGCGCTGGGTTTTTGTTCCAGCTTAGTGTAAGGAACTAAGTGCCCTTGGGTTTCCTTGTCTGTAAAATGAGGGCCTGAAGGCCACGTCTTTAGGAAGCCCTCTGAGACAAATGAGTTACAATTATTTTAGTGGTAGGAGAACAGAAACAAACTAAAAAGAAAAAACCCAAACACCAAGTATTAATATTAGCTGAGTGTGAAACACCAGTCTTAATCCATTGACAAGTTTCATTATGGCGATACATCTTTCACCATCTTTCAAGTTACCATGCATTATAATTTTCCTGTCTCCAGTTGTCTGCTTGCATTGCTGACACCGAATTTTTGTTGCCAGCTACACATAAACATTTTTCTGAATCTGAGGGAAATCTGCTCATTTTGGTTTTTTCACTCTGCGATCTGTGTTAGAATTTGGACCCAAACTGTCAATGGCTAATTTACTGTAGTAATGTTGTAGTCTATGTTAAATGTCTTCCAACTTTCTGTTGGGAATGCAATGATGTCAGTTCTGGATTCTGAATTGTAACTTTTTTTTCTTAATTTTTTTAAAAACAGTATTGTCTATCACTGCTTTATAACAGCCATTATTGAGATTTAGTGAATATCCCACAAAATTCATCCATTTAAAGTGTATATTTCAGTGTTTTCTTTAGCATATTACCAATTGTGAAATAATCCTCACTAATGTTAGGACCTATCCATCACCCTCAAAACAAAACTTTTACCTGTTAACAGTCACTCCCCATTTCCCTCTCCACACAGGCTCTGGCAACCACTAGTCTGCTTTCACGATTCTAATATATTTGTCTACACTGGAAATTTCACATAATGTAACCATGCAAAATATGTTTTTTTCTGACCAGCTTCTTTCACTAGGTATAATGTTTTCAATATTCATCCATATTATAACATATGTCAGCATTTCATTCTTTTTTTATGGCCAAGTAATAATCCACTGTGGCATCTACCACATTTTGATTATCCATCCATCAGCTGATGGACATTTAGGTTACTTCCATTTTTCTGGCTATTAGGAATAATGCTGTTGTAAAATCTTTGTATACAAGTTGTGTGCTTTATTTTCAAATCGCTTCTGTATATACTGAGGGGTGGAACTGCTAGGTTACATGATAGCTGTATGTTAGACTTTGTGAGGAACTGTCAGACTTTTTTCCAAAGCAGCTGCACAATTTTACAATCCCAGCAGCATGATATGAGAGTTCCACTGTCTCCACATCCTTGCTGTCATTTGTTTTTCCCTATTTGAGATATAACTGGCCTGTAGCACTGTATACATTTAAGGTGAACAATTCAGTTCAGTTGCTCAGTCGTGTCCGACTCTTTGTGACCCCATGGACTGCAGCACGCCAGGCTTCCCTGTCCATTACCAACTCCCAGAGCTTGCTCAGACTCATGTCCTTCGAGTTGGTGATGCCATCCAACCATCTCATCCTCTGTCATCCCCTTCTCCTCCTGCCTTCCATCTTTCCCAGCATCAGAGTCTTTTCCAGTTCTTTGCATCAGGTGGCCAAAGTATTGGAGTTTCAGCTTCAACATCAGTCCTTCCAATGAATATTCGGGAACCTACTTCCTTTAGGATGGACTGGTTGGATCTCCTTGCAGTCCAAGGGACTCTCAAGAGTCTTCTTCAACACCACAGTTCAAAAGTATCAAATCTTCATTGTTCAGCTTTCTTTATGGTCCAACTCTCACATTCACACATGACTACTGGAAAAACCATACCTTTGACTAGAAGGATCTTTGTTGGCAAAGTAACGTCTCTTGATTTTTTAATAAAGCGTCTTTTAATTTCATGGCTCCAGTCACCATCTGCAGTGATTTTGGAGCCCAAGAAAATAAAGTCTCTCAGTGTTTTCCATTGTTTCCCCATCTATTTGCCATGAAGTGATGGGACTGTATACCATGATCTAAGTTTTTTGAATGTTGAGTTTTAAGCCAGCTTTTTCACTCTCCTCTTTCATTTTCATCAAGAGGCTCTTTAGTTCTTAGGTGAATAGCATAATGATTTGACTTCATACATTATGGAATAAACTTACCATAGTAAGTTTGGTGAAGTTCCATCATCTCAGATTCAAAATTAAAGAAATAGAAAAAATATACATTTCCTTGTAGTGAGAACTTGTTTAGCATTTACTCTCTAAACAACTTTCATATATAACATACAGTAGGGGCTTCCCTGGTGGTCCAGTAGTTAAGAATTTGCCTTGCAATGCAAGGTACATCGGTTGGATCCCTGGTCTGGGAAGATTCCACATGCTTTGCAGCAACTAAGCCTGTACGCTGTAACTACTGAGCCCACCAGCCACAAGTACTGAAGCTGTGTGCCCTAGAGTTGGTGCTCCACAACAAGAGGAACCACTGCAATGAGAAACTGTCGCACCACAACTAGAGAAAGTCTGCAACTAAAGAAAACCCACAGCAGCAACAAAGACCCAGTACAGCCAATAGATAAAGAAATAACATTATTAATATGTACACCCATGGTGGATTCATGTCAATGTATGGCAAAACAAATGCAATATTGTAAAGTCAAAAAATAGATAAATAATCTAATTTTAAAAAATTTAAAAAATAAATAAAAAAAGAAAAGAAATAACATTATTAATAATAAAAAATTTAAAAAACCAAAACATAGAGCAGTGTTAATTATATTAATCACGTTGTACATTACATCCCTGGTACTTATTTACCTTTTAACTGCAAGTCTGTGTTTTTTATTTTAGTCAATCTACTGGGTATGAAATGTTATCATCTCACTGTGACTTTGATTTGTATTTCCATAATGACTAACTATATTGTCTTTTCATGTGTTTGTTGGTCATTTGTATATCTTCTTTGGATAAATGTCTATTCAGATATTTTGCTCATTTTAAACAGACATTTTGGGACTTCCCTGGTAGTCCACTGGTTAAGACTCTGTGCTCCCAATACAGGGGGCACAGGTTTCATCTCTGGTCAGGGAACTAATATCCCACATGCTGCTCAGCTCAGCCAAAATAATTTTAAAAATTTATGAATCGATAAAAGAATCTTAAAAAGAATAAATATATATGTACAACTGAATCACTTTGCTATACACCTGAAACTAACACAACATTGTAAATCAACTGTATGCCAGTAACATTTAAAAATTTTAAAAATATAAAAACTTTTAACAATATTTTTACAATTCAGTGGCATTAAGTATATTCACATTACTGTGCAATTATTACCACCACCCATCTGCAGAACTCTTGTTTTAATCTTCCAAAGCTGAAACTCCATACACATTAAATATTTCCACAGTCTCTCCCCTCCTCTCCCCTCCCCTCCCCTCCAGCATTTGGTAACTATAGTTCTACTTTCTGTCTCTATGAATTTGGCTATTCTAGATACTTCATGTAAGTGTAACCATATGGTATTTGTCTTTTTGTGACTGGCTTTTTTCGTCTGGCATAATGTCTTCAAGGTTCATCCACATTATAGTTAATGTCAGAATTCCTTCTCCATAGCCACTGATGCATTTTATTCTGGGTCTTTTCCTCGACAGTAGAATTTCTCAAATTTAGCACCACTGACATCTGGGACTGGCTAACTCTTCTGTTGGTGGTGGTATAGTGTTTTTTAATCCAGTTTTATTGAGATATAATTGACATACAAACTTGTATTTGCTTACAGTGTGCATGTATTGTGAAATAACCACCACGAGAAGTTTAGTTAGAATCTATCACCTCACATAGTTCCCAAAATCTTTTTCCTTGTGGTGAGAACTTTTAAGATCTACTCTCTTAGCAACTTTCCAGTACACAATATAGTGCTGTTAACTATAGACATGTTGTCCATTATATCCCCTGGAACTTATTAATCTTATAACTGAAATTTTTGTACCTTTTGACCATTTTTACCCAATTTCCCCCACTTCCCAATCCTGTCCCCACCACCATCTCTGGCCTCCACAAATCTGATCTCTGTTTCTATGAGTTTGGATTTTTTTCTTAGATTCCACATATAAATGAGATCACATAAAATTCGTCCTCCTGTGTTTAAATTATTTCACTTAGCATAATGCCCTTAAGGTCCATCCAAGTTGCTTCAATTGGAAGGATTTTCTTCTTTTTATGACTGAGTTATACATACATAAATATTTATATAACTCACATTTTCTTTATCCATTCATCTATTGATGGACACTTAGGTTGTTTCCATTCAGGTATGACCTAAACCAAATCCCTTATGATTATACAGTGGAAGTGAGAACTAGATTCAAGAGATTAGATCTGATAGACAGAGTGCCTGATGAACTATGGACAGAGGTTTATGACATTGTACAGGAGACAGGGATCAAAACCATCCGGAAGAAAAAGAAATGCAACAAAGCAAAATGCCTGTCTCAGGAGGCCTTACAAATAGCTGGGAAAAGAAGAGAAGTGAAAAGCAAAGGACAAAAGGAAAGATATACCCATTTGAATGCAGAGTTCCAAAGAGTAGCAAGGAGAGATAAGAAAGCCTTCCTCAGTGATCAGTGCAAAGAAACAGAGGAAAACAATAGAATGGGAAAGACTAGAGATCTCTTCAAGAAAATTAGAGATACCAAGGGAACATTTCATGCAAAGATGGGCACAATAAAGGACAGAAATGGTATGGACCTAACAGAAGCAGAAGATATTAAGAAGAGGTGGCAAGAATACACAGAAGAACTGTACAAAAAAGATCTTCATGACCCAGATAATCACCATGGTGTGATCACTCACCTAGAGCCTGACATCCTGGAATGTGAAGTCAAGTGGGCCTTAGGAAGCATCACTACAAACAAAGCTAGTGGAGGTGATGGAATTCCAGTTGGGCTATTTCAAATCCTAAAAAGTGATGCTGTGAAAGTGCTGCACTCAATATGTCAGCAAATTTGGAAAACTCAGCAGTGGTCACAGGACTGGAAACGGTCAGTTTTCATTCCAATCCCAAAGAAAGGCCATGCCAAAGAATGCTCAAACTACCACACAATTGCACTCATCTCACACACTAGTAAAGTAATGCTCAAAATTCTCCAAACCAGGCTTCAATAGTATGTGAACTGTGAACTTCCAGATGTTCAAGCTGGTTTTAGAAAAGGCAGAGAAACCAGAGATCAAATTGCCAACATCCACTGGATCATCGAAAAAGCAAGAGAGTTCCATAAAAACATCTACTTCTGCTTTATTGACTACGCCAAAGCCTTTGACTGTGTGGACCCTAACAAACTGTGGAAAATTCTTAAAGAGTTGGGAATACTAGACTACCTGACCTGCCTCTTGAGAAATCTGTATGTAGGTCAGGAAGCAACAGTTAGAACTGGACATGGAACAAACTGGTTCCAAATAGGGAAAGGAATACATCAAGGCTGTATATTGTCACCCTGCTTATTTAACTTATATGCAGAGTACATCATGAGAAATGCTGGGCTGGATGAAGCACAAGCTGGAATCAAGATTGCCAGGAGAAGTATTAATAACCTCAGATATGCAGATGACACCACCCTTATGGCAGAATGCGAAGAACTAAGCAGCCTCTTGATGAAAGTGAAAGAGGAGAGTGAAAAAGTTGGCTTAAAACTCAACATTCAGAAAACTACGATCATGACATCTAGTCCCATTACTTCATGGCAAATAGATGGGGAAACAGTGACATACTTTATTTTGGGGGGCTCCAAAATCACTGCAGATGGTGACTGCAGCCGTGAAATTAAAAGATGCTTACTCCTTGGGAGAAAAGTTATGACCAACCTAGACAGCATATTAAAAAGCAGAGACATTACTTTATCAACCAAGGTCTGTCTAGTCAAGGCTGTGGTTTTTCCAGTAGTCATGTATGAATGTGCGAATTGGACCATAAAGAAAGCTGAGTGCTGAAGAACTGATGCTTTTGAACTGTGGTGTTGAAGAAGACTCTTGGGAGTCCCTTGGACTACAAGGAGATCCAACCTGTCCATCCTAAAAGAGATCAGTCCTGAATATTCATTGGAAGGACTGATGCTGAAGCTGAAACTCCAATACCTTGGCCACCTGATGGGAAGAACTGACTCATTGGAAAAGACCCTGATGCTGGGAAAGACTGAAAGCGGGAGGAGGAGGGGACTACAGAGGATGAGATGGTTGGATGGCATCACCAACTCAATGGACGTGAGTTGAGTAAACTCCGGAAGTTGTTGATGGACAGAGAGGCCTGGTGTGCTGCAGTCCATGGGGTCGCAAAGAGTCGGACACAACTGAGTGACTGAACTGAACTAGGTTGTTTCCACGGGTTGGCTATTTGCAAACAATGCTGCAATAGAGGGGCTGGCACTTCTTGCAGCTGGTGTCCTACAAAACATCACCTTGTCCCCAATGTGTATTATAGGATTATAGCTGTACTTCTGATCTCTACCTTGCTATATGTTAATAGCATTCCCCCAACAGTAAAAAACAAAACTGTATATGTTGTTGTTTAGTCTCTAGGCTGTGTCTGACTTTTTTGCCTCCCCATGGAATGTAACCTGCCAGGCTCCTCTGTCCATGGGATTTCCCAGGCAAATATATTGGTGTGGGTTGCAATTTCCTTCTTCAGGGGATCTTCCTGACTCTGGGATCGAACCACATCTTCTGCCTTGGCAAGTGAGTTTTTGTTTATTTATTTTTTTTTACCACTGAGCCACCAGGGAAGCCCCAAAATGTGTGTTTGTTCAGTTGCTAAGTCTTGTCTGACTCTTTGTGACCCTATGAAGTGCAGCGTACCAGGCTTCCCTGTGCTTCACCATCTCCTGGAGTTTGCTCAAATTCATATCCCATCTCACCCAACCATCTCATCCCCCTTCTCCTCCCACCTTCAATGTTTCCCAGCATCACAGTCTTTTCCAATGAGTCGGCTCTCTGCGTCAGGTGGCCAAAGTATTAAAGCTTCAGCTTCCGCATCAGTCCTTCCAGTGAATATTCAGGGTTCATTTCCTTTAGGATTAGATATTGTCAAAATCCTTGGGGAGTAAAATCAGCCTAGATAAGAAGCATTCCGCTAGAGTCCAGGAAGGCAGGGCTGAGAACAGTACTAGTCCTCAGGAAAATTGTAGATTTACAGTGGCTTGAATGTCAAAAGCCTCAAGACTTAAAGGATTGATACTGTTAACTACAAATTTGCACTTGCCAAGGGCATTTGCCCTCTGCTTCTGTGGAGATTGAACCCTGTGCTGCTGCTGCTGTTGACCTTCAACCTGCCCTGAAGGGAGTCCAGGCTGGAGAGTGAGGCACTCTGTGCTCCAGGGAAGCTGGTGGAACAGGTCTTTAGACAGATATTTTCATGATCTGATTTCATGATCCCAATCCTTGCATCTCCTCATATCTAGAAAAACACTAAACCCCTTCATGGTGACATCAGCTCCTCGTGACTAGCAGAAAACCTTTTGTAAAGTAAGTGCGTGATTGCATTGAACTCCCCCTTCACCAAAATCTTATATATTGACCTTCTCAGGCTACAAGAAAGACCACTCAGAAAAGGTGATAATTAATCCATGATCTGAAAGACGAGAAAGATCAGCCATGGATAGAGTGATGAAAAGAGAGTTACAGGAAAAGAGACTGGCATGTTCAAAGGCCCTGAGGTAGCTCTTTAGTAGTTAGCTACAAAAATGGCCACAATCCTTTTTTTCCTCTCTCCACGCTGTTTGTAATATGACTTTAGCTGCTCCCACCAAGAGGTGGAGTTAATTTTTACACCCCTAGAATCTGGGCTTAGCTTGTACCTTACTTTGACCAATAGTATATTGCCGAAGGCAGAGTGTATCTGTTCAGAGCCTAGGCCTTAAGAGATCCTGCACACTTCTCTTAGAGCCTGCCAGTTGCCTTGTGACCAAGCCCAGTTTAGTTTACTAGAGGATGAGAGACCACAAAACAGACATGCCATTCCAGCTGAAGCAAATCATCTTAGACCAGACAGCCAGAAGCCTACTCATTAGCTGACCAAAATTCTAACAGAAAACCCAGCCAAGACCAGGTGAACCGCTAGCTGAGGTCTGCCCAAATTGCCAACCCAGGGAATTATGAGCTTATCTTTTTTCTTCCTACTCTTCCAACCTGATCATTTCCAGTTGCAAGTTGGAGAAGCTGAATAGCCCGTGGTGCAATGCAGTCTGAGTCTGAAGGACTAAGAATTGGGGAGCCAATGGTCTAAGGCCCAGCCTGAGTCCGAAAGCCTGAGAATCAGGAGTACCAGTGTCTGAAGGCAAGAGAAGATGGATCTTGGGGCGTCCCTGGTGGTCCAGTGGCTAAGAATCTGCCTTGCAGTGCAGGTGACCTGGGTTTGATCCCTGGTTGGGGAACTAGGATCCCACATGCTGTGGAGCAACTAGGCCCCCGGTCTGCAACTACCAAGCCAAATCACCACAACTAGAGAGAGTCCATGCACTGCAACCAAAGATTCTGCGTATAGCAACTAAGACCCCATGCAGCCAAATAAATAAATAAACACAAAGAAAGAGAAGGTGGATGCCTCAACACAAGTAGAGAGGGAATGTACACTTCCTTTGCCTTTTTATTCTATTCAGGCCCTCAATGAATTGGATAATGCCCATCCACATTGGTGAGGGCAGTCTTTTTTCCAGTCTACTGAGTCAAGTGCTAATCTTTTCCAGAGACACTCACACAGACATATCCATAAATCATATTTTACTAGCTACCTGGGCATCTCTTAGCCAAGTCAAGCTGACACATGAAATTAACTGTCACACTATCTATTAGGCTTGTATTAAGTGCTGGCAATACAGAAGTGATCTAATAGGGAATAACCCTGTCCTCACAGAACTCTCAGTTCTTTTAATTTGTCTTAATTTCCCTTTATTATATGCACAATGAAGACTTCTCTTTCTTCAATTTCAGTAGTTATGAACTTCAGAATAAAGAACAGTAAACCCACTAATATTGCTTCCTGATGTCATCTTTCAATATGGGGATTTGGATTTCACATGATTTAGAAAGGTCATTAGAAACCTGAATTCCAGACCAAATATCCCATGGCATTTCTTTACTTTTATTAATTTTTTAATTGGGGTATAATTGCTTTACAATGCTGTGTTAGTTTCTGCTGTACAATCCCATGGAATTTAGATTTACTCTTCCTCTCTCTCCAAAGAAATAAAGATGGGGTGAGTGGAAATATTTCAGTTCAGATACAGTTGTGATGATCAAATGATCATGGATATAGGACCTCATTAAGAACCAAAGTGTCTGTGACATAACCCAAGAAAATCCATGAATCAAAGGAGAGTTAAGGGCTCCAGCACTTCTTTCCTGTGTACCCTTTTTTCCCTCTCTAGTCTTGGTTGCCAGATCTCTTGAGTGGGTTGGACTAGATCAGTATTTTTAAAAACTGTGTTCTGCACAGGTCTAGATCTCCATGATCCCCACCCCCACTGCAAACTAATATATTCTATTTGAAGAAAAGTTTTCATGGCTTTAAAAATTGAAAACATGAATTACATGATCCCAATGGTCTCATTAAGCTCTGAAGATCTATGAGTCTATAATTCATCATTATGACCTCTCACAAAAAATAATGCAATGCCCTCCCCAGTTTCATTATTCTTAAGTAATCTGTCAACAAGAGGATTTCTTGGATAAAATTCTATAGATCTAAGTTTCTGTTAGACCCTATGATGGATACCAAAGTAGTTCAAGATGTGGTCTTAAACATCTTACAATGCATTGATCGTTAAAAATCCCCCCAAGGTAGCTCATTTGCAGTTATTCCTTCAGTGAGTCCTTTAAAATCGTTTCACGAGACCTCAAATCACAGAATCTTAGGGCTGGAAGGGACCTTAGGGATTTCCACAGAGATATCATTAAAATAAAACTAAGTATCTCTTATTTGCCCTCCTTTTAAAAATGTTGTCTCAAGAGAACCCTGAATATTAAACTCACACTGAAACATGTTTCCTCATTTGAGGGTTTAAAAAATATTCTAAATATATGGGGTTCTGGGCTTTGTGCCCAGGATCTTGTCTTGTAGGATAGAAGTTTTAGGATAAAAGACACTTCCAATGATAATTTCTCCCTGCAGAGGTCTTCTCCAGCTCATTTCTATAATAGAGTAGTTACCTGAGGCAGGCAGCCTGGGGGTTCACAAAAGGCTTTCAGATCTGAAAACATGCATGGTTGATAATTAAAGTCCTCGTCCATCTGGCCTACATTTTTCTTTGGCTTTTGTGAGATTTGCCTGTACAGGTAGAATCCTATTTGAACAAGTTTGACTAGACACCAAAATTTCTAGTTTTAGCCTAATCTCCATGAGAGGGAAACGTACTATTATAAGGTGTAGAGAAGAGCCATCTATTTGTGATTTCAATTTTTCTCACATGAAGTGAATGTTTGTTCTTGTACTTTCTCTACAAAGAGTACAAGTTGGGGGTTAATGGGAGTATGGATGTGAGCGCAGGTTTTGCCTGTTCCAGAATAGAAGTGTTTGAGAAAGAATATGCAGATTGCCTTTCATCTATACTACGCTTGATCTTAGCCAAAAGGCTGAGAAGTGACAGAGTAGTCTGGTGGGCTATAGTCCACGGGGTTGCAAAGAGTCAGACACAACTGAGCAACTAACACTTTCACTTTTCTTCTATTCAGCTGTACAGGAGGTCCTTGAAATCCCCAAATATCACCATAGTATGTGATTTCTCTCATAAAGCCTCATATGCAAAAGAAGCATAGCCTTCTTAGATTCTCTTCACTTCTGCTCAATTTCATTGCCAGTACTAGAGGCTGGTTTTTCTTTTGGGGGCTATTTTTAACATGGGAAGTGGGAGTAGCGAAATTGTTTTGACTTCATAGGAGTCCCTGTTCCTAGCTGTGGAAGCTGGGTGATTATCCAAGCTCAACAAGGGTTGGTCAACCATTGTCTCACTTTGTGCATTTGGGTTATAGAAAATGAAGTTCGAGCTTGTGCCTCTGCAAAAAGGCAAATCATGACACGGCATGGACATCATGGATTTCTCCTAAAGGTAGAGATCTCAAAGTGAAGTCTGTGAATGCCTAGGGTACATCATATCTGAAAACATGTATATGTTTTCAGGAAGTTGGATTGATGCCTTGGGAGATTTTAGAAGATGACAACCTGTTCTAATGAAAGTATTTGTTTTGGAAATTACAGACATGTTAGCAAAGGGTATGTGTATGAGAGCAGTAAAGCGAATAGGTCTTGGCTTTAGTCAAGAGGTGGCAAGGATGGGGAATATAACAGATGCTGAAAGTGACACTGTCAGAAATTGTAGATGGTTTTGCTTGGTGTTGGTTAAGTCCTGTCTTTTCCAAAAGGCCCAAACTACATATTTCTGCTTTCAATTTTGGCTCTAGGATCACAATCTCTCTAAAACTCTGTACCTGTCATCTTTCTTATTGGTTTTCCTTTACTCATAGATGATCCTTCCCACACTCTGGCCTCTCAATTCCTCTTACTCCTAACCATGAATGATCTTGTCCCCCATGTTGCCTCTGCCTCTCATCCCAGAATCTAATTTTCAAGCCTCCCACTCAGGGCACCTTCTCCTAACTCTCCAGCTCACCTGCCTTAGAATCATAACCCAACAATCCCAACAAACCTCACAAGGGCCCTAAAGACTACTGATCTTACCATCATTTCACTGCTTCTCAGCCCCTCATCTCTTCACTTCCCTCCTGGAGTTAAATTCTGTGGCCCATCATTCTAGTACACTCTTGTACACATCCTCAGTTTCTTTGTAGCCATCCTCCTCTGTTATTCTCACCTGGTAAACTGCCCACCTGGTTAAATCACCGCTCCACCAGCACTGGACCTGCATCTGTGCAGCCCATTAGAGCTGGAGAAAACAACAAGGTCTGCTGACTGCTTTCGCTTTAACTCCAAGACCACAAACTTCCCGGAGCCACTGAGTGGGACTCAGCTTCCTGTTATGTGCCCCCAGGCCTTCATGCCACAGGCGTAGAGGATGATTTCATACCATCCCTGTTCTTCTTAAACCTACTACAGTAGGTTCCCTACATATGAATGAGTTCCGTCAAGAGCACATTCGTACGTACATTTAGCTCCTAAGTCCAACAAAGTTAGCTTTGGTACCCAACTAACACAATCGGCTATATAATATTATACTGTAGGGCTGCATTCACAAATTGGTTTAATTCTATTTAAAGAGCACATTCCACAGCTAAATGAGAAACTCTCTAGGTGCCATTTGAACAGCACTGCCAGATGGATGCTCATGACCTACACATATATGCATAAACCCATATCTGCTCACAGCACTCTCACACACTCCCCAGAGGGGCCGTGAAAGATGTGTGACCTTCAATAATGGTGGGCCAGTGACAAATGACCTTGCCTTTTTCTGCAATGGGTCCATGGCAGGACTCAGAGCTGCGGAGTCCAGAGGCAGAAAACGTTTTCACCCTCAGCCTTATTCTGCTACTGCTTCAAGTTCCACTTTTTAACAGTGGATTCAGCAAGGTTGTGCTTTACAATAATTTTACCTGAACTGCCACTCAGTGGCCACTTGGAGAAATACCCAGAACAGACGTGCCAGATCTGTAAATTCTCTAGTGAGTTTGCTGCTGCTGCTGCTAAGTCGCTTTAGTCGTGTCCGACTCTGTGCAACCTCGTAGATGGCAGCCCACCAGGTGAGTTTAGAGAGAGTTAAATATGAAGGTGTGAACTATATTTTGCGGCTTCTCAGGTGGCTCAGTGGTAAAAAATCCACCTGCTAATGCAGGAGGTGCGGGTTCAATCCCTGGGTTGGGAAGATCCCCCAGAGGAGGAAATGACAACTCACTCTAGTATTCTTGCCTGGAGAATTCCATGAACAGAGGAGCCTAGCGGGCTACAGTCTATTGGGTCACAAAGAGTCGGAGGTGACTGAGCACACATGAGCTATATTTTATTTTCCTAATTTGTTTGTTTGTATTAAAAAACATGCTGAAATCCATGTTAATTTGTGTTCATAAATTTTAAGCAGTAAGAGTCTTCAAGGATAGGATCTTATAATTGTCCTATTTACTGACCTATTTAAAAGTCTCATCACAGGTATTTTCAGGAGATTCACATCACAGGTATTTCAGGAGGCGCTACAAGGATTCTTCTGCAAGTGTTTTCTCTCAAGATCCCCCAGACACCCACTCCCTGCGAAGTCATTCCACGTCTGCTCTCCTCCCTGCCCCTTTCCTTGGGAACTTGTTTCTGGGATACAGTTCACACTCTTATCAGTCCATCTGCAATCTCTCACACAGATTTCTAAATTTGGGGTGAAAGGTGAGTGTAGAGAGTGTTAGAATCAGGGGCAAGGCATAATAAGGGGAAACATTGAGTTACGGAACAAAATATTCTAAAATAATGACTTTCATGAAGACCTCTTAATTTTTTAACTACATGAAAGGTTTTTAAAGTAGGTTTTAAACCCACTGATTACAAAAAAAATGCTTTTAAAAATTATTTTATTGTTGACATTAGAAAATATGAATGCTTGTTTCAGTGCAGGAGTTTCCCAAAAGTCTGAGAGCCAAATTTATAATCAGCATTCATGATTTTATAGCTTTCAGTGGCTTCTTGTGTCAGTGTAAAAGTCAGATCCCTTACTCAAGTTTGCAAGATTTGACACAATCTAACCTCCTGTTACCTCTCTGATTTAATTTCTTGCTACCATCCCTCCCAGTCTGCTCCAGCCACACTGACTGGCTTATTGAAACACTCGTCCGCCTGTATGCTCATGACTTGCCCTCTCCTCAAATGTTACCTTCTCCCCAAGGCCTCTCTCTACAGCCTGAACCCCATCCCCCTATATCCCTTTCCTACTCTTCTCCAAATAACTTATTGACCTCTGCTATATCATATACAGCTCATTTCTTTATTGTGCATCTCCTTAGCTCTTTAAAGATAAGCTCTACTATGGCAGGAATTTTTGCCTGTTGTTTTAGGGTTGTATCCTCAATGCCTAGAATAATGCAAAGCACAAAGTACGTGTGAGTGCATGCTCAGTTGCCAAGTCATATCCATTTCTTTGTGATCCCATGGACTGTACCACCAGGCTCCTTTGTTCATGGAGTTTTCCAGGCAAGAATACTGGAGTGGGTGGCCATCTCCTCCTCCAGGGGATGTTCCCGACCCAGGGATCGAACTCACATCTCCTGCATTGTCAGGCAGAGTCTTTACCACTGAGCCACCTGGGAAGCCCTCACAACGTACACAATAAGTATTGAATGAATGCCCCATGTTCATTGCAGGACTGTATACAATAGTCAAGACATAGAAACAAAGTATTCATCAACAGAGAAGTGGATAAAGAAAATATGCCACACACAGTTGCAAAAAATGGATGGAACTTGAGGACACTATGCTAAGTGAAGTAAGTTAGAGAGAGAAAGACAAATACTGCTTGATCTCACTTATATGTAGAATTAAAAAAAAAAACTCATAGAAGCAGAGATCAGGTTGGTGGTTGCCAGAGACAAGAGGAGGGAGAATTATTTGAAGGCTGTCAAAAGGTAGAAACTTCCAGTTGTAAGATAAGTAAGTTCTGGAGATGGAATGTACATCATGTTGACTATAGTTAACAATAATGTATATTTGAAAGTTGCTAAGAGACTAGGTCTTAAAAATTCTTATCAGAAGGGGAAAAAATGTGTAACTGTGTGAGGTGATGGATGTTAACTAAACATATATTCTGGCAATCATTTTGCTACATATATGTATATGTATGTATGTATGTGTGTGTGTATATATATATATATATAGCAACGGGTTGCCGTTTTCTTCTCCAAGAGAAGGGGGCACTCTTTCTGTCCCCTTCTGATGTCAATGCAGAAGTTTTCTCTATCTCTTTTATACTTTAATAAAACCTTATTACACAAAAGCTCTGAGCATCAAACCTCATCACTGGCCCGAGATCGAAATCCTTCTTCTGGAGGCCAAGAATCTCGGCTTCGTTCACGAGATAGCAGCAACCTTTCACTACCATTACTAATAATCATAATACAATCATGTTACTATTATTAAGGTCTTCCCAGGTGGCACAATCTGCCTGCCAATGCAGGATCACTGGGTTGGGAAGATGCCCTGGAGAAGGAAATGGCAACCCACTTCAGTATTCTTGCCTGAAGAATTCCATGAACAGAGAAGCCTGGTGGGGTACAGTCCATGGGGCTGCAGTCGGACACAACTGAGTAACTGAGCACACACATTACTATTATTAGATTAGAGAGTGATAAACGCTAAAACCAAGGCATATGCATGAACTCAGGGATCACAGTTGAAGTGACTACTTCAATTTTGGGGCAGGAGGTAGATAGAGAGAAGGTCACAGACTTGGTGTTCAAGATTATATAGGAGTTCACTAAATAGCTAATTAGAGAAAGGAAGCACCTCAAAACTTGAGAGAGTTGCACCAGGCCCCTCACTCACAACATGCATTTTGAGATAGCATTGGCACAAGGTGAGTCATCCCGGGCCATAAAACAATTGACATGAATCTTGAAGAAAGGCAGGTTTCTGAGCAAATACACAGTTCATTGACATAACTTAAGGAAGACATTTCCATGAGAGAAACGCATTGGTTAGCTCAAGGTTTGAGATAAAGTTAAGTTCAGGTGGACAGGTGTCGTCATGACAACACAGGATTAGAAAAGAAAAGAAAAAAAAAGTCTATCACTTGCAGTTTTATTTGCTCCTGTCGCTTGGGGACCTCTGGCCTCCCTACCGAGGCTATTAACACTCTCGGTAGTATGAATTTATATGTGACGCTCTCCAGAATAGAAACTGCCTTATTTATCTCTGTAACCTCTAAGCCTGGTGCAACACCTGGTACACATAAGGTGCTTAATGAATATTTGGTAAATTAATGACTATGAATCAGTGAAGAAATAAATTTATGAATCAATAAGCAAACAAAAGCTGAAGACTTCATTAGTGAAATCTTGTTGGTGAAAGGTTCCTAGGCAGGCTGCACAGAGCTTCCTAGATATCTGAAGGACTACCATGCTAGTTACTGCCTCTTCAGACTTGCAAAGGCCAATTTCCTGGACCACCCACTGTACTGGTTTATTGCATCCCGTTATCATTAGGAATAGTGCATGAATTGTTTTTCCAGTAGCAGAGATGGCTTGTAAGCAGCAACTAGTAAATTCAATTGCTTAGATTATGGTTTAAAAGGAGGCCAAGTCCATGGCTTTGTTTTCATGCATGCTAATTCACTTAATTCTGTAGTCTGCCCATAGAACGCATTCCTAACTCTAGACAGGTAACTTGTAAATGTGAGCCAGTTGAGAACTTGGTGAAGCCTGCAGGTAAAATTGTCTGTTTTGCTGATGGTCTATCAGGAGTTTTCGTCTTGGGACAGGACACCAGGTCCTCCTCATTAGGTCTCTTGGCTCCTTAAAGATACCAAGTACAAAGAAAGCTGCTGGGGATGACTGTGGGCTGAGTATCTTTTGGGACCGCTCTCAGCACAGGGCAGTGCTGCGCTCTACTGCTTGTATCACTCTGAAATGAAGCGCTCAGTCATCATGGACACGGTACAGCCCCTGGCCATTGAGCAGTTTCTTTTGAACAAACCCATCAGTATCTTCTCTCAGCCACCTGACCTGCCTTGCAAATGATAAAGGCTTTCTTCTGGCTATTTCAAAAAGGCAAAGATGTTACTGCTGCACTAGAATCTTAAAGAATCACATCCAGGGAACTAGGCTCTCCTCAGCAGGAGACTAGATACTTACCCCTCACTGGGAGGAAAATGAATGCAGTTACTAGCTCTAATTCACAAGGGATACAAAACAAATAGATCCCGAAAATGTAAAGCTCTACTTTAAAAAAGTACCATGATGCCAATAGCAGAATATTTCTGGCAATCCTCAGATTAAGCAGCGGCAACATGAATAAATGAAACGCTGTGGTATGTTGGCAGTGTGTAACAGCCCCGTCTCCCAGTGCTTCAGGTCAGTGCTTAAGCTTTGTCAGACCACAACAGCTAGGAAATTAGGAAGACATGAATGCTTGGAGGAAAAGGACACAGATCCAGTTCCCTGTGGGACAAATGGAAAGGTTCCAAGCAAAGGAACCCAGAAGAAGGTCTCAAAGATGAAAGTCAAGCTCACTTAGAATCACACTCTCAAACAGCTCAGGTTTATTTCAAATCATATCTTCTATACTTAGCCAAGTGAATAATAGCTGGAACCTGAAACATCAGAGGCCCAAGCCAGGAGAGGATAGACTACCCTGAAACAATATATACTGATTAAATTCAACTTGGTGAGGTTTTGTTCCAGTGTGACTTAATTTGTATTGTGTCTGGTTATTGATCTGTGGCCTGGGTGTAGCCACACTCTCTTCACAGAGTGAAGTGCTGCCCACAAAGAGGGAAACATGCAAATTCTAGGTCTTCTCAAGTGCTGTGGTTCTGCGGTGGAATTCTCTATGGCCGTTAAAGATGACAAGGTTGCGGACCTTGCTGAGCTATGGAAATGTGTATACACACTAATGTTAAGTGAAACAGTGTATACGCATTGATTACAGCCCCTGCAGGAACCCGGTCTGCACATCAGCTAAGATCACAAGTGAACTTGGTGTGACACAAATAGAACTAAATGTGCAGGAGATTCTGAGTCTTTTGATCCCAGTAGAGTTGTTTAAGCTCACAATAAAAATAAATGCAAGAGGTAAAACTAAATATACCGCTGTGGTTCCAAACCTGTATAGTTGTGAAGCACATATCGAAATCCAAATCCATCAACTCCAGAAAGGGAGCAGACAGCAGAAGGATGACATGGTGACACAGCAAACAAAGAGGCTTGCCTAGAAACGCATCACTGAGACTGTCAGTGATGGGCTAAAGTGGAATTTTAATGATACCATAGATGAACTGGACAGGCACTATGCATTCTGTTTGAACAGGATTCCCTTCCCCACAATTAAGGGGGACTGTTTACTTTTCATATGTCTGCATTTTGAATCATGTGTGTAGATACCTGTGTTTTCAAATAAATCTGACTGTTAGAGAAATGTCAGGCCAAAAGCCCAGGGACTCGGCTTTGTCTCTGGAGATGGGAATGGAGGACCCGTTGGAGGGCTGGGACAGTGGAGGACCTAAATGGCTGGATACTGAAGCCATCACCCAAACACCACCTATGTAGACTCTCTCACAGACAGGCAGGGGAAATAAAGCTGTGGCTTCACTACCCACACTGCTGGGACATGTCTCTCTTCTCTCCAATTAACTTGGCCAGACATATGGCTGCACCTGGCCAGAAGCCGAGCAGCACTGGCTTTTGTGTTTTGCTATTGCTTTTCCCACCTTTGGGGCTTTGTCCTCTTCTGCACCTTTATCAGCAGAGAAGAGGAAGGGGAGGCCGTGCAGTTCCCAGGCCTAGACTGCAGCCGACCCTCCCCTAGTTGCACATCAGAGGCAGCACCATGCAGACCGCTGAACTGTTGCCATAAGTGGATACAGCAATGAGTAAGGTTTGCATGGCTTCTCCAGCACAAGGCTTGTCAGATTCTCATGGTGTTTCCTCTGATTTCATTAACTGAAAATTGGTAACTGGAAATTTACTCTATGCAAATAAGTCATGTGATCAAAAAATACAAAGAGTGACTCCTTTGCTTATAAAGTTCACTGCTATATTTATATTTCATAAGAAACCGACGACTACGAAAAGGTTGCTACCAGTAACGCCAGTGATGACCGATATAATCATACCATTTTCTTCATCTGTGAAATAAGGAGATTGGTACTAAAAGATCCGTAAAGATTTATTTGATTTTGCTAGTTAAGTAGAGAGTTTAGTGTGATGTGGGCTTCCCTGGTGGCTCAGCTGGTAAACAATCCGCCTGCAATGAGGGAGACCTGGGTTCAATCCCTGGGTTGGGAAGACCCCCTGGAGAAGGCTACCCACTCCAGTATCCTGGCCTAGAGAATTCCATGGACTGTACAGTCCATGGGGTTGCAAAGTGTCGGACATGACTGAGCGACTTTCACTTCACTTAGTGTGATGTGAGTGAGTTCATGTCAAATTCACATTCCCTTTCCCCTGTTTGTGGTTTAGATCACCTGTGCCACAGTCTTCTTCCTGCTTTTCTATTATCAAGGTTGCCGTGCTCTGCTTTAATGAGAAGTGACTAAAATAGACACATGGATGATAAACACGAAGCATCTTGGAATCAACATGCAGCAGGTCCACAACTCATGGGTAGATAAAATCACCCAGAAGAAGGGATGTGTTTCATCTCAGAATGGTATTGGTAGCTTTTCTAAACTTACAGGATAAATTAGAGGCACTGTTCTCAGAACAGCGTCTTCGGGAATTACACCAACAGTGAACCGAGAGGGGATAGGATTGGCATTTCTGGCAGCTTTAGGGGGGATGAGAAAGCTAATGTACTATCTCTGCCAAGGCCATGAATTATAGCTTTATGTAACACTGTCCTCAGAAATACAACTCTCCACTGACTGATCAACACAACAAAACCATCCATCCCGGGAGGTCCCTGATAAAATGCCCAGTGGTACTGCCTCAGAGACCCTGACAGGGCTGCACGCCCACATCCAGCCTCCCATATGTGAATATGAGGGGTCCAGACAGAGCCTCAGCCAAGGTCTTTATTTTATAGACTGAGTTCAGGGAGGGGTTGACCTGCACTAATCCAAAGACAGGAACAAAAACTGAAGTGGAAACACAGCCGCTTATAATGAATATTGATACACTACTCATTGAAGCCTCTGAACCAGGTGACAAAGTGATGGACCTGGGCCAAGGGAACAATGGCAGGAGCAATTGCCTGGAATAATTATCTGGCTGGCATCACAGAGCCGGCCTGTTGGGGAAGCCAGTCCTGGCATTCATCCTGGCACAGCTGCTGACTTTGAATTGAGAATCCTTTGTTCTCTTTTGCTAACAAGTAGGCTAATGACAAGTAGGTGATAGCATCATCGACTCAATGCACATGAATTTGAGCAAACTCCAGGAGATAGTGGAGGACAGAGAAACCTGGCATGCTGCAGTCCAGGGGGTCACCAAGAATCAGACACGAATTAGCAACAGAACAACAACAACAAGGCTAACGCAGGACCCTCAGGCAGATCTCTGCAAAAGATGGAGACTTCCAGCAGGAGACATCACCATTGAAGAGTCTAGGCATATGTATGGTATGAGGGTGAATGTTTATTGAGCGCTTACTGTGTGCCAAAAACTGGCAAAAAAAGAGATGGCACGTTCAAAACAGGTAAACAAGGAGAATTTCATGAAGAGAATGTTTGCAAAGGTATGGGTAGCATTAGAGTAACCAACAAAGGATGCCAAAGTGCCCTGATGCCAGGGCACTTACTTACTGAGGGGTGGGATGGGAGTAAAGTTTCACCTGTGCCTGAAAGAAGCTGTGGGTGGCTGTGGGGAGAGGGACACAGCCAACCTGCTGCACTGAAGCAAGGAGGAAACCTGGTGAATAAATTACACCGCCCTCACGCTCCTCTTGATCTCCGGCCTCCTGTTACTGCTCCCCATTGGTGCCATGCAAACAGAAGCCAGAGGGGAAGGGAGCCTGTTGATGCCATCCTTTGAGACCTTTCTCCTGGAGCATTCCCTGGCATGCAAGTGGCCAAGCCTAGACACTTTCAGTGCCAGGGTTCCATGCCTGGTCCAGGAACTAAGCTCCCACAAGCCACGTTGCATGGCCAAAAAGAAAAAGGGAAAAAAAACAGTTGATAAGACCATTTTCCTGGCAACAGAGCAAGTTGGAGAAGGACCTGGAGGAGCAGGCAGAGAACATCCAGCACACCCTCATGTTACAAGTAAGCAAAATGAGACAACATGACTTGCTCAGCAAGGGAGGGGTGAAGCTGAGACTCAAACCCAGAGCAATCTGACTCCAGAGCCCACACACAACTGCTCTATCAGATTCTTCATTTCTGGGCTCCCCCACCATTCCCATCTCATCCCCTTTCAGTTCCCTCTACACATACTCCATGCTATGGCCAAGGAGTTTCCCGCTTTCAGATGGTAGGCTTTTGCACATTCTGTTTCCAGCTAAACCACCTCTGTTCCAAGAAATCTCCTCAAGCTGAAGAAGTTGCTGAGGTGCCTCCCTCTTCTGAAGCCCTGGAGGGCATAACCTTAGCCTGGAGACTGTGAGCTCCTTCAAGGCAGCGACTTTGTCTACCATGTTTGTCTCATCCCCAGGATCCAGCCCAGTGCCAGATAGATAGCAATTAAATCAGGTTTGTGGGTTGAATTTTCAGCCCAAACAAAGGAAAGAGGAGCACAATCTCACAAAGCTAGGAGAGTTAAAAAAAAAAAACTGAAAAATTTAAACTAGGTATTTCAAAACGCACATTATTCTAGGCTTCAATATTTTATTTATATCCCAAACAGAATTTATTATAATTTTGCTTTTCTGGATTTAATTGAAACAAACACATCAATAACATTTAAAAAATATATTTCTGGGGGAAAAAAGCCTTTCAAAATACACGAAAACATGTATATAGGGACATACAATTTTTCTTTTGCCTCAGGCTCCAATATGGCTTGGAACAGCACTGTTGGATTCTCTATTTAAGTTTTTGACATATTTTTCATCATAGATTATTTGTATTAAGTTGGATTTTAACAATACTGCATTAAGGGGAACTTACCTGGGGGTACAGTGGTTAGGACTCCACCCTTCCACTGCAGGAGGCACAAGTTTGATCCCTGGTCTGGAAACTAGGATCCCATATGCCTCAGGGTAAGGCAAAAAAACCCATGGCTGATTCATGTCAATGTATGGCAAAAACTACTACAATATTGTAAAGTAATTAGCCCCCAACTAAAATAAATAAATTAAAAAAAAAAAAGAAAGAAAAAAAAATAAAAAAATAAAAGACAAAAATAAAATAAAATAAAATAAACACTAAAAATAAATAAATAAATAAATAAATAAATAAATAAAATATATGACATTAAAATGTTTACCATTAATATTTTATATGCAGTAAAACAGTGATGAACATACATAAAAATGATTATACATTTAAATGTCACATGATGATTTACTAGAGACACTACCAAGTCTTCATGAATAAAACTGGGAGAAGAATAGAAAAAAATAATAAATACTGTGTTAAGAGAAATATTGTTTGATTCCACTTATACAAGATACCAAGAATAGTTAAATTTATAGAGTCAGAAAGTACATTGGTAGATGCTAGGATCCAGGGAGTGGGTGTAGGGTAGGGAGGGAGAATGGGTAGTTAGTGCTTAATGGGAAGAGTGTTTCGGTTTAGGAAAGTGAAAAATTCAGGAGATGGATGCTAGGGGGGAGAGTAGACCAACAATGTGAAGGTACTTAGTGCCACCGAACTGTACAGCTAAATATGGTTAAAATAGTATGTTTTTATCATGTGACTTTTACCACAATAACAAACATTAAAAAAATAAACACATATAAATATTTTAATAAAGGGAAATACATAAAAATACTGCATTAAAATCTGAGATTTGGGTACCTCCTTAGCTTTTGCAGCAGAAGCAAGTGCCTCACTGGCACTTGGCCAGTAGCTAAGTGCCAAGGCAGTAGCTAGGAGGCTGGAGGAAAGGGAACTCAAAGGGCTATTGAGGAGCAGCATCCATGGAAGCGATATTCTAACCTCTTTTACTTACATTTCAGAACCGGTCAGTAAAAGGGGTCATGTGGGACTTCCCTGCTGGTCCAGTGGTTAACACTTCACCTTCCAATGCTGAGGGTGCAGGTTCAATCCCTGGTCAGGGAACTAAGATCCCATATGCCCTATGGCCAAGAAACCAGGACATAAACAACATAAGCAATATTGTAACAAATTCAATAAAGACTTAAAAAAAATATATGATCTAAAAAAAAAAAAAAAAAGGGGTCATGTAAGTCAATCATTAGCCTATATCCCACTAGGTCAGGGAAATTAAAGTATGTTGCAAACAGAGGGACCAATAAGGAGAGAAAGACCTTTTCATTCAGAATCTCTTAACTTCATATCAGTTAAAGGAATTTTTGACGTGGGGAAAGCTTAAAACAAAGCATTGAACTGGGGGGTGGAATCTCTTTCCCCCTTCCTTATCTGATGTGTACCTTCTGGAGTCAAGAACATGATTTACAAAGGACCTGCTACAGGTCCAAAACAAAGAGCACAGAGGAAGTTTTCAGCCCTTGTTCCCACTTGGAAACCCCTCAGGGATTCATTTAAATTCTGTTTATTTTAAAATGTTCTTGAGATATTTAATTAGGTTAAAAAAATACCACCAAAATTAAGCTAAAAAGAGCATCTCAATGAAAAGAATCTATTTTTACCTCATCAAACTATGGTGAACGGCACATACACACACCCCAATAGCACCTATTTCATCTTGTGAGTTTCAAATGAATTAATAACATCTTAAGTGCCTAACAAGGTGCCCAGCACTTAATAAGTGTTCAGTTAATGGTAGCCACCATTAGCATTGTCACTGGGGCATACCAATGAGCAATAAGCAATTTTGTTCAGTTTGAGAAATAGATGACAGTTCACTCAGCTGCTTTTAAAATTAAGACTTGAAACCATAAATACTATTTACAAGTAGTTAAAAGACTCTCTTTCATTTTATATTATGGACATTCTTAGGTGTAGGAGACAGGGAGAGAGGGAGATGAGACACAGGAGTTGAGGGGAGAGGACAGATTGAGTCATAAGGAAGAGAAAGAAAAGGGGAAAGGCCCAAAGCCAGAAATGGAGAGAGAGGATAAAATCAGTCCAAAGAGAGAGCCAGAGGGAAATGGTAAGATGGGCAGCAGAAAAGAGAGGGAGACAGGCAGGGAGCTGCAGACCTGGCAGGCACTGGGTGTGCAATTTACCATTGTGTTCTGTTCTCCTAAACTCTGGCCTTCACAGGAAGTCGTCATTACCCTTTGAAATATATTGCTTTTTTGGCTCTTGAAAGCAGCTTTTCTGCCTTTTTTCCCCTAAACCTCAAAAGTTTATTTCTAAAATAAAATTCAATTTTTTCATGAAAGATTGAGAGTTTTATACCTGCACAAAGATGCAGGGATGATTTAGGGTTTAGACACGTGCTTTGAATATTTATTTTTGTATGTTTATTTGGCTGCACCATCTCTTAGTTGCAGCACATAGGATCTTTACTTGCAGCCTCAGAACTCTTAGATGCAGCACGTGGGATCTAGTTCCCCAACCAGGGATCAAACCCAAGTCCCCTGCATTGGGAGCACAGAATCTTAGTCCCTGGACCACCAGGGAAGTCCCTGGACGTGTGCTTTGGAAGATGAAAAATTGGTCAGCAAGTCGAAAGTCCTGTGGCCATTGGGAAGCTGTCAGAATGACTCAGATGTGTTCTTTGAGGCTGCCTCATACTAATAAGTTCAGAAAATTACTCATAGAGTAATATGGCCCCTTGGTTCTTCTGTTCCTGGAAACAGAAGCAGAGTGGGCTCCACAGGTTGGAGATCTTCCCCTTTGCCTGTAAGCCTTAAGCCAGAATATTTCAAAACAATTGGCCACACAGGAATGTTGAAGGGGTTAGACATTTTCTGCCTTCTACCTGTTAGAGGTTTAAATCTGCGGTGGAGTAGGGTAGGGTTGAATGGCTGGAGGTGAAGTGTGGCTAGTCCCCTTCTCAGCTTGTTCTGCTAGTCTAGAGATAGCCAGGATTTTGAGTCTTCATGAACCTCTTCCCAAGTCTGTGACACCAGGGCTGATGATCTAGCTCAGGGGTTGACAAAAGTTTTATCTAAAGGGCTAGCTACTAGGTTTGTGGGCCATACAGTCTCTTTCACAATTAATCAGCTCCACTGTTGTAGTGCACAAGTAGCTGTCGATAATATGTAAATGAATGAGCATGGCTGTGTTCCAATAAAACTTTATTTGTGGACACTGAAATTTCAATTTTACATAATTATCATGTGTCACAAAATGGTCTTCTTTTGATATATTTTTTTTACCATTTAGAAATGTACAAACCATTCTTAGCTTGTAAAAACAGGTGTACAAGCACAGGTAGTCGGCCAGATTCATCCATGGACCATAGTTTGCTGACCCCTGGTCTACTTACAGGGTTAGAAAGAAACTGAGGAACAGTGAAGAGTGATGTTTCTATGATCCCAGGCCCCACTTCTGTGCAAGGAAAAATTTCTCTTGGAGCAATTTCATTGTATAAAGAGGAATCCTCAACCCCCTCACCAGAACCTGATTTCTTAATGCCTGACCTCCTCAAATAATTGAAGGATTAACAAATTGCTATAAAAGAAATGTCACACTTGCCTTCTAATTCCAATTCCTGACTCCATTTTTAGAGGTTAATGAATTTGGTGAATGAATGAGGTAAGTCCCATCATCAGATAAATTAGGGACTCTTACACTAAGAAACAACTCACTGAACAGAAATTATGAAATTTGAACCAATTTAAAGAACTAACCAATGAGAAAATTCCCAGAAGCTGCAGCAACTACCATGTTCAAAGATGCATATAACTTTCCAAAAAGACATGAACACTGTCTCAGCACAGATATCAGATATCTGAATAATTCTGGCCCCGTGGTTGTGCACAGAGCTCCCCACAACCTCCAGGGTCCCCAGGTTATGAACTATGAACTAGCATAGCGGGAACTAAAGCTCATTAAAGAGAAATGACTTGTATAATGTCACACACTTTGTCACATAGCGGGTGGGGAGACACTTGGATTAAGCTCCCAAGCAAAAAAAGTCAAAGGCTACAATTCTTAGCTCCACCAGAGGCTGATGAAGGTGGAGAAGAGGATGCCCCAGATGGACAAAGAATTCTCCCCAAGGACCAGAATTTCCACAAGGAATTGGGAGTAGGGCTGGTGTCAGGTAGAGAATAAGGTGGGCCAGCAAAAATCCTGAAAAGTAAACATCATCCTTTTGGAAGTCTATTAAGAGCTCCCACTCTGAGCCATGAACAATAGTAGGGGTGCTTTATACACCTTGCCTTCTTTCAGTTCACACAATTAGTCTGCACTACAATTCCCGTATTACAGATGAAGAAACTGAGTGGTGCAGAGATCTACTAAGATAGCTGTTAACCTGGTAGCAAGGGAGCCCTTAGTTACCTCATCAAGACCTGCCTTGGCAGCAACAAGAAGGGCAAGGTCCATTCAAGGCAGGACAGGAAGGGAGATCCACTCCCAGCAGTGGAAGCCTCGGCTTCCTGGTGCTTGTGAGTGAGCATGTGGGGCCTGTTCAAGGTTGCAGCTTGGGAAAAGTTTGGACTGAAGAGCTATTATTTTTAGTATTTGTTTTTATGTATTTGGTTGCACTGGGTCTTAGCTGCAGCATATGAGATCTATTTCCTTGATCAGGGATTAAACCCTGGGCTCCCTGCGTTGGGAGTGCAGAGCCTTACCCACTAGACCACCAGCGAAGTCCCCTGAAGGGCTATATTTATTCTCACTGGGACCATTACTGACATCCTGCTGGACTTTACCACTCTACCTTCCCCCCATCTCCTTCCTATTGTTATGACCTACAGAAGCAAAGGTTCAACTCACAGCGTATGACAGCCTTGGAAAGGACAGACACTCAAACCCTATTCAATCATCAATAGTACATTGTTCACTGTTTGGATGACCTGTGGAGACACTAGGGTCTCCCATTTCTTTACTTCACAGAGGCAGCATCCTGTACTGCCTAAGAGCACAGATCCTGGAACTCAGATCCCAGAGCCAAACTCTCTGGGCTTGAATCCCATTTCCACCCTTTACTGGTCCTGTGACCTTGAGCAGCTCACATAATCTCTTTATATTTCATGCTGTCATCTTTAAAATAGGGCTACTAATATACCTCCTGGGATTGAAGATGAATTGAGTTGTTGTGTGTAAAGCACATGGTGTGGGCTCTATGAGGGAATGTCTATTGTTCTGAACATTAAGGTCACATCCTGAGTTAGACTGAAGTAGGAAAGCAGCCAAGACAGGCACAAAGGATGCTTGTGTGAGAGTGGGTGTATGAGGAGTAAGGAGGTGGAGGAGAGAAAAGGAGAGAAGGGAGGAAAACCTAAAGGTCACGGAGGAAGGAGGAAGAGGAAGATAAGTGGGAGACAAATGGACAGGGCTGGGGGAGGGGCAAGAGAGAAGCAGAGAATCCAGCGTCAAACACTCAACAGTGTGAAAGCAGGTGCTTCTAACCACATACCACCGCAAACATAGAGGTGGAGGTTTGACATTAGCCAGGCAAAGTCACAAGAACAACCATGGCCACATTGCTTGAATACTATCTCCCAGGCACTGTACAGGTGTTTTATCTGTGTCAACTTGTTTAATTCTCACAACAACCGTTTTCCTAATTGAGGAAGGTTACACTTAGGGAGATCTGGTAACATGTGTTAAGGTCACTCAGCTAGTAAGAGGTACCAAGAACCCTGGCTTCGATCTCTGCTCTGCCTAAGTCTAAACACACTTGTACCAGATTCTCAATCAGGAGTTCAGTGTGTCTGAAATCAGTTAGCACCAGATTACTTCCAGAGATGCACTTATAATTCATGCAGAATAGCAGTCTAATAAAATCGTAAATGTTCAAAAAAAAACGCCATAGTATACCTATACCTTTGAGGGGATTACTTGATAGGACAATCATGCTAGACTAATCCAAGATGCTAGCTGGTCCTATCACTACATGGCAAATAGACGGGGAAACAATGGAAACAGTGACAGAATTTATTTCCTTGTGCCCCCAAATCACTGAAGATGGTGACTGCAGCCATGAAATTAAAAGATGCTTGCTCCTTGGAAGAAAAGCTATGACAAACCTAGACAGTGTATTAGAAAGCAGAGATATTACTTTGCCAACAAAGGTCCATCTAGTCAAAGCTAAGGTTTTTCCAGTAGTCATGTATGGATGTGAAAGTTGAACCATAAAGAATGCTGAGCACCGAAGATTTGATACTTTTGAACTGTGGTTTGGAGAAGACTCTTGAGAGTCCCTTGGACTGCAAGGAGATCAAACTAGTCAATCCTAAAGGAAATCAATTCTGAATATTCATTGGAAGGACTGATGCTGAAGCTCCAGTACTTCGGCCACATGATGCAAAGAACTGATTCATTAGAAAAGACCCTGATGCTGGGAAAGATTGAAGGCAGGAGGAGAAGGAGACAACAGAGGATGAGATGATTAGATGGCATCATGTGCTCAATGGACATGAGTTTGAGCAGGCTCTGGGAGATGCTGAAGGACAGGGAAGCCTGGTGTGCTGCAGTCCATGGGGTCACAAAGAGTTGGACACAACTGACTGAACAACAACAAGCTGGCTATATAAATAGGTTCAAATTCTTGACGTCTTTCACAAATGAATCTATCTATGAAACAGAAATAGTACCAGGGACATAGAGAATAGTCTGATGGTTGCCAAGGAGGAGGGGGCAGGCAGAGGGTTTGATTGGGAATTTTGGATTAGCAGATGCAAACTGATATATGTAGAATGGATAAATAACAGGGTCCTACTATATAGCACAGAGAAGGAACTACATTCAATATCCTGTGATAAATCATAATGGAAAAAATATGAAAAAGAATGTATATGTGTATATATATATATAAAAACTGAGTTACAGCAGTAACACAACATTGTAATTCAACTATACTTTAATTAAAAATATTCTTGGTGTCTCCGTGAAGAGCTCACTACCAAAGAGAATCTACTGGATGATAAGAATAAATGCGAGACAAGAAAGAATATGGGCCCTAAACTGGTGCGACCATGACCTTTGAACAGAGGAAATGAACTTGAATAGAACATATATGACCTGAAATGACAGCTTTTATTCTCAGAGCTGACAGATTCTTAGAAGAAGATAGTTTGAAAGATGATTAATCTCATCCTTTTAAAATTATTTTTAAAAAATTATTTTAAAAATTTTATTGAAGTATAGTTGATTTACATTGTGTTAATTTTGGCTGTACAGCAAAGCAATTTCAGTTATGCATATGTATATACACATCCTTTTTCACATGATTTTCCATTATGGCTTATCACGGGATATTGAATATTCCCTGTGGTATATGTACAGTAGGACCTTGTGGGTTATCCACCCTGTATATAATATTTTGCATCTGCTAATCCCGACTCCCAATCTTTTCCTCTCTCACTCACCCACCTTGACAACCACAAGAATCTTCTCTATATCTGTGAATCTCTTCATTTTATTTTTTAAAATATTTATTTATTCATTTGGCTGCACTGGGTTGCCGGGAGCCAGCTCACGAGATCCCACCCATGACAGAGTCATGAGGTAGAGGGCTGATTGAGCTCGGCTTCTCAGCCCTCAGGGATTCTCAGAAGGCTGCCCCAGCGCTCACCTTAAAGATGGTATCTGTCTTTCTGATACAATAAACCTCTTCTTATTTTCTGTGACTTGGGCAAAAGGCTTTTCCTGATTCTCTTCTAAAATAGATCAATCTGAAATCTCAAATCAACAAGGCCCCTGAGTGGTAGCACCCTAAATAAAATTATCTGAGATATAGAGTATGCTGATCTAAATTCCTTTTGCTAACATATTGGTTTGTTTAATAAATGTACCTGTGCCTTTGGAGCTAATGTGCATAACTGCTCCCTAGTAATAAAACCGCATTGAGAGCCTCTGCAACAGAAAGCCCCTACGGGCACAAAACCTTTCGCAGGAAAAAAGGCTTGTTAGGAAATATAAGAAATATTGCTTTATGAAACTGTTACTTAGTCTATATTTACTCACTATGTTTTTACTCAACGTATTTAGCCTATATAATGAAAGCATAATAGTTAAAAGATTTATATAAATAAAAGTTTAGCTTTAATACAAATAATAAGACAATTGTTGATTTAACTGATGATTCTTACTTAGAGCTGACCTTCAGCTTGCTGACCTTCTGGGACCACATTCTTTTCTGTTAAGCTCGAGGCGTAAAGTAAATTACCGAAAACAGGTTTTACCTTGAAACTTTCTATTGATAAATTCTTTCCTGCTGTGCCTGATACGAAAGCGTTCTGACTGATCAACCCTTATCAATAGGAGAGTCACAAGATGTTAGCAGGCCCCCAGGCCGGAAGATGATGTAAACAAAATGAGGCTTTTTGTAACTAAAAACAGGCAAACAGTTTCGATGAAGGTCAAAAACTGCTGGCCTATTAAGCTGGATTGATAGGCCCATTAAGCTGAATTCATATGCCCATTAAGCTAAACTGGTATGCCCACTAAGCTGAATTGGTATGATTCTATACTTTACATTTGTTTCGATGTACCACAAAAAATATAAAAACTGTCTTAAAAACAATAAAGTCGGAAGACACTTGGAAACACCACGACTCGCTGTGTCTTCTCATTCGTATCGCCGACGCCGTCCATCCTAAGGGAACCCTGACCAGCTGGAGCAGGACTCCGGCAAGTGGCGCCCGGGACAGGAACCTGAAGGTAATTCCCCCCAATCGTTCAGCTTTCGGGACGGATAGGACCCCACTAAGGGTGCTGCAGACCCCCCTGCATAAGATAGGTAGGGTGAGGAGTAGTGGGTAGTGCTGAGAACTTTGAGGAGAGTTTGAGAACATTTTTGAAAAGTAAACTTGAGACTTTGAGAAAGATTTTTTAGAACAAAAAGGAAATTAAGATGGGTAATAGCGAGTCAAAAGAACGACAACTTTTTATAGAAGTCATCTTACAGTTGTTGAACAAAAGAGGAATTAAGGTGAAGAAGGCTAGTGTCCAATCTTTTCTTCCAGAAGAGGGTACTGTTAACTTAGACACCTGGGAGAAAGTAGGAAAATAATTAAAAACCTATTATACTCTGCACGGCCCAGAAAATGTGCCTACGGATACCTTTTCCTTATGGAACATGATTAGAGATGCCCTAGATCCCATGCATGAATGTAAAAAAAATCTGTTAAAGAAAAGAATGAGAGAGAAGAGCCCAAGCCTAGCTATCGACAATTAAAAAATATGCTGGCTGCCATGACCACCGATGGGCTTGTAGAAAATAAAGATAAAAAAGAGGGAACACCTTTCACCGCAGGATGAGGGAGATTTAGAGGAAGCGGCAGCTCATTACCACTCTGATGGAATTTGGTCTTTTTTAGTCAGAGATGCTCCTAAAAGTTTAAAAGCAACGTCTCCGTTCATCAGTGATATTGGCCTGTAGTTTTCTTTTTTTGTGACATCTTTGTCTGGTTTTGGAATTAGGGTGATGGTGGCCTCATAGAATGAGTTTTGGAAGTTTACCATCTTCTGCAATTCTCTGGAAGAGTTTGAGTAGGATAGGTGTTAGCTCTTCTCTAAATTTTTGGTAGAATTCCGCTGTGAAGCCGTCTGGTCCTGGGCTTTTGTTTGCTGGAAGATTTCTGATTACAGTTTCGATTTCCGTGCTTGTGATGGGTCTGTTAAGATCTTCTATTTCTTCCTGGTTCAATTTGGGAAAAGTTATACTTTTCTAAGAAATTTGTCCATTTCTTCCAAGTTGTCCATTTTCTTGGCATATAGCTGTTTTTGGTAGTAGTCTCTTATGATCCTTTGTATTTCTGTGTAGTCTGTTGTGATCTCTCCATTTTTCATTTCTAATTTTGTTGATCTGATTCTTCTCCCTTTGTTTCTTGATGAGTCCTGCTAATGGCTTGTCAATTTTTTTTTTATCTTCTCGAAAAACCAGCTTTTAGTTTTGTTTGATTTTTGCTATGGTCTCTTTTGTTTCTTTTGCATTTATTTCTCTGCCTAAACTTTTTAAGATTTCTTTCCTTCTACTAACCCTGGGGTTCTTCATTTCTTCCTTCTCTAGTTGCTTTAGGTGTAGAGTTAGTTTTATTTATTTGATTTTTTTCTTGTTTCTTGAGGTACGCCTGTATTGCTATGAACCTTCCCCTTAGCATTGTCTTTACAGTGTCCCATAGGTTTTTGGGTTGTTGTGTTTTTCATTTTCCATTCGTTTCTATGCATATTTTGATTTCTTTTTTTGATTTCTTCTGTGATTTGTTGGTTATTCAGAAAGCGTGTTGTTTTAGCCTCCATATGTTGGGATTTTTTAATAGTTTTTTTTTTTCCTGTAATTGAGGTCTAATCTTACTGCATTGTGGTCAGAGAAGATGGCTGGGATGATTTCAATTTTTGGGAATTTAACCAAGGCTAGATTTATGGCCCAGGATGTGATCTAATCCTGGAGAAAGTTTCCGTGTGCAACTTGAGAAAAAAAGGTGAAATTGCTTGTTTTGGGGGGTGGAAAGTCCTGAAAAATATCGATTAAATCTAATTTGTCTATAGTATCATTTAAAGTTTGTGTTTCCTTGTTAATTTTCTGTTTAGTTGATCTATCCATATAGGTGTGTGAGTGGAGTATTAAAGTCTCCCACTATTATTGTGGTTTATTGTTTTAATTTTCCCCTTTCATACTTGTTAGTATTTGCCTTATTATATTGTGGTGCTCCTATGTTGGGTGCATATATATTTTATAAATTGTTACATCTTCTTCTTGGATTGACCCTTTGATCATTATGTAGTGTCCTTCTTTGTCCCTTTTCACAGCCTTTATTTTAAAGTCTATTTTATCTGAAATGAGTATTGCGACTCCTGCTTTTCTTTTGGTCTCCATTTTGCATGAAATATATTTTTTTCCATCCCTTCACTTTCAGTCTGTATGTTTGTCCCTAGTTTTTGAGGTGGGTCTCTTGTAAGACAGCATATGTAGGGGTCTTGTTTTTTTGTATCCACTCAGCCACTTTTTGTCTTTTGGTTTGGGGCATTCAACCCATTTACATTTAAGGTTAATTTATTGATAAGTATGGTCCC
The DNA here is from genome assembly GCA_024291935.2 of Okapia johnstoni. Lineage (NCBI taxonomy): Eukaryota > Metazoa > Chordata > Mammalia > Artiodactyla > Giraffidae > Okapia > Okapia johnstoni. The sequence continues at coordinate 90,566,533 of CM044305.1, forward strand.
CCCGTTGCCATTTACTTTGTAGTTTTTAAGTTGTGTTTAAAACATTTTTTTCTAACCAGAATTGAAAGAGACGCGTGTACCCCAATGTTTTCCATCGCAGCACTGTTTACAATAGCTAATTTTGGGGGGCATGGGAAGCAACCTAGATGTCCATCGGCAGACGATGGATAAGGAAGCTGTGGTACATATACACATTTGGAATATTACTCAGCCATTAAAAAGAATACTTTTGAATCCGGTTCTATTGAGATGGATTGAAAACTGGAGCCCATTATACAGAGTGAAGTGAGCCAGAAAGAAAAGCACCAATACAGTATACTAATGCATGTATATGGAATTTGAAAGATTGGTAATGGTAACCCTATATGTGAGACAGAATAAGAGACACAGATGCATAGAACAGTCCTGTGGGACTCTGATGGGAGAAAGGTGAGGGTTTTGGACGTTCTGGGACAATAACATTGAAACATGTATATTTGTCATATGTGAAGCAGAACACCATTCCATGTTTCTATGCATGGGACGGATGCTCAGGGATGGAGCGTTGGGATGACACTGAGGGATGGGAGGGGGAGGGAGGGGGTGAAAGGAGGGTTTTGGGAGGGGGAGCACACATGTGAATCCATGGCTGATTCATGTCGATGTATGGCAAAAACTACTTTTTTTTTGTAAGTATTTTAGCCCCCAACTAAAATTAAAAAAATAAAAATAAATAAATAATTAAATAAAAATTAAATTTTTTTTCCCTAAAAAATAAACATCCTTTCTGTGTTTTATTTTCCCTGTTTTTTTAGAGAAGATCTGGGTTTTAGCATTTGATGGAGTGCTGGTTTGGTGGTGCTAAATTACCTCTTTTTTCAAGTTTCCCTTTGCTTGTCTGTAAAGCTTTTTTGAAATTCTCCCTTCATATCTGAAATGAGATCCTTTGCCGGGTACAGTAATTCTGGGGTTGTAGATTTTTTTTTTTTTCTCTTTCATTACTTTAAGTATTCCCTGCCATTCCCTTCTAGTCCTGAAGAGTTTCTATGAAAATTGGTTCAGCTGTTATCCTTATGGGGATCCCTTGTGTGTTATTTGTTGTTCCCTTCCCTTGCTGCTTTTAATATTTGTTCTTTGTGTTTGATCTTTTTTAATTTGATTAATATGTGTCTTGGGGAGTTTTCGCCTTGGGTTTATCCTGTTTTGGGACTCTGGGTTTCTTGGACTTCTGTGACTAATTTCCTTCCTCATTTTAGGAGAAATTTTCAACTTTTTATCTCCTCGAGTATCTTTTCATGGCCTTTCCTTTTATCTTCTTCTTCTGGGACTGGACCCTATGATTCGAATTTTGGGGGCGTTTCATATTGTCCCAGAGTTTTTCCCCTTTTTTTTTTCCTCATTTCCTTTTTTGATTCTTTTTTCTTTTTTTTTTTCCTCTCTGCTTTCTTTTTTTATTTCCACCATTCTATCTTCTACCCCACTTATCCTATCTTCTGCCTCTGTTATTCTACTGTTTTTGGTTCCCTCCAGCGTGTCTTTTATCTCCTTTAAAATTTTCATTAATTCAATATATTATTTGACTCCTTTTTATTTCTTTTCTAGGTCCTTGGTAAAACATTTTCCTTGCATATCTTCTCAATCCTTGTCCCCAGGCTTATTTATCTGTAACTCCATTTTATTTCAATATTTTGGATCATTTTTTACTATCATTATTCTAAATTTTCCTTTTCATCCAGAGCTTGCTCAAACTCATGTCCATCAAGTCGGTGATGCCATCCAACCATCTCATCCTCTGTGTCCCCTTCTCCTCCTGCCTTCAATCTTTCCCAGCATCAAGGTCTTTTCCAATGAGTCAGCTCTTCACATCAGGTGGCCAAAGTATTGGAGCTTCAGCTTCAGCATCAGTCCTTCCAATGAATATTCAGGGTTGATTTCCTTTAGGATTGACTGGTTTGATCTCCTTGCAGTCCAAGGGACTCTCAAGAGTCTTCTCCAACACCACAGTTCAAAAGCATCAATTCTTGGCTACTCAGCTTTCTTTATGGTCCAACTCTCACATCCATACATGACTACTGGAAAAACCAAAGCCTTGACTATATGGACCTTTATTAGCAAAGTAATGTCTCTACTTTTTAATATGCTGTCTAGATTTGTCATAGCTTTTCTTCCAAGGAGCAAGTGTCTTTTAATTTCATGGCTGCAGTCACCATCTGCAGTGATTTTGAAGCCCAAGAAAATAAAGTCTGTCACTGTTTCCATTGTTTCCCCATTTATTTGCCATGAAGTGATGGGATGAAAGAGTATATTGTAAATATCAATAATGTAAATTGCCAGTAATTCTTCCTCTGTCAGCATGGCCCCTTCCATATCTATTGTTCTTTTAATTCTCCACTTTTGCTTTTTCCTCTAAAGTTAAATTCTTAGGTTTCCATCAATAGAACTCCTTTAGTGTATCGTTTCCATCTGAATTTTTCCAACGGGAGAAAGCAGGAAAACGAAAGAGGTGGCAGGAAGAGAGAAGCATCCAAATTTCTTTTTCATAATCCCCCAATAGTCATATACTGAATGGTAGGGTGGCCTACAATCCTTCTAAGAAAATTCTGCCGCGCTGAGTGTTGTTAAGTATGTGGCCTGACCTCTTCTTAATTCTAGTTTCATCATCACAAAATCCATCCAACTGGAACTCCTGACACTATCCTTACGTGTCAGCCAATTCAGTACTGGAATAGGAAAATTGCCTTCTGCAATTACCCCTAGAAACTTCATATTCTTTGTTGTTATTTAAAATGTCCTATTTTTCTTTATTAAATTAAAATTTTTTTCATTAATTCTCTTCAGTTAAAATCAACTGAGTAGACTTTTTTTTTGTCTCATGTTTCTGACTCAGACAAGAGAGTTGCCACAATTGTTACTTAATAATAATTGCAGTGGAAGAGAGATTTCTGGCTTCATCTTGAAGTCTGCCTTTGGAGAAATTTTGAGCAATTACTTTGCCAGTGTGTGAAATGGTAGCAATTGTGTGCTGTGTTGAACAATCTTAGCATTGCCTCTTTTGGAATTGGAATGAAAACTGACCTTTTCCAGTCCTGTGGCCACTGTGAGTTTTCCAAATATTCTGGCATATTGAGTGTCAGCACTTTAACAACATTATCTTTTTAGGATTTTGAGAATAACTTCAACTGAATTGCTTCACCACCACCAGCTTTGTTCATAGTGATGCTTCCTAAGCCCAATCGATCACACTCCAGTGTCACACCATCATGGTTATTTGGGTCATTAAGATCTTTCTTGAATAGTTCTTCTGTGTATTCTTATCACTTCTTCTTCATATCTTCTTCTTTTAGGTCCATACCATTTCTGTCCTTTATTGTGAACATCTTTGCATGAAATGTTCCCTTGGTATCTTTAGTTTTCTTGAAGAGATCTCTAGTCTTTCCCATTCATTTGTTTTCCTCTGTTTCATTTCATTGATCACTGAGGAAGGCTTTCTTATCTCTCCTTGGAGAAGACTCTTGAGAGTCCCTTGGACTGCAAGGAGATTAAACAAGTCATTTCTAAAGGACATCAGTCATGAATATTCACTGGATAGGACTGATGCTGAAGCTGAAACTCCAATACTTTGGCCACCTGATGTGAAGAACTGACTCATTTGAAAAGACCCTGATGCTGGGAAAGATTGAAGGCAGGAGGAGAAGGGGACGACAGAGGATGAGATGGTTGGATGGCATCACCGACTCAATGGACATGAGTTTGAACAAGCTCCAGGAGTTGGTGATGGACAGGAAAACCTGTGTGCTGCAGTCCATGGAGTCACAAAGAGTCAGACACAACTGAGCCACTGAGCAACTGAACTGAACTGATACATACATATATGTATACATATATTTCTCCAACATTCAGGTTTCTCCACTATTCAGGATCTCCATCTGTTAGAAAGAAATCATAATTTTCCATCACAAGGATATTTTAAGTGTTAAAGAAACTGTTGTTCCTTACTAAAAGACACGTGTATTCATTTTGAAATGCTTAGCACACAAGTGTCTGGTATCTAATAAATACTCAGCAGATGATACTAGCTGTCATACTAAAAGACTTATAAATATATGAGCTCTACAGCCTGATAATGTTAAAAAAAAATCTTAAAATACAACTTTTTAAATTATCTGTAAATGCTTTGATCTACCAAAACATTCCATTTAACTGAATAGGAATACAGGAAAAATAATATTTTAAATACATTTTATACTTAATCTAATATAAAACCAACAATTCTATTTGTTCAACCTGAAGTTAGGAAAATCTTAAAATATTTGCGACTAGAAAAAGGGTGTATTCAAAGTTTGTAACGTTGAAGTTTATTGGGAAAACATTTGGAAGCTTATTGTAACTTATCAAGCATCATAGAATTAGTGAGCAAATTCAAATTTCTACAATGAAGCCTACGGATCACCTGAATGAAGAAAAAATTTTTTAACTCCACATTACAATATAATATCTTCCAACCAAAATGTTTAATATAATGACATGTATTTAAGTGATATAAAATATGAGATAATTATCAATAAATTTTTATAGGAGAGTTTTTAACCCATATCAACAAACCAACGGGACAGAAGAGCATTTCAAAATGACACAATAGTTTATAGGATTTGTTTTTTTTCTAAAAAAAGAAGTCTTTGGCCCACTCACAAAGAAAGTGCATTTATATCTTTGCATTTTTATGATAACTGATATATAAAACTTTGCATATTGTCCTCTCTTACTTTCGAGAAAGGATCTTAATGACCTAATAATTAATTAATGTATTACCTGGGTCTTTATATCAAAATATAATTACATATATGGACTTGTGAAGTATGATTTTATTTTAAAGATAGTTTTGAAGTTAGAAGAGTCTATTGTTAAAAAAGCTCCTTTGGTTTATACTGTCTTTTGATAAGCACCTAGCCCTTCATATTTTAAGTCCTTTTTTCCCCTCCATATGACATGAAACTTCCAGCAACTGGAAAGGAGCTAAATCGCATCTGTTACTTTTGTTTCTTTCTTATATATCTATGGCCCGCATAATCTGTCAAGGTTAATGTTTAGTTCTCTTAGTTGTCCACCAGGCATTGGCATCTTTGCCTTTACAGCTCCTCCCGTTTGCTAATCTTACATGCTGACCCCAGCTGCATATTCCCCCTCTTTGAGAATTTGCAGGCTAAATCTGTTTTCTTATATTTATTCGGGGCGCTCTCCTGGGAAGTTTGCTGTTAGGACTCAACTTCACTAGTGCTACATATCCCAGACATCAAATGGTAGCTATCTTCATATACTTCTATTTGGAATTCACTAGAAATTCGGAAATCTGGCTACTGTTCATCGTTCCATAAAGACGGATGTAACAGTGGGAGTATTAACTCCAAGTCCAAGGGTAAACTGTCTAAAAAGCCAGGCACAAACTTCAGTTTGCTTTGGCTGACTAACAAATTGACTCAGTACTGAAGCCTCTAGCAAGGATATTGGGACAGCCAGTCTCAGAGAGACCTGCTAAGGCTTTGAATCATCTTTCACTTTTTCTATCAATTGATTATTATTTCTTCCCCCAAAGGTATGACTTAGGGGTCATTATTTTTCCCTATCATGGTCTCCATTTTTTAATGTGAAACATGAAAGGAGGATAGAGATTGGAGAGGAAGATTGGCTTAGTCATATGCAAGATATAAAACTACTATGTTATTTTTGTTTTCCATAAGAGTATTGTAAGGAAACTGGGTCAGAAATACTAGGAGCTAACTCTCCCTTTCAAATATTAATGGAAATAAGATCCTAAAGATGAAATATTATATGCTATCAGGAATCATAAATTAAACACATATATGCTAATAAGTCTAATTTCATTTAAATTCTCTCTTCAAGTAGATCTGAGTGTCTAAAAATGGATTCCTTGCAAATTGCATTTTAATTCATGAGATGAAATAATCTTAGATTACTAGTGAAAATGAGGCAAAGTGCAGCTTACATGAAAACCATATTCAAACCCTCTTTCTAGCATCAAATGTTTGGTTATTTGATCAATGTTTGAGGGTTAGTTGCTCAGTTATGTTCAATTCTTTGTGACCCCATGTACTGTAGTCCACTAGGTTTCTCTTTCCTTGGAATTCTCCAGGCAAGAATACTGGAGTGGGTCACTACCCCCTTCTACAGGGACTCTTCCTGACCCAGGGATCAAAACCGGGTCTCCTGTATTACTGGCAGATTCTTTACCATCTGGGCCACAAGGGAAGCCCATGGTGGCTTAGAGAGTTATAAAAAAAAAAAGGTATTTATCCAATACCTCTTTACTAAACATTAACTGTCTTTCAAAATGCTTATAGACTGCACAGATTGGCTATCTCAGGATAGTAGGGTTTCCCAGGTGGCGCAGTGGTAAAGAACCTCCTGCCAATGCAGGAGATGCAAGAAGACCTATGTTTGATCCTGAGGATTATGATGTCAAGACGATCCCCTGAGAAAGGAAATGGCAACCCACTCCAGTATTTTTGCCTGGGAAATCCCGTGGACAGAGGAGCCTGGTAGGGCTACAGTCCACAGGGTCGCAAAAAAAAAAAGAACAAAAAAAAAAAGAGATCAACCCAACTTTAGTGATTAAGCATCAAAAGGAGCTCGAAATATGGAATTGCACATTTAATTTTGTCCCTCAGACTCACTTTGCTATCCTTAAAAGATTTAGAAAAGTTATGAAAGAGGATGCATGGTACCGACAAAGAAGGCAGGTGAAACAACAAAGTGAATTAAGAAGAAGAAAACACTATTCTAGCTGAAGACTGACGATAAAGAGACCTTTCATCACTAAAAAAAAAAATAACACTTATTTATCTGCCTGAGGAACTATTCCCCATTACCAAAATCAGTACTATGTGTTTTTTGTATATACTAAAGACACCGTGCATGAATGAATAACCCCATTAATAAAGATCCTGTTAATTAAGAAGGGACTTTTGTAGACACCCATCCAGAGGGAGCTCTGATAATCTCCCTTTGGTGATGTAGTGATGAAATGTTCTGGGCATGAAATCTCTCAAAGTTAGCCTTTTTGAGTAATCATCCTCCTATAACAGGGACATCAGGGAGCTAAGAAATCACCATCCCTTTGTAGATAAGTCCGACATTCTGAAAATCAAGAACTCTTAAGAAATATTCTTTGATATTTCTTCTTTGGATTATACAAATGAATTAAAGTGAGTGTTAAGAATTGCCACATAAACCTGGAACAGTAGGCAGATCACCCCAGTCTTTCTGCTGAAGGCAACAGGTAACTTGTGATGTATTGGGAGGTCAGCAAGTCTTGCAACTATCCTTGGCTTTAGTTACAGATCCATTTTGCAATACAGGTAGGATTTACAGTAGGCTTACCTGTGGAGGTTTAGCCAATTCTAGGTATTCAAGCAGTTCATACATCATACTTCCCTTATAACCTTTTTTTTTCTCTCTCTCTCCAAGTTTAGAGCCTGAGAATTTGGCACAAAAAAATGTACTACCAGTTTATATTATAATTTTCTACATTATTTTTAAGGGAATGAGTTAAAAGGGAATTTTGGGTACAGAAATGTAAAATTAAAGGTGAGAGGAACCAAACAACATAAAATTGAACACATTTCCCTTCTGCAAATTCTGAAAGGTCTTGCATTCATTTTACCTGCATTGAAAAGCGGTAGATATGGTGTATTCCCGAACTACCAAAGCAGTGTACGTTGCTTTAACCGTCAAGAGAATATCTTTTGCTCTGGTTTTTTTCTGACTCTGTGTCCCTTTCCCACACTGCTATGGATTTTACTGAACTTCCAGATGAATCATCCCATTTGGCCAACATTCCTAGAAAAAAATTACACAGGATTTATGGTTTTTGGATTTCATCCCCCTGCATTGTATCAGTTCAGTTCAGTCGCTCAGTCGTGTCCGACTCTTTGTGACCCCATGGACTGCAACACGCCAGGCCTCTCTGTCCATCACCAACTCCCAGGAGTCTACCCAAACCCATGTCCATCAAGTCAGTGATGCCATCCAACCACCTCATCCTCTGTCGTCCCCTTCTCCTCCTGCCCCCAATCTTTCCCAGCATTAGGGTCTTTTCCAATGAATCAACTCTTCGCATCAGGTGGCCAAAGTATTGGAGTTTCAGCTTCAACATCAGTCCTTCCAATGAACACCCAGGACTGATTTCCTTTAGGATGGATTGATTGGATCTCCTTGCAGTCCAAGGGACTCTCAAGAGTCTTCTCCAACACAACAGTTCAAAAGCATCAATTCTTCGGCACTCAGCTTTCTTCAACCGTCCAACTCTCACATCCATACATGACCACTGGAAAAACCATAGCCTTGACTAGACGGACTTTTGTTGGCAAAGTAATGTCTCTGCTTTTAAATATGCTATCTAGGTTGGCCATAACTTTCCTTCCAAGGAGTAAGCATCTTTTAATTTCATGGCTGCAATCACCATCAGCAGTGATTTTGGAGCTCCAAAAATAAAGTCTGCCACTCTTTCCACTGTTTCCCCATTGTATACAGACCTTTAGTTCACACCTACCCTAAGCATAAGTGTGGTTGTTTTCAGTAGTTCTACTCTTTGAACTATATAATGTTACACCTTTAACTGTTATCCTTTGGGGGAATATTCTTATTCTTCCCATTTTCTCACTCACCTTCCTCTTTGAATGAAAAAGAGGATCTCAACAAATTAACACAACAATCTGCCAGCAATTTCACTACCCTAGAATACTTTGTGCTCCGTCACTTCAGTCATGTCCGACTCTTTGCACCCCATGGACTGTAGCCCGTCAGGCTCCTCTGCCCAAGGGATTCTCCAGGCAAGAGTACTGGAGTGGGTTGTTATGCTCTCCTCCAAGGGATCTTCCAGAACCCATGACTCTTATGTCTCCTCCATGGCAAGCAGGTTCTTTACCACTCAGTCAGTACTTTAGTGAAATGATAAAAATGAATCCTTCTCCTTCACTTCCTTACTTCTGCTGGTAACTTGGAAAATACCTATACTAACTCTACTTTTACAATGGGTGTTTCCCATGTGAATACCAGAAATTAAGCCCTGAATTGCATGTAATACGTAATAGAATGGTGTGATCCATAATAAAATTTTTTCTTCTTTTCTTTCTTTTTCTTGAGTGCAAAACAATACTGTGGAGTCTCTCAGAAACATATTTTGTTTTCTGTTGGCTTTGTGAAACCAACAGAATGTTATACAGACTGACGTCAGAGGCTGGAATTTTGCCTTAGTCAAAGCTAATAGAAAAAGAAGTTTTGTACTATTTGATGACAGCAAGTTTTCCATAATTAGGAGAAAGTTTTTGTGGCAAATACCTCAGAAAACCAATAACCGGGAAAGGTCCAGTTTTTTCAGAAGTAATTCTATGTTTTTAAAAATTAACTATTTAATTCAAGCATATCATTTCACGTTGTCTCATGCAGTGCTTCAGCCCTGACCATGCATTAAAACCCTGTGGAAAGCTTGTTAAATATACCAAAATTTGCACTGACCTCAGTTGAGCTAAGGCCCAAGGACTAGTGCTTTCAGAAACTCCACATCTTATCCATTAAAGCCAGAGTTGATAACCTCTGATCTGAGTATTATATTTATGAAAACATGAATTTAAATTAAAGCAATAGAGTTTCTTTTAAGAAATGTACCATTTCATGTCCCTACCTGGACTTGTAAATTTTACTGCAGTTATTAAAGATGACTCATTTTTTCAATCAAATTTCATCTGTTTCAAGGGTTCAATCTACAAGTTTTAGCTGTTAACTATTGAGGTTTAATCCAGGTACAAATGTCACTAGACTGTGTTATTAAAATCACCTCTTATTTGTGCTCCCTCTAAAGAATTTTGTAGTAATTCAATCTCCATTGACAACATCAGGGAGGCACATATCTTGGAAAATCAGCTGATGTGAGTGGCAAAATTACCTCACCAGTTCATCATTTCTACAACGAATGGATACAGTTTTCTTGACCATGATTCAGGCATTCACCCAAATTCTGGGGATATAGCACAAATAAAGTCCGTTCCCTCATGTGACTAGTATTCTAAGGGTGGAAGGGATTACCAAAAAAATATGTTTAGAAGTAGCAAATGACATGAGAAAAATAAATCATAATGCATGATTAGAGAACTATTTGGTATTGAGTAACTTAGACAAAAGTAAGCTTTCCAGAAGAGGTGTCATGGAAAGAAGATCTAAATGAAATGAATAAGTGAATCATTTAAAAGATCTAAAAGAAAACATTCTAGGCAGAACAGCAACAATATGGTGCAATGGCCCTGAAGAAGTAACATGTTAACATGTATTAGGCAACAGCACGAACAGTTAATGTGGCTAAAGAAGAGGCTGCAAGAAATTGATGAATAATTTGGAGAAATGGATGAGAAGGCATCACACAACTCCTTGCAGACCCTGGTAAGAAACTAGATTTTTAGCCCAAGTGTGATCGAAAGTCTAGCACAATTTTACCAGGTCACCAACATGATATGATTTGTGTTTATAAAAGATCAATGAGTCCTTATATTCCTGGATATGTTCCAGTGTCTCCTCATTGATACTGTATGGGAACTCGAATAGAATTTGTATCCCAGTTATGTCAAAATTGTATAAATCCTTAATTATATTGAATTGGTTCACAGTGCTTTCAAATACTATATCCTTCTACTCTTTGAATATGAATTAATATAATATTATTATAATAAATAATATATAAACAATATTAATATGAATATTAATAGAAATAATTCATTCTATTAAATTTTGGAGGGTTTGAACTATTAATAAACACCAACTGAAAGATCTTATTTAACCCACGATAAAAATTGAAATATATAGTGCAAATATATGTAACTTTGCTATGGTATTTCCAAGTATTTCCTGCACATGTGGTTAGCATATTTTCATAATTTAAAAATTGAAAGAAAGAAAAATAGGCAAAAAAATAAAAAGAAAATAAAAGATCTTTGGCTTATGTTGTGTGTAGGATAAAATATTTAAAAATGTGGAAGAAGGAAAATCATTATAATAGCTTAGCATTAGAGTACTTAGAAATTTTGACTGGCAGCAGAGAAAATGCAACAACCTGTTGTAATAATCAATAATAAATGTTCTGAAAGGTAGAGCAGTACAAGCTTTTCGGATAGTTTTAGATAAAGGGTATGAAGTCAAAGGTATGATATTAATTGAAATGTGAATCTGGAATACACTAGACACACATATATATATATATACATATACAATAAAAACCCCTAGATTTTTGAGTTAATAAGAAATTAGTGAGGGACTCCCCTGGCAGTCCAGTAGTTAAGACTTCTTTTTGCAACCAGGCGAGACTAGTTCAAAACCTGGTTGGGGAGCCAAGATCCCACATGCCTCATGGCCAGAAAACCAAAATATAAAACAGAAACAATATTGTAACAAATTCAATAAAGATGTTAAACATAGTTCACATCAAAATAAAGAGTGAAAGATTAATGAGATCATAGAAGGACAAGACAAAAAATAACCCAAGACTATCTGTTGTTGATTTGAAACAAAAGAAATGAGAAGGAAAGAATAACAAGGGACTGGGGAGAAGTTTATTGCTGCTGGAAAGTAAGTAAGAAATAAGGAAGAAACTGAATCTGAATAAATGTACACAGGCTCTCAAGAAGAGTATACTACTCTGATTATGGAACATTCACCCTTGCTGACAAAGATAGAACCAATGTACAGAAAACCAACCATTTTCTCCATTCCCTCATCCAGCATTATGTCATGATCAAACAAAGGCAGTAGTTTGTTTGAGCATCAGTGCTTCCTTGTCCATAGCCTAATGAGGGACACCAAAGAGCTAAGTCAGATTCTACAAGTTGTAGTAGAGTTAGGTGGGGGTTGTAAAGCAGCCTGCATTGATGCTGCATGGACTTCAAAACATGCTCATCAAATAGATCATCTGGTTTAGTCAGCACCACCAACCATCTGAGGCATCTACTGAAACATCTCCACTCTCAGTATAACAACTTATGAGAATCATCTCCTTTTGAAAAACAAGTTTGTTTTTAGTGCAAGATTTTTTTGTCTATTTTTGAATTTCATACAACCCATTTCTTTAATATTCTGAAAACATTTCTTCCTCTTATTAGATGAATCTGAAAATGGATACATTCCCCCATCACACAATCTGGCACAGAGGTGACTGAGTTTATTCCTGCTGGGACTTACCAGTCAACAAGAGCTGCAGCCCATCCTTTTTATGGTGTTTCTCCTGATTTATCTCATCACCCTGACTGGGAACTTTAGGATGATTTTATTAATAAGATTCCCTCCCAGGCTGCAAACACCTATGTACTTTTTCTTCACCCATTTATCATGTGTAGACACTTTTTACTCTACAAATGTCTCTCCTCAGATGCTTGTTAACTTCTTATCAGAGGAAAAACAATATTTCCTACGTGGAGTGCCTAGTGCAATGTTTTGTTTTTGTGACTCTGCTTCTTATTGAGTATTACATGCTTGGTGCTATGGCCTATGACAGGTACATGGCAATCTGAAACCCCCTGCATTACAACAGAAGAATGTCCAGGTCACTGTGCATCTGCCTGGTCACATTTCCCCCTACCATATAGGTCCATGGAGTGCACATGCAGGTAAAACTCAAGTGACCTCCCGCCTGTCCTTTTGTGATCCAACACCATCTCACCATTTCCCACTGTGCTTGACCCCACCCCCTCTTAATGTTGACATGATCGGGAACACTTACATAAACAACACTGCAAGAAAACTTGTTTGTGCCCGCAGGGAATTAACCTCTCAGGTTCCCTAGCTCATTCTACCTCATCTCCACATTTTCAACCTTCATCACCATTAATGAGGCTCCATTCTAAGGCGAAGGGCAGCACAAAAGCCTTCCCCGCCTAGTGGCTCCCACCTGACACTGTCACTATGTTCTACATACCGTCCCTGAAACCTTTTCCCTGTAATCTGAGACCAGCATACAAGCAATCTGTGTGAACAAGGGAAAATTGTGTCAGTGATTTGCGTTTTTGTGAATCCCATGCTGAATCCATTTATCTATAGCCTCAGGATCAATGATGTGAAACAGGCTTTAAGAAGAATATTTATGAGAAACCTTGGTACCATAAAGAAGAGTTCTCTTTTGACAGTTTCCAGGGGGGAAAAAAAAGTCTCAAAAGCAACCCCAAAGTATACCATCTTATTTCTGCAAACATTGGAATATAATTCTCTGGAATAGCAACTACATATATAGGGGCTTCCCATGTGGTTTAGTAGTAAAGAATTTCCCTGCCAACGCAGGAGCTACAGGAGATGCAGTTTCGATCTCTGGGTTGGGAAGATCCCCTGGAGAAGGAAATGACAATCCACTCCAGTATTCTTGCCTGGAGAATCCATGGACAGAGGAGCCTGGCAGGCTACAGTCCAGGGAGTCGCAAAGAATCAGACCTGACTCAGCACACATGCATATTCACATACATGTTTGCCGAGCCTGGGATCGAGTCTAATGGAAACAAAGAATGGGAGTGTTGTTTGGATGAAAACACAACAACAGAAGTCAGCTTCTTATAATTAAGCAGGTTTAAGCTTTTAGTTTCACTCAAGGACTCATTTCCACTTGCTTGGCATATATTTCTTCCTTTTTCTTCCTAAGTTGTCAATATTGAGCATCACTGAGGTACTCTTACCAGCAAAGCAATATGCGTTACAGTATATTTCCTCAATAAGAAGCTAATTTACTTCCCTGTGATATATGACATATTCCCTTAATGAAAGCTGATTATCCTTTCAAAAATCTCATTTCTCTAATTTTCAATATGTGTTCTGAATAAACCTTTGGTGAATGCTTGTCTATATCACTTGAATGTAAACACATATATGTTTTATCATCGCTGTTCAGTCACTCAATCATGTTGACTCTTTATGACCCCATGGACTACAGAACACCAGACTTCCCTGTCCTCCACTATCTCCCAGTTATTATTTGAAACAAAACCCTGATATTGTAATTTTCATAATCCAATAATTTGTTTCATTAGCTTCCTTTAATCAAAACAGACACCCTTATGAATGGGAGCTAAACTTTCTTGACTTGGAGTTTTCATTTCTTATATAAGAGATTTATATTTTTCCCTACAATATTAAAATTTATTGTACCATAATTTTACATATTTTTACATAATTTACCATAATTTTTACATATTTTTCAGTTCTTGTATATCCTCAAATAATTTTAAAATAACAGCTATTCTAATATGCATGGAAACTTGGTTTTAGTGTTTTGAAACTGAGTTGTATTTTCCAGACTGCTTAGTACTCTTTGGAATTAATCTTTATTTAAAAGCGTCATATAGCTTAACATTGATATGACACACATAGTTCACCACTTTCTTTTAATATTTAGGGAGTTTTTATTTTTCTACCTTTAGGAAAATATTTAATCCTTATAAGTTATGGCTTCTAATGTATAGTTATTACATTAAGGAAGATTTCCACCATTTTATTCTTAGTTATCTTTATATTTCTTTCTTTCTGGATGTAGTCATGTATGATATCAACCCCAGCAAATGAGTACCCTGGTTTTCCCACACCCTTAATAACACTGGGAATATAATTTTATTGTGTGAAGATCATAGACACAAATGCAGCAAAGAAAACATCCGTGTATCAAAAACAATTTATTGCAACTCAACTTTTATTTATTTTGCTACTTCTCAATTTTATAGTATAGTATCATAGCTACTGTGATCGGGATATTTAATGTCAAGAAGAAAAAAATCTGTTACTTGGATGAATTTTCTCTTAAGAGTACATAGAGTAAAATTGAAAAAAAAAAAGATAGTTCCAGATTAAAAAATAGTAGTTAGAAATATTGATACTCACTTGTCTTTGTCACTCACTCTTAACAAACAAATAAAGATGGCTTGTAGGAGCTTGAATTACAAGGACCTTGGATCACCAATCAACTGAATACATTTAGAGAACAGATTTTGAGTCCCTGCTTTTTTTTTTTTAATTTTCATATTCCAATATTACTATTAATAAAGACCCTTTAATTTTATATTTTGGGATTGGATGAATTTGGAAATATTCATTTTCCATTTTCTTGCTTATTTAAATACAATAATGATTATCACGGAAAATTGGTACTCAGAAAGAACTAATTTTAATTTTCTTTAAGCCTAGTGTTTTACAAAGTTATCATTGTGTGCATATCAATGTGACCTTATTCTTCATAAAGTAACATAAAATAATTTGGTCTTTTCTTAATTTAACGTCTGTGTAACATTCTAACGCAAAATCCATCACATGATAGTCAAATTCCTCTTTATGATCACAACCAACGCACCCTTCCTGGTGTTCTAGTTATACACTAGTTCTAGGTATACGAGAGGCATATACAGTCCCTGGTCTGTCTGATGTCTGCCTGTGCCTAACCCAGTATTGAATGCAGGTAGTCTTCACTTGGCACAGTGCTGAGGGTGCTGAAATCCACACAAAGTGAGACACATGTCCAGGTTCTATGGTTTCAGTTAGATGAGATCATGCAACGTGAGGGCTGCCTGTTTTAATATATCAAGTGATATATTAAAACAGGCAGCCCTCACGTTGCATGATCTCATCTAACTGAAACCATAGAACCTGGACATGTGTCTCACTTTGTGTGGATTTCAGCACCCTCATCACTGTGCCAAGTGAAGACTACCTGCATTCAATACTGGGTTAGGCACAGGCAGACATCAGACAGACCAGGGACTGTATATGCCTCTCGTATAACTAGAACTAGTGTATAACTAGAACACCAGGAAGGGTGCGTTGGTTGTGATCATAAAGAGGAATTTGACTATCATGTGATGGATTTTGCATTAGAATGTTACACAGACATTAAATTAAGAAAAGACCAAATTATTTTATGTTACTTTATGAAGAATAAGGTCACATTGATATGCACACAATGATAACTTTGTAAAACACTAGGCTTAAAGAAAATTAAAATTAGTTCTTTCTGAGTACCAATTTTCCGTGATAATCATTATTGTATTTAAATAAGCAAGAAAATGGAAAATGAATATTTCCAAATTCATCCAATCCCAAAATATAAAATTAAAGGGTCTTTATTAATAGTAATATTGGAATATGAAAATTAAAAAAAAAAAGTAGGGCCTCAAAATCTGTTCTCTAAATGTATTCAGTTGATTGGTGATCCAAGGTCCTTGTAATTCAAGCTCCTACAAGCCATCTTTATTTGTTTGTTAAGAGTGAGTGACAAAGACAAGTGAGTATCAATATTTCTAACTACTATTTTTTAATCTGGAACTACTTTTTTTTTTTCAATTTTACTCTATGTACTCTTAAGAGAAAATTCATCCAAGTAACAGATTTTTTTCTTCTTGACATTAAATATCACGATCACAGTAGCTATGATACTATACTATAAAATTGAGAAGTAGCAAAATAAATAAAAGTTGAGTTGCAATAAATTGTTTTTGATACACGGATGTTTTCTTTGCTGCATTTGTGTCTATGATCTTCACACAATAAAATTATATTCCCAGTGTTATTAAGGGTGTGGGAAAACAGGGTACTCATTTGCTGGGGTTGATATCATACATGACTACATCCAGAAAGAAAGAAATATAAAGATAACTAAGAATAAAATGGTGGAAATCTTCCTTAATGTAATAACTATACATTAGAAGCCATAACTTATAAGGATTAAATATTTTCCTAAAGGTAGAAAAATAAAAACTCCCTAAATATTAAAAGAAAGTGGTGAACTATGTGTGTCATATCAATGTTAAGCTATATGACGCTTTTAAATAAAGATTAATTCCAAAGAGTACTAAGCAGTCTGGAAAATACAACTCATTTTCAAAACACTAAAACCAAGTTTCCATGCATATTAGAATAGCTGTTATTTTAAAATTATTTGAGGATAAACAAGAACTGAAAAATATGTAAAAATTATGGTAAATTATGTAAAAATATGTAAAATTATGGTACAATAAATTTTAATATTGTAGGGAAAAATATAAATCTCTTATATAAGAAATGAAAACTCCAAGTCAAGAAAGTTTAGCTCCCATTCATAAGGGTGTCTGTTTTGATTAAAGGAAGCTAATGAAACAAATTATTGGATTATGAAATTACAATATCAGGGTTTTGTTTCAAATAATAACTGGGAGATAGTGGAGGACAGGGAAGTCTGGTGTTCTGTAGTCCATGGGGTCATAAAGAGTCAACATGATTGAGTGACTGAACAGCGATGATAAAACATATATGTGTTTACATTCAAGTGATATAGACAAGCATTCACCAAAGGTTTATTCAGAACACATATTGAAAATTAGAGAAATGAGATTTTTGAAAGGATAATCAGCTTTCATTAAGGGAATATGTCATATATCACAGGGAAGTAAATTAGCTTCTTATTGAGGAAATATACTGTAACGCATATTGCTTTGCTGGTAAGAGTACCTCAGTGATGCTCAATATTGACAACTTAGAAAGAAAAAGGAAGAAATATATGCCAAGCAAGTGGAAATGAGTCCTTGAGTGAAACTAAAAGCTTAAACCTGCTTAATTATAAGAAGCTGACTTCTGTTGTTGTGTTTTCATCCAAACAACACTCCCATTCTTTGTTTCCATTAGACTCGATCCCAGGCTCGGCAAACATGTATGTGAATATGAATGTGTGCTCAGTCAGGTCTGATTCTTTGCGACTCCCTGGACTGTAGCCTGCCAGGCTCCTCTGTCCATGGATTCTCCAGGCAAGAATACTGGAGTGGATTGTCATTTCCTTCCTCCAGGGATCTTCCCAACCCAGAGATCGAAACTGCATCTCCTGTAGCTCCTGCGTTGGCAGGGGAATTCTTTACTACTAAACCACATGGGAAGCCCCTATATATGTAGTTGCTATTCCAGAGAATTATATTCCAATGTTTGCAGAAATAAGATGGTATACTTTGGGGTTGCTTTTGAGACTTTTTTTTCCCCCCTGGGAAACTGTCAAAAGAAGAACTCTCTTTATGGTACCAAGGTTTCTCATAAATATTCTTCTTAAAGCCTGTTTCACATCATTGCTCCTGAGGCTATAGATAAATGGATTCAGCATGGGATTCACAAAAACGCAAATCACTGACACAATTTTCCCTTGTTCAACAGATTGCTTGTTTGCTGGTCTCAGATACAGGCAAGTCAGGGACCGGTAGAACATAGTGACAGTGTCAGGTGGGAGCCACAGGCGGGGAAGGCTTTGTGCTGCCCTTCGCTAGAATGGATCCTCATAATGGTATGAAGGGGGAAAAATGTAGGAATGATAGAATGAAGTAGGGAACCTGTGAGGTTAATCCCTGCGGGCACAAACAGTGCAGTTTGCTTTATGTAAGTGTCAGAACATGTCAACATTAAGAGGGGTGGGTCAGCACAGTAGAAATGGTTGATGGTGTTGGATCCACAAAAGGACAGGCGGGAGGTCAATATTACCTGCATTGTGCCCACCATGGACCCTCATAGGTAGGGGAAAGTGACCAGGAAGATGCACAGTGACCTGGACATTCTTTTGTTGTAATGCAGGGGGTTTCAGATTGCCATGTACCTGTCATAGGCCATAGCACCAAGCATGTAATACTCAATAAGAAGCAGAGTCACAAAAACAAAACATTGCACTAGGCACTCCACGTAGGAAATGTTTTTCCTCTGATAAGAAGTTAACGAGCATCTGAGGAGAGACATTTGTAGAGTAAAAAGTGTCTACACATGATAAATGGGTGAAGAAAAAGTACATAGGTGTTTGCAGCCTGGGAGGGAATCTTATTAATAAAATAATCCTAAAGTTCCCAGTCAGGGTGATGAGATAAATCAGGAGAAACACCATAAAAAGGATGGGCTGCAGCTCTGTTGACTGTAAGTCCCAGCAGAATAAAACTCAGTCACCTCCGGCCATTGTGTGAGGGAATGTATCCATTTTCAGATTCTCTAATAAGAGAAGAAATGTTTTCAGATATTAAAAGAAATGGGTTGTATGAAATTCAAAAATAGACAAAATAAATCAGCACTAAAACAAACTGGTTTTCAAAAGAGAGATCTAAATAAGTTGTTACTACCCTGAGAGATGGAAGAGTTTCAGTAGATGCCTCAGATGGTTGGTGGTGCTGACTAAACCAGATGATCTATTTGATGAGCATGTTTTGAAAACCATTGCAGCATCAATGCAGGCCTGCTTTACAACCCCCACCTAACTCTACTACATCTTGTAGAATCTGACTTAGCTCTTTGTGTCCCTCATATAGGCCTATGAAAGGAAGCACGATGCTCAAACAAACTACTGCCTTTGTTTGATCACTGACATAATGCTGGATGAGGAATGGAGAAAATGGTGGTTTTCTGTACATTGGTTTCTATCTTTGTCAGCAAGGGTGAATGTCCATAATCAGAGTAGTATACTCTTCTTGAGAGCCTTTTACATTATTCAGATTCAGTTTCTTCTTATTTCTACTTACTTTCCAGCACAATAAACTTCTCCCAGTCCCTTGATATTCTTCCAACTCATTTCGTTTTGTTCAAATCAACAACAATAGTCCTAGGGTTATTTCTTGTCTTGTCCCTTCTATGATCTCATTAATTCTTTCACTCTTTATTTTGATTTTTTGTGAACTATGTTTTGAAACCATCTTTATTGCATTTGGTTACAATACTGTTTCTGGTTTTTTATATTTTATTTTCTGGCCATGAGGTATGTGGATCTGGCTCCCCAACCAGGTTTTGAACTAGTCTCGCCTGGTTGCAAAAGAATCTTAACCTACTGGACTGCCAGGAGTCCCCACTATTTCCTTATTAACTCAAAAATCTGGGGGTTTTTATTGTAATGTATATATATATATGTGTGTGACTGTGTATTCCAGATTCACATTTCAATTAATATCATACCTTTGACTTCATACCTTATATCTAAACTATCCGAAAGTCTTGTCTGCTCTACCTTTAACACATTACTTATTGAATATTACAACAGGTTGTCAGCATTTTCTCTGCTACCAGTCAAATCTAAGCTACTCTAATGCCTAAGCTATTATAATGATTTTCCTTCTTCCACATTTTAAATATTTTATCCTCCAACATAAGCCAAAGATCTTTTATTTTTTTTATTTTTTGCATATTTACTCTTTCTTTCAATTTTTAAATTATGAAAATATGCTAACACATGTGCAGGAAACTTGGAAAATACATAGCAAAGTTAAAATATATTGCACTATATATTTCAATTTTTAAGTGGGTAAATTAAGATCTTTAGTTGGTGTTTTAATATCAAACCCTCAAAATTAATAGAATGAATATTCTATTAATATTCATATTAATATTGTTTATATATTATTTATTATAATAATATTATATTAATTCATATTCAAAGAAGTAGAAGGATATAGTATACTGAAAAGCACTGTGAACCAATTCAATTTAATTAAGATTTATACAATTTTGACATAACTGGGATACAAATTCTATTCGAGCTCCCATACAGTATCAATGAGGAGACACTGGAACATATCCAGGAATATAAGACTCACTGATCTTTTATAAACACAAATCATATCATGTTGGTGACCTGGTAAAATTGTGCTAGACTTTCGATCACACTTGGGCTAAAAATCTAGTTTCTTACCAGGGTCTGCAAGGAGTTGTGTGATGCCTTCTCATCCATTTCTCCAAATTCTTCCATCAATTTCTCTGCAGCCCTCTTCTTCTGCCACATTAACTGTCTTGCTGTGCCTTAAACATGACTAACATGTTACTCATCAGGGCCTTTGCACATATTGTTCTGTCTGCCTAGAATGTTCTTCTTTCAGATCTTTAAATGATTCACTTCATCATTTCATTTAGATCTCTCTTCTCATGACACCTCTTCTGGAAAGCTTACTTTTGTCTAAGTTACTCAATACCAAATAGTTCTCTAATCATGCATTATGATTTATTTTTCTCATGTCATTTGCTACTTCTAAACATATTTTTTTGGTAATCCCTTCCACCCTTAGAATACTAGTCACATGAGGGAACGGACTTTATTTGTGCTATATCCCCAGAATTTGGGTGAATGCTTGAATCATGGTCAAGAAAACTGTATCCATTCGTTGTAGAAATGATGAACTGGTGAGGTAATTTTGCCACTCACATCAGCTGATTTTCCAAGATATGTGCCTCCCTGATGTTGTCAATGGAGATTGAATTACTACAAAATTCTTTAGAGGGAGCACAAATAAGAGGTGATTTTAATAACACAATCTTAGTGACATTTGTACCTGGATTAAACCTCAATAGTTAACAGCTAAAATTTGTAGATTGAACCCTTGAAACAGATGAAATTTGATTGAAAAAATGAGTCATCTTTAATAACTGCAGTAAAATTTACAAGTCCAGGAGGACATAGAATGGTCACATTTCTTAAAAGACAACTCTATTGCTTTATTAAATTCATGTTTTCATAAATATAATACTCAGATCAGAGGTTATCAACTCTGGCTTTACACTGGGATCAGATGTGGAGTTTCTGAAAGCACTAGTCCTTGGGCCTTAGCTCAACTGAGGTCAGTGCAAATTTTGGTATATTTAACAAGCTTTTCCACAGGGTTTAATGCATGTCTGGGCTAACACTGCATGAGACAACTGAAATGATATGCTTGAATTAAGTAAGTTTTTAAAACATAGATTTACCTTCTGAAAACTGACACTTTCCCCGTTCAGTGGTTTCTGAGGTATTGCCACAAATTTCTCCTAATTATGGAACTTGCTGTCATCAATAGTACACAAACTTCTTTTTCTATTAGCTTTGACTAAGGCAAAATTCCAGCCTCTGACGTCAGTCTGTATAACATTCTGTTGGTTTCACAAAGCCAACAGAAAACAAAATATGTTTCTGAGAGACTCCACAGTATTGTTTTCACTCAAGAAAAAAGAAAGAAAAGAAGAAAAAATTTTATCATGATCACACCAGTCTATTACTATTACATGCAATTCGGGCTTACTTTCTGGTATTCACAATGGGAACACCATTGTAAAAGTAGAGTTAGTATAGGTATTTTCCAAGTTACCAGCAGAAGTAAGGAAGTGAAGGAGAAGGATTCATTTTTATCATTCTCACTAAAGTACTGACTGAGTGGTAAAGAACCTGCCTGCCATGGAGGAGACATAAGATCATGGTTTCTGGAAGGATCCCTTGGAGGAGAGCAATAAAACCCACTGCAGTATTCTTGCCTGGAGAATCCCTTGGCAGAGGAGCCTGACGGGCTACAGTCCATAGGGTGCAAAGAGTCGGACATGACTGAAGTGACTGAGCACAAAGTATTCAGGGTAGTGAAAATGCCCCCCCACCCCGGTGACAATTGCTTGTGTTAATTGGTGAGATCCTCATTTTTCATTCAAAAGAGGAAGGTGAGTGAGAAAATGGGAAGAATAAGGATATTCCCCCAAAGGATAACAGTTAAAGGTGTAACATTATATAGTTCAAAGAGTAGAACTTCTGAAAACAACCCCACTTATGCTTAGGGTAGGTGTGAACTAAAGGTCTGTATACAATGGGAAACAGTGGAAAGAGTGGGCATACTTAATTTTTGGAGCTCCAAAATCACTGCTGATGGTGATTGCAGCCATGAAATTAAAAGATGGTTACTCCTTGGAAGGAAAGTTATGGCCAACATAGATAGCACATTTAAAAGCAAAGACATTACTTTGCCAACAAAAGTCCGTCTAGTCAAGGCTATGGTTTTTCCAGTAGTCATGTATGGATGTGAGAGTTGGACATGAAGAAAGCTGAGCGCCGAAGAATTGATGCTTTTGAACTGTGGTGTTGGAGAAGACTCTTGAGAGTCCCTTGGACTGCAAGGAGATCCAATCAATCCATCCTAAAGGAGACCAATCCTGGGTGTTCATTGGAAGGACTGATGTTGAAGCTGAAACTCCAATACTTTGGCCACCTCATGCGAAGAGTTGATTCATTGGAAAAGACCCTAATGCTGGGTAAGATTGGGGGCAGGAGGAGAAGGGGAGGACAGAGGATGAGGTGGTTGGATGGCATCACTGACTTATGGATATGGGTTTGGGTAGACTCTGGGAGTTGGTGATGGACAGAGAGGCCTGGCGTGTTGCAATTCATGGGGTCACAAAGAGTCGGACACGACTGAGAGACCAAACTTAACTGATACAATGCAGGGGGATGAAATCCAAAAACCATAAATCCTGTGTAATTTTTTTCTAGGAATGTTGGCCAAATGGGATGATTCATCTGGAAGTTCAGTAAAATCCATAGCAGTGTGGGAAAGGGACACAAGCACAGCAGAGCAAAGCATATTCCTCTTGAGTAAAGCAACGTACACCTGCTTTGGTAGTTCTGGATACACCAAATCTACCACATTTCAATGCAGAAAACTGAATGCAAGACCTTTCAGATGAAGAAGGAAATGTGTTCACATTTTATGTTGTTTTTGTTCCTCTCACCTTTAATTTTACATTCTTGTACCCAAATTCCTTTAAACTCATCCCTTAAAAATAATGTAGAAAATTATAATATAAACTGGTAGTACATTTTTTTGTGCCAAATTCTCAGGCTCTAAACTTGGAGAGAGAGAGAAAAAAAAAGTTATAAGGGAAGTATGATGTATGAACTGCTTGAATACCTAGAATTGGCTAAACCTCCACAGGTAAGCCTACTGTAAATCCTACCTGTATTGCAAAATGGATCTGTAACTAAAGCCAAGGATAGTTGCAAGACTTGCCTGACCTCCCAATACATCACAAGTTACCTGTTGCCTTCAGCAGAAAGACTGGGGTGATCTGCCTACTGTTCAGGCTTCATGTGGCAATTCTTAACACTCACTACTAATTCCATTTTATGATCCAAAGAAGAAATATCAAAGAATATTTCTTAAGAGTTCTTGATTTTCAAAACTGTCAGACTTACCTACAAAGGGATGGTGATTTCTTAGCTCCCTGAAGGTCCCTTATATAGGAGGATGTATACACAAAAAGGCTAACTTTGAGAGATTCATGCCAGAACATTTCATCACAACATCACCTAAGGGAGATTATCAGTGCTCCCTCTGGAGGTGTCTACAAAAGTCCCTTCTTAATTAACAGGATCTTTATTTATGGGTTAATCATTACATGCACAGAGTGTCTTTTAGTAAATACAAAAACACATAGTACTGATTTTGGTACTGGGAATAGTTCTCAGGCAGATAAAAAGTGTTATTTTTTTTTTTAGTGCTGAAAAGGTCTCTTGTCGTCAGTCTTCATCTAGAATAGTGTTTTCTTCTTCTTAATTCACATTGTTGTTTCCCTGCCTTCTTTGTGGTACATGCCTCCTTTCATAACTTTTCTATTTCTTTTAAGGATAGCAAGTGTCTGAGGACAAAATTAATGTCAATTCCATATCTCGAGCTCCCTTTGTTGCTTATTCACTAAGTTGTGTCTGACTCTTTTTTTTTTTTTTTTTTTTTGCTACCCTGTGGACTGTAGCCCTACCAGGCTCTTCTGTCCACGGGATTTCCCAGGCAAAAATACTGGAGTGGGTTGTCATTTCCTTCTCCAGGCGATCTTCTTGACTCAAACCTAGGATCAAACCTAGGTCTTCTTCATCTCCTGTATTGGCAGGAGGATTCTTTACCACTGAGCCACCTGGGAAACCCTAATATCCTGAGTAGCAATCTGTAGCAGTCTATAAGCATTTTGAAAGCACAGTTAATGTTTAGTAAAGAGGTATTGGATAAAAACCTTTTTTTTTTTTAAATCTCTAAGCCACCATGGGCTTCCCTTGTGGCCCAGATGGTAAAGAATCTGCCAGTAATACAGGAGACCCGGTTTTGATCCCTGGGTCAGGAAGAGTCCCTGTAGAAGGGGGTAGTGACCCACTCCAGTATTCTTGCCTGGAGAATTCCAAGGAAAGAGAAACCTAGTGGACTACAGTACATGGGGTCACAAAGAATTGAACATAACTGAGCAACTAACACAAACATTGAATAAATAACCAAACAATTGATGCTAGAAAGAGGGTTTGAACTGCTGGCTTTTCATGTAAGCTACACTTTGCCTCATTTTCACTAGTAATCTAAGATAATTTCATCTCATGAATTAAAATGCAATTTGCAAGGAATCCATTTTTAGACACTCAGATCTACTTGAAGAGAGAATTTAAATGAAATTAGACTTATTAGCATATATGTGTTTAATTTATGATTCCTGATAGCATATACTATTTCATCTTTAGGATCTTATATCCATTAATATTGTAAGGAAGTTAGCTCCTAGTATTTCTGACCCAGTTTCCTTACAATACTCTTATGGAAAACAAAAATAACATAGTAGTTTTATATCTTGCATATGACTAAGCCAATCTTCCTCTCCAATCTCTATCCTCCTTTCATGTTTCACATTAAAAAATGGAGACCATGATAGGGAAAAATAATGACCCCTAAGTCATACCTTTGGGGGAAGAAATACTAATAATTGATAGAAAAAGTGAAGGATGATTCAAAGCCTTAGCAGGTCTCTCTGAGACTGGCTGTCCCAATATCCTTGCTAGAGGCTTCAGTACTGAGTCAATTTGTTAGTCAGCCAAAGCAAACTGAAGTTTGTGCCCTGCTTTCTTAAACAGTTTACACTTGGACTTGAGTTAATACTCCCACATTTACATCCGTCTTTATGGGACATGAACAGTAGCCAGATTTCCGAATTTCTAGTGAATTCCAAATAGAAGTATATGAAGATAGCTACCATTTGATGTCTGGGATATGTAGCACTAGTGAAGTTGAGTCCTAACAGCAAACTTCCCAGGAGAGGCCCCAATAAATATAAGAAACAGATTTAAGACTGCAATTCCCCTAAGAGTGAATATGCAGCTGGGTCAGCATGTAAGATTAGCAATCGGGAGAGAGTAATGGCCACAAGATGCCCACATCCTGGTGGACAACAGCAGAACAAACATTAACCTGCAGATTAGAGGCCAAGAAATATAAGCAAGAAAACACAAAGGTAACAGATGCAGATTATAGCCTCCCTTTCCAGTGCTGGAAGTTCTCATAAGTCATATGAGGGGAAAAAGGACTAAAATATGAAGCTAGTTGCTTATCTAAAGACAGATCAACCAAAGACTTTTTTAACAATAGACTCGTCAAACTTCAAAACCTAACTTTAAAATAAAATATACTTCACAAGTCCAAATATGTCAATATAATTTGATATAAAGACCCGGTAAATACAATAATTAAATACATTAGGTCATTAAGATCCTTTCTCGAAAGTAAAGAGAATATGCAAATTATTTATATATCAGTATATCATAAACAAGCAAGAATAATAAATGCACTTTCTTTGTGAAGTGGGCAAGACCTCTTTTTTAGAAAAACAAAATCCATATACAACTATTGTGTCCCATTTGAAAATGCCTCTTCTGTCCCATTGTTATTTGATATGGTAAAAACTCTCCTATAAAATTTATTGATAATTATCTCATATTTTATATCACTTAAATACATGTCATTATATTAAACATTTTGGTTGGAAGATATTATATTGTAATGTGGAGTTAAAAAATTTTTTCTTCATTCAGGTGATCCGTAGGCTTCATTGTAAAATTTGAATTTGCCTCACTAATCTATGATCCTTGATATGTACAATAAGCTTCCAAATGTTTTCCCAATAAACTTCAACGTTACAAACTTTGAATACACCCTTTTTCTAGTCGCAGAATATTTTAAGATTTTTCCTACTTCAGGGTGGAACAATAGAAATTGTTGGGGTTTTATATTTAGATAAGTATACAATGTATTTAAAAATATTA
The DNA here is from genome assembly GCA_024291935.2 of Okapia johnstoni. NCBI lineage: Eukaryota > Metazoa > Chordata > Mammalia > Artiodactyla > Giraffidae > Okapia > Okapia johnstoni. The sequence goes on from CM044305.1 coordinate 90,593,366, forward strand.
TTTTTCCTGTATCCTATTCTTTAAATCGAAAGATTTGGTAGATCAAAAGCAATTTACAGATAATTAAAAAGTTGTATTTTAAGATGTTTTTTAACATTATCAGGCTGTAGAGCTATATCTTTATAAGTCTTTTAGTATGACAGCTATATCATCAGCTGAGTAATTTAATAGATACCAGACACTTGTTGTGCTAAGCATTTCAAAATTAATACAACGCAACTTTTAGGAGGAAACAACAGTTTCTTTAACACTTAAAATATCCTTGTGATGGAAAATTATGATTTCTTTCTAACAGATGGAGATCCTGAATAGTGGAGAAACCTGAATGTTGGAGAAATATATGTATACATATATGTATGTATCAGTTCAGTTCAGTTGCTCAGTGGCTCAGTTGTGTCTGACTCTTGTGACTCCATGGACTGCAGCACACAGGCTTCCCTGTCCATCACCAACTCCTGGAGCTTGCTCAAACTCATGTCCATTGAGTCAGTGATGCCATCCAACCATCTCATCCTCTGCCTCCCTTCTCCTCCTGCCTTCAATCTTTCCCAGCATCAAGGTCTTTTCCAATGAGTGCATTCTTCTCATCAGGTGGCCAAAGTATTGGAGCTTCAGCTTCAGCATCAGTCCTTCCAATGAATATTCAAGACTGATTTCCTTTAGAAATGACTGGTTTAATCTCCTTGCAGTCCAAGGAACTCTCAAGAGTCTTCTCCAAGGAGAGATAAGAAAGCCTTCCTCAGTGATCAATGAAATGAAACAGAGGAAAACAAATAAATGGGAAAGACTAGAGATCGCCTTTCAAGAGACTAAAGATCCAAGGGAACATTTCATGCAAAGATGTTTCACAATAAAGGAACAGAAAGGGTCTGGACTAAAGAAAAAGAATGAAGAAGAAGTGATAAGAATACACAGAAGAACTATTCAAGAAAGATCTTAATGACCCAAATAACCATGAAGGTGTGACATCCTGGAGTGTGAATCGAGTGGGCCTTAGGAAGCATCACTATGAACAAAGCTGGTGGTGGTGATGCAATTCCAGTTGAGTTATTTCAAATCCTAAAAGATAATGTTGTTAAAGTGCTGCACTCAATATGCCAGCAAATTTGGAAAACTCAGCAGTGGCCACAGGACTGGAAAAGGTCAGTTTTCATTCCAATCCCAAAGAGGCAATGCCAAAGAATGTTCAAACCAGCACACAATTGCACTCATTTCACACACTGGCAAAGTAATTGCTCAAAATTCTCCAAGGCAGACTTCAACGATGAAGCCAGAAATCTCTCTTCCACTGCAATATTTATTAAGTAACTATTGTGCAACTCTCTTGTCTGAGTCAGAGACATGAGACAAAACAAAAGTCTACTCAGATGATTTAACTGAAGAGAATTTAATGAAAATAATTTAATTTAATAAAGAAAACATAGGACATTTTAAAGACAACAAAGAATATGAAGTTTCTAGAGGCTAATTGCAGAAGGCAATTTCCATTCCAGTACTGAAGTGGCTGACACAAGGACTAGTGTCAGGAGTCCAGTGAAACTAGAATTAAGAAGAGTGTCCCAGGCCACATACTTAACACACACCTCAGGCAGAATTTTCCTTAGAAGGATTGTAGCCACCCTACCACTTCAGTATGAAATTGAGGGATTATGAAAAAGAAATTTGGATGCTTCTCTCTTCCTGCCACCTCTTTCGTTTTCCTGCTTTCTCCCGTTGGAAAAATTCAGATGGAAACGATACACTAAAGGAGTTCTATTGATGGAACCTAAGAATTTAACTTTAGGTGGAAAAAGCAAAGTGGAGAATAAAAGACAATAGATATGGATGGGACAGGCTGACAGAGGAAGAATTACTGGCAATTTACATTATCTGGATATTTACAATATACTCTTTTCTTCCCATCACTTCATGCCAAATAAATGGGGAAACAATGGAATCAGTGACAGACTTTATTTTCTTGAGCTTCAAGATCACTGCAGATGGTGACTGCAGCCTTTTAATGAAATTAAAAGACACTTGCTCCTTGGAAGAAAGCTATGACAAATTATCAGCATATTAAAAAGTAGAGACATTACTTTGCTAATAAAGGTCCATATAGTCAAAGGCTTTGTTTTTCCAGTAGTAAATTATGGATGTGAGTGTTGGACCATAAAGAAAGCTGAGTGCCAAAGAATTGATGCTTTCGAACTGTGAGTTGAAGAAGTCTCTTGAGAGTCCCTTGGACAGCAAGGAGATCAAACCAGTAAATCCTAAAGGAAATCAACCTTGAATATTCATTGGAAGGACTGATGCTGAAGCTGAAGCTCCAATACTTTGGCCACCTGATGCGAAGAGCTGACTCATTGGAAAAGACCTTGATGCTGGGAAAGATTGAAAGCAGGAGGAGAAGGGGACACAGAGGATGAGATGGTTGGATGGCATCACCGACTTGATGGACATGAGTTTGAGCAAGCTCCGGGAGATGGTGAAGGACAGGAAGTCCACATGCTTCAGTCCATGGTTTTGCAAAGAGTCAGACACCACTGAGCAACTGAACAACAATGAAATTCTCTTAGGTATCATGTGTGTCTATATATATGAACAAGATTCAGAATCAGGAAATAACTAGTCCAAATTTAACAAAATTTAATTGATCTTCCAATCATTTCCTAGACTCTAGAACTCCATATAACAGGCACTATTCTATCTTGCATGATGTAAGCAACAGAACTTAATATTCCCCCATCTCCTGAGTCAAGTCTCAAATTACAAACAGGCTTACATACTGAAATGAAGAGTGAATCTCATTACCTCTTCATTTAAGAAGGTTTGATTCCATGGTGATATTAGGAAGTGGCAAATTATTGTGTCCTCATGAGTGTAAGATTTTAAAAATAAAAGAAACCTTAGTGGTTACTAATAGTCTGAACGAGTTTCTGTGAGAAATAAGGAAACCCTAGGGAGCTGGTCCCTCTGTGATAATTCTGATATAAACTCCTCAGGTTCTCACATCCATGCTGTCATTGAGAAGTCACTCTGGTTTCACAGGTAGGATAAGGTATAGCAAAATAAAGTGAAAAAAAAAAAAGATTGCCTGAAACATATTCTGATGAATTAGCAAACATCTTGATTTAAATTGTTATTTTTCTTAGAGTACAAATATTTATAAATATACAGTGGAGTGGTATCATAGTAAAAAAGAAATGGATTGATGACAGAAACTCAAGTGAGTGTCAAGAGTACAAATTTGTTCGTCTCCAAAGACAATTCTGTCCACTTGCAAATACTTCTTTCTGAGTTTCCTTTGCCCTATAACGTAAGATGTTGTGTTCTATTTTTGTAAAAGAAGGTCATTACCATCAAATACTCAAAGGATCTTGAATGCTCATTGCTTGCAGTCCCTCATTACCTCATAGTAAAAAGAAATGGAAAGACAATAGTCCTTTACATATGAATGAGTTCAGTTCTGAGAGTGCATTTGTAATTACAATTTGTTTGTAAGTCCAACTAAGTTAGCTGCTGCTGCTGCTAAGTCGCTTCAGTCGTGTCTGACTCTTAGCGACCCCATAGACGGTAGCCCACCGGGCTCCGCCGTCCCTGGGATTCTCCAGGCAAGAATGCTGGAGTGGGTTACCATTTCCTTCTCCAGTGCATGAAAGGGAAAAGTGAAAGTGAATTCGCTCAGTCCTGTCTGACTCTTAGCGACCCCATGGACTATAGCCTACCAGGCTCTTCCGTCCATGGGATTTTCCAGGCAAGAGTACTGGAGTAGGGTGCCGTTGCCTTCTCCAACTAAGTTAGCCTAAGTACCCAGTTAACACTATCAGATATACAGGTTCATAACAGGTACTGTAATAGGTTTATAGTACAAACAAATAATACACACATGAAGACCAAGCACAAAAATAAAGACAACACATTTAATCCTATAGTACAGTACCTTCAAAAGTACACTACTACTGTGTAATAGCTGGCAAACAGGAGCCGGTGCCTATGTTTGCATCTTTGAAAGTTTGCCACTTGAATGTCGGGATGTATGGGTTACTATATTGTTTTATTTTTGGCTTTTGATTAATGATCAATAAAGGACGGGGAGGGGGATGGGGGGAGGAGAGGAGGCGGGGGGGGGGGGGGGGAGGATAAGTGGTGGGAGGGAGGGGGCCGATGGGGAAGAGGAGGGGGGAGGGGGAGGGACCGTCGCGGGGGGCTGGGTGTGGGGGGGGTGGTAGGGGGGGGGAGGGGCGGCGCAGGTGGCGAGGGGTAGGGGAGATGGAGAGGGGGGGGTCGGGGTGTGGAGTTGGGCGGAGGAAGGGGCCAGGGCAGTAATGTGGGGGGGCAAGAAGGAAGGGGGGAGGGGGGGAGGTCTAGGGGGGGTGTGGACGAGGTAGGAGGGAGGGGGGTAAGAAAGGGGGCGTTGGGGTGGGGGGTCGGGATGGTAAGTGGGGGAAGGGACGTGGGTGGAAGGGGAGTGGGCGGGGGCGGGGGCCGGGGGGGGGAGGGGGGGTAAGGGGAGGCAGGGTGGGAGCAGGAGGGGGAAGAGGGGGAGGCCGGGCTAGAGTGGGGGGGGGCCCGGGGGACTAGATTCCGGAATGTTTGGGCCAGTTGGAGATGGCCCGTATTAAGGGGGAGAGTGGGAGGATGGGAGAGGGGGCGACGCGAAACGAAGGTAAGTGGGGAGAGGGGAGGGGGGGTGTCGAAGAAAGGAGGGAGGGGGGAGGGGAGAACAGGGGGGGATGGGGGCATGTGGAGGGCCCGGAGGCGAAGGGGGGTGGCGTGGATGGGGAAGAGAGGGGAGCGAGGATGCGGGGGACGGGAGATGGGGGTGGGGTAGGGGAGGGGGGAGCGGGGGGACGGAGGAGGGAGGCCCGGGTGGGACGGATGCGTAGGCTTTGCGGGTCCGACCCCGGAGCAGCGGGCTGGGGGGGTAGGTGAGGGATGGTTGAAATACCACTTTCAGCAGGAGGGGCATGGGTGGTGCGTGGGTGAGCGGCGTAGGCAAAAAGGGGGGGGAGGTGTGAGAAGGGGGGGGGGGGCGGGTGGGGGCAGGAGGTGGACCCCGGCCGGGCGGGGAGGAGCCCGAGGGGTGGCGCGCTGGGGCGGGGCGCGGAGCCGGTGGGTGCGCGGGGTAGGAGGGCGGCGGATAGTGGGTGGGAGGCGCAGCTAGAGGCTGGGAGGGGCGGGGGACGGGGAGGCGGGCCGGGCGTGAAGCGCTGGGTGGAGGTCGGTGGGGGACTGGCGAGGGGGCGGGGGGCAGCTTCGTTGGTGGGGATGGGGGAAGGAGCGTGCGCAGAGGCGCCGGGTGGGGGCCGGCTGGGGGGCATGGGACGCCGGCGCGGGGGGGTCGCGGGCTGGGGCGTTCCCAGGTAGGCTGGCCGGGGTATCGGGCGGGTGGAACGGGTGGGGCGCCGGATCAGCGGGGGTAGATACGCGTATGGACCATCGGGGGGAACGGCGGGCCGGAGGGCCAGCCAGAGGGCGACGTACTGCGGGGGGGGGGCCGAAGCGCAGCGGGGCCGCGGAGGGACGGGTCGTGATTCCGGGGAATCGTTCAGCGAGGCGTCATGCAGGGGCCGGGTGTGGCCCTAAAGGGGTTAGAGTAGTACCGCGGATGTTGGGGGACGGGCCTTTGTCTGGGTGGGGGCGTGGTGTGGCGGAGGATGAGACGCGAGTGGGGCTGACCGTGGGCCCTAGCGTCCGCCCCTTTGGGGGCCGGGATGTGGGGGGTGGGGCCGGGAACGGGGCAGTGAAGGCAGCTGGGGACGCGAGGGGTGGGGAGTGTGGAAGGGGGGATCGTGGAACGCGCTCCCCGGCGGGAACTGCGTGCAGCGGGGGCGGGGAATGAGTGGGGGGCGGGGAAGCGTAGGCGGCGTGTGATGGGGCGTCCGGGGATAGGGGGCACGAGATGAGGCGCGAGTCTCCGTGGGCCGCGGCGTTGGAGGCAGTCCGCGGGGGCGAGGGGATCGAGGTGCCGAAGCTTGGGGGCAGGTCAGGGCGCGGGGGCCCAGTCGGGGGCCTGAGGAGTTAACACAGACGGGGGAGCAGGTGGTGGCGTGCGAGGGGTTGGGATCAGTGGCCTGCCTGGGTGGATTCGGGGTTGCAGTGCTGGCGTTCGAGGCGGCGGGCATGGGTTGAGTCCCCGGGCGACCCGAGGGGATGGCGGCGGGGTGCAGGCAGTGAGCGGCGCGGTGCGTCCGGTGGTCGCGGGCGGGCGAGTCATCAAAGCCCCAGGGGGGGTCAATGGGCGGATGGTTTGGTGGTCAGGCGGCATGAGCGGTGGTGATCGGGTAGTTGCCGCCGGCAAGCGTGTCGAGGGTGTCGGAGCCGGGTGTGGGGTTTGACGTGTCTGGAAGGGCGCGGAGGAGTGTCGCATAAGGGTCCGGTTGCTCGCCTGCTGCGCTTTGCGTGGGACGAGTCCGTGGGCTGGGGGCCGAGGTTGCGACGCGCGGTGCGACCGCGGTGTGATTAGGCAGGGTTCTGTGCCAAGCTTCGATGCAGGGCCCACTGGGTCAGTGAGCTTGGGGTGCGGGCAGGTCACGGGGGGTTGGGCGGGTATCATGTGGCGCGCATGGCGCAGGGCGGTCGCGGGGGAGACCCAGGTTGGAGGGGAGGGGTCGGAAGGAGCGGGGAGGGGGAGGGGCGGGAAGGGAAGGAGGAGGGGAGGAGAGTGGTTAACGGGGGGGAGGAAGAGGTGGTCGCAGGGGTGGGGGAGAGGGTGTAGGGGAGGGGGGGTGGGCCCAGACGCTCCCGAGAGCGTGACCTGAGACGCCGGTGGGGTGGCCCGGGATACAGATGACGGGGGGAGAGAGTAGGGGGCGGGCCGAACCGGGGGAGAGGCGAGGTGGAGATCCGGGTAGGGGCGCGTTGCCCTGGGCACCTGTCCACACCCGCCAGTCGCTATGGGACGCGGCCGGGACCACCGGCCTGCTGCTGCGGAGATGCGCGGACTCGCGCAGCAAGGAGGACGGGCGGGAGCGGGACGAGCGGGGCGGCGAGGTGGACGTTGGGGTGGTACCTGCTGGGATCGGTTGGGTCTCGGTAGGGGCCGGGCTGGCGGGCGGCAGTGGCCGCGTGGCGAGGCGGAGGGGGACGAGGGGGGATGGACGTCATGCAATGGGGCGGCGGCCCGAGGGCCGGGAGAAGGTGGTAGCGGGGCTGTCATCCTCGGGTGTAGCGGTTCGGGGAACCGCCCCAGGGTGCATTGGGGGTTGGGGGCGAGGCGCAAGGACGAGGGGCTAAAGGCCAATTGGGGGAGGTCGTGGGCGCGGGGCGGCACGCCGCGGGGGCGAGGCCCGGCGGGAGACGGGAGCGCGCGGAGCGAGCCTGGGACGAGGTTGGGGGGCTTTGGCCGTGGCGAGGGACGGGGGAGTGCGAACGGGGCGTCGCCCGTCGGGAACATTAAAATAAAAATTCCCAATAACCATAAATATAAGTTTATTATTCAAAATATAGAAAGCTTATGATTCCATTGAGTTCAGTTCAGTTCAGTCTCTCAGTCGTGTCCGACACTTTGCGACCCCATGAATTGCAGCACGCCAGGCCTCTCTGTCCATCACCAACTCCCGGAGTCTACCCAAACCCATGTCCATCAAGTCAGTGATGCCATCCAACCATCTCATCCTCTGTCGTCCCCTTCTCCTCCTGCCCCCAATCCTGCCAGCATTAGGGTCTTTTCCAATGAGTCAACTCTTCTCATGAGATGGCCAAAGTATTGGAGTTTCAGCTTCAACATCAGTCCTTCCAATGAACACCCAGGATTGGTCTCCTTTAGGATGGATTGATTGGATCTCCTTGCAGTCCAAGGGACTCTCAAGAGTCTTCTCCAACACCACAGTTCAAAAGCATCAATTCTGCGGTGCTCATCTTTCTTCACCGTCCAACTCTCACATCCATACATGACCACTGGAAAAACCATAGCCTTGACTAGACGGACTTTTGTTGGCAAGTAATGTCTCTGCTTTTAAATGTGCTATCTAGGTTGGCCATAACCTTCCTTCCAAGGAGTAAGCATCTTTTAATTTCCTGGCTGCAATCACCATCAGAAGTGATTTTGGAGCCCCCCAAAATAAAGTCTGCCACTGTTTCCACTGTTTCCCCATCTATTTCCCATGAAGTGTTGGGACCAGATGCCATGATCTTAGTTTTCTGAACGTTGAGCTTCAAGCCAACTTTTTCACTCTCCTCTTTCACTTTCATCAAGAGCCTTAAGTTCTTCTTCACTTTCTGCCATAAGGTGGGTGCTCTCATATCTGAGGTTATTGATATTTCTCCCGGCAATCTTGATTCCAGCTTGTGTTTCTTCCAGCCCAGCATTTCTCATGATGTACTCGGCAGATAAGTTAAATAAAGTTAATGTTAGTGACATATTTTAATATTCTGGTCAATAAGTCTAAAATTCTCAGGTGCATAATGAGATAATGCACATGGGCCATAAACAGGAGTGTTTCATTTACAAAGTGCATTACAAGGTGACCTCTGTCCATCACCGGCATGGTAGCTATTTATAATGAGTTTATAGCAAATGAATATCTTTAATGTGCTTAAGGAACGTAAAGTCTGAGATTATTTCCCATTCGTATCTTCACGTCACCTCTATCATGTGCAAAAGTGGAGATGCACTTTATGATTTCTTACATACTGTCTCAGTTATGTGGATCATATGATTATTTTCAATATGATTTTTTGCATGTTTTAATGAACGTTATATTGAATTCCAGTTGTAGAACTTATACTTACTCTTTGCGAGAGTTAAAATGGGGTAGAGTTACAACAAAATCATTATGATCCAAGGATATTGTTGGCAATCTTTTTTTATTACTTTTTAAATTTATATTTACTAGGATAATAATTGTTTTACAAAGTTGTATTGGCTTCTGCCATAGGCAATGTGAATTAGCCATACATATACATATGCACCCTCCCTCTTGAAACCCGGCTCCTCCTTGCACATCATTCCCCTTCTCCGTTGTCACAGAGCACCAGTTTGAGTTTCCTGTGTTGTACAGCAACTTTCCATTATCTATCTCTTTCACATATGGTTATGTATATGTTTCAATAGTACTCTCTCAATTCATCCCACCGGCTCCTTCCCCTGCTGTGTCTGAAGCCAATTCTCTATGTCTGCATCTCTATTCCTGCCCTGCAAATAGGTTCATCAGTACCACTTTTCTAGATTTCACATATCTCACACCAGGGAGATTTTAATATATGTTCTCTGTACTGCAATCACTCCATACTTGAATATTTAATATCATTGATATATGGTATATATATATATATCCATCCACCAACACAAACAGACACATTATTTATGTACTATATCTTCTTGTTTAGTATCCAAAAATAGGATTTAAGTTTGCATCTCATGGACCATTTTTGCCCCCAATAACTTTGGCTATAAAATACAAAGAAGTTCCTTATAATCTGAGCTGAGTCTTAAAAGTTGATTAATATTTGATTAATTTAGAGCCCTGAGCTAGATAAAGAGTGGAGAAAGTGACATGCATTGCAGAGTGAGGGACCAGTCTGAAAGTGAATCTGAGTTTGAAGGGCAGGTAATAGAATCTGGTTCAATCTATCTATCTATCAGGACTATCAATCCATGGACTTAAGTCCATTAAGTATGTGAAAACACATGAATCTTGATGGTCTGGTGCTTTAGAACACCGCATTATAAGGTATATTGGAAAAAACAAAGTGTCCATAATTTCAACGAAAAGTGATGTTTAAAGAATTTGTGATATTTCCAGGAAAACAAATTATCAGAAAAGATAAAGGACCTTTCAAGCATGAAAAAGACTGGAGAACCGCATAGGAATTGCATGATTGTCTGCTGAGTCCTGCTCCAGCTGTCAGGTACCCTTAGGATGCACACGTCGCGATACAAAGAGAAAACCAAACGCGAGTCATGTGTTTCCAATGTCCCTTCCGACTTTATTGTTTTTAAACAGTTTTTTTAATATTTTTGTGGTACATCGAACAAATGTAAAGAGTATAGAATCTACCAATCACTTATGGGGGAAACCAATTTACTTAATGGGCATATGAATTCAGCTTAAATGGGCCTATCAAATTCAGCTTAAATAGGCCAGCCATTTTTGACCTTCATCGAAACTGTTTGCCTGTTTTTTATTACAAAAACCTCATTTTTGTTTACATCATCTTCCGGCCCTGGGGGACCAGCTAACATCTTGTAACTCTCCATTGATAAGGGTTGATCCGTCAAACTCTTTTGTATCCGGCACAGCAGAAAAGAATTTATCAATAAAAGTTTCAAGGTAAACCGTTTTCGGTAATTTACATTACCCCTTGACTTAAAAAAAAACTGTGTACCCATAAGGTCTAGAAACAGCAACCTTGAACGGTCACTCTAAGTAAAGAATCATCTAGTTAATTCAACAATTGTCGTATTATTTTTATTAAACTAAACTTCTATTTATATGAAGTTTTTAACTATAGCTTTCAATTATATAGGCTAATACGTTATAAGAGAAAAAAACATAGTGAGTAAATATAGACTAAGTAAACAGTTTCATAAAGCAATATTTTTTTATATGTTCCTAACAAGCCTTTCTTTCCTACAAAGGCTCTGTGCCATTGGGCTTTATTTCCCTTGGGGGTGGAGGCCTCTCAATGCTGTTCTGTTGTAAGGGACAGTCATGCTCATACTCCAAAGGCACAGGACGTTTATTACAAACCAATATGTTACCAAAGGAATTTAGATCATGTATTCTCTATATCCCAGATAATTTTATTTAGGGTGCTACCGTTCAGGGGCCTTGTTGATTTGAGGTTTCAGAATGATCTATTTTAGAAGGGAATCAGGAAAAGCCTTTTGCCTAAGTCACAGAAAATAAGAAGAGGTTTATTGTAGCCAAACATCAGAAAACAGATATATCTTTAAGGTGAGTGCTGGGCAGCCTCCGAGAATTTTTCCTAGGGCTAGAGAAGCCGTGCTCAATCAGCCCTTTACCTCATGACTCTGTCATGGGTGGGATCTCGTGAGCTGGCTCCCGGCAATTGTCTTTATGTAAAGGAGCTCTGTATTAATTTAGATATTCAAAATATCAATTGCATGCTTACTAGGCTATGTTGCATGCAGTTGCATTATGAGAGGAGTGGGCATCAGATGATATGATGTGAGTAATGGAAATATGACACATGCGTTTTATTTCATTTGACTTTAGAACATTTGAAGCTGAGCAAATGCAATGTTAAAGGAAAACTACACAGAGCTGACTGAGTTTATCCTCCTGGGACTGACAGATTGAGCTGAGTTGCATCCTGTCCTTTATGTGGTCTTCCTAGGCATCTATCTGATCACAGTCATTGGCAATGTGAGCATGATTTTGTTAATCAGAGCTGACTCAAAGCTTCAGACTCCAATGAACTTCTTCCTCAGCCACCTCTCCTTTGTAGATCTCTGTTGTCCACCAATGTCACGCCTCAGATGCTGGTTCATTTTTTATCTAAGAGAAAAACTCATTTCCTTCCTTGGCTGCTTTATACAGTTCCACTTTTTCATTGCCCTAGTGATTGCAGATTACTATATGCTCACGCGATGGCTTATGATCGCTACGTGGTCATATGCAAACTCTTGTTATATGGCAGCAAAATGTCCCAATGTATCTGCCTCTCTCTCGTTGCTACTCCTTATATTTATGGCTTTGCAAATGGTCTTTCTCAGACCATCCTGATGCTCTGTCTCTCCTTCTGTTGACCCAGTGAAATCAACCGCTTTTACTGTGCAGACCCACCTCTCCTAGTCCTGGCCTGCTCAGATACTTCTGTCAAAGAGACTGCCATGTTCATAGCTGCTGGTTCCAACCTCACATGTTCTCTCACCATCATCCTCATCGACATTTTCATCTTTAGAGCCATTCTGGGTATCTGCTCTGCAGAAGGGAGGCACAAGTCCTTCTCCACCTGTGGGTCCCATCTGACAGCTGTCACTGTTTTTGTTGGGAACACTGTTCTGCAAGTATCTGAGGCCTCCTTCTGACACATCTGTTGAAAAGGGTAAAATTGTAGCTGTTTTTTATATCTTTCTTAGTCCTATGTTAAACCCTTTGATCTATAGCCTTCAGAACAAAGATGTTAAAAAAGCAATAAAGAGAGTGATTCAAGAGAAACTTTTTGCCAAATAGGGTAGACATTTTAACAAAGCATTTTGTCGATTGACCATTCTTTTTCTTTTGTAATTCACCAATAGACTTAAAAGAATGTTTTTAAATTGCTAGCTGAACTCAGTGTGTTAAAATAATACCACATATAAATTAAAGCACAAAACCAAATAATATTGTTATAGCTATATAAAATTAATAAAGGACAGATTATTCTATCTGCATTTTGAGGCATCAGTGAAATAATGTACAAAAAGGGTTTTGTCCAGCAACCATCTGTTTCAAAAGTCACAGTTCATTCTGACCTTCCAAGACATTATGTATAATCAGAGATATATATGACTCTTGATTGTAGAGAGGGCCACAGTTTCAATTCAAAAGAAAAAAAACCATATCAAATCAACACTTATCAAAATTTCAAGTTGGTATTTTTTTGTGTGACTGCATACATCTCTTAGGGCAAATGTGATTTGAAATTATGGAGACTAAGCCTGAGACATACGATGTGCTTTGTAACCCAGGTGTTACTGTGAATCTCAGGGGGTTGATTCCCAATGACACAGTAATGGCTACTGCTCCTAATTCCTTCTGAGATTTTGGTGTTAAGAATGGGTCCTGCCTCCCATAGCCTGCTAAAATGTGGTTGTATATGTTTCTCACTTAGGAGAGGTTAAAGTACTAAGCTTAATCAGCGGTAAAGAAAGCAAGTACAAATGCAAACCAGAAGTAAAACTATGTGCTTCTACATTATATTTTCAGGTGAAACGAAATTTTAGTAAAGTCTCAATCTGATGCCCAGTATTTGCACTTTGTTTTTTGCTCAAAATAATACATGCAATGCGTTCTGTTGTCAGTGTCGTGTCAAATTCAAATAATTTTCCTGGGCAACATAGTATAGCAAAATTCTATCGATCTCACTAACATTATATACAGACCTGTCCACTAGTTGACAAGATGCCAAGAAACAAACATTCTGCTCCCCCCACACAAATTAAGGACGGTCCTCACATAGGATGACCTGATCCATACAAGAGATCTTATCATTCAGTTTAGTTTAGTCCTCATCGTGTTCCGACTCTTTGCAACGCCACGGACTGCAGCAGTTCAGGCTTCCCTGTCCATCACCAACTACTGGAGTTTACCCAAACTCACGTCCATTGAGTCGGTGATGCCATCCAACCATCTCATCCTCTGTCATCTCTTTTTCTGCCTGCCTCCAATCTTTCCCAGCATCAAGGTCTTTTCAAATGAGTCAGCTCTTTGCATCATTGGCCAAAGTATTGAGTTTCATCTTCAACATCATCCTTCCAATAACCCCAGACGTGTCCTTTAAGGATGGACTGGTTGGTCTCCTTGCAGCCCAAGACTCTCAGAGTCTGCCTCCAACCCCGTATGTTTCAAGCAGCATTCCTTCAGCTCTCAGCTTACTTATAGTCCCCAACTCTCACATCCAAACATAACAACGAAAAAACATTACCTTGCCTACACGGACCTTTGTTGGCAAAGTCAATGTCTCTGCTTTTTAATATGCTGTCTAGTTGGGTCATAACTATCCTTCCAAAGAGTAAGCGTGTTTTTAAATTTATGCTGCAATCACCATCTACAGTGAGTTTTGGAGCCAAAGAAATAAAGCCTGCCACGTTTCCACTGTTTCCCCACCTTAATTTGCCATAATGATGAACCTGCTGCCATATCTTAGTTTTTTCTGAATGTTGAGCTTTAAGCCAAAATCTTTCACTCTCCTCTTTCACTGTTCATCAAGAGGCTCTTTAGTCTTCTTCGCTTCTGCCATATGGGGGTGTTCCATCTGCATATCTATTATTGATATTCCCCGACAATCTTGATTCCAGCTTGTCTTCTTCCAGCCGAGCTTTCTCTTGTACTCTGCATATAAATTAACTAAGGAGGTGACCAATATACGGCCTGACGTACTCCTTTTCCTGTTTGCAACCTTCTATTGTTCCATGTCCAGTTCTAACCTGTTAGCATTCCTGACCCTGCATACAGTTTTCTCCAGATGCAGGTCAGTGGTCTGGTATTCCCATCTCTTGGGCATTTTCCACAGTTGTGATCCACACAGCAAAGGCTTTGGCATAGTCAATAAATCAGAAATAGATGTTGTTCTGGAACCTCTGGGCTTTTTCAATGATCCAACGAATGTTGCAATTTGGGAACTCCTGGTTCCTCTGCCATTTCCCTAAAACCAGCTTGACATCTGAAGTTCATTTCCACATATTGCTGAAGCGGCTTGGAAAGATTTAGCATTACTTTTTCTACGTGTGAGAGAAGTGCAATTGTCGTGGGAGGTTTGGGCATTCTTGGCATTGCCGTTTCTTTGATTGGAATGAAAACTACCTTTTCCATCCCTGTGGCCACTGCTGGAATTATCCAATTTGCACATATTGAGTGCAGCACTTTCACAGCAGCATCTTTAGATTTGAACAGCGCAACGGGCATTCCAGCACCCCACTAGCTTTTTCATATGATGCTTTCTAAGCCACTTGCTTCACATTCCCAGGATTCCTGCTCTAGGTGAGTGATCACACCATCGTGAATTATACCGGGTCATAAGATCTTTCTGTCAGTTCTTCCTGTGTATTCTTGCCACCTCTTTAATATCTTCTGCTTTCTGTTAGACCCTACCAGTTCTATACTTTATGAGCCCATCTTTGCATGAAATGTTCCCTTGTATCTTTAATTTTCATGAAAGACATCTCTATCGTTCCTGTTTATTGTTTTCTCTATTTTCTTTGCACTGAATCATCGAGGAAAGCTTTCTTATCCTCCTTGCCTATTCTTTGGAACTCTGCATTCAGATGCTTATATCTTTCCTTTTCTCCTTTGCTTTTTGCTTCTCTTCTTCCCAGCTATTTGTAAGGCCTCCTCCAGAACAGCCATTTGGCCTTTTGCATTCCCATTTTCTTTTGCCATTGAACACGTAGGGATACCCATGTTCAAAGGGAACCAACAACCCAGGAACCATTGAAATATATGCAGGTGCACGGCTCATTTAGAGCAGGGCCTCCCCCTGCACTGACCTCGCTGCACACCTTGCTAGCTCCCACGCCAGTACCAGAGAAGGCCGTGAGTGGAGGCCATGGGTTTGGCACAGAGAAAGCATTGTGCAGCAGCAGAGGAAGAGTCAGCAGGTTTCACTCAGAGCTCCCGGGAGTCTGTGCCCACCTGGTAGAGCTGCGAGCTGAGCCTGGAGCGCCATCCTTTGGAGCCCGAGAAAATGGACTAATATCCTCTATGAGCAAAGGGATTTCAGCCCACATAAAATAGATGGGGAAATAAACTGGAAATTGGAGAAGGGGTACCATAAGTATTTAGAGGAGACTCAGTAATGAATGGAATATTAACAAAAAGGCAAGTTACCAACCGACTCGCTTGTGTCTTTCATTAGTTTGCGATCTACGTCTCATCCTAGGGACTGACCACCAGCTGGAGCAGTACTCCCTGGCATGGGTCTTGTAGAGCCAAGCAGGATTTAAGTTGTGGATTTGAATAATGCTGAGTGTTCGGCATATGGGATCTGTTCTTGACCCAGGGATCAAACACAGGCTGCGATTGCCACGTGGGAAGTCTTAGCTCCATGGAAGGACGTCGGTTCTTAGTTCATTTTAAAGTCTGAGAAACTACACAGCTTTCCATACGAAAGCGATGTGGCCAACCCAAGGTCCTTAAAATCACAAAGGGAGACGATAAGCCCATAACTAAAAGCAAGAGTTTTTCGTGCTGGGCAGATCACGTGCCTCTTCTTCTTCGCCCAAGTGATCTCTCATTCCTGCACCGAGTCCAGTTTCGAGTTTGCGAGGAAATCTCCTTTCTGAATTGATCACACAAAAGACCGAAGTTAAGAATGGACAGACAATGTGATCCGCTCTTCATCCCAAAGACCATGTGTTTATGCGTGAGCATGAGGTCCTCAATCTAATAAGGGAATTTGCTCGGTTTCAACTGAGCACAATATGAACTGAAAACCCAGAAATATTATACACAAAATTTCAAGTAATCAAAATAGAAAGCAGGAAATTATTGGATCTCTCCTCATTTGCCTTTTGGAATGTCTTATTCTCTTGTCTTTTTCTCTGCCCTTCCCCTTTATACAGTCCCACTATGAGAGGTCCAGGTTTTTTCTTGCTGCAACTAAGCTGGGTGGCAAAAAATAAATTTAGCTGTTGCCTGATTGTTAGGAGAGTCTCCCCAAAAGAGCCCCACTGGAACAATGGAGGTTCTCCCAGGTGCACCTGAGGCTAATAAGTCACAGCCCAGTTCACTGGGGACACCATCCTGAAGCCCCCAGAGAATGCTTTCACAAATGTAATTTCAAATAAGTTCCTTCACAGCTTCATCCTTTGTTTGACTGGAAAGTAACTGTGTGAGCTCTTCCAACTTAAACACCCATTGGAACAAAGTACCTCCTCACTTTTCTGCTCAGCTCTAGCGGCTGGGCAACTCTTACACACAATTTAATCACTTTGCTGGGAACTACAATTATTTTGCATCTCCCAGAGGTTCGAGAGAGACAAGTGTAAATAATGGCTTACTCTCTTCACCAAACAAGAAAGCAATTAATTCACACAACTGCCTG
This sequence comes from Okapia johnstoni, assembly GCA_024291935.2. NCBI lineage: Eukaryota > Metazoa > Chordata > Mammalia > Artiodactyla > Giraffidae > Okapia > Okapia johnstoni. The sequence goes on from CM044305.1 coordinate 90,610,058, forward strand.
AAGACTGGGCCTGGGAACTCCTGTTTCGTTCCACAGGGATGCACTTAAGGGGCTGGCATAGAGAATGGAAAACTCCCTGACCGGGGTTGGAATGGTGATTTTCAAGCCATATGTTTCTCCAGGCTGACTCTGAATTTTAATTTGTCTTTGAATACATTCAGCTCTTGCTCTATAATTCTCTTCTCACGATTCCTCTTTTTTTTTTCTTTCTTATCAATACAGGATGGTTCCGGCTGTCTGGGATCTCTGAGGAAGAGTCTTCATCTATAAGACCCAACACATTCAAAACGATCCTAGGAGGCCTGCTAGCTGGCAGTTTACACAACAGATTTCCAAAGAATGATCTTTGGTGACTTTTTTAAACACACTAATGTTATACCTGACATTTGTTTAGGAGTCTGCGGGACTCCATTAAAAGCCGTCTTCTCTGTTCGGCTTGCTTTAGCTGGTGGAACTGGGAAACAGGGATTAGGAGAGTCCCCTTCCGTTTGGAGACGCTCATTCTCCGTAACTGCATTTAGAGGGTAGGATTCTGATTGGTGAAGATTAACCACAAACAGGTGAGGCTTTGAGAGTTTTCCTGCTTGTCTGAATTCTGATCTAAGGCAGGGAAGACTGTTTGGATTTCATTCAAACACAGCCTCGGCCTGAAGTATCATAGTGTACATGGACGGGAGTTGACAGAAACCAAGGGTGGCTGCTGTTGCCAAAATGCTAGAAAGGTGCATTCTGGGGGCCAGGCGAGCACCCAGGACACATGGTCATGTGCTGGAAAATGGCTCTGAGTTCCCTTTGCTGGGGATGGCATTTCTTGGGCTGCCTTTCAAGGTTCCCAGTGCCAGGCTTCACCCTTCCAGGCACACTGTGATTCATCCCCCTTGTCCTGGAATTCCTCCACTAGAGATTCACTAAGCTTGGTGGGGAACGCTGTCCCCTGCCTCCACCATCCTCTTTTTAAAAAATGTATTTCTTTTTATTTATTTATTTGGCTGCACTGGGTCTTAGCTGCAACATATGGTATCTAGTTCCTTGACCAGCAATCAAATCCTGGACCCCTACATTGGGAGGTCTGAGTCTTAGCCACTAGACACCTAGGGAGGTCCCGTCACCATTCTCTTAAAATAGGCAATTTCCCTGGGTAGGATGCCACTTAAGAGTGTCAGCCCCTAAAGTCTGAATGAGGCATTAGGTTCTTGCCTGTAAGGCATTAGAGAGAACTCAGAAATATTGGCTTCAAAATGCTAAAAGGAGAAGAGCCAGGGAAGGGGTGCAGGGGTTTGGGATGGGACCTGAAGGCAGAGGCAGGGAGAGGAATAGCAAAGTGAGGCTCTGCCTGCTTCAGGATTTGGCCAGGCCTGCCCAGGCAGGCTAATGGCCCAAGAAGGTCTGGGCCTTGGGGACCGGGAGGGAAGACACACAGGCCAGTTCCTCGGGAGCTAGGACAGCTTCAGTGTCCCTCCCCACCAGCACCACCTCCATTTCTTCTCTCCCCTCCACCTGCTGTAAGTCAGGTATCATTTATTTCTTATACACACACGAGATCATATCCACAAATCATTGATTTCCTTCTGGACTCCACCCTTTCTCTTTGGAATCGGAACACTTGTCCTCCACTTCCTGACCCATTCTCCTCAGTAGCCAGCTCCTCCAAGGAAGGCCAAAAGTGCCTCATCTTCCCGAGAGCAAGATGCACCCTCTGGGGTTGAGTGGCAGAGGAGCCTTGCTTCTGTGGTTGGAAAGGAAAGGAGCTGAGACACTCGTTCATATAGAGGAGTTAGCAGCTGGATGGGTACTGGGACCAGGATGACTTGTGTTTTTTGAAGATGGCAATGCTTTACCCTGAGTATGCTCAGGTGAAGTTGCTGGCATCGGTGTGGGGAGGGGAGAGAGCAGGTAGTGAGGGGAGGCTTTTCTGATGCCCCTTGAAGTCCACCATGCAAGTGATTATCTTCCTGGAAGCCCAGGCCTTACTTGGCCCTTTCCATACATCCTTGAGCCACAGAGGAGGGCTGACATGTCCCTCTGAGATGCCCTTCTTGAATCTCTTCCCCTGGGAACACACAATTACGGATCTCACTGCAAAAACACAACACTGGATGCTCATTCTCTGGCCCCCCAAAAACGTTCTCCCTAAACCCACAATTGGATTGCTTGTGGAAAGCTATATTTTATCTGGGAACTGAAAGATGTTATGCCAGAGTTGCTCTCACAAAATTTCTGAGAACAACAAAGCCTTGTTTGGTGCCACCAGCATTCAGGCTTAGGACAATTATATAACAAGTCAGCAGCATTACAAGGTTGTATCTCATCTGACTTATCCTGCATCTTTGTTTTCAAATCTCTTAATCATCCAGACAGCTATTGTATCTAGGGACTACCAAGGTAATTGAAGGGAGGAAAATCCCGGAATTCAATAAAATCTCAATGACCCTAAACTACCTACTACACCTTTCACGATGTTTTTGAATTATGTCAAGGGTCATAGATTCCATCGCTTTGTTTTAATGGCAATGGTAGTGAGAGATGAGGAGGGAAGTTATAGCCTCATCTTCTACTAGCAACTCTAATGCACAGGAAAGACCTCTGGGTTTAAGAATCAGAAAATCTGGATTCAAATCCTGTTACCTACATACCAAATATTTCCACTTTAAGGTGAAGGACAGTACAGACCTGTCCAAGGAAAATAAAACATTTAACGGATACCCCAAGTTGTGCATTTGCTCCCTGACTTGGGAGTAACCTAAGAGAGTCATTAAAATTACACATTGTTTCTCACTGATTGAATAGTAGAAACTGGATGTTCTTGGTTGGGGGGCAGCTTTCTTGTCTGCAGTAATTAAGAGGCCAAGTTGCTTCCAGTCTGTGTTTCCACCATTCTCCTAGGACCCCAGAGTTCTCTGCTCCTAGCCATCAGAAGAGGAAAGAGAGGGGGAAAAACTCCACCACTTCTCAGAGGTCTCAGCCTGGAACCGATACAGACCATGTCAACTCACGTTCCATTGCATTCCAAAGAACATGACTATGCCTAGGTGTAAAGGGGACTGGGAAATTTAGTGCCTGGTTTTGCAGCCATCTTCTGGAAGGTAGGAAGCGAGGGGACAAATACACCAACCTCTCCTACCTGGTGACCTCTCATTTCCTGCCATTCCTCCAAAAGATGGACTCCTACCTGAAGCCAGAAGGCCAGAGAGCCTTGGTAATTGCCTTCATAGAGGTCAGTCTCCCAGGTAACAGAGCAAGGCAGAGAAGGGCAGAGAATGGATTGGAGTGGGGATTAGGGCACCATAAACACAGACTAACCAGCACATTCCACAATTGGACCATAGAGTCCATAAGAACAGAGACTGTGTTTTCTTCATTTTTGTGACACCAGCACAGAGAAAATGGTTCGAAACATATTTGTTGAATGAGTGAATGATTGGATTCAGTGAGTTATCATTCTCAGCTACATGCTATTGAAAGTAATAACTGAGGGGTTTCCCAGGTGGTGCAGTGGTTAAGAATCTGCCTTGCAATTCAAGGGATACTGGCTCGATCCCTGATCCAGGAAGATCCCACATGCCGCAGAGCAAGTAAGCCCGTGTACCACAACTACTGAACCAGTGCTATAGAGCCTGCAAGCTGCAACTACTGAGCTCGCACACCTCAACAACTAAAGCCTGAGTGCCTAGAGACTGTGCTCTGCAACAAGAGAAGCCACAGTGATGAGAAGCCCAGACACAGCAAGGAAGAGCAACCCCCACTTGTCACAACTAGAGAAAGCCCTCTCACAGCAACAAAGACCAACCACAGCCAAATAAATAAATAAATCTTTAAAAAAAAGAAAGTAATAACTGAGTAGTGATGAATGTAGACCTACATAAACATCTGCAATGCCAACTATGACACAGAGAATCAACATAAGTAGACTTTTCATAGATGAAAAAATAGAAAAGAAAATATTGTCAACTATACCTCAATAAAGCTGAAATTAAAGTAAGTAAAAAATTACATAATATAAAATCAGGCACCTGGCTCTGATTGATTCACTGGAGAAGTTTTCCAAGAAACAATCCTTCTGTTATTATTAAACGATCTGTCCAAAAATACAGAAAAGGGCATACTATCAAACTTGTTTTATGAAGTAAATCTGGTTTTTATCTATTTTTAACTGAGGTGACATTGGTCTATAACATTATATGTTTCATGTGCACAACAGTATACTTCAACTTTTTAAAAACATTTTTTTTAACATGTTCACTTATTTATTTTTGGCTGTGCTAGGTCTTCGTTGCCTTGAGGGCTTTCTCTAGCTGTGGAGAGCAGGGGCTGCTTTCTAGTTGCAGTGCACAGGCTATTCATTATTGTGGCTTCTCTTGCTTATTTTGCAGAGCATGGGGTCTAGGGAATGGGCTCAGTAGTCGTGGTGCCTGGGCTAAGTTACTCTGCAGCATGTGGGATTTTCCCAGAACAGGGATGGAACCCAAGTTTCTTGCATTGGCAGGCAGAATCTTAACCACTGGACCACCAGAGAAGTCATGTACTATAGCTTTTGAGTATACTATGGCATACTTACCACCAAAAATTTGGTTTCCATTTGTCACCATACAGTTGAACCCCTTTACCCATTTCACCCTTCCCCACTCCCTTTCCCTTCTGGTAACTGCTAGTCTATTCAATGTATCTATGTGTTTGTTTTTGTTTTGTTTATTTTGCTTTTTCATGTTTCATATATGAATGAAATCATACAGTATTTTTTCCTGTCTGACTTATTTCACTAAGCATAGTACCCTCAAGGCCTATCTATTTTGTCACAAGTGGCAAAACTTCATTCTTTTTTATGACTCAGTAGTATTTCGTTGTATATATATACCACATCTTCTTTTTCATTCACCTGTCAATGGGCACTAGGTTGTTTCCATCTTGACTATTATAAATAGTATTGTGGTGAACATAAGAGTGCATATATATTTTCTAATTAGTGTTTTTGTTTTCTTCAAACAAAGAAGCAGAATTGGAATACTGGATCTTACGGTCATCTTATTCTTATATTTTGAGTGACCACCATACTGTTTTCCATGGTGGTTGCACTAATTTGCATTCTCAATATGGTGTTTATTTAAATGTTCAAACACAACAATATCAAGAAAGAAAATGATAGGTTGGTTTTATGAATATAGGCACAAACATTCCAAGCAATATCATCACAAAAAGAATAAAATACACAAAACTGCTGTGAGCTAGGTACAAAAGTATTATACACTTAGAAACACTGTAATATAAGATATAACATTAATGGATAAAGTCTAAAAATTATATTCATTTGTATATTCATTTATATCCTGGTGGCTTATAGGGTAAAGAATCTGTCTGCAGTGTGGGAGACATGAGTTCGATTCCTGGGTCGGGAAGATCCCCTGGAGAAGGGAATGGCAGCCCACTCCAGTATTCTTGCCTGGAGGATTCCATGGTCAGAGGAGCCTGGTGGGCTACAGTCCATGGTATTGCAAAAAGTTGGACATGATTGAGCGATTAACACTTTCACTTTCGCACCTTCAAAAATATTTATTGAGAGTCTAATATGTATCAGACACTGTTCTAGGCACTGGAGATGCACCAGTGAAGAGTCAAAAAGCCATGCTCTTTTGGAGTGTCCATTCTCATGGGGTGAGAGACATGTAAGTCAATAACTAACTAGAACATTTTCACATGGTGTCATGTGTTTTGCCAAAAAGAAGAGAGGGTAATATGATAGAGTGTGACCAGAGGTGACTGGTCACATTAAGTTTTCAAGGAAATCCTCTCTGGGGCTGTTTGATCTGAGGCCTGATTTTCCAAAGATGGTGAGGAGACATTTCTTAAAATTCATAAGTTCCATTGGTTAAACAAAATTAAAAGGTATGGAAGGTTTTCTTTCTTAACGGGATGATTATATACACATCTGAAATCAAGAGCCTAAGGTCTTTCCAAAGCCATGAAATAGCTGACTGTGAATTTTTACTATCATTAGAAAGTTCCATATGCAAACAACTAGAAATATTTGTTTGTCAATGTACTGTTATCACAATAATATAAAAATGGTCTGTTCGGTAAAAAAATAATAATAAAAATAAAACCAAGAGCCAGAGATGCTGGAGACACTCCATAAGAACATAAATATGACAAGGATGTCTCTCTCATCAGTCTTAATTAACTTTGTAATAAAATGTGATTGAAGAAGAAAAAGAAATGAATTATAAACATGTGGAAGGAAGAAATAAAAATATCACTCCTCTCAAATGACAGGATTATATAAAGAAGTCCAAGATATCAACAGAAAATTCATTAAAAATAATGAATATGTTCATCAACACATATAAGATAAGTGACAAAAGTCAGTTACATTCCTAGCAACAGTGACATATATAATGAAACAATATAATGAAAAAGAGGACTCAAAATAGTGACAAAGTATTAAATACTGGGTAATTCATTTAATTTGAGGGAATAAAGATATATTGAAAGAAAATTATAAAATACCAGTGGGAGAAATAAAGGAAGACGTGAATAATGATGCTATTTACTGAGAAGAAGTAATACTTGAGAGACCAAATAGCATAAAGATAGCTAGTCTGCATATAAATGTAATGCAGTGCAAATGAAAGCCACTGAGAAAAGTTTTAGACTTTGACAAAGTTGTTAGAAAAATTGGTCAGAAAGATACAATTACTGTAGACTTGTTCTTTAAGATTTTTAAATAAGTTATCAAAACTATATGATATTTGATTTTTAAGTGCTATAGGAAATATTAATATCCCAGAATAGAGTTGGTTAATAACTCAACATTCAGCAAACCAGGAACAACTGAATAGTAGAAAAAAAAAGTCACTGCTTAATTAATGGATCGCAGTATGGGGAAAAGGAACTTAGATCTATAGCTTAAATCATAGAATAAAATAAATTCTAGATGATTCAAAGACTTAAATAAAATAAAAACATTGAGAAGAAAATGCTCTAACATTTTTACCCCAGATATAGAAGAGGAGGATCACTGTTAGCAAATAAGTGGAGGGTATCCATTATCACATTTTAATAGATATTTTGTGATGATATAAAACAAAACAAATATTTTTAAAGCTGCATGATGTAAACACAAAGGTGGCAACATAATTAGTGAGATTGTACCATTGAATCATATTTAGAATTGAAAAAAAGATATGAAATGAACATTCAGATACCACTAAAAAAGTGATCAAAGGAGCTAGGCAGCTTATAGATGAGGACTACAGATAATAAACTACCTGATAGAAAATAGAACAGTCACACTAGCCATGACAGAGGAGAAATTAAAATCTATGTACAGTGTTATTATACACCTTATAAACAAGAGGAGTAAAGGTTAAAATGACAAAACCTATTGCTCATGAAGCTGTGGTAAATTAAGTACAGTTACACATTGCTGGTGAAACCAGAAATTAATTTGCATTTTCAGAAAAAGCAGTCTACTGGTATTTGACATACTTTTTGATCCATTATTTTGCTTTGGAAAAATATACTCTAAAGAAATATTAATAACATAGTACAGTGGTAATATTTACAAAGATGATTATAGCATTGTTATTTATAATGTTCAGAAATCAAAAACAACTCAGAAGCTCCCTGCTCACCACCAAATAGAGAAAGAGTGAAGCAAACGATGGCATGGCACCATGATGCACTTTATTTTTGTCATGCAAAATTACAAACAGTTGAATGTATTTACTTTGGGAAAACTCATCCTTATACTTATATAGTTTGTGTGCTTTTCTGTATATTATATGCATTTCACTTTGATAAGATTTTCTTTTAAAAATTACAAGCATATAAATTAAGTTAGTACAGCACATTGAAATGTATGTGAAATAATGTTAGAGTATTTCCTCCTTGTTCCCTGTTTTTGCTTTCTTCGGTTATGGTAGTCAACAGCAGTCAGAAAATATTAAATGGAAAAATCGAGAAGTCAACAATGTATAAGTTTTAAATTTCTGACATAAATCACACCAGGATCCTCTATGACCCACCTCCCACAGTAATGTAAATAGAAGCAAAAATAAACAAATGGGACCTAATTAAACTTAAAAGCTTTTGCACAACAAAGGAAATTATAAGCAAGGTGAAAAGACAGCCTTCAGAATGGGAGAAAATAATAGCAAACGAAGCAACTGACAAACAATTAATCTCAAAAATATACAAACATCTCCTGCAGCTGCAAACTAGTACAGCCACTAATGGAGAACAGTGTGGAGATTCTTAAAAAAATGAAATAGAACTGCCATATGACCCAGCAATCCCACTGCTGGGCATACACACTGAGGAAACCAGATGAATTGAAAGAGACACATGTACCCCAATGATCATCACAGCACTGTTTACAATAGCCAGGACGTGGAAGTAACCTAGATGTCTATTGGCAGACGAATGGATAAGAAAGCTGTGGTACACATACCCAATGGAATATTACTCAGCCATTAAAAAGAATGCATTTGAATCAGTTCTAATGAGGTGGATGAAACTGGAGCCTATTATACAGAGTGAAGGAAGTCAGAAAGAAAAACACCAATACAGCATATTAACGCATATATATGGAATTTAGAAAGATGGTAACGATGACCCTATATGTGAGACAGCAAAAGAGACACAGATGTAAAGAACAGATTTTTGGACTCTGTGGAAGAAGGCGGGGGTGGGATGATTTGAGAGAATAGCATTGAAACATGTATATTATTATGTGTGAAATACATCACCAGTCCAGGTTCTATGCATGAGACAGGGTGCTCAGGGCTGGTGTGCTGGGATGACCCTGAGGGATGGGATGGGTAGGGAGGTGGGAGGGAGGGTCAGGATGGGGAACACATGTACATCCATGGCTGATTCATTTCAATGTATGGCAAAAACTACTACAAAATTGTAAAGTAATTAGCCTCCAATTAAAATAAATTAATTTTTAAAAAGTTTTAAATTGCAGTTGGTCTGAGTAGCATGATGAAATCTCATGCCATCCTGCTCCCTGCCACCCAGGATCCCCAGCCATGACATAATATGTTCTTGACATCCAACCATCGACATGGCCACAGCTCAATGATCCAGGACCACTGGAAGCAAATGCTCATCCTTCTGAGGTATTGTCAGGAGGTCAATAGTAGCCTAAGGCTACATCACTATGCCTCTATCATACGCTTCACTCCATCTGAGCATGTAGGCATCTTATCATATCACATTGGCACAAGAAGAAGGATGAGCATAGTATAAGAAGATATTTTGAGAGAGAGATCACATTCACATAACTTTTATTACAGTATACTGTTATAATTGTTCTATTCTATTATTATTGCTGTTAATATTTTACTGGACTCCCCAGGTGGCTCTAGTGGAAAGAACCCTCCTGCCAATGCAGGAGACATAAGAGACACAGGTTCAATCCCTGGGTCAGGAAGATCTCCTGGAGAAGGGCATGGCAACCCACTCCAGCATTCTTGCCTGGAGAAATCCATGGACAGAGGAGCCTGGCGGGTTACAGTCTATAGGGTTGTGAAGAATCGGACATGACTGAAGCAATTTAGCATGCAATCTCTTATTGTGCCTAATTTAAAAATTAAACTTTAATGTAGCTATGTATGTATAGGAAGGGAGAAGGCAATGGCAACCCCTCCAGTATTCTTGCCTGGAAAATCCCAGGGACGGAGGAGCCTGGTAGGCTGCCGTCCATGGGGTTGCACAGAGTCAGACACGACTGAAGCGACTTAGCAGCAGCAGCAGCAGCAGCAACATGTATAGGAAACATAGTGTACATAGGATTTGGTACTATCCACGGTTTCAGATGTCTTCTGGTGGTCTTGGAACATATCCCCTGAAGATAAGAGGGGACTACTATAAATGAAAAAGTATAACAAAATATTGGACACTAAGTGATCACAATATAAAAATAAATATATATGTAAGCACTGAAAGGTGCTGGAAATGAATTGGAGTAATAAGACATTTATGTTCATTTCCTCTTTCAAATAACAGCTTTATTGAGATATAATTCACACACCATAAAGTTCATCCTTCTAAAGTGTACAATTTGGTAGATTTTAGTACCTTCACAAGGTAATACAACCACTGTCACCATCTTATTTTAGAAGAATTTCATCACCCCCAAAAGAAACCCTTCTAATTAAGCACTCACTCCTCATTCCTATCTCCACTCAGGCCCTGACAACTACTAGTCTGCTTTCTACATTTGTGGATATGCCTGATCTAGATATTTTGTATAAATGGAGTAATACATTACATAGCCTTTTTTGACAACTTTCTTTCACTTACTATATTTTCAAGGGTTATTCATGCTGTAACATGTATTAGTACTTCCTTTTTGTAGCTAAATAATATTCCATTTTGAAGACATACCACATTAGGTGTTTTGTTTTTTATATCATAGAAACTTTAATCCAATACATTAAACAACTTAGATGAAATAGAAAGATTTCTTGACAGACATCATCAAATCTTACTGAAGAATTAACTTCTATAGCCCTATAGATATAGCCCTATATCTATAAAAGAAATTGAATTTGTAATTAAAAACCTTCCTGTAAAAACACTGCCAAACCTAGAATGGCTTCACTGGTAAATTGTATTAAGCATTTCTATTTAATTTTAATCTCTTAAACATTTAAAGGTCTCTTAAGCATTTAAGGAAGAAATGACGTCTTGTTTATTGATTCACCAGCTAATGGACATTTGGATGGTTTCCACTATTTTCGTTGTTTAATTTATATATATAAAAATTTTTTTCCAGCTTTATTGTGATAGTTGACTACTAAAACTAAATGAATTTAAGAGGTACAACATGATTTGACATAGTATAAATTATTAAATATTCATCACAATCAAGCCAAGAAATCTATTCATCACCTCACATGGCAATTCTTGTGAGCGGTGAGAACACTTCAGATCTACCCTCTGAACAAATTTCAAGTGGGAAATATATTATTGTTAACAATAGTCATGTGGTTGCATATATCTCCAGAACCTATTCATCTTGCATAACTAAAAAGTTTGCACCCCTTGACCAACATCTCCCAATATCTCTTTCCCCCATCCCCTCATAACCCACCATTCTACTCTATGAATGCGGTATTTTTTTTTTTTGCCACACTGAATGGCATGTGGGATCTTAGTTCCCCAACCAGGGTTTGAACCTGCTCCCCCTGCATTGGAAGCACAGAGTCTCAATCACTGGACAGCCAGGGAAGTCCCCAGAAGTAAGGATTTACCAGCTGCCTGGGCATCCTTTAACCCAGTTAAGTTGACACATAAAATTAACCATCGGAGGGAGAGAAAAGAGTCACAGTGTTTGATGCCTACAAGAAGGCTTCCAGAACTGGTCAAAGTGCTGTATGTGTGTGTGTTAGTTTCTCAGTCGTGTTCAACTCTTTGCAACCCCATGGACTGTAGCCCTCCAGGCTCCTCTGTAGATGGAATTCTTTAGGCAAGAATACTGGAATGGGTTGCCATTCCCTTCTCCAGGGGATCTTTCTGACCCAGGGATCGAACCTGAGGCTCCTGCATTGCAGGCAGATTCTTTACCACCTGAGCTACCAGGGAAGCCCAAAGAAGGTCATGATTTATTATCTTCCTCGAGGAACTGTTCATCTAACAGCTGATAGCACGCACTGTGTATCTATGTAAATTAGGAATAGTTCTCCAACCAAGTGCTCCCAATCCGTCTTAGCAGGTAGATTTCAGCCCCTCTCTGCCCCCTTGGCCGGGTACCTTGATTCAGAGCACTACCTGAACAACTGTCTTTGGCAGCTCTGCTATCAGGAAAGAAACACAAAACACCAAAATACAGGGTTGGAAGAGGTTGACACTGCATGGGCAGTACATGAATAACTCAGAAGAGAGGGAAGGAGTGTGAAGTGGAGGTGGAAATTGAACCTGACCCTGATGGCAGGGTAGGATTTTCATAGGTGGAGATAGGGATGGATGCAGGGCAGAAAGTGGAAGACCGTAAACAGAGAAGATAATATGAGCCAAAAGGTGGAGGCAAGACAGATTGAAGCAAGTTGAAGGGATAATGGTAGTTCAGTTAACAGTGGCATAGACTACATAAGTGGCTCTTTTCAGCTGTCTTTTCACAGGAGAAGAAATCCTCCTAGAGCATGAGAAAAGTTGGCTGGATTATACAAACACACACACACATGTATGCACACGTGTGTGTATGCATATATAACCACATGTACACGTGTTGAAATCCTCCTAGTAATTCTCTACTTTTTCTTTCCTGTATTCTCTCCTTGTCTTCCAAACCACTTTCCAAGAAAGCACATATTATATACAGGAAATAGTAAAGATTAATAAACAGAAAGCTCCATTAAAGAGTTGAGAGCAGAAGGGGGAGCCCTCATGCCCTGTGATGATAGCAGAGCCCAACAGGAAGAAGAAAAGCTCCTCTTCTTTCCAGGCAAGGATTCAGCCAGTGAAAAGCCATGGACTCTGTTTACTCAAGCCTTCCCAACTCCCCCCTCTATAAAAGCATTCTCCTTCCCTTGGACACTGTGGTTGCAGGCCCTGAATTTCAACTCTTCGCTGATCCTGAACAAACCCATCTTTGCGGGAGAACTATCTGGCTCTCTATTTGTTTAAGGTCAACAGAAATGGACTGTTAGACATTTACTGATCCCTTAGTTTAGAGCAACTATAAAGGTCCCAGATGTGGCCTTGACTGCCAAGCTGGGAAGTTCTAAATTTGGTAGGAAGTGGCGGGGGGTATGGGGCAGGGGGATACTGGACTCTACTGAGTGGAGAAATGCTACTTTCAACTTGATATTTCAGGACAGTTAATCTGCTGGTATTGTTTTGAATGGATCAAAGAACCAACCTGGGCAGAAGAAGGAGAAAACAAAATGTTTTATTAAGTTACATAAAAATGCAATTATATTACCCAGACAAAACTGTAATTCAAAAAGACACATGCATCCCTGTGTTCATAGCATCACTGTTCACAATAGCCAAGACATGGAAACAGCCTAAATGTCCACAGACAGATGAATGGAGAAAGAAGATGTGGTACATCTATACAAGGGAATATTACTCATCCATAAAGGAGAATGGAATAAGGCCATTTGCAGCAACATAAATGCAACTAGAGATTATCATACTGAATGAAGTAACTCAGAAAAAGAAAGACAAATACCATATGATATTACTTACATGTGGAATCTAAAATATGACACAAATGAACCTGTTTACAAGACAGAAACAGAATCAGGGACATAGAGAATAGACTGGTGGTTGTCAAGGATGTGGGGGGTGGGTGAGGGTTGGACTGGGAGTTTGGGATTAGCAAATGCAAACCGGTATATGTACATATAATGGTTAAACAACAAAGTCCTGCTGTATAACACAGGGAACTATATTCAATATTCTGTGATAAGCCATAATGGACAAGAATATAAAAATAATGTATATATATGTATGTGTGTATAACTGAGTCACTGTGCCGTACAGTAGTAATTAACATGACGTTGTACTTCAACTAGATTTCAATAAGAAAAAAATTGAAAGAAAAACTTATTTCCACAAGAAAATCTGAGTTAGTTTATAATGTGGAGGAAAACAACTGACCCCAATCAGACCAGTGAAGATACTTGTACTCTTATCATAGTGAAAATGTATTTGTTGATTAACATATATGAAAAATGCTGCCATCAAAGACTTTATAAAGGCCCCATGAGTCAATGCTAGAAGAACCAGTCTCTTTCCAGTGATTTTTTTTTCTTTTGAAAAGACAACCGAAACACACTTTTTCTTTTGCCTACTATTTTTGGCATATTTATTAGGTGTCAGTTGCTTTATATACAGTATCGCATTAAATCCTCACAAAAACTTTTCTTATTTTTCAGATGGAAACTAGGGCTCCAGGAAGAGTAAGGACCTTCCCCAGCATTATCCAGCTAATAAGAGGCAGAGCTGAGATTTAAACCCCAAACTGTCTGACCCCAAGACTGTGTTTGTCTTACAACACAATAGTTTCACAACCCAATTAATCAAAGGAAGAAGGAAAATTAAAAGTAACCAAATTGAAAGCAAGCATAGTTTGACATCCTTAAATATGTCTTTGGCATAAGGATTATTTTGAGAGGAATATTTCTCAGCAGACACAGGAAAAGCTCTGAAAATCAAGTAAAAGCTAACCTTTTGTAAGACACATTTCCAGCTATGAGAGAAATCTCCATTTGTAAGGGTGTTTCCATCTCTGTACCAGGAAGAGAAAAATGACTAAACCCCTAGAAACTCTTATCAATGGAGGAAGCATGGGCTTAAATCTGCATAATAATCTTACCCCATTTACTGTGCTTTCTTGGTCACCTCCCAATGCTGGCCTTCCCCCCAACCCCAATCCTCTGCTTTAGTTGGAGACGATATTTAAGGTGGTAGCTGGGGCCTTTGGGGGGAGTTATTCAGATTTCTGGCTCTCTCTCATGTAGACAAAGAGTATACTTGTTATTAAACTTCTGTTTGTTTTTCTCCTGTTAATCTATCTTTTATTACGGAGGTCCCAGCCAAGAACCTAGGAGGGTAAAGAGAAAATTATTTTTCCTCCCCCACAGAATCAAGTGATTAAACTGTTATGCTCAAAGCAGAGATTGACTTGCATATAACCATTATATTTTGTTCTTCTCTGAACATATCAGAAAAATAGTTTCTACCACAGCTTAGGATTTTAGGGTGCCACGAACTGGCGAACCATTTGATGTGCTCCTCTTGGTGCCAAACCCAAGGTGCCAATCTAGTGACTCCAACAGCAGTGACAGATCACTAACTGGGTTCAAAGATCTGAAGCTTCTACTTAAGAAAAGATCACACACACACACGCATACACACATGCACAACACATATGCTTTGTGCTTTTCCTTTGCTCATTAATCAAATTGATATTGGAACTAAGTCTTCTGTGCCTATTTATGCATCTACTTGCCCATCTCATCCTTCAGGCAAATCAGTTTGGTGTTTCTACCACAGTTCAGGGGCTGAAAAGGCTTCCCTGGTGGCTCAGTTGGTAAAGAATCTGCCTGCAATGCAGGAGATCCGGGTTTGATTCCTGGGTTGGGAAGATCCCCTCGAGAAGGGAATGACTACCCACTCCAATATTCTTGCCTGGAGAATTCCATGGACAGAGGAGACTGGCAGGCTACAGTCCATGGGGTAACAAGAAGTCTGCCACAACTGAGCGACTAACACTTCATACCTCTTATAGAGAAGAAAGCCCACACGTCTGAAACTTATCATTCCTAGCATAGCATATACTTGGAATAATAACACCTCTTTAGTTCTGTATACTGTTTTTCAGTTCACAAACTATACACTTACCATATAAATTCGTATATACTTATCACATAAGTTTACATCACACACATTCACTTTGAGCAGTTGATTATTGTTATTATCATTATTACTATTATTCCCATTTTTAAGGTTGAGGAAACTGAGGCTCAGAAAGGTTGACTGACATTACAAAGGCCACATAGCCAGTAAGTGGAACTTTAAAAAACTTGTTTTTCTGTTCTATCTTGGCCACACCATGCAGCATGCAGGATTTTAGTTCCCTGAACAGGGGTTGAACCCCCGCCCCCTGCGTTTTTCTGGTTTTAAGATGAGTTCCTATTCCCTCAAACCCCTAGGTTCCTGTCCACATCTCCCTGCACCCTCTGCCCCCACCCACAATGTCTGTAAACTCCTGAAGAGCATGGGCTACATCTCATGCTTTCTGGTATTTCCAAAATTCACTAGGCAGTCATTAAGTTAATTCCACTGTATTGTAAATATTTTAAATTTCTTGTATGCTAAGATGTTTTGAAATCCTAAAAAAACTTTTCTGGCTGGGGAGAGACAGCCCTTTCTGGGGCTAGCCATTCTAAGAGATAGAAAGAACCTAGCTGGGAGTATGTCTTTGATCTTCAAACTAACCAATCCAAAGTGGTATCTCTGTCTGGCCCTTACATCCTAGGAGACAATATTCCTCTGCCTTAATCACTCCAGGGCCAGGTGCCAGACAGGTAAGGACCACCCCTATAGCCCAAAGCCCACTGAAGTATTCAAACTAGCTCCGCAGCCCCTCTGAAAGTCCTCTGCCCAGCCTTACCTTTCCCCACTCTCCCCACCAGCACCCCTCCCCCACCCCAGAAATTCCAACATAAAGGCCAAGGCCTCAACCTTCCCCTCCCCTCTATCTCCTGCCTCTTGACCACTCTGGTGTCTGTCCCAGTAGCCCTCTGGGGTGCGCTGAGCCTCCTCTGTCTAGCACCTGTGAGTATTGCAAACTCTGCTTCCCCAAGTCTCTCCTCTGTCTCCTCTTGTGGCCACATCTGACTAACCAGCTCATAAAAGAATATGAAACTTTCACAACTGTTTCTTGAGCAACTGTGGAGTCCCAAACCATGTGCTAGGGACAGGGGATATGATGGTGAACAAGTCACACAGAGCCCCTGATGTCAAGTAATTTATAATGTAGTAAAGGAAAAAGACAAGTAAACAACATATTACTTAGCACAGTATCATCTGCATGTTAATAATGGCAGTTATCATTTATTAAGCTATCAGGGTGTGTCAGATTCTAGGCTAAGCACTAGGTATTGTCTCAGATAATCCTCAGAACAACCCGATAAAGTGCCTCTATTACTGTTCTCTGTTTATAGATGAGAAGACCAAAACATAGATCACACAGCCAACCAGTGGAGGTGCCAAGATTTAAGTATCGATCTGTGTAACCCTTAGCCACTATGTCATGCTGGGTCTCATAGTCGACCTTACTTATTGGATGAGAAATAAACCCTGAATAAAAATAGTACCTCTGTACTGCTTATCTCAGACTTGAGACAGTCCCGCTAGTAAACGGAAATCGTGCCTCCAGGGCTCACCCTGCATCACACTAAGGTGACAGCATTCTTGAGGTTATATTTGTACAGCTATCTCATCCCAACAACTTAAGAACAACAAAGACTTCCTTCCCTCTTCCACATTTGTCTGTCAGCAGCAGCCCATTACCAAACCGAGACTTGGGTTTATATTAATGTCATCACATAAAATAAAAAGAAATATACTTAGAACCCAACTTCAGTCCCAGGAGAGAGGCATTTTGAAAATGGAATGACTGTCGCTCATTAGTTCTCTTATTCCAAATCCATGGCCTTATAAACATCAGCAAATATTTGACAGCAATGTGATTTCTGCTGTGCATCACGATGAAATCAAGACCACTAAAACATGTGCAAAAAAAAACCCCAAAAAACAATTCTCAACTTACTTTTTCATTGCCTTGCCTGGAGACTAAGTCTGAGTTGGCTAAGACAGAAGGGACCACACAATATTTTCCATATTTGATCTATTTTAAAAGGAATCTCAAATTTTCCAGTGAAAATGACTATTTGGAACAATTAAAAGTCACGTTAAAACCAGGCTTGATGTCTCTTTTAAAGTGTCCCTTTATTTTATAGTAAAAGATAAAATAACATTAAATAACACTTTGAAAAATAAATAAAAATAAACTTATCCCTGATCCCCCACAGCCTCATAGCAACTCTGTGTGTGTGTATGTGTGAGTGTCCCTTGTAGCCCTGTTCATATGTAATCATGGTCTCCATAATTGCATTCATAATGAATACACAATGTGGTATCTGGCTTTTATCTCTTGACATCATGCCATAAGTAATTTTGATATTGCTACATAGTCTTTTTAATTATCATTTAAATTTTTTTCATTGGTAGCATCAATGTTCCACAGAGTAGAGGGACTGTAATCTATTTAACCATCCTCTCATTGTTAAGCATGTAGATGGCTTCCAATCATTCACTGTTATAAATAATAGAGACATGTACACCCTCATTCATATAGGGTTTTTTCCCTTACTTTTGGATATTTCTGTGAGATAAGTTCTCCTAAATGGACTTACTGAGTCAGATTATGTGGAAAAAAACTTAAAGACATAGAACCAAGTGGATTGTTGGGCATATCTCTTGCTCATCCTTCAAAATTCAGCTCAAAATTTCCCTTCTTCCACTGCAAGCATAGTGAATTACTCCCTTATTTGTACAAGAAGTATATCTTGTATATACCTCAATTACAGCATTCACAGTGCAACATTTTTCAGTTTATTAACTTCTCGACATCACAGCTTCATTGTCTGTAAAATAGAGAAATCATACCTAACTCACTATTATGGCTATTGCAAGGATTAAGTGAAAAAAATGTACGTAAAGTCCTTCATCACATTGTATTGCAATTTTGTGTTTACTTGGCTGCTTGACTTCGAGGTTTTGCGGGGAGGGATCATGTTTTTGGTCATCTCGGTGTCCTCCAGTGCATAGTACACTGCCTGACACATGGAAGCATTCAACCAAAACATTTACTGAATATGAATAAATGAATGGATGTATGAATAAATGAATTTTAGTTGAAAGAAATTTACACTGCCACCAGCACTGTTTAAAAATATCATTTTTGTACTAACCTTACCAGCATTGAGTACTTATGCTTGATAGCGATAAAGAAAAC
The DNA here is from genome assembly GCA_024291935.2 of Okapia johnstoni. Taxonomy (NCBI): domain Eukaryota; kingdom Metazoa; phylum Chordata; class Mammalia; order Artiodactyla; family Giraffidae; genus Okapia; species Okapia johnstoni. The sequence goes on from CM044305.1 coordinate 90,628,593, forward strand.
TAAATTTAGGGACTTCCTTGGTGGTTCAGTGGCTAAAAATCCACGCTTCCAATGCAGGAGGCCCAGGTTTGATCCCTGATCAAGGAACTAGATCCCACATGCCACAGCTGAAGATCCTGGTGCCACAACTAAGACCCAGAACAGTCAAATAAATAACTACATATTTTTAAAAAGCATATCCAAGGCTATCTCCCTTCACTAATGTGAAAAATAACTACTACTTGGGGATAAGTTTCAGTTTTTGCTCTACTATAGAAGATTAGGGATGCAGCTTATAACTGTGGTAGCCACTAGGCACATGTGGCTATTTAGATTCTAAATTTAAAAAATAAATTAAATTTAAAATTCATTGCCTTAGGCTCACTAGTCACATCATGTCAAGTGCTCAAGAGTTGCATGTGCCTAACGGCTACCATCCTGGACAGTGAGATAAGTTCTTGTAGACAATACTGTTCTACAATCCAAAAATCATTTCCTGTTTGATTTTGAAAGCATCTTATGATGAATTTGCAGTAAAATTTACTTGAAAAGTTATATTTGGCTAATTTTTTATTAAATAGATTAATTTTAAAATCAATGAATATCCCCTGACATCCACCAGCTGTGGAGTGGGAGAATATGGCCATGGAGCCCAGAAAGTGGCCAGGAGAAGCCAGAAAGATATTAAAATTTTACTACACAGTACCTCAAAAAGTTAAACATAAAATTACCATATGACCGAGCAATTCCACTCTTAGATTTATACCCCCAAAATTGAAAAGAGTTACTTAAACAAATATACGTACACACATGTATTCATAAACTGCACTATATACAATAACCAAAAGGTGGAAATAGCTCAAAGGTTCATCAATGGATGACCAGATAAACAAATTGTGGTATATCCAAACAATGAAATATTGTTCAGCCATAAAAGGGAATGAAGGACTGATACCTGCTACAACTTTGATGAACCTTGAAGACGTTATACTACATGAAAGAAAACAGACACCAAAGGTCACATATTATGTGACTCCACTTATATGAAATCTCCAGAATAGGTAAGTCAATAGAGCAAGAATTGAAGATTCATATTTGCCAGGGGCTGAGGGAAGAAGGGAATGGGGAGTTATTACTTAATGGTTATGGCATTTTCTTTTGGGGTGATGAAAATGTTTTGTAACTAGATAGAGGTAGTAGTTGAAGCTGATGCTGAAGCTGAAGCTCCAATACTTTGGCCACCTGATTTGAAGAACTGATTCATTGGAAAAGACCCTGATGCTAGGAAAGATTGAAGGCAGGAGGAGAAGGGGACGACAGAGGATGAGATGGTTGGATGGCATCACTGACTCAATGGACATGAGTTTGAGCAAGCTCCGGGAGTTGGTGATGGACAGGGAGGCCTGGCGTGCTGCAGTCCATGGGGTTGCAAAGAGTCGGACATGACTGAGCGACTGAACTGAACTGAACTGAGAGGTAGTAGTTACAAAACATCATGATGGTACTGCCACTGAATTGTTCATGTTAAAATGGTTAATTTTATGTTATGCACATTTCGCTGTAATAAAAATAATTGCCATAGATGGTCCACAAAGTGAATCCTTAGCACATAGGTTAACTGTATAAAATGGGCAGTGGTAACTTCAAACAGCAAGTCTCTCTGGGTAATCTGTTGAAGATGAGAAGTCCCCAGGATGTAGAGCCCAAGCAAAACACAAGCAGTATTGCTTACGGCGGAGCTGAGCTGGCCCATGGATTCAAGAAAGTCCATCCTCTCCCTCTTCCCTTCTCCTTTTCTTCCGCCACCTAATTCACTCCAGACATACCTTCTGTGAATTTTATGGAACAAACACAGTGTCTAGTATAAGTTTAGCAGAGTGGAAGCAGTAATTGGGAGAGTAAGTAACAGGAATTTTCCACCATGGACTAGCTTTTAGCTTCAACAAGGGAAACCAGGTGATGGGACTGAACCTGGTGGGAATGAAGGGATCTTTTCTTGCTCGGGCTCCTGTACCAGTTGAGTTCCTTTAGAACCTTGGATTAGAAGGCAATATTAAATTGTCCTTGGTCCTGGGTTGGATCTCTGTGTGAGCCGGGTAGCTTAATTCTATTTCCTTAATTTGGTTCCCCAAAGTTTTCCCTGGCACTGCACTGCCCTGGCACTCAGCTCGTCCTGGCTCTGTTAGTGACTTATGGAGTGACTTTGACAAGTTCTTCCTCCTATACTGGCCTCAGTCTCCTCATCTGCAATAAAATTGGTCTAGAAGTTCTCATTTTCATGATGTGCTGAAAGTGCACTCTATTATTCATGAACTTGCAGAAACTAAAACTTGTAATATTTTGCTTCAAGCAATCACCTAAACAAATTTGAAAGGCTGAATGGCACGCATGGCCATCCATCCAAGACTCCTTCACAGAAGAAAGATTTTTATATGATTGAGAAAATCCCTTGATGCCCCTGGAGTGTCTTTCCTAAAGGACATGCATAAAGTCCTGCAAAGCCATTCCCTGTCCTTTGAAACCTAAATATGCTACTTTGTTACTAGGTGTAATGCCCCATTGTTCCATTTGCCTTGAGCAGCCCAGACTTCCCTGCCAGCCTCCTCTGTGACCAACATTGTGCTCCCAGATAAAAGACCCACCTCATCTTGCCAACTGATGCTAAACAAAGGAGCATCTTTTAGCTTGTAGACCAGAACCAGTGACTTCAGGGAGAACGAAGAAAGGATTTGAAAACGAGCCTGTTCACTTTTTGACCAGAACAGAAAAGATGACTAGGTGTACATACCTCCCAGGTGGAAATAAGATGGCAATTGCCATGTGAAGACTAACATGGAGCTGATGAGGCCCCAGAACGTCAAGACTCTCATCAAAATAAACTGGCTGTCTGGGACTATGAGTGAATGATGGTGAATACTGGAGTGGGTTGCGAATCTTGCCGACCCAGGGATCAAACCTGCCTCTCCTATGTCTCCTGCATTGGCAGGCGGGTTCTTTTACCGCTAGCGCCACCTGGCTGCCTCAGGAAAATATCTACTGGGAAGCCTGTTTTGAGGACTGCTTGTAATCTTTGTAAAGTGTTTCCTTTTGGTTCTCTCCCTCCCCTAGAGAAAAATAACTTTCAAAAGTGTCTCCCAGATTCAACTCTACCTAGAGGAATTACCCCAATAGGCATTGTGTCCACACAGGGCCAAAGCAGGAGGAAAAGTCTGGGGTCCGTGACTCACAGCAGTAACAATTGAAGTCAGAGGCCTTTAAGGGAAAGACCCCAAGGGGACTGAGTCACCCCCACCCCCCGAAGCAGTCCTCCTTTCCTTCCCTGCAGATCTGCCTTTTTCTGCTTGCCTGCAACCCTGGATGGGCCTGCAACCCTGGATGGGCTTGCACTTTGTTTTAAGAAAAGTTCCCCACTCCCTTCCAGTGCTTTCCCACTCCCTCTAACTACAGAGTCCTTTGTGTTTTGTATTGTTTTGTTTTTTGAGGGGGTTGGATCTTAGTTCCCCCAAACAAGGATGGAACCTGTGTCCCTTGCAGTGGAAGTGCAGAGTCTTAACCACTGGACCACCAGTGAAGTCCTACAAAGTCCTTTTTGAAGCCAAGGGAGGCATTACCTTCCGGGAAGGAGTCAGGCTTCTATAAGTTCCATAAGTAAAATCTCTCTCTTTCTCTGGGAGCAACCTCCATTGCTGAACATGGCTCTGGTTTTTTTAAAGACATATCATTCTTCGCCTTCAAATAATTCTGCCCTACTAATACAGGCGTTTCAGCCTTGTCCCCAACTGAAGGTCTCTCTCTGCCCACACACTCCCCACCCTGAACATATTCCCAGGCCTCACCACCATGTAAACCTGTAATCTTTTTATGCCACTATCCATATTGGTTTATAAAACAGAGGTATGCAACACATTGGAAAGAAAAATGGCACCTGTCAAATACCAAAGCCTATGAAATGCCTGTGCAATTTCACTTTTCACCTAGTAAATATCCAATTATTTTCCAGAATAGCTCTTTCCAGAATTCAAATCTGTTTCCATTAATATTAAAAGTTTAGAGGTCTGGGAGAACAGGAAGGGGCTGATTAAAAGCAGACAGGGTTCATTATCTGGTTAATCACTCCAGCATTTCCCACCCCCGTTTCCCACTCCCCCCACTAATCCCAACACAATGTTCTGCCTCAGAAAAAGTCACACTAAGATTCTACAAAGAAAACCTTCTCCTACAACATATTTAAGGGTGTAACGCTGTTTTGGAAGAGGTGAGACTGATATCGTTATGAAAGACACGTATGTCATACCATTTCACCCAGGAAAGAAAATATCTTCCAAAGTATTGTCTACCATTCTATTGCACAGTGGATGACCAATGTATTGGCTGGAATCAGGCTCTGTCTGATATTAAACACTGAATGATATTTAGAGTTGGAAGTGCTCCTCAGAGATACCTCCTTTGTTCAGCAGATAGGGAAATTAAGACCCAGAGAGGGGAAGGTGTCTGCTGGAATTGCACCTCCAGATCACGGAGGAGCTCAGCCTCTGAGGTGTCCCTTTGAGGGACACACAGCACTGCAGGCAACGCTATTGTGTGGGAAAAATGCCGAAAGGGCTTGAATTGAATGAATTGAATTGAGTGAATTGTAGTCATTTCTCAATCCATTCAATGCATGGGCCACATGTTAATGGCTCATCTTTTACTACCCCCCTGAGAACTGACTCAAAGGCAAAGCCAAAATGGGTGTTTTAATGCAAAGAAGGCTGGAGGCGGTGTTGTCTCCCGCTGCCTGGCTACACTTGGCTGGGAAGGCTTTGCTCCAGGCCCTGGGAAAGGCTCATTCAGATGCTGATGGTGCCAGAGCCAAAGGGGAGCCAGGCAAAAGGCTGAACAGCCCCAGGGCCTGCCTCTTCCTGGAGTCTGAGTCTACCAAGCAGAGTAAGTGGAGTTGCAGAGGTGGATCTCCTTTCTCGGTGCCATGGCGGTGCCCCAAAGTCTTATAGGGGTTGTGAGACTTCTAAGGTGGGGCTGCCATGATAAGACTTGCTTTTAAAAAGTGGGGGATGGGACTTCCCTGGTGGTCTAGGGGCTAAGACTCCCATGCTACCAAGGCAGAGGGCCCAAGTTCAGTCTCTGGTCAGGGAACTAGATCCCACATGCCGCGACTAAGAGGTTGCCTAGTGCAGCCAAATAGATAAATATTTTAAATAAAAATATAAAAGGAGGAAGGCAATTTAATTTTCAGCAAGATTCGTAAAGAGCATAAAGACAGAACACAAGGAGAAATGGCTGTAAAACCAGTATCAGCTAGTACCTTTTCTAGACACATGTGACTTTGGTAGTGTCGGCTCTCCTTCCAGGACTAGTCAAAGCCATCTCCTTGACCCTTGGTGAGAATGTAAAATGGTACAACCTCGGTGGGAAACAGCATGGTGGTTTTGCAAAAGATTTAATGTAGTGTTACACTGTGAGCCAGCAATTCCACTCTGAGGTATACATACACCCAAGAGAATTGAAAGCAGAGCCTTGACCAGTTATTTGTACACCTGTGTTCATCAAAGCATTATTCACAATAGCCAAAGGGTAGAAGGAACTCATCTCCATCAACAGATGAAAAGATAAACAAAATGTGATCTATTCACACTATGGAATATTATTCTGCCTTAGAAAGAAATGAAGTACTGATATATATGCTAAAGTATGGATGAACTCTGGAAACATTATACTCTACTGGGTTCTCTCTCAGTGCCCTGGGGTGGCTGCAGAGGGCAGGCTTGACTGTACTCATAAGGAATGGGCAGAACCTCTTAGAGCCTTTGCTCAGAACTCAAGGCCCCAATACACTAAAAAAATGGCTCCTGACACCTAATTTTTGATATAATTGCAAAGCCTCTGTGTGCTCCCCTGACATTTAAGGGACCAAGAAGACAAGCAAAGAATACAAACAAAGGCCCACATATCATATGTCTAAAAATTTAAAATTATAAGTCAAGGCAGCAAACTATTAAAATATGTTCTATCTCTTACTTTGACAACTATAATTTATAATAACAAAAGCAATGAAAATGTGTCAAGTGATGGCTTTTATACTTTTGAAAGTCAGCACAATATCAAAGAGGACTGAATTTCATTACGATTGTGCATAACTGGATGTTCTTTTGATGGGTCAACAATATTTGGATGAGTAATAACTTAAGGACATACATAATTGGAGAATTAACTTGTATTTATTCCATAAAATTTTTTTGCTTGCCTTTATTTCAGCAAAGTCACTGTATTACATGTTTAGGATCAAGATTTTTCATATAACTTGTGGAATTGTCAGTTATGGTCTAAAGCAGAGGTCAGCAAAGTTTTTCTGTTAAGGGCCAGATAGTAAAAATTCAAGGCTTTGAAGACCAGAGGGTCTCTGTCTTAACCATTCAACTGCCATCGTAGCTCAAAGCACCGATAGGCAATATGTTAAAAAAAAAAAAAGGTGTGTCTGTGTTCCAAGAAAACTTTATTTATAAAAACAGACAGCAAGTTGTCAACACAATATCCTCCTGGCCCTTCAGGGTGCTTGAGGGAGAGCTGAAGGAGGGTCTGTTGGCCATCTCACCTTCTGATCCCCTTGGCTCAGGACTGGACATGAGGGCTTGTTTGGATGAGATCCCAAAGCTCCTCCTGGGGGGATCAGGGAGCATGGTCAAGGTCCCTGGTGTGTGTGCTCAGGTGCTCAGTCATGTCCAACTCTTTGTGACCCCATGGACTGTAGCCTGCCAGGCTCCTCTGTCTATGGGGATTCTCCAGGCAAGAATACTGGAGTGGGTTGCCATTTCCTACTCCAAGGGATCTTCCCAACCCAGGGATTAAACCCAAGTCTCCTGTATCTCCTGCATTACAGGCAGATTCTTTATGACTGAGACACCTGGGAAGCCCAAGATCCCTGGAATCTTACCTTTATCCTCTCAGCAAGAGCTTCTGGGATGGGGGTAGAATTGGATGCTAAGGAAAATAACTTTTCTCTGGAGCAGGGGAGACATGATGAGGGATGTCTTCACTATCAGAAAAGCCATCTTGTGGAAGAAAGCAAAGACTTGATCTTTGTCACTCCAGAGCAACCAGTGAGGAGCAAGGGCAGAAATCACACACACATGAATTCCAGCTTAATTTAAGAAAGATATTGCTAATGACCAAGTGGTTTCAACAAAGAAACAGACTGGTCAGACAGTACTAAACCTCCTGGGAAGATAGCATTCAAGCACAGGCCTTGTGTCAATCTGTTAGGATGCTTCTAAAAATCTCATTGGCCATGTAAGCAGTTTGGATAGATCGTGTCTCTAAGGATTCTTCTAATACCATAGGAGTCTATATGAACACATGGGACACAATCAAATTTAAGGCTCAGTCTCATAGGTCCTAACTCACTGCATGGAATTAAAAAGTCAAATTACTGCGATGGCAGGCCACTTGGGGAGTATGTAATTATCTTTCTCTCAGCCAGTGCAACATTCTGCACATCTTTTTTCTATCATCTGATATTGTAGTCAAGGTGTGATTGTCTCCTGATGGGGGAAACAAAGGCCCCAAAAAGGTGTGACTCCCCACAGGTGAACCTGACTATGTAGGGGAATTCGAAGCCAAGCAGATTTCCTGACACACAACGCAAGTCCACTGACAGCCCACACAATGCAAACCGTGCTCCATTGCTCTGGGAGAGAAGAGGCTCACTTGACCAATTTGAAAATTCTCTCACAGTGTGGAGATGAGTAGAAAACAGAATGTGAACTTTCCAAGTTCAAAGCCCATTTCCTACTGGGAAAACGAGACATCTGGTGTAGAGTTAAATAAGATGGATCCTGAGGGATCTTTAACAATGAGTTGCTTTTCTAAATCCACCTTGTAGTAGTTTAAACCTACATGCATCAGAAACATATGGATTAAATGTACACAAAGCTGGAGATGCTGTTGGACTGGAAAACCATAACAGAATCTTAGAATGATGGAGTGGAAGGGATTTCCAAAGGACTGACAGTCTCTCCTGCCTTCTTGTTCATCTAGATATTTTGCCTTCATGAAGGAAGAAGTGTGTAGTGAGGACTAGTTGTGTTTTCAGCACCTGTTGTGTTGGGTGCCAGTTAACAAAAAAACAGGCCAGAAACGAGTAGATTTTCAGTGAGATAGTCATGTGGTCCCGAAGAAGAAAGTATCCTATGGGTTATCCTGTTCTGGTAACATGCAACTATGAGCAGCATCAGTGGGCCAAAGCATTAACTGTGAAGCCCATGGTCTTCTGGGAAATGGAGCAAGCTTCCATGGTGCCCACTGAGTATTACAATGTAGAGTTGGGGTGGGAAAGGCAAGTGTGGGACATGCTCAAAACACAGAAACCCCTCAGTTAAATGGCTTACCATTCATTGCATCTTCTGATTAAGCATCTGTAGCTAATTCATTTTTGCATTAAAGCTGCTGCTGCTACTGCTGCTGCTAAGTCACTTCAGTCGTGTCCGACTCTGTGCGACCCCATAGACAGCAGCCCACCAGGCTCCACCGTCCCTGGGATTCTCCAGGCAAGAATACTGGAGTGGGTTGCCATTGCCTTCTCCAGTGCATGAATGGAAAAAGTGAAAGTGAAGTCACTCAGTCGTGTCTGACTCTTAGTGACCCCATGGACTGCAGCCTACCAGGCTCCTCCGTCCATGGGATTTTCCAGGCAAGAGTACTGGAGTGGGGTGCCATTGCCTTCTCCGGCATTAAAGCTACCTGAAGCAAAGATGTGCCCTGGAGGTCTTATTAGCTCATGTTCTGTCTCCCTGAGTATGTGTGTGTTTGTGTGTGTGTCAGTGGATCACTCATCAATGGATGCTTAAAAACACAGCCCGTTACTGATCACAAGTTGTAGGTCATTGTAGTTAAACTTTCAGTCCTGCTGTCAGCTCAGTTGGACAGAGGCTCGTGAAGCCCTAAATCTAGACTGCCGCTAAGGGCCCCAGCTGAGCAGAAGCAGGCTTGGGAGAAATCAGATATTTTCTCCTACATTGCAAAGGGGCAGAAAACAGACTGGCTTCAGGAGTCTGGGAGGAATGAAAGGAATTTCAATAAGAAAATTTGATTAGAAATGTAAGGAGTGATAGCTGTTTCTGAAAATCAGGAAACTGGAAATTATGGACCACAGATTCAAAAGGCACTGATAAAATGTAAATCTGAAGTATGACTGTATTTTTTAACTCAAAGAATAATATAAATCACAGACAAAGTATGTATTTTGCTTAAATTTCTATAACAGAAAACAGAAAAGAAATGTAAACGCTTTAAGTGTTATAGAGATAAATGCTTTTTAAAGTCTTTATAGTGGAATACTATATAGCTATTTTTAAAAGAATGAAACCCAAGTGAAGAATATACAGGAACTCTTTGAAAGATTTTTGCATTTAAGTCTGAACTTATTTCAAAATTAAAGGCATTTTTAAAGAATTATATAAATGATCACCAAAAGCACAAATGAGAAAACTCATAACAGGTACAAAACAGAGATGTGATGGAAGAAAGGGAATCAAAAGATCAAGCTGGGGACTGGGGACCTGCAACTGATCCATCTGTGCTGTCATGTTTGGCATGAAATGCTGAAGAATCCAAGAATTGAATTGAATTTAATTTTATTTTATTGGCTGTGCTGCTCTTGGCATATGGTATCTTAGTTCCCCAACCAGGGATCAAACCCATGCCTCCTGCGTTGGAAGCAGAGTCTTAACCACTGGACCTCCAGGCAAGTCCCCTAAGAATTTTAAATTTGAACCTGAACTTCCAGATCATTACAAAGATCTGCTTTATTTGTCAAAGTAGGAGGACAGAACACATTTTATGAAACACTGTTAGCTTAACTTGAAAGTCTCTAGCCATATAGTATGTGGGACTCCCTTTGTACATTTGCCCTAGGCCCCACATATGTTAGGGACAGGCTTGGCTGACATATAGTAGCTACTCAGTACATAATTAGCTGAATGGATATCATAGGCTGTGGTTTTCATCTCAGATTTACATTTGTATCACTGAGTCTAAATGTGATTCTATTGATAAGTCCTACCCACTTATTCCAAAGCAATCCATGCCACTAATAGGGCATACCAAAGACGGCTAAAGTTTTGGTTAATCAATGTAACCTGCATACATCGAGGAAGTCCCCCCGCCAAAGACACACACACAAAATTCATGATAACAAAAATTCTGCTTGATTTTCTGTCTCTCACCTTCAGGGATTGTTCTAGCCGGCAACTGGGTTTTTCATCCCTACAGTATGACCCTTTATGAAATCAATCGGCACAGGAGAAGTCTTTGGAAATTTTCTCTTTTGCTCACACACAAAGGCTCTAGACAGATGGTGTCTGACTACAGATCTTCCAGCCTTCTGTGCAAAGCGGACCCTCCTGGGCTCCTGCTTGCTATTTCAACGTGTGGGGCATGTGTGGGAAGTCTGCATTTTAATAGAGTTTTTAGAGGTGGTGAGAAGCTTACATTGGCAGAGATGAGAAGAGAAGACGTTTCCATAGAGGACCAGGCGTGTGTACAGAGGCAGTGGCAGGAGTGAAGGACAGGAAGCAGAAGAGCTTGATGACAGCAGTGGGTCTGGGAGGACACATGACGGCTTCATGGGCCTGTCCTCAGCACCTCACCCAGTGCCTGCCACATGGGAATAGGTGCCCAATGAAGATGTATGGAATGAAAAAATTAATGAACTGAAGTTCATTGGTGAGGTGAGGAGTATAATTGTGCAAGAGACAGGCTCAAGTGTTTGACTTGGCAATAGGGGAAGTGGGGACTTCCCTGGTGGTCCAGTGGCTAAGACTCTCAATACAGGGGGCCCAGGTTCAATTCCTGGTCAGGGAACTGTTGCAGGAAGGGGGACCCCTTTCAGGGCCTGAAACCGGGCTCTTGTCTAACACTTGGAAATGAATTGTCCGAGGAGACACATGTGCTGACAGAGCAAGAGATTTTATTGGGAAAGGGCATCCAGGTGGAGAGCAGGAGGGTAAGGGAACCCAGGAGAACAGCTCTGCCACATGGCTTGCAGTCTCAGGTTTTATGGTGATGGGATTAGTTTCCAGGTCATCTTTAGCCAATCATTCTGACTCAGAGTCCTTCCTGGTGGTGCACCCCTTGTTCAGCCAAGATGGATGCCAGTGAGAAGGATTCTGGGAGGCGGTTGGACAGGTGGTGTCTCCTTTTGACCTTTCCCAAACTCTTCTGGTTGGTGGTGGCTTATTAGTTCCGTGTTCCTTAGCAGGATCTCCTGTCGTAAAACAGCTCATGCAAATGGTTACTATGGTGCCTGGCCAGGGTGGGCAGTTTCAATCAGTGTGCTTCCCCTAACAGAACTAGATCCCACATGCCACAACTAAGAGTTCGCTTGCCACAACTAAATATCTCGTGTGCCACAACCAAGACCCGGCACATCCAAATAAATAAATAAACATTTTTTTTTTTAAAAAAAGAAAGATGTATCTTATTAGTTGGGAGGAGAAAGCAAGAAGGAAGGAGAGGTCAGTTATAGAAAGTTTTAATGATTCAATCTGCTTTGCCCAGTGTCATGTATCATTTCCAGGTTTTTGGTCAAGTGAAGTCTCAATGCTGAAGGAAAAAAACATGATCATGAGTCTCCACTCAGTTCTCCAGGTACTAGATTTGCATTACTCTCCATGGTAGTGCATGGGTCTGGAGACAAGTGCCTTTTAATTATCCCCAAAGGTCCCACTCACAAATTCAAATAGGAATCTTACACTGAGGGTGAGGGCTTCAGCATATGAACTTTGAGAGGACACAGACATGCAGTCCATAACACCCTTAAGAGTTCATCTGCTATTAGATAACAGACTAGAACAGCCTTTTCTTTTTCTTTTTCTTTTATATCCTTAATCAAAGTCATTCTCTGGATTCTTCATGTAATCGCCCTCATAATAGACAGAGGTGGCACTTCATCCTCAAGATGCAGCCCAGGCCTTCTCCTCTGGCCTCCTCCTCTCCTCTGGCTTCCCACTGCCCACTGGGTCCCACACCCTCTTCTTCACATACCAGGCACAGGCTCTCCCCCTTCACACCAGGTAAACGAGCCACAGAACGTGTTTTTCCTGATGGAGTGAGACAGAAGCCTGAATACTCTGGAGGCCTGGAGCTGCCCAGCAAAGGGACCAAACTCATTATATGGAAAGGCATTCATGTCCCATGTCAGGCGACATTTTCTCGCCTGCAATCAGAATCGCCAAATGCACTTTAGAGCCTGGGGTCTTTTGCATCAACCACTGGATTTCTGAAGAAACAACGTTCCTGTAGGACCAATTCGCAAACACACAACAAATTCCAATAGGACTATCACATGAATGCCTTAAATTGTCCAGGGCTCCCCTCCCAATTTACCCAAGCTAATAGAATTGGCACACATTTCTGCGTTAGCAATGGAGCATGTGACGTGCTCGATCAGATGAAGGAGATACAAACAGATGTGCATTCTGGCAGCTCAGGGAAACCAGCACGTTATTTGTGACTCAGAATCTAGACCACTGTGGTACTCGGTCTCCAAACCTGGGAATCAGGTTCCTAGTAAGAGCAGCTATTCTCCAGTGGCTTAGTGGTACAGAATCTGCTTGCAGTGCAGGAGCTGCAGGAGCCCCAGGTTCCATCCCCGGGTCAGGAAGATCCCCTGGAGGAGGGCATGGCAGCCCACTCCAGTAGTCTTGCCTGGAGAATCCCATGGACAAAGGAGCCTGGCGGGATACAGTCCATAGGGTCGCAAAGAGTTGGACATGACTGAAGTGACTTAGCATGCACAAACACACCATTTACTAAGCACTTACTATCTGCCAAGCCCCATTAGACACTTGGTGGATGTTGTCTAATTCTATCCTCACATCCACTTTGTGAGGTAGGGGTTTTATCATATGATTTTTCAGAAAAGGGGATGAAGCTGTTATGTAAATTAAAAAGACCAAACTAGGACTCAGAACCGAAACCTGACCAACCTCCAGAAGTACCAAGGCTCACTAGCTATACAAACTTGGGCAAGTCACTTAGTATCCCTGACCTTCAGTTTCCCCTTCTCTAAAGAAGGGGATAATAATGGTACCTAGTTCACAAAGTTGTTGGAAAGATCATATTAGCAGATAGTCTGGTGCCATGTAAGCATTCAGTAAATAGCAGCTATCATTAGTGTTATTAACATGACCAAACTCTCCACCACGGGATCTTATGGCTTCCTCCTTTGGGAGTCATCAATAGATCCTGGCTTCCTCACCCAGATTAGGTAGTTCAAAACCAAAGGCCTGGACTTCCCTGGTAGTACAGTGGATAGGCAGAGTGCCAATGCACGGGACACAGGTTCAATCCCTGGTCCAGGATGATTCCACATGCCACGAAGCAACTAAGCCCGTGTGCCACAACTATTGAGCCCACGCTCTAGAGCCCATGAGCTGCAACTACTGTAGCCCATGCTCCAGAGCCTGTGCTCTGCAACAAGAAAAGCCACCACAATGAGAAGACTGCACACCACAACAAAGAGTAGCCCCTACTTGCTGCAACTAGAGAAAGCCCGCATGCAGCAATGAAGACCCAGCACAGCCAAAAATAATTAAACCCAAAAGCCCACATACATACTATTATCAATATATGTAAAATAGATAACCAACAAGGACCTACTGTATAGACCCACAGGGAACTATACTCAATATTTTGTAATAAACTACAAGGGGAAAGAATCTGAAAAAAAAAATAGCTTATACATGTATGTGTAACTGAATCACTTTACTGTACACCTGAAACTAACACAACATTGAAATCAACTATACTTCAATTAAAAAAAAACCAAAGGTCATAAGTAGTAATGGTACAAATACAGATGAGCCATCACCAATCTCTGGACTTCACTACCCTAGGTATCATCCTGAGAATTTGGATTTCTAAAAGTGTCTTCCAGGGAAAAGAACTAGGAAGGAAACAAAAGGAATGGGATGGGGTTAACATAACCAAAGTAAAAATCCTTCCCATTGTTAGTATGTTGCTGTAATTAAAAGCAAAGATCCAGCCTAGTCCAAGAGACTGGATTGCAGTATTCCTTGTGGCAGAGCAGCCATGGATATAGCCACCACATCCACCCAGCTTGGAAGCCCACAAGAGAAACAACTGCATCAAGCCAATCGAAGCCATTTGGCCTAGGTGTCTGGGCCTTTGTAGGTATGTTTCTGCTCAAACTTGAAAAAAATGCCCTACTCACCTCTGCCTTCAAAGCCTATCCAAGTTGGAAAAGGCCATCCATCTTCCTATGGCAAGTTGGAATCTTTCACATAAACTGGAACTGAGACCAATTGTTACTTTAGGCCCATGGTCTTGGGAAATTGCAGATATTATTTTGAGGATTAGAGTTCACTGATTACATAGAATGCAAAAACACTTCAGAGAGTGGAAATATTATAAAAGTTATGATGGGTCTAGACCATGGATTGTAATGGCAGAGAGAGTGGGGCTAGCTAGCATGACTGATTTAGCCTACATTTTTCCAGGAGTGAGCATTTCCAAAGGGTTGGCATTTTGCTCTCTTGAGCAAAGGTATTCCTTCTTCCTCTCTGCCCTTGCATGTATTTCAAGGCTCAGTCTGAGCCTCTCTACTTCCAGGAAGCTTCCTCTGACCAACTGCTATAGTCTTCATCATTTGAACAACGTATCTAGCACACTATCATGCACTGCATTGTGCTGTTTCTACTACAGTTGTCTGGGGTTGTTATTAACACTAATCACTCTTTCATTAGCTGTTTGTATATGTATATCTTCTCACTTCACTTAGTCCTAAGAGTGGGATGGTATAGTTCTAAAAAATTCCGATTTATCCCAAATGTTTCCAAAAAGGTTTCAAGATGGAATTATTTCTATCTTTCTTTCTATTATTTCTTACAATTATTTCTATATTTCCCAGAATTTAGTCCAGTTATACCTAAAGAATGTAAGTCATAAACACTTATTGAGTTGGCAGGATGCATAAGGGAATGCCATTGATCCATAAAATTCCAGTACATTCATTTGGGTCCTTAGCCTTAGAGTGAGAGCCAAGGAAAGGCTCCCCGCCTCCCACCTCCCCCCACTCTATCACATTCCTGAGGTCCTCCAGGCTAGAGGCCTACAGCAAAGGCAGGCATGATCTAAAGGCCAGTGGCACACAAAAGGAGCAGCATTACTGGGGCTGGAGAATCCGCAAAGAATCATTAGACTGCACAATTAGCTGTCTTCTCCATGACCTTCAGTCTTCAGAACTTTGAAAGAAACATACAGATGTTGAGAGCCATGTGTCCCTTAAAATAAACACTGTGGTTCACAAAAATGATAAGGCTTCTTTGCTGTTCATCAAACACATGAGGCACTCTCCAGCTTCAAGGTCTTTGCACTTGCCCTTCTCTCTGCCTGGAAAGCTCAAATATACCCATGACTCAGTCTCTTGAGCTTTCAGGTGACACTTCCTATATTAGGTCTCCCCTGCCCACTCAATACCCCAGACCCCATATTCCCCATCCACTTACCCTGCTTGAGTTTTTCCTTAGAACTTGTTCCACTTGACAATGTACATTACTCTCTTTTAGAACGCAAGCCCCTTGTGGGTGGGGAAGGTGTTACTTTGTCTTGCTCCCCGTGTTCCCCAGCAGTTAGCATGCTTCCTGGTATATTATAGGTGCTCAATAAATATTTGTAGAATGAATGAAGTGAGAACTTAGTTATGAAAAGGGTTGACACTTGGAGTCCGCAAAACTGCTCCCTAACTGCATTGAAAGAATGTGAACTCCTCTAATTCTTTTTTCACCGAGTAAAGTCAATTTTTATTATGCACTCATCTCATATTATAAAAGTGTAATAGCCAAAGTCATAATATCATGAGAGAATATGTTAAGACTTTACTATATTCTAGGAATCATGCTAAGAATTTTATACATATTTTATACATTTTATTTAATCCTTACAACAACTGTATATAAGGGGAGAGTTTCAATATCCCCACTTTACAAATCAGGAAATTAAGGCTCATAGAAGTTAACTTACCTGAGGCCTCACAACCAGTAAGTTGTGGCCTGTTTTCACTATGTGCCCTAAGTGGGATGGGGGAAGGGGGTTGTGCAGCCATTGAAGACCAGATGCACAGAATGGAAACTACCTCACTGAGCATGAGCAGTTAGGAGTGCATTCACACCACAGGGAGGATGGACATGGGGTGTAAGAGAACTGGGGGATGGGATCATGAGGAGAACTAGGAAATGGTCAGAATCGTTTTAACTCATGGCCCTCTAGCGGCAGTGTTCATGTTTTACCGATTACTAGAGTCATCGTCCCTTCTGTATGGTTGCTTCTCACCGGAACCTCCCTTCCCCCTACTTTCCCTTCAGTGCCCCTCCCCCAGGGCCCCGCACCAATGCAGCCTCCTGCACGAGGCCTTCGTGATTCTCTTTCCCGACTCCAGCAGGTAATGGGCTCTTTCCTGTTGCTGTGCAGTGGAAAATAGGGGGAAAACATCAGAGCTGGAGTGCAGAGGAGTGTTGGGGGCTCTGGGAGCTGTTAACACTGGACTGGACTAGGTGGGAAGGCTCCAGGGTTTTTGTTGTTTTTTTTTTAGGTTTGTACTTGGTTGCAGACATTCTAGAAAGTTCAGGGTAAACAAACAACAAAGTAACCCAGAGCTGTCTCTTGATTGGTCAGAGAAGGCTAAATGCCAACTACAATTTTAAAATGAACTTGGTAAAAACAACCAAGTAACTCACAGCAGCCATCAGGGTGGGTTCCAGCAGCAAATTCAGACAATCCAGTAATCACCTTTTCCAGCATTTTGCATATCATGCCTCCTTTTAGAAACATTTCCTTCCATCTCCGCTATGGAAATCCTTCCCCATCTTCTTCAAGGCCCAGGTACAGGCAACCTTCTTTGCGAAGCCTTCCCTAATGTCATGCTCCCCCATCCCCAGCAGAGGTGACTGACAGGGGTATTGCTATAGGGTAGGGAATAAGGGGCGGCCATGCTGTTCTGTCCATGTAACAATTTGCTTAATTCGTGATATCAAAGGCTGTGTACTCTCATTCTACATCCCGTGGGTCTGCAGAATGAGCAGTAAATTACAGAGAATGGACAACTATCTAGCATCACAGGCAGTTAGGAAATGTATTAGGGATCACTTTCTTGTGGCCATACTTTCTCCCACTCCATCCCTTTCCTCTTATCTTCCAGAAATTCATCAGCAGCAATACTCAGACTTTTCTCCTGGAGGTCAGCCCAAAAGGTTGGGCAAGGAAGCAGTGCTGCAGGGAGGAGGTGCCTGGGGCAGAGCCAGATACAGCTTGGACCCACTCAGGAAGCACCCTTGGGACCCCATGGTCTGGGCTCAGGTTGAGTAGATTCTACTTTTTTTTTTTTTTTTTTTTGGCGGCAATGCAGGGGGTGCTACAAGGCTGATCTTTCCAATGGTGGCTGTCTAAGAGACCAGGTTCTCAACTCCAAATCTCATTCCCTCTCCAGCACCTACCAGACTCGAGCCAGCTTTTCCCCTCTCTTCCTGCTCTGTCCACCTTCACCGCCCGAACCCCCCCCCCCCACCGTATGCCTCTAGCACCCCTTAGATATATTGACTGGGTGCTTCTGGAAGTGACAAGGTGAAGTGTCTGAATATATCAGCCTGATTATCGTCAGGGACCATAACTTCCCACATACTCACTGGCAAAGGGGGATCTGTATGAAAGGAGAGGACCAATATGAAATTAAACAATGAATGAGGCACGGAAAACACACAAACTCCAGGGAAGAATTCTCTAACTAGGATTCTCAGCGTGTGACCCATGGATTTCCAACCTCAGAATCACTTAGGGAGCTTCTTAAAAATACAGAATCTTAGGCCCCAAGGAGAAGGCAACGGCAACCCACTCCAGTACTCTTGCCTGAAAAATCCCATGGATGGAGGAGCCTGGTAGACTGCAGCCCACGGGGTCGCTAAGAGTCGGACACGACTGAGCTACTTCACTTTCATGCATTGGAGAAGGAAATGGCAATCCACTCCAGTGTTCTTGCCTGGAGAATCCCAGGGACGGGGGAGCCTGGTGGGCTGCCTTCTATGGGGTTGCACAGAGTCGGACACGACTGAAGCGACTTAGCAGCAGTGGCAGGCCCCAAACCCAGACTCATGAATCTGCATTTTTCTTTTTCTTTTTTGGGGGGACTGTGCAGCTTGCAGGATCTTGTTTCCCTGACCAGGGATCAAACTCATGCCCTCTGCAGTGGAAGTCTGGAGTCTTAATCACTGGACCACCAAGGAAACCCCCCATGAACCTGCAATTTAACAAGCTTCCAAATGATTCCAATATGCACTAGAAACCCATTGTCTTGATTAGCTTTAAATGCTTAAAGCATTGATTCTCAACCTTGGCTGCACATCTGGGGAGCTCAGAAAAATACTGGCTCCTGGGTCCCACCCCCAGCAATTGTGAGTCAGTTGGTCTGGGGTGGGCCTGGACATTAGGGAATTTTCAAAGCTTCTCAGGGGACTCTAATGGGCAGCTGTTGTTGTAAACCAATTGTTGTTGTTCAGTCAATAAGTCGTGTCTGACTCTTTGCGACCCCATGGACTGCAGCAAACCAGGCTTCCTTGTCCTTCACTATCTCCCAGAGCTTGCTCAAACTCATGTCCATTGAGTCGCTGATGCCATCCAACCATCTCATTCTTTGTCAGCCCATTCTCCTCCTACCCTTAATCTTTCCCAGCCTCAGTCTCTTTTCCAGTGAGTCAGTTCTTCACATCAAGTGGCCAAAGTACTGGAGCTTCAGCTTCAGCATCAGTCCTGGCTTAGAACAAACACATCTAGAAAAGAGCTTATGATCCATTCATGGGTGTGTGTGTGTGTGTGTGTGTGTGTGTGTATACACACACACATATATAATATATATACGTGTGTATGTATATGTGTGTATATTTTTTAAATTCTCTACTGAGCCTGAAGTATAAGGCAACATTTTCTGAGCACATTTGGAATTCTTCTGGATGTGACCACAGGCTCCCTCAGGAGACATAAAAGGTGGGCTGACTGGTCCATTGGGGAAAATAAACATGTCTCATCACTCAGTTGCCTAATTACCCTCCAAAATCAGGACCACAGCCACATCCTTAGCATGGATGCCCTGGCAGTGGCTACTTCAGCATGTGGTATTTGACATTTGTACCATTCAAGCTTTATTCTCTCTGTTGGGCCCTTTTGAGTCTCTCTTGAGATGTGGTGTTCAGTGTAAAGGTGAAGATTCAAAGAGGTGACTTCTGGTTTTCCATTTCCTACCCCCACAAACACACAAGATTTGCTTGCCCCAAGTTCACTGCTTTCAAGCCTCATAAAAGGCTCCAGGTCCATTTATGTGTCTCCACTGTGAGTGATGATGAATAGCCATCCATCGTCCTGTGACTGGAGTTGCTGCCTGTTGTCAATAGTAGGTAAGCAATTGTATAAATTACCTCTCACCCAACTCAAAAAATGTTAGAATTGCCAAAATGATTTCTTCTAAAATGCTTGGCTGTAGATGTGGCATTTTTTTAGCTCAGTGCGCAGAGAGAAATTGATTTCTTCTAGAATATCTCCTCTCTCCTTTCTTCCCTCTTTTCCTCTCTCTCTCTCTCTCTCACACACACACACCCTCCAACGACCATCTATTCTCTTTTACTATTATTAGGAAATCATACTCCTTGCTGTATGTACTATGTATAGTAACACGGACCATACTTCAATCCACCTCATCAGGCAAGTTGGGAAGTCTGTCCACCCACTATGCTCACCCTTGGTCCAGAAGCTGAAATCTTGGTCTCTGGAGTTATTTTCTGAAATGATCATACAGAGTAGATTAAAACAAGTGTTCATAAGGAAGGTGTAGATTTTCCTGGCAGAAACACAACCTAATGAAACAAGGAGATAAGGTCCCAGAAATCTGCCTCTTCCTGACAAACAAGGAACCTTATCAGTGGTTGCTTAACCCAGAGTTCATCTGTATTCATTGTGTTACTTTCTTCTTTGTTTGGAATTGGGAAGGCATCATCAGGTTGGAGAGAGCCTCCACAATAAGTATACAAAGTATATAATCTCTCTGTTTAGCTCCATTGCAGAGATGAGAGTCTGACACATAGGAACACTTAGTAAATGCCTTGTGTTCCTATTGTTAACTGGATACTTGTGACTTTAAAACTCCAGGTGATACATTTGAGTACAAGTGGTCCGTTGGTCTAGTGGTAAGATCCTCGTTTAGGGTGCGAGTGGTCCTGGGTTCGAATCCCAGACGGGCCGCGTGCTTTTTGTTTCTGATAAATAATTCAAAATACATGTGCTATCACATTGGACTGTGATTCTCACTTAGGGTGTGAGAGGTCCTGGGTTAAATCCCATATGAGCTTGGCTTTCTTTGCTTCTGATAAGTAATTTATTTAAAATACATCTGCTATTGTATTGGGCTTCCCTGGTGGCTCAGATGGTAAAGAATATGCCTGCAATGCAAGAGACCCAGGTTTGATCCCTGGGTCATGAAGGGAATGGCAACCCACTCCAGTATTCTTGCCTGGAGAATTCTATGGACAGAGGAGCCTGGAGGGGTACAGTCTGTGGGGTCTCAAGGAGTCAGACATGACTGAGCAACTAACACTTTCACACACACACACTATGTGCTTAACTGTTCCTGAAGCTGACAGGGACAGGAACAAGACCCCTCCAATCCTACCCTATGTCTCCTTGTCTCGGCCCTACTTACTTCTTGACCTCTGCTACAAATCCAGGTTGTGTGTCCATATGGGATGAGTGTCAGAGCCCATATCCCAGTCCTTAGCTGGCAACCATGGCAAGGTGGCATGGAGAGGGACACGTTGTCTAGGACAGAAGATCAGATGATGGAGAAAAAACAGTCTGCATCCCAGGGGTACTCACCTGTAGGCACTGTGTTTCTAGCCTCAAAGACATAGGCTGATGCACACAAACAGAGGCTTATGTCCTCACCCTGGCTACCAGGACAAGAACTTATTAATCCCCATAGCCACAGAATAATTCCAAAGTCTTGGCAGGATCCACATGACACAGAGCACCAGAGTTAAAATCACTGGGGTCCACCAGGCAAGAAACTACTTAATAGATGGGTCAAGACACAGGTTGCCCATTTAATGGATGTGGGTAATTCTTAGGAGCTGAAGAAGACCCCTGTTTCAGAATACTGCCTGTTGAGAGCAGTCAATTATTTACTGAGTAAAAATGAAATTGACCAGCACTCCCTGATAGCTCAGTTGGTAAAGAATCCACCTGCAATGCAGGACACCCTGGTTCAACCCCTAGGTTGGGAAGATCTGCTACAGAAGGGATAGGCTTCCCACTAGACTGAGTGACTTTCATTTTTTCAAAAGTATAGGAATGATTTAGAAAATGATTTCTACAAACTAAAAATTTTATTATAAACATAGTGAAACAATAAGAAATAACTAGATTTGGGGGAGAGAAAGCACTCATATCCCACAACTCCTTTTTTTTTCATTTTTGCATTTTTCCTACCTCCCAGACCTGATCTATATTCATAGTTTAATTATATATACATAGGATATTTTGAAAATCATTTATTATGTCTTATTTACACAAGTAGAACATTTTCATAATGTAAAAATTGATAGATAGGCAAAAAGACAATTAAGACTGTTTGTAACCTTACAAATCAGAGATAACCACTCTAGCTTTTGGTGAATACTTTCCAATTTAAAAATTACACACACACACATATTTATATGTATGTGCATATACATACACACACACAAATGCGTACAGATCCTGAACATCCTACTTAAGAATCTGTCTTTTTGTCTTAATAATAGATAGTGAATGTATTTCCATATCAATAGATACATCATAGTAAGATGACTTCTTATGACCTTTCCCAATCTCATAACTCTAGAATTATTTTTATTTTATTATCTAAGCCTCAGGGATACTGCATTAAAATGTGTGGAGTCAAGACTTCCCTGGTGGTCCAGTGGTTGAGAATCGACCTTCAAATGCAGGGGATCAGATTCGATCCCTGGTCAGGGAACCAAGATCCCACACACCCCCAGGCAACTAAACCCTCAAATCACAACTAAGACTCAACCCAACCAAACAAATAAATAATAAATATTTTTTTTAAATATATGAAGTCATCAAGTCATGATCCATTACCCCTTGTGTGCCTGTGCAAAATAGATATTGTGAAGTATACCCCATGGCGCGGATTCCCTAGTGGCTCAGACGGTAAAGCGTCTGCTCACAATGCGGGAGACCCGGGTTCGATCCCCGGGTTGGGAAGATCCCCTGGAGAAGGAAATAGCAACCCACTGCAGTACTCTTGCCTAGAAAATTCCATGGGGTCACAAAGAGTCAGACACGACTGAGCGACTTCACTTTCACATGCTGCTGCTGCTGCTGCTGCTAAGTCGCTTTAGTCGTCCGACTCTGTGCGACCCCACAGACGGCAGCCCACCAGGCTCCACATGTCCGACCCTTAGCGACCCCATGGACTGCAGCCTACCAGACTCCTCCGTCCATGGGAGTTTCTAGGCAAGAGTACTGGAGTGGGGTGCCATTGCCTTCTCCGGTGAAGTACATACATATCTATTATTTATTACCCAATTATTGCGTGCCAGATGTAATAATACTATTGGCACACTGCAAATAAATATTCTTTCCTAGCCCTTTAATATATTAACAGATACTGTGGTTCCTGTTAGAGGAAGAAAATAAGGGAGGCTGGAAGAGGTACACTGTTCCCACAGCTAGAAAGTGGAGAGGCAAAGTGGAAGAGACTTCCATCTGACTTTCAAGCTTGCTCTTGTTCTCTGAGAGGCTAGTTTGGCAGTTGAGCCATGGCAGTGTGTCATGATTAGAAAATGGACACGAGTCTCAACCTGTGTGATAATAAACCCCATGAGCCGGGAGAAATTGTAGAGAGCTTTCTTGGTTGTAGTAATCAAAGAAAGCTTCGCTGGTAGGTGGAATCAGAGAGAGATCTGGAAACATAAACAGGGAAGGCACTCTTTGTGTAGTAGAGGTAGGGGGAGTGGTAAGGGCAAAGTCTTGATGGAAGAAATTGAACATCCAATATGCTTGGCACAGTAAAGACACTAGTCTTACGAGAGGAAAGCATTTGTCCTGGCAAAGAGTGCAGCTAAAGAGGGATGACTGCACATATGGTCCTGCCCAGTGTCAACCAGAGTCACTCATGCTCTGACAATATTTGGGAAGCTAAGATATGTAGAACATTCTGTTTCCATATGGTTAGTTATGAATTCCAGAACTTGGAAGTCTTGCAACCTTTGGAAAGAACCAGACTACATATTAAGGGATTAAACTTTGAAATGTCACTTTCCATTTCTGTCCAAAGGAAGCTGAGACGTTTTTGATGAAAAAAAAAATGAAGCTTTCCATGACGAGTTTCTTGCATGGTATTTGAATGATTTGGATCACTGGTTGACTCAATGGTTGCCGCTAGATGCTGAGACACAGATCAACTCCGATCTCGTAGATTTTCAGCATCAAAACAGATTCTGATGCTGAGTGGCAGGAATTGGGTTTTAGGGTTGAGTTCAGTTCAGTTCAGTCGCTCAGTCGTGTCCGACTCTTTGTGACCCCATGAACTGCAGCACACCAGGCCTCCCTGTCTGTCACCAACTCCCGGAGTCCACCCAAACCCATTTCCATCGAGTCAGTGATGCCATCCAACCATCTCATCCTCTGTCGTCCCCTTCTCCTCCTGCCCCCAATCCCACCCAGCATTAGGGTCTTTTCAAATGAGTCAACTTTTCACATGAGGTTACCAAAGGTTTGAGGATGTTGAGTAGGATGTTTAAATCTTTTCTTTTGATTAGCTTTGATAACTCCATCTCTTTAAAAAGAAGTCTTCTTTTTTTGGTGTGATCTATCTTTTGTCTGACCCACCCTGAAAGAAGCAACTTTCTTTTAAACATTCGGTTTGATGAACCATGCATGTTCTAAAATTAAGCTGCATCTTTGGATACAAACCAGTTTTCCGATTCTGTGTAAATACTGACACTTTCAGTGATTTTTTTGGCTAGATGACACCCAAACAAAGTTTTACCTGCATTTTTAATTTTCAACCAATTATTTTGATGACAAGTAGATCAAGCCTGAATATAAGTAATAATTCCTGTTTTTGTTCCATTTCAATGACCCAACAGGAGAATGCTTCAGAGGTCATCAATAAGAAACTTGGTTTGGTTTCATTTTTTTTTATTGGAGTATAGTTGATTTACATTGTTATGTTAGTTTCAGGTGTATAGCAAAGTGAATCAGTTTTTGTTGTTCAATCATGTCCAACTCTTTGCAACCCCATGGACTGCAGCACGCCAGGCTTCCTTGTCCATCACCATCTCCCGGAGTTTGCTCAAACTCATGTCCATTGAGTTGATGATACCATCCAGACATCTCATCCACTGTTGCCCCCTTCTCCTCCTGCCCTCAATCTTTCCCAGCATCAGGGTCTCTTCCAATTAGCTGGTTCTTCACATCAGGTGGCCAAAGTATTGGAGCTTCAGCTTTAGCATCAGTCCGTCCAATGAATATTCAGGGTTTATTTCCTTTAGGATTGACTGATTTATTTCCTTGCAGTCCAAGGGACTCTCAAGAGTCTTCTGCAACACCACAATTCAAAAGCATCAATTCTTTGGCGCTCAGCTTTCTTTATGGTCCAACTCTCACATCCATACATGACTACTGGAAAAACAATAGTTTTGACTATACAGACCTTTGTTGGCAAAGTGATGTCATATAGGTCATTACAGAGTATTGAGTAGAGTTCCCTGTGCTATACAGTAGGTCCTTATTGTCTATTGGGTGTGGTTTTAAAGTTCTCTTTGAAACCACAGCAAAGGCAGTGTTACTCTAAACCCCTCTGAGACGTTTGGCTTGGATGTGGGTGAGAGGTTCTTGGGAAGGCAGGATGCAACAGAGTCATCAGAGAAGACTCTGGAAATTGGCACTTTCCCAGTTTGCTCTCAGCATCCGACTTTTATCACTGATAAGAGTTGACACTTACTCGAAGAGAAAGTAGAAAGGATGTGAACCCTCAGGCCTGCTAAGAAAGGTGGAGGGATTGGTCTGAGATTCACAAGGTGACCCAAGTTGAGTATTATTTTGGCCAAGTGGTTTGTAGTGCTTTTAATCCTTGATGTCTTCAGATGTGCGGTAGTGAGTCATCAGTTGGAATATGATTAATCTTGTTTTGTAGAAGTGGACAACACAGAGATTCTATCCAGACCTCATATAATGTGCCAGGCTTGGAGCTCAACATGATCTGTCTTTCTAGAATAGTTCTCAGTCACGGAGCATTCTACTAAGTTTGGACATTTTTAAGCTCAGTTCTTAAGGAAGAATGGAAATGCCACTCCCAAAGCTCAGTCTTAGAGACCATATACCAACAGCCCCCAATCCAAATCTTTCCATTTCACACAAGCAACACTCTCCAAAGTTGGCTTTCCCTGTCAATCCAATCAGTGTGGTCCTATAACCTAGTGAGAGTGAGAAGATCTGAAATCGAGTTCTGACCCTCATTAGCTGTGTGACCTTGAGCAAGTCACTTTAGTTCTCTGGGCCTTCATTTTCTCATCTAAAAAGTGAATATCTAGAATATCCATCCTCCAAAAGTATGCCTTTTGAGCTGAAGGACTAAAGCAAGGCTTGGCAGCTTCTCTGAAAAGAGTCAAACATAACACATTCTTGTTCTGTGTACACTACGGTGAAGGGAACCAAGGGAGCACAGGTCTAGAAGCAGACAAGGGTCACTGTGATGGGCCTCATGATGATTTCCCACATATACTACCATCCCAGGATCCATCTGAGGTAGTAAGTATCTCTTTCTTTTAAAATGCAGTTAAGGGGACTTCCCTGGTGGTCCATTGGTTAAGATTCCACACTTCCAAGGCAGGGGTTACAGCTTTGATTCCTGGTCAGGGAACTAAAATCACACATGCCGCACCACATGAAAAAAATTTTTTTAAGAAATAAAAGGCAGTTAATTTCTGGGAGGATAAGAGTCTGTCAGCCACTCACACCTTAGTATATATGTCTTTAGTTTGTATTCAGTAATATCCTCTTATCTGAGGTCTATTACAATGTGAAAATGAAAAAAATTTTATTGAGAAGTACTTTTAGAGCTTCAAGTATTTGAGGGAAGTGTAGCTCTGAGTAGATCATCAGAGGGACATCACACATTTTCTGCGGGTAAGATAAAGAAGGGCCCTGGGAAACAAGATCAAAGTATAAAAATGGAGGATGAAGGGCACTCAGAAGTTGTCAGCTATCCTTGCAGGCTGGCGAATGTATAAAAGCCCGACACTTTTGGTGTACAAGCTGTGGGTCACCCATGCCTAACCTAGAGAAATGGTGGTGGGACTGAAAATTAATATGACTTCAAGGAGAATGGGATGGAAGCAGAGGAAGTATATACATGCTGGTACCCAGGCCCTCATGGTAATCCAAGCCACTAGGGCCCTGGAAAACCCTTTATTTGATCTGAGGCACAGGCACAGCCCAGAATGGGGCCAGTTTGACCTTGAGCTCACTGAGCCATGGTTCACAGTCCGTCAGCAGAGGCATGCTGCCTTCTTTGACTGAGGCATCACAAGGGCACCATGTATCTATGCAGAGTGAGCTCATCAGGGAAGATGGAGTCTTCAGGTGAACATCGATGTTTCTTTTTAAGTAAGTGGGAGAAGAGTGCAAGCTTTACAAGAGTCCCAACAGATGGATAGCACTTTGAACAAACTCAAATTTTGGCCAAAAGCCACATTTGTGCATCAAGAAAATAAGATGGATGAGTGGATGGGAGAGGGATGGATAGTTCCATGTTTTGTGATTAAACGAATAAAGTCAAATATCGGTAGCAAAATCTAGGTGATCAGGATATGGATGTTCACTGCGAAAATATCAATAGTTCAACTTTGCTGTCTATTTCAAAATTTTCATAATACACCAAGAGGGGGAAAAGGATAATCTTCCTTGAGAAAAAAATCCACATTTGCAAAATTGATCATTTAGGACATGGTCATTTTTATGGAAAAGGATTTGCCTGATTAATTTGTAAACAAATCCATCCCTTCTAAGGAGTGCAGTACAATAACAAAATGGCTATAATCCATGGTGTATTGTATTAGCAGACCCTTCATTCCCAGGGAGAGAGGGAACATGAGATACAGAGATGTTCAAAATTTCAGAGAAAATGCAACCAGGTTGGTTATAATGGTTTTTATCACCATGGTCCCAAAAATCCTCAAGGAAGAAAATATTCCTTCTGCTTTAAATGCCTGTTAAATTCTGTGTGTGTGTGTGTTTTACATACTTTTCTGTGGAAATTAGCATGATTTATTTAACAAAAAGTGGACTTCTACAAATCTGCACTTTAAGGTGGATTGAAAGAGATCTTGGGCTTCCCTGGTGCTGCAGTAGACAGGAATCCACCTGCTAATGAATGCAGAAGACACAGGTTTAATCCCTGGTACAGGAGAATCTCATAGGCCGCAGAGCAACTAAGCCCGTGTGCCACAACTACTGAGCCCATGCTCTAGAGCCTGAGAACTGCAACTACCAAGCCCACGTGCTGCAACTACTGAAGCCAGCACACTCTAGGGCCCACGAGCCACAACTACTGAGCCCACGTGCCTAGAACCTGTGCTCTGCAACAAGAGAAGCCATAGCAGTGAGAAGCCTGAGCCCCACAGTGAAGAGTAGCCCTTGCTTGCTACAACTAGAGAAAGCCCATGCAAAGCAATGAAGACCCACCACAGCCAAGAAATAAAATAAATAAACAAACTTTGAAGAATAAAAAAAAGAGAGAGAGATCTTGTGAGCCAAATTTCCTTTCTGTGGGAGTAAGAGAGAGACACTTTAAAATGCAAAAAAAAAAAAAAAAAAAGCGAGGTAAGGAGACACTTTCTGAATGTAGCTTCACTCTGCTGGGATCCGTCTACATAACTGGAGTGTCTTATTCTGGCTGCTTCTGCTTGAAGTCAGAAGACAAGAGGTGTCATCTGGGTTCTGCTGCTGCTGCTTGGAATCATAACACTGAAGTATGACCTGGCCCCCCCAACCCCAGGGGACTTCCTGTTTAACACGCTTCTTTATACAACACTGTTATGGTGCCTGTTTCACAGATGAGCACACAGAGGCTCAGAGTCAGAGAGGTCACACAGCTGGTCAAGGGGAGAGGGAAGCCATATGTTCACATCCCCTGGCATCTGATCACTGTCTCTATGGAACCTGGACTGGGGTGTCTTGATTACTTCCCATGAGTCCTCTGACTAAGCATGAGATGTCCAACTATTCCAGCATTGGTGTCAGCTATGACAAGACAGCTCCCCTTCACAGAGCTGAAGCCTTGGGGAGTATTCACTTTTCTGGCTGACTCATATTCTTGGACTATATTAAATCTGCAAAGCACTGCTCTCATTGCTCTAAGTAGCAAGAATTGTGACCCCTGCCTTTACTAGCCTGTTGCCTGTCTGGCAGGGGAAGACTGTGGTATTGCTAAGTGGCTGGAAACTGTGTGTGTTTTAGGACTTTCAACTACTACAAGGACAGAAGAGGCCCTTTTTAAAGAAGCCAGGCTCTGATAAACAGTACCTGGTGCACCAAGAATGTCTTCAAGTGACGGAGCTTTGCTTTTCCTTATAGGATTTGCTAAGCAAAGGAGAGGATGCAGTGTTGTCAGAAGTGATACAGTTATTGAACTCGGACACCTGTTCCCTATGTTTTCATATTTGGCATCATGGGAAAGATACTCTTCTTTCCAGCCCTGAACACAGGGAAGCAAACATGTGAATGTCCAAATGGCGGGGAAAATCCTGCTATTTTATCCAAAGGGATGTCTGGAGAAGAGTGATGAGAGTCGGTTTGGTTTTCCCCATGCCCCTACCCGCAACCCCTTGGCTGATTTCATAAAGGAAAAGAGGGAGGAGAAAAGTCTGTCAGGATTTCTCAAATGAAAAACACATCCACACTGACAGAAATAGACTGTTTTCTATTAAGGAATCTGGTCATGGTAACAATTATATTTTTGAATTTATCATCATGTTTATAAAGCGATACTCAAGAAAAGATTATAAGAGGAGATTTGGGGAAGGAATTCCTTCAGCCCAGTTCTCTTTGGGAATGCCTCAAGAAGGAACATTAGCCATATCCCTGATGTTTTCCTGTTGAACTTTGATGAGGAGGTTTTATAATTACTGCAAATTGAAGGAGAAGGGTATTTTCTACTTTTCAATTTCTGATATTGGTGTTTTCTATTTATTAAGTTCTCCATGCCACCTAGTGTTTCTCTGAAGAAATACCAGATTCTTAGGAAGTATCCCCAATTCTGTGCAGGACCTCAAGTTCAGACTGTCACTGAGTTACACCTGTATACATAGACATGTACAATATACATAGCATGTAACACATGCTATGTGTGACATCCCAGTTGGATGACAAGTTTGAAATAATCTTCATCATGTCACAGTTAAACATCAGTACAAATGACTAACCTCTTCTTCCTGAAGAAAGCATTGGCTTTTTGCTTCTGTGGGATACACTGACATCAAAGGATCCTAGAGTGGTCACAGTGGCAGACTTTCTAGAACTTTCTTCTATACCTGACCCACTGCTGTACCAGGAAACCCCTTGTGTACAATGTAGTGTTTCTCAAGAACTTCTCTGGGACTTCAACTGTGCTCTTTATTTTTTTGCTTTTAAAGCATCTAAACTACATGGCAAGAAAGCCGGGAGGGGACTGGGAAGCATTCTGAATCCCCGTGTTTCCCTCTATATGGGGGCAATGGGCCCCAGGAACAGTGTACAGAGAGAGCCCGACAAAGGGCCTACTCTAGCTCTGGCAGCAGCTGGCCTAGCAGCAGGATCCAGGTCTCACAGCTCACAGAGCTTTGGCATGGGGTCCATGGCAACACAGTCCATGTGCTGAACTGGAACTTTGTTGCCATAACATGGAGTCCTCAGGTCCTGTCTTATCCTCACTTTGGTTCGAGACCCTGCAAGTGGCAGATCGAAGGCCAGCTCAAGGGGAGGTGGTGCTGGCAAAGTGGGAGGAAAGCTGAAGAAAGAGAAAGGAGAAGTGGAGGAAAGGCAAGAGGTGGTGCTGGGAAAGGTAGAAGTGGAAGCTGAAGAAAGAGAAAGGAGGGCAGAGCGAGGAGGCAGAACGGAGCCCTGGAGCAAGAGGTCAGAACTGAGAGACCCTTCCACCCAGAGCCTCAGGGTCAGGGCGGGCTCAGGCCAGATGGGGAAGCAGAACAGTGTTGGCCAGGCTGCCTACGCCTTGAAGCCACACCCTGCCAAGTCTCTCTAACCCAAAGGAAGGAAAAATACTAAAAGATAAATGAGGGAACGCTGTTCAATATTCTGTAATAATCTCCATGGGGAAAGAATTAAATAAAGAATATGCATAACTGAATCACTTTGCTGTATACCTGAAACTAACACATCATTGTTCTTCAAGTATGCTCTAATAAAAAATAAAATTTTTAAAAAAATAAATTTTAAAAAAGAGACAAATGAGTCTGCTCCTACTTTCGGAGAAGGCAATGGCACCCCACTCCAGTACTCTTGCCTGGAAAATCCCAGGAACGGAGGAGCCTGGTGGGCTGCCGTCTATGGGGTCGCGCAGAGTCGGACATGACTGAAGCGACTTAGCAGCAGCAGCAGCTCCTACTTTATCTCTTTGAGCTCTATCATCAACACCTGCTGTCTCACTCTCTAAGCTCTATCATCAGCACCTGCTGTCTGTCTCTCTCTTCTTAGGAATCTCTCTCCTGCCCTTCCCCCTGCACTCTCATCCCATTAGCATTCTCTCCCCACCCCATGCATCTCCTGCCTTTCTTCTTTCCCCATCTGGCAGTTCCCCCAGTACTTTCTGATCCACGGGGTTTCTGATCGCCAGTCGCCACTTCCTTATTGCCCCAGGATTGTGCACACCTGACCTCACAGCTGCTCCTGGAGACAGGACCCACTTCCTTCCCTTGGTCTCACCTTTCCTGTGGCTGCCATGCCCCGGACAGCAGGGCCTCCCCTGTAGAGAGTTCCATCTGGTGAGTACAGGTGGCTCTGACAGGACTCAATCCTCTGGGTCTCACTGTCATCTGGGGGTTCGGGCTTCCCACTTGGATGTGGTCAAGATTTGCAGCTCCACAACCCAGGGCTTCTGTCCCCCTCCTCAATTTCACAGTGTCAACACCATGACCTACGTGGAATGGGGGTCCTGCTTAGGGCCCCCACCACTGGCTGCATACTCTAGCCTAAGTGACATCAAAATAGCAAGCAGAACATTCTCAACTGTCATTCTTTTTAAAAAATACATATTTCAAAGATGAAAACCCTCTAAAACACTATTTCTGAAACTTCTATTCCCTGCACATAACTTCCCCCCACAGGTGGGGGCTATTGATCCTTCTAGTTTTTCTGCTTCATTATGTTGACAAAAGAGTTTCATTAAATGTTACTGCGGATGCATCTGGAGTGAAAAGAACCAGATCTAACTCTGTAGCCATCTGATTACTACAGAACATTCAACGGAAAGATTCATTGAAAGTAGATTTTCATACCATCAGAAGCAGATGAACCCCAAGTGGAAAAACTCAATATATCCAAAACTTTGACCACCACAGTCACTGAGCTAGTCCATGGGATTCTAGAGTGAAGTATGGTCCTCCAGAATCAGGAAATAGGGCAAATAGTTGAGACGCTAGCTTGGGTCCAAGGATCCAGCTGACTTGCTTGCACAGTCTCTAAAGGGTAGGAAGTGCCCCGGGGTGGGGGCAGCAGAGGCAGGGGTACAGGGAGTTGGGGGGTGAGGAGGATGGGAAACATTCCCGACAGCTGTACTTTGCAACTTGGGAATAAAGCCCCAATGTTTTGATCTTTTGATCTTTCCTTCTTGTCCTTTGACATTTGTTTTTCTTGTGGTTTGTTTGTTTTTTCCTTTCGGCTGCCTGTGGGATCTTAGTTCCCTGATAAGGGACCAACCAGGGCCCCCTGCATTGGAAGCACAGAGTCTTAATCACTGGAGCCAGGGAAGACTGTCATCCCTTCACTTTTTACCCTATGTTTCTAATTTCCTTCATCGTTGCCTATTTGACAAACCCAACTACTTCAGAATCTAGGAAATCTTGTAAATAATGTACTATCTTTCCTCCTCCATACCCAAGAGGCTTGGGCCCATTTGACCTCTGTGGTTTGCACAAAAATCACCATGGGTCCCAGGGGAATATCTACACTTGCAAGAGTTATATCATCATTGAATCTCATGCTGAAAGGAGCAGCTGGAATCATGTAGTCATTTTCTAGATGAGGTAAGTGCAGTCGAGGGAGGTTGGGCAGCATGTGAAATGTCATAGGCTGAGACCTAGGACTCGTAATCCCCAATACAGGTCTTTTAATGGCATCTTCCTTTAAGTAGTTTGAATCTGTGCCTGACTACAATAAGTCCCTACATACAAACAAGTTCCATTCCAAGAGCCCATTTCCTAAGTCCAATTTGTTTGTAAGTCCAACAAAGTTAGCCTAGTACCCAGCTATTAATAACACAGTTGGCTATATAGTACTGTACTGTAATAGGTTTATAATACTTTTCACACAAATAATACATAGTGAAGTTGCTCAGTCATGTCTGACTGTTGGTGATCCCATGGACTGTAGCCCACCAGGCTCCTCCATCCATGGGATGTTCCAGGCAAGAATACTGGAGTGGGTTACCTTTTCCTTCTCCAGGGTATCTTCCCAACCCAAGGATTGAACCTGGGTCTCCTGCACTGCAGGCAGGCTCTTTACTGTCTGAGCCATCAGGGAAGCCCATCTTATAGTACCTTGAAAAGTACAGTAGTACCAGCTATATCACTGCAGCTTTTATGCTTGCTTGCAGACATGCTGGGCTTGAAATAAAAATACTGTACAACTGTACTCTTTACAGTACTTTACAGTAAAGTGCACAAAAGTACAACCACTTGTAGAGGATGCATGCATGTGACAATATATGCCAGACATATGAACTAACTTACATGACTGCACATGCGAATGCACATTCACATCGGTGAAAGCTTGAAACTTGAAGGTTCATATGTAGAGGACCTACTGTATTGGAAAATACACATAAAGGGCCATTGTCCATGCAATGGGCTTTCAGAGAATATATATGTCTATGTCCATGGACATGAAACTTCCATTTAGGACATAAGCAGAAATACAGGAATTCCCTGTCAGGTTAGTGATTCATGAAAACCCAGCCAAGTCCCCATGGGTGCTATCACACAAAACCTTATCAAGGGAGAAGTCTCATCTATGGCCAAAAGTTCCTACTATCACCCTTCTAGGGGAAAAGCCATAGAACATCCTCTGGCCTGGCCACCCAAGGTCTATTGCCACCCCTATGAGTACAGCACCAAAAAGGCAATGGTGTCACTGAGGACAGTGTCTCTGGCTCTGACATCAGCTCTGCCTCCTTGTTCTGGAAAGATCTGAGGCCACCCCAGCTCCTCCTCACTGTTTCCTGTTCCTGTGAACTCTTTCCTCTTTCCAAATTCAAATCTCCTTGTAGGTGCACATCCTGTAATTGCCTGTGCCAGGTGCTGGTAGACAACTGACATTATCCACACTAAACTCATGGTACCTCATCTCTCAAACCTTCCCCTAGGGAAAAGGGAATCAGCCTAGGAGTTTCAAAGCCTCAAGTTATCCAAGAGTAAAAATCTCGATCTTCATCATTGACTCACCTTGAGTTAGAGCATCATCTGACCTGGGGACTTCTGGACTTACCTACCCCCATGATCTATTCTTAGAAGACAGTTAAGTCTCTATAGAACAGCTATAGCTATACAGAGTTACATATAGTATGGAACGATAAACATATATTCATACCAGAAACCAACTTACTTCTATTTATTCAGTCAGTGTTTCATTTGCTTATGAGGTTGACCCTTTCTTCACACCACATACAAAAATTAACTCAAAATGGATTAAATAGCTAAACTTAAGACCTAAAACTGTAAAGCATAGAGGAAACATTTCAACAAATTGGATATGGCAATGCTTTCTTGGATGGATATGACACCAAAAGCAGAGGCAACAAAAGCAAAAAAAGACAAATGGGACTACATCAAACTTAAAAATGTTTATGCATCAAAGGAAACAATTGACAGACTCAAATGACAACCTGTGTAATGTGAGAGAATATGTGAAAGTCATACATCTAACACAACTCAACAACACAAGCTAAGCTGATTAAAAATGGGCAAAGTACTTCATCAGACAATTCCCTAAAGAAGATGTACAAATGACCAACATCAAAAAGATGCTCAACATCAGTAATCATTAGAGAATTTTTTTCTCTAAAGCCATCGTGAAATACCACCTCATACCCATGAGAACTGGAGAAGGAAATGGTAACCCACTCTGGTATTCTTGCCTGGAGGATCCCATGAACAGAGGAGCCTGGCAGGCTACTGACCATGGGATCATGAGAGTCAGACACGACTTAGCGACTAAATCACCACCACCGATGAGAATGGCAGCTACCAAAAGAACAGAAAACAAGTGTTGGCAAGGATGCAGAGAAAAGGGAACACTTGTTTGCTATTGGTGGGAATGTAGAATGGTACAGCTGTTATGGAAAACAATACGACGGTTCCTCAAAAAATTAGAAATATGATCTAGTAATCCAGTAATCCCACTTCTGGGTAGATACAGAAAATAATTCAAGGCAGATCAAAGAGATATTTGCACACTCATGTTCACTGCTTTATTATTCATGATAGCCAAGAAATGGAAGCTTCCCAAATGTCCATTGATGAGTGAATGGATCAACAAAATATACAGCCATATAATGGAATAATGGAATATTATCCAGCCTTAAATTCTAGGACTTTTGTGGTGGTCCAGTGGTTAAGCCTCTACACTTTCAATGCAAGGGGTTCGGGTTTGATCTCGGGTCAGGGAACTAAGATCCCACATGTCACGCAGCATGGCCAAAAATAATTAAATATTTTAAAAAGGAAGGAAATTCTGACACACGCTATACCATGGATGGACCTTGACATCATAATGCTAAGTGATATAAGCCAGTCACAAATAGACAAATATTGTATGACTCTATTTATATATGGTGCTTAGAGTAATGACATTCACAGAGACAGAAAGGAGAAAGGTACCCAGGCCTTGGCAGCAGTGGGGGAGAGATAGTGTTAAACAGGCATAGCATTTCAGTTTTGCAAGAATAAAACGTTCTAGAGCTCTGTTGTACAACAATGTGAATATACTTACCACTTTATACTTAAGTTTATACTTAATGATTAAGATGGTAAATTTAATGTCAGGTGCTTATAAGCACAATTAATGATAAAATTAAAATTAAAAACAAAATAGAAGGATTTGGAGAGCTGTGAAAGGAATGGGGATAGGGGAATGAACAGAAATGTTGTTTTGTCTCTATTTATTTACACTTTTTTTCCCAGTGAAACCGTTTCGAGGCATTACTTGTGTGATTGAAATAGTTGTTAAAAGTTTTAGAAAAAAAATTAGAGAGGGCCCTGACTTGGAAGCATTAAGCGTCTCTGAAGAAGAGAGGTACACAAACTATGTGCCGGGTGGTGTGATGGGGGCTGCGGGAGAAGTCACAGGGCAGGGACAGAGGGAAGGCCCGTTCCTCCTGGGCAATGGAGGCATGGCCATTGGGCAACTGACTCCGAAGATCAATAGGTATTTGTCTGGGGGAGGCTAGTCTAGGCCCCGGACACTACATCATTCAAAACCTTTCATTTTATTTCCAGAGGTTCAGCTGCAATATACTCAAAACACACTTAACTCAAATAATAATAATACCATGAAACAGGCTGGGGTTGGGTGGTGTGCTGAGTGGGAAAAGAAGTCTTTTAAAGGTCCCTTTGAAAGCAGTTGATAAAATAACTAAACTAAACATCAAGGAATGCTAAAACCCTAAAGCTTATTCTATGCATACACAAAGTGATCCAAAGCAGAGATGGAGTGTGCCAGACACCACAAGCTGGTTCCAAGATTACTTTCATCCAGTCATCAGGTTCAGCCTAACAAAACGATTAAATGGAACTCTTTGGAGGATCCACTGAATCATTTTTTTAAATTTAAAATCCATGTTTATTTGACCAATTGGTTTTTATATGATTCAACTTGGAATGAGGCAAGCCCAATCTCCTTTTTCTTTTCTTATGTGGCATCTTTCCTTTGTTGTTTTTTGTCTTCGTGTTTTAATATCTTTTTGACAAACCCAATGGGCACACTCTGGTCCTGGTTCTGGATAGGATCCATTTTATTTATTTTTATTTTAAATTAGTTTATTTATCTATTTTTTAACTTTACAATATTGTATTTGTTTTACCATACATTGACATGAATCCACCATGGGTGTACATGTGTTCCCCTTCCAGAACCCCCCTCCCACCTCCCTCCCCATCCCATCCCTCCGGGTCATCCCAGTGCACCAGCCCCGAGCACCCTGTATCATGCATCAAACCTGGACTGGCGATTCATTTCACATATGATAATTTACATGCTTCAAAGCCATTCTCCCATATCATCCCACCCTCTCCCTCTCCCACAGAGTCCATAATAGCTATGTTCTCCACTGGCAACCAATGTTGTCAAAGTTGAACATATTCTGAGAGTGGCAAAAGTATCCAGAAATGTGCCCAGTAAATTACTGATACAAGTGTATTGCTACGTGGCCAAAGAAGACTTTAAACAGCAGTTTAAGGTTTTAGTTCCTCACAGGTCGATGCTTTGTCAATAGCATAATGATCAATTTGTTGTCAATTTTCACAGTTACAGAATGATTTTTAATCAGCATATTATTTTTTTTGTCAGTGTACACATCTGCGGTGCTTGTGGGGGGCTGAGACATTTGTTCTCTTTCATTCATCCAGGCATTCTAGTTTACACCATGCTTTTGCTCATTTATTCATAGCCAGGGCAAAAAAAGCTTTAACTCAACCCTTGCCTGAAATTCAGATGGATGGGGTTTCCATTAGAGGGTCCAGCACACAGTCAAGATACGTATCCAGACAGCTCTTGATTAACCCCCTCACAAGATGGGAAGGGTTCACACGGAGTGCTAAAAGCACTTTGCCCTCATGCAGAGATACAGTGAATTTTTCTTTTCATCATCTCATTTAACTTTTCTATTTGGTCTTCCTTAGGTGAAACAAGAAAACCAGTTTGCAGTCCCAGAATTCCCTAGATAACAAGACCTCACAGTCCCCCTGGGCTACAGCACTGCTGAACTGCTCCCAGGAACCGTGCAAACTCCTTGCTGCCTGTGACAGCTCCAGGGCTGGGCAGGGAATGCCAGCTCCCAGGCTCCTGTGCAAGGTGGTTTTTGAGAACAAATTTTACAGTAACTCTGAGGTCAGGAGTGGGCTTCCCTGGTGGCTCAGATGGTAAAGAATCTGCCTGCAGTGCAGGAGACCTGGGTTTGATCCCTGGGTTTGGAAGATCCCCTGGAGAAGGGAACAACTATCCACTCCAGTATTCTGGCCTGGAGAATTCCATGGACAGAGGAGCCTGGCAGGCTACAGTCCATGGGGTCACAGAGTCAGACACGACTGAGTGACTTTCACTTCACGGAGGGCAAGGGCAATCCTA
The DNA here is from genome assembly GCA_024291935.2 of Okapia johnstoni. Lineage (NCBI taxonomy): Eukaryota > Metazoa > Chordata > Mammalia > Artiodactyla > Giraffidae > Okapia > Okapia johnstoni. The sequence continues at coordinate 90,666,240 of CM044305.1, forward strand.
CTTTGGTCCGAAGATTTACCTCAGTAATTGCAGCCCTCTGGGAACCAACCCAAGCATAGCATCTTCCTGTAGGAGGCATTATATTAGATTGCCTACAAAGTTCTTCAGATTTTTCTGTAACGTCTTATGGAAAAATCCAAATGAACTTATGGCCCATATGGTGTCTCCATCAGAGTTTCCTCAAGTATCAGGAAAAAAGTCTTCAGTTCAGTTCAATTCAGTCACTCAGTCATGTCCAACTCTTTGTGACCCCATGGACTACAGCATGCCAGGCTTCCCTGTCCATCACCAACTCCCGGAGCTTGCTCAAACTCATGTCCATCGAGTCGGTGATGCCATCCAATCATCTCATCCTCTGTTGTCCCCTTCTCCTGCCTTCAATCTTTCCAAGCATCAGGGTCTTTTCCAATGAATGAGTTCTTCACATCAGGTGGCCAAAGTATTGGAGCTTCAGCTTCAGCATTAGTCCTTCCAATGAATAGTCAGGGTTTATTTCCTTTAGGATTGGCTGGTTTGATCTCCTTGCTGTCCAAGGGACCCTCAAGAGTTTTCTCGAGCACCACAGTTTGAAAGTATCAATTCTTCGGTGCTCAGCCTTTTTTATTGTCCAGCTCTCACATCTATACATGACTACTGGAAAAACCATAGCTTTGACTAGACGCACCTTTGTTGGCAAAGTAATGCCTCTGCTTTTTAATATGCTGTCTAGGTTGTTCATAGCATTTCTTCCAAGGAGCAGGTGTCTTTTAATTTCATGGCTGCAGTCACCATCTGCAGTGATTTTGGAGCCCAAGAAAATACAGTCTGTCACAGTTTCCATTGTTTCTCCATCTATTTGCCATGAAGTGATGGGACCGGATGCCATGAACTTAATTTTTTGAATGTTGAGTTTTAAGCCAGCTTTCTCACTCTCCTCTTTCACTTTCATCAAAAGGCTCTTCATTTCCTCTTCACTTTCTGCCATAAGGGTGGTGTCATCTGCATATCTGAGGTTATTGATATTTCAAGTACCAGGAAAAAAGTCTAAATAGCTACAGTTGATGGACAGCCATTTTTCTCTAAGGTGCTTGAGAAATAGATGATTTAAAGGAGCATGGGCATGGCAGGCTACACCACGCCCACTCTAAAGATGTCCACAGCTTAATCCTCAGAGCTTGTTATCTTACATGGCCAAAGAGACTTGGGAGATGTGATGTAGTTAAGGATTTCAAGTTGGAGAGATGATCCGAGGTTATCCAGGTGGACCCATTGTCATTATAAAGACCTTATAAGACCTTATATAGAGAGAGGCAGGAAGCTCAGAGTCAGAGAAGGAGATACGACAATGAAAGCAGAGGTTAGAGAGATTTGAAAATGCTGGGTTGCTGGCTTTGAAAGTGGAGGAAGGCGTCATCCACTAAGACATGTAGGCAGCCTCAAGAAGCTGGAAAAGGGAATGAAACCCATTTTCTGGTGAAGGCTCCCAAAGGAACACAGCCTTGCCAATTCCTTGATATTAGGAATTCTGTCCTCCAGAACTTGAAGATCATAAATCTGTGTGATTTCAAGCCACTGCATTTGTGGTAATGTGTTAACAGTAACATTAGGAAACTAATACAGTAGGTAGAATGCCCTCCACAAGTGGACTGGAATGTCCTCTAACAGGACCTGTTCTTTTCTTCCTAAGAACTAAGTTAACAGATCATGGCCATGCTTTTACTCCTCCAAACTGGAATCTCAGAGGTGGTGGGCAAGGCGCATGCTGTAGTTCATAGGAAGTATCATCTGATGTCTCTCGTTCCACTTGGAACTCAGGATCTTCTTCCAGCATTCTCACTGAAGGCACTTGCCTCCAGCCTCTCCTGCACGCTTCCTTAAAAAGCATAGCAAGTCAGGGACTTCTCCTTTCTTCTACTCACCCCTTCATAGCATGTTATATCCTTCTCTCATTTTTCTACTCAAAATTATTCAGTGGTTCCCCATCACCCAAGGAATAAAAGTTCAACTCTTTCAGCATTCCATTCAAGCATCTGGCCCTAAATTGTCTTTTGCCTTTCTGGACCCCTCCTTTTACTGTTTCAAGCTCCACCACACCCTAGGTTCCAATCACATGCAGCTTCCTGCTCTCCCTGGCCTTGCTCTGGTCACATGGCCCCATGTCCCTGCCTTATGCTTACGTTGTCTTCAGGGGAAAGTGTATCCCTTCTTCCCTTTCTTGCATTAAGGTGAGGACTCGCTCCCCCAGTAGATTACCAATTGTTGTTGTTTTAGTCACTAAATTGTGTCCAACTCTTTTGCGACCCTATGGACTGTAGCCCGCCAGGCTTCTCTGACCATGAGGATTCTCCAGGCAAGGATACTGGAGTGGGTTGCCATGCCCTCCTCCAGGAGATCTTCCTGGCCCAGGGATCAAAACTGCATCTACAGAATTGGCAGGTGGATTCTTTACCACTGAGCCACCAGGGAAGCCCAGATTACTGGTACCTCCCTTCAGCCCCTTAGCATTCCACCCCATTAGATTTTTACACATCTGTCTGCCACCCTGGAGCATAAACATGATGAAGACAGGAACAGTGGACAAATAAATTCATAATTAGTAAATAAGCAAATTTCTTAATGATCTCTTCTCTCTAACCTCTGCCCCTGCCACCATGTCCCCTACACACACACACACACACACACAGAACCATACATATAGTAGTCACTCAATAAATGCTGAAAGAAGGAGCATGTATTGGAGTCAAACATGACAGAGATGCAATTACTACTGTCCGTATTTCTCAAATGCTCTTTCTACTCTGATAAGGAGAAAAGGTGATGGGATGAAGGATTAGGGGTTGGAGAGGTCTGGATTCAGATACAGACTCTGACACATACTAGCTTGTGTGACTCTAGACAAGGTACTGAATATCAGTGTGCTGCAGTTTCCTCATTTATAAACTGGGAAGAATGACAACACCTTCTTCCATAGAGTTATGGTTAATGCAATGAGGAAATATGTTCAAAGCCCTTACCACAGTAACTAGCATGAAGGAGGCAGTGTCTGTGTCAGATGTTACTGGCAAGATGATGATAGTGATGATTGTATTATTGTTTTAAAATTTTTATTGGCATATAGTTGATTTAGTGTTGTGTTAGTTTCTGCTGTACAGCAAAGTGAATCAGTTACACATATACATATATTTATTCCTTTTTAGATTTTCTTCCCATGTAGGTCATCAGAGTAGAGTTCCCTATGTTATACAGTAGGTTCTTATTGGTTATCTATTTTATATAGCAATTTGTACACATCAGTCCCAATCTCCCAATTTATCCCTCCCCTCCTTTATGCCCAGGTAGCCATACATTTGTTTCCACATCTGCACTTCTACTTCTCATTTGTATCCCCCCTTTTTTTTAGATTCCACATATAAGCGATATGGCTTCCCCAGTGGCTCAGTGGGTAAAGAATCTGCCTGCAGTGCAGGAGACCCAGGTTCAATCCCTGGGTCGGGAAGATCCCCTAGAGGAGGCATGGCAACCCACTCCAGTATTCTTGCCTGGAGAATTCCACGGACAGAGGAGCCTGGCAGGCTACAGTCCATAGGGTCCCAAAGAGTTGGACACGACTGAAGTGACTGAGCACACATGTAAGCTATAACATGTGATATAATTGATGATTTTTTTTTAAAGAATGAGTCATTTAAAAAATATTTATGTATTTGGCTGCACCAGGTCTTAATTGCAGCACATGGGATCTAGTTCCCTGACCAAGAATCAAACTCAGGTCCCCTGCATTGGGAGTGTGGAATCGCAGCCTCTGGACCACCAGGGAGGTCCCTGATGATTGTATTATTAACCCAGTAAAAATAACGTTAAAATGATGATTGTATTATTAACATTATTTTTAATGGATAAGCCTTGTCAGCATGGGCTAGTCCCTTCACCTTCTGGTGAGCTGCCTCAGTTTCCTCATCTCACCATAGTAACAGTTCATACCCATTTGCTTACCTTGACGGTTATATTTTAATTATGTGGAAAAAAAAAAGACTTTTTAAAAAAGGTGTGTCAAATGGAAAGTATTAGGTAAATGTTAGGCAGCCCCAGCCTAGTTCTGATGTTACTTTACCACATGCCTCACCAGCACACACCCCTCCACCACGACCAAAATGGAATCCCGTCAAGTTAATGAAATTAATTCTAATGATAATTTTTTAATTACAAAAATCATTTTCTAAAATCATAGTCATTTCTAAATCTTTTCCTTACACTGTAGATCACAGTGGAATTATCTTTATGGAAATACCCATTTTAGTGAACAGAACGAACTTGGATCAGACCCTTAGTCCTGAAACAATGCATCCTACCTCTGTTGAAGCCCAAAGAGCTTTTCTGTGCAAAGGCCAGTGTGTCTGAACAAATGGCATTCCGCGCATTTTCGCGGCCGCGGCTCCAGCCTCAGCGGGATTCCAGTGCATTCTTGGCAGTCGGGCTCCTCTGCTCCGGCAGGGGGTCAGTCCGGGGCCAGTGGGGTCAAGGAACCTCCACAGGCTGCTTGGGCTCCTGTGTGCACAACTGACAGCTTCAGGCTGCGCTGGGGATGGAGTGGGCCTGTCCCATGGCAAGTGCAGGTCTATAAGGAGGGGCTGCCTGGGGGGAGGGGCTGGGACTCCCCTTCCTTAGGAAGCCCTTGCAGCAGCCAAGCTGTGGGAAACTCACTGAGACAAGGTTACGGCCACTGTGGTCCCGGTCCCAGCTGGCCCTCCTCCGAAGTGTCTCAGGCCCATCAAAAGGCCGGGTGCAGGAAGGAAATCCTACAAGCAGTGCTTACGCTTGGGGAGAGGGTTTGTGGGTGAGTTCCTTTTCTTCTTTAGAGTCACTGGATTTTTTCATTGATTGTAACAATGACTGTACAGGCTCCTGGAATAGCATTGAAACACCCCACCCTGAAAGGCTGCAGCCCTGGTGCGTTGTTACCCACAAAGTGATGATAAGGCGTGATTTCCAGAAGGCCTCTTTGAAAATGTGGGAAGGTGTGTGGAGTGAGTCAGGGTGGGGATGGAGAGGGTTTTGTAAGTGAAGTCACTAGCACTTATGAACTTCCGACCTGGGGTTGGAGTGTCTGCTTTTTCTGTCTGGAAGGCTGGACCTGGGGGCAACAGGCCATAGGAGAGAGCATTTTGGTTTATGTGGGGCTAAGAAGGGAATGTGGAAAGCAAAAGGCAAAGCATGTGAGCAAATACTTTGTGGGTGTATATGTGTGTGTGTGTGTGTGTGTGTCTGCTCTCCAAGCAAGAGAATGGTCACACCGTAAAGGAAGAAAAGGGTAAGGATCTGACATAAGAATACAAAGTTTTCTGGGAAAGTTTAGGAAGCAGACTGGAAACTGTACCTTCCAGTCCTGGCCCTATTTCCTCGTTTACAAAATGAGAAGTGAGGCCCGTGCAGTGCATTCTTGGTAGTCGGGCTCCTCTGCTCTGGCAGGGGGTCAGCCCGGGGCCAGTGGGGTCAAAGTTGCCATTGGTGACGTGTGGCTGTTGACCCTGGGAAGGGTGCTGCTCTGGATTGAGATGTGTGGTAAGTGGAAAATACACACCAGATTCAGAGACGTAATGTGAAAAAAAAGAAAAAGAACTCTCTTATTACTAATTTTTAAAATATTGATTACAGGTTGAGATAGCAATATTTGGGGTATATCACCTTAAGGCAAATCTATTCCCAGAATCAGGTTCACCTGTCCCTTTTCTCTGTTGAACGTGGCTACTAGAAAGTTGAAATTACCCATATGGCACACACTGTATCGCACAGCAATTCAGCACTTGGGCAGCACTGGGATGCACAGTCATAATTCTTAGAGCCCCTTAAAATTCCCCACAGAAATATCACCCAATACAAGTCCCACCGAAGGGAGGGGATTAGGGGAGGCTGGCTCAGAGCATAATCTGAAGCAGTCTGCCATAAGCAGGGAGTTTCTTTGAAGTCTCACATTTTCACTTTATAAATGCCTATGTGTTTGTTTTGATATAGAAATAACAAGTCTGAAAAAGGAAAAACAAAGTTCTCTCCCTTCCTTCACTTTCTAATTAATATCTTTAAGCAAGAGACAGGGTGCTCAGGGCTGGTGCACTGGGATGACCCTGAGGGATGGGATGGGGAGGGAGGTATGGAGGAAGGGTCAGGATGGGGAACACATGTACACCCATGGCTGATTCATGTGAATGTATGGCAAAAACCACCACAATATTGTAAAGTAATTAGCCTCCAATTAAAATAAATAAATAAAAAATAAAATAAAATAAATTAAAAATTAAAAAAAAGAAGACATACGTTTTCTTCGCTGGTTTCAAGTCCTACCCTGTGGCCAGCACACTGTCTTGGAGCCCTACGGGTCTGCAGGCCTCAGTTTGGGAAGCATGGGTGGTGATGTCTAAAAGGACCCAGCCGTCTTTTAGTGTCTATAGGAGGCTCCAGAGTTCCTAATTGCCACATGTCCCCTTTTGTTCTGGGGTTCTCACCTTTGCTCCCCACCCCTTCGAGTTCCTGAGTCCTTGGGAGTGGATTGAGCCAAGTAGAAAGGACAGAAACAGCCTTTCTTTCTCTTTTGTAGCCAGAGAACTATGCACACAGGTGCCCTGTAAATACTTGGCATATTGAATAGTTGAGTAACCAGAACTGGGGGCCCAGCCTGCCTCCCACAGCCCCGCTGGCTCCCGCTGCTGCTGGCAGTATGAAAAGGTCTTTCAAAATGGTCCTGTTTGAAAATTCACTAGGGAAGAAAGCCGCCTCCGATCCTTTGGGGGAAGCAGATAGGGCCTAGAAACCAAATGATAAATAAGCCAATGAGGTAAGAAATCAAATTGGAACCAGTACAATTCAGAAAATCATGGGATGCGCCATCACCAAACTAGACCATAGCCCTTATCGAAGTTACACCTCCATCAGTGGAGTAAGTCAGGATGGCTCTCTCGTGGGCAAATTTCATTTTCTCTCTCCTCACCCTGAATGAGCTCGCCAATGAGCTTGGCCGCCTCTTGTTGACACCTTTTTTCACTTTAATATTCCCGTTTAGGCTAACAATTCGAACTGCTCTTAACTTTCAAAGATGCCAACAGTGTCCAGCTCTGGGCCACTCACCAGGCTGCAGCCTCCCCCAGCCTTGGTACAGGGGGCTCCTACATCCTGAAACAGAACCCCTGGAAGTTACAAATATTTTTACCTGGCTGATTTGATAACTGGTCTTGAAATGGAGCATACATACACTAATTCCAATCAAGCCTGGAAGAATCTTCAGAGCCCTGTTTCCACCAGCAGGTGGGAACTAAAATTAGTCCCACTGTCCTGTGGCTTGGGCTAGCCACTGAGCACAGACAAGCTTGTCAAGCTGCAGTCTTCTGCTTCAACTTGCCATCATTCACCCATCAATGACTGTTTCTTTCTTTTACAAAATATTATATTTGTTTATTTATTTTTGGTCCCACCACGAGGCTTGTGGAATCTTAGTTCCCCAACCAGGGATCGAACCTGGGCCCTCAGCAGCAAAAGGGCCGAGTCCTAACCACTGCACTGCCAGGGAACTCCCTTGTATGTGTCTATTAATCTCTCAGTCAGTCACAACCCATGGACTGCCTGGTTTACAAAGGAAAAGAAAGATGCAAATGCTTGGATTCATTGATTTATTAGTGGATACAAAATCTTGACACCTCAATTCTGTCCGTCTCTTCTCACTTATTAGCTGGAATGCTTTCAGTAAAACAAATCTTTCCCTCATAATATTTTGTTCCCCTGGGAGTATGGTTTACATAGAAAAGAAAGATAAATGCTCGATTCTTTCTTACTATTTACCATTTTCCAGATGATTTAGTTACCTAATATCTTCAAAGGGGACCAGTGAGTTTATTAATGTTTTGTTATTTAAACTACATTATAATACTATGTATAGTTATGGACTTAAATAATTATTGGTCTCCTAGTCTGTGTCAGGCATTGTTCCAGGACAAGTGCCTGAACAAGACAAACCTGGGCCCCTCCCTCATGGAGCTGACCATCATGGCTTACTCTATAACCCGCTTTCCCATTCTGCTGTTAAACAGGGGATATTTCACTGGAGGCTAACATATGACCAGCCATATGCAGAGCTCCAGAAATAAGCTGAGGATTGCATCATCATGGAGTCTTCCTCAGGCCCTTCCCAGAACACTCTCCTGATTTTGGAGGCTCAACTTGTCATATCCCCTCTCCTTGCTAATCTTTTCTGGCTGTTCCTTTTTTTTTTTTTTTAAGAAAGGGCTAGTTTATTTTTATTTTGGCCACACCGTGAGGCATGCAGGATCTTAGTTCTCTGACCAGGGATCGAACATATGCCCCCTGCAGTGGAAGCATGGAGTCCTAACCACTGGACCACCAGGGTGTTCATTTGAAGCGGATTTTATGGAGGAAATTATTACATAAAAGCAATCTACACTGTGTAATTTCCTTCCCCTTGTGGATTTCCCAGAAATAGTCTCTGTCACCAATCTCTGTCCCACTCAAATGGGTAGAGGGTTGGGCTTTTTCTAGAATGCTGTGGCCTGGGCATCTGTGACCAGTCTCCATCATGTCACCTGCACCCCTCTTAGAGAGGATGGAGGCCCCGCTGTGCATCTGTGGGCAAGCATTTCTGCTAAAGGGCAAAACTCAATTTGCAGGTACAAGACCCTCAGCGACTCAAAGCCATTGAGAGGAGTTGTTCGTCTCTCTAGTATGCCTGGCTCCGGTCCCAACTGTAGCTGAAAAGAAATAGGTTGAGGAGGTTGCTGACTGCGGTGAACAGATGATCTTCTAATTATTTATTTTGGGTCTCATACACGGTTAGAACGTCACTGCAAGGTCAAAGCAACAGCCCACACAAAAGTTGGCTAAACATGTAAGCAATGGAAAATGTTGATGGTGGTGACTAAATATAGACACATATATGGGTGGATTCCGGAAACGGCAAAGTGGTGAACCTGACACTGAGCCCCAGCAATATTCTGGACCACATTCTCAAACAGGTGGCTTCTGCATATTTAGAAAAGAATGTGGAGCCCACACACCACTGGGCTTGAAAAGGTTAAAGAGGAAACCTCTGGGCAGCTCTAGTCAAAGAACAGTATTTGATGATGGGAAGCAGGAAGGATCATAGTGTTCGTGTTTCTATAACAACACCTGGAGGGGGTGTTAAACACAGGACATCACCAAGATCATGGAAAGTACTGAGAATGACTGAACCTACAGCATGGATTATATTTTACAAGAGCTTTCTTAAACGAAAATAAAACCAACAGCCTAGAATAGCTTAAAGTGGGTTTCTGATGCTGACTTTTTTAATAATTCCTTCATCACTCACAGAACAGCAAAGCCCCTGCTCCAGATTTTCTGGTTCAGTGAGTACTCTTCTTTAGCTGCATGTTCAAAGTTCTGCTGATCTTCTGTGTGTTCTAAACTGTACTGTCTTCCATGATACTCTCATCAATAAAACGGTGAAATGTGGGTGGACGGTAACATTTAAGGAGGCTTGCATCTGGTGCCTTACTCTTCCAGGGAATTGGTTGATGGCAGCATGGGTTGGGGGGAAGAGTGGGACCCTCCAGCTCTGTGTGGATGAATATTTCCTTGTCAAGAGAAGTTTAAGTAGAATCCCTTGGTCAAATTGAGGTATGAGCCCAAGCTGAGAGGGCTAGATGTCCAATTGTATACACGTAAATACACACAAATTCTCACCCAAATCCTTCAAGAGCTGGAAGAGTTGACCTGCTCACATTCCTGCTTTGAAGGGGAGTCCCTGCTGGCTGAAGATCCCTGGCTCTTATCTGCTTGATCTCTGCCCCAAAGAAAGAGAGGAGTACACACTTCTATAGGCCCTCTGTTCTCCCTCCAGATAAGCCCTGGGAGAAAACAATAGTGGATCAGTATTCATTTCATTCAAAGATCCTGGGAAAATGAAATTCTTCTTAGAGATCATCTCACGTTAAAGCCCTACATACCATACTCACCTGAGGTCTGTAAGAAGTCGGTGTAACAAAATACAATTTGAGCCCAAATCTCAACATTCTTACTATAATTGTTTGCTCAATAACAAGGCGTTGCTCTCAGGGAATTCTTTAGGTCAATCCTGTTGTTGACAAATCCATTACTGAGAAAATAGGCAAGGAAGAAATGGCAGCCCACTCCTGTGTTGTTGCCTGGAGAATCCTATGGACAGAGGAGCCTCGCGGGCTATAGTCGCGGGCTATAGTCCATGGGGTCGCAAAGAGTCGGACATGACTAAGTGACTAAACAGCAGGCAAGGAAGACAAAGGGAATGTGAATGCAAAATGCTGGCTCCTCTAAAGCTGTCTCACCTTCAGCTGCCTTCTAGCCTCCAAATGACTTAGGTTTATACAATTTAGATATTATATGGGACTTCCTTGGCAGTCCAGTCATTAGGACTCTGAGCTTCCACTGCAGGGGGCATGAGTTCCATCCCGGTTGGGGAACTGAGATCCCCAAATGCTATGTGGCCAAGAAAAAAAAATATTATATCCCCTCTTTGTTTCAGAAGCTACTTCAATGACTTTGATAAATCTCCTAAAAGCTACATGGTGCTTTTCAAAGAAGATTCAAACAATTCCTTCACTTGACTTTTGCAAACTAGCCCTCAAACAATGCCCAAGGAACATTGCCCGATGCTTGGTTGCGGCTTGTTTCTAAGAAAGCAGCAAATGTTATGAATAGGTTGGTTCGGACTCACCTACTTATCTTTTAGTAACTTGGGTCACTAGGAAAGTCCTTGGGTTGTGTTGATGACACAGGAACACACACTTTCTTCTCCCTTCTCTCTCCCCTCTGGAACTCCTTATTGAACAGATGGTTATATTTTCACTCCTGTATCTTATCAGCACCTTATTTGCTATGGAATGAAGAAGGCATTTGTTCAAACATTTCTGTATATACTGATCAGTTACGAGGAAAGTTGTGCCTTAAAATACTCTGCCTGGAAAATACTCTCTAAGTCTAAGAAGACAAAATTGGCCTCAATTTCAATTCTAGCTTACAGTTGGGAAAGGAAACACCACTTTAACCTGTTCTGAAGTCAGAAAACCTAATTCAGTTAGGTTTAGTTCAGTTACTTAGTTGTGTCCGACTCTCTGCAACCCTATGAACCGCAGCAAGCCAGGCCTCCCTATCCATCGCCAACTCCCAGAGTTCACCCAAACTCATGTCCATTGAGTCGGTGATGCCATCCAACCATCTCATCCTCTGTTGTCGCCTTCTCCTCCTGCCCTCAATCTTTCCCAGCATCAGGGGCTTTTCCAGTGAGTCAGTTCTTCCACATCAGGTGGCCAAAGTATTGGAGTTTCAGCTTCAACATCAGTCCTTCCAATGAACACCCAGGGCTGATCTCCTTTAGGATGGACTGGTTGGATCTCCTTGCAGTCCAGGGGACTCTTAAGAGTCTTCTCCAACACCACAGTTCAAAAGCATCAATTCGTCGGTGCTCAGCTTTCTTTATAGTCCAACTCTCACATCCATACATGACTACTGGAAAAACCATAGCCTTGACTAGATGGACCTTTGTTGGCAAAGCTTTTTAATATGCTGTCTAGGATGGTCATAACTTTCCTTCCAAGGAGTAAGCGTCTTTTAATTTCATGGCTGCAATCACCATCTGCAGTGATTTTGGAGCCCAGAAAAATAAAGTCTGACACTGTTTTCACTGTTTCCCCATCTATTTGCCATGAAGTGATGGGACTGTATGCCATGATCTTAGTTTTCTGAATGTTGAGCTTCAAGCCAACTTTTTCACTCTCCTCTTTCACTTTCATCAAGAGGCTCTTTAGTTCTTCTTCACTTTCTGCCATAAGGGTGGTGTCATCTGCATATCTGAGGTTATTGATATTTCTCCCAGCAATCTTGATTCCAGCTTGTGCTTCTTCCAGCCAAGCATTTCTCATGATGTACTCTGCATATAAGTTAAATAAGCAGGGTGACAATATACAGCCTTGACGTACTCCTTTTCCTATTTGGAACCAGTCTGTTGTTCCATGTCCAGTTAGACTTGGTAAATTCAAAACTTCATTTCTCTTTTCAGAGTCTCAGGAAAAAAAATTTGAAGCACATGCACTGTGCCTGTACCTGATCTTTTTCTACCCTCTCCCTTTCCTCTTTATTTCTCAACATTTTTACCTACAAATATGGCTCATTTCTTCTGATTTAAAAATGAATGGCTAATTATATGGGGATTTCAGTATAGCATAAAGAGACCAGAAAAGGTTTTGAAGAGTCTCTAAGTTCATTACTTAGGTTAACTTTGGTGACTTCATGCTAACAAAAGCATATTCACATGTATATTTTTACCACATATATATGCAAAGAGAAATCTCTTCAAAAGGTATACGAAGCACTTAACACTCTGTTTTCCCTCCCTCTGGTCACATCCATTGCAGACTACCTTCAGATCCATGGTCCTCCCTTAACAAGTAGGTGTCCTCCAAGAATGAGCTTCACAGGAGAGTCCATTGGAAGATTCACGACTGGGATCAAAATTCCCTGCTCCTGTTCCATCCAGTCACTGATTACAAGCAGGACTTTTTAGTTGTTTACCAGGTATCAGAGAAAATGGCCAAAGAATGGTCCCCTAAGAGCACTGTGGACAGCACCTTTATAGGATTCAAGTGAGAAAATCAAGTACAGTCTTCAAGAAATCAAAACAAGAGCACTGAGATCCAGCCAGAATGAAATGGAATTTGAAGCAATTACCCCACTTACTCAGCAACAAAATTAAAAAGACCCATTCAGTTTCATGAGGGTTTAAGACCCCCCAAATGGTCATAAACTAAATGGCTTCCAATCTCAGATCACCTTTGGCTCCAGAGCCATGCAGTCTGACTTGAGGCTCAGGCCCACACACTGCAGGGAGGTGGAAAGGCTCCAGGGCATTTCAGTGAGAGCCAGAAAGCCACACCAAGTTTGTTCATGTTTTCACATGAAACAAAGTGCTAGGGTGGAACTTCCCAGTTGGGAACTGAATTCAGAGCATCGTCTAGCTTGCTGACGAAAACCCAGCATATACCCACCTGCAAATTCATCGGGATTCGTATATGTCGGTGATTCTGTATTCACTGCATTCCAGTAAATATTTGAGATCATTGTGTAAAATCTTGCAGGTAATTTCCCCAGTAATTCCATAGATGGCCAAATGTGGCCCAACACATTGGAAAATCTCACATTAAATTTATTTTCTTCATTGTATTCGTAGTCTTTTAATATAAGTTATAATCAAAAGTGATGCTAACAAGGGCCACTTCAAGCCCTTGGCAACCCTCCCCAGCTGTGGGTAAGGTAATCCCAGCTAAGGTAATCCATTAAGTTGTCTTCAAAACACTGATGTTTAGAGCAGGTAGTACTTTAGAAACTGCATTCAAACACCCAAGAGTTACCTAAACATAATGGTCCTTTTGATCCAAAGGAACTTTCTGGAGTGGGCTGGTGGTGGTGGTGGGAGTCCCACTATGCTCTCCTTCCAACTGTCTGAGCTCTACCTTCACATTCATGGAACCAGCACATCAATTGCGCCAACCCAGAAAAACTCCAATTAAGCCCTACTTTGACCACTTGTAACTAATATACAATGATGAGTGTTGTTTCTCTTTAAAAAATGATAAAATATTAAAGATGAGATGAGATGCTGGGTGTTACAGATGATTGGGCATATGGATGGAAACAGGTTTCTGTTTCTACATAGCAACACTTGGACAGATCACTTTCTGACTGATTTTGGACTGCGCTTGAAAATACACTCACTATAGGGTGAAGATGAGAATATGGTTTGCAGAGAGGAGAAAGGAAATTCATTATTTAAATAATAACCAGGAACCCTCACTTAAAACACACACACACATACTCTTGTGTGAATGACCTCTCTTTCCATGGAAGAAGAGTTTATGGATTGAATTAATAAATGCATCTAGGGACACACTAATGAATCAATCCAACTTATAAAACACTCCCAGTGCACTATAGTAAGCTTTGAGGGAACAGTCTGAAGAGCCCTATACCACTGTGCTTGATTGGCAGTTGTGTTACCTTCTACTGTTGTCATTTTCTGTGCATATTATGCCTTGCATTAGCATGTAAGCCCCATCTTTGTCTCTCCTACATACTTACACTGTACCTGGTATACAGCCAAGGCTTCAAGTAAGTTTTTTTTTTGGCCATGCCTTGTGGCATATGGGATCTTAGTTCTCTGATCAGAGATGGAACCTGTGCCCCTTGCATTGGAAGCTCAGAATCTTAACCAATGGACCACCAAGGAAGTCCCCTCCAAGTAAGTTTTGCAGCTGCTTATTCACTTGCCCCCAGGAAGCATAGGCACACATGATGACCAACAGGACAGGAATTGGGCTTCCTGCTGCTCTTCACTGTGGGGCAAGGTCTGTAACTTGACGAAAACCCCATATCATTGGTAACCTTCAAGGAGCCCCCTTCAGAACAGAGGCTCAAGCAGGCTTCATCCTTAGTGAAGCTCCAAGCCCAAAGGCTCAAGCAGGCCTCATCCTTAGTGAAGGTCCAAGCCCAAAACAGGCAGACTTTGGAGCCAGAAAAGCACTGTGGGCCTCAGACAATCCATTTTCAAGAGTAGGCAAAAGCCCAAACCCCACCTGTTTCCAATATGAGTGTCTCTATTATGAAAAACACATTTTTACTTAGGCCTCAAATTACGTCGACTGTTGAAACAGCCTCCAATTCCTCATCAGCCCAGCCTTCTCCAGAGCAGGGATCCGCCTATATAATCAACCTGCCTGGGCCATGGTGGTCTGGCTGGTATCCACTCATGGTGCCTTCCACCCTGAGTCCTCACTCAGCTTATCTGCAATCTGTGGAGGCACCCGAGAAGTCTGGCCCATGTCACCAGACAGGCTCCTCCTGCCTGTTATTTGCACAGTGAAGTGGACGGGCCAGGCCTTCCCTCGGAGGAAGCAGCTGAAAGTATAGACTAAATGGAAACCATCTTTCTCTTGGCCAGGCATTACAAGGTTCTGGAGACCATCTTAGTGGCACATTCTCTTGAGGACGGGAAACAGCACAGTGGCTGGTGTTTTTCGGAGCTAATGAGTGACTTGGGGAACTTGGAAGCGGCCTCCAGGGCCCTGCCCTTCCTTGCCGCCCTCGCCTCAAGTCCCCCAATGACAACATCATTGCTTCCACTGAAGACATTGTTCCCTGTCAGTGTCAGAGCGCCTAGGGTAGGAAGAGACTGACACTTGGGAGGCAGAGGGGGCCTGGGGCAAACCTGGCTTAGCTCACTAATTTTTTTGAGTTTCAGAATTTGTCCCTGAGAGATCACACAGATTGAGGCTCTGACGGGTCTGAGCACTGATCACACCAGTGGTAACTGCCAGAGAAACAGGTCACGGGTGACAAGATGACAACGGCCAACATTAAAGTGAGCTAGATAAGACCACCCAGTTGATAGCACCTCCTGACGCAGCCTCACACCAGCCACCATGTGTCCATATGGTCATGAAATCTGTGACTTTTAACAAGAGAGCAGGACTTACATTTCCAAGCATGCCGGCTCCTCTCGAGTACAGACTTGAAGCAACTGTTCATGTGACCTGCCTTTAGAACCTGTTTCTGAGAGCCATATGAGAAAATCTCTCTCCTTTTATAATCACATCTCATTTCTGAGCAAAATTACTTACCTTGACACTGAGGTCACCCTACGAGAACCTGGCTTCCTTGGCACCCATATAATATGCAGAAGGATCTGGTTAGTGACTGAGTCCTTTGGTCAGGGCATCAGATTTGGCCTTTACCAACTTCTGGCTATTAAAAAAATTTATATCCATCATCAGAGTTAGGCAATGGGCACCCAAGTGTGCCACAGCCTAGGAAGACACTCCCCAGCGAGCCACAGGAGCAGTGAGTGGCTAGCCTCCTGAGGGAGCAGCCTGAACAGACACCAGTGGAAAAATGAGGACATGTCTGTTAAAGGAGAATGGCCATCTGTGACTACCGGGAATTGGGAGCAATTTTCTGAAGGTTGGTTCCACAGCCTATGGCAGGTTCTTGGACACCGTTAGAGAAGTATGACTCTGCCTTAACCATATTTCTACAAAGCTGAAACCAAACCCAAATCCCATATCTGAACATGGAGCCAGTCCCAAAGAAGGGAGGTGGAAGGAAGTAGGTTTGCTGCAAGGAGAGTGGCTTCAGAATTGGTGGTGGAGGGAATGAACACGAATCTGGAGAGTGGTGGAAAGAGTGGGTAACATTAGAGATTGACATAGCCTGTGGAACCAACCTTCAAAAGATTGCTCCCAATTCCCAGTAGTCACAGGTGGACGTTCTCCTTTAACAGACATGTTCTCATTTTTCCAATAGTGTCTGTTCAGGCTGTTCCCTCAAGAGGTTAGCCACTTACTGTTCCTGTGACTCACTGGGGAATCAACCCTGAAATATTAACTTTTTATTTCATAACAAAAATTCTAATTTGAAAAGATACATGCACCCCAATGTTCATAGTCAAGACATGGAAACAACCTAAGTGTTCATAAATAGATGAATGGATAAAGAATATGAGGTACATATATAGGATGGAATACTACTCAGCCATGAAAAAGAACGAAATTTTGCAAAAACATGGATAGATTGGAAAGGTATTATGTTAAGTGAAATAAGTCAGAGAAAGACAAATATGGTATGATTATCACTTAAATGTAGATCTGAAAAAATACTACAAGATAGTGAATATAATAATAATAATAAAAAAAAGAAGCAGACCCAAGGATATAGAAAACAAATTAATGGTGACCAGTGGGGTGAGGGGAGGGGTAGGGGTAATGAAGGAGTAGGGAAGGAAGTATAAAATAAGCTATATGGATATATTGTGCAACACAGAGAATATAGCCAATATTTTATAACAACTATAAATGAAGTATAATCTTTAAAAATTATAAATCACTCTATTGCACACCTGTAATTTATATAACATTATTGTACATTGACTATACTTCAGTTTTTCAAAAAAGTAATATCATGTCTCTGACAATGCAGGCATACTTATGGACAATCTTCCCAGCTGGACATAGAGAAAATCATTCCATAACATCATATTGAGATTTAAAAACAATTGACTAAAATTTATGACTCTGGTGAGCCTGGGAAACTTCCTTTGGTTAGATCAGGGAGTGGTGATCCATGTAGTCAGAGAAGAACAGTTATTAGGGGACAAAACAAATCTTAATCTCTACCCTAGAATCCCCTTGAGACATTGTCCCCAACTCCCACCCGCTGCAGCACAGACATCAATGCTACCAAGTCCTTGAGCGGTCATGGCCGAGGCAGGAGCCATTGCTATTTTCTGTTCATCTGGATTCATGTGAACACACCAAATACACTATGTTACTCTCACAGCAAGAGATGGCACCAGGGGAAATGACCTCCTCTTGTCACAGGGACAACCAGGAGTTCAGCTAGGCTTCTCCAATCTAACTGGGGCAGGAGCTATGTGGGACTCACATACAATGACTACTTTCAAAGCTAATACCACAAGGCATTTCCTTAAAACATCTCCCCCCAAAATGTTAGTCATTAGGTTATGCTATGGTCTAATCTCTTGTTAAAATTTAAACCAGTCAAGCCAAAGTGGGTTTGAATTATGAAAATATCTACAGATCTTCATGCAGACAAGCCAAAATTTTCCCAGAGTTACTCAATTGTTTATTTTTTAAACTATCTCTTGGCAACACTTATGAATCTGCAAGGAAATTTTAGTTAGAAACATCTGAACACTTCCATTTCCAGTAAACACTGACAACAACTTCAAAGCCTTTGCCACCTAATCACTGAGCAAACAGTACATATGTGGACACTCTGGAGTCGGCAGAAAACCCTTTCTAATACTTAGAGCTGCCTAGAGATAACACCATTTGTGAAGCAGTGAGATCCCTGTCACTGGAACTGTTCAAGTAGTGGTTGGGCAACTGCTTGGCACGAGTGTTGTAGAGGACAACCAATCACTAAGGATTCAAGATTGACCTGGAAGTCCTTGAAGAGACCCTGGGAATTGAGTTGAGCTGGTATGTCTAGAAGGTGAATTTATGTCTGTGTAGCTCTGCGTTCTGGAATCTCTGAAGCTCCATGAAGTTTTCTATCCCTGTCAAAGTTGCTTATGCCTAATGCACTTTTGAATCTGAAGCTCCGATACTTTGGCCACCTGATGTGAAGAGCCAACTCATTGGAAAAGACCCTGATGCTGGGAAAGATTGAAGGCAGGAGGAGAAGGGGACGACAGAGGTTGAGATGGTTGTATGGCATCACCAACTCAATGGACATGAATCTGATAGTGGAGATAGTGGAGGACAGGGGGGCCCGGCTTGCTGCTGTCCACCGGATCGCAAAGAGTCGGACACGACTTAGCAACCAAGCAACAACAACCGTGCACTTTGCCATCCCGGATGCAGCAAGAGTGCCCTATGTGCCTACTGGTGTAACCAACCCAGTTACCTGCCTACCCAATAGCCATTCCTTTCTTCTTCCTTTGCCGATCAGCCCCTAATTTGTTCAGGGTAGTTTAGTGTTCATCCTCTTCCTTGTAGCCATGTCTTTCAGATAAGACTGGACTCTGCCCTGGGCACAAATCTTGATTAGCTTAGCTTTCTTACTCAACAGCTCAAAGTTAAAAGATGGAAAGGCTCTGGATCCTTGATAATAATGTTGAGAAATAAGCATTCCTGGAGCTTCCCTACATCATGGCTTCTTGTTACATGAGATGATAAATTCCTTGTTGTTTAGATCATTTTGAGTTGGATTTATCCTTACCTGAGCCAGGATGGGCTTAACTAATACTACAGTCTTTGAAGGGATCTTGTCCTCTTAACATCTTATAGAGATATGGCGAAACCACTCTTTTAATCCACATGGTCTGGGCCAGAAGATTACAGGAAAGAGCAGGGGATTACTCAGCATCACCCGTTCCCTCCCATACTGGTCTTCCAAGAGCAGCTTGGATTCTTCAGGGAGATACAGATGGGACTTTGATCCTGGGAAACACTTCTGCACAGCTTTTTCCTTTCTCCCTGTCAATTCTGGAATCAGAGAAGCTGGGGCAGCTTCATTATGTGACCAGGAAAGAAAAGCGTTTCTTTACAACAGGACTGTTGCTGTTGTTCAGTCGTGTCTGACTCTGTGCAACCCTATGGACTGTAGCCCGCCAGGCTCCTCTGTCCGTGGGATTCTCCAGGCAAGAATACTGGAGTGGGTTCTTCTCCAGAGAATCTTCCCAACCCATGGTTTGAACCTGCGTCTCCTGCATTGGCAGGCAGATTCTTTACTGCTGAGCCACCAGGGAAGCCCTTTACAAATTAAGGAGATGACAACTCTCAAGGAACTCAGTTTGGTGGGAAACTGGGGAGAAAGGTAGAGAGAAGTGGGGTGGGGATGGGTAATTAAGAGGCTGGACAGGTGCGCGCCTAAGTTTTCTGTCTGTCTGCCTCCTAGATAGAAGGCTTAGTGTGTGGAATTCTCTAGGGGTCCTGGTAGAAAAGAGTAGAGATGAGGCATGTTTTGGGGATGGAGAACAGTAAAAGGTCAGGGTGATGGGAGGTCAAGGGATACTTTGGATATTCCTCTGTTTTGAACCCTCAAGTCAGAATATGAAGGCAAAAGGAGAAGGGGGCGACAGAGGATGAGATGGTTGGATGGCATCACTGCCTCAGTGGACATGAATTTGAGCAAACTCTGGGAGATTGTGGAGGACAGAGGAACCTGGCATTTAGCAGTCCATGGGGTCGCAAAGAGACAGACATGACTTAGCGACTGAACAACAACATTATTAGAAAGTTAGAATCTTTTCTTGCCTGCAAGAACCAGGCTTCATTCTCCTTGCTCATTTTTCCAGAAAACCTCAGCCTAAGGCTTTGATCTAAATGCAGCTTTCCTGCTATCACTCAGCAATGGTCGGTGTCCAGGCCAGCTCCGTTCTAAATGAGGAGTGTGCAGCCCCAAAAAGGGCGCCAAGAGGGCAGACGGAGCCAGGATCTCAGAGGCCCTGCAGTTGGGGCTCCTTCCTTTACAGGCTCTAACCTGGGTACCCTGCCAGAGGTGAGCCTCTGTGCAGGCCTTGGGAAGGCGGTCATCCTGCCTCCAGGGACCTTAGTGGCCATGGAACATGGTGAGCAAGGTTTTGTAAAATAGCCACTGTTCTGGGCAAAGGCCTGTGATGGATGAAGCAGCTCCTGATTCCTCATCCCTTAGAGGAGCACCCCTTACCCTTGGAACACCACTGTGTTTCCAGCACCCGAAGTCTAGATGCGAAAAGCCCAGAAAGAAGTGAAGTGGAGGCTTCGTAGTCTTCAAACTGTGATTGACAACCCCAGTGGTAAAGTGACATAAGCCACCTGGGATGGCAGGAGGCAAGCAGGCAGGGCTCCTCCTTTAACCTGAAAGATATTTGGCCCATTCATGCCCCTCACTGGCTGCCTAATGTTTCAGGATGTTTCCTCACTCCCTTGCAATCCCAGGTCTGCGCAGGATGCTGTCTGGGGAAACAGACTCCTGGGATCCTTCTCTGTGTTTTTCTCCAGAGCCAGGAGGCCAGAGCAAAAGGGTGTGGCCGAATATACCTGGGAGCTCTGGAGGGCCTGTGGGGGCAGGGCCGTGCAGGTGAGCTGGAGGCAGTGCTCAAAGAAATGGAGATGTGTGCAGGTGGGTGGCCAGAATGCAAATGTCTGATAGGCTGGGAGGAGCACTTTGAATGTGTCTCACTGCATTCTGAGCCTGGACGTCCAAAAAGTACTCCTTGAGTGGAACTGGGTTATCATTACCAGAGAATTCCAAATCAAGATCATTTGAGGGAGGCCAGAGTGTATGAGTTATAAAGGGAACTGAGCCCTTTCATACTATAGCCCTTTCAGGCTATATAGTGATGAGCATGTGGTCAAACCCAAGGGCAACCTCATACTTAGTTTATCTTTTTTATACACACTGGGCATCAGGTCAACTCCTTTCAATAATTTGCATTAGATTGTGCCCTCCTTGAATTTTATACACATATTTATTTATTTAGCTGCACTGGGTCTTGGTTGTGGCACACGTGATCTTTGATCTTGCTTGCAGCAGGTGGTTTCTTGCAGTTCCCTGACCAGGAATTGAGCCTAGACTCTCTGCACTGGGAGCTTGAGTGTTAGCCACTGGACCGCCAGGGAAGTCCCCGTCCCCTTGAATTGAAAATTGCCTTGCCTAGCTTCTGAGAGCTTCCTACTGACCCCACCCTTGCCCCACCCTGTCCTAGCAAAACTGTCACCTCTGTGCTTTACACACCTTTCCTTTCCACCTGCTCACTACCCATACCTATCACACTACCATGCTCAGAACAGTTAGTCCCACATCCCTGTGTCTCCCCAGTGGCTTCCTGATGAGGAGGACTCCATCTTACATCCTCCCTCTTGTCCTCAAACACAGAGCAAGGCCAGACATGTCAGAGATCAGATTATTGCCTCAAACCCCATGTAATTTGGGAGGCCCATATACCCAGAGCCATTAGAGACCTCTGCTCACCAAGGGCGGACATCTCGAGGTATTTCATCTTTGGAGTCTGTTTCAATATACTTTGGTTGCACATAAATTACAGTTCTCCAAAAGGGAATTTAGAGGACAAATTACACAATGTGGGGCATATAAGGATCCATCCAGCTCTGACTTGTGTGTGGGCCAGTGGCTCAAGGGGCAAGGTGAAGAACACCAACCTCCGGCAGCCCCCATGGTCAGTGCCTCTACACCACTCCTATCCATTTTGTTCATCATCAGCCTACATACAGCACCTTCAGTTTAACCAATTACATAAGTCACTATTCATTGAGTAAAGGAAGAACTCCTCTTTCTTCAAAATGGACCATTTACACATTCTAAGAAGACAGTTTGCCTTGAGTCCTAGGAATTTGCTCTTCCCACATCTGGCCATCACATGGCCTCTCAGCACCTCTCTCCGGAGACCAGTGAGGCCTTTACTTGCCTTTGTTTTGGAGGCAGAGCCATTGGTCCCTGCTGGTTTTCAATGACATCTCTCTGGACCTTGTGTCAAGGTTGAGATCAAACACCAGAGTCAGAATACCTCTAGAGCAGGACCTTTCTGAAGCTTTATAGCACATACTGCTTGATGGGCATGCTTGGACATGTATTCAGGAAACCAACCAAAGCTCCCAGGTTCTCTCTCCTCCCCACCCCACCTTGCCCTAGGTAGCAAAATGTGAGTCAAAATTTCTGGACCCTAAAGCACAGATTTTGTCTTCAGATGTTATCATTTCTAAGCAGCATGAAGCCTAGTACAGCAGGAGGAAGCTTTTGTTACACTCCCCAGGCTGGAGTAGTGCCTGTAAGCTCAGTTGTGTCCTATCTCTAACCCAGGTGTGACTTTGAAATTTTCTCAAGGGCTCTTTAATAAGTCCAGATAATATTCACTATGCCTTATTTTTTGCAAGATGCATTTACTCCAGTTGATTAAACAGGTGTGAATTTTCCCAGCATAAATCATGGTATTCTTTTCACTACCATGGTATTCAGTGAGTCCCCTTTCTCAGCAAGGCAGATGTCCAGCACTCCCAGTGCCAGGTCATACATGGTCACATGATGCTGTCCTGGGGCAGACAGACAAGGTCACATGACTTAACGCCAGTTCCTTACAGCCAAAAGGCAGAGAACACATGGTCCCCTTGCACTATCATCAAAGCTCTTTCTGATTTGAAGTCAGTTGAGCAAGGAGCCATTGTGGGCGGTAAGAAAAATGTTCACATCAAGATTTGTCTCCAGGTGGTCCTTGACTCCTCGCCTTGTACTCAGGCCAACCAAGTCAACCAAGGTCTGCCATGACCCTTACCCTGGCCCTTCCACAAGACCGGGAGAACTCTTCATGCAGCAAGCCTGACAAGCACCATCCCTTCCTGCTGATTCAGACGTGAAATAAGGGGGAAAGGGTAATAGAAAGAAAAATAGCACCTGAAATAAGCAGGCCCTTGTGGCAGACCAAGCCCTGTTCCAGCTCTTGGTTTTGCATTTCTTACCTGTCACCCCTTGGACAAGTCACCCAACTTATCCCCTTGACACATCTGCAAAATGGAAGGGTTTCTACTCTGCAAGATCCTGTGAGATCATGGCCGTGGCCCAGCTTTAGTGCCAGGCACACAGGTTCATCCTGCCTCACTGCAGGTGAATTAAACAGAAGTACAAAGGAATGACTTTGTTTTTTACAGTCAATGTGCTGTTTTCAAAAAATAAGATCATGGCATCTTGTCCCATCTTCATGGAAGGAAAGCTCATGACAGAATTTTCTTGGACTCCAAAGACAGCATATTAGAAAGCAAAGACATTACTTTGCAGACAAAGGTCCATATAGTAAAAGCTATGGTTTTTTCAGTAGTCACGTACGGATGTGAGTATGACCATAAAGGCTGAGCGCCGAAGAATTGATGCTTTTGAACTGTGGTGTTGTAGAAGAATCTTGAAAGTCCCTTGGACTGCAAGGAGATCAACCCAGGCAATCCTAAAGGAAATCAACTCTTAATATCATGGGAAGGAGCAATGCTGAAGCTGATGCTCCAATATTTTGGCCACCTGACTCAATGTACATGAATATGAGCAAGCTCTGGGAGATGCAGAACAGGGAAGCCTGGTGTGCTGCAGTCCATGGGGTCATAAAGAGTCGGACACAACTTAGTGGCTGAACAATAACAACAAAAGAGAAGTGAGAGCAGGGCCACTAAAGACTTTTAAAGTCAACTGTAGTCAGAGAGTTGAGATCCTAGGATGTGTTCAGAAAACCACCCACTGACCAAGATTGTTTCTTTCTGGCCAACTTGGCACAAACTGCCCCATGCAGCAGGTCACCAAGAGAGGGTTATGGGCAGCTTGAGGCTGTCGATGGTGAGGCAGAAAAACATATCCCAGGCAGCGGTAAATCTAAGAAATTCTATCTGGAATGCATTTTATATGTGCGTGTATTTTTTTTTCCCCTTGGCAGGAGACTTACCTTCCTAATTATGTTTCCCTTAGGCTATTATTAAAATTTGTCTGTGTTCCCCAAGCATACACCACTACCAACAGGGAGAAGGCAGCCCTAAGTGACAGGGTAAAGTCTAACTGGGACTGTTTGAAAATACACAAATACACCTCTGCGTGTAGATACCTCTGTTTATACTCACACACACACAGGACTTCTAACTCTCTCTGGTAAGAAACACAGCAACACATGGTAGGGCAAGAAAGTTGTTGCAAATCTTCCCCAAAGTGCAGAGAACTTGGATTAAAGTTCTCTTGTAGAGTCCACAAGCCCTTTATTTTCTTTAATGATTTTTGTTTTTTCTGGCTGTGCCAAAGAGGCATATGGGATCTTAGTTCCCTGACTAAGGACTGAATCCATGCCTCCTGTGTGGAGTCCCAACCACTGGACGCCAGGGAAGTCCCAGACCATGAACCCTTCAGAAAAGCATCTTGTGTCATCACACGTGTTGTTTCTTCAATTCTTTAACCATACTTTTCACCTTTTATTAGCGTGAACCTGGCAGGATTGATGCATGAAAATCTTTTTCTTTCCAATGATCCTATACTTTTCCCCCCAGAATTCCTGATATTTCTTTAAGAAATGTCAAAAGTAGAGTAAAATTGGGCATTTAATTCCACACACGGACCCTCAAGCTGAAAAATGAATTTCGGAATTTTTCTGATTACTTCTGAATTTAGAAGTCACTTCATGCCCTGATGAGTAAAAACTTAATCTTCCATGAAAACTGAACTTGGACACGTGCATATCCTAATGATTCCTTGACAACTAGACAGATAATTCATGTGGTATCCCAGACAATCTAGTTACACATTTTCCTAACACTCTCATCTCCTTCCTGTGTGGTGGCTGATACTATTTCAAGGCATTTGAGCTTGAGGAAACATTAAGAGTACTTTAATAGAATATGAGTCCACTCTAGGGCATGACATTTCCGTCTTGAACCATTTCCAAGCATTAACTGGTATTAATGTGCTGTGCTCTAAGAGGATCTATCCAATCGCTTTGCCCAAGGTCTTCTTTGCTGGTGCTGATACGGAAACAAAGTGCCAAAAATGAACCTAAATGAAGCACAGAGAGCATCCTAATTGTGCACTCTGGGATTATAGCACTACAATGCCAAACTGCTCCTCATCAATTCCATGTTTATTTCTTGAAAAATTACTCAGATTAATCTGAGCCAAAATGCAGTAAAAATCCAAATTGTGGTAGCACAGAGAAGCCATGCCTTTTCAACAGGAGTCCTTTAGGGTCTCCTCTTCCTCTCAATACTTTTTAAAGTTATGAGAAATCTAAAAAAATATGAGATGATTGGGCATAATATTCTACCTTTCAGGTAAAGAGACAAAAAAGAAAAACCTCTATTCATATTTGCTTATATTTGTATAAAGGAACTTTGGAAGAAGATATATAGAAATAACTAATAAGTTTATCTAGGGTGTAGGGATAACTGAGCAGATGGATGCAAGAACAGGACAGAAACTTTCACTCTGTACTTTTGTAGTACAGGTTTTTGTTTTTAAACCCTGTCAGTATACAACCTACTTAAAACCTCAATTAGATAAGCAATTATTACATGGCCATTAGCCTTACTGATGAGCTTGAATTCCTGTATTACCATGTTATCTTTCAGGTATTTTTCATATATATAAAAAGGATTTTTAAAAGAAAACAATCAGGAGTTTAAGGGTAGAAACTGAATTTTTAAAGTATATCACAGAATGCCAAATTATATTTTTCCCACTAAGTTCTAATTAGAAGATTCTTCTTGGTGCTTTTTTTTATTTCAAAAAGAAAGTTGTAAAAAGAAAAAAAAAAGAAAGTTGTATTTGATAGTGTGGTATTTGATTGAGAGTACACACACACACACACACACACACACACACACACACACACACACAGGCTTCCTGTAGTAGATACTGTTATTAACATCCTACCTTTTAGCCATGCAAATAGACATATTCTGCCAACACAAAAGGGGAAGTAGAATTTTGCGTAGCACCACCTATACCTATTTTTATTGTGGTTTTGTAATCACATACAGTAAGTTTTACTTTAAAGATTTAACTGTTAATTTTCATAAAAAATTATTTGTATACTGTTAGGTTTCTAACACCCAGGAAACTAAAGTTCAAAAATCTAAGTCAATTGTTTGTACAGTTTTATCAAAATAACAGGTGCTAATTACTACTTTTGAAATAAAATACAATCTAAGAGTCGTAACGTGTTTCTTAAGGTACAGAGTGGGTGAAGTGTTTGAAAGTAACCAGTAATTAATTAATGACTTTGTAAGGCACAAACTCTTCACATGCTATTAGCTGAGGCTTTGGAAAAGTAAGGTCTCCTCACAAAGCTTTCCTTCTACCTCATATACTGAACTCTTTAAGATTTTTAAAATATTCAACTTGCCTTTATTCCTGTTTTGGGGAGGGTGGGGGTGTGAGCCTGCCAGCTGGTTGGAAGCCAACAGTTATCCAGTCAGACCTGAATGGAAAAATCTATGATTTGTTTATTTCATAGTTCAAGTTCAAAGGCAAGAGACAATTTAAATAATAAGAGTAACAGGAAAAATTGCAAAGAAAGAAAACAAATCATTTAGACTCCAGAAGAACCTTCAAGAATATTTAATTCGGAAAATGTTATTGGTTTCGAGAACTTGACTGAAAGAAAACAGCTGGGCAGAGTTCAAGGTTTTAAATTAAAAACAATCTAACAAGGTCTATAGGGATAACTCTCTGAGCCACATTTTGGAGACCAGATTCATTTCTACCAAGTAAAAGTAATAGCAGTCTAAACTAAAAAGGAAATTCCTCACAACTGAGGTAGTTACTAAGTATCAGCACATTTTCCAAGTTCTCACAAGGCAGCTTAGCTATTTACAATCAATTTTTCCTCATACATAAATGGAGCGCCTTCTAAATTTTACGTCTTCTGTGATTTGTTTGAAAGAAACAAAACTTATACACATGAGCCAGAATATGCCTATTTTATTAACACCATGCTTTAATAAATAACTGTCTACTTCTAATAAAATTAAGCCTCTGTTTATAACAGCTCCAATATTCCATTTTGTCCATTCTGCAGAATTTGGTGTAAAAAGCTGAATGAAATGTAGACCCTGAGCTATCAAGTAATTACGTTTCAATATAAAAATAGAGAATTACTCTTATAACTGAAGACTGAACAATAACACACCAACCTCTCTGTGGGTTTCAGCTTTGGGGGAATTGGTTGGGATCTGAATGGCTGTCTAAAGCAAGAAGAGACTTTGCAGAATGTGATTCTTTCTGAAGACTTCTAGAACTCCTTTTAAGGTGATTTGTTACATTCTCACAGTTTTATGAGCTGTCATTTGGTAAAGACACAAGGAAATGGCCCCAAAGGGGCCAAGGCAGTGGTTACTCTTTGGTCTGGGACAAGAGTTAATGGCCTTTGTCAGTTCACCTGTGTGATTAAAGGTCACCCCAAAGATGTGTTCTTAGTTTTACCTACTCCCATTCCTCCCTGCCCCCCACCCAAATGCCCAACAACATGAGAAGAAAAATCTGGACACTCAGAGCTCCCCAACTGGGGTGCTTGGCTGATAGGGTAGCACACAGCTGTGAACCATGGCAAGACCTTTGGCTTTCAGATGGGGCAGGACTGGGCAAGAAAAAGACTCAATAAGACACCTTAGAATCTCTTTTTTTAAAAACAAAACAAAACACTGGGATCCAAAACCAAATAAATGCAAATACACATGCATGGACAAAAACTTTTGCTTGAGTATTGATACTTACTGCCTGAGCATAGGCTGTACCCCAGTTCTGGCTAGCCCCCCAGATGGCTCCCTCAATATGACTGGGTTTGGAATCGGGAACAAGAGGGACCAAGTGAGATTGCTAGCCACTTACTTCTGCTGGTGGGATATCAGTTCAAAAAGGGTGGTCTATGGCCATCTATGGTCAAAGAGGGTCAAGTGTGGACACAAGACCAGCACAGTGACTTGCTAACTTGCCTGTATTAAAAAAAAAAAAACACCAAACCAAACCCACCCCCAAATTAAGTGTGATACCCTGGGATACCCTGAATGCCTTATATCTTTCAAGGGAGATCAACGATCTTCTAGACGGATAAGCAAAAAAGAAACACGTACAACGTCACTAGGATGGAAAACAAAAAAGTGATATCACCAGTTCTGTACCCTTTGTAACTGATTCTGAGGACACTTGTTCTCCCACTAAGGCATCTTTTTAAAACCAGAATTAAAAACTGTCTCCACATCTAAAAAGCAACGTCTGTATAAAACCAGTGGACTGACGATAACACTTGTTCTCTATGCAGATCTCCAGACAGTAAGAGGAAGACAGTGAGGGGTAGGGCCAGGCCCCCGCGGGGACCCTGGGGCTGCTGGCTTTATCGCTGACACTCTTCCCAGAGTGGTCAGTTTGCATTATACTCAAACTCCGAAGGACACTGCTGAGACTCACATCCACTACCACTTCCTTCTCCACTGCTTTCGTCACCTATTTTTTGGAGAAAAAAAAGGGGAATGTTTATTCTGCTCTTTCTCATCTCAAGGTGTACAAACAAGCATATAGCAATTTGTTCTTTAGAAGCACACATGCTTACTGTTATCAAAGAAGTCCACATCATTCCCATTGTAAGCATTCTTCATCTTACTGGTCATAACTCGAAGAGCCATGACTTGACGAAGGATCAGTATGTCTGGTTTGCTGGTGTCAACCTGGACCTCCGGATTATTGCCCTGGTTGGCTAGACCATTTCCAGTAACAGCAAACAAGTATCTGCAATGAGAAATGACCTTGTTAAGAGGATGAGTGAAACAAAAGCTGCCAAAGATTGGCAAAGATTCTTGCTAGGTTCTAGTATTTGCCACGTGCGGTGAACTGCAAGTGCTTGCCTTTTGAATCACTCGGGATCTCTCCTCTTCCTGGGGATATACATGTTCCTCCACTCTGAGACCTTTTGGAAAACTACCCATTTTGTGGAGGTTGGTGGGGCCGAGTTAAGTGGACACTTGTCTAAGTTACTGGGTATGTAGGGGAGGGCGACAGAGCATCATCAAGGAAGACAATGAGACCTTTTGAGAACTGGTACTTGATGAGGCCACACCATCAGGCACAGGACCACAGGTATTAAATATGAAAAATAATGACACTATTAGAACAACTCAATCCTTGGTTGCAGCAGTTAACACTATCATATAACCACGGGCACAAACCTTTCCCCCGAGAGTCTCTGCAAGTAAGCTGGGGGCCTTCCCGACACTTCTATGCCAATTCCTAAGAATGCCTAGAAATCTTCTATGTTGTTGCCAGCTGCTCGTGAAAGGCTTCACAATGCCTCGATGAAACAACTGAGCAAACCTTCTCTGAAAGTTCCCCAGGCATGTAGGGAGAAACTGCACACTTGCCCAATGATGGCGCACCTGCTTTTGCCTTTTCCATTCCAGCAGTCATCCTCATTGCCATTCCCTGCAGCCATCCTCTCATCGTTGCAGACATTGCTAGGAAGAGAGGACCAGAACTTCTTGGCCTGCTTCAGTTTCTCCTTGACATCAGTAACCTCATTGAGAGAGAGAGAAAAAAAAAAAACCCTCTGTAAAAGCCCAAAACTACCTACAGATGTGCCTTCAGATCATGTCTAAAGTATCTGCAGAATATCTCTGTAGTCTGAAGAGAAAAATGCAGATCTTGGCTTGGCCAAAAATTCGTTCAGGTTTTCCCACACCATTTTGTGGGAAAACCCAAACGACCTTTCTGGTCACCCCAGTACTTCTATGTAAAATGTATAAAATCACCAAAAGAATTAACAAGTGAAATGCAAGCTCTGAATTAAGTTGCTATTTAAAAAAAAATAGCTGCCTAGTGCCTACACCCACTGTCCATTCCTGTTCTTCATTAGAACTACCATCTGGGGCCTACCGGGTCCCACGCCCCAGAGATACACTGGAAAACACAGTATCTTCTGGCAGGGCTTTGATGACTCAGGATCCAGCCTATGAGTTACCCGCACTGTGACATAAAAGGTAGGTGTTCAGATAAGCCTCAGAGCACCCCACTTCCTAGGTCTATGGATGAACTTTCTGAGCGAGGAAATCAGAGAAGCAGGTTCACTGACAGCCCTGTGCAATTTTCTGGAAAAGTTTCACCTGAAAAGACCCCGTGCTTGGAATCCTCCAAATCAAACTGCATTTTGAGCAAATGTTTTCAGTTTTTTGCCATTAAACATGGCCATTCCTGCCCCAGGGCTCACCAATCGGTCCAAACTGGTGCCAGCTGCTGTGGTGGGGCGCTCCTCGGGATGGAAGGGCCTGAAGCGGGCACTGAAGGTGCCTTCTGGGATAGAACGGGAAATCCGACCAGCTGGGAGGGGCTTGGGGGGTCCACATCCCTGGAAAACCTGCATGGGCATAAATGTGGCCACGTGAGGCATAGTAGGCTAGAGTGGGCCCCGCCTCTCCAATCCAGGGCCCGCCTTCCTTACCTTCTGAGACACCTGTACACTGTTCTCCTGCATGTTCATAATAGCGTCTGAGATCTTCACGTCGATGGGGTCCATGACTGACTCAATGTTGAAAGGACCCTCCAGCCTCTCGGCCACCATCAGCATAGCATCTGACATGAGGTTTGGGGCAGAACAATACAGCATGCAAAGTAAATCATTAGCTTGGCCTCGAGCGATCAGTCTGATTATTTTACTGTCTTTGTTTCCCTTGAGGGGATGGGGGGGAGTGTTGGAGGGGGAGGCATGATCATCATTAATTCATTCTTGCGTATCTTTTTCTAGGACACAAAACTGCATTCAGTCTCTATGTACCACCAGCTCTCTAGAGTGGGAAGTGGCCAGGTGAAGACTTTCTTCCCCAGCAAGAAAACACAATTGGGACACTTCTATTACACTGGTAATTCATCCTTCCACGTGTCAGGGGCTGTCACTGAACAGCTCTGACCTAGATCCTGCCTGACACACCTAAGGCTGGGAGCAGAATAACATGCCAGCTCGCCCAGGGACTTGCACGGCTCTTCCCATTTCATGTTCGATTTACAAGAGTCAAAACCATAAATCAGCTCAAATCCTGGCATAGCAATTCTTTTCTTTCATTTTTTAAACAAAACCCTTTCAGATCCTTGGGTACGCAGTTAGAAAATATAAATGAAGGTGTTCCTAGGAATTCTAGGCGCCTCCTTAGGAATTCTAAGGACTTTACAAATAATGGCATTTTGTAAAATGCAATTTTTGTATTAAGATAAACTTCCAATTTCAAATACAAGGGTCCTAAGTTATTTTACAGCAAAAAAACATGTGCCAGTTTTTATTCAAATGAAAAAAACAGAGACAGGGCACAAAATCTGTGTTTACAATGTGTGTCTTCACTAATTACTCAGAAAATCACTTCTACATTTTGGAAAAGTCTAGAAATTTTTAGGACATGTTGAATCTCTTAAAGAAAAACACCCCCTGTACTGGTTTTCTTGTCATCCATGGTTCTTGAGATTTTAGTTAGTAGTTTTCCCTGGTACTTATTGTGCAAAATTAGAAGAAACTGGAAAGGTCATCTCCAAATGAGAAAAAGGATGCCTCATATATGACAAGCAGTGAACTTTTCCATGTGCTCTTTCCCCTTAAAGGAGAGTTAGGCCCACATACTCCACAGCCTTCAGGTAGTCCAAGGACAGCTGCCGGAAAGAAGGGCAAGGTTCTAGAACATAGTGTGTCCCTCTCAAAGTACAGGCCACAGCTGAACTTCTAACCTAAGCTCGCAGGTGGTCAGCAACCTTTCACCACCCCAAGAACAAATGTGGCCCAGCATTTTAAAGCACAGGCTCATTTCTCTCAACCAGAATTCCAATGTCAGAGTAGACTTTTGAGCAATGCAAATTTGGGGGGAAAGTCATAATGAATGAAGTTTCAGGTCACATTGTGGTAATCACCAAAAACTGATCCTCCCAACCTCTAAGGAAAGCATGCTGCCATGAATATACCATTTTTCCAGGAAAGGAAAAATGCGTTTGATGTGCTAGTGAAAGGGAGTTCTGTAAACAAGTGAAGCACAAGCTAAACATGTTCATCATTGTCAAAGCATCAGCACCACCATGTCTGCAGAGCACAGGCCTTCAGAGCCAAGAAGTTGCCAGCTCCAGAGAAAAATCCCAAATACAGAGGTTTACATAAGAAGGAAACAGTGCATCTTGTCACTACTTATTTCCCTAGTGGTGAGGAAAGGCCAGATCACGAACATGCTTGTGAAAGGGAACATAAACCCCAGTTCTTCTGGCTGTTTGGCGTCTCTGTCAACTCCAGGCCGGCTGGCCATGCACAAGGGCCTGAGAAGGGAGTGGGGCTGGAATTGTCATACCAGCGTTGCGTGTGGTGTTGCTGAAGAATGTGAGGCTGTGTTTTTGCCCAGAGCCTGCAGCCCAGGAGCCAAAGTCCCTGCTCAGTCCTGGGACAGGTCCTGCTAAGCCATCCACTGGGCGCCTCCATGATCTGATGATGTGAGATCCAGTATCATTGCTTCTGATGAATCTAAGCTGTAGGTCTCCCTTTGCGGGATAGCTGACCAGCTCCTGCCTCCTGCCAGGAATTGGCCACTGGCCTAGCCAGCAATCCCAACCCCTTCATATTAAATCCCCAATGGCAGTGACACGTGATGTGAATAAGGTTGGCTGGGAGTCAAATGAATGTTAGCACAATGGTAGTATATGGCGAAGAGCAAGTTGCACCTACACATAATTTATGATTCTCCAGAAATGGACTTTTATCGGGGGCGCACTATTTTTCAAAAAGAGGGTTTTCTATAACCGCTTAGAAACCAAGTCCAAGGTGTTTTAACTATTTGGATCCACCTCTATCAAGGTGGGTGACAGTTTAATAGGTGCAGTTCAAGAGAAAGAGGAGGGCACAGTGGTAAGGCAGATTTGAAAAACTCATCCTTAGTCTATTTAAAGGTTCTAATCCGATTGCAGCATTTCAGTGTTCAGGACAGCTCCCTCCCACCCTGCAACAAAGCAGCCCCTTCTCACAAGAAAAAGTGATTCCTTTTGCTCTGTACTGCTGATAATCACCAACCCACATCTTTAGCCTCACGACCAGACTGGATGAACAAAAGGCAGTTTTCTGACTTAACCCCATGATCTTATTTAAAGAAGCAGGGGGAAAAAGCCCTTGACCATTCATTAACTGCAGTCATTTAAAGGAGGAAAAATTCCTTGTGAAGGGGGAAAAAAAACTGAACTTATGGCACAGGCATGTAAATTGGGACTGAATTTGACAACCACAGAGCAAATTAATTAAACCCTTGTGAAAATCTATGAAAAAGCTCTGGAGATTAACAATGTCTGTTACTCCTGGCCTTTTATATCAGCTTATTAGAAATAAAGAATAAAATACCCATTAAAAATGCAGTTTAGATAGAATTATATTCCTCCTCCCTCCAAAAAAAATCATTTAAAATAAATAAGGAAAATTGATTCTGAAATCCTACCAATTTCCACTTGAGTTTAATTTTGTTTCTAAAGATAACAAATGTAATTTGTAAAACACCCAGCAAGAACAGCAGCCATGGAAGTCCTCCTTGATTTAGAGTAAGTGGCTGAAGACGTAAATTAAGGAAGCCAGAGTATGGTTTTGATATGGACCTGCAAGCTCTTGGAAAAATATATAGAATTTGCTTTTTTAAATGTTTATTTTTACTAATTTCTTTGGCTGCACAGGGTCTTAGTTGTGACATGTGGGATCTAGTTCCCCAACCAGGGATCAAACCCAGGGCCCCAGCATTGAAAGGTCAGAGTCTTAGCCACTGGACCACCGGGGGAGTCCCTAGAATTTGTATTTTAAGACAAATTTATGAGTTATACTTTCTCCCAGACACGTCAGAATAACAGAATAGTTCACATTATTCATGATGTGCCTGTAGAAAATTTAGCCAATCTAGATCACTGTGTGGAAGTATTACTGCTTTGCCCAGAGAACTAGTGCATTAGATGTTAGAGGGAAAAGTGAAAAGGCAAACCATCTTGTTTCTTAAAAATGAATTAAGCAAAAGTGAATTGCGCTCGCTTCAGCAGCACATATACTAAAATTGGAACGATACAGAAGATTAGCATGGCCCCTGCGCAAGGATGACACACAAATTCATGAAGCGTTCCATATTTTTATATTATCATATGTGAAGCGGAACACCATTCCATGTTCTATGCATGGGATGGGGAGGGGAGTGGGAGGGGGGCTCAGGATGGGGAGCACATGTGGACCCATGGCTGATTCATGTCAATGTATGGCAAAAACTACTACAATATTGTAAAGTAATTAGCCCCCAACTAAAATAAATTTATTAAAAAAAAAAACTGGGAAAAAAAAGTAAATAATGTATAATCTCATTATATCACCTGTATGCCACTGAATATTATACAAAAAAACAAGAAGCTAATACAACTCCCCCCCCAAAAAAAAAGTGAATTGCAAACATGACATTTGTGGGTGGAGGTGAGAAGGCGAGTAAAAAAGAAAGAAAAGTATATCAACTTTAATTTAGATCTGGAAATATCTTCAAGTAACAGTTTCTCCCATGGCTTCCTTCTGGGCATGATGTGCCACTGGTGTGTGTGTGTCTGGTCTTAGGCCTTCTCTTTCATGGGATTCTGCTTTTCTGTGTGTGGACTTTTTTCAGGTCTTCTAGCTTTGAACTATTTAGCGTACAATTGTGCTACGGTGTTTAATATTCACATCTTTTTTTCCTTGTGTCAGTATTCTCAACAATCTGTTGGAGCCAATTTATGGATGCACTTTCAGAGTTAATATAATTAGATCTCATGCAGACTCAAAAGCATTCCCCAGCTCCAATCCCCCCATTCCCCTCCCCACAAAAAATCCTCAGAAAATTGACTACATGTTCTCATGATGTGGACAAATAAGTGAAAAATAGGGGCTAATCTGCAATTATGCAAATGCAACTGGGGGATGGGAGAGTTTGTTTTGGGGTACTGATAGTATGTGTGTGCAGCCACACCAATAGCAGCTTCAACACCTGCCACTAACATTCCAGGATTCCCATATGCATTAAGCAGGCATCCAGGGAGTTGATGAGTGGATATTTCAATTATCCCTAATTTGTCATTTCCCACAAATCATACTTAACCCTCTTGGAAACTGGCTAGGTCACTTCCATCGCTGTCTGGGTTTCAGTAATAAATTTTCTAGCTTTTAGGTTGTAGGTGAGAACACTGACCTCTGAAATTCTCAGGGCAAAAGTCCTTCCATTCTCACCAGAGCAGTCGGTGATTGTTAAATCCTTTATAGAAATATAACCGCTAAATTTCCACAGTCAGATTGAACTTGATCCAAATATCTAAGTGGTATCTGGCAGGTATGCAGAAGATTCAGTTGCAATGTCACCAATGTAACATTTGAAAAGCTCCTTCCACAGGTCAGTGATGGCTGTACTCCAGCGTTTACATGGATATAAGCCTACCATGTAGAACTAAAACTAACCTTTGCGGGAAAATGTCAAAAAGGCACTTTCTCATTATTGAAACTTGGTATTTGCTTGGTACACACTGTCTTCAGAGATGCCACCATTAGTTCAAGGGAACATTTACTTGTAGAGTGGTACGAACTTTGAGTACCATCAAAACTCCAGGAATCACTATATAATAAACAGAAATTTTATCACTGACAATTACAACATCCCTTGGGGAATTCCCTGCTGGTCCAGTGGGTAAGACTTGGCACTTTCACTACTGGGGCTAGGGGTTCCAACCCTGGTCAGGGAACTAAGAACCCACAAGCCATGCACCACAGCCCCCCCCCCCAATTTTTTTTAATTAAAAGATAAAACATTTCTTTTGGCTGGAAGGTGAGCTATCCCTAATGAGTGATGTGCGTGTGTGGGTGCTTAAGTCGCTCAGTCATGTCTGACTCTTGGCAACCCCACGGACTATAGCCCACAAGGCTCCTCTTTCCATGGGATTCTCCAGGCAAGAATACTCAAGTGGGTTACCATGCCCTCCTCTAGGGGATCTTCCCAACCCAGGGGTCGAATCCATGTCTCCTGCATTGGCAGGTGAGTTCTTTACCAGTGGGCCACCTGGGAAGCCCAGGAGTGACACAAACACATTAATCGCCTGCTCACCTATGAAATTGTTCCACTCGAGATCAAGATCCCCTTGGTTGGCCAAACAGCCTCTCATGATGTTGGAGCAATAGTTGTAACAGGGTTTCACAGTCACGAGACCTTGGCAGTGGGAGCAGTACATCATCTTCACCAGGGCATGGGTACACTGGGTGGTGGGATTCACCTAATTTGGGAGAAGAAACAGACAATGGTGGGGCCAAGATAGAGACAGCAACTGCATATCTATTGCAGATCTATCAACTTGACTTTGAAGGCTTGGCCATGAATTTCACGTATGAGTCACAATGGATCACATGTAGCATGGCCTGGCGTGCTTACCGAAGAGGT
The DNA here is from genome assembly GCA_024291935.2 of Okapia johnstoni. Classification (NCBI taxonomy): domain Eukaryota; kingdom Metazoa; phylum Chordata; class Mammalia; order Artiodactyla; family Giraffidae; genus Okapia; species Okapia johnstoni. Next base: position 90,702,716 of record CM044305.1, read on the forward strand.
GAATTACAGCACGATTAGATAAAGAAAAAGGGTATGCTAGGAAGGCATGGGGAGGTAGGAATTCGGCAACTCAGCTGTATATGACACACACTCAACTACTTCCACTCATTTTAGATGGTCATCACTGTGTGTGCCATGCCAGACTATAATCTGAGCACGTCTTCTTTTCAAACTACTAGACCGCCCTTTCAAATATAAGGCCCCCAGTCAAGGTTTAGAAGGGTAGCTCATGTGTACTCCTTTCTGTGCCCATAGCTGCACAGAAGGCAAAATGGATGTATCCTACATGGAAGAATATGAATAAATTTGAACATGGGGTTATGTGAAAGCTGTCTGAGGCTTGGGAGCAGCAAAGCATGGAGTGTTCAGGGCCCACTTGATAGAAGATGTGGGACTTAGTTACATTCTGAAGAAGAGGTTGATTTATTTATTTCTTAAATTTTATTGACATATGGTTGATTTACCATGTTGTGCTTCATTTCTGTTGTACAGCACCAGGACTTAGTTGTGCATATATTTATGTTTTTCAGATTCTTTTCCATTATGTTTCATAACAGGATGTTGAATATAGTTCCCTATGCCATACAGTAGGATCTTGTTGTTTATCCATTCTATATGTAATAGTTTGCATCTGCTGATCACAAGCGGTTTAGATTGCAATGATCAAATGAAGGGAGAACACTGCAGTTAAGGGAGAATGAAATCAACAAAAGCATACATGATACAGAGCAGACTGTGGATGGGGTTGAGGAATTCTGGGAAATAAAGTTGCCTGTGTATAGGACGGACTGCATATGTGGCCAGGCTATTAAGGGGCTTGGACACCAGGCAGAAACCAAGACACCATATGGCAGCTACTAAGAGCTACTAAAAGTTCACGAACAAGGGAAGCAGCAAGGATGAAGGTGGCAATGAAGTCGGATGGGGCTCGATGGCCTCTGTAGATAAATGAGACTTAGTTTCATCTTTCTACTTCTATAGGATGCAACTGTCTTGGGCATAGAAGAGCTGATCCCATCCTGTCACTTATTTCCATCAATGCTTAGAAAGGATCATGGCCAGGATCACAAGCTGGCAGCTCCCCAAGAGGTCCTGTCTTCTCAGTCTCTCGGCCCCACCCTCCTTTTGGAGTCAGTATCAGAGGATTACTGCATTCCTCTCTATCAGTACCAACCAGTTCTGCAAACAGTCTTGTGAAAGCAGATACCACTGCAGGGAACAGATGCTGGGACACAGGGCAGTGCAGCAGTGCACTTCACCTGCTCTGGAGTGTAACTTTGGATACCACTTATCAACAGTAGCCTTAGGAACAGGAATGGGGGATTAACACTGTCAGGAGAAAAACTTCACACTGTTAGGCTCCTATCTGATGCACACACACACTCTCTTATCTCAAGCAGAACTCAAGTGTAAAGGGGGACGACTGTCCAACAGGATGTAATTGTATACACTGAAGTCAAGTTCCCTAGGAAGAATTAGCACTTTTCCAGTTTTAACCAGTGCCAAATGTCTTCCTAGGCACTAAATTGGTCCTTTTAACTACATATTAATGTACAGTAAAATCCTGGCTAACCAATACCCTTAAGGAATAGCCATGCTGGAAAGCTAGGTTTTCTGGACAAGAAAACAAGAGCACGCCTTTAAAGTTACAGAGACTTAGGGCTTTTGATACTTTCTCACCCTCTCATTTGACAGAGGAATAAACAGGCCTGGAGGGAGGAGAGGAGGTGGTCAGAGAATCACAGAAGTAGAGTTGGAAGAGACCCTAGAGATCACCGAGTACAGCTCTCACATTTAAGAGATGAAAAAACCAAAGCCAGAGAAAACAATTGACTTGTGGACAGCCACTTCGCTGCATCTGAGTCTAGCACTGCACCTTAGCTAACACTGAAATCATTTCCCACATCTGTCATGTGTCGCTGCCTCTTTAAAGAGAATAATAGGAAACTTAAATGTTAAACAATGCTTGTTTTCTGATCTTTAATTAGGTTCCACACTGGTGAGACTGCTAAAATGGCTGAATTTTGGAGAGGTAAAGAGTTATTATAAAAAATGTCTATGAAAAGCAGGCTAGTGCATGACATTTTTTCATTACAATGCAGAAAACAATGTAGAAAGAGTTAAATTTCAAAATGGTATAGACCATTAGGAAATAGGCAAAAATTTAAACTCTGTAACTGTGTTCAAGAACCACTTTGGTCAAAAAGTCCTTTTCCCCTTCTTGCTTTTTTAACTCTAGGATGGGTTCACCGTATCCTTGGTTCAACTATAAGCTAAATCATTTAGGCAATAGGCCTTGTAGTACTATCCTTTCCTTAAATAGGTTGATGGAGGCTGAAGTTTTAAAAAGAGAGATCAAACCAAGTGACACAGTCGAGTTTTATGAAAGGAAGATTATGAAGCTGGGTTTGGCAGAGTTTTTCCATTTCATACTTTGGCTAAGTACTGGCTCATGTTCTGCACATGATTTGTTGTATAACTCCTAAAAATGATCACAAGTAACTCAGCTATAACATGCTATGGAAACATTAAATACCAGGCTGAGAAGAGAGACGGGGAAATTATAAGAAAACTAGGATGAGAAAGGACATTTGAAACACCAAAGTTAGAGAAAATCTGTCTTTTGTCTCCCAACCACTACTCAGACCACCATGCAGTATTCTACATGGAGGGAATTCAGAACCTGGGAAATAAACCCCTTGTGTGGGATGAGGCCCCAGTAAAAGACAAAGGCTTTTAAAACAGTCATGAGAACTACAGAAATAGGGATCTCCTGCAATGCTCATTCCCCCAAAGAAGTGTCCCCAGAAGAAGTGATGAAACTACCCCACGTCAGGTGTTGGGTCCCTACTCTCACTGACCTGACCAAGCTCAGGATGGTGAATCCACAGTACCAAGGACAAGCTCTACTTTTTGACTCTGGACTACCAATTTCCCTTACAAGCTCTCAATCGTCTTGCCATGATTCCAAGGGCAAACCTTTCACCCATGCCGCTGCTGCTAAGTCACTTTAGTCGTGTCGGACTCTGTGCGACCCCATAGACGGCAGCCCACCAGGCTCCTTCATCCCTGGGATTCTCCAGGCAAGAATATTGGAGTGGGTTGCCATTTCCTTCTCCAGTGCATGAAAGTGAAAAGTGAAAGTGAAGTCGCTCAGTTGTGTCTGACTCTTCGCGACCCCATGGGCTGTAGCCTTCCAGGCTCCTCCATCCATGGGGTTTCCCAGGCAAGAGTACTGGAGTGGGGTGCCATTGCCTTCTCTGCCTTTCACCCATAGGCAGATGTAACAGTGGACTAAGTCATACTTTGTTCTGGGGATTTATTAATTTTGAATATAAATTCAACTTCATTCACATTCTACTCCCTTTTAACACTCAAAATCAATTACTCCTCTGAAGTCCTCAAAGAATTTACTTACTGAAGTAATTTACTCCAGAAGACCCAAGGCTGAGTGGTAGATCATGCCACGTGGGGATTAACAAAAGGGGTAACCATACTCTAAGATCTTTCTTTAATCCCACTTATGTACTGATTCTCTATGGCATGGCATGGCATGCCACTTAAAATGATCAATCTGATTATGCCTTTGGGTCACAGCTCTTGACTAACATTTGATATGTTTTATTTTTATTTAGAAGGGTCTCTTGAGTCTACCTGTGACTTCCAGAATCCTTGAGGCTGGGGTAGGAGTTGGGTGGGGGTTAGTTATGATGGCTTTTATAAAAGTCAGATATTTCAGACCTCTCTTAGCAGTTAATAGTTATTTCTCAAAATGATATTTGGAAAGAACAGGAAAACTATACACTCCTCTCTTCCTGCTCTGAACCTCTTACATAAAGAATGGGTTAAAGGTCTCAGAGAGAATGCTTAATTCAATTTCTATGTTGGGCTTCCCTCGAAGCTTAGTTGGTAAAGAATCTGCCTGCAATGCAGGAGGACCTGGGTTCAATCCCTGGGTCAGGAAGATCCCCTGGATGAGGAAATGGCAACCCACTCCAGTATTCTGTCTTGGAGAATCCCATGAACAGAGGAGCCTGACAGGCTACAGTCCATGGGGTCGCAAGAGTCGGACAGCACTTTAGCGACTAAACCACCATGATCACGAAGGTTGAGATGCAAACATTCAAGAGAAAAATATTCTCTTCAATGTCAGAATTCATTTTCTGATACCTTTTATTGGATTTCACAGATTTATATGATATTGAGTACTTACTATGTGTGCCAGGATCCGTTCAAAGTACTTTATGCATATTAACTCATTTAAGCTTCAAAATAATCAGGAGATGAATGTTATCATTTCATTTCACAGATGAGGAAGCAGAGGCCCAAAGAGATTAAGAAACACACACAAGATCTTCCAGTAAATGGCCAAGATTTGAACTTGGGCAGTTATGTCTGGGAGCAGGTACACTGAATTTCCTTAATGTGTATCTTTTGAGTAACATATTACATAGGAACCTTGAGGGAAGCCCATGGGGCTGGCCCTTCTCCACAGCTCCATGATCTAGCATAAGGTATCCACACGCAGTGACTATCTCAGCTCTGGAGCTGGATATTTTCTAATGAGAATTTAAAGGCTTCAAATTTATTCACCAGTTTTTAAGGTGGGAGAGCAAGTTAGGATGAAACTGTTCTACATGGAACAGTATATGACTGGACAACTACGGATGAGATGACATAGTTTTTAACAAAGATTAATGACTCATGCACTCAAAGCTGTATCCTTAGAATGCTTCAAGGTGCTACAGGGTGGTAAAGAAAATATTTACCGGTAGTAGAGATACAAAGAACTCAAAAGCCCAAGTAAACACTGGTAGACATGGAGAGAAAAGAGGTTACTTGAACAAAACCAAAAACAAAATATATTTTGCCAAAGTTTTCACATTTTGAAAAACTTGCAGCCAAATGTAGCAGGTATGATCAATTTCTACTAGAACATGATATATTATTTACATGTGCTTAGTCGCTCAGTTGTGTCCAACTCTTTGTGACCCCATGGGCTGTAGCCCATCAGACTCCTCTTTCCATGCGGATTCTCCAGGCAAGAATACTGGAGTGGGTTGCCATGCCCTCCTCCAGGGGATCTTCCCAACCCTGGGATTGAACCCAGGTCTCCCACACTGTAGGTGTATTCTTTACTGGCTGAGCATAAGAAGTTTTGGAAATTATTTATAGAAGAATGGGATGGCTTAGTTTGTTTACTTTGGGGGACCTAAAAGATAGAAATGGAACATAATCTGGACTCAGTATTTCTTTATTAATGCAAATCAAAATCAATTTGAACTACTGAGCATAATGACAATACATTAATAGCCAATTTACAAGCCTTATGAAATCCTCAAGACTGACTATGCTGTGCTTAGTCGCTCAGTCGTGTGACTCTTTGTGACCCCATGGACTGTAGCCCACCAGGCTCCTCTGTTCATGAGGATTCTCTAAGCAAGAATACTAGAGTGGGCTGTCATGTCCTCCTCCAGGGGATCTTCCCAACCCATGGATCAAACCTGGGTTTCCCACATTGCAGGCAGATTCTTTACTGTCTGAGCCATCAGGGAAGCCCAGGAATATGGGAGTGGGTGGCCTACCCCTTCTCCAGGGGATCTTCCCGACCCAGGAATCGAACCAGGGTCTCCTGCATTGCAGGTGGATTCTTTACCAACAGAGCTACCAGGGAAGCCCCTCAAGACTGACTAAGGTGTTTCTAAATGGTAAGATAAACAAGCATTTAGATCTTAGCTGCTAGTCTATGTTTTATGGTAAAAGTCAGTCAGAGTGTTGGGGGGTGGGGGGGAATCCTCATTTCCCTTTTTAACTAGTAAAGACTCTAACTTAGTCAAGACTCTTGATAATACTCGTTCCTACCTTCCTCAGAATATACATTTAACATGACATCTGCACGCCATTTCTGCTATAAAAAGCTTTTGCAGAAATGTCCTTTTCTCTGAAAAGATTCTCTTAATATAGATCAGGACTTTCTACCAAATAACCTGCATTTTCAAAACACCACATTAAAAACTACTGCAAGCCGCCTGAAAAAAGAGAAATGCTGGAGCCGAGCTCTTCACACAGCCTGGATTTCATTTCAGTAAGTCAGAATGAGCCTTCAGCCACATTACACAGTGATGGCAGTCAACATGCGGCACTCAAGTTAAAAACACATTTCCTCCTAGTTTCTTCCAGTTCCTAACATACATTCACTACAACATTTTTTCCCCTGTGCTGCCAATAGTACTGAACAAACAGAAAGGGTCTAGATTTTTATCCGTTGCTTGGTAACATAAGCACCCAATAAAAATAACAGGAAATTGTTTTCCAAATTATGGTTAAAGAAAAAGATAGGGAACCCAAATACGCTATGAGATGTGAAGGGTTTATTCAACAATTTCCCAACTAGTTTTGGATTCAATAAGCACACGTGCAAAGAAAGAAGGCGAAGATGCTCCTATTTCCCTAATAATAGAATTTCAAAGATGTAACAAAAAACATGAAATAAGCTAGAATTCATTCAGGAGGGTTTAGGGCCACATGGTAGGTAAAACTGAAACTACATACATGCTTGAAAATAAGTGTTGTTGTGTTGTTAATTAGACTTGTTAATGATAAGTCAAGGGGCTTCCCAGGTGGCTCAGTGGTTAAAGAATCCACCTGCCAGGCAGGAGATGCAGGTTCAATTCCAGGGTCCGGAAGATCCCCTGGAGAAGGAAATGGCAACCCACTTCAGGAATCTTGCCTGGAGAATCCCATGGACAGAGGAGCCTGGCAGGCTATAGTCCATGGGGTCACAAAGAGTCAGACACGACTTAGTGATTAAATTGAAGCATCCTTGTATTCCCCCCGTGTAGAGGGCTCTATTACCGTTTTGAGAATCTTTACTCTGTGATACTTCCCATACCCCTACCTTCCTCATCTCTACCTCTGTATATATTATAGTATACATCCTTCCTTCCTCTTTGCAATTCTAGTCTTTAAGACTGTGACTGAAAAAGAATCTTAAGGGCTGAATAAAAGCTTTTTTGTATTGCTCATTTTTTAAATAGACATTTATAACAATCTAGGAAAATGGAAAAATAATTTGTATAGTACTCTTGTAGGTGTTGGTGCATTGCAAATAGACAGAAATGAAGAGGGATCAATGGATCTCCTTTTCAAGCCAGGATAGTCATTTAGACATCACAGTGCTAAGGCACTGATTTCTAATTATAGTCCCGTGGTTTGGGGTGGGGGTGTAGACATAGCCCCATTATGTCAGTGTTAATTGAAACCATGAGAATACAACTCTCTTTGGCATAGGAGCTATTGATTTTCATGGTGCATGTAACCACTTGTGCATTTTTGAAAGACCACAACAGACTTCACCCTTCCAGGCAAAACTGCTGCTGCAAGCAGGTAAATAAGAAATGTATCATGAACCATGACAAGTAAAGATGGAATAAGTAATACAAACATGTGGGAGCACCGGGGTATTCTTGAACCATCTGTTCCTAATTAAAGGAACTTTTCTGCAGTTTGAATTGCAAAGCTCAATGGAGTAAGCTGAAATCTCTGGATGTCTGTGCCCAAAAAAACTGAAGCAAGGCAAGTATACTTTAAGAACTGACTTCTCTTGCCGTCAGTTAAGCCTCCTGGTGCTAATGGCCTTCAAAAGGCTTAGTGACAATCAAATCATTGCTCAACACGTAACCACAACTCTTTTGTTGCACAAGTAAACTGGAAAAGCAGGGCATATGCTCATGAAGAGAAAGTGGGAACATCTCTGAGTTAAGTAAGCAATAACTAGCCCCAAGACCACAATGGTCTTCATATTTGACTTTGCAGACCTCTTGTTAGATGAAGTGGGTGAGGTGGGTCTTTTTAAAAAGGTAATTAATTCTACTGGATACTAAAAGAAGGAAATATTTATTTCTTGGGTTGTTCTAGTCCACCTGTAAAGTACAATTGGATAACAGTTGGCAGGGGTGGGAATCTATATGAAAAAACATTCCCTGAGTCCCCAAACTGTTAGAGCTTACTTATTTTATTAATCAAATGTAGTTTCTTCAACATCTTTAATTTGAAATACACACTACACTTTAAATTAAAATCTCTGTTGAACTGGTAGTCATAGTCCAAAAACAAATGTAATGAATTTACAACCTTCTAAAATGACCATTACATAGACGATAGATTTTTACATAATTTGTGTTTTGGCAGTTTTAGAAAATGATTTCATACTTGAGTGTCTTATTATTATGTAATTTAGATACAACTCAACCTACTTGAAGAGTCTGATTTCAAGTCAGTCCTTAGGTTGAGAAGATGTTCAGTAGTGCAGAAAAATATTACTTTTTAAGGTTTCTAATTATAAATATAACATTTAGAATAATCACATTTCTCTAAGCAAGACATACAGATGGCCAATAAGCACACGAAAAGATGCTCACCTTCAATAATTGTTAAGAGAAATGCAAATCAAAACCACCTCAGTCCAGTCAGATTAGCCATCATTAAAAAGTCTACAAATAATAAATGCTGGAGAGGATGTGGAGAAAAAGGAACCCTACTACATGGCTGGTGGGAGTGTAAATTGGTACAGCCACTATGAAGAACCATATGGAAAGTGAAAGTCGTCAGTTGTGTCCAACTCTTTGCGACCCCAGGGACTATATAGTCCATGGAATTCTCCAGGCCAGAATACTGGGGTGGTTAGCCAGTCCCTTCTCGAGCAGATCTTCCTGACCCAGGAATCGAACCAGGGTCTCCTGCGTTACAGGCAGATTCTTTACCAACTGAGCTATCAGGGAAGCCCCATATGGAGGTTTCTTACAAAACTAAAAACAGTTTACCACATGATTTTGCAGTCTCATTCCTTGGCAAAAACTCTAACTTGAAAAAATACAGGCACTCCAATGTTCATAGCAGCATTATTTACAACAGCCATGACATGGCAGCAACCTAAATGCCCATCAACAGACAAATGGATAAAGAACACGTGGTACCTGTTCAATGGAATACTATTCTATTATAAAAAAGAATGAAATAATGACATTTACAGCAACATGGATGGAGCTAGAGAGTGTCATGTTAAGTAAAGTATGTCAGACAGTAACACAAATACCATATGGGAGTATTTATATGTAGAATCTAAAAGATGATGCAAATGAACGTATTTACAAAACAGAAACAGACTCATAGACATAGGAAACAAAATTATGCTTAGTAAAGGGAAAAGGGGATGGGGGAGGGAGAAATTAAGAGTTTGAGATTAACAGACACACACTACTATATAATAGATAAACAACAAGGTCTTACTGTATAGCACAAGGAACTATATTCAAATCCTGGGATAAATCATAATGGAAAAGAATATGAAAAATATGTGTATGTGTGTGTGTGTGTGTGTGTGTGTGTATATATATATATATATATATATATATATATATATGACTGAATCACTTGGTTGTACATGAGAAACTAACATTGGAAATAAACTATATTTTAATAAAAAATGTTTTAAGTCATAACAGTATTTTCCACTAAACAATTGGCAAGTAATGTTTTACTCAAAGTAAATTGAGCTCTATAGCTTGTATTCATTGCATTCTCACATAATGATGTGAATATCTCTTAGGCAGACATAAGAATACAGAATAGGGATCAATTCTGAAAAAATCTAGGGTCGTATTTGGAAAGTAACTTTCTTATACAACTTGTGAAAACTAAGGTACACAGAAATTTCTTTCTTGCTTAAAAAAATTTCATATCAAAAGCTACATCAGAAATTGTGATTATTTCCTTTTGGGTCACATACTCCTTACTGCATAGGTAAGTAAGGGTGAATGGTCAGTCTTACTGGTTGCCCACAGTTAATTCTGAAAACTATGTCAAGACGAATGCAACATAGGGAAGCTGGAAGTGTTCATTTCTCTCTCCTCTGAGAGGTGGCGTGACGAAGACTAGCCTTCTAGCCCTCAAGCTTCTAACCTGCTTCCTTATTCCGACCACCACCTTCCTCCTCCAGTTAGGGATTCTGGAATCTCAGTTCTCTAAAGGGGCCCCAACCTTGCTAAGTGACGTTAACACCACAGCAGGCTTGTGTCAGCCTGGTCCTTCTTCCCACGAATAAACTCAAAGGGAAGGGGGAGGTAAATGTAAAGAAACCACTTTAAAACACTTGTAAAGGGTTTTCTAGTCCTTGCTTTTTTCTCTGGCACACAAATGCACATGCACACAGACATTCAAAATCACACAGCAGTGCCTTACTGGCTACCCAGCTTAGGATAAATGCAAGGAATTGCTGAAAGAGGGCAGATGTGTGAGGGGAACTATGATGTCAATAACTTTGATCTGGATTCACTATGCATTGTTTAGGGACTCTGACATGAGCATCACCAAAATCAATAATGGGTGCTGGGGTGGGCAGAAGTTCAGGAACCAGGCTATTCCTTTAATTATAACCATCATCTACCTACTTGCTCCCACCGAACTCTCCTATGCCCCAACATTTCTTTGTTTTTTTTTTTTTTTTGCAATTCATGACGAAAATATCAGGAGGAAAAGGAGTGAACAAAACGTGCCATAAAGAATTGTTTCCTGTCATTTTATGGCTGGGAAATGTGAATACACACAACTGTAAAAATGAATGCAACCAATCAACCAGTACTCCATGCAACGCTAAAACAAAACATCTGGGAAACACCTAATTTTCACAATGCATAGTTCTTTATCTTCACTCTGTTATATTGTTTCCTCTATAATCAGGGGGGCCATGAATCCCGGTCTGCCCATGTTGTCTGGGTATGACCCTTTGAGGGTCTAATGGTAATAGCAGTAAGATCAGTCCTGCACGGATAACTTTGCTCTGGAATAGCCTGTCTTCACTGGTACTGAGTCACAGAAAGGTAGAAGTGGAAAGGCCTTCAAAAGGTTTTCAAATTTCACTGTGGGGAGGGGGTGGGTGAAGGAGGCATAGAATTTTTCCCTCTCCCACTACAGGTATTTTCCTGGTAGTGCAGTGGTTACGCCTCCATGCTTCCAATTGCAGGGGTCATGGATTTGATCCCTGGTTGGAGAACGAAGACTCCACCTGGTGTAGCCAAAAACACAAAAACAAAACCCAACCAAACAAAAAACCCTACTACATAAAACTGAGGAGAGCAAAGGTTTCCTAGGGCAGCCAGGAGGTAAAGGCACAGATGTAAAGTCTTGCCCACTAAGTCTGTGTCTCCCTTGTCTCCTGTCAAGGAGGCCTCTGAGGTACCCCCTTAGCTGGCTCCAAAGAACAGTCTGAAGAATACTGGTCTCATCTGATTCTTATAATTTACAAATGAGGAAAACATGGTTCACTGCATCTGTTCTTTCCTGCATACTACAACTTCATTCTCTTTCCCCATAATTCTGCAAAGGCATTAAGTCAAGAGCAGGTAGTGCACATTTCTAAGAATGGTTACCAAGGAAACCATGAAAAGAATGATGACAATACATGAAGATGTTCATCAGTGTATTGTTTATAGCGATACAATGCTCATGTATCAGGACAAAGTGTAGGTGACAAGAGGGGAGAGAAAGAAAAGATGACTGTTATTAAGACAATGGAATTCTAGTCATTTATTTTCCCACACCTCCCAAACTTTCTTTTAACATGAAACAAAATGATAACGTAGAATGTAAACAGTACTTACCTCTGAGACTTTGCTGACTACATCTCTTGCAACTGCTAAGCCCTGAGCAAAAGTGCGGGCTGCCACAAATGCACGAGTGACCTGGAGCTTCAGTTTCCGAGGGACATCTCCAAAGGGCTTCAGCTGCTCTGTGTACTTGCTCACGCACTCCAGATATTCGTCTGTGAAGTGGTACTGGGAGTTCACCAGGCGAAACATGCGCTCCAGGAGGCGGGCCCAGAAGTCATTCAGCATTTCTTCCAGGTTCACGTTCCCTGCCACATAGTAGCGCTTCAACTCTTCGAAGAGATCTTTAAATAGCACAGAATTCTGCATGTACAAGTGGCCGTATGTCTTCACAAACATGTCGTTCAGGGACTTTTCCGCATTTTCAAGTAGTTCTTTGAAGAATTCTAAACACAAAACCAAAACGGAAAGGGTTCTCAATAATTAACTAATGGGAGTGCTTTTCAGGTAAATCTGAAAACGAAAAACAAAATCCTGATATTAAATTGGAAAACATGCTTGTATATAGGGTGGATTTCTTTGGGGGAATTTGGCAGTGAAAGGAAACCTATGTCACAAAGACACTTACATAAAAAAAGAAACTTCAAACCAGCAATTTCTCAGGACTCAATGTAAAACTGTCTCCCTCCCTCCCTCCCTCCTTTTCTCAGTCAGTCACAAGGTAAATAAAGAACTGGACGAAAATGAATATATAAAAGTTTCTCCGAACTTTTTACTGTAAGAATCTAAACCGAAGTGAATAATGCCTCCTCACTGTAAACTGACGCCAGGACAGGTGTTTTCAAGATGTGCCGTTTACTTAGACATGATTTTAACCGCTTTGCTCCTCCTTACATCTACATGACATAGAAGAAAACTGCCTGGGAAATGCTTGAGGCCAAGAAACATAATGAAACACCCCACATAACCAAGAAAAGAAGTTCTCAGGTATTCCTGTGACATCAGTATAAATTGGGGTAACCAAGGTGGCCTTGGGTTCCTAAAGGATTCATACAGTAACACCAGTCCAGAAAGACAGAAATGAAATGCATAACAGATTCAACCATAGATCTGGTATATTTATAAGATAACACAGGAAAATAAATAGGGAAAAAAGAATACCTGTTCCCCCTCCAGCCCTGATTTACTTTTTGGCCATCACATACTCCCACAGCCTAAATGTTAAAGACTTAATCTCTTAAATACAAATAGTAAATTAGTTTCTCCTGAATCTTTTCTCAGGAAGTTCACTAAAGAGAGGAGTTAACAGTCTTCTGCGACATTAATCATTCTTAAAGAATCTATGTCTGGTATAAAAATAAACACCTCATGGTATCACTTTTATAAGCAGGAAATGTAATAAATACCAAAGCAAAATTTAAGGACTGCATCAAGAAAGAAGCTACGTCCAAGTGAACATGGAGCAGAAAGAAAAATAAGACAACTCCTTCAAAGCCAAAAGAACACTAGTGAGCTTATCAAAATGTAATAGTGCTACAAAACCCTTCTCTACTGTTTGCCTTTTATTTCCTGGGTTTTCTTCAGTGAGAGAAAGGGAAATCCCCATTATACTGTACAGCCTGGCATTTTTACCAAAATTCTCTCCCTGAAAGGACAGAAAGTACAGAAGGAGCTAGGGGAACCATATGAAAAGAGTTACTCTTATTAGGTACCTGGGGATGGCTCTCATTCTCGGCAAGATCCCAAGTGGTTCTCAACTGTAGTTCTATGGTATGGACATGCATCGACATCACTGGGCCACAAGTTGCTGGATCCCACCTTAAACCTACTGGATCAGAAACCCTGGGGGGAGGGGGCAGCCATCTGGGACCCTGCTACACCCTACAGTTTGAGAATCAAGACTCGCAATGAGGGGTGCGATGGGGAGGGAGATGGGAGGGGGGGGTCAAGAGGGAGGGGACATATGTATACCTATGGCTGATTCATGTTGAGGTTTGACAGAGACCAACAAAATTCTGTAGAGCAATTATCCTTCAATTAAAAAATTAATTAATTAAAAGACTCATAAAGTTAAAAAAAATAAACTAATTAAAAAATAAAAATAAATAAGATTAAATTAAAAAAAAAGACTCTCAGTGAAACTTGTCCCATTTTGCCTCTCACTAGCAGTAACCACCAGCTCAGGAACTGTGCTGAATGTGAAGCTTTCAGGGTAAGGGTTAATGCTTTAATTAGAAGAAAATACATTTCCAATAAATTGGGTTTTAGCTTTTTTTGTTGCATTCTTGGGGGTCATTTCTTGAAGGTGGTTGGGGGTGAATTTCCTCATGTGGAAGTATCTCGAAACTAAAGAGTCAGGATGGAGGTAGCATTTTTCTAAGACTTCAAAGTTGGGGAAAGTTGGGGTGAGAAAAGACGTTAAACGTCAGCTGGTCCACTTGCCATACCGTTCTTGAGTCACTAGCATCCTTGCCAAGTGGTGCTGGCTCTCACATACTGGAAAAATAAAGCCTGGTCACTGAGATCAATATGGAAAACTTGTGTCAACCCAGTGGTACTAATATTTCACCATCCAAAAGAGTGGATGGCAAAGACAAGCACAGGTCCTTCCCTAAAACTGGCACACATCATTTACTGTAGAAATGGGAAGTTGAGAATGATTTGACTTGTGTTTTCATGACTCATTAAATAATTCTGAATACTCACATTTCTAATGAATGCTCTTTTTAAAGGTGGGGGTAGAATGGCATGGATAGCTTGGTTTTAACTGAAAACTACTATGAAAGGTCAGATTTTTTTTTTTTTTAGGCTTAAAAGTGTTCGAGGTCAAAGAATCACTAAGACACTTGAAAATTTTATGGTAAAAATAAAACATTCTCAAGACTTCCTCATTTGTGTCAAAAGCCTGTGGGTCGGTGTAGATATATTTATATAGCTACGCTGAGGTACAAGATCAATGATCCAATGGAGAACAGACCTGATTTTAACACAGCATGTTCTCTGCCTAATACCACAATGGGCTTTATTTCCCAGGACTCAAATTCTGTCTAGGAAGGTTGTGCGTGCGTGTGCATGTGTGCGTGTGTGTGTGTGTGTGTGTGTGCGCGCGCGCATGTGTGTGTGACGTTAGCTTATATTTTTCAGAGTTTAGTTTGGTGCTACATACATATTAGGCTCTAATTCATTTAACTGTTCAGAAAATTGATATCCTTTTCTTCACATTTTAAAAGATTCTTTAGTGTGGCCATAACTTGCAAATATAAAGGCTGAGTGGATTCTATATAGAAATTCTGTAACACTGATATAAGGAGTTAGAAATCTGATAATTTGATCTCTCCAAACTATGCAATTTGACAAGTATGTACCAAGTGGTTGCTATGTGCTCAAATCAAAGCACATGGTTTTGCCATGCATCTTAACATTCCTGCCCAAGAAGACTGTAATGAAAATTTATAGGAAGATGAATTTTCTCCATCCAATTCACCTTTACTATCCTGCTACTTTCCACACATGGTTTTATGGAGGCACCAGAGATTTTTAAAGCATCTATAAAATCCTTAATCTTTCATTTCATATAGCAAGTTTTTTTTTTAATATTCATCTATTTCTCACCTACGAAGTCAACATAACAAAAGTCAAGTGATCCAAGAGACTCAACCTCATTTCTCCTTAGAAGTGTTCTTTTTAGAAAATATTTAGTTTTTTTATCTGGCTGTGTTCAGTCTTAGTTGTGGCTTGTGGTCTCTTTAGATGGAACATGTGGGATCGAGTTCCCTGACCAGAGATCAAATGCAGGATTGTCAGTAGGGAGTCTTAGCCACTGGACCACCAGGGGTCCTTCCTTAGACATGTTCTTGCTTAGTCGGTTCAGTCGTGTCTGACTCTTTGGGACCCCATGGAGGAGCTCCTCTGTCCAAGGGATTCTTTAGGCAAGAATACTGGAGTGGGTTGCGGTGTCCTCCTCCAGGGAATCTTCCTGATCCAGGGATCGAACCTGCACCTCTTATGTCTCCTGTATTGGCAGGCGGGTTCTTTATCAGTAGCACCACCTGGGAAGCCCCAGACCTGTTCTTACCAGTTTGGTAAATGTGACTATTCCACCCATGTTTTTTGTCTCAAAGAGATCTTTTAAGGATGGCAGATGTAATTGAGATTCTAAAATTCATACCAATTAGGTACAATACCAATCAAAGCATAACAATTTGCTGTAAGGCAAAAAGGGGGGAGGAAAGCTTTTGCATCTGTTCCTCTTACCAAACTGGCAGCTCTCATATGTTCTTGCAGATTCCTTCACACCCCATCCCCTTCTCGTCCTACATTTCCTTCTACAGTGGGGTACAGAACACAAACTAGACATTCAGGACATGGTCCCCAGCCATCAATAGCAACTTCATTCATTGCTGCAAAGCTCATCTCTACTTTCTACCCCATTATTCAAAATCAGATCTTAACTCCTGAAGAAAAACCATGCAGGCCTGAGACACCTAGCAATCATTCCTTCATAAACATTATGCCTAAAGCCAATTATAAGACAGTTGGTGGCTAAAACAGAACCAGTCAGGGGCAGTGTCAACCAGAGTTCCACCACAATCAGAAGCTGAATTAATTGGAAATCAGATCTCCCTTGTAGGAACTGCTTGTGTTCATGAAAAATGCTGCTCAGGGAGTCAGTTTTAAGTGATGCTATTGGTGTCTGAAAGAAGAGTCAGAGAGGAGACAGTTTATAAGCACTTGAAATATGGTGTCTCTGATCAGGTTTTATTTCTCCTTCAATTTTCAGTTTGGGGGCTTAAGGGTTTATGTTCTAAGGATCAAACAGCTGCTACACCTAGGGCTCATGAATGACCACTTAACGTAGGAATGGAAATAAACAGTGTAACATGCCAGGATCTAAAGCAGCATCACACAGTGGGAAAGGCATGAGACCTCTCATTTATGAGCTGTGTGACCTTGATGGGACATAAGATCTAAACCTCAGTGAGCCTCTGTTGCTTCTTCCTACATTAAATGGGACTATCACCGCTCCCCTCATTATGGATCATGCCTCGCACAAAATAGCTGCTCAATAAATGGACACCATTCGTGATATATGAAATGATATTGTCACCTTTAGAGTTTCTTTATATCTACAATCATAAAAAAATCTTTCAAGGCTGGTTTTTACCTTTCTTGGCAGAGTCAAATATTATTGATCTTGGGGGAACATAAATTAAGCCAAAGCTGCTGGAGAACAGTTAAGACCCAAGACCTTATAAAACTGGGAGCAATTTAGCCAAAGATAAAGATGCTTAATGGCTGTAGCTTCCAATGCTGTAAAATGTCCCAGACATCCACAAGGGTGGAGCAACTCCTGAGTGAAAAACACGGAGAAATCCAGGGAAGAGATTAACATGATATTAAACAGAATATCATGTATAGCACACATATATATATATTGCATTGGCCAAAAAAGGTCATTCAGGTTTTCCTGTAAGACAGTATGGAGAGAACCTGAATAAATTTTTTGGTTAACCCAACACAAAAAGATCAAGGCAAAGAATTAGGGAAAGGAAAATTAGGAATTCAGCAACAGTAAGTCAATGCCCCACCCCCATGTATTTCATCTATGTTCTTTGCCAGAAGCAGCTCAATGCAAGGGTTGAGCTAAGAGACTGGGAGACTGGAACTATTTTCCACCTTTAACATGTGATTACTCCTTTTTTTCAAATGTGATTATTCTTCTTGTCAGTAGTACCCATTCAAGGAGGGAAAAACTACCAGAGTGAAAAAGCAAAACTTTTCCATATAAAAGTTTTCTATGTAAATATCCTGTCTTTTACAAAAAGAACATCGTGTGCTTTTGGAACTTCTATCCACTGCCACTTGTCTTGCATCAAATAAACATTCAAAATTCTTGAAATGGGTCAAAAGGCCTTCAGTTCTGCTATTAAATGCCATTAGTTACTACTTTATAAACAATCGACCGGCTATTGATTAATGAGTTAGAATGCATTCTAGAATTAACCCGTGACCTGAAGAGACTGGGAGCCCTTTCTATTCAATCCATTTGCTTGATGCTATAAATTACCCCCTTGTATTTATGTTATTAGGAAGCTGCCTTTTACATATAAGGATTAATTTCCTCTTTACTGTAAAGGCCTTATTTCACAGCCCTGGTGTGGTGTGCAAACAGTAAGTTACCACATCCACAAAATTCCTGAGAAAGAAACCTCCTGGTAAATGCTACAAATCATACTTCTCACAGTTAAGAAAACTCAGAGAATTATAGCTATCCATGCTTTCACCCAAGATCTTAAGTATTTGATGAAAAACAGCTAACATAGGAATCTACAAATGGAGGCAGGGGGAGGAAATTAAACAAGCATTTTACTGACCAAACCAAACTGAAACTTTGGCTTCTGACTATCTCCTCTGTCTTGCTTTTCTGGCCAAATCCATGTTCAATTTTTAACAGGCACTGTCCTCTAGCTTGGCATAATCTCCCTCCTCAGGAGTGCCTGCTAGGGAGGGCATGGTGCACTAAAAGGACTTGTACTTGACTAATGTTCATCAGCTATCGCCCAACAATGGACCTCTCCTAGGATGACAAGGCCATTGCCAGCTGCGGCCCTTATTAGGGGCTGTTAACATATGAAAGGGGCTGGGGGATCCAGCCACAGTAGGAGCAGCCCTTTCTTCCCAAGGTTGCTTTCAGTAGTTAATGCATGTTGAATGCTAAAGCTCCTTTCCTTTCTCTCTCCCGGGTAACTTGGCCCAGGACACAAGGCTCAGGGCTCTAAGCCCTTCCCCTGGACCTTGTTCCATTTCTAGTAATGATCCTCCCAGCACCAGCTAGCCAAGTCACCTTAGCACAGCTGTATCCCTTCTCGCTGAGAAGGGCCCATGGGGGCAAGTTTAAGAAACCTCCAACAACAACAACAACAAAAAAGAGGCTGGAGTAGTGTTCCAAGCGCTCCTTATACTAACCTCCACATCTATCTATTATAGGATATGACCTTATACACAAACCTCATATACAGTCTATCTGTTCATGATCTAATATGAAATGAAAAATGAGGATGCACAGTAGCATAATCAGTTATGATTCTGATTTCTATGTACATATATACATTATCTACCTGACCAAAAAAAGATGAGGCATACAATGGTGATGGTGGGATATTGGGGAATCAGTGTGATGTTTTTCAATATGATTCTCAATTTTGTTCACTCCAATTTTGCAGTGACATAATCAGAAAAGTAACCCACCTCATGCTTTCAAAAATGACTTTTTCCCTTATCATATTAATCCAACTTAAATGCTTCAACGCATTTTTTTTTCTACTTTTTCCTAATTGTCTACAGTGAGTATCATGATGCTGAAAATATCCCAAAAGTGGCAAAACACCAAAGCAGTTCTTACATTTTTTGTTAAAAAATACTGTTTTTATCTACAAACTATTCCTTTGAAGTCGTAGCAATGTGGAAAATATGGCAAGGTATGAAGAAAATAAAAATTACCCATAATCCCGCCATTAAGAGAGAAGAACAATGGTTTATTGAATTTCTTTCCTGTCTTTTCTATGAAGGAATGTGTTGTCACACGGTTGAAGTCATACTGTATTTATACCCGTTCTCACGTACCACTGTATGGTTAGCACTTCCGATGTGATTAAAAAGCTTCCAGAAATATCATTTTCAGCAACTGCATACTATGACACTATTTGGCCAAATCATAATGTAATCACTATGGCACGTTTAGACTGATTTCCTATTTTTCATTAATTACAGATAACACTGTGATGAACATTCCTGCACATAAACCTGTATGCAGATTTTTCTTTTCTTGTGATCAATACCTAGGAGCAGAATTATTGAATCAAAGGGTATGAATGAACCTATGTGACACATCTGACACCCTGCCAAAGTGACCTACAGAAAAGGTGTACCCATGGAGCACTCCCCTTTATTATGAGACAGAGAGAGAGAGAGAGAGATGGAGATGGGCCAGGACAATGAACAAGAAAGGCCTGAATGGCTTGGGAATTCTCTCAGTCAATCAGAATAACTGCTAGATCAAATAAGCCCTTTTCTTTGCCAGGACAGACACGCATGGAAAAAAAGGGTGAGCAGAGATGATCAACAAGGTTCTCCACTCCCAGGCTCAAAGCACAATGAACCAACAAAAACAGATAAAAGCAGTTTGGCTCAAGCTCTTCTGTGTATTTACTCGCCTCCAAACAGATCAGCTGCTTCTTGTTGAAGCCACACCTAATAGCAGAGGCCCAAAGAGAGAGTGCTCAGGGCACGCTGAAAGCTGCATAGGCATTTTCAATGAGAGAGCCAACACCACAGTCACAATTGGTCACACCTGAGATAACAACTCAAAAGGCAGAAAACCTTTGTCAATACAGAAACATGTGTGTGTTGTCTGAGCTCTTGATTTGATTACAGTAAACTGGTAGTGGCTCGTTCTAGTCACGTTTCACAGAGAGATTATCAAAGAATTGGAAAAAACACCCAGCATTTTAGTCTCTTTTGCATGGAGGGAAAAAACAAAATAAAGAAAAGAGAATTGTAAAACACAGAGTAGCAATGCTTTGCAAGCACAGTATGATCGGAAAGGAACACTGGATTTGCAGCAAGGCCAGAGGCCTTATGTCTTTTTCTATACTTTTTGTGGCTACTCATCTTGCCTGTTGTGCTTTAATAGAAGTTTTAAGAAGCAACAAATTTAAAAAAGACATCTTAATGAATGAAACCAGAGGTAAGGCTTAAAAACAACACTATGTTTTGTGTATATTACACATTTCTATGACACATCTATCTTAAGGATATCTAAGACTTAAAGACCCAGGAAGTCTTTAGTAAGTTGGTATGCCCTTGCAAAGGACAGTAAGAGAACTATGCAGTTGAAAAATACTTATGGTCAGGGGTCAGAAAAATTCTAGAAATTTCAGCTTAGCTAACTAATGGCCATGAAGTTTAGTTGGCTATATATCTGTTTTTTCATAGGCATGTGAATTCGAACCCCTTCAACTCACTGAATCTCCACACTGCTTTGCCTATTGGCCTAATGAAGTAATGGCCAGGGTGAACCATGCAAAATTTTTAGTCAGTGATTAAAACACAAATTTGGCTCAATCTGAAGAGTGGCCACCCTTCACTGAAGCTCTCGAGCCCTCTTGTTTTCTATCATTTCACAAAAGCAGGACATGAAGCACTCTTCAGATAGATGGGACAGACAATTGTTTCTTTTATGTGCGTTTTAAGCTAATTCAGAACATTTCTACTATTATTCGAGTTAACAAGCTTCAGGCCCATGAGAGGGTTTTCAAAGACCTGGTGAAAGTAGCGGAGGGTTACGAAATGATAGGAGGAAAATAGAGGGGACCGTGCAGACGCCTAATTAACATCTTGTAAGACCTTTCACTGAAGCAGCTGGTCTGGTCACATGTTCAGAAGATGCACAGAATTTGTAGAATTGAAAGGGTCTTTAGAGAGCATCCAACTCAACCCCTTCATTTTATGGACGGGAAAACTGAGACCAGTTAATTGCCCCCGGTCACAGTGGGTTCATAGCAGAACCAGGCTGAGAACTCGGTAGGCACTGCCTCCTGCCCAAAGTTGCTACATTTGCTCCCACAATGGCAAATGAAAGACGTTTCCCCAATGGACTACCATCAGACAACATTGCAATTTCCTTAAAAAGTCTTTTTGAACCTGCAAAACAATGTGCAAATAATTTGATTTGGGGAGTCTGTAAGCAAGAATCTATCTTTGTGGTTGTTACCATCATTTTTACTATGTCATTTGGAAGTATATTTAACATGGCAGCTCTAATCTTCCTAATCTATTTGGGTTGTTTGATTTAGCTCTGATTCTTTTAAAAACAACTAGCCTCACAAAATGTGACATTTGGGGGCGGGTCTTTATGTTCTGGTCCCCAAACACGGATTATGCCCTACTTCTATTATTTCTATTCCTTTTGCCAAGCAATTCTTTCAAAGCTCCCTGAACGGAGTATCTGATTAGCATATTTATGAGACAACTGATTCAGCTATGTTAATTAGCAGTTCTATACTTCAAAAAAAAAAAGAAAGAAAGAAAAATTCCCAGAACTGACCAAGAGGGGGAGCAGCTAACTCTGTCTGGCTCCATGTCTCTAGCCCAGGATAGTAGATTTCTGGTATTGAACATTCTAAGTCAAAGAGTAGATTAAAGTATAAGAGAATACAAAGGTGAGTCCTAAACTCAGAGGTGTGGATTTAATATATGGGATATCTAAGAATGGGGGGTGGGGGTGGGGGTGGGGGGACTGATGCCTAAGGAACTTCTATACTTCAGCCAGGTCTCAAAACACACACGTGTAGAGTTTACAACTTAAAAACTGGTTTATACACTGTACAGGTGCAAAGAATAGAAAGTTAAACGTGTAACACAATGGACCTTAGAGATAAGGGGACTAACTGATTCCAAAACGCCAGAGCTGGCGCTCAGACTCTGCCCAGAGCTCATTGAGGCAGTATGATAATGGGATGCTTTCTGGTTAAAAAGGGTGAATTCCTGAAAAGCCTCAAAAAAACCTTGTTTTTATTTGAAATTTTATAAAAAATACTTGTTTCTGCCTTAGAAAAACATGGTATCTCATAAACATGACTGAGGTTTTGATGATAGAGGAAGTTGCCTGAGCTCAGGATAGCCACTTTGAATGTATACTGTAAGCTTGGAGATGGCCAAAGATGCTTCTTTGAAGTAGTCTGGCCTCCTCTGTTCTCATGCGCCCTTCACTATTTTCTTAGTACTTACCGCTAGCCTTCTTTGTGCCACCTTGCCGCCCCATTTTGTCTCTCCAGTCGCCATCTTGTTACTCTGCTCAACTTCCTGCCTTCCATTCACATCAATAACCATTGGTTTGGCTTTTACAAAGGTGGTGACCAAATCACTCCACCCTTGAATTTCTGAGAGTCACACTAGCCCCTGTACAACTTCACTCAACATCATCTTTAGGCCTTGTGGAGTACTGGCAGGTCATAATTGCCAACCTTAAAAATCAATCAATAAATGCAGCACCCACCAGAGGATTCTGGTATCTTGGCTACCAATCAACTTTTACTATACAGAAGCAGTTGATTGTCTCAGAAAGCCTAACTTGGGGTGGGGGGAGGGGAAAGCAAAATATCCAAGCTCTGTTCTGATCAGCAGGTCAAACACATTTTAGCTACTACACCTTCAAAATAATTTAAATCTGTGCTGCCTACCTTTATTGTCTATGCCATAGTCTAATGTGAAGTCAGAAGAAACAAGCTGGAGTTTCATAATCACTTTTGATGGCCAGTTTTGAAACTGATAAAGAAACAGTGGTAAACACATATGTTGAAGGTGAAGCCTGGCAGGGATGGGCAAGAGAAACTGTTTTTCTCTACTTTTTCAAAAAACATGTGTTAACACTTACTGATAAAGTTTCTTTGTATGGCTTTTTAAAAACTACACACTGGAGTCATACGAATAATGCTATAAAACCATGGGGAATGTGAACGGGAAAGAATAGCAAAACCAGCAGGCCCATCGGCAAGAGAAATCACTAAATGTCTGTGCTCCACACCAGGAGCACACATGTCTAATAAGAAATGGGGTGATCTGGAGGTGGTGACCTTGGAAGTTAACAGCCTCATCTCTCCACTCCAGCAGACTACAAACAGGCTAGCCACTTTTAAAGAGCTGGAATTTTCCCTTTTAAGTCCCATTAGTAAACCCCCAAGTTGTAATTTTTAATTATCAGCATCTCATGTTTTGAAAGATGACCGTCTGACTATCTTCCTAAGTTTTTCTCAGTTATTGTCTTGAACGGGAAATGCCATAGTCAAGAGAATACCATTCTTTTCAATGATCATACTGATAAAGTTCGTGACCAGGAGACATAGGTGGTCTAATGATGTCTTTTGCCAATAACACTCATCTTCACGTGGTGTCAACAGGATACAGAAATATATAAATTATTTCCATCTATTTAGGGAAAGGAGATACAGACTAAGCATAATTCCTCATACAAAGTGCTGGGGAAAGTGGGCACAAAAATTGGTACATAGAAAAATTTAGTTCACCTACATTACAGTTTAATTATGCATTTGTCATATAGCCTGGGAACCTACTAACACTTATTAAATCAGTTATCAGTTTCAAATAACGAATCTCAAAGCCAACATTTGAAATACAACCTGTTCTTTAACTGGGGACTGCCTTATCAGCTAGATCAAATCTAATTTAGTCCCACTTCTCACCATGGTAATGAGCCCTTTGCAGAAATGCTCAAAGACATTTCACATCTTGAAAATTTGCCTTGTACTTCTTCACCACACAGAATGTCAGGAAAAGCATGCTTCAAAGGTACTATGTAATTAGAATGGCCTTTACAACAGGCACAAAGGAAATCATTTCTATTAAAATTACATCTACTTCACAACAATCTTCAGACTGAGTGAACAGCACCAGAGAAAGGAATCCTGAGGTGTTTGGGACCACATAACTCTAGTTTTGAAAGTCTGTTATCTATTACATTGCTTCAGATATGTTGAAGCCCCTCTCATCTAACTCAGCTTGGCTATTTTTTCACTCTGAAAAGATGAAGTGTGCATCTGAGAATCCGTATTTGGCACAGGGGACTGAAATGGGTTCGTTCGTGGCTTTAATGTGGATAGACCATTGCTTCTTGGCCTTTTGGCTAAGATCAAGTGTCACATAGATAGACCAAGTGTGAAACTGAGAGTGTTAGTCACTCAGTCGTGTCCAACTCTTTGCGACCCCATGGACTACAGCCCACCAGGCTCCTCTGTCTATGGGGATTTTCCACCCAAGAACACTGGAGTGGGTTGCCATGTCCTACTTCAGGGGATTTCCCAACCCAGGGATCAAACCCAGGTCTCCTGCACTGCAGGCCGATTCTTTACCATCTGAGCTACTGAAGCTCCAACTAAAGTGAGGCCCTGGATGGAGCCCAGTATACTGAAGACTGGAGCCCAGGAGCTTCCTCTGGGTCCCCGCTGCATGGACACTCGAGAGTTGAGCTTTAATCCTGTGTTCTACAGGATTTCTAGGAATTCTGGTTGGCTTTGGGGGAGCCATTTTGAAATTAAATTTGAAGTCCAGCATCTGCAGAGTATCTATGGTTATTTTGGCTAAGTTTTCAGATGCCTGTTTTTTATTAGAAAGCTTTTTTTAAGTGACTTGCGTCAACAACACTATTGTGTGTTCACCCAAGAAAATAAATGAAAGCATTTAAACTACTTTAATCTCTTCCTTGGCTTCTTGTGACCATATTTCCATAATGGCTACCATACCATACAGATCCTAGTGTGTCTGGAAGGATTCTAGCACTAAAGCTGTAAGGCTCACTTGCCCCTGGGATCCAGGAAAGAGCATCTTGAGAGAAAACGAGCCCTGAGAGGAGAAGGGCGCTCAGGGGGAAGCAACTGTGCAAATTTCACTGGCAGCTCATGGATGTGACTTGACTAAAAGGTATAAAATGAATTCAAGGGAGTTCCCTGGCCATCCAGTGGTTAGGACTCAGCACTTCACTGCCATGGTCCAGGTTCAATGCCTAGTCAGGGAAATAAGATCCTACAAGCAACATGGCTAAAAATAAATAAATAAATAAATAAGCAAATGACTACACTTACTGAGACCAAAGTTCCAATACATACCATCAAACTTCTTGTAGCGGGAGGCAAAGACAGCTTGTAAATGATCGCACTGTTTGCTGACCACACTTTTGAAATCCTCCGTACTTTGTAGGCTGTACTTCTCCTCCATCTCTTGAGAGCAGCAGGTATAACCCTGGAGACAGATTTTCAAATGATCACCTGGAAGATAAAATGTAGGACAATCAATCTCCACCATAAGACATCAAGTTCAAGAGGGAAGAGGTTGATTTAGGTGCGCATGCTTGGCTTCACCTCTGTCTGTGATATTCCTGCAAAAGCCCAGAGGTCAAGATTTTCTTGTCCAGCATCTTCTGTACAGGTGTTAAGACACTAGAAGATTGACCTTATGACTGTGTGTGGTGTAGTCACTCATTCATCCAAATACAGACTAACGGCTTTCAATAAATGTAATCTTCAGGTAGCTCAAAGAGTCAAGGAAAATGTCCAAGGCACCTTCACTCCACAGCGGCTCAATGTACAAACCATCTGCCTCCCCTACACCAACAGCATTCTGTTTGTGGTTTGGATGTGACAGTCTAGAAAGCTTCTTTTTTATAAACCCCAAACTTCACTCCTGCCTTGTTCCTCCTCTGTCACAGACCCAAAATTTACCCTTCGAACAGACCATGCCTTTCTCTTATAAGGACCAAGAGATACGGTGCCACTCAAAAATAATCCAACCAGGTACCATCACATCAGTTATGCCAATATTGTGTGGTATAGGTACCCGTGTATAATTTTCTACTGATGTTTACAAGGATTTACCTTCACTGTTCCTCCTGTTGCAATTCATGTTCCATGATAGACAAAAGGGTTCTGAAAAGATCTAAGGTCTCAGGAACTCAGGAAGACATATACTGAAGACATATGAACCTTTCACTGGTTAAGTGTGAATAATAAATCAAGGGATGAGGAATGAAGAGTAAAATCTGTGTAACAACACTAATCGTGGACATAAACTGGGCCAGGAGCCGACCACTGCTGCTTCTTGGCTGTGGGTGCTTAGAGGAAATAACTCTTCACCTCGGACAGATAGCAAAGTAGCCTTGTGGCAGGGGCAGACTTCAGATAACATGGTGTTGGCAATTTATTTGACTAACACTAATGTTGTCAACTGCAGAGATGCAAATAATTACATAATCAGACATATTCCTGATCATTCTTCCTTCCTGGCAATTAAAAACTAGGGAAAGTGTTACTACCAGACAAAAACAGGTTTGTAGCATTAAAGGGCTATTTAAAGAAGAGGAACCTTATGGCTTCCCTGGTGGCTCAGACAGTAAAGCGTCTGCCCGCAATGTGGGAGACCTAGGTTCAATCCCTGGGTTGGGAAGATCCCCTGGAGAAGGAAATGGCACCCCACTCCAGTACTTCTGCCTGGAAAATTCCATGGACTGAGGAGCCTGGTAGGCTACAGTCCACGGGGTCACAAAGAGTCAGACACGACTGAGAGGCTTCACTTTCACTATTCACTTTAAAGAGGAGAAGGGAAACAATCTTCAAATAACTTCCTCATCCAGAAACTACAAAATGCTTCTTTTGCCGTTTTGAAACCTTTGGGGTGGGGATGGGGTGGGGTGGGGGCTAAGGAAGGATGTGAGAGAGCTTAGAGCTGTGAGGTTGCCGAACATCTCATTAGTGGGAGAAGCCCAGTTTTCTGGAAACATCTTGTTACAACCAAAAACAAAACTGCCTCCTCACTGGCTTAACAAGTTCACAGCAGGTCTTTGGTACTGAGACATCTCATTAGCAAAGAGATACTCAGTTGTCTCCTGGTTTTAGGGTGGAGGATTCCCCCTCAACACAATCTTCACACAAAAAATAATGCAAAGGTCACCAATTACAACAGCAAAGTACAAGTTACACTACTTTCTGTAACTGTGTTAAAAAAAATCCATATCACACTCACACCCCAAACCATACTTGGGCTACTAGGGATTTGGTGCCATAACCAGTTTTGATTGATGAGACGTTCAAAGGGAGGAAATGGGACAAGTCTTGGTGCACCTGAAGAAGAAATTATGGCCCTGCACACTGGTAAGAACTCAAGCAACTCTGATTTTTAAAACCTAAATAGTTCTACTTTAACACCAAAAAATGATTTCTGTGATTCAAAGCCAGGCCATACATATCGATGGAAAGACATTCCACTCTGTTGGAGATTGCTTCTAAAATGCTGGGTCTGAATGAGAAATGCCTTTTGTTTCTGGAGATCTCCTCTAAACTTGGTGATCCTACATACTTCTCATTTAAGAAGGATGTCAGAATTTGATCTTTAGGCTGAAAGAGTAGCGTACAGGGACAACAGGATCCAATGGGTAGATCCAGGTAGATCCAGGATCTACCTGTCCAGTGGGACAGGTAGACGACAGCCCCTGCCGGGGGAGGGGGGTGAGGTCATGAAAGGAGCTTCTGACACATGTCCTTTCTGAAGAATTCTAGCTTCAAAGCCTGAAGCATTAGAGCCAAAGAAGACTTGGGAGTCTTAGTTCATCCAATAGTTCAAGTAAACAGGGTTATGATCTACAACCATCATTTACCTCCTCTACGTCCCTAACTTAACCTCCTGCTTCTGGGACCCTGGCTGTGTTCTTCATGGCCTTCTTCTGGTCCCTTATCTCTCCTGTCTGCTTTTCACCCCTTTCCAGTCTTCTCATCCTATTCTCTCTTAACCCACTCCACCTCTTTTAACAGCACATAATGAGAAACTGAAGGACTTTTTGTATTTGTTATACTTGTTGAGAGTTCCCTGTTCTTAAGTTCAAAAGCAGGTGTATTGAAGGCTTTATGGATTTCTAAGGAAGCACCTAAATTAAGTTGTTTTTTGTACATGGCCCTTGATTAGGTTTTTTCCTTTGTGGGTCAGTGGCCCTCAAAAGAAAAAAGGTCCCTTAGCCTTGTCCTCAGAGGCTTGGATGAGAGTCAATGAAGCGTGCTTTTAAAGCCTAACTCTGCGGCATTAAAAACAAAAAAATCACTCGAAAGAGCCAAACTTTTTTCAATCACACCAGCTCGATGTAATTTCTCCTTAGTCCTAATATCAATGCCTTCGTTTTTCAAAGCTGAACAAAGACAATCACGATAAATTACTACTCAATCCTGCCGAGTGTGGATTGGCTCTTTTTTTTTTCCTGCAGCACTTCAAATCAATGGTTAAAGAAGCAGGCATTGAATATGAGGAATCCAGTCCATCCTTTAACACAGCTCTGCGGCGGGCAATCTACAGAACTGGGCTTTCTCATTTTATTTCATTTATTCCTCCCACCAAAGCTGGCTCTCATGTACAGACGAGGTGCAGCTAACGTCCATTTACTTCTAATTACTCATAACCCACCTACCTATAGAAAATGTTAAAAATGGTGGTTAGGTTCTTAGCCAGCTCCCAGCCTATTTACTATAAACCTAACTACTTCTAACTATAATTTCATTTTGAACTCCAACTAGAAGGCAAGAAAATCTCTCTCAGATTCTCACACATTTGGAGGGAGATGGTTATACAGGAATACTTGTAATTACTACTAGGGTGTCAGCTTTCTGTACCTGTAGGAGACAGAATAAGTCTATTCAGGATTACTCTGCCAGAGTCCTAAATGGAGGAAACAGCAGCCAGTGTATGGGACACAATGCAGAAAACTCAGGCTTGCCTGCGCCAGCACAATTTGGAAAGCAGACATTCTCTGATGCCCAACTGATTTTACTCAAAAAGCAAATCAAATGCCTTTGGTAAATAACAAATATACAAACTGCACCCTAAGGGTGAGCACTGCATTGAGGGGCATTTGAGAAGAACTGCCTGGAAAGTACTTAGAAAAACTGCCAATGTAAGAGGTTCTGATTTTGCAAAAGCCTTTCAAGCAGAAAGGAATTTGGAGAAAACTTAGCTTTTTGTTTGTTTCTGGATTTTTGCTTTATTAATTGTATTGAAGTATGGTTAATTTACAATGTTGTATTTAATTTCTGCTATTGAGCAAAGTGACTCAGTTATACACACACACTCCCACATACATGTATATTCTTTTCCATTACAATTTATCACAGGACACTGACTATAGTTCCCTGTGCTATACAGGCAACAACCTTGTTGTTTATCCATCTTACATATAATAGTTCACACCTGCTAATCCCAAATTCCCAGTCCTTCCTTCCCCCTTGAATACAAGTTTGTTCTCCAACTGTGTCTCTTTTTGTTTCACAGATATGTTCATTTGCACTGTATTAAGATTCCACATGTAAGTGACATCATATGGTATTTACCTTTCTCGTTCTGGTTTAGTGTGTTAATCTCTAGGTCCATTTGTGGCTAATGGCATTGCTTCATTCTTTTTAATGGTTGAGTAATACTTCATTATATATAAATACAACTTCTTAAAGCAACTGTCTATTGATGCTCACTTTGCTTCCATGTCTTGGCTATTGTAAATAATGCTGCAATAAACACTTGGGTGCATGTATCTTTTTAGGAGTTATCTTTTCTGAATATATGCCCAGGAGTAGGTGTGCTGGGTCATATGGTAGTTTTTAAGTTTTTTTGAGGAACCCTCATACTATTCTCCATAGTAACTATAACAATTCGCATTCCCACTAACAGTTTAGTTCCCTTTTCTCCACACCCTCTCCAGCATTTATTGTTTGTAGATTTTTTGATGATGGCCATTCTGACTGGTGTGGGGTGAGACCTCATTGTAATTTTGATTTGCATTTCCCCAATAATTAGCAATGTAGATTAGCTTTTCATGTGCCTATTGGCCATCTGTATGTCTTCTTTGAAGAAATGTCTATTTAGGTATTGTGTCCTTTATTTTAAAAAAAAATTGGTTGTTTGGGGGTTTTGTTATTGAATAGTGGGAGCTATTTGCATATTTTGAAAATTAGGCCCTTGTAGGTTGCATCATTTGCAAATATACATCCCAGTCTGTAGGTTGTCTTTTTGTTTTGTTTATGGTTTCTTTTGCTGTGCAAAAGGTTGTAAATTTGATTAGGTCCCATTTGTTTATTTTTTCTTTATTTCTATTGCCTTGGTAGAGTGACCTAACAATGGTACAATTTATGACGGACAATCTTTTGCCTGTATTTTCTTATAGGAGTCTTATGGTATCTTGTCATTTTTGTGTGTGTTGTAAGAGTGTATTCTAGCTTCACTGATTTACATGTACTGCCCAACCTCCCCAACACGACTTGAAGAGCATCTTTTCCCCATTGTGTATTCTTGCCTCCCTTGTTGAAGATTGTCTCTAAGTGTGTGGGTTTATTTCTGGGCTCTCTATTCTGTTCCACTGATCTAGATGTCTGTTTTTGTGCCAGCACAACACTGTTTTGATAGGTGTGGCTTTGTAGAATTGTCTGAAGTCTGAAAGGGTTATGCCTCCTGCTTTGTGCATTTTCCTCAGAATTCCACTGGCAATTCTGGATCTTTTGTGCTTCCATGTAAATTTCAAGATTATCTGTTCTAGTTCTGTGAAAAATTTCATGGGTAATTTGATAGTGATCACATTAAATCTATAGATCGCTTTTTGGCCAGTTTAACAACATTAATTTTTTCAATCCAAGAGCATGGAATATCTTTTTAATTCTTTGAATCATCTTCAATTTCCTTTATTAGTGTTTTATATTTCTCAGTATATAATTCTTTCACCTCCTTGGTGAGGCTTATGAAAACTTAGCTCTTGACAAGCAGTATTAAAGAAGTGAATTTTAAAAACTTCCAAATACTTGATACTATCTGAGTCTGTCATTCTGCAGGTCTAATGATACAGGAAGTGGGAAATATGGGTTTGAGTCTCAGCCCTACATGATTCACTGTAAGCTCTAGGGAAAGTCACTTACCCCCTGGAGGCTGAGCCCTTTGTAAAGGCGGAAGCATTATGAATATAGTGCAATAATAAAACCAAGACAGAAATGAAGAACATCTATTATACTGATAAGCTACTAAAGTTCTCCGGGAAGAGACTTCATTGATGACTTGTACTTTGTAGGGGAGAGGGCCTAGAAGTGGGGCATCTTCTTTCTTCCAGCTATTAAGGGGAAATTTCTTATTGGAAGTGGGATTTAGGGGAATAAAGATAGCCAGAAAAGAAAGCATTATCAATTAGGAGTTGAGTGGCATGCATAAATGTTAGGGAACTGATGACAAGTAAGTACAGACATTTATTTATCTAAAGGGCCTTCAGAAGCAAAGCCTTGGAAGCCTAAGAAGACATGATGACGAGATGTAATCTGGTGCCCTGGCTGGGATCCTGGAACAGAAGAAAACATTTGGGAAAAACACACAAAGGAAATCACACAAAGACTTACATGCAAATGTTAATAGCAGCATTATTCATAATAGCCAAATGCCCAACAATGGATGGATAAACACAGTGGGATGTATCTGAACAATGAAATCTTATTCAGCCATAAGAAGGAAAGAAGTTCTGAAACGTTTTCCAATATGGTGAACTCTTGAAAATATTGTATTAAGTGAATGAGCCACTTGCAAAAGTCCATATATTGTATGATGCCATTTTTGTGAAATGTCCAGCCTAGGTCAATCTATAGAGAAAGAAAGTGGTTGCGTGGAGCTGAGGGGGGAGGGTGGCGGTCAGGGGTGAGAAGTAAGGAAGGGGTTAAAGCTTAAAGGTATGATTTCTCTCTGGGATAATGAAAATGTTCTAATTGATGTTGGTGATAAACACAATTCTGTGAGTATATTAAAAGCCATTGTATACTTTAAATGAGTGAATTGTTTGGGTTATAAATCGTATTTCAATGAAACCATTAGTTTAAAAAATGTACTGGTTGTTAATAATGCATCAATATTGGTTTATCAATTGTGTCAAGGTACCACAGAAATATACGATGTTAATAATGTGAAAAACTGGATGTAGGGTACAGGAAAACTCTGGGCTCTATCTTCCCAAATTCTGTAAATCTAACACTTCTAGGATAAAGTTTTTTTCCTTTTTTTTTTTTCTCCAAAAAGTAAGCTTCAGTTTTCAAAGTAAAAAGGATAAATATGTGGGGGAGTTGCCTTTCATCACTATTACAAACACTTGATTTAATCCTAATATTGGGGAATCACATCAAGCTATTATTTGCTAGGGTAATTTTCCTAATCCCTGAATTGCTACTTTACTCTTTTCCTAATTTTTATTTGTTCTGAAGTAAACAATTCCTAGCCATTGGTCTCAAGGGTTACCAAAATAGTTTCTGCTCACTTTCTCGATCTAAATTCATGGAGCCACAAAATGAGCTAAAACACAGGTTGCTGTATAACTCCAGCCCCTCCAGGCTACCTAAGAACCCCAGGAGGAATATACAATGCTCTGCTTCATGGGAACAAAGAAACAAAATCTCTAAAGGTTTCAATAATCCCAGGGGGGTAGGGGAATGTATATATCAATCCATCCTTCCTCCCTTGCAAAGCAGCAGTGAAATGACTGCGAGTAAAGTGCTGTGCACATCCAAAGCCTGAAGTCACTTGACCTAAACCGTAATAATAAAGCACATAAATTATAGTCATTATGGAGATGTATGATTTGAGATCACCTACCAATCAGTAGGAGAAATGCAGCTAGTGAGCATTTTGCAAAACCTTGCCAAAATATAGCTCTGGAGGGCTTAGCTGCCAATTATTTTTAGGTCCACTAATCCTGCAAGGTACTCTAGAAGGCCAATCAGAAACACATACATTTCAAACGTCAGTTTTATTATATTTTTCTAAGAATACTTCATGTAAGTGTAGTTGGAAGAGTTAGGGTTGCTACTTTCAAACTCCACACTTTCAGGGAGCTTGCAACAGCTTTAAAACCCACTCCAGGTTGAAATCAAGCAGGGCTTTTTATTGCTTTAAACTGATAAGCAAATTATGAACCTAAGTTTTTATCCGACAATCTTAAAACCCCATTTTAACTGTACCAAAGGTTTACTAAAGTAAGGCACATCAACCAAACTGAGTGAATGGCCTGAAATGCATACTTTGACCTTATGTTACCATTACTTTAGAGCAGCCAGAGTGGCTGCATCTATTTTGCACATTTCCAACCACTTCATCCAGATCTAGGACTCAACGGGAATAATAATGCTGGCAATTAACCCAAATCTCTTCAACAATTCTGAGGATCCAGTAAATACCACATAAGCAGTCGTTTCTAATAAAAGGCTCACTGAAATGCATTGGGGATCTTGGATCAGGGGAGGGGGAGCAGGAGGCAGGAAAAGAAGGAGGTCTCTTACTTGTTTTGCAAGTAACCAAGAACTTTCATGTCAATGAGTCAGGTGCACATACCTAGGGTAGCATCATTTCAGAGTTTCTTGCAAATACTAATCTATCATTTCCATTGGGCTCATCATTTAACAGAATGCCTGAGACCAAATATGCTTATTTCATATTCAGCTACAAATAAAAAGTAGCCTAGAGAGGAAACACTACTGGCTAGAACATTTTTTTCTTTGGTGCCCAATGGTACTTCTTTCTGGAACTTATGTGCCCATGCCATGTGTCTGAATTCCTGGTAGACCAAGGCCTTGGGAGGGCCATTTCTAAGACAGTACAAAGGTCTTAGACATCTCTAAGACCAGGCTCAGAGGAGTCTCAGGATGGGGATTCTCAGGATTGGGCGATGCTGGCCAGCATCATCTTGTCCTTTCTCTGCACCCCTAGTGTAAGTCTTAAGATGGTCTCTGTGAGCAGTCCCCTGCAGGCAAGCACATCAGACCTCAGAGAAAGGCAAGGAAGAAGGCATCCTCAGAAAGAACACTGGCTATATTCCTTTCCCCCTCCTCCCTGGGGCTGATTGAACACCACACTTCTAATAGGGAGTGATTTTCCTTATTATTTCCCACTCATCTGGGTCAACATCTGTGTCAACTCATCTGGGTCAACATCTGGGTACCAACTTTCTTATATGTGTAGGAGAAAAATGCAGTTGGTGGGCATCCCTTATATGGTGGGATCTAAAAAGAAATGATACAAATGAACTTACTTACAAAACAGAAAGAGACTCAGACTTAGAGACTGAACTTATGGCTGCTGGCAGGAAAGATGGGGGGAATGGATACTTAGAGAGTTTGGGATGGACAGCTACACACTGCTATATGTAAAATGGACAACCAACAATTACCTACTGTATAGCACATGGAACTCTGCTCAATGTTATGTGGCAGCCTGGATGGGAAGGGGGTTTGGGGGAGAATGGATACATATGGCTGAGTCCTTTCACTGTTCACCTGAAACTATCACAACATTGTTTGTTGATTAGCTATGTGTGTGTGCGTGCTAAGTCGCTTCAGTCGTATACGACTCTGTGCGATACTATGGACTGTGTAGCCTGCCAGGCTCCTCTGTCCATAGGATTCTCCAGGCAAGAATACTCGAGTGGGTTGCCACGCCCTCCTCCAGGGATCTTCTGGGCCCAGGATTGAACCCGTGTCTCTTTTGTCTCCTGCACTGGCAGGTGGATTCTTTACCACTAGAGCCACCTGGGAAACCCTGATCAGCTATACCTCGATACAAAATTAAAAGTTTATTTTAAAAAATGTAGTCGGTGGGGAGGCTTATCAATACCAGACACTTGATCTAATACAAATATTAATACCTTTTGTTTTATAGACATGTCACAGGTCGTGTGGGTCATGTATATTTTTAACATTATTTTATCTCTTTTTTTCCATGCTTCTTTTCAGCTTGGGTAACTAGAAAAATAAAAACCCTCCTAAGCTTCTCTTTACTCACCCCTTTTCAAGACATACCTAAAATTCCTCTCTCCAGAATAGTGTGAGAATAGGTTTTCAGTAAATCTACTTTCTAGTGAAAATATACCTAAAGAACAACATAGTCATTCATTAGGAATTCTCCCAAAGATATTTATCCAAATGGCTATTTAGAATGCTTTTACTTCGAATGATAACAAAGTTCACTGATTCACATAAAGAAAAACTATTCTCTAACAACAGATTTCAAGCCACATGAACCTGTCTTTAAAATTCTAGCCAGGAGACTTTCCCCAGTGAAGGGGGCCCAGGTTCAATCCCTGGCCAGGAAAATTGATCCCACATGCCACAACTAAGACCTGATGCAGGCAAATAAATAAATAAATACATTAAAAATTCTAGACAGGTATCAATGAAATAGATTAGTTTGTACTTCATTACAACCCTTAAAATCCACTTCCACAAAACTCTTCTTAAGGGTCACAGTAAGTTACAGGTTACCCTAATACAGAATTGATGCTTTCAAACTGTGGTACTGGAGAAGACTCTTGAGAGTCTCGTGGACAGCAAGGAGATCAAACACATCAATGCTAAAGGAAATCAACCCTGAATATTCATTGGAAAGACTGATGCTGAAGCTGAAGCTCCAATACTTTGGCTACCTGGTATGAAGAGCCAATTCATCGGAAAAGACTCTGATGCTGGAAAAGACTGAGGGCAAGGGGAGAAGGGGCTGACAGAGGATGAGATGGTTGGATGGCATCACCTACTCAACGGACATGAGTTTGAGCAAGCTCCAGGAGATGGCGATGGACAGGGGAGCCTGGCGTGCTGCAGTCCCCGGGGTTGCAAAGAGTCAGACATGCCTGAGCGACTGGACAACACTACAGATCTGCATGTAAGGACTCTTGGTCTCCATTGACGTGGAGACCATCCATGGACGTGGGCATGGACCACAGTTCAATAGGGGTTCATTTGATAACACGAGAGAAAAACTCAGCCTTAGCATACCTTAGCGCAGGCATATGGAAGAAAGGCAGAGCCCTCGTTTGGAGGGTTTTCCCCAACCCACAAAAAAACCCTCTTCACCATTATCTAGTATCCTAACACCTGGGCCTGCCACCCCTGGGACGGACCCCTAGAATTCATTCCCATTTTGTTGCCAAAAGTAAAGTACACGTCCTCTTCTAGGCCATTTACTAGAGTTTTAAGCAAAATTTTCTCCATCCTAATTTTGGAGAGAATGCCACTTTAATGTAGCTATACAGAGACTTGACTTATTATCCCTAACCCTCTGGATCCTGCCTCTAAGCCAATCATAGTACTTGGTGAAACAGTCCCACAATTCTATGGTGATGCCAGTTATTTTACGTTGCCTTGGCTTGCCGTGCAATCCCAGGAGAAGCTTTTTGAAAGCCTAGATAGATCAAGTTCACTGGTTTCCCTTCATCCACATATGCTTTAGTCTCTGGTAAAACACAAGGTCATTAGTCAAGCAGAAACTCCACTTATAGAAATGATCTTGGCCTTCCTAGAAGATTAAATTTGCTTAACTTTCCATGGTCCCATTCTTTATTATATCTTCTCCCTGCCTGTTTTTATAAGTGAGGCATCCCAGGTATAACTGGGATTTATTTTAATGGCCAGCTCCCTATTTATTCTAATGACTGTCTCCTTGACACCATCCAATTCCCCAATCTCACCTTTCAGAATCTCTCCTTTAGGCTCAGACCTGTTGATTAATTACATTTTGTTTGTTCGTTAGAATTAGAAAATTCAGTATATTTACTACTTCAACCAGTCCACCTCAAGAGATTATATGGAAATGGAACCCTGTCCTAAAATTTTTACCAAGTCTATATCAAAGTATTGATTCACTTCTCCAAAACTAACCTTTGGCCCAATTGGGCAACACAAAAAAATTGGGGTGCTTAATCTAGTACTTTTACCAAGTGTGTCTTACATGCCAGATGCCACTCCTCACTGCAGAGAAGGCAAAATGCTTGGGATCCACCTTCTTGAAAATGACAAGATAATCTTACGTGGACTTTATTGCTGTTCTATAGGCTTTTCTCTCTCCCTCTTACTGTATATTCTGAATTACTCCACTTCTCCATCCCCTCCCCAAAAGATCTCTGTGGTTTTCTGATCTCTTGAAACAACTCAAGTTCAAAAGACAGAAGACGTGATTCTATCCCAGGTAAATCCACCACAACTCATGCATCTTACACTGAGGCTTCAAGAGATGTGCCTTATAGTACGTCCCTTGGACAAGCTGGGAGAGAGTTACATGCTCATATATAATACATTGCCAGATACGCTGTGGCCATTTTTTGAGTCCTCAACAGTAACAGAAGATATTTAGTTTAGACTCAAAGCAAAATCTTGCAATGAGCAAATTCCTTAACGATCTGCTGCCTTTCTTGGTTAATAAAGCAAAATCCACAAGGGAAAAGCTTCACACAAATGCTTTAGCTATTCAGCTTGCCAAATCAGGTCACTAACCACTTAAATTAATTTTAAAAGTCCATCTTTCAGACAATGTTCATGCTTTGATTTTTGAAAAGTCTGTGAATCTAAACCTGATCCCTTGATGATGAACTTCCCTAACCTTAATATCCAATAGTCAATAAATCACTGGGTGAAACCCCATTCAATTTTTGCTGCTGTGGTCTCAGGAGAGGAGCTTCTCTGCCCTCAAGTGACTGACACACCAAACAGCAAAGGAACTGAGATACTACACAATTCCCTTCTACCATGCTAGGAAAAATCCCTGTTTGTTCTGGGCTCTGAAACTCCAATAAAAAGGTAGTTAAATGAAGGTATCAATTAGGAAATTCTTCAGCTGGGCTGCCATGCCAGTCACCTACCATTTTCCTCTGGTTTAAGTATCACAGAGAAGGGAAAAATAAGGGCCGATCTTGGGCACTAAATTAACGGATTAACATGATTACTTATTTATGACACAAACAAAAATTTACTTCCTTACAGAAGAAGATGGAAAAGTGATTGCCTTTGCCAGCAAGTGACAAGGAAAAGAGAAAAAATCAGTCATTTGGTCTGTGTTCAAGTCCCACAGGCCTATTCAATTCCTGACCGTCCTCAGATGTAGGCCTGCCAGATCCAGGGCCACAGAGATAGATATGAATGTTCCAGAAAGCAACTAGTATACTGGAGGTGGCCTGGCCCTGTTTCCTGCAGAACTGTCAGAAAACTAGGTATAAAGGGGTTTCCTGTTCCCATTTTTTGCTTTGGGTGGGGATGAAAGCAGAGAGGCCATTCTGGTTTGAGCCTCAAAGAAGACAGGAAGGTTCCTGCCCTAGAGCTGCCATTGGAGTCAATAAAGAACAGTGTCTGTCACAGGACCTCAGAGAGCCACCAGAGCATCAGAATCTGAATCTGGCCAGGACAGTCTGGAGGCCGGATGTTCACAAATTCAAAGCATCAAACAGCTTTCCTCGGCCTGGAGCAATGGGAGAGTAAGCATCTGTTTCATTATTTCAATATCCAACTTGCTTTCCATAAATCTTTGGGGCCATGGGCCAACTATTCACTCATGAAGCAACTGATCTGGTCAAATATCTGATCCCAAAGAAGTTCCAATTACTCCTCCAGTCTGAGAAGGTGATCCATCAGCTAAGAGGGGTTGGGGAAGTGCTGGTGGCCGGGGTAGGAGAGAGACAGCAAGAACTAAAGAGAAATGGGTCCAGGGAAAGAAAAAGAAAAGGAAACTGGTATAGGATCCAGGGCTGAATATTAGGAGGGCCACCTAAAACTGATGCTAGTGACAATCTGGCACCAGGGCCTCAAGTTCACGGTAACTCCCATCAAACAGAGGGACATGTTTTTCTCTTTAGTTTCCATTACACAGAGTCTGCAGATGGCACACTGCATTACTACTGCAATTATTGACTATAATTACTGTGAAAAGTCTTTGAAGTGATAGCAAAATTATTAAAATGGCCCCTCTTAGAAAAGAAGGGCAATAAATGCAGTCTCCTTTGGAAAATTCAAGGACCCAGTTTCATACTGGGACTTTCTGCCAGCAAAGAGTATGTCACTTTAATGTACTTATTCTCGGCTCCTCTCCTTGAAGATGTTTTATCCTATGTGAAAAACGAACAATGGTATGTGGTTCAGGATATATTTTAAGAATATACTTAAAAGTACTTCAAAGGAAAATAAAACTAAAGTAACCTTCTCCTTGCAGACACACATATACTTGTGCAAGTTCGTCGTTTTTCCAGATCCCACAGTAACCCAAGAGAGGCAATTTTTTAAACTGTCTTTGAGGATGAAAACAAATGCCAAGTGACATTAAATGTCCATCTCTTTTAAAGAGAACACTGTGCTTATCTGTTTGAATTAGAAAACATTTTAGTGTACTTAAACGAGTATTGGTAACTAGAAATAATGAACAGAAAATAGCTTTCCTTGTCCCTTTTCATAGAACCATAAATCGTGCACTTGAAAATTTTTATTTTTATTTTTCACTTGAAAAATAAAATCTATTTAATCTTACGTTCGAACTCTGAGTCAAGGTAGCATGATCCCAAACTACAGCCAATGTTACAAGATCATATGCATTGTTGTTGTTCATCCGCTCAGTCGTGTCTGACTCTTTGTGACCCCATGGACTGTAGCACGCCAGGCTTCCCTGTCCTTCACCATCTCCCAGAGCTTGCTCAAACTCATGTCCATTGAGTCGGTGATGCCATTTAACCATCTCATCCTCTGTTGCCCCCTTCTTTCCTGCCCTCAATCTTTCCCAGCATCGGGGTCTTTGCCAATGGGTCAGCTCTTCACAACAGATGGCCAAAGTATTGGAGCTTCAGTTTCTGCATTACCACAGTTCAAGATTTTCAATCATATTCTGGAATCAATTTCAATGTAGTGAGGAAAGGACATTTCAAAAGCTGAAGCCCACTCAATGTCCAGCAACTATTTATATAATATTTACATTGTGTTAGGTATTATAAATAATATACAGATGAGTTAAAGCATATGGAACGATGTACTAGGATGTGCTGTGGATTTTGGTTTCCCAGGGAATCTTGTAACCATAAACCCCCCACCCCGAGGAATGGCTGTATATTTCTCAGAAAGGGGATCCTTTCTATGCCTTGGGGTTCAACCATATTTAAAGGAAGAGTATTTTCCTGTTGTGATTATTACTGCTGCTACTACTAATACAGCTACTATTATTAAGCTTAGGAACCATTATTTCTAAAAATTACAGAAAACAACAGCAATTTAGCTTTATTTAGCCAAAACACAGACTGTCCCTTGGTAAAAATTCAGGCTATAGCAATATCACTTTGGGATTACAGGTTAGAGAACCTTTTCTTTAGTTCTAAAAGGACTCTGTTATACTGTTGGAGATAAAAAACCAAAATAATAAAGGTTGATTCATATGAAGTTGACATTATTTCAGGTCAAAAGAGTGAAATACCAGCAATAGCCTAGCCTAATATTTTGAGGAATCAACTCTACATCAATATCTGAGTATTCTTACATGTAAAGTATAAATCATTTGCATGCTAGGACTCCTGCACTCACAAATACAAATCAAAAGGTTGAAATAAGACACTCCTATTCACTTACTTAAATAAGCATCTTACTTTAAAAAAAGAATACACATGCCTGGAGTACGTACCATGTTAACTGCACTATCCTGACAAATGATCAGTTCTTTCTTATGAGCCAATCATTTTGTTGAAAGAACACTGTGCTCTCTAAGATAAAGGTGGATGATTCAGAAATTTAGAATATCTAAGGATAAATGTGTGTCAAATAAAAACCAGAAAAGAAAAAACCTCACCCTGAGATGAAGGGAATTCGCTCCCTATCACATCAAAGGAAGGGAGAACAAAGATGGAAATGGCGGCTCCCTGCACAATTGTGGTGCATTTAAGTGCTGATTTTTTGATGTTGCTGATGAGAGTATATTGACCTCAGAGCATCTGTCAGTTTATTACCCGATCACCTCCTTCTACTCGCTTTATTTCTTTGCTATTTCTGTCAAACAGGTCTTCCTCTACTAGGTTTTAGATTGGGACCATAGATTTCCCTCCATTACCCCTCACAATTGTGCCTAAGATTTATGGACATGAGCGAGAAAAGGAAAATTCATCACCATAATATTTACTTGCTAGGATGTATAGGCAAGGTTTGGAGAGATAAAAAATGCTTCCTGAACAAGTGTTTTTACAGAGTGGGGGGGGGGGTGCAGGGAGGGAGGGGAGAACAGGGGGCTGAGATACCCTGGCCTTGCTCCTGAGTAGTATACAGAACTCAGGCACTGAGGAACAGGATAAAGAGTATGTAATGGGGATCACAGCCATGTGCAATTCCACAACTCATGGGGAGAGGAAAAGCAAAGTGCAAAACACAACGCATGGATTTCCGCCCCCCCATTTTAAGAGTAAGAAGCTATGACAAAACCAGGCATTATTGAGGGAGAAAAAAAGAAAGAGTTCAAAAAGTAAACAACACGCAAGATGTCTGGAGACTAGTTTGGAAATCGGGGGTGAAGGGAAGAGTCTTTTACCTGTTACTCCAGAGTTAAGTGCTCCCAAGCACTTATATTTTGAGAAGAGGGCTGGAGAGAGAGAGAGAGAAGAGAGAAATTTCAGCACGGCTAAAAGGCCAGAGTGAAAAAGAAGTGAAGGTATCTTTGATGAAACAAAAAGCTAATCCCAGACTGGGTATAGAGAAAAGCCCAAAAGGCAGGCAGGTTAGATACAAAATCAAAATTAGGCAGGAGCAACTTGCAAGAGATTGCCAAGTCAACAGACTAAGAGGCTCTTTCTCTCTATCAAAGGGAGGAAGCCATTTAGAGCATCCAAGGACTCACTTAATCACAGTCACAGAGCTAACAAGGAGACGGGTCGAGAGACTGAATGAATTCTTTGTCTTGGAGGTTCGCATTCCCAAACCAGAACACTGAACTCGGCAGGTCAGAGGTACTAGATCAAATAGTGGTAAACACGATGCTATGCATCTAATCACAAACCAGGAGTAGATAAATCACTGGGACCAGATGGTATCCACCAGTCAGTTTTGAAGTAACTCAAGGGTGAAACTGTTTTGGCCAACATGTGTAGGCCATCTTTACAAACAGCCACTGCCCGAGAGACTGCTGCTTGTCAATGCAATTCCTATTCATAAGAAGGGTTCTGAAGGGGACCCTGGGGAAGTAGAAACCAGTAGGGCTCATTTCCCTATCAAGTAGGCTGGCCAACTTTATGATAAAGGTGAAATCACTGCGTATTTTCAAAAATAAACCCTATGGAGGAGACAGAACACCAAATATTTTGGCAAAGGAGAAAATTCATCTAATAAACCAGAGCTTGCTGGTGAGGCAAGGAGAATATGCATTTGAATAAATGGGACCCTGAATATACAATTTACGGAGGGTGCTAACAGAAAGCATTATCATGTACCTGTGCTCCTGTATACTGGCACTGAACCTTAAAATATACAAGAGAGAGAAGCAGAATTCCAAAGTTTTACAAGAGGCTTTAAGAGTATTCTTTTTATTGTCTCCTCATATATTAGACTCATTCAATAAACAACCCCAGAAGCACAGCAATCTCTCACTTACA
This sequence comes from Okapia johnstoni, assembly GCA_024291935.2. Taxonomy (NCBI): domain Eukaryota; kingdom Metazoa; phylum Chordata; class Mammalia; order Artiodactyla; family Giraffidae; genus Okapia; species Okapia johnstoni. The sequence goes on from CM044305.1 coordinate 90,745,292, forward strand.
CGTTGCTTCAACTTTTGAGACAACCCAATGAGTAGGAGAAGCCTGACTTTAACAACAACAATGGAGGGTGGAGGTGGGGCGCAGGGACAGAGTCTCTGAAATTTACTGTAGAATATTGGAGCCACCCTCTGGGACATAGCTTTATTTTGCACACAAATATTCCAGTTGCCTATTTAACCCACTCTGCTGCTGGGGTCTGATTTCTAGACGTTCAGTTCTGCCTTGGGCGAAAAAGGACAAAGAGTGAACCCAAATCAATGACAGCTCAAGTGACGGCTGAAAAGGGAGGCAGAAGCAACAGAGGCAGAACAGCGTGGGGCCATTTAGCTTAGGGGCAAAGAGTTCTCGTCCCTCAAAAAGCCCTAAGGACATGACCACGTTAGAATATCATTTATTAAGTTATTTTCATGATGGCCCTGGGTCTTCTTTAATTAATTATGATTTTTTATCATTCTATTTAATTAGGCAAGAGAATAAATATTTCCAAGATATTTTCACAGAGATGTTTAGAACATTTTTTAAGTTTGTTTGATGTGTAAAGGAATAATTATCTAGAAAAATCTGTTACTCCAAATATTTCCTTTTCAGAGGAAGCAACACAACTAACACACAACATTTTAATGTCACAAGGGTAAGGTCAACAGTTGTCTGAGGCTACAACTCAAGAGCATCACAAAAAGTTCTAGATATGTTCAGAGAGAGATAAATGGGGCAATTCATTAGGGAAAACTGGCTTCTTTTGTATACATTTAAATCCTTAGATTTTATGTTTCAACAAAACATTCCTCTTCCTTTCACCTGAGTGTGGTGTCCATACCAGAGACACAACTGACCAGAGCGCTGTTTTTTTTCCTTTCAAAGGACATCAAACAGCTGATTCATATTACCAAAAATATTAATCCCAGAAGATTGAAAAGAGAAGAGTTAAGTAAACATGAAAATAAGGTTTATTTCTCAAAGTGGGCTTATTTCTTCAAACACCTACTTTCTCAATTTGGGGAGAGACACTCTGCTATCTGCACTTCAGATCATTCTTTATTTCTCTCAAGACAACCTGATATTAGTGAAGGAAATTGATTTGAAACATCCAAGAAGAAAGCAAAAAGAAGATCCTGAAGTGGAGCAATCTCTCAAACCACATTCCTTTAGAAGAAGCCACTGCTCACACCAGGAAAAACACCACTGCTCTCTGAAGTACTCCAGGGCAATGAAATGGAAGAAAACCTGGGTATTATCAAAGACCAAAATAACCAAAGTTTCTGGAAAACAAACTTGCATAAGTTTTCTCATTCATTCATTTTACAGTACCCATGCAAAAGTTGCTCATCTCTCCCAAAAGACAACAAGTGACAAGGCAGGACTCAGCAAGGAAAAGACCCCTAAACAAATTAAATACAATTTGAAAGTCGCTCAGTTGTGTACAACTCTTTGTGACCCCATGGACTATACAGTCCATGGAATTCTCTAGGCCAGAATACTTGAGTCGGTAGCCTTTCCCTTCTCCAGGGGATCTTCCCAACCCGGGGATTGAACCCAGGTCTCCCATATTGCAGGCGGATTCTTTACCAGCTGAACCACAAGGGAAACAATACAGAAATCAAAACCATGAAGAAAAATGACAGAGAAGGGAAGAAGCTGGAGCAAACAGTAACTCACTATTTCTCATTCTAAACCTGCCAGGATCAAAATGTCACTTGCCATACCTGTACCCTACATGTAACACAAACACAATACAAATGTTCTACGCTGGTAAGAACAAGTTGAGAACGGTTTTACAATTTTAAAGGGCCCTGATTTGGACACTGAGTAATGCCTTGCTAAAGAAGGAATGAAAAGCCTACATGCTGCCAGCATTTCTGAGGGGAATGAGCATCCTCGATGAGAGATGTCTTGAAAACAGTCCTCTGGGATGGCTTGCTCACACAAGCTTTATTTCCTGAAAACCTCCACGATGATGACTTTTTATAAAAAGCTTGTACATTCCTTGCTTCCTCTCAGAGCGATGAATGGGTGCTGCTGTGGATCTGCACAGCTGCCTCCCACTACAAAGAACAGGTAAGTCAGGGTTAGTGGTTAAGACTCTGTGCTTCCACTGCAGGGGGTGTGGGTTCCATCCCTGGTGGGGGAACTAAGATCCCACAGGCCCCTTGGTCAAAAATAAATAAATAAAACAAATAACAGGTAAGTCAAGTCAGGCAAGCCAGCCTAAAGGCAGAAGGAGTTTTGGGGGGGGGGGGGGGGGGGTGCACCAGAGACAATGCTCCTATTGGTAAAAACAAATGGTGATGAGGGACAGAAAACTGAGGCATGACTGAGAGCTGGGAATGCCATGACAGAGAGGCCAAGGAGTGCATGGGTAAATTATTGTCAACTCCTGGCCTGGATCACTAATACGAATTACCCTGACATTCGTTCCCTTGCCTAACAGTCTGAAAAATCGTATTTGTTTTTTTAAACATATAGCTCTGCTATCGCTGAATGTTTGTGTACCTCCACCTCCCAAACTCCTATGTTGAAACTTAACCCCGCAATGTGATGGTATCTGGAGGTGGGGCCTTTGGGAGGTGATTAGGTCATAAGGGTGGAGCCCTCATGAATGGGATAAGGGACCTTATAAAAATACTCCAGGGGTTCTCACTAGACACTGACTCTGCTGCTGCTAAGTCGCTTCAGTCGTGTCCGACTCCGTGTGACCCCATAGACGGCAGCCCACCAGGCTCCTCTGTCCCTGGGAATCTCTAGGCAAGAATACTGGAGTGGGTTGCCATTTCCTTCTCCAATGCATGCATGCATGCTAAGTTGCCTCAGTCGTGTCCGACTCTGTGCCACCCTATGGACAGCAGCCCACCAGGCTCCTGCATCCACAGGATTCTCCAGGCAAGAATACTGGAGTGGGCTGCAATCTTCTTCTCCAAGATACTGCCTCTAGACACTCACTAGACTCTTCTGCCACCATGGTCTTAGTCTCCAGAACTGTGAGAAAAAAATTCTGTTAAGTCACCGAATCTATGGAATTTTTGTTATGGCAGCTCAAAGAAACTAAGCCAAGTTTCTTTTCTTTCACTCTTCTCCAGACATCCTCAATCCTTTTATTATAAAAACAGAGATGCTGTTTTTCCCACTGCTCGTTTCCCAACATAACCCTTCATTCTATGGGAATGGAAAACGGTGAAATAAGCTTGTATGTTAGTAATGCCATCAAAGTTTCCAAGTGCTAAAAACTAGAAGGGACTTAATGATCTTGTGATCGCATTTCCTCAGTCTATAGAAGAGGAAATGAAGTTCCCTGCCAATGTGGATGAACCTGTGCTAGGGGGCACAACTTATCTGGTTATGGCTGGAACTCTGGTCTCCTGTGGTCCAGGTTGTAATTCTTGAATCCCATCAGTCAGGTGAACCCTGACATTAGCCATTGGAGAACTGGACATCAGACATGACACGAACATGATCCTTTCCACACCCACCTCACCAACTTCTAAAAATTCTAATATAATTCGCATATTATACACTTTGCACATTTCAAGTGTACAATTCACTGGGTTCTGGTATGTTAATAGAGTTTGGCAACCATCACAACTATCTAATTCTAAACATTTTCCTCACCCCCAAAAGAAATCTCATGCCTATTAAATAGTCACCATCACTCTCCCCCCTCCAACTGCCTACACACATCAGCCCTAGGCAACCAGTAATCTATTTTCTGACTCTATGAATTTACCTATTCTGGACATTTCCTATAGAAGGAATCATACGATATACAGTCTTTCTGTACTGGCTTTTCTGACAAAGCATGAAGATTTCAATGTTCATCTGTGTTGTAACATGTATCAGTGCTTCATTCCTCTTTGTGGCTATATAGTATTTCCTTTTGTGGCTATAGAATATTTCATTGTATGGATATAGCAAAGAAGAATATCTCAGAAATACTGCAGGTTTGGTTCCAGACCACCACAATAAACTGAATTACCACCTGAGCAACCAGGAACCCCATGTTTACACTGTAGCATGCCTCAATTTTACATTCCTTCTTTAGTACAGACCTTAATTTAAAAATACTTTACTGCTAAAAAATGCCAGAACCAATTACAATAGTAACAAAGACTACCGACCATAAAACAAATATAAAAGAAAGTCTGAAATATTGTGAGAATTACCAAAATGTGAGACAGAGACGTGGAATGAACAACTTGGCACTGACAGATTAGTCAACATGCGGGGTTGCCACAAACCTTGTATAAAAAAAATTTGTATAAAAAAAAAACACATGCAAGAATCGGTGAAGTGTAATAAAGTAAAGCACAATAAAATGAGGTAGGCCTGTATTTTGTTTATGCATTCATCAGTTGATGGACATTTAGGTTGTTTCCACCTTGTGACAACCAACTGTGGATAGTGTTGTCACAAACATTATATTAGGTTTTATTTTGATACTGGATACAAACATTAAATAGGAAACCATCTTTACAACACTAAAATCTCAGTAATCCCCAAATTTACATGTTTTGTTTTTCTTTTGTCTGCCCCAAAGGCTTCATTTCTCTTAAGTATGTACCTAGGAGTGGAATTACTGAATCAGTCAGATAGGCCAAAGAGTATGCTGAATGCCACCCAGAGACATCTTCGAGTTAAGAATACCATCTGAAATGGCCTCACATACAAGTTTAACACAAGTTATCGGTCTCCACAAGCTGCTCTGGCCACCAGAAAACAACAATGCCATTTAAATTGGAAGTGATGACCAAAACAGAACAAACTCCAAAACATGGGTTTTAATCCCTCAAATAAGAAAACACTTAAATATAGTCACTACTTCCTGTTTTCATCCTAGAATTTAGCCAGAGCATTCTGAACTTCCATACACACACACACACACACACACACACACACACTTGTAAAACTGGAATGAAATAGTAAATAAGAATCAGATAACACTCTCCTCATTTTTTAATAACTCTCATGTGAATCATATCTTTCAGAAATGGTAAAAGGAACACATAATCAAGTTTCTGGATCAGAACACAAATTATCCCAAAGATATCCAGATATGAACGCTGTTGAAAATCTAAGAATATCCACTGCTTCTGACACAGCTAAAACCTGAGTAAGAAATTTAACGCAGTCTCATTCTCTAACAAGAGATACTACTAAGGCAAACATTATCAATTCATTTTAGAGGAGAATGGCTTGGGTGGGTAAAATGTCATTCTTAAAGATGCTAGGAGGCAGCAATTGGCCTTTCAGTGGAGAGTCACAGAGCTTGTTGATTTATTTTCATTCTGAAAAATTATTTTTATTCATTATTCAGGCTGCTGAGCTGAGCTTTTCCCCTCATCACAGCTGCAGAATTTTAGCCCCAAAGACAAATAACTAATTTTTTCAACACCCCCAGTTTGTTTTTTCTTAATCTTTCATTCTAGTTCAACTGTAGTTTTGGTGACTGCCTGTAAATACAACCTGTGGCTTCCACCTAATTTTTAACACTTCCCCTTTTTATCCCGGTATCATTAGTCATTCACCACTACCTTGCTTGCTGTACCTATCTCCACCGGTTTTCCTTCTCCAGTCACTCAATGAACATTTATTGGGGACCCAGTGTATGTCAGGCATGGGGTGCCAGATGGTGAGGATGAAAAATGAGCATCCTCTTTGCCCTAAAGGAGCTCGGAGTCTAGTATGGATTATTCCACCAACCCACCCTACCCATTTCCATTTCCATTGCAATTATAACAATATCCTACCAAGCTTCCATGTCAAAACCATCTGTTGGAAAGCCTGTTGAATTTGAGATTTCTTGCCAGAATACCCTCTGACTTGCTGATCTCTCATACTCAAATTACTCCATTTTTATTCTGATGTTCAATAGAAACACTGAGTGGTAAATCTCTTCAGAACATGAAAGTCTTAAGAATTTCCATCATTTAATAAACCAAAGTTAGAGTGATTTTATTTTCAAAAGTCTTCCAAACCTACAGACTCTGATTATTTTCCTTTATTTTTTGTTAGAAAAGGAAACAAGTCTGTTAAAACCTGCAAATATGCACTATTTTCTGCATTACTCATCTTTCCTAAATAGTTGCAGCTGTTTCACATGCTTTTTCCCTGCAAAAAGATGGAGCAACATCCTGTACTGGATGTTAGGTTAGAGGGTGTGCTTTTTAGACAGTAAGATTAGAAATGGCAAATGACTGGCTGATGAAATGTTAAGAAGCAATCCCTCAAGAGCAGGACAGCAAGGATACAGCAGGACATTCATCAACCCTCCAAGTGTTTACATGCTATAAGAGCAGCCTTCTCAACTCCTTATCAGCTTTATGTATTTCAGGTCAAAAGTATGTAATGAAGGCACGCGTGGATCAGGTATGCACTGAGGTGACTCAAGTTTAAAAGCATTTCAGATCATAACATTAAGTTCCAAAACCAAAGCACCAAATGTTATCATTACATTAAAGCACACACACATGTTTTCAATGGTTCAGTTCAGTGGTTCCCAACCTGTTGGTCTTAAGAGACCTTCCCAAACATCTATGGATTTATAAGTCTCCCAAGTTCTATTGAGGCCAAAAAGAGAGCACAAGGAGCACAGTATCATTTAAAGAGCAGTAAACATGAGAAGCCTTGGTCCTCGAACTGGCTCTGCAAAAAGGCAACTGGGTGAAGTGGGGCAAGTGACTGGCTGTCTTAGTCTCAATGACCTTGTATGTTAAATGACTTTTGACCTCCCCTCTGGCTCTAACATTCAAAAGAGCTCTAAGATTTTATGTTGCCACGATTCTGCTTCTCAGGGGCAGCCAGGGGCTTCCAGTGGAGGGCAGTGCTGAGGAACATCGGCCCCCAAATGAGCTCCTAGACTTAATGCTCCTCTCACAGTCAACAGTTTCTTTTATTCTCCGGAGTGTCCTTAGGGCCACAGTACCTGGCTGAGTTCTCAATAAATGTGTGAATGAATAGGAGGGCTGGAAGCGGCCTTCAGACTAAATCTCTGACTTCTTAGTCAACGAAGTCCTTAGAGGTTCTTAGGTAGATCTCCTGATCACTTTGAATTCCTTCTGCAGTGTACTTTCTCGTCTCCAAGCCTACTTCTGAGTTCAAAGGCAACTTCTACATTCTGTGTATGGTAGCAGGCCAAACAGAGTAGCTGTATTTTTGTAAATTATGAGACTACAGTTTTGTCTACCTCTGTGGGGGTGGTTCAGTTTGTACATTCCAATGTATGAATGCCAAAATCTGGAAACTAGCAGAGTTTTCGGTCCATTACGTCTGCAAGGCTGGAGGCCTGCCAAGGCTAATGGGGGGACATTTCTAGACAAATAAATGGAGCCCCTTTGCAGACTTGTGCTTTGGAAACGAATTTTAAACTTCTACCACAGACAAACAGAAAACGATTCCCATTCTATCAAAGGGTGGAGGAATGAAGCAGTGATAGTAAAGCGAAACATTCTTCCCAGGACCACTGCCAGACTGACTAATCTACTCTCGCTGCCAGCCTAGCAGGACAGAGGTAAGTCCCTAGGACCAACTTCATAAACTGTGTCCAAGCAACGAACTTAAGTTTTGGGCTAGCTTCAGGTCTAATACACTATGGTCTTTCTCTACTTAATATCGAAAAGAATCGAGGCCAAATCGCTTGCAATTAAGGTAAGAAAAGCCTAAAAAGTGTTCTAATCACCACTGACAATAAGCAGGATGAACATAACCTGTTCCCATGACCATAAAGGTCCACAGGTGAAGCTCTCTGACAATGAACTCCAAGGGGACAGGGCTCCACAGAAAGCAGGCTGAGATGGTCTGAATCTGGACTTAATGAATGAAGGTGCTTTTAAAACACGGGGATCTCTGGGTCTGTCCTTGCTCCTTGCCCTATTCTGTCACGTCTCTCTGAACCACACTGCTTAAGAAGCACTTTCTGACTGCTCCAAGGTAATCCAGGTTTCTCAGCTGAGATACTCTGCTTGTAAATAACTGCCCTACCACTGCTGCCCAACTAAGTTTTCCTATTGTCAGCCAGGGCTGGACTGGGACCCCATCCTGGCCCAATTTAAAGCTTCCCCAGAGGGGCCTGCCACTCAAGGCTCTAGTTTAAAACACTGCCCTGGAAAAGGAGCTGACCCACCCTAGAGCCCCAGAACTAAAAATAGTCCTGCAGGCAGGCCAGTTCCAGGCCCTCTTACATCCCACTGCACTTAGGTTGCACATTCCTGTCCGGGGAACTTTCCACATTCGGAATCTCATTCTGCTTGGGGCAAGGGTTAGAGCTGAAGGCACTTACAAAGCCCTCCATGACCTCTCCTGTTTTAGCAAGTGAGACACAGGCTGAGTGAGTGAATACATCTCCTGGAAGCCAGCAGTTCACTCCTTCAACCCCAGAAGAGGATTTCTGTAGCCTTGTTAAGCCTCAAAAAATAGAAAAGGGACCTAAAGCACAGAGGGATTAAAGAACAGAGGGATTAAGTGACTTATCCAAGGTCATCCAATGTAGCCCAGAAATCAGTCTCCCAGCTCTAAGTCCACTAAACTACATGCCATCATAATAAACACATAAATCTGATCCAAAAAACACCTCCTTTGCACTATTTGGATATTTCTGTACAACTCGGGTATTATGGTGTTCCCTAGGCTGAGGATATTTGATCACTGGGCACAAAACCATAATTCATAGTTTCGCCCTATAGTATTGTAACCAGTTTTTTTTTTAATGCACAAATAAAACAGAAAAGAGCACTCCTTTGCTGTTCTTTGTTGTTCCCTGGAAAGAGGTTCACAAATAAGAAAAGATTCCCTTTATTGGTCATTTCAAAAACAAAACACTGGCAAGCCCTGGAGGAAGACAGTTGCATATTCAACTCTCAGGCAGAAGCACTATGGAGGGAGGAATACACTTGAGAGCCCACAAAACCCCTCCCAGGACATAAGCCCTGACTGTTCTGTGCCTACTGAGCCTGCGTGCGCAGCCAGCGACAGAAATGCTATTCATAATGGTGGCCTTGGAACGTCATCAGAATCGGCCTCAATTCTGAGTGATTCTTTCTAGACATCATCTAGATGGCTTTCTTGCCTCTAGTGCTCTTCCTACATACACAGAACTTGCCAGGACATCAACCTGCTGCTGCTTCATTCCTCAACCTTACACTAAGTCATGTCTAGAAAAGATTTGCAAGTTCACTTACCCATTTATTTTTTTGGAGCAAGATTCTTATAAATCATTTTAAATTATTGAGTTCTTTTTATGAATATACCATTTCCTGTCCTTAAAGTGACTGTAAATTACAGTCCACACCAGGACACATTGGAGAGTGAAAAGAGATACTATTAACAATCACGCTGGCAACAGGTGTGAACCTGGCTGGACTGTGCTGGGCAAACCGGAAAAATGAGCCCCTCCCTCACCTATAATATTTCAAGTAAAGTATTTGCTGAGATTTTCAAATAAAAGGGGTAAAAAAATGCCTAGTAGTTAAACTCTACGCTGTCTATCTTCCAACTGTGAATCATCTTGAAACAGTACTGGGGATGAAATGTATATGCTATTATTTTTCCTGGCAGCATCTGACGCCTTAATTTAATCTCAATTATCTCAATTATCTGGATGGCCAAACCATCCTTCAATCTCAATTATCTGAATGGTCAAACCAAACCCTTTGATAATGATGCATGCGTGCTCAGTCACTAAGTCATGTCTGACTCTTTACCACCCCATGGACTAACCAGGCTCCTCTGTCCATGGGATTTTCCAGGCAGGAATACTGGAGTGGGTTGCCATTTCCTTCTCCAGGGCATCTTCCTGACTCAGGGATCCAACAGGCATCTCCTGCATTGCAGGCATTCTTTAACACTGGGCCACCTGGAAAGCCCCGGGGCCAGTGATAGAGCATATTGTACAGAACTTCCAACATCCATGCTAAATACATCCCATTCTTTCCACCCATCACACCAAGGTATAAATGGAATGCCTTCATTTCACAAAACACTGTTAAGAAAAGTATTCACGTTTCAACATCTTTTGTCCTCTCATTACTTATGATCTAAAAGATTTTATTGACTCACTTAGAGCTTCACTCTCAAGATCTTCAAGATGATAATTTTGTCATCTAAGTAAATATTGACAACATTACTTCAATATTAAGGGATATAAGAGCGAACACCCATGGCAAGCTAGTGGTTAAGACTGCGATTCCAATGCAGGGGACAGGGGTTTGAGCTCTGGTCTGGGGAACTGGTGTGGCAAAAAAAAATATATTGAATCTTTAGACTTTGACATGGCTTCTTGATTCTGCTCACATATCCAAGTGTAAATCCTACTTATGTGTGCTTAGTCGCTCAGTCATGTGTCCGAATCTTTGTGACCCAGGGACTGCAGCCCGCCAGGCTCCTCTGTCCATGGAATTCTCCAGGCAAGAATACTGGGGTGGGTAGCCATTCCCTTCTCCAGGGGATCTTCCTGACCCAGGGATCCAACCTGGGTCTCCTGCATTGCAGACAGATTCTTTACCATCTGAGCTACCAGGGAAGCCCAAATCCTACTTATACATAAATGTATACGTGCAGGATGTCATAAAATACAGTAAAGACCGTTCCCAACATACAGTGGTTCAACTTACCATTCTTCCACTTGAAGTGTTAGTGTTAGTTGCTCAGTTGTGGCCGACTATTTGCGACCCCATGGACTGCAGCCCACCAGGCTCCTCTGTCCATGAGATTTTTCAGGCAAGGATACTGGAGTGGGTTGCCATTTCCTTCTCCAGGGGATCTTCCCAACCCAGGGATTGAACCCAGGTCTCCTGCACTGCAGGCAGATTTCTTTACTGACTGAGCTACAAGGGAAGCCCCTTCCACTTGAAACCACACTTCAAAATTTGAATGTTGATCTTTTCCTGGGCTAGGGATACGTGGTAGGAGACTGGTGATGTTGGGCAGTGGCTGCCACTGAAGCTCCCGTCAGCCATGCATTCATGAGGGAAACCATCCATCCACCACTGTACCTAGACCACCATTCTGTTTTCCACTCTCAGGACAGTATTTAATAAACTACATGATATTTCCAGCACTATCATAAAATAGGCTTTGTGCTAGATGATTTTGCCCCGCTGTAGGCTATTTTTAAGTGTTCTGAGCATGTTTAAGGTAGACTAGGCTAAGCTATGATGCTCTGTAGGTTAGGTGCATTAAATGCATTTTCAACTTATTGTTAAGTTGAGGAAGATCTGTACCTTTTTGATAAACCAGGACATTTTTAGCCTACTTATAATTAAATAATTTCATATAAAACTGCATCCTTGAATCTCCCCCCAAAGCAGGACATACAACTGATTTAACCTTTACCACTGCTATATGTTTGCTTTCAGTCCTGTTACTACATTCCTTCATGTAATAAAGTGAAAGAAGTGAAGTCGCTCAGTCGTGTCTGACTCTTTGTGACCCCATGGACTGTAGCCTGCCGGGATTCTCTGTCCATGGGATTTTCCAGGCAAGAGTACTAGAGTGGGGTGCCATTTCCTTCTCTGGGGTCATGTAATAAAGTGCTCTTCAAAAACTAGTTTATCAGTTAAGTTTGCCTCCTCTGAGAAAGGTTATGACCTTTTTATACCCTGTGGGGCTTTTGACCCTGTTTTTTCTTGTATTTCTGTGAAGTTATAGTTCTCACAGAGCCACTGTCACTTACATGAGATAACCAGAGTCTGTCTTAAATGATATTAAATGTATACACACTAAACCATTTGAGTTAAGCTAAGAAACCTAATATACTATTATGAATGACAAGAAACCTAGTCAAGAATGTCAATTTTTTTCAAATGCTTCACTTGCATGGTGAATTATAATGCAGTCACACCATCCATGGTACTATCTCTCCTAAATGAATTTAAATTAAATTAAACACCCCAGTATTTACAAAGCTTTCCTTCCAGGATACATAATTCTTTCTGCATATGATATGAACATTGAAATGAGAAATTCTTGAACAGCAAGTAACCAGAGGTACAGTACTGAGCATTTAATTATCCTAAGGCACTGGGGGAAGAGAGAGGTCAAGAATTAGGCTTTAAATAAATCATTTTCATCAGAAAATTGTTTGGTGACCTATGAAACATTCAACCAAGGAATCTGGAATCAAGCACTCACAGCCCAGCTGTGACTAATATTACTATTAACAACCCACCATTCAAGAGGCAGATCAAAATAATTAACACTCGACTTGATAAAAAAAAGGCCAAATTACTCCCATATGATTGCTTTTAAAATAAGCAAGTTATGTCAACCAGTTGATTACTTAGTTAAAAATGAAAGCTGACAAGGTGGATTGAGCGGAGGTGGGAGGTCAGAGTTCTCAAGCCAGTACATATGAAAATAAAATTTCAAAGTCAAGTGTCTTCTTACCAAATGCTTTAAAACAAAAACAGAAAAGCACCTCAAAACCCACCCACATTGCTCCCAAAATAAGTGTTTTTGCCCTGAGAATATGGGACATGCAATCTGAGGTTTTTGTTCACCTCACAGCTACAGCAGCAAAATCTGTCCACAGCGCCAAATTTTTTGGTAAAGTCAACAATCTGTCTTGTCTTTTACTGTCAACCCAAAACAAACCATGGGTGGAAGGGAGGGACAGAGAGGCTATTTTGCAAGAGTTGGTTAAGGGTTCTGGATTGGTTTATTTGATGGAAAAAAGCAATTTTCTAGAGAACCACTTGAAATAAAGAAGCCAACAAGCAGACGCTGGAACATTGGGAAAGCTCATCATTTGGACTCATCTGCATCAACTCAGAGTTCCCATACCTAAGTTCTTCAGGTTGCTTGGAGATCCTTTTTTCATACCTTCATTGTTCCAGGTGGACAGTTCCATGTCAACTTTTCGACTTGGGTCATACTTCCAGTCTTACCCAAGAGATGCTTTAAATGCTCCAGTTGTAATAAGCCATTTTTTCCTCCTTGGATGTTCTTCAGCCTCCAGAAGCCACTTACAGATTTAACTAATTTCCCTTTCGAGGATTGAATGACCACTAGCTCAGTAACTATTTAAGGACCCAGTCCTACATTCAGAAAAATTCCATAGAATTGCTAACCAAAAGAGAGGTTCTTTTAAGACTAGCTCTTGGGGCGGGGGCCGGGGGTTTCGAAGCAAAAAGGAAGTTTCAATTACTTTGTGAAGTGAAGCAGAAAAATTAAGTGAGATCCAAGCAAACTTTATTAGCTATGACAAGCAATCCTTAGCTTGTTTCATGAGTGCTCTGAAACCTCTGCTAAAATATTTGAAAAATTCATCAAGCTGTGGCATCCCAATTTAGCTGCTGTGTATGTGTATGTGTGTATGTGTGTACACATATATGAAAATTAGTCTTTCAGCAAGTTCCCCTTCAGTGTGTTTTATGAACATCATTTTTCTTAAAAGTCCTAAGCCATCTTCGTGTTCAAATAATAAATGTAATTGGAAACTGTGGCAAATTTTGAAACTGTTCATTAAAAGCCTACTTTATTCTTGACTTCCAGGCCTAAACTAGCCTCAGTATCTCTTCTCTCAGAGTCTGTCATGACCCCCACTACAAACAAGACAGGGCAGAACTACAAAAACTAAGAAGCAATTCATACTCACTGATATTCTTAAGGCAAATATGCAGTCCTTTGAATCACGGTGTTCATTATTTTAAATAACTTTCAGTTGCAGGACTAAAAACTCTCTCTCTCTCTCTCTCTCTCTCTCTCACACACACACACACACACACATACACACATATTACTCAAACTGCTGCTTTACTCAAATCACTACTGTCTTTGGCGGGGAAGTGTCGGTGTCCTCTCTGCCCCAGTGCTGAAACATGCTCAGGTTTTGGAATCTAAATAAATTCAAAGAGAAGCCTGCAGCCATCATTTCTAAATATAAATAAAGCCATCTTCATACACAAAGCTTGTCTTTCATGGGCATACCCTTTCTTTGATAGAAAAAAAACAAGCTTGAGTTGATTTCTCTTTTTCCAAATTGGTTCATATAAATATAAGAAAACACTTAGGCCATTATATGAGTTACAAGGTTTCTCACAGGGAGAGGCAATTCACTGACCCAACAGAAACTGAGGCTTCAAGATAATTTGCTTTCCAGGACATTCTAAAAGTCATTCTAAGATTGAGACAAGGGCTGCAGGTGTTTTCATAGCAATGAGTGAGGCCACCTACCCTAAATAAGCACCTCCATTCCCTTAACACCCAAGGCCAATACCAAGCCGCTCCATCCAGACCCTGGCTCAACAGTTTGAGGAGTCTCCACGAAGCCCAAATTTTGCTTTTCAATTTATGTCTTCGTTTTTTAAGGAGGCCCTAAGGGCATAAATTAAGGGCAGTCATAACATGCTGGTGTTCATTTTCTGGAACGAAACCTCCTGACCCACTCTCAAGCTTAACACTCGGGCCCCTCTCTTCCGAGTCATCTACCCCTACTTGTGACCAACGACCACCCCCCCACAGTCAATCAGCTTCAGGACTACTGATAACCAAAACTCTCAGATGTTCATGGAGAAAATACCAGCAAATGTGGTTTCTGGTTCAATAGTAATACCTAACTTACTAGTTCTTTCAAAATTCTTCCTGTTTCTTGCATTTTCTGAAAATGAATAAAGATTGAAACACATAGTATAAAGGAAAACGTGTTCCCCCTCCTCACTCACACACATGCGCACACACACACTCCCCACTCCCCCCAAAAGCAAATATAACATTTTCCTAAATGCCAAAGTATAGTAAAAGATTTTTATTCCTCTGTCACATGCCAAAGAAGAACAGCTGTGGCCTCCATTTACTGATAAACACTATTTGTTCAGCCTTCCTGAGGAAGATGGAGTTATTTCAAAATTCTTGTTGCCGACCATTGTATTTGCAAAGTTATAGATACTTCGCATCTCTGAAAATATTCCTCTGACCTGGTCTTTTACAATCTACTTAAAAGCTTCTCAAGAAATACAGATCCTAATTCTAGGAAAACCAGTCATTACTTCAAAGTCACAGACACCCAGATATGCGTCACTTATTTTCCTAACACGAAATTTGTCTTCTGGACTGTTAAAAAGTCTTTAATAAGAATGAACAATGAAAGCAATTTCTTTAGAAAGGCTTGATTCCTAGCAGTATCAGGCTCCTAAATGGAGCCTAAGGGTGGGAGCAGCAACAATCCAAAGCTCAACACGAAGCCAAGTGTTCACCGATGGGATTAACGCTGTTATTAATAAATTATGAGCTCTCACAGCCTGCCCGGTGGGGACAGTGCTCTTGGAGGGAAAGTTCTGGTGGCTCAAAAGAGAGGATCCTCTCAAATTCCTGCCCCTTTGCTTCCCAATTCCTTTTCCACTCTCTGTCCACCTGCCTTGAAGAGAGTTGCATGAAATGCTCATTCCCCACCCCCACCCCACGCCACAGGTTAAGCTCAACTAATACTCATAATTGCCAAACTGGAAGTTTTGCCAAGGCCTTTGATAAGGTCTCTGGTACAAATTAGGAGCATTTGAGGAGTTTGCTTAAGAGCAAGCACATGTCTTTGGAACTGCTGCATTCCTGCTTATCACGTTTTGAAAGTTGCTGGGACAGCTGAGATAGCGAGCTTTGCAAGTTCAAAGCAGTTTTCAATATTGTGCTCCTTAGTGTGTGGCTTTTCATATCTTATTGCAGGACAACATTAAAACCACATGATCCTACAGGTTTCACTTTGGAGTCTTCACCGATTTGAGAGGGATGCGAACATGTGCTGAGCTTCAAAATGCCCTGAACTCCTGCACTCTTCCCATTAATGTTTTATTGACACCTTCTCAACTTGGACGCCAGGCCTCCTGTTACGGTACTCAGAGGAATTTGAGATAGAACCTCTCAATACCACTTATTTTCTGAATGCACAACAGGCATGTCCTCAGTGGCAAGTAAAAGCATTCCTTACCAGATGCTCATGCTCAGATAAAGAGAACAATGCTAAAAAGAACCAAATCAGCTACATGGAGTACTGATGTCTATAGCACTAGTCTAACTGTATCCTCTAAACCTTCTGTTTTTCCCCCTTCAAACAGACAGAGCACCAGACTCACAAGACAATACACAAAACAGTTGAGAGAAAAGCACCCATGTCTCACTAGTACACAAAAGGAGATACATTTCAAATTTGTTCTGACAACAGCTTTACATGCTATTTTAAAAATGATTCCAAAGTTGGGTTATTTCAAGAAAACACACACACACACAATGGCATTCATCTTCGTTAATATCAGTGCATAAGTTCACTTATTGAGTCAACACTGAGCATCTCCCATGTGGCAGGCATGCACTGGGCTCAGAGCCGGGGTCTCCAAGTCCCTGCCTTAAGGAAGCTTCCAGTCTTGGGCTTTCCCATTACCAGGGCTCTGAGGCAAAGGGGACGCCATCATCTGACAACAAGGTTGCAGGAAGTCAGACATCAGAAAGGGAGGCTCTGCAAAGTCCAACTGTGGAGCCTATAGAATAGGAATTGGAATAGAGGGCACACTCATCTCCAAGTTATTGAGGGAAAATGGGCAAAAATCAGGAAGGCCACTGTCCATGACTCCTCTTATCACAGGGAAGGAACCAGAGACAGGGCCCTCAGGACGCCCCTCTGTCCACAGAAAGCAGATGTGTGGTTACTTAGGACTAAGCAGGGGGCTAAAGGGAGGACTGATTGCTAAAGGGGTTTCTTTGGGGAGGGTGACAAAAATGTTCTAAAGAGAGTTAGTGACTGTGACTATATTAAAAACCACTGAATTGTACACTTTAACATGATGACTTTCATAGTATGATTTGTAGAGCTGGGGGAAAAAATACTCCAATCCATGAGGCTGCTGTGGTTGGGGAAGGCTTTGAGAAATCAGAACAAACACTCCCCTCATAGTCACCAAAGGAAAAAGAAAGTCCTACTCTTTAGACAAACCAAAGGGTAATTCATTTGTCCCTGGAATATCACCTGCTGTTCTGAAACTACTGAACACTACCTAGAGACTTTCTAGAGAAGGGCAATAACAACAAAATAAAGGAACAAGAAGGGAGAAGGCAGATGGGAGAAAAAGACAACTGGTTGAAGGTGAATGGAGGGAAGAGAAATGTGGCAAGTCACAAAGAGCGTGGCCAGGGTGAGCCAAGGCTTTCTTTGATCACAGAAACCTTTAAAAGGGTGCAAGTATCCACGGGGGCGGGGGTGGGCAAAAGCAACCTCCATACAGATTGTTACATATGTTGCGAGGAAGCAAGGCTGACTCAATCGAACTCTATGACCTTGAGGACAAATCAGTGACCCTTCTTGGGCTTCTACTTCCAGTCTTCAAACACAATGTGATTCCGAATTATGCTCAAATCCTCTCCCATTAATCAAGACCCAGGAGCTCCTTGTAGCAAGGCTATCCTGTTCCATTTGAGCTCGCAATACAGAAATTGACTAAGCAAGTCAGTCAACAGGTAGGTGGATGACATAGAAATGAACCAACATTTCAGAGCAGATATCAAAAACCCATCCACAGGGAGTAAGACCTTGGTGAAACCTTTGACAAAACATTGTTGGTTTAGGCTGTAAAAACTCTCCAGGAGCTTTCAGGTTTGTTAGGAGATTGCTGCAGCCTATTAGGAGACTGTGTATTTTTTGCTGCCCGGTTAGCCAATAGAATCTAAAACACTTCCACTTTCACATACTGCATAATAAAACATCTTCAAAGCTTCTGACCATTCCAGACCTCAATTTGTAAATATCAGCTACCACGCATGACGGAGTAGCTCACAGGATTAATACAATCATGGAAATTCTGCCAACATTTGTATATTGTGGGATTACAGAAACTGAACTCCACACCTCTGGTATGTATATATGCAGTCGGTTATAGCTTTTTGATTTGTTAATGTGTCCTCAAGGTAATAAATCTAACAGAAGCAGCTCACAGTTAAGTTCGCCCCAAGATACCAAAAGAAACATGGTTAACAAGATGGATAGAGGCATTTATCTCATATTTACACCAAAGGGCAGTTTATGGAAAATGGAAAAATCTGTCCATTTATTTTAATAATCAGATGCTCAGAAAACAAGTTATTCACAGTCATGGAGTAAATAGCATTTTTTAAAAAAGCTAAAAACCATTGACGCTAATAAAAGAAAGCTTAATACGAAACCACTTTACAACTGAGGCGATTTCCATTTCTTAAGAATATTAAACTGAGAAAAGTACAAGTAGTTACACATTCTGGAAAATGGCCCACTTGTACTTGGGGATATCATAGCCTTTGGCCATTTAGTGATCTGATTGTCAAGCTCCGTTCAGGGATTTCTTTTTTCAAGGCACTGAAAAGCAGACTTCTCGGTTTTTTGTTTTTTTTTTTTTTTTTAAAGAAAGAATGAGAAATGCTAACCTGGAAAAGTTAGCACTGATTCTAACTAGTCCAACTGTTAAAAACAAGCACTGAGATTTGAACTTTCCTTCATATTGTCCATTTCAACAGTCCTTACCATATTTTATTGGTCCAGATACTGGTCTAATCCCCTCCATAGCCACAAAATCACAAAAGTACACGCGGGGATTATGCTGTAGGGTTTGCAACACTAAAAACCCATTTAGAAGAGTAGAGAAGAATGTCACTTGAACTAAGACAGAGAGAGATGGCCCCTCTTCAAATTTCCCAGCACAGCACTGAGAGCTGTCCTATAGCCAAGTCTCCCCGGGGTTCTCCTAATCCTCCGCAGCCACTGAAGAGAGCCAGGATGAAACTTCTTTCGGAACAAAGAGAACTGAAAAGGGCCAAGTCTCAAAGTCACAGGCTCCTAGCTCGCCACTGGCTTGGTGCCAAGCAGCAGCCCGCGGGCACTGGGCAGCGGTCCTGCAGCTGATGGACATACAGCAGGCTGGGGAGGGGCTGGCGAGCGAGCAGGAAGAAGCTGTACATCTGAGCCCACAACCACCTCCCCCGAGGGAACAGGGCTGCACGCTCCGGCCCCTGGTCCTTGCCAATGGCATTTCACACTCGCTGGCATCCTGGCAATGTATCTGCCGCGACGGCCCGGGGCCTGGGCTCAGGCACGGCGTGTGCGTGTGTGGCTTCAGCTGGCAGAGGCAATCTACCCCGATGATGGAATCCAACACAAATACCCTTGCAGAAGCAGACGGCAATGCTGAACCGTCTCTTGGTGACAAATCACTTGGCGGGTCGGGAACCTAGGGTGTTCCCAGCTGTAAAACATGATCAGTCCATGCAGGACACCGGGTTATGGAAAGGAGGTGCAGAGATAGAAGAAAAGCACCCGGTGAACCTAAACACAACCATATTGACTCTCTGGGCCCTTGATACACTCGGTTTTTGGCCAGCCCCTGCCTGGCTCTTGTGAGCTTGTTCTCTGGACATGATCTTCAGTCCCTTTATGTGTTTACACTGAGTCTCTCTCAAGTACTGGGGGGAGGGTGGCTGTCTTGGCTCTTGTGTGCCCCTCCTGTGGGAGGCTGTCCCATGCCTGGAGCCTGCAAGTGTGAACACAGACAATGGCTCGGCTCTCTCTGGAGGCCCTTCAGCCTGAGAGCAACTGGACCGGCAGGAGCAGCTCGGCATTTTGTTCAGCTTTCTTTTTCACTCAGAGGTCCTTCTCTATCCTTCCATCCCACTCCAGCTTTTTCCTCCATCGCTCTTGAAAAGTGGCTGCTTTCTTTGCTAGCACTGGCACCTACCACCTCCCAGGTTCCTGGGGATGGGATGCATTAGGCGAAGCGAGAGGAAAACCTATCCAAGGCTACTCTATACTATGACTCCTCCACACGACAACTCCTCCAACTATTGGATCGTGACCTCCAAAGGAACTGGAGAGAATTCCAAGGGGGTCAGAGGCCCTGGAGCCCACAGCCCGAGACCTCCCAACATCTGTTGTCAGTGAAGGCAGAGCAGCTTTTTAATACAATTTCCTCTCCCACATCAGTACCAATATACCTTTTCTAGCCCTTAGGTCTACCCAACACCCCCTGCCACATGACCTCATCTCCCATTACTATCCGAATTATTGCTTCATTACGCGGTCCTGTATTGCTGATTGCCCTCAGCAGTAGGGTTGAACTAAGAATTCAAATTTTAAGAGGAATTCTACCTATTTCCTGTCCTCATTGTCTCATCATGAATACCATCTATCAGTTGGATCTTGAAAAATTATTTTATGATGCTAATATTAATAGTTACCAGCATGCACCGAGCACTGGTTATGTGTCAGGCACCATGCCAAGCACTATATTATGTATATTAGCCCCTTTGATCTTCACAACTCTACGAGGTAGGTGCAACGTATTATTTTACCACCTTTTACACATATGAACCCTGGAACAGAGGCACTAATGAACTTGTCCCAGGCAAGAGCTAATAAGCAGCAGTAAGGCTCCAGAGCCAACTCTGGTTTTTAAGGTTTTAATGAGATATTAATATAATATTTACTCGTTTAAAGTAAAGCAGGGAATTCGCCGGTGGTCCAGTGCTTTCACTGCTGTGAATGCAGGTTCAATCCCTGCTCAGAGAACCAAGATCCCACAAGCTGCATAGTGTGGCAAAAAAATATATACCACACAATGGTTTTTAGTATAATTACTGCAACCATCATCACAGTCAATATTAAAATATTTTTGTAACTCCGAAAATCTCCATACAACAGTTGCGTGTTAGTCGCTCAGTCGTGTCTGACTCTGTGATCCCATGGACTGTAGCCCACCAGGCTCCTTGGTCCATGGAGTTCTCCAGGCAAGAATACTGGAGTGGGTTGCTGTTTCCTTCTCTGGGGGATCTTCCCCACCCAGGGATCAAACTTGGGTCTCCCACATTACAGGCAGATTCTTTACCAACTAAGCCACCAGGGAAGATACCACAGTTATCACTCCCTAAATCCTAGGTAGTAACTGATTTGCCCATTCTGGGTATTTCTTGGGCTTCCCTGGCAGCTCACACAGTGTGTGGTTCAAGCACTCTTCACTATCTGACATGGAGGAAGAGGATGGCCACTGACGAATTGCAAACACCTGTTCTTTTCCCCAAGCCCAAGCTGTAATTACCAACAACTTCCGCTCACAACACAAGACCCCCTGAAACCTGCTTCTGTTGTTGGCTGGAGGGGACACTTGGCAAGGGGCTGCTGGAACCTTTGGGGACTTGTTATGAGATGGTATGGCCTAAGAAAATGAACACAGCCTCTGGCTTCAGAAAGACCTGCGTGCACCTCACACCTGCTGATGGGAGTGTGAAACAGCACAGCCACTGTGGAAAACAGTTTGGCAGCTCCACAAAAAGTGAAACACAGAATTACCATATGACCCGAAACTCCACTCCTCCATATAGACTCAAGAAAAATGAAAACAGGTGTTCAGACAGGAACATGTACATGAATGTTCATAGTACCACTATTGAAATTGCCAAAAGGTACAAACAACCCACAGGTCATCCATCAAATGAGGAATGGATTACAAATGCGGTATGTCCGTACAATGGACTATTATTTGGCCGTAAAAAGAACAAAATACCAACAGATGCAACCGTGGGGATAAACTTTGCTAAGTGAAGAAGTCGGACACAAAAGTTCCAACATTATATGACTTCATTTATAGGAAATATCCAGAATAGACGAGATGCTTACAGACAGAAAGCTGATTAATGACTTCTGGGGGGCAGGGGGAGCAGATGAAGAATGATACAGGATTTTACTTTTGACGTGAAAAAAGAATTAGAGTGTTGACTGTTGCACAATATTGTGGGATGTACTAAACGTCACTGAACTGTGACATTTTAAAATGGTTAAAATGGCAACCTGTCTGGTGGTCCAGTGGTTAGGACTCTGCATTTTTATTGCTGAGGGCGTGGGTTTGATCCCTGGTTAGGGAACTAAAATCCCACAAGCCGCGTGGTATGGCCAAAAAAAGAAAAAAAGAAGGAAACGGGTGAAAAATGGTAGATTTCTCTATTATATGAAATCTAACCCAACAACAACAACAAAAAGAGTTACAAAACAAAAGTTTTGGGTTCAAACTGCATGTTGCTTGATCCAGTGCAAGGGACTTGGAGCTAAGTCCCGTAAGTGGAAAATTGCGGAGAGAAGAGTAATTTTACAATGTTTTGTAAGGATGAAAGGAGAAAAACACATGAAAAGTAGTGCTGAAATGGAGTTTCTGTAGAGAAGAGAGTGGTTCTAAAGAGCAAGTAATTACAGAGAAACATGGGGCTCCAGGAGAACTACATGGCTTTGACCCGGATATGGGATGGTCCTGAATTTTGTTCATAAAACCTTTTAAAAATGTTAGCTCCTAATTCCAAGGACCCATTCCCAATCAAGCAGAGCAGTGCCATACCTTTGAAGTAGCTCCCAGGTAGCAAGAAGTTTTAAGGCTAGGGATCTATCTGTCTCAGCCAATCTACAGGAAAACCCAAAGCTTCCCAAGAATGATAGAGCCACGGCATCTTTAGTGAGGGGATCATTGGAAATACAAATAGAGCAGAGCATCTGTCTTTTAAGGAGAATCCCTCCCTCCAAACTAACAATAATGTATTTATTCCCCAGAACAGAAGGGCAACATGGTGTTGTTGTTAGAGCACTTGTCTATATGCAAAGTGAATGTCTATTTTTGAAAATAAATTCCTCTCTAAGGTGTTGTTTGCCCTCGGAAAAGGAGGTTTTGACATGATTGAAAGTTCTCCTTAGCAAGAGATGGTTTCTATAATCCATAAGGGGAAACGTGCACAGAAAAGAGACACTTGGAATCCAGTCCTGTTACAATCCATGCCAGAGACTGCAAAGAAGACCAGCTTTCAATATGCTTTTAATTACTGTAGGAAGACAGTCCATTTGAGGGCTCCAATATGCAGTCAGCCTTACTTAGACCAGCTCCAGCGAAGCCTGTTCGTCACTCAGTGCTGGCCAATGCCTCATCCACACCAGCAATTTTGAGTAAGCCAGAGGTCTTAAACAACCCAGCATTCTCCCATCAATATAAAAACCAGAAATCACTCTTCACATGCTAACCAGCTTCCCCAGGCAGCACAAGAAGCCCCTCGAGGAGGGACTTACTGGTGATAAAAGCCCTGGTCGGTGGGCCCTCAAGAGCAGCTGGACAAAGGAGGTCATATGTGAGCAGTTACTCTGAGGATGAAATGAATCCCCCCACCCTCTGTTCAAGAAATTGACTAGTCTAATAGGCTACAGTGCTTATTTTGAAAATGTAAATTTCTTCCACTGCAATTGTTATATTAGGAAACAATTTGGGCATAATGTGAATTTCACAGCTCCCACATGATTCCTTCACTGGTGATTTCATCAAGAAACCCTAGGTAAAAAAAAAAAAAAAAAAAAAAAAAAAGAAAGCAGACAATTCCACCAGCTGAAACAAATCATGTAGGAATCCACAAAACGTGTATGCAGGCACACACATAAACACACAAACATCAACCAGTTCCCTCAGTTCACTGTGCTGAGTCACACCCATTCACATTCATTTACCATCTGATTTCAGATAACCTTCCATTCACCACTTCACCACAACTCACAGGCTGAACCCTTCTGAACCCCCATGCAAACTTGAGGTGGTTCTTCAAAGTGTCATATTTATTGTAGTTTGTATATATTTTTAGACCATTTAGAATGTACAAAACTAGGTTATTGTTTTTATTAGGTTTCTCGCTATTTAAATGTGCCACTGGTAAAGAAGATACTTAGTGTTGTACCCTAACCCCAATATTCCCATTAAGGCCTCTGGTTTTACTGCACGATTTTGCATAGCACAGTGATTTTTAAGAAGGAATACATTGTGTTATATATAGCAGAACCAACTAGGCTTATACATTCAACAAGTTTATACATTCAACAGATTTATACATTCAACAGGTTAACTGGCAGCTGCACACTGAGTTGATCACTAACTTTTTACTTGCCCTTTCACCAGAATCGTGGTAATAAAAGTGAATCCTTCAGCAAACCCAGGGGGAATATTTACCAAGCATGATCTGCCTTAAAACCTACATATCTTAGGTAAGATATGTAACCAAAATCAAAATGTCCAGCTGTCTAGAAAATAAAAAATGAACATCTATCATAGGATGAAAAAATATTAATGAGAAAATGAACAACCTGATTAAAAACATGAGACCTAAGAAGACACCTCACCAAAGACATACAGATGGCAAAAACGCATTTGAGAAAATGTTCCATGTCATCACTGGAGAACTGCAAATTAAAACAACAATGAGATACTACTACACACCTAATAGAATGGCTAAAATCCAAAACACTGACAACACCAAATGCTGGTGAGGGTGTGGAATAAAAGTAACTCTCATTCAATGCTGATAGGAATACAAAAACAGCACAGTCACTCTGGAACAGTTTGCAAGTTTCCTATAAAACTAAACAGGCTAGATGGTATTTATCCATGAGCTGGAAACTATGTCCACTCAAAAGCTTGCACAAGGATGTTTATAGATTTATTCATAATTACCAAAATCTAGAAGCAGCCAATACATCCTTCGGTAGGTGAATGGATAAGCGAACTGTGGTCCATCCAGACAATGAAATATTACACAGTGCTAAAAAGAAATGAGCTATCAAGCCATGAAAAGACACGAAGGAAGCTTAAATGCGCATTACTAAGTGAAAGAAGCCAATCTGCAAAGACCACATACTATCTGATGCCAATTATAGGACATTCTGGAAAAAGCGAAACTATGGAGACAGTTGGAAGATCAGGGCTTGCCAGGGGTTGGAGGTGGGGTAGGTGGGTGGCAGGGGAGGAGGCAAGGATGAATACGCAGAGCACAGAGGATTTTTAAGGCAGTGACACTATTCCATGTGATGTTGTAATGGTGGATCCCTGTCATTATACATTTGTCAAAAATCCACAGAATGTACCAGAGAACCCTAATGTAAAGAAAGGATGGGCTTTGGCTGATAATGCAGGCTCGCTGATATATCAACGTAGGCTCAGATTGTAACAGATGTACGACCCTGGTGCAAGATGTTGATAGTGGGGGAGGCTGTGCATGTGGGCAGGCAGGAGCTATATGGGAACTCTTTGTACCCCGTACTCAAATTTGCTCTGAGGCTAAACTTGCTCTAAAAAATAAAGTCCATTAAAAATATTACGAGGTGCTCTTACAGTTAAAAGCGCCTTTCAAAAACATGTAGCTTATTACTGTGATCGTGCAACATGAGAATTTTCTTCGGAGAGCTAAAAATGCACAAAGAATTGCACTTTAATGTGTCCATAGGAACCCACCACCTACAGCAAACGGCCGTGCACACAAGAAAAAAGCCCTAACTGATTGGGACACTTTTGATTCCTTTATGAGAAGGACCCATACAATCTTTCTTTCTCCTTTTTCCTGGAAGGGATCAGGCTATCAGTTTTTTACAAGTTAATAAGTCTCAAGGATCTTTGTCAAACAAAGGCCATGTCCTTCAGCTGAAGCTGGGAGCAGGGCCATACCCTGTTGTTAAATCTTCAGTGAATTAAACTCATTTCTTAAAAAAAAAAAAAACCAAACAACCCCACCCCTACCCCTACCCTGGATCTCAAAGTTCAAACTTTGAAAGGGGAAGAAGAGATGATGAGATGAGAGGAACTTTAGGGTTGCTATAAATGTGTCAGTCTTCAGTTTGAAAGGTTACTTAAGGATGAACAATTAATTACCTGAGTGGGAGGGAGAGCCCTAGCCAAAAGCAGACTCTGGCCCTTGTCTTTGGCACATGTAAAGTGTTTCTGGAAGGCTTCAGACCTTGGGCTACATGTACAAGCAGGAACCTTGAAAGGTCCTAGGTCAGACATCACTCCCCAACGGTGTCAAAGACCTTACCAGTAACCAGGAGCCCTAAGAAGATCCTGGGATTCCCTGGTAGCTCAGCTGGGAAAGAATCCACCTACAATGCAGGAGACCCTGGTTCGATTCCTGGGTCAGGAAGATGAGCTGGAAAAGGGATAGGCTACCCACTCCAGTATTCTGGCCTGGAAAATTCCATGGACTATATAGTCCATGAGGTCGCAAAGAGTTGGACATGACTGAGAGAGTTTCACTTTCACTTTAAGAAGCTCCTAGCACAAATGTCACATCTTGGGCACAGGGGTATAACCCCAACCCCTGAAAAACAGGAAGACTAACTGGTTCCAGCTTGAAAAGACTAAGTCCCCCTCTCTCTAGTCTCTAAGAGCCTCTTGGGAGACACTGCCCTTGAGGATCCCCTCAGCAGCCCTTCTGAACCCAGATCAGGGCCAGAGAACCCTAAGCCAGGACTCATAACAAATGCACATCTGTGTGCAAAAGAGTATCAGAATGTACCTTAATACAGATAATTGATGCCTCCAAGAGCCTAGGATTACTTCCTTACCAAGTCCCTGCACCTTTCCAACTTGTAAGTGAATAAAGAAAATGTATTTAGAGGCGACACAACCTCTGCCTCACAGGAATATGTCCTTTTTGACTTTGTAGTAGAGCATTTCACTGAAGGACTCAATATTGCTCACAAATACGGTGACCTGAAGTGACATTTACAAATCAATTTTTATGGGGTTGCAGGTTGGGGAAAAGGAGTCTAAAAATATAATCGAGGTGGTCTTAGGAGAAATGTCAGAATTGATTAAAAATTTTTAATTCTGTTGTTAAACATCAGAAACAGTCAAAAGATTGGGCCTTGAAAGTTGCTGTTCAGCTGCTAAGTCATGTCCGACTCTTTGTGACCCCATGAACTGCAGCACGCCAGGCTCCTCTGTCCCTCACTACCTCCCACAGTTTGCTCAGATTCATCTCCATTGAGTCAGTGATGCTATCTAACCACCTCATCCTCTGTCGTCCCCTTCTCCTGCCCACAATCTCTCCCAGCACCAGGGTCTTTTCCAATGAGTTGGCTCTTCACATCAGTTGGCCAAAGTATTGGAGCTTCAGCATCAGTCCTTCCAATGAATATTCAGGGTTGATTTCCTTTAGTATTGACTGGTTTGATCTCTTTGCAGCCCAAGGGACTCTGAAAGTCTTCGAGCACCACACTTCAAAACCACCAATTCTTCGGTGCTCAGTCTTCTTTAAGGTCCAACTCTCACATCCCTATGTGACTACTGGAAAAACCATAGCTTTGACTAGATGGACCTTTGTTGGCAAAGTGATGTCATTGCTTTTTAATACACTGTCTAGGTTTGTCATAGCTATCCTTCCAAGAAGCAAGCATCTTTTAATTTCATGGCTGCTGTCACCAACCATCCCCAGTGATTTTGGAGCCCAAGAAAATTAAATCTGTCACTGCTTCCACCTTTGTCCCTTTCTATTGCCATAAAGTGATGGGACACCATCATGGTTCTCCAGGACGTTAAGACCTTTTCTGTATAGTTAGTTCTTCTGTGTATTCTTGTCACCTCTTCTTTAATCTCTTCAACTTCTGCCCTTACCATTTCTGTCCTTTATCATGCCCATCCTTACATGAAATGTTTCCTTGGTATCTCCAATTTTCTGAAAGGGATCTCTAGTCTTTCCCATTCTATTGTTTTCCTCTATTTCTTTGCATTGTTCACTTAATAAGGTTTTCTTATCTCTCCTTGAGGAAATGGCAACTCACTCCAGTATTCTTGTCTGGGAAATCCCATGGACAGAGGAGCCTGGCAGGCTATGGTCCATGGGGTTGTAAGAGTCAGACATGACTTAGCAACTCAACCACATCTCTCCTTGCTAATCTCTGGAACTCTGCATTCAGTTAGGCATATGTTTCCTTCCTCCCTTGCCTTTCCTCTTCTTTCCTCAGCTATTTTCCTCTTCAGACAACCACTTTGCCATCTTGACTTTTTCTTTGGAATAGTTTTGGTCCCTGTCTTCTGTACAATGCTACAAACCTCCATCCATAGTTCTTCAGGCAGTCTATCTACCTGATATAATCCCTTGAATCTATTTGTCACCTCAACTGTATAATACTAAGGTCATATCTGAATGGTCTAGTGGTTTCCCCTACTTTCTTCAATTTAAGTCTGAATTTGGCAATAAAGAGCTCATGATTTTGAGTCACAGTCAGCTCCCGGTCTTGTTTTTTTCTGACTGTATAGAGCTTCTCCATCTTTGGCTGCAAAGAATATAATCAATCTGATTTTGGTATTGACCATCTGGAGATGTCCATGTATAGAGTCGTCTCTTGTGTTGTTGGAAGAGGGTTTTGCTATGACCAGTGTGTTCTCTTGAAAAAACTGTTAGCTTTTGCCCTGCTTCATGTTTTACTCCAAGCACCTATGTGTAATCAGAGTAGCTGTCTCAATAATGGTGCCTGGTATGGTTCATATGGTTCTTGAAGCATCTTTCCATATATTGTTTTATTCTGTCATCACCAGAAGCCCTGAAAGTAATATCCTATTTTACAGTTAGAAAAACTGAGGCTCAGTTTCTGATCAGAAAAAAAGAAAAAAATAATCGTCTTCTAAGATGCTTATGAAGTTGATGAAAGATTCCCCGAAGCTTATCCCAGAATAGGTGCTCAGTACTAGTCACAATGCAGATCATTGAACTGCTGAGGTCCTTCTGCTGCTCTGACCTACATCTCCAAAAGTGAGGAGCCAAAACTCCCTCATGTTTGATTTGTGAATGGCTTATCTTATTAAGTGAATGCTAAAATTAAGGGCCATTTCTAAAATAATAGTTGGGCAGAGGGAATAGGATGGGGGTTTCAGCTTTGTGCAGCAGCTTTTTGATATGGAGGCCCCGTGGGGAGGGAGTGGGATGTGAAATAGTGGTAAGGGCAATGGCATCCATTTTACTTGTGTTTGGTGGTGGAGGGGTGTTCTTTGACTTTTTTTTTTCTATATCTCAGCAGTTCTTTCAGAGGATTCTACCAGGGACACAAATGGAATTGGAAAATGTTCAAACAAAGAATACACAACTTGCTTGTTTAAATTAAAATTCACTTCTAGGCGATTATCAAGAAACTTGATCTGCAAAAGTAATTGGGCAAAAGCACCACGGCTCTTAATTTTAAAACGTCATGTTTTAGGGAGAATGAAAAGAACATGATTTTATTCCCTTTCAAAGAACAGCCATAAAGAACCCTGATGGTCCTGTATTACACATGATACGCAGCTCTTAATGACATTAATGGAAATGGGAGGCAGGTGCACATGCTCAGAGCCTAAAGAACAACCTGAGAAGTGGCTATTAAGTCAGAGATCTGTCTATTCAAATCCCCCTCGCCTCCCGTTTTAAGGACCGGCTCAATAACTAGCTGAGTTGTGAAAGCATTAATAGTGCTAATTCACGCTGACACATTTGAAGTAAAACTACCTATTCTCTAGAGTACAAAGGACATCCCACCCCCACCCCCCCCCCACCCCCGCCCAGTTTCTACTCCGGTTAGTTTATGTGTTTCAGACGAGGGCTCGTTTTATGCAGAAATTTGATTTTAGGAAGAAAGAACTCACACCCGGCGCTTCTGGACCCCAGGCTAATTCTCATGGCGATTAGAGACCAGATTCTGTTGTAAGCCTTGAAGGGGGACAGCAGCCAGAAGCTCCCAGCGCCTCCCTCTGAGGGCTCAATCAAGAAATTTCATGCACCCCAGCCCACTAGTGGGAGCAGAGGTCGGGACCTACAGCCCATAAAGGCAGATACCTGTGCGGCTGGCCAAAGGGCTGTTCAAGTCTGCCGCGTGACTTCTGACCAGCTGTGTCCTGACAGGAGCCTGTATGCACAGATGTCTGCTAAATCATCCTTGGCCAAAACACACCGGCCTCCATTCACGAGGGCCAAGTAGCTTTATGGGAGAAGGCCTCCAGTTATCCTTGGGGTGGGCTGAGAGTGTCTCCTTTGGTCTCCCAGCATTTCCTGTTATTGCAGTCATGCCCCGTGCAAACAGCAGTGGGTTTCAATTATATGCCGCGAATAAAGCATTTTGTAGTAATATTAATTCTGTTATTTATAGTTGTCTGCCAGAATGGAAACAGCAGAGAACTGGAAGCAATTCTGGTGAGTAAAGGTTAATTTTTGAACAATAAAATAAATAAATAAGCAAGCAAGCACAGAGGACTAAATGAAATTTCCACCTTGTTAGTGAATTATAGCTTATGGGTTTCAAATATTATTTCTCAAATTCTTTCCTGAAAGGTTTAGGAATAATTATATAGCACTTAAAGGACAGGCCTTGCCAGATAAACCTAATAAGTCTATAATCTGTACTAGAGGCAGCGTTTCCTGTAAATGAGAGCTGGATTTAATTTTATCATTGTACTTCGAAAGGCTTACTGATTATTAATCATGTGACCTGTGAGGTAGCAGCCCTTCAAGTTCCGTGCAGCACTTATGCTTGAATCAAAGGGCTCCAATGCTTGAATTGAATTCTCCCAGCAAGTTCTTCAGTTGCTAACTCTGAACACCCATTTACCCTCAGCGCAAATTATCCCTAGCCATATTATTTTCACGCTAGACTTAAGCTCAAGAACTAGATGATTAGACGTTGTTTTTTCCAACACTGCTGTGTGGTCTAAAAGCCTTATTCTTCCTGGGACAATTCTTCTGCTGGGCTTTCCTATAGCTGAGTATATGGCATCAAATCTTTTCAATAGATGCAAATGTTTGTAGCTAAAGCACTTTAGCAACTCTGGGCATAACAAGATGAGTGGTGGGCTGGAATGTGCACTTATCCGGGAGTACGAATGGGCAGAAGTCCTTACTTTGAAGGCTTCCCAATAAAAAGAGGACCCTTTCGGTACCTGGCTGACAGTGACCAGTGTTTTCAGTCCACTTGATGTCAAGGGCAGTGTGTGCTTCAAAGACTAACATGCCTGCTGTTGTTAGATCAAAGAAAGCATCAAGCCAAAGACGATGGTCTGGAAAAAGCTTCTGGGAATGTAAGCCCGTTTTTTTGTTTTTTTTTTTTTCATGGACAGAAAGTTGGGTGTTTTTCAGATCAAGCTAATAAACACTTATGGAGCCCCTGTACTGTGTGCAAGGCATGATGTGGGGATTATAGAACTGAGCAAGACAGGATGACTGACTTCAAGGAGCTTCCAGACCTGGAGAAGTAATAAAACTGATAGCCAATTTTAATAGGTGAGGATTATTCCCTTGAGGACTGAGACGTGGTCTTTTTATATTCCTAGTAACTGCCACTTAGTTGGGCACATAGACGATGTTGCACAAACACACTTACAGAATAAGTGAATGAACATTCACTATTCTAATGTCCACTCATTCATTCTTGTATTCCTTCCTCGCAAAATGCTATGGGTAAGCAGAAGAGCTGTCCAACTGTGGCTATCAGAGAAAACGGATGCAAAGGTCTGAGAGAGATGCAGAGACTTCAATGGGCAGAAGTAGGGAGGCGCAAGTTTAGGCAGAAGGAAGAACCCATGTACCACAGTTAGACGGAGGGGACAGACAGGCTGTCTGCTTTGGCTACCATGTAGATAAGAGTACAGGGTGTAGGAAGAGGGGGGCAGAACACTGGGAAGGTAGAAAGATGGGATGAAGGACCTCTATCCCAGAGGACTGTGTTGTGACCACAAAATACATTGTGTGGCCAGTGCCCTCGACTGTGGGTTACGGACTGCTATTGGCCTGATGGCCCGAGAGACTACTGTGCCATAATGATGAATCCTTTGACTTCAGAAAAAGGAAGCATATGGGGATGTTAATGCCTAGCCGTTGAACTTGCTGAAGGGTTAACTCGATTCAAATTCCCACTCTGGGACTACGCCCTGAGTCACAGGGAGCAGGATGTCTGTGGCCTTTCAGAAGCTCGCATGAAACATTCCAGGCACCAGCCAGACAAGCAAACCCTGAACATACACACATTTGCTGGGGCAGTCTGTGCTTGCCAGCATCCTGCTTCAAGCAGAAAGGCACGCCTGGGGCACGTTTATCTTTAGAATCCAAGCATCCAAGCTACATTGTGACTCCAACTTTCTCAAATGGCTCCTTAGCCTAGCTCTTCACCCCAAACCACTTTTTTGTCTTTTTAAAAATTTTGTTTCAATATTTTAATTGGAGGGTAATTACTTTACAGGGCTTCCAAGTGAATCAGCAGTAAAGAATCTGTCTGCAATGCAGGAGCTGCAGGAGACACAGCATTTGATACCTGAGTCAGGAAGGTCCCTTGGAGGAGGGCACAGCAACTCACTCCAGTATTCTTGCCTGGAGAATATCCATGGACAGTGGAGCCTGGCAAGCTACAGTCCATAGGGTCACAGAGGTAGACACGACTGAAGCAACTTAGCATGCACTCACGCATACATATATACCCTCCCTCTTCAGCCTCCTTCCTACCTCTCCATCGCCCCCCACCCCAGGTCGTCACACAACACTATACAGCAGCTTCCAACCAGCTATCTATATTACACACAGTAGCGTATATATGTCACTGCTAATCTCTCAGTTAGTCCCACCCTCTCCTTCCCCTGCTGTGTGTCTTTCCACAACTCAGTTCTCGACGTCTGCGTCTCTCTATTCCTGCCCTGCAAATAGGTTTATCGGTACTATTTTTCTAGATTCCATACATATGTGTTTATATACACTATTTGTTTTTCTCTTTGTGACTTACTTCACTCTCCAAACCACTTTTTTGATTTTTTACAAGATGAGCCCTCTGGCTAGGCCCTGGGATACACACTGCCTTCCCAGCCCCTTTCCAGTCTCAGTGCATCCTAGCCTCCTCTCATCCACCGACTCTTACTAGTTAGCTTAGAGAAGAAATGTGCTTATTATTAACTACACTAATGTCTAGCCTGAGACAAACAGGGATAGAGTGACACACAGCCTATCTGGAACCTAAAAATAAGCCTCCAAAGGCTCTGATCGGCCAAAGTCCGTGGGCTAGGGTCATAGGAGAGGCCCTCCCCCTATGGCTTCTGTATGCTTACTTGGCATAGAGTCCTGATGAGTGTAATGCTACGGTTCCTAAGACCACAAGGGAAGCAGCCAAGATGGGGGGGTGGGGGGGGGCGATGGATAGGAGTTGCTAAAAGCGGGCATGCTGAAAGCGGTACAGAATGACAGCTGACAGCGAGCAAGGAGACAAAAACCATTCAGAAAGCTCAGTTACCCAGAACTGCTCATTTCAAGGTTTTATTGTACTCAAGAATACATATGCAATGAGGAAAGGGCTTTCCTCATATTCCTCATCTTTCCAGATCATCTCATCAGCTCTCAACACATTTGCAGTGAAATATAGAGTATCAGAGCTGGAAAGGATCTTAGGGATAATCTAGTTAAATGCCCTCCTTTAATGAACACCAGGGACAAACAAGGCCCTGATATGATGAGTTATTGAATGCCCATCACCCTGCTGGTCAGGGGCCAAGCAGGGCACAGGACCCAGGCTTCCTGAGTTACACATGGTCCAAGGAAGGCTCTCTCCTGCCTGGCAGTGCTCTATTTCTGTGCTTATGTTGTAGCTTGTGTACACTTAGGGGAAAAACCAAACCAAACCAATTGGCTTAAAGTCTAACGTAAATATTGAAATTGAATAGCATAATGAAATAGCTTAGAACTTCGGAAAAGGTCAGCAAAGGAATTAAAAGCTATTAAAAGCATACTGTCAAGTTTCTTGAAACCCCTCCATAAAAAAACTTATTATTACTGTTGTTACCAGCACCTGCCTTCACTTAGGAAACTGAGCCATCTTCTTTCATATCAAGGCTCTTTAATTTACAGTGAATTCCTAAAACCCCATGTAACAAGCATCCTCCTTCATGATAGAAGGCTTATGCTTCCTCAGCAGATGGCCCTCTTTCCAAGAGGCCTTTGTTATCACAGTGTTCTAGTACAAAAAGGCAACATGGACCATCTTCTGCTCCCTGCTTTCACCCTAACTAATCACTCTGTATCCTCCCACAAAGCCACTTGGAAGCCGGAACTGGCCTAGAGCAAGAAAAGGGGGTCTGGAAAAGAACCTCCTGGATCTCGAATCCTTTCAGTTCTGAACTGTCTGAGCTTCACTTGTTTTACTAGTTAGTTTTTTAGACCGGTTTACATCTTACATGTTGTTCTTAATTATTAACAGGACTTAATCTGTTAAATGTAGTCAAAAACACCAAAAATAAAACTGTTCCTGAACCTAGGGAGGCTGTAGGAATCAGAAAAGAAAATACTCTCCTCCTTTTCTTCCAACCACCTGGAATACTATTGTAGAATTCTGAGTTGTGCAAACGAAACAAGACATAAACTGAACTGATGGCTCAGGGAAGAGAAGCTGAAGTGATGAAGAGTCGGATGTAGAGTGGGAAGAGGGATGAGGGCACTCTGGTACAGGAGAGAAGATGTAAGGAATCCACACATAGTTCTAAAGCTTCAAACATCACAAAGGCCCATGAATCCTACAAGTGGCAATCTCTGGAAGCTACCAATAACCCAAGTTTAAATGACTTGGGGAGTTGCTTCAGTTATAACAAAGAGGCACTACCTTATCAAGTAGGCAGTCAGTAATTAGCCATCCCCAGGAGTGCTATAAACTAAAGCAAGCATGGCTAAAGCAAGTCAGGACTACTGGAAGATACCCCGGAACACCAGGGTCGTTGAGACCACCTGAGATACCACGCTGGCCTGGCCTCTGGGACTGATCCAAAGTGACACGTCCTCGGGAGAAGGACACCTTTTGAATGATTCATCGCTCCTGTGCATCATTGCAGCCAATTAATCTACACAGTTGCATCTTCTATAGATCCTAATTCTGTTCCCAAAGACCCCAAAATGGCTCTAAAAAGGGTACAGCTGTCTTCCAACTGGAGGACTTGTTGGCAAACTCTTCCTTCAACACCCCATTGAGGAGAAAGAGCATCGTAATTACTCGCCGTTGTATCAGAAAGCCCCAGAAGCAACAGCCAACCATTCTCCTCTTCCTGCACTTAGATGTCCCTCCTCCTTTACCCCACCCTGTAAGCACCTCTTTCACCAGCCACCTGTCAAAATAAAGCAAGCCCCGGATCTTTCAAAAACTGACCCTGGAAAGAAGCCGTTGGACGATTTTTCTTCCAGGACCTGTTGAAAGATAAAAGATGAAGCGGACAATTTAAAAGGCGAGACCGTACCCTCCCGATCACAAAGCTGAAAGCAGACAAACCGTGGAAGCCAATGACAGAGGAAACGCCCTTTGACCAGAGACAGACACCAGGCATAGCCAAGTTATTTTCCATAAAGAATAAGAAACTGAATTAAGCCATTTCACAACTAATAGTCATAAAATCTTTTCATTGTCAAAAACTGGGAGAGGAGTGAGAAGGAGGGTTATTACGAGCCCCTCCTTTGAGAAACAATGGCACTGCTTTCTAGAAAGTTCTGTTTAGATGACAGATGTTTTTAGGACGGGTTTTGTTTGGGTTCCCCCACACACACCATTTTTTTTTTCCAAGTAGGACGCATAAACATGTGGGAAACTTTCCTCCAGTCAAAGGGCATAAGAACCACAGAAAAATGCCCTGCAAGCAAGGAATTCATACTCTCCTTCAGGTTTAATCGCCAACCCCCCACCAGCCAACATTTGAGTTGTTTCTAGAAATATTGCTGAACTACGTTTTTAGGAAGCCAAGTACATGTAGGTTCCTGGCAAGAGCTGAGAGAGAGTGCATCTGGGAAATGCTGGAAAAAACAACTGAACTCTTAGAGCTGACCAAGTCCCTAGGTTAAACCTCAGATTTCCTCTCTTCTCTCTTCCCTGCACACCTGAAACAGAGGACTCTGGTGTGTGCCGCCAACAGGCTTTAGACAGAGGAATGTGTCGTTCCTCCCCCTCCCCCCCCAGCCAAAAACTTCCTGAAAGTTTAAAAAAAAACAGATTTACATAAAATTTAACTGGAGGAAGTTCTTCGACAGAAGCCAAACACATAAGTATGTAGATGATCACTGTTGCCCTCAATGTAATACCCAACACACACAAACACATGCATCTACAAACCACCAAAAATAACTTCAGTCGTATGGTATACATAAAATAGATTATAGTGCATCAACTTCACAGACATCTAAGTGGCCATTAGAAAATCTGAACTGTATAGAACTACAGAAGCACTTTTCATGTTCTGTTTCAAATAGCAGATACAGGAGGAATTGGATGAATGTGGTCAAAATGTACAAATGTCCAGTTATAAGCTAAGTACTAAAGATGTAATGTACAGCATGATAGCTGTATGTTATAGATAAAAGTTGTTAAAAGAGTAAATCCTAAGTGTTCTCATTACAAGAAAAAAGTTCTTTTCTATTTCTTTAATGTTATATCTACACGAGATGATGAATGTTCACTAAACTTGTGATAATCACTTCATGGTATATGTAAATCACATTATGTTGTATGTCAATGATACCTCAATAAAACTGGAAGAAAAACAGCAGATACACCAAGCACTATAATTTCAATCACATAAAAACGTGTTCATGTGAATAGGGTTTGAACTATGATGTGAAAAGGACATAAAAGTTACTCTTTTATTACTACTGTCATGTCATCTTTTCAACTGGAAAAAATTTAGCCTTACTATAAACAGTATCTCTGGAGACCAATGGGCTTCCCTGGTGGCTCAGACAGTAAAGAATCTGCCTGTAATGAGGGAGACCTGTGTTCGATCCCTGTGTTGGGAAGATTCCCTGGAGGAGGAGGGCACGGCAACCCACTCCAGTATTTTTGCCTGGAGAATCCTATGGACAGGGGAAGCCTGGCAAGCTACAAGTCCATGGTGTCACAAAGAGTCAGTCACGTCTGAGTGACTAACACTTTCACTCCTGGAGACCAAATGACACTGTGACAATTCTGAGGGCCAGGTACAAAGTCCTGAGAGCAGAGTTAATCAGGACAGGGAGAAGGAAAATGGCTGAAGAATCAAAGATGCTGTCCAGCTTCCCTCAAATGGTTTCAATACCTAGATTTCAAGTGGCTTCAGCCCACAGGCTCTCATTTCCCTTGGTGTGTAACTCTTCCTGGTCTTCTGAACATTGCAGGTGGCTGTCATGGCTGCTATCAAGGGGCCGTTACAGGAGAGCTCTGACTCAGAAACCAAGAGATATGAATTCATACACGAAAAGGAAACAGTTATCTAGAGTGATGGAAGAGTTGAATTCTTTCGACTTAAGATAATCCCATGGATTCAAAAGCCAGACTGAATTTCTCAAATGTTGTTTCTTGGGGTTTTATGGGAGATCAGTACAAGAAATGAAATCAGGTTGATGACACTGATTATTACACTGTTTGATGTCTTTTACTTAAGAACCTATATAATAAATTCTTTCTAGGTTTAGTAACAAAAAGAAAATGTCTTGCCTTAAGAACTGTCAGGTTTCTTTTTTTTAATGTGATTTGATTTATATTTTTTCTTTTCTTGTTTTTAATTTATTTTTAATTGAAGGATAATTGCTTTACAATATTGTGTTGGTTTCTGCCACACATCAACATGAATCAGCCATAGGTATACATCTGTCCCCTCCCTCTTGAACCTCCCACCCCATCCCACTCCTCTAAGTTGTCACTGAGCCCCAGTTTCAGCTCCCTGAGTCATACAGCAAATTCCCACTGGCTGATAAAAGCTACCTAGAAAGCCTACTGGCTTGCCCATTCACTGGCATAAGCCTCTTTTTTAGAATTCCTCATTCCCCTCTCCTTCCATCATGTGTCTTTTTATTTTATTTATATAAAATGGGTTAATCTACATAATGCTTTCCAAAAAGACCCAAGGTGAGTACTCAGTACATGCTATCTATTGTAACTAAAATAATAATGATCACTATGCTTGTAGGAATCTTACGGAATATGGATTAAATGATCTTAAGTAGGTAGGGTTTATTTTACAATTAAAATTTTAAAGCCTTGGAAGAAAATGATGTGCCTTCTTAAAATTTCAGGCCCTGCCAGATTTTTAAAAATTAAAGACATATGGCTGAAGAATCGGTCACCAGCTCCTTTTAAAACTGCACCCTTGATGTTGAAGGGACCAACAGATTTCCATTAGTAAAGCAATTAGAAAGCTGATGAAATCATGTTAGCCTCTTCTCGGCTGTTTTTTTTTAATGGGAAAAAATATATCAATATTGACTGATTAAACAAAACAAATATTAGGAAAGGGAGAGAAGAGAAAGGAGGTCAGAAAGGTCCCATCAAGGTTACAATAAATTGTTTAAAAAAGAACAAAAGCACAAAGTCAAATGCTTCAGTGGACAGAATTCAATATAACCAAGAAACATATTAGAGTGATGTGGTATTTAAAGATATTGCCAGCATTTTACATTTAGCTGGAGTAAAATGCCCTGTACTTCCTTTTTTTTTTTTAGTTTTTATTTATTTATTTGGCCACTCTGTGCAGCATTGCAGGATCTTAAGTTTCCCAACCAGGGATTGAACCCATGCCCCCTGCAGCAGAAGCAAAGTTCTAACCAGTGGACTCCCAGGGCAGTTCCTATTCTTCCTTTTTAAAATTAAGGATCAAGATTGTCCTTCATTTCCAAGTATGACTATCATAAGTGACATACCTTAAGGAAGCTGTCTACAGTTGGCATTCTTTCTCCCACAAGAGTGTACACTACTAAATATAGACTATGATGAAAATTTGATCACACATCAAGTAAATTGAAAATGGTGAAAAATTCCTTTACAACCAATTTTTGTTAAGAAAAACACTTAATATTAGAGGCAATTTATATTTGGAAAAATACACAATCTAAGTCTTACATTTCTTAAATGTCACCCCAGGAAGCCACAAAGCACTGGCATAACACTCCAGCATATAGCACAGATTCAAAGACATTTCTGAAATTAATAACTATGCCAATGCAATCATTTCCCTTTATTCTTAGTGATCAGCTTGCATTCCTCTCACATGAAAAACACATCTCAATTTGGGGGGCTGTTTTTCCCTTCTGCAAACTCTGAGGATACAACAGCTGCTGGGATTTCAAGAAAGAAAACAAATATCCTACCCTAACAGCAGAACTGCCAT
Organism: Okapia johnstoni; assembly: GCA_024291935.2. Taxonomy (NCBI): domain Eukaryota; kingdom Metazoa; phylum Chordata; class Mammalia; order Artiodactyla; family Giraffidae; genus Okapia; species Okapia johnstoni. The sequence goes on from CM044305.1 coordinate 90,784,165, forward strand.
TAGTCACTCATGTTGCTATGGTCAATTATAGAAATGCCTTCTATAAATTTGACTAATTGGAGGGAATATGGGTTGAATTATACAATATTTTAAAGAAACGCAGACTTATCCCTTTTTAAACACAAAGTGACTTCTCCCCACAACCCCCACCAAAGTTTTAAAGCACCTTAGAGACCTACTTCAATAAACAGACATATTTGTAATGAACACAATGGTCTCAATGAAAATGGCTGTCCTTGAGGTGTTTAGTGATAACTCCCTTCCCCCATGCAGGTGTCAAACATCTATTAATGTCCTTATTCATTTGCTTAGCAAACCCTTTTATTACAGACTCAGCAGAGATAAACAAGCTTAGCCTCAGCTTCCTTCATCCCAGAATCTCTCATTCTTAAACGTAGAAGGAACCAAGAGAAAATCTCTGGGCTCCAAGAGAAACAATAGGTTATTGGTGAAAATGGTCCATGCTGTGTAAAAATAAAATAAAATTAAAGCAGAGACAATTAATCACTTCTCCCTAAAGGTAAAGCTATGTTTAGAGATCTAATGATTGGTTTGCCTCAGCATGAACCTACATATCTTAGTCCACACCATGACTACTTCATAGCATATGAACCATTTGCTTGCTTGGACAACAAGAAACAAAATGCTTATGTCTATTTTTAATCAGGCAACTTGTCTTTATATAGTGACAGTGCAAGCCTATATTATTTAGAATAGGACATATACCAAAAGCTTCATATTTTAATCCGTATATAAAATAGGGTACATGTAAATCTGTGTATCTAAACAAGATTTGGTCCTTGCATACAAACATATATACCTATTATACTACAGGTGCAGTCAGTTCACTGCATTAAATCAAGAACTTGGGACTTCAGCCTTCAACACTGCAAAACACTGGTAATACTGGAATCTCATGAATACTTGTGTACCAGTACGTAAAACTGCCAAGCATGCAAGGTGGTGCCTATACATAATTCAGCCTCAGGGTCCCTCATTAGAGCCTGGAATTTCTTAACATACTAATAAAAATAAGGCCCTATTTTTATCCAGAGCACTCATCAAAAATTCTGAAAACTATTAATCCTATTTCAATTTAAAAAAAAAATAAAATAGTATCAAACTCTGAAATGGGGTCAACCCTGTTCTGAGGGGCACAGTATATGGCAAGGAAGGCTCCTTCCCATTCTGTTCACTTGATAACTGTGGGAACACTTATCACTCAGGCTGCATTTGCTTACAATCCTATCTCCCTGGCCAGCCTCCACGCTCACCCACCCCCCTCCACACACACACACACAGCCAGGGAGACATGCACACTTGGTTGCCATTCATAAAGGCTTGGAGAGGTAAGGAATTCTGCTGCTGACTGGCAGGAGCATCAGATCCATTTCTGCTGAACCAGAATTCTACTGGAACCGTCACCGTGGGGCCAGAGGGCTTTGTTCTGAGCCACTTGGTCAAAAAAAACCCTAGCATTTCAATTATTAGAGAAAGGCAAGTCAAAACTAAAATGAGGCACCACCTCACACCAGTCAGAATGGGCATCATTTAAATAAATATTGGAGCTGCTGCTGTTGCTAAGTCGCATCAGTCGTGTCCGACTCTGTGCGACCCCATAGACAGCAGCCCACCAGGCTCCTCCGTCCCTGGGCTTCTCCAGGCAAGAACACTGGAGTGGGTTGCCATTTCCTTCTCCAATGCATGAAAGTGAAAAGTGAAAAGTGAAGTTGCATCTGACTCTTCACGACCCCATGGACTGCAGCCCACCAGGCTCCTCCATCCATGGGATTTTCCAGGCAAGAGTACTGGAGTAGGGTGCCATTGCCTTCTCCGAAATACTGGAGAGGGTGTGGAAAAAAGGGAACCCACATACACTATTTATGGGTATGTAAATTGGTGCAGCCACTATGGAAAAACAGTCTGGAGGTTCCTTAAAACTAGTAGAGTTGCCATGAAAAAGTGAAAAGTGTTAGTCGTTCAGTGGTGTCTGACTCTTTGCGATCCCATGGTCAGTCCATGGAATTCTTCAGGAGAGAATACTGGGGTGGGCTGCCGTTTTCTTCTCCAGGAGATCTTCCTGACCCAGGGATCGAACCTGGGTCTCTCACATTGTAGGCAGATTCTTTACCATCTAAGCTACCAGGGAAGCCCCAGAGTTGCCATATAATCCTATAATGCCATGCCTGGGATTTACCCAGACAACAGTATACTAATTTGAAAAGATACATGCATTCCTATGCTCACTGCAGCACCATTTACAATAGCCAAGACATCTAACCAACCTAAACGTCCATCAGCAGATGAATGGATAAAGATGTGCTGTATACACCCACACATATTTGTTGTTGTTTTAGTTGTTAAGTCATGTCCAACTCTTTTGCGACCCCATGGACTGTAGCCCACCAGGCTCCTCTGTCCATGGAATTTCCCAGGCAAGAATACTGGAGTGGATTGCCATTTCTTTCTCCAGGGGATCTTCCTGATCCAGGGATCAAACCCACGTCTCCTGCTTGGCAGATGGATTCTTTACCAACTGAACCACCAGGGAAGCCCCTGCACACATACACACATACACACACACACAGAGAATATTACTCAACCATTAAAAAGAATGAAATAATGCCATTGGCAGCAACATGGATGGACCTAGAGGTTATCATACTGAGATAAGCCAGACAAAGACAAATACCATAAGATATCACATATATGTAGAATCTAAAATACAACACAAATGAACATATATACAAAACAAAAAAAACCCACAAATATAGAGAATAGACTTGTCAAGGGGGAAGGGTTTCTGAGGGAAGAATTGGGAGTCAAGGGGGAAGGGTGGCTGAGGGAAGAATTGGGCGTTTGGGATTAGCAGATGGTTGGATGGCATCATTGACTCAATGGACATGAATCTGCGAAAACTCTGAGAGATAGTGAAGGACAGGGAAGCCTGGCGAGCTGCAGTCCATGGGGTCACAAAGAGTCAGATGTGTCGGAGGCACAGTGAGACACAGATAATGTCAAAAAAGCATACATAATATCAAACTAGTCAATCCTAAAGGAAGTCAACCCTGAATATTCATTAGAAAGACAGATGCTGAAGCTCCAATACTTTGGCCACCTGATGCGAAGAGCTGACTTATTGGGAAAGACCCTCATGATGGGAAAGATTGAGGGCAGGAGGAGAGGGGGACGACAGAGGATGAGATGGTTAGATGCCATCACTGACTCAACGGACATGAGTTTGAGCAAGCTCTGGGAGATGGTGAAGGGCAGGGAAGCCTGGCATGCTGTAGTCCATGGAGTCACAGAGTTGGACACAACTGAGAGACTGAACAACAAAAACAAGATGCAAACTATTATATATAGGATGGAGAAACAACAAGGTCCTACTGTATAGCACAGGGAACTATATTCAATATCCTGTGATAAATCCATACTGGAAAAGAATATGTATAACTGAGTCACTTTGCTGCACAACAGAAATTAAATACAACATTGTAAATCAACTATACTTTAATCAATTTTTTTAACTTGCACTTCTGTGGTCTCTACAGGATTAAGAATGGACACTGAGCTTTCACAGAAACCTGGAGCGTTCAGCGCTCAAGAGTATCTAGTGGTTCCTCTGCAGAGTACTCCGAGGACAGAAGACAACTGTGCAAAGTGAAACAAGAGTTCTCTGCATTTCCTGGTGCCTACAGAAGTCCCAACTCTAAAATGATGGCCAAGGGATAAAACCAGAGAAGGGTGCTAATGTAGGCCCATCTCCCCTGTGCCGCCCCAAGTGCTCCAGATTTACATCTCAAGACCCTGCTGTTCAAGTGTATTTATGTGTTGGGGGGGGGGGGTGATGGTGTAAAACGCACACCTCCTAGGAAGTGAGAACAGCCCTATGGGTCTAAGTGCAGGTTCTAAAGTCCCAAAACACTCTGCTTCACTCTGATCATCATTCACCCAAGCCCAAGGGCTTCTCCTTGGAGGAAGTCATCACAGCTGTCACTAAATAATGATTTTGAGATTTGTCAAGTCAGTATCAGTCTCCTCATTTAGACCATGAGCCCCATGCATGTGAGGCCGGGCCTGTAAGGCACTGGTGGCTGCCTTACCCCCAGTGCCTAGGATGATGCCCGTCAATTCAGAGGCACTTGGTAAAAAGCTGTTAAATAAACCTTCAGCCTAGGCACCCTCTTTCTACAGAGGGAGGGTAAGGTATGTAGCCTCACACTCACAAGTAGGATGTTCTTAGGAAAAGGCTTTTGGAGGGTAAAGAGCATGCTACTTGCCAGGAGTACTCACTCATGCATTCATTCAATGAACACCCGAGTACCAGGCAATGCACTAGACACCAGGTGTAGATAGGACAGTGACTCAAGAGGCAAAGTCCCTGCCCCCAGGTCAGATTGTGAGATCTGAACAGAACAGTGGGGGAGAGAGACAAAGTTTATGTGGAAGGGGGCATTCTAGTTCACACAGAAGTCAAGAAAGACTTCCCCATGAAGGTGATAGGTAAGCAAAACCCAGAAGGAAGAACGACCAGCATGTGGAGACAACAATAAAAAAAAACAAAGAGGACAGTACCATCTAGCATAGGAGGGGGCAAGAGGCAGACCCTGTAAGGCTCATTAAGCTCTGGCTTTCCATCTGGGTGGCAAGGGGAGTCACTGGAGCTCTTTGAGCAAAAGTGATAAGATCCCAGTGAGGTTTAACAGAATAGTATCACACTGGCTGATGTGCTGGGAATAGACTGATGGGGAGGAGGAGGGAGTGAGAGCCAGAGCAGAGATGTGTCAGAGCCAACTGTGATAATCCAGGGAAGAAGTGATGGCGGATGAGATCAGGACTGTAGTTATCGGGGTGGTAAAGAGGAGGACAGATTCTTGGATACATCTTGAAAGCAGAGCCCAAAGGCAGAGATTCTGAAAGAATCTAAACAGAAACATTTCCCACAGTCATCTCAATCTGTGTTTTGATCACAAGAAAATGGACAGTCTCTTGTTTTGGAAGGTTCCGGTTTCTTCATTTGCCCTCCAAACTGAAAGATACAAGACCATCTTCTCCCATCACCACACAGCTTAATGATCAGTCCACCTCCCACCAGTAAAGCCTTCTTCCCAGAATGTATCCAGGCCCATGGGACCTGAAGGGGCAGGGGAAAAAAAACATTAGTTCCAAACTGAGGATAAACAAGGCAGAATATTAGTGAACCAGCCAGCTGGGGGCATTTAGCTCAGATTCAGTTTAAAGTGAACCCACCACACACCTCCCCTTAAAAAAAATGTCTCCCCATAAACACACAAAAAAACTATTCCTCATCATAGCTTCTGACATCCTAGTCAGCAAGTGATTTTTAAGGACCATTTCTTAAGTACACCAGTAAAAAGTTGTCTTGCATTGCTTTTTAAAATCTTCACATGGGGAAATATTCTATAATTAAGGCAATTTTAACAATAGTAGATAATAATTTGACTATAAATTGTAAGGAATGTAATGACTGCTTATTCTGGCACCAAAGAGGCAGGACTTTCTGTGAAGTGACTGCCAAGAAAAATGATACTCCCACTCAGGCTGGACCATTGCAAGTAGTAACTGTTAACCACATGCTTCACACTGCAGTTTGCAAGGACACAGTGCTTTGTTTTCATCTCTAACCAAACACCAGACTGAAAACTCAATGGAGACAAACCCGGGTGGTGGAATAGAAACAATAACTGAAGGGAAAAAAGTTTTCCTGTGGTTTGATGCTTGCTGGGATGCCGACGTCAAGGGTTTGGAGAACTAAGGAAACCTCTGCAGTCCAAGAGAAACCACTTCCCAGGCTGCTCCTGTAGACAGAAGCCCAACATCAAGAAGAAGCCAGGCTTAAAGAGGCTTGCAAAAGCCAACGGACAAAGTAGCTGGGAGGAGAAAGGATTGGCATGAAAAGAATGGCTGGGGGTTTGGCGGGAACCAGGTGACCTTGAGCTAGACTAGACAAAGACAGGCAATCCTGCCTGGGGCCCAACCTGAGCTGCCTGAGGGAGGGGAAGGGCATGCACAGCAGGCTGAGAAGCCAAAGCAAGGAACAAACAGGAACAATGGTTCTTTTTCTCTAGAAGCACCTCGGCAGGTACAGTGGAGCTCCTGTTAATGTCTGGAACAGACAATGTAAGAAACAGCAACCATGTGTCCACCAGCATTAAAACAAAGCAAGTGAAATACTTAGCTCCCATCTCTGGATGAACTGAAAAATAACACAAGTTGGTTTTGTTTTTTTTAAAAAAGGTTATTTATTTTTCTCACTTAGGCATCTAGTACTGAATGTATTAGAAATTTTAAAATAAATAGTTAAAATTAATTAATTGAATTAAAAGGGATGGATGAATAGAAATATTCATTCCTCGAATGAATTTACCAAAGTCACAAATCATGCTTGAACTTATTCGTCAACCACAAACATTTCTCTAACACCTACCATGTGCCAGGCAGTGTGATAGAACCTGGAGCTACACAGCCTTTCAGAGCATGTGTGATCTGTCAGGAATGGCTTCTTTTTCTTTAAAGGTTCAAACAGCCACCTCATCAGAGAGGGGAACCCTCAAATGTGTCCTCACTTTTAATATAGTACCCTGTCCTTAACTTCTACTGTTTCTTTATATATGATTATCCATTTACTTAGTTTGGTAAATGTTTAAAAGGGAAACCAACATACACATACTGAAACCTGTCACGGGTTTCCTTGGTGGTCCAGTGGTTAAGAACCCATCTGCCAATGCAGGGGACATAAGTTTGATCCCTGGTCTGGGAAGATCTTATATGTCGTGGGGCAACTAAGCTGGTGTGTCACAACTACTGAAGCCTGTGTGCCCTACAGCCTCAACTCCACAACTAGAGAGTAGCCCCCGATCGCCCCAACTACAGAAAGTCCGTGCAGTGCAGCCAAAAATAAATAAATAAATTTTAAAAAAGAAAGAAAGAAAATCTGGCTGATGAAAAAGGAATATCTACACTCAATTAAATTAAAAGAAAAACAACCTACCACCTCTACATCAAAACCAACTCTTGCCTTTGATGACTTCAGGTCAGAATGTCAGTTTCCCAAGGTGAGTTTAGCAGGTGGTGAGAGTATAAGAACAAAATCTACCTGGGACGTTCTAGGGGCCTTAGAAGACCAAGTGCAGAGCAACAAAATCACCAACCACAAATTCTGACTGTGAGTAAATCCCTGAATTATTAATGGGCTTCCCTGGTGGCTGAAATGGTCAAGAATCTGTGTGCAATGCAGGAGACCCAGGTTTGATCCCTGGGTCAGAAAGATGTACAGCCTTTAACTTTCCGGCCCCCCCTACCGCTGCTGCTAAGTTGCTTCAGTCGTGTCTGACTCTGTGCGACCCCATAGAGGGCAGCTCACCAGGCTCCCCCATCCCTGGGATTCTCCAGGCAAGAATACTGGAGTGGGTTGCCATTTCCTTCTCCAGTGCATGAAAGGGAAAAGTGAACGTGAAGTAGCTCAGTCGTGTCCGACTCTTAGCAACCCCATGGACTGCAGCCTACCAGGCTCCTCCGTCCATGGGATTTTCCAGGCAAGAGTACTGGAGTGGGTCCGGCCCCCCCTAGAAAACGACAAAGTGACACACAGAAATGACTCCTTATTGACTCAGCACTGTCGGGAAACTAGGTGCTCTAAAAAGGCAATATGCTTTCAAGGGCAATTTCTGTATTTTGAAGGCGTCCACTTTTTCTAAAATACACTTTCTGGGACTTTTCTGGCAGTCCAGTGATTAAGACTGTGCTTTTACTGCAGGGAGATGTGGGTTCTATCCCTGGTCAGGGAACTAAGATTCCACAAGCCATGTGGTATAGTCAAACATACACACACACACACACTTTCTTAACTTTTAAATCAGAATATTCCAAACACAATTATTTAATACTGCCCTGAAATATACCAGTGCCCTCAATGGTTAGAGAGGTGTCTCTGAGTATTCACCCATCCTAATAGGGCTCCAACTGCCAAGGATCAGCAAGTTCTGGGTCTACTATTCAGCCCCTGGCCACCCAACCTGTTTCACACTGTCATCTCTCATTCCTCCCAGATGTCAAGCCTCTAAACCTACCCGTTCCTCTGACCCATCCACTCTCCAACTGGCACCACTGGCTACTTCTATGCCTACTCCTAATCAGTTTTAGACTGGGAAGCCAGGTAACTTAAGCTTTTTATCTTCTCACCTATAAACCCAATCTACCAAATTTGAACATAAGTGCCTCCAAAAAGCTGGATTCTGGTTTTGAACAAAATCTTTGAATCCCCAGCACCTAGCATTCTGCTCGATACAAAAGGCATTCAATCAATGATCAGGGATGATAAATTTCCGAAGGTCTTTTCTCCAAGTAGAATGCATGGGCTTTATGACAGCTGTTTCCATCATTTAGCTTTTCTGCTTACTTCCACATTCCCAGCTGCGTTCTGGATGACTATGCCGGCCAGAAGCCTAGGGATTTACTGTACTTCTATTTCTTGATAAGATACTTGAAGAGAATAAACACATGGCAAAGAGGACATTAAAGTAAGGGATAAAGAGATTTTTTTTATTTTACCAATAAAGATAAAGAAGATCACCCAGCACACTGACACTTAATCAATAAACAACAGCAAGGCTGGATTCCTGTCTTAAATCTCTCAGAAGTACTCTCAATGTCTTTATTTCTCAACCATCAGCAAAGCATCACTGGTGATGGCATGTCCTTGCATCTTGACTACAAAATATTTTCCCCAAGTTTAACAGATCCTTCTCTTAAAACCAAGTTACCCAAAATCAAAAGCAGCATGCACTGGATCTCAATCAAAGTGCTCTTCTGAGATAAGTTTGTGATGAAATTTACTGGAAACTTCAGAATCACAGAATCTGAGGTGGAAGGGACCTCAGATCCTCTAGGGCACTGTTTCTCAACCATGGCAGCTCATCGGGACCACTAAGGAGCTTTGAAAAAATTACAAGGGGCTTCAAATGCAGGGGGTGAGGGTTCGACCCCTGGTAGGGGAACTAAGATTCCACGTGCCAGGCAAGCATGGCCAAAGGAAAACAAGAAAAGAAAAATTGAACACTTACCTAGCCCTACTGGCAAAAAGTATGATTTAATTGGCCTGGGGGCAGTGCCCAGGCACTAGTGGATTTTAAAAGCTCTCCAGGTGGTTCTAAAGCATAGCCAGGGTTGAGAATCCCTGATGTAATCCAGTCTTCTAACAACCCCACACCCATTTTTCAAATGGAGGCGAAAGAACCTGACCAAAGGGATCAAATAACCAATCTGTCACAGAGCTGGGCTAGACCTGCTCTTTCCAAGAAACCATGGTCTTTCCATGTAAACTACTCCATCTAGGACAGTGGGGTTTCTTCCCTCTCCCTCTCCCTTCCCTTCTCCTCTATTTCCTCTTTTCAATAAACAAACATTCTCACCTATCCCAAAGTAAATGAACTTCCTGAATATACTCAGCCTTGGAATCCCATTGCCTAATTCTTGACAGTTGACTAGGTCTGTTTCCCTGTATGCACTTGGTCCTTTTCTCTCAAAGAATTCTGGGAGGTTAATCAGGCATGGCTGCCCCTTAAAGAAGCCATATTGCTTTTCCTCTGAGAGGCTGGACTTACTTAGCCCACCCTTTTCACCATTATCATCACCTGGGCCCTCTTTCAAGTCCCTGGCAAGACTCACCTCCGATTCCCTTTCAGCTCACTTAATTTCTAGTTTGTACCTGCCCTGCTATACCTCGTGGACCTCCTAAACTCTTCCCATTTTGTGAAAGATGCCTTTTTCCCCGAAGCAGCCTCTTTTACTCTGCCAGTTAGTCATGCCGGGTTCTTTTTTTCTTCCCCCAAGCAGCTGGTCTTTTTGATGTCTGGCACACATTTATCTGGGCTTCCAATAAGATGTTTTTACATAGTTTCCAGGCTTCCTGGAGGTTATTGACTTTTTTTTTTAACTCTTCATTCAATTTTTTTTCCTAATTTCTAACATTTGTTAGAGTTTCTTTTTCAAAAGTTGAATACCTGGCTGATGGATTGCTTTGATTTTTCTCTCTCACCAGATTGCTGAATTAAATGCATCAGAACTTAAATATAATATTTCAAATTACCTCCAGGATGGAATCGCTTCATGAATTTTCTGCACTTTCATGTTCTCTATAGTAAGAAACAGATGTTTAACCAAGTGGAATTGAAAATGCTAGTTTTTACCTGTTCACATTTTAGTGTGTCTGCTTATATAAAAAAACATTTTTTTTTTTTTTTGGTCACATCGCATTGCTTGTAGGATCTTAGTGCTCTGACCAGGGATTGAACCCAGGCCCTTGGCAATGAAAGCATGGAGGCCTAACCACTGGCCCTCCAGGAAAGTCCCTGCTTATATAAACTATCGATATCCTGAAGCCTGTGTTGTTCACCTGGGTCAAGACAACAAACAAGATTTTTTTAAAAGGTCATTGATGTGCATCAAACAGCTCTATATGCTGAATCTAAGGTGTTTAAATTACTCTTCTCCATTTGCTTTAAATTGCCTAATCACAAAAGTCTCAATTGTTTGTTTCTTAAATAAAGCAGGAAGAAAATCAGAACTCCGAATCCTTCTGAAAAATTCGGATGACACTCAGTTATTAATGAAGTGCTAAAGACGAGTAGTCCCATCAAAGAATAAAAACAGTCTCCAAGTTATAACAACATTTCTAGGAGGTTTACTCTAAATTTACTTCTTTTCAGAATGTTTAGACCCAAAAGTTTCCCAGGAGAGCAAAAGACCATGGGATGACGATCTATCTATCATCAAGGCAGCATAATCTGATGATAGCACCGGTGTCCTGCCAGACGTGATCTAATTGTCTATGTGACTCCTCCCCGCCCCAACCATACACATAACTGTTTAACAAATACTGCACTGCACTCCTGTACCTGGTATCACTGGGCACACAAAACGCCAGGAGCTGCCATATGCCCTCGGTTTACTTACAGCTGAGGCAAGAAGACACACATGTGCCTGCACACACGATGAACTAGGATACAAGACAGCTGGGTGCAAAGACCATGGATCTGATTCAAGCCAGGGTTTCGGAAGAAGAAGGCACATAACCCTGGGGGTTTCAGGAGTGACTCAATGAACCTATCATTTGAGATGCTTGAAGTCAGGGAAGCTCAAAGCGGAGGAATGATTCCACTCACAGCACTGCTGAAGGGAAAGGAAGCTGGTGATATTTAGCATGGAATGGGGGAGGGAGACAGACAAGAGGCAGGTAGACAAGTTAAGAACTATTTAAAACAGCCTCCATACCTTTATCCCCCTTGCCTCACCAACCCTGAACTCCCAGTGCCACTAGTTATCTTCCAGAAACAGTGTGATTAATAACATTCCCCTCCTCAGAAGCTATCTTTGGTTCCCCATGGCCCAGGAAATACAATTTACAGTTAACATTAGATTGTCTCCATTAGGGTACAGCATCAGCATAGTGCTGTGATGATGGCCTTTAACTAGTTAGTTACTGGTTCTTTCATGGGCTTCCCAGGTGGTTCAATGGTAAAGAATCTGCCTGCCAATGCAGGAGACACAGGTTTGATCCCTGGGTCAGGAAGATCTCCTGGAGTGGGGAATGGCAACCCACTTCAGTATTCTTGCTGGGATAATGCCATGAACAGAGGAGCCTAGTGGGCTACAGCCCATGGGGTCGCAGAGAGTCAAACACCACTGAGTGCACAAGTATAGGTTCTCTCATAGCCTATGTTTCCAAAACCAGCCCTCTATGGGAGTTGAGATGATCATGTTCAGGACCAGGCCAAGAGAAAGCACTTAATAGCCATTCATCTTTTCACTGAGGCGAAAATGCATTTTTGGAGAACATATATGGCAACCAATCCAGTGCTAAAACAGATGATGTTATTCAGGAGCCAACTGACTTAGAACACTGATGCTGTTTCCCTTGTTGAGACAACAAAAGAAAACTTCCTTTTTCATTCCTCAGTCTAGTCTCCAGCTAATCCTGAAATTGCATGCAACCCAACGTGAGTCAAATCAAAAAGGAAAATAGTAATTATGCTGAGTCAAACGTTTTATATTTGTATGTTCTAACTAGAGACTGGGCTGCGTAAGCTAGAACTTTTCCTAAATTCTTTTCTGAGCATGTCCAGGAAACTTGGGACAATTTCTATACTGACAGGTGAGAAAAATCACAAGTTCTCAGCACAGTCTAACCCACAGAGTTAAAGTGTGTAAGAGGGAATACAACCTTGAAGACATGCTGCGTGTCTTACATGTAATAATCAATGTAATAGCAGAAAGTATCCCTACTTCTCCAACACACATTCTCCCATGTAATCCTAGCATAGCTTATGTGATTCCCTTCGAGATATACACATGAGCGTGCGAGCACTCACAGGTGCACAAACGTAAATGGGAACAGGAAAACAAAAACTCCCAAATCACAACTATGATGCCAAGTTCTCCTTGGTAGCCTTCGATCTCACCTTGGCAAGCTCAAGGTTTCTAACCAAACTGGCTCACTCCTGAAGATAATTTCAAGCAAAGATTAGATGAGTAATAAAATGCCAACTGTTGCCTGTCCTTTATCTTATGGAGGGAAGCACAATGAGAATGCTAAGATTTTACAATTTTTCATTATAAATATTTTCTTTTCTTTTTAACTATTGAACTACCATTAGTGAGTTAATACCCTAGTCCCAAATCCCTTCTCCCTTGAACTCCCCAGGCCCTCCTTTCTCCTCATCTGCACCACTCATATGGTACTTATCACACACCATGTTGTATTCCAATCATGTGTATACACAGCTTATCTCTCTATTACCTGGGAAGGTCCTAGTGGCAGAGCCCTCCTGTCCTCTTTGCTGCCTCCATGATACTGAGTGCCTCCATGGAAAATCACACATAGTAGGTGCTCCAGAAGACATGCCCATTGAAAGATGAACAAAAATCTATATTTTGTGTTAAAGATCCCTTTTGATCATGGCATCTGAGTTGCCCATTATTTGGTAAGTACAGGGGTCAAGTGGATAGGCAATGCAAGAAAGACCTAGGTTGGAGGCCCTGTCAGCCTGATGTATTCCCTGACACCCTTGAAAGCACATCAAATTATCTTAATTATGATCTTAAAAGACTGAGAGTCCTTAAGAATGTGGAGTAGTCTCAAAGTCTGTTCAAACCTCTAGAAGGCAAGTGCAAGGCCGTTGGGAATCAAACCTTCAACTTGGGCTAAGCCTGGGGCTAGGCACTCAGACGCCGTGACCCTTTGCCTGGAAAACAATCGTGGACTTTTTGCACTTAAGAAAATACACACACCTCCCGCCTCAACCAAGGAAAGTGCCTGGCAATTAAATCATTCAAATCACCCCATTGACTATGCTCTCCCAAATGACCAAAATTATCTGAGTGGAGCATATGGAAGACAAGGACAATGTAGGCATCTGGAGAGGCCAGGGTGATGGTAAAGATTACCCCTGTTTCTATACTGACCATCTAAAGGTATTTACTTGGGTCTGTCTGTGTTGTGACAGTGTCCTAGACTCAAATGAATGCCTCTAACACTCCACATTTTTGAGCCATTCAGTCATGCATTTTTGTTATTGTTGAAAGTGGTGCGAAATTGCACTGCATGAGCTAAAGTCCTTGGTGGTCTTCCAAGGATTCCAGCTAAAAAGGCACTTCCTTTGTTCCTCGGAGAATGCAGTCCAGTAGGTCATTCAAAACGGGAAATAAAAGCAGCAGCCCTGGGAGGGAGATGAAGGACAAGACAAAAAGAATAAAATGTTTTGGGTGTGAGCACATTAGCTTCCATTTCCTGCTGCTGGTCACTAATAACGCTCCTGTCTTTAGGGGGGATATGTCCAGAGAAACATTTATGCAAAAATATTCCTCAGGTGTTTTCTGGGGATCATGACAATCGAAGGGAACACCTAGCACTGTCCTTGAGCACTCTGCAAACTTCCTTTTTCCTGAGATGCTGGCTGGGAAAGATGTCCCTGCCTGGCAAGGCTGCACGGAGCAAAGCTGGAGAAGGTGGGGAGGGCAATTTCACCACCCACTCCCCCAACGCCTCCACTGCACCTCAAAGGCACATACTGTTTTGCATGGGCAGAAGATGAAAACTTGTCACATTCCCATTAAGTGCATCGCTGCATCTATCCCTTCAAAACGTGGGAATGACAACTGTAACCTTCACGCCAATCATCTCCGCTGGGCCCCGGGGCCCAAACCGTGCAGGGCACAAAGACCCTAGGTCTGACCTGTGGAGCCTCAAAGCTTCAGTGGCTGCTGGCTTAACTTTACTTTTTCAGGAGGGGCGGGAGGGAGAGGGGAAAGAAAGAGGGCTTTTTTAGGGCTCTCCAGCCAATAAACTCAGTGCCGCTGGGAAGACAGACTTGAGTTCCCCAAAAGACAAGCAGCTCAAGGGCAAACAGTCTCTAATCAGTAATGTGCGAGTTACATGATAACTGCCCAGGTGCCATGGGCTCCTTGGCTGCTCCACCGATTTCTTGGGTTCTATTTCTAGATAGATCCCAGTCACACTCTTAAAAGTGCCCAGCAACTTCCCTCAATTACCTTTGTAATTTACGTGTAATTGATGACTGCACTTAATCTCCAAGGGTATTAATAGCCCTTTCCAAAAAATGACCCCCGAGTCTTCCTAAGCCTTTGGAAGCGCCTGGTTGAAATTGCAGTATTTCCTCTGGGGCTGCCGCCCCCCTGCCCGCCCCACCCGGGTGATCAACACCGCGAGGCAAAGGCGCGCACTGCTCACTTCCATGAAAGGTTCGGAATGGAGGCTTGGCCCCCGGGGCTCGAATCGCTCACTTCTCCGTTAGGTTAAGCTGGCCATCGGCCAGCTAGATTCGTGATTCTTTCTGAACCCTCAGGGCGAACAGGCTACCTGCCCCGGCGCGGCCCGCGGGGCTGCACGGAACAGTTGGCCTCTCTGCGAATGCTTGAGTGCCACCCAGAGGGGACCGGCCCGGCCACCGCCGCCCGCCTGGCGAGGAGGGGCCGAAGGGCACCCGACGCAAAGCTGCCTCCCCGGCGCTCGGAGAAGGGCTTTCACAAACACCCCACGCATCCCCAGGGCTGAAATCCGGGTAACTTTTTCACTGGCTAAACCGTCTCTATTTGCATAATTCTCTCCAAACTGGATTCAGGTTTCCTGTAATCAGTCCTTTCAAAGGTTTGTAATTTAAAGTGCAATTAACCCTTAAAATGAGGTGAGAAGAAAAGAAAGGGGGGGGATACCCTTCTCGTCCAACACCTTCCCGAAAGCAGGCGAGTTCCCAAAAGTCAGGGTTTGGAGGACTGGAGAGTCGTTTTTCTTTTTAAAGGCCACTTCTAAAGCCGCTGGCGATACGAAAAGTCCTAATCCACGTCAGGGGTGGGAGAGGCGGGGAGTGGGTTTAAAGAAAATCAATGAAACATCAACTCAAATTCCACGTTTCGCGCCCCCGGGAATCTGGCAAGCTCTAGAAGCCCCTCTCACTAGCGGCCCCCACCCCACCCGACCTCTAGTCACCCCGACAACAAAGCGGGGAGCCCAGTAAGGAGTTCAACCCGGAAAAGGCGAGGGAGCCGGTGACACGCACTTTGCGGGCCAGAGTCCTCTGGGGCTTCCTGGGACCCGGGAGACCGTGGGAGGGGGTTGGGGGATGAAAGCAGAGCGCGAGAGAGTGACACCGGGGCAACTCCGGGGAGCCCCTTTGCCCGCGGCGCACCAGGGGCCGCCGCGCCGCGGGGCACGCTCTGCGCCGGGGCTCGCTCCAGCGCGCCCGTCCGTTTCTCCGTCTCGGCTACCTGCGTCCGGCGGAGCGGAGACCAGCGGGGCAAGGGGTCTGCCGCGGCCCCTTCTCCGGAGTGCCCGTCTCGAAGCTCGCCTCCCAGGGGCTCCCACCTACCGTTGATCTCGTGCATGGGGGCATCGTTCTGGTCGAAGCCTTTGGACACGTAGAGACGTCGCACTTCCGAGCAACTTTGCGACTTGGGCTCGGCAGCCAGCAGCGCGGCGCTGAGCGCGGCCAGGGTGCAAAACAGCGCGGGCAAGCCGAACCGTGCCATGGTGCGGGCCGGGGCGGACGCGCTCCCACCTTTGGGACCGGACGGAAAGTGGCGAGCGGGCGGGCTCGGAGACGGGGGGCTCGAGAGCGGAGTCAGAGGGCGAGGGAGTTGGAGGAGTTGGAGAAGGAGAGTAGGGAGAAGGAGACGCGGGGCGAAAAAGTGGAGCTGGGCCTCGCGCGTCAGGCAACGGTCCCCCGGTGCCAGGCGCCCGGCCCGGGGAGCAGGAGGAGGAGGAATGCGTGGAGGCGCTGCGCGGCCCAGAGGGAGCGGAGGCGCGGGCCGGTGACCTCCGGGCTCCGCGGGGGCAGCGATCCGGGCGAGCTGGTCCACGGCGGGACAGGGGCGCGGGGAAGGAGGGGGAAGGGTGGCAGGCGCCGAGGAGGGCGTGGGCGGCGGCGGCGGGCGCTCGCGGCGCGCGGGTCGGGCTGCCCGGCGCTGGTCCGCTCCGCTGGCTCGACTCGGCTCGCTCTGCCTTCGGCCGCGCGGCTGTGTGCCCTCTTTAGCTCTACCGCTGATTGACTGGCCGGCGTGCGCGGCGACGCTCGACAAACTTGGCCCAGCGGGCGGCACAGGGGGAGGGGGGCGGGCAGCGGTGGGGGGGCCGGAGACGGGCGGGAGCACGCAGGGCCGGGACGGGAGAAAACCTGGAAGCGGGGTTGGATCCGGAGCAACCAAATCCACTTCCTAGGGGGCCGCACCGGGCGCGCGGCGCTCCCTCGCGCGACACGCCCCGCCGGACTCCTCCCTCCTTCCCTCCTCCCGGGAGGCGGGGAGCCTGCCCGCTGCCCCCCACCCGGAGAGGACCGGCTAACTTCTCCTGGTCGAAGGGCCGAAGTCCCGGGGGACCGGGCCGAGAGGCTGGGACTTGAAACCCACGTCCTAGTCCTAGGCCTTCTGCGCGCCGCCACCTGACCCGCTGCCCGCGGGCCAAAGCCGGACCGAGGTCTCCATACCTACCCCCCCCACCCATCCCCCCACCCCCCACCCCCACCGCTGCCGCCCTGAAGCCAGGAGTATGCTCCTCACCACCCAGCTCCTGGGCTAGGAATGGAAAACGCTGGCATTAACCTCATTGTTTGCTGCAGGCAGCCTAGAGACTTGTGACTTCGAGCTGGCCCTAGAGCCTCACCTGGCCTCCTCAGACCTGCTTTCCATCAAATGGTGCTCACCTGTTTGGAAACCTGGCAGGCATTTTCTGCCCACCCACACACCCCACCACCACCCCCAAGCTGGTTCTGCTACAAGTCTAATCAAACCCCAAACCGGAGGTTCTGGACCCCCCACCCCCAACTGCCGCGTGGGCGGGGCGGGGGGGGGTCGCCCTGGAAACCTTCTGGCCCAAACTCTCCTTCTGCACGAAGGGAAACTGAGGCCCAGAGAAGGAAAGTCACTTGCTGATAGCATTCGGCTGGGGGGTGCCCCCAGATCCAGAGATGAATCCCAGGTCACATGGAATAAAGGTTGCCAAGAACCCCCGAGTTCCCCTCTGCCCTTAAGCCTCTTGACAGAAACTCAGACCTCTCTAGGACCCCGTCTCCACGTAGCCACCTGAAAACTGGAAATGGGTGTCTTCCCACCTTCTAAGCTTTGTCAGATTCCATTAATGAATGTTTTTGAAGCTCCCAGGGCTCCTTAATGAAGGGAACTGTGCAGATTGGGAACTTGTCATTACCCTTTTTATTGTTACAATCTGCTGTAAGAGGTTAGGGTGAGAAGTGCCTCAGACACCTCGAGAGTGTGCTGGGAACTGGGCAGATAAAAGGGGCTGGAACTTATTATTTGGCTAGACTCTCAATTCCCATAAAATTACATAGGGTGAAGATAAGAACACCATCATTACAATTATCGCCCTCATAGGGTTTGTTGAGACTTCCCCCCCTCTGTTGTTTGTAAACCTGGTTGATGTGAGGAGCTGTAGAAAGTAGCTAGCTGTTGGTTTGAAAGCTCACTATAGACTCTTCTACATTTTGTTAATTCTTGGAGATCATCAGCATAAACAGACGGATTGTGTCCCATCAGTAAGTGGGACTTCCAGTTTCTGTGGATTGACAGAGTGGTTAACTCTGCAACTGTGAGAGGACTCTTTCTAAACATGCAAACTCCAGTACAAATGAATTTCCTGCCATTTTCAAGGGACTTTCAAATGGTTCAGGTTTTCCTTAAACTGGTAATCATCAGGTCCTCAAGGCATTGCTAGAACTTAGCCCAGCAATTTTAACTTTCCATTCACTGATGCATTTGCTTAAAGATGTTCTTTCCCAAAGAGAATACGATCTGAGATGGGACCAACGTTAATAATAAAATGAAACCCAACTATCTTAAACAAGAAAAAGATACTCCCAAACTATGCAGCCCAAAGCATAGAAAACTTCCTTTCCCATCAGGTACAGGGTGAACTCATTCCTTGTCCCCCAGGTTACTCCAGCTCTTCCTGTTCATGTATTATTAACCAAAACCTGAACCTTTTCCACCAGAAACAGTAATCTCTGGCTAGAAACAAATCTGGACAAGTCTGAACTTTACCACTCGAGGCAGGAACCCCAAACCCTGCTCTGAGGCAGCTCCCACTTCAAAGCTTCCTTTCATTTAAATACAAACAGGGTGAACAACTGGCAATCTTCGAAACAAATACCATCTAGCTTCCCTTTTCTGATGGCCTGTAGCTCTCCTCCTCCCCCTTTCCCCTCACTCCCATTCCAGTTTTTCTGCACTACTTAGTGGAGATGCACCTACTCTGTAAGTTCTCTGAATGCAAAAAAATGGACCGGGGGCTGCAGCTAGAGTGCAGGAATCAACAACTTCTCAGGATGATCGACTTTCATATTGCCTTTTGGGTTTGTTTTTTAAATTGAGATAAAATACACTAACCAGGAATTGCCTGGTGGTCCAGTGATTAGGAGTTTCGCTTTTACTCATGCGGCTGGGTTCCATCCCAGTTCAGGCAAATATGATCCTGCAAGTCACCTAGTGTGGCCAAAAAAAAAAGTGTACAATTTGGTGGCATTTAATTCATTCACCATGGTGTGCAGCCATCACCACTAACTAGTTTCATAATATTTTCAGCATTTCAAAAGAAAAAACATTAAGTAATTAAAGTCCATTCCCTTCTCCCCCTTAGCCCCTAGCAACCACTCATCTTCTTTCTGTCTCTATAGATTTGCCAATTCTGGACATTTTGCATAAAAGGAATCATGTCATATGTGGCCTTTTGTTCTAGCATCATGTTGGTTTTTTTTAAGATCCATCCATGTAGTGGCATGTGTCTATATTTCCTTTTTGTGGATGGATAGTATCCCATTTTATGGATACACCACTTTGGGTCATACAATTCTTTCGAGTTTGCAAAGTGCTTCTAGGCACACTCTCATACTCATAGAAAATTTTAGTGATTTTGAAAATAGATCAGCAAACTGAGTCTCACTGAAGTTATGTGGCTTATCCACAGCCACAGAGCTCTTAAGTAGCTGAACCGAGACTGAAAAAAATGTAAGGCCTTTGACTGAATCCCATATGTGTTCAGTTCAGTCGCTCAGTCGTGTCCGACTCTTTGTGACCCCATGAACTGCAGCATGCCAAGCTTCATCAGCTCCCGGATCATCATCAACTCCTGGCTCACACTCATGTCCATCGAGTCAGTGATGCCATCCAACCATCTCATCCTCTGTCGTCCCCTTCTCCTCCTGCCCTCAATCTTTCCCAGCATCAGGCTCTTTTCCAATGAGTCAGCTCTTCGCATCAGGTGCCCAAAGTATTGGAACTTCAGCATCAGTCCTTCCAATTAATATTCAGGACTAATTTTCTTTAGGATTGACTGGTTTGATCTCCTCGTTGTCCAATGGACTCTCAAGAGTCTTCTCCAACACCACAGTTAAAAAACATCAATTCTTCGGTGCTCAGCTTTCTATATAATCCAACTCTCACATCCATACGTGACTACTGGAAAAAACATAGCCTTGACTAGACAGACCTTTGTGGGCAAAGTAATGTCTCTGCTTTTTAATATGCTGTCTAGGTTGTTCATAGCTTTTCTTCCAAGGAGCAAGCATCTTTTAATTTCATGGCTGCAGTCACCATCAGCAGTGATTTCAGAGCCCTCCAAAATAAAAGTCTGCCACTGTTTCCACTGTTTCCCCATCTACTAGCCATGAAGTGATGGAACCAGATGCCATGATCTTAGTTTTTTTAATGTTGAGTTTTAAGCCAGCTTTTTTAGTCATATGTGTGCGTGCATGCTAAGTCGCTTCAGTCATGTCCATCTCTTTGCAACCCTATGGACAGTAGCCCACCAGGCTTCTCTGTCCATGAGATTCTCCAGGCAAAAGTACTGGAGTGGGTTGCCATTCCCTACTCCAGGGGATCTTCCCCACCCAGGGATTGAATCTGTATCTCTTATGTCTCCTGTGTTGGCAGATGGGTTCCTTACCACTAGCACCACCTAGGAAGCCCAAATCCCATATGAATGCCCCTATTTCAGATTAATAAATGTTCATTGAGCACCTACTACATGCCAGATGCTACCCAGCCTGAGAGGGAGGAGAGATATACAAGCCAAATACATTTGGCCAAAATGTATTTGGCTTGTATTTGTGGTAGAGTTGGTTTTTCCAGGTGAGGCATTTCTCCTGAGGCAGCACTGGGGTCACTCACTGGCGGGCAGAGAGAACCAAGTATATACTCACTGCTGCTGGCTTCCAAGCCAGAAACTACTCGAGCCCCGTTCACTTTCTTAGCTTTGGGATGAGATGGCCAAGAGATGGCCTGCTGAGGAGCTGCTTTGGTTGCCAAATATGCGGATGAGGAGTAGGATGTGGCTTCCTTCCTTAATACTTAATTGTCTTGCAGCCCTCCAGTCTCTCTGCTACCATACCCAGCCCTCCCACAGCCATCACAGTGAGCTTTTCACATCGCTTGAACAATGTCCCTCCCCTGCTTAACCTTGCACCTCTCCCCCCGTACCGTATTGCTTTCCAGATCAATTGCCAAGTGGATTTTTTCTATTGGGCCAGAGTCTCCATTACCAGCTTTCTCACTGGCCCTTCCCTACCCTGTATCTAGTGCTTGGCCCCACAAGAATGCATCACCATTCTCCATCATGCCTGCACCCTCACCCTGCCCCTGCTGGGAATACTTTTTCCTTCCCCTCCATTCCTTGAACAAGTCGTTCATACTTATCCATCAAAATTCAGCTGAGGGAGGGAGGTGGGAGGTGGGAGGAGGGTTCAGGATGGGGAACACATGTAAACCCATGGCTGATTCATGTCAATGTATGGCAAAAACTACTACAATATTGTAAAGTATTTAGCCCCCAACTAAAATAAATAAATTTATTAAAAAAAAAATTCAGCTGAGAAAAAATTCAGCTGAGGGGACTTCCCTGATGGTCCAGTGGCTAAGACTCCTCGCTCCCAATGCAGGGAGTCCAGGTTCAGTTCCTGATCAGGGAACTAGATCCCACATGCCAAAACTTAAGAGTTCACATGCCACACAACTAAAGATCCCACATGCAGCAACTAAGACCCAGTGCAACTAAATAAATATTAAAAAAATAAAAATAAAATCAGAACTCAACTGAGATAGCACCTCTTCTTGGAAAACCTTCATGGATCTGCATCCCCCCAACACAAAAGAGCTAATGGCTCCTGCTTCTAGGCCTCCAGAACCTTGTCTATACAAAGTGACTACTACACTTGCGCCTTAGCAGAGGTCCTAATTTCTCTGAGGATTCTTTGACCCCACCCCCAGCAGCCTCCAAAAGGTCCTTTAGGCTTTTCATTTGAATACCTCTTGCTCAATGGGCAGTTTTCCAGGGGGAGAAAAGACCTAGAATTGTATCTGAAATCTGATTTTTTGTTTTTGGGTGCACAGTGCAGCTTGCAGTATCTCAGTCCCCTGACCAGGGATTGAACCTGGGCCATGGCAGTGAAAGTGTCAGATCCTAACCACTGGACCACTAGGGATTCCCACTGGGGAATTCCAAGAAATCTCCTGTTGCTTAAATGTTAGTGATTACTTCAGAACTCTTAAAAGTTTACTGGACAAATTAATCCTGTCTTCAGCCTAGATCTACTAAGAAACTTTCCTCCTCCCTTGCCCCTTTTCAAGCAACCAAGTGGACTTCCCAGGTGGCTCAGTGGTAAAGAATCTGCCTACAATGCAGGAGACACAGGTTCAGTCCCTGAGCTGAGAAGACCCCACCTGTCATGGAGCAGCTGAGTCCGTGTGCTGCAACTAGAGAAGAGCCCCTTCAGCAGCAAAGACCCGGCACAGTCATAAATAAATAAATTAAAAAAAAAAGAATGAAAACTTGAAGAAAAAAAGAAAGCAACCAACCAAGTGCTGTCTTCTGACTACTTCCTGTGTGCAAAAGTTGGTTCTGCAAAGGCCCTAGAAACTCCAAAGACCAGAGACCTTTGTGAAGCTGGCACCCTGCATGGGGAGGTAGGATCCATATCCATGTGGAGAAAGACACTAGCAAAAAAACCACAAGACAATGAACAGCCCTTAGGACACTCATCCCAATTTGCTGTTTGTTCCGTGGATGCCACTCTTTCTTTTGGTCCCTCTGCAAATTTACAGAAGTACCAGTAATAGAAGGATCAGTGACTTTGAAGAAGTTGATGGATGTGCTCTGTTCCTATATCCTTATTCCTTACCTCCTTCAGTATTCTTTCTCTAGTGCCTGAAGTTTGCCTTAGTTTCTCTTCTCTCTGAGAGCTCATTTGTGTTTACAGATTTAATCACCAGCTCCAGGTACCTCGCCATATTTCCGTCTTTGTGCCCGTGTTGCCTACTGTTATCCCAGGGCCATAGTTGCCACACTTCTCTCTTCATTAAAAACCCGAACTGAGTCTTCCTTTCCACTCAACCTCCATCAACCCTTGTCAAGTCCCATCACATCTTGTCTGGACTGTAGAGCCAATGCCTAAGAGATCTCCAACCTCTCCCTCCATCCATCCATCCAGGGACTATCACAAAATTAACCTTCCTATAGCATGATTTCCAAGTGTCACACTCTTTGGTGAAAAAAGAATTCCACAGGAAGGCAATCTCATGCTAATAACACATTTGTTTAGTGTAGCAGAGTTTAGGTATTGCTTCTACATGTATTATCTGTGAAGCCTGCATTATTTTCCATAATTTGTGGGTGAGGAAACTGATTAGGAACCTTAAATCAAGGCCCTTTGAGTCCAAGTTCAATGACACAGTCACTTCTCATTATGCCCCAAGCCCAAAATATGCCCAGGAAAACTTCCAAGACAGTGCAAGGCTAATGTGCAAATGAGTGGAGAAGGTAGGTCTCCCTTTGGACCATGAAGGATGGGGAAGAATCACTAGGCAGAGAGGAGTGGGAATTTTGAGGCCAGTGATGACAACATTTTGACCAAGCACAGGTTCATCTGGATGACTATCATGAAATACGGTGCCAGAGAATGGTGGCACAATACCCTGGGAAAAGATAATGTAGGCAGAGTCAAAAGGTGCAAGTAGTGCATTCAAAAGACTGAAATAAGGAAGTGAAGAGGTATAGAATGGACTGAAAACAGGCAGGTTAGGCCCTGGCAGTCTCTTTAACCAAGTGATGAAGTCCCAACAATTCTCATCTGGGTGTTCTATATGAAGAGCAGAAAATAAATGTAAGACAGAAGAAAGGTGGTGCTGCCCAGTAAAGAAGGCGATGCTAAAGGTTCAGGCAGCCCGAGAGCTAAATCCTGGCTCTACTATCTCCTGTCTGTGTGTCCCTAGATAAGTAACTTACCCTCTCCGAGTCTCCCTTTTCTCATGTGTCATGCCTACTCTGTGAAGATTACAACAGGAAACTGTGCATTTGGGATGCCTCCATGCAGTTGCCCGTAACCATCACTTGTTGCTTTGTAGAGCTGAGTACTCTTCTTTGTGTGGATGTACCGCAGTTTGTTAACCTATTCCCTAGTTGATATTTAGATTGTTTCCAGGTTTTGGTGATTATGAATAAAACCAGTAAAACATTTGAGTACAAAAAAAAAAAACACCAAAACATATGAAAAGCATTCCTCTTGGCCTGGAGTGTGTCGAATTCCTTTTAGTGCCCTCAGCTCCATGCATGGAGGATAAAATACAAATATATTGAAGTCATCAGAAAGCACTTAGCATACAGCCTGGTATAAAGCATTCATTTACTTGTCCATTCACTCCTTCCTTCATTCAACCCATTTTTAGAAGATCAACACTCTTTTAGTCTTTGGGAATATATTTATGAATAAAACATCTCTTCTCTCATGGAGCCTAAAAGTTGAGGCTCGATCAACATGAGCTAATTATGTGTTTGCTCAGTCACTCAGTCATGTCTGACTCTTTGCGACCCTATGGACTACCACCCAATAGGCTCCTCTGTCCATGGGATTTCCCAGGCAAGAATACTGGAGTGGGTTGCTATTTCCTTCTCCAGGGGATCTTCCTGACCCAGGCATCGAACCTGTGTCTCCTGCATTGGCAGGCAGATTCTTTACCATAGAGTCACCTGGGAAGCCCAGTGATTGTTATAAATTCCATCTACTTCACAGTTTGCTCTGATCCAGCCCTATAAGTATTGAAGATTGTTTAGCATGACAATAAATTGGTCTAATAATTTTGTATTGGGATACATGAATTACCTCTGTACTGGTCCATAATTAGCATCGAATTATAAATTATACAAGTTGTAGAGCAGAGAGTGGTCTGAGTTACTTTCATACAGTACGGCTCTCTCACTATAGGGAAGATGTTTCTTATTATCCCAATTTTCTTGATGAGACAACTGAGGCCCAGAGAGTAACATGGACATTTTTTTAGGCAATAATCACATATTCACTGGTATTGATATTTTCTCATACTTTATTTACTGGGGCAAAAGTTTCATAAAGTCTGTAGTTTCTGTATAAATTCCAACTAATGTCTCATGCTTGTAGAAGAACAAAAACCAGGGGTTGTGTGGGAAAGAAATCTTTGGTGTCTGGTCTTGGTGTTCTGTACCCCTAAGCTCTTATTTATAGTCTAATTTATAAAGAGGATTTCTAATTACTGGGGAAAATATGGGTACATTTTTCAGTGGGTACATTTCCATGTGAAGGCAAAATTGTTGCCATAGATATTCATTACACTAGCTTGTTGACCATGATTTGACCTACAGCTTTAGATATAAAATGTGTATTTCAATATAATTGGGAGAGTTCCTTCTCTAGTTTACCCACTGGACATAAATGGTTCATACATGGAAAGAAAATTATTTCTTCATATTGCTTTGATTAAATAAAAATACTAATAACTCGGTGTGTGGTACTTAGATTGTGAAAGCATTCTGGAACATTTGTTTTTCAAAATTGTTTCTATAACTTCCACATCTCGCCTAGCTGATGAGAAAATTGCACAGACAAAAACGTAGCATGGAGGGAGGTGGGAGGGGGGTTCAGGATGGGGAACACATGTAAACCCATGGCTGATTCATGTCAATGTATGGCAAAAACCACTACAATATTGTAAAGTAATTAGCCCCCAACTAAAATAAATAAATTTATTTAAAAAAAAAAGTAGCATGGAGGCAGGAAACCAACAGAGGCTTCTTTCTAGTCTGAGCAGAGGCTTCTAGAATGTGAGATCTGGAAGGGACCTTGGCATTTGTTTAGTCAATCCACCTCAAACTTGACCTTTCCTTTTTGGTTTGAAATTTCAAGCCAGCAAAAGACTGTCAGAGGCAAAAACATAGGTTCTGACTAGAACAGTGGTCATAGTAATGATGTTTGTCCAAGCTGCGTGCTTCTACTCAGGATTCACCTGAGAACACAGGCTCCTAGATGTAGAGAATACTGTGGCTCAATGTGGCGAAGGACCCCAGGGACATGTGACACTGCCTTGTGCATTTTATATTCATTCTCCACCTTGTTTGGAAAAACAGACAAGGCATCTGGTACTGAAGGGCACTCTCCCCAACGCTGGCCCTGAACATTCTAAAACCAGTTCCTTCTCTGTGAGGATCAGGACACTGAGCTACAAAACCAAGGCCCCATTAGAAAGCTGCAGAATGTTTTAAAGCGACAGAAGGAAGTTCTTAATGAAGTGTCAGTTTAGCCCAACAGGTTTTTGGACTTGCACTTCAAACCTGAGAAGTCTGAATGAATGCCTTTTCTTTCTTTCTTTTTTTTTTTTGTCTCCTCCTCTTCTTTTTCCCTAGCACCATCATCCCTGCTTTTATGTGAAGAGACAATGTGCATTTTTAAGAAGACCCAGCAGGGAGCCGGCATTTTTATTCCAAAGAGATACCACAGATAAAAAGAGCTGAAGAGAGTCAGGGTCAGACATAGTTTGACATTTGTCATTTTCTAACCAGTGATGGGTAAAGTCTACAGAACGGCTGCTGTTGCTGCTGCTCTAACAATAACGCATTCAAATGAGCAAGGAAACCATTAAACCTGGACAGACATTCCGAGCCCCTCGCTGAATCCAGGCTGCACAGGCAGCACAGGGGGTTGGCCTTTCCCATGTCCCTCTCTGCTGACATCTTCCCTTACCCAGACATACTTTCCAGAATTCAAACGGCCAGGTCGTTTTCTGAATTCTCCAAGTACACAGCATGCATGCGGCTTGGTGGCTGGGGGTGGGGGGAGGACGCACAGGAACCGGTAGAAATGATAAAGAGGCTCTTCCCTGCTCTTCCACTTCCACTGCCTCCAAGAGAACCTTTGCTTTCTGCCCTTGACTTTTCAGGGGCAAGGTAAGGAGGCAGCTACACAATGTATCAAGAGAAATTTATTTTCATGTCAAATCTCCAATTTAAATGCTCTCATGTGGGACTTCCCTGGTGATCCAGTGGTTAAGAATCTGCCTGCCAATGCAGGGGACACGGGTTCAATCCCTGGTCCTGGAAGATCCCACATGCCACAGACCAACGAAGCCTGTGCACCACAATTGTTGAGCCTGTGCTCTATAGCCCGGGAGCTGCAACTACTGAAGCCCATGTGTCCAGAGCCAGTGCTCCGCGATAAGAGAAGCCACCATAATGAGAAGCCTGAGCACCACAACTAGAGAGTAGCCCCAGCTTGCCTCAACTAGAGAAAAGCCTGCACACAGTAATGAAAACCCAGCACAGCCAAAGATAAGTAAATAAATAAATAATTTACATAAAAATAAATGCTCTCATGCCTCTGACTCCTAACTTTACTTCCTTTGAAGTACAGATCCATTGTCTACTTTTAATACATATAATACAAATGATATGGTTTTTAAAATTTGCTGGTGTTAGGCAATATTTGGGATTTCCCCGCCCTAGTGGCTCAGCAGTAAAGAATCCACCTGCCACGCAA
The DNA here is from genome assembly GCA_024291935.2 of Okapia johnstoni. Classification (NCBI taxonomy): domain Eukaryota; kingdom Metazoa; phylum Chordata; class Mammalia; order Artiodactyla; family Giraffidae; genus Okapia; species Okapia johnstoni. The sequence continues at coordinate 90,811,542 of CM044305.1, forward strand.
GAGATGCAGGAAACGTGGGTTTGATCCCTGGGTCAGGAAGATCCCTTAGAGGAGGGTATGGCAACCCACTACAAGAGAACTCTTGCCTGGATAATCTCATGCCACAGGAGCCTGGTGGACTCCAGTCCATAGGGTCACAAAGAGTCAGACACAACTGAAGCGACTGAGCAGGCATCACAGGCAGTACTTATGAAAAAAAGATTTCAAGAAAACCTTCTGGGAGTGCCAGAATGTTCTATATCTTGATCCATGTGCTGATTACATGAGTGTATACACATGTAAAAATTCATCAGGCTATATATACATTGCAGATGTATGCACTGTATGTACATTATATAAAAGGGGAATACAACAAGCCACAACTATAATTTTTTTCAGTGGGTGGGTTGAGGGGTGTGTGTGTGTGTGTGTATATACATAAAATTTGGAAACTTCTCTGTATTTTACAGTAAATATGTGTGACTTTTACAGTCTCAAAAATATTAAACGTATATTAGGATGGTTGTTAGATGTTGCACTTTTAAGGTCCAGTACTCATTTGGCTCCTTTGTTGTTTCTTTCAGGCTGGTGGAAGAGGTTACTGTCCTACCATGGCTAACAGCTACTCTCTATTGAACTCTTCTCATCTCTATAGCCTTCATAAAAATATAATTTACCACCTTTTGAGCACCTGCTATGTGTTATTTAGACTTTGTGGCAACTCCATGAGGTAGGTTCTGAATCTTTATTTTACAGATAAGTAAGACATGGAACAACAGACTGGTTCCAAATAGGAAAAGGAGTACGTCAAGGCTGTATATTGGCACCCTGCTTATTTAACTTATATGCAGAGTACATCATGAGAAATGCTGGGCTGGAGGAAGCACAAGCTGGAATCAAGCTTGCCAGGAGAAATATCAGTAACCTCATATATGCAGATGACACCACCCTTATGGCAGAAAGTGAAGAAGAACTAAAGAGCCTCCTGATGAAAGTGAAAGAGGAGAGTGAAAAAGTTGGCTCAAAGCTCAACATTCAGAAAACTATGATCATGGCATCCGGTCCCATCACTTCATGGCAGATAGATGGGGAAACAGTGGAAACAGTGTCAGACTTTATTTTTCTGGGCTCCAAAATCACTGCAGATGGTGATTGCAGCCATGAAATTAAAAGATGTTTACACCTTGGAAGGAAAGTTATGACCAACCGAGACAGCATATTAAAAAGAAGAGACATTACTTTGCCAACAAAGGTCCACCTAGTCAAGGCTATGGTTTTTCCAGTAGTCATATATGAATGTGAGAGTTGGACTATAAAGAAAGCTGAGCACCGAAGAACTGATGCTTTTGAACTGTGGTGTTGGAGAAGACTCTTGAGAGTCCCTTGGACTGCAAGAAGATCCAACCAGTCCATCCTAAAGGAGATCAGTCCTGGGTGTTCATTGGAAGGACTGATGTTGAAGCTGAAACTCCAACACTTTGGCCACCTCATGCGAAGAGCTGACTCATTTTCAAAGACCCTGATGCTGGGAAAGATTGAGGGCAGGAGGAGAAGGGGACGACAGAGGATGAGATGGTTGGATGGCATCATCGACTCGATGGACATGGGTTTGGGTAAACTCCGGGAGTTGGTGATGGACAGGGAGGCCTGGTGTGCTGCGGTTCATGGGGTCACAAAGAGTCGGACACGACTGAGCGACTGAACTGAACTGAAACTAAGGCTCAGGGAGATTAAATCACTTGCCCGAGGGCACCCAGATGGCCCATGGCAGAGCTGAGAACTATGCCTGATTCTGATAGTAAAGCCCTGCCCTTGACTGCCAGGCTATCCTTACAACACTATTTACATAGCAGTGAGACCATGTGGGATGCTGGGAGCAGCCAGCAGTCAGACATGGCCTAGACTTATGAGCTAAGATGCTGACATGCTTTTTTTCCCCCTTCTTTTTTGTTTCAACTGACTTGGAATTCACGTAACATAAAATTAACCATTTATTATTATTATATTATTATTTTTTGACTGTGGTGGGTCTTTGTTGCTGCGTGTGGACTTTCTCTAGTTGCGGCAAGCGGAGGCTACTCTTCATTGTGGTGCGTGGACTTCTCATTGTGGTGGTTTCTCTTATTGCAGAGCACAGGCTCTAGGCACATGGGCTTCAGTAGCTGCAGTGAGTGGGTCAGTAGTTGAGGCTTGCAGTCTTTTAGAGTTCGGGCTCAGAAGTTGTAGCACATGGGCTTAGTTACATGTGGGATCTTCCAGTCCAGGGATCAAATCAGTGGACCTTGATTGCAAGGCGGATTCTTAGCCACTGGACCACCAGGGGAGCCCCAAATTAACCATTTTAAAGTGAAGAGCTGAGTGACATTTGGTGCATTCACAATGTTGTAAAAGGACCACCTCTAATTAGATCCAATCCTTTTCATCACCCCACAAAGAAACTCTTTACCCATTAAGTAATAACTCCTCATCTCTCCCTCCTACTAAGCCCTAATAACCTCTCATCTACTTCCTCTCTCTATTAATTTTCCTATTCTGGACATTTCATATAAGTTGTAGTTCAGTCCCTAAGTCATGTCTGACTCTTTGTGACCCCCATGGTTCATATAAGTGGGATCATACAATATTGGTTCTTTTATCTGGCTCATTTCATTTAGCATAATTTTTTGAGGTTTATGCATACTGTAGCATGTGTCATACTTCATTCCTTTTTATGGCTGAATAATATTCCATCATATGAATATACACATTTTATTTATCCATTTATCAGTTGATGAACATTTGGCTTTCCATTTTTTTGCATGCTCAGAAATTTACCCTAAATAAATAAGCAGAGATGCATAAAGAGATTTTTATAAGGGTATTTATTGTGCATATATACTGCAATTTGTTAATCCATTCATCCTCTGCTATGAACATGCACACACATGTATTTGCGTATCAATTTCCAATTCTTTGGGGTATTGACATACTTTCTTTATCATGGATTGTATCCAGCTATTACAAGAGAAGTTTCTAGCCTGCTGCCCTCTGTGGCACAGTAGTTGTGGAGTCTGTATTTGGCAGATCTTGGAGAATGCCATAGTAAGAAGCCATTGGACCGTGAATCTGGACATCTCTGATGAGTCCTAACCTTGCTACTTCCCATTTTCTTTTTTTATATCAGTTTTGCCCAGTTTTTTAAAAAAAATTTATTTATTTATTTGGCTGTTCAGGGTCTTAGTTGTGACACATGGCTCTTTGGTCTTCACTGTGACATGTAGGATCTTTAGTTGTGGCATGGGGGGTCTAGCTCCCTGATCAGGGATCACAGCTGTGCCCCTGCATTGGGAATGCAGAGTCTTAGCCACTGGACTGCCAGGGAAATCCACTGCCCACTTTTTTTACTTCAATTTTCTCATCTCTGATATGTGAGCTCTGGAGTTCCTTCTGGTTCTGATGCTTGATTTTTGCTCTAAACAAGATTCTAGCCCTCAAGAAATTTACAATTTAACTGGGCAAACAAGGCCACAGCATATGTGAAACACCAAGAATTAGTCTTCCTGGTGTTGGGAGAAAGGAGTTTTATTTCCATCTACTTTCTCCACTCAACATGAAGAAGCCCTTTTTGATGATTTTCAATTATTAATATTTTTTTATTGCAACAGCTGCTGCTGCTGCCAGAAATTTAGACATCTTGGGCACTGCTAAGTTGGGATATTACCCAGAGGGACCAAGGGCAGCAGTGAAAACAGAAACGTTACAAAGGTTGAAGTGCTGGGCTGTCAGCATGCCCCATTCTGGCTGCACAAAGCTAGCCCTTTACTAGGAAAGAGGAGCAGCTGGCCTCAGCCCTCCCCCTTCCCTAAGCGGAAGGAAAAGCAGTGAACACTCTAGCTCCACCCCAGACCCTTGAGGAAACAGAGCTCTCCCACCTGCATGGCAGCCTCTCTGCCCATTCTGCAAAGAAGCACAGCTACAGACTGCCCCGCAACCTGGCCGTTCCTTGCCCTCTCCCTTCTTTCAACTCTCTTCTGAATGTTACTTGACAATTGGATAAAAATCACATTTGAAAGAATGCACTGGACAATGTGCAGCAGGGACCCATTAAAACACTGCTTTGGTATATACCAAAATATACTCATTTTCACAGATTTAAATACTTCTCAGCTCTCTCCAAAGGACTGCATGACAGATGGTTTCAAAGCAAGTCACGTCTACAAACAGCAGACAGAAATATTATTTAGCAGATTTTCTAAAAGTTCTTCTGAGCCTTCCAGAACCCGTCTTTCCCCGTGGGCTCTTTTATTTCTAATTCGTGGAGGCCCAAAGGAAAAAAAAAATCTGTCTTACTTCCTAGCAACCTCCGTATGTGTATTTCCTGGGCTTGTACAATATAAGAACTGAAAGAAGTTCTAGCGCTATGGAGCTGGCTCTTGTGTTATTTTGAAAATACTACCCTGGCCTGAAAAATAGGAATTACTGGCCCATCACAACCACTGAGCCAAAGGCCAGGATTGGGGCAGAGGAGGGGTTGTATGAGTAAGAGAAGAATGAACTGATAGAGGAATTGTCAGGAGAGTTATGAATCATATACATAGCCATTTAGTAAGTTACGCTTTGATGAAAGAGATCAAAATAGGGCCCATGCCCTGGACAACTTCTCTGTTTTTCAAGTTTTGAAAAAAGTCAAGCATATATTATGAAGAGGGAATAAGCCACAGCCCTGGCCTGGCCTCTGGGAGCATCTACTTTTGGTGAGGACTAAGCTATTAACTCACAAAGCAGGCCATGTATTAGATCCAGATAGCCTGTGGTCCTCATGGTCAGAGGAGGGGTCAGGTGGCTGGGCCTTCCGGGGATGGATTTAATTATCCACACCAGCGAGACCCCTAAAGGGATGGGAAGATGGCAGAAGGCTTGTAGGATCATCAGACTATCTTGAACAAAGGGCTAGAAGATGTGGAGGCTTTGGGGATGAGCAGAGGGAGGACTGTGAGGGCCATTTCAGCTTGCGGGAAGAGTGGATACAGGTGGAGAGGAGCAAGTGAGCTGAGCCCCTGGGGTTGGCAGCCAGGAGCCCAGACTGGCTGGGTGGGAAGGATGCTCTGTAATGTCAGTGTGACCCATCAGGTTGTGTTCTGTCACTGTACCAATGAAGACTGCCTTCTTTTTCTTACTGTTAGCTTAACCCTGAAAAACAACCATATTTACACCATCTCTAGTGTGTATTGACAAGGAAAAGGAGAAAAAGCCTGAGCAGAGCAACAAGAGAGATCTCTCCCGCTTTCTGGTTAACAGCACAATTGTGGGCTGTTGGAGCAAAGCCATCCTACAAGTAGTTGGTGCATTTTCATCTCTTACAGTGAAATTGTCCTGTTTATTCCTCCCACTCATGTTCTAGAATTTTATTTATAACACTTTTTGGCCTGCCCTTTAAAGTGTGCTTGCGTGCCTCCCTCTGTGTGTGAGAGACTGACTGGGAAACTAAAGTACTCTATTGGGCTTTGCGCTTCTGGAAAGCAGGCCCCACATACATTCCAAGTATTATAATCATGATCCATTAGGCATAACGAGAAGCAATATAGATGGTACCCCTCTGTTCTGGCTGCACCAATCCTCCAACACTGCCTCCTGGGCTCATATCCATCCATTCCATCCCAGGAAGGCTGCCTGTCCACCAGGGCCTGCTGCCAGGCATGTCTGGGACCAGACCACCCTGACAGGTGACAACAGGTGTCCAGAGAGAGGCTACCAGCACAGCTGGGCACCTGGCACAGAGGTGACCCGGCCTGACACGAAGGAAGTGCTTCCCAGCCCCAACAGGGAGGAGGGGGGTTCCCATGCCCTGGTCTGTGGCTAGTGGCAGGGGCTTCAGGGGGCAGAGGCCTGGAGGAAGGGAGGGCCTGGCCCACAAGGAGGCCACAGGGAGCCTGGTGACTTTCCTGGCTTCCTTTTCAGCCCCAACCCAAGCCTGGATAGTCAATCACTTGCCTTTCAGTGGAGTGAGACTCAGAGATGGGCCATCCCTCTGGCTGCAGTTCAGGGCTAGGGGCACTCCCTTGGACCTACAGGGAGGCAGAGAGCAGCTTAGCACTTAGTCTGGGGCTGTATGGATGCAACTGAGTTTTTTCCTCTGTTGTCTCATTATCTGGATTAACTCATTCATTGCTTGGAAGCAACATGATATAGAGGTAAGAATCCTATTGATATTTTTGGAATTAGGTAAACTTGTCTTTGAATCCTTACTCTGCATTTTGTTCATACATGATCTCAGGAAAAATATTTAATCTTTTGGGCTTCAGTTTCCTCATCTGAAAAATGGGAATAAAAATGAGGCATTCCTCAAAGAGGGGTTGTGAAGCTTGAAAGTATCTTGAACATAATATACAGATGACAAATATTAGTTCCCTTCATTTTTTTACATCAGTGCGCCGTATTGATTTTTTTAAAATCCATTTCAAAAAAGCATGAAAGATATATGTCAATTTCTGTTGATCTAAATATTACTTTAATAAAAGTACCACTGCCTAGAGTTTTAACCAGCACTTTGCTACAGGGAAATGTGGCTGGGATGACTTATTTTATAGGAGAATCTCATCTGTATACTCAGCATGTTTTATTCCTGTGGTTTTTTTTTTTTCTGTGTCTTCTTCAGATTTATTTTTCCCCACTCTGCATAAGAACTCCAGGTTGGACCCAGGCTTTCTTGTTTTTGCAGATTAATATTTCTGAACAAGTGAAATACTGACGGTACTGCTTTCACTAAACTTAATAATAATCCTTTCTATTGTATTAAATGAAATACCGTATGTAAAGTGGCATAGGGTAGGTATTCAATAATTAGCAGCTGCTATTATTATTATAAAGCAGAAGCCAGTAGGGGAAGATACTCCAGAGGAAAGCTTTATCGTTCCTCTCCTGGATGGAATGCCGAGATCCACATGGATATATAAGACACCAAAGGCCTATTCAGCCATCTCACCAAGATATTGAAATACTCCCATCTGAAGTCAATGAAGTCCCCCGTGTTGTCAACTTGATCACTGAGCTTGAGATCAGAGAGAAAGTGGATGCTGACCAGCCTTGAGGTCTATTTAATTGCTCCAAACAAAAGATTAATGAGGAAGTGGAGAGGCCCTTCATGGGGGGACACAAAGTCAGAGCCCTTCCCTCAAGGAACTTAGAATCTCTGCTTGGCTCACTCTCCTCCCTATTATACCCATTTGTATGTTGTTTTTTAAGTGTCCTTAAGTCTCTTCTCAAGAGTCGCTAATGAGCCTGTAAACTCATCTGAGACAAGGGCCCTGGCTTTTACTTCTTTTGTTTGCCTCTCAAGGCGACTAGAACTGTACTCAGCAAAGGGCAGAGGCTCAATAGAAGTTACTGACTGTCTGAACTTGGGGACTTGATCAACACACTAGTTAGAAGCCCCAGCTAAAGTAGTGTTAAGTGGCATTCACTGGTGACCCTGGCTGGCTCAGACAAGGCAAAAGGAACCACAAAGTGCAAGCATGCCAAGGGCAGTTTGGTTCAGAAAACCAGCCTGTGAGCAGATGGGGGGTGGTGGTGGCACAGCCCGATGGCTCAGTCATCTCCTTCAGTAGATTGTATTTGCTTACTTCTCCAACATGAACCCAGATTACCTTCTGTGGAATTGAGTCTTTGACAGCAAACTGCATATTTTTTAAAATTAAATTTTATTTATTTATTTTTGACTTTTGGCCACACTGTGTGGCATGCAGGATCTTGGTTCCCCAACCAAGGATCGAAACCACACCTCTTTGAAGTGGAAGCACCAAGTCTTAAAACTGGTGGACCACTTCCATTTGGAAATCTCCAAATTGCCTATTAAAAGTCTGTATACCTAAGGCTGATTCATGTTGATGTATGATGGAAACCATCAAAATATTGTAATTATCCTCTAATTAAAAAGAAAATTAAAAAATTTTTAAAAGTGATAAAAGTGAAAGGGAGTAGGGAAGGGGAAGGAGGGGTAGGGGGTGGGGGTAGGGAAACTGGGATGTCTATATTGAAAAGCCTCACTTTTTAAGGTATGTTTAATACTGTAAACTTCGGATATCTTCTGGCTGCTACTAACTACTCCCACCACAGTAAAGGGATTTGTGTGATATTTGCTTCTGTTGGCTAAGGAGTCATTGATCATACTAGCCAGAGCAGGACATTCTGGTTGATAATGGAAATTCAAGGGAGCCTTTTTATTATGGGTGGGGATGGGTGGGTGTAGAGGAGTGCATACCTGGAGTCAGGAAGAATTCCTAGTGAAACCACTGAGAAACTTTGTAACTTAGGAACTGTCATGTTTCCTTTTAGGATCAATTTCCTTATTTCCTTCGCACATAGAATCTAAGGATGGAAAGGCATCTATCTAACCAACTGCCTATCACTATAGCCAATGCCCAGCCAAATCTGAGAGTCAAGGAACAATGTTCTTAAGGCCTCTTGGGGGAAGAGAACAGATTTAGTCCATGTGGTTTCTGAATGAGAAACTGGGAACAAAGGGTGGAAGTTACAAGGATGCAGATTTCAATGCTATATAAGGAAGAGATTTCTAACCCACTAGAGCTGTTAAAATCTAAATGGGTTGCCTGCTAAGGTAATGAGTTCTCCATGTGGGTAAGTGTTTAAGTTTCTGATTTAGTCCTTCTAACCACATATCCTGCTTCTCTGCCCAAATTTGCAAAACCAAAGCCCTAACTGCCCATGATTCAAAGTGACTAAAGATGAGATCCTGGCATGCTGACTTCGGTGGCTGTTGAGTCCAGGGCCAATGCCAGTGCCAGCTGGTACAATGAAGATTTCTTCCCTTAGAAATGTAAATAGGGTCCCCCAAGTCTGTCTCCTGTAGGGGACATGGCTCCAGACCAGGTATTAATACTTCCTGGAGTGAGTTGAGATGCTCCTGCTTTGACCCTCAGGGAGCTGGGCCCTCCAGGTGTTGGACCTTCCTTCTGTTATTGGGCTTTCTGGGTGCCAGGCAGGCCCTCTGGCTCTAGCATCCCACCTGTTCAGTCGCTCCCCAAGGCAAGTCCATTCTTCTGTCCCAGTGAAGAGCTACCACCAAGCAAGCTTGGCAAGTAAATATGAGACCTTTACAAACTCCAAACTGTTTTTCACCAGTCTGCCAATGCCTTAAAGGTACTCTAAGAGTAAAAGATGTGAAATTAGCATTCTTGACCTTTGATCCTACATAAATCATCATTCTCTGAAAGAGTGGTTGTTCACAGGCTGAATTCAGCCATTCAGGCCTGATAGACTCAACCTGGAGATGTGCACTCAGAGAGGCAGATTTAGAGCGTGTATGTTGAGTTCCATCTAAGTTTTAAGTGTATTCAGCCCTTACGTGAAATATTCAATTTAAAGAAAGCATTCAAGACTCTTGAGTACTACTTTCAATCATGATACTTTATGGGGGGAGGGGGGGTGTGGGTATTAATTTATACTTTACAAAGCATTTCATTTCCTGGACTTAATCAAAGGAGCAAAGCCTCAGCCTAGCACAGGAACATATGTACTCACCGAGTGTTAAGATCTCAGATGAAAACTCGGATGTCAGAGCTCCACTGGGGTGAAGGTAGATTAGGGTCACCCACCCACAGTTACAGGTGATGAAACTGAGACTTACAAACGTTCAGTGGGTTATTCTCTGGCCTCATCTGCCAGTTAGTTCCTTTCAGTCATGTCCGACTCTTTGCGACCCCACGGACTGCAGCACGCCAGGCTTCCCTATCCATTGCCAACTCCCCAGAGCTTGCTCAAACTCATGTCCATCAAGTCGGTGGTTCCATCCAACCATCTGAATCTTGAGCTAAACCTGGCGAGCACAAGCCGTGAAAATGGACTGACCCCGTGCTGTTCTGGGGAAGGCAAATCTTCTGCAGGCAAATGGTGCTTTGTTACTTTTATGCTGTTCTGCACCCTACCTCACATCTAAGGCACAGAGTCACGGCTGTCCAGCAGGTCTGGGGACAGAAACATCTTGTGCTCCCTTCAAATCTTACACTAGAGGTAAAGGAAAAGCTTTTCATTATTTTAGTAACTCAACAATCCAGGCATTTCTTTGCCGAGTTTCTTTGCTGTTTTTGTTAGATTTGCGAAAAACTTCATTATCAGGTTCTCTTCGGTTTTCAAAAGTTTTTCAGGGCTTTTTTTTTTAATTTCGTTTTTTTTCTCTTTTTTTCCATCTTTCTTAAGAGGGACAAGTAGAAAGCTGGTAATGTCTCAACTTCTCTCTCATTTAAATGAACCTGTCACCTAGGCCCTTTGATTATTTGTGTTTTTAAAATATTTTTAATTAAAAAAAATTTATTTTACTTTTTTTAAGCCTCCTTGATTGTTGGCTTTGTCTGTTGCTGGCTTGGAGCCCACTTCAATGCGTTGTCATAAGTGGCTGTAGAGACCCTGTGGGCCCTCCCAGCCACCTTCACCTCCCTTATGGCCCTTGAAGACATCAAGAGCTTCCTTTCCATGTATTATTGTGAAGAGAAGCAAGGCAGAGCTTATCACCAACTTGGGCCGACCGTGTTCCAGGGCTGAGCTCTTTGAAGGAGAGCTAGGAGAGTGGACAAGACGACCTCTACTCTACCCCGTGCACTCATGGGCAAGGAGAGGGGGCAGGCGTGGGACGACTGTCTTGGGGCATAGCAGGAAACTGAGTCAAACAGAAGACTCAGTGGGGAACCTGCTGAGGAAATTCTTGCCTACGTGGGTGGCAGAGAGGATGTTGGAGAGGAAGCCCTTATATTCATTTCTAGGTGCTTTCTTATGTTATCTCATGCAATCTTCCTAACAACCTTGTGAGATGAATGTTAATATCCGCTTTTGTGTGGATAAAGAAACCAATGGCCCGGATGGATGCCACACCTGCTCGAGACCACACAGCTGCTCCTCGGGGTACTCCTGTGTGGCCAGCTTCAGCGCTCCTGTTTTCTGAGCTTCTCTGCAGCCTCTCAGCTGCCCCAACACTACCTGACAGGGAAGGAGAAAGGAGCGCTGGCGGAAGAGACTTTTCTCTCCTGGGTTTCTGCATTTTCCAGGCACAACCCCGAATTGGGGAGGAACTGGGGAGGCTCTGCTCCTCTGACTGGTGCCTGTCGGCCTATTCCTGAGCCGACTCCCCAGGTACCCCGAGAAGGAAACACACAGGCTGTAGTGTGCCAACTTCCCCTTCCCCTCTCCCTCTCTACAAACTGGAGCTCTTATCTTAGAATTCAACCCTCCCAGGAAGCAGGAATCTATGTGCTAATGTGTTAATCCTCCTATTCAGAAGGTCGCTCCTTCCCTACTGTGGGGACCAGCAGCAGTCTATAACCTGCCCCATACAGTATTTCTGTCCTGGGGTGAGCCTTGTTCCAGCCTAATTATAGCACAAAGGGGAATTTAGACCCACTCATGCAGTTGTTTAAATTTACTGGGAGCAAATGGGGCTAGGGGATTTGGAAGGTAGCAATGGGGTCCAAGTTACTAGAGGCTGCAGGATGGCCAGGGCTCATGGAGAAACTCTGAGGTCATAGAGAGTGGTGAACGTGTGCCTTAGCTTCAGGCACTCCCCCTAAGAGGCAGGAGTTGTGTGGGCAAATCACCCTCCCTGAGGCCAGGACTGGCTTTCTGGAGGAATGTGGCCCTCCCTCTGGTGTGCCATGGAAGTCTTGGAAAAGATGGCCTCCATCGTGGGAACCTTTCTTTCCTGTGTGGGAATGAACTGGGCTCAGGTTTCAAGCAGGCCATTCTGAGAAGGCCCGGAGAGAACGGGATTGTGGGAACAGGTGACCAAGGCTTTATTTCATGATGGCAATGGTGGCAGGCCTGGAGGAGATGTGACGGTGGCCTTGCTATCTGATTGGGGCTACCCAAAGGACAGAGGTCAGGTGTAGTTACAGGCACTTGCTCCTACTTTGCCGAGCAAATGAAAACAGGAGATCTGGGAGAGGACAAGTGCCTCACATTCAGTTTTTCTCCTGCTTCTCCTCAGCAGTTGTGGTATGGCAGTACCAGGAGGAGGAGAAGGCCCTGGTCACTGGACTTGGGAAGCTGCTATAAAGACTGGTGATTGAGAGGAAGGAGTGCTAGACTGGAATCAAGAGTCAGGGGTTCAATCTCTTTCAGTCTCTGTCCTGTGTCTTTTTTATGTATACTCTAAGTGGGTTCGGAGAAGGCAATGGCACCCCACTCCAGTGCTCTTGCCTGGAAAATCCCATGGACGGAGGAGCCTGATAGGCTGCAGTCCACGGGGTCACTAAGAGTCGGACACGGCTGAGCGACTTCACTTGCACTTTTCCCTTTCATGCACTGGAGAAGGAAATGGCACCCCACTCCAGTGTTCTTGCCTGGAGAATCCCAGGGATGGGGGAGCCTGGTGGGCTGCCGTCTATGGGGCCGCACAGAGTCAGACACGACTGAAGCGACTTAGCAGCAGCAGCAGCAGCAGCAGCTAAGTAGGTTGGACTAGCTCATTGCTAGGGACCTTGAAGCTCCAATATTCCAGTGTTTACCTGGACAGGACAGAACATGAGTCCGGAACACACAGAAGACCTTTCTACCTGGAGAGTCAAAACTAGGACACCATGATGGTTGCTGCTGCCACAGGCAACAGCCGTGGTCCCTCTGCTCACCCCTCTGGAAGTACTTGTGTGAGGCTACCAGTCATGGCTGCCCCCAAGGGTCCGTAGGTTCCACTGAGGGAGCACACCTTCTGACTGCCAAAAAGGCCCAATTGTTAATGAGCAAGCTGGACAAAGAAGGAAAAATATGTACCAAAATGTTTCAGTGGTTGTAACAATGCTGAGATTAGGGATAAGAACTTTTCCCCTTTTCCTTATTTTCCAAATTTTCAGGAAAGCGTTTATATTGATTGTTCTAAAAATTGCTTTGTTATGGAAATTCCCTGGTGTACAGTGGTCAGGACTCAGTGCTTTCGCTGCCTGGGCCCAGGTTAAACCCCTTGTAGGAAGTAAGATCCCACAAGCTGTGTGGCAGAGCCAAAAAAATAAAAATAAATAAAAATTGCTTTGTTAAAAGTAAGTTTGCCAGAAGCAAACTGATCTTGATCTACAGGTGGCAAGGTGATTGGGGCCTTCACTGGACTAAGATTTACTTTGGAATTGTACTGTCCAATATGCTACCCACTAGTTAAGCATAGTTATTTAGAAATACAATTAATTGGAATTAAGAAAAATTTAAAATTCAGTTCAGTTGCACCAGCCACGTTTCAAGTGCCTAGCAGCCACTTGTGCTAGTGACTGCCATTTTGGACAAATATAGAATATTTCTGTCATCTCAGAAAGTTCTACTGGATAGTGCTGCTTTGGAACATCTATGAAGATACGGTTGAAAATCAAAGTCATATCAAATGTGTGCTAATGGTACCCAGCCCTACGAAAGAGACCAAATGTCTTGAAAGCACCTACTTGGAATCCTTTGTTTATGGTAACCTGATTGTTTCACTTTACTTCCTTATATTCATTCAAAAAGGGGAACCTAACCTATTTGGGGAACACTTTCTTACTGTTACTACTTGGTCAAAAGTAATAAAACCCTATTTCCTGAAAGTATGATCTTACCACTTTTAACGTAGTAACTGATCATAACTCATGGAAAGATCCAGCTTCCCCCATCATTCAATAAGACAACTGGTCCATCTGAGAGGTTTTGCAGGACAGATGAGGTCTCCCATCCCACATCTTGAAATCTCTGATAAGATTTTAAAAGCTAGTTATTGCCCTCACACCTTACAGAAAACTAGGCCTTAGGGAGTTCCCCGGTGGCCTAATGGTTAGGATTCCGGGCTTTCATTGCTGTGGCCCAGGTTCAATCCCTGGTCTGAGAACTAAGTTCCCATGGGCCAAGTGGCACAGCCAAAAAAAAAAGAAAGAAAAGAAAACCAGCTCTCCAGGCCTTATAGTGGGGAGTGGGGGTGTGGGACAGAGTAGAAATAGAGTGAAGAGGTGGGAAGTGGGGTCAATCCAGGCAACAGTGACATTTGAATATTTGTCTTAACACTTCAAGGAAATAAAAATACCATCCTTATAAGGAGATGGGGAGGCCCCAGACATGCTACTCTTTTCCCTGACTCCTCCTCTACCAAGAGAGAACACCCTTACTGCACTCTTGCTGTGGTCTCACCCATTAAAACTCCTCAGGCAAGTTTAAACATCATTAAATGGTCCAAGCTACTCTGACCAGGTTCATGTGCTAGGCACCATGGACTCAGAAATGAGCAAGATCTGGTCCCTGCCCTCAAAAAATCATACTTTTGCAGGGGAAACAGACATCTAAACACTGTATTTCAAGTCAGTGGGCAGGTGCTATGTATAGATGTACAGGGTGCTATGAGAGTACAGGAAAGGGAATGCTGCACTCTGAAAGCAGAAATAAGGGAAGATTCCTGGAGATGACACGAGAAATCAAGGATGAGTAGAAGTTCACTAGCCAAGAACAGTGGAGAGTTGGGTGTTCAAGGGAGAAGTGTTGAGGCATTGAAAAGTCTGGCCTTGGATGGTAGGGAGAAAAGACTAAAAGCAGTTAGCTGTGGCTTCAGCACAGGGCAGATGTGGGCAGGAGTTGGGTGACCCATCACTTGGGTGATGGACTTGTCATGGTAAGCCACAGAGCACCTTAGGAGTTTGGACTTGATGACCAGGGGAACACACTGGAAGACATGCTGGTGAGAATGGACTAGAGGGGAGTAAGTGTGCATGGAATAAATCAGTAGAGTGTGAAAGACCTTGCTTCCACTCCCGAGATATTTATTGGAATCACTCACTCAAGGTCACTCAGCTTCCAACCAAATTCTATCTCTACAGTATATTCCATGGTCTCTGAAAATGTACCACAGGTAACAGCCTAGGAATGGGCCAATAAGCTCATTTCCATTCATTCAACTGATTTCTTATGAATGACCCAAACTGCAAGGCACAGTACTAAGCCTTATTTAAGCACTCTGGGACTATAGAGAAGAATAAGACCTGGCAAGTGCCCCTCAACTCTTTCTGTTATTTGAATAATCTAGAAATTTGTCAGAGGGTTTGACTGTAACTTTTAATTTATTTTGTTATTATTTTATTTTACTTTTGGCCATGCCCAACGGCATGTGGGACCTTAGTTCCTCAGCCAGGGATCCAACTTGTGCTGCCTGCATTGGAAGCACTGGACCACCAGGGAATTCCCATGGCTGTAATTTAAACGGGAACAAATGTAACACTAAGAGGTGTAAACAGGTTTAGAATGATAACAACTTATAATAATCACTTTGGTAATATAAAAATCTTTAACCAGGTAATGATACTGGTTTAGGCAGAAATTTCTTCTACAAAGGCTAAAATATGGTATTTAGCTCTTCTGATTGGCACAGAGAACTGAGAAAGTGACCAGAAGTCAAAGTTAGCCAGTTCCTTCTATGGTTTTGGGCATATCCCCTCTGTGCAGAACAGTTTGTTCTTCTGGAAAATTAAGACAGATCTAACAGTGCTTCTGTATCTGACAAGGCAATGCCAGAAAATATACCATGAAGTCCCATGAACTATTTCAATATACCCTTATATATGCAAGACATTTCCTTTTATGTTTTTTTCCTTAAAAAAATTTGCCCCTTACTCTATGTCACAGGAGGATTTGGTTCTCTTTCCCCCTATGGTTTCCAGAACGTTTCAAAACTCTTCAAATGAAAATATGCGAGTCATGACTTGTGGGTAGCAAGTTAGGACTTGTGGGGACAGTTAGCGGGGAGGGCGAACACAGATCTGCCAGCAATTGTTTTCCCCCGTGATTCGAACGAAGGAAAAGATCATGTTATTTATACAGCATAAGGTTCCAGATTTTCAGGAATGAAATCTGAGCCCAGCATGTCAACATATTGGTCTGGTCTGTCTTGGAATCTACAGTAGATGGATTTCTTTGTGCTGGGAAACATTAGGAAGGTCAATATTCTTTTCTGATTTTCTTTTTCTGTTAAGAAAAGGGTTCATTCTCACACTCTAAACCGTGTGGTATTAGATATCATCCAGATAGTACACTCAATGGTCGTGCTGCCTTTGGTTTCAAACATAAAGCCCCAGGGCAAACAGCTTTTCTGTATTCAGTTACATGTTCTTTACTTCACAGATAATGTTTTGCCACAAATACTCCCGGCCCGGGAGAAAATACAGAAGTGAACAATCAAATGAAATAAAAATAATAGTGACGTTAATAAGTCCCAAATTGCAAAGATCCCAGAGACTGTGTCAACCTGGGCTTCCCAGTCAAGGAGGAATTGTCCTGGAAAGGGGAAGTGGAGAGAAGCAGCAGGTTGGGCAGAAGCCTAAAGGCAAAGGTGGGCAGCAGCCCTGGGTTAGGAGAGTGGAGAGCGCCTGGCCAGGCAGGGATCACAAGACTGGGCTTCAAGTCCTGCCCTCCTTCTGATGAGCTCTCCAACAAGGTATAATCACTTTCCCTCCCTGACTTTCAGGTTCCTCACCTTCAAAAGAAAGGGGTTGGCCTAGACCTAGAGGAAAGAGCACGGCTCTGGAGTCAGACAGCTGCAGGGCTGCCTCTTGGCTTGGCCACTGGCCGATGCCTAACCTTGGACAGACATTCTCTGAGCCTCAGTTCCCTTCCCTGGAAACTCGAGGACCATAATACCTTCCTGACTGAGCTATCCTGAGGATTAAAGAGATACTGTTTTTAAAGTGTCTGGCACATAGAAGCCAGCACTCAGGAAACTTTTGTTCCTTTCTGGCGTCCTCTGTAAGTCCCTTCCAGCCCTAAAACACTCTGGCTCCGATCCAGTTCCTTTGTCTTCCAAATCCAGTCCATGGCTTGGAAAAAGCCCTAATTCCCAGTCACTGCGGGAGCACACACACCTGAATTGCTTCTTTCAGTTTTGCAAATGGCCACTAAAACTTCTTCCTGGGAAGTATTTGCCCCAATTCACCATCTCTTAGGAGTGTGGAGTCACTGCTTTTTCTTCTCAGACTCCACTTTGAATTCCCTGCCCCCAGGCGCTGGGAACGGGGTGGGAAAAGGACAGCCCTGGGGCTGAGCTCCTCTCTGCCTCCTAGTCCCCGTCCTCCAGGTGTTTGGTTGCAAAGCTCAAGACATAGCAAGTGTTTCCCGTTGAGGAAGGGCACAGGCCTAGCTCATCTTCCAGGCTCGGGCTTTGTGATTTAGTGGGTCCCAAAATAGGGTCCCTTGGGGGGCTGGTTTCTTGGTGGTTTGACCAACCTGGCACGGGTTTGTTTGTGGTGGTCCTTTTTTGGGAATTTCTGGTTCTGAACTCCTTAATTCCAGGGAAGCTTCAGTTATATATTATAAATATGATGTAACATATAAATATAAAGTAACATAATGTAATTTATATATATTTTTATAATAGTAATATAACCACATGACAGAACCTTTGAAAAGGAGAGAAAAAGAAAATCCCTCCCTATTCAGAATTAACAACTCCTCAACGCAGACACTGGTAGTACTTTGCTGTTTTGTTTTTTTAAATTTAAATCTTTCCCTATTTATTTCTACACACACACACACACACTTTATTGTACTTTGCTTTTCACACTAGAAACTTTTTTAGGTAGATACTTCATAGTTATTAGTTTAATACCTGTGGAATACACCTAGGGAATTCCCTGTCACTTTTTTTACACTTTTCTTGTTGGCCCTTTAGGTGGTTTCCAATGTTACTCTATCTTAAGTAACACTGTAATGAATATATATTAGTGTAGCGCCTTTTCACTCAAATTTCTTACTATTTCCTTAAAGTCATCTCCTAGAAATTGAAATACGGGGTTAATGAGCAGGAACATGTTTATGGTTCTATAAATCTTGCCCAGATGCTTTCCAAAGGGTTGAGCTGATATATACTCTGACCTACAGCACATGATAGTGTTTTTTCATCACACCCTTTCCAGCACAGGCTATCAGCTTTTAAAAAAAATGTTGATTTTTTTTTCAGGGTAACTATGCTCTGATTGACAGCGAGAGGAAAAAACACTTTCTTCCCTACCCCTTGAGTTTGACTGGGCTTCCCTCTTGGCTCAGCTGGTAAAGAATCTGCTTGAGTTTGATTACTACTTTTTTTCTGGTTTTATTTTTTAAGCAAGCCTTTTGAAGTGAGTGGGATTTAAATGAAGAAAGATGGCTTAGTGAATAGAAACTGGGATGTTGTCCCAGTAACGATGTTAAAGGAGAAATGGCGAAGTGAATGAAAGTTCTCCATGGAAAGGAAAGGACAGGGAAGTCAGAGATGAGTTTGGGAGGGGCTAAACAGTGGAGCCAGGTCCTAGCCGCAGGTGGGAGAAAGATGTACCCAGTTTAGTTGCATCGGTTTGGACCAATTGAAAGCAAAAGAGGCTGGACTCCAGACATGAAATCAGCATCAAGGATTTGGCGAAGAGATGAAAGAGAAGTATATTTTGGATTAGTTGAAGAAATAATGGAGTCTCTCAGGTACAGAGGGGAGAGAATCCCCCACTCTCTCATTGATTGAACGCATTCCCTGAGCCCAGGGAACTTTCTGGAAGCTGTCTCAATGAATCCTCACACTAAACCAAGGAGAGAAGTCATATCATTAGCTTCATTTTACAGATATGGAAACAGGATCTGAAGGGTTCAGTGCAGCAGCCAAGGCCTCATATATATTAGAAGTGACCAAAATCAGGGTTTGAAAGCATGCCTTAGTGCATCAAACCTAATTCCTTTGGGATCATGAATAAGATTTGGACAAAGGAGGGAAGAGAAACAGCATTTATCCAGATCATGAAAGCCTGGGGGTCAGGCTCACATCGCCAAATTCTTTGAGGAGTAGGGGCTCAGAGCTGTCAGAATCCCAGGCTGCATCTGAGTATGTTGGCCCCGGTGGCCACTGAGCAAGGCTGAACAAGAATTCTAATTTCTAAATCCTCAGTTATTTGAAGGCCAAGTGCCTTAGAGCTTTGTCACTGCCTCATTTGGGATGCCACTACTCTTAGGACCAGTGACATTGCAAGGATTCCTGTTGGCCTAATAGACTCTCCACTCCCCTAGGTCAATGAAAGAATGTCTACTGCTCAATTTCAAGTACCTCCTCTCTCTCTGAATTAAAGTGGAAACTGCTCGGCTTTATTTCATGACTTTCTATTGGGCACAGAGTCTTTGAAAGTGTGATTGTGCAACACACATCACTTGGCGATCTGAGTGACAGAGGCGAGCCATGGGACCAGGGAAATGTCTTAGTTTGGCTGTTTTCAAGGCCTGGGTTTCCAGAATCCCCACATCTCAGCAAGGAAGGAAATCCAGCTGGCCATTGTCTTCAGAGATAACAAACTTGTGTGTAAAACAACAGAGATAACAGACAATTATTATTACGACCTTCATACTCATTCTCTATCTGAAAGGAAATACTCCAAAATGTTAGCATCAACATGTTACGTTGCTAGGTGGTGGTATTACAGCAAAATTCTTCAGATTTTTTTTGGGGGGGAGGAACAAAAGCCAAGTTGGGTATTTGTTCATTTCTTGCATTTGAAGTTCTCCCCCTCGACGTCATCCTTGGCCTGAAACTCTGCCGAAGTCCTTAACTACCGCACGGACTGCAACCGGCCACTCCAGTTGGGTTGCCTCTTGTCAGTTTTACACAGGTCTACCCAATCCCCTAGTTACTTGTCCTCAGCAGCCTTAATTAGGCTGCTTTTGTGTTCAGCACAAAGGGCCTCCATCAGCTGACAGACACAGGCTCATCCCAGTTGGATCCAAGCTCACAAAGGGAAGCTTTGGCAGTTTCTTGAATTCCATTTGCTAGGCCATCCCCGACGGGACAGTCTTAGCACCTCTTGTAAAGCCATGGCTCTGGGTTCCTAGGGGAGCCAAATCTTGAATTCCTTGGAGCCTCCGGGTGACTGAGGGTGGTGGGGAAAAGAGCTAGACTTCTCATTAGGACCTTCCTGTGTTTTGCCCAAATTTCCATAACAAGGATGATTTGCTTTGAAATTTGGCAAAACAGCAAGAGTTATTTATTGAAAATGCATTTTATTCAAGACCATTGGGGTGATCAATCACCTAGCATTTTTAAATTTAGCATTTAAAATGTGCTGGCTTGGAGCTAGGCACTGGGGGTGGGGAGATTCAAAGGGGAAGGCGAGACTGTTTCCTGGAGGACCAGTTATTTGCTGGGTACAATCTTTCATCCTCCAAGAATCCTGGGAGGTATGTTTTCACTAGTACTGGAAGACCTCGGTTCCATCCCTGGGCTGGGAAGATCCCCTGGAGAAGGGAAAGGCCACTCCAGTATTCTGGCCTGGAGAATTCCATGGACTATATAGTCCATGGGGTCGCAAAGAGTCGTACAGGACTGAGCAACTTTCACTTTCACTTCAGTACTACAGATGAGGAAACCGAGTCACTGAAGGTCTCTGAAAGGGCTTGTGCCATGGCTAAGACCACGTTGTAAATTACTGGAAATTCTGAGCCCACAAGGTAGGTCTGCCTACTTTACAGTTTGTGCTCATTAATGATATACCACTTTTCTCCTATGATGTACACACTCATACATATACAATGTGAATCCTGACCTTTTAGCCCTTGTAGTCTAGTTGAGATGATGAGAAATGCAAATACAAAACAAGTACTGGCAGTCGCTGGTTTATGGACACTCATCACAGTCAGAAGTCCCTCCTGTATCTCAGCTGGAATCTCCACGTCTGGAGTTTTGGAAGGCTGGACTGGGCTGTAGGGAATTTGGCTTTTATCCACACCAGCCTTACTGCTCAAGTTTTTCTGCTTGGACCATGGCTGAAATCCACCATTGCTGTCCTCATTCTGCTGCTGCCGCTGCTAAGTCGCTTCAGTTGTGTCTGACTCTGTGCGACCCCATACACGGCAGCTCACCAGGCTCCCCCATCCCTGGGATTCTCCAGGCAAAAACACTGGAGTGGGTTGCCGTTTCCTTCTCCAGTGCATGAAAGTGAAAAGTGTAAGTGAAGTCGCTCAGTCGTGTCTGACTCTTCGAGACCCCATGGACTGCAGCCTACCAGGCTCCTCCGTCCATGGGATTTTCTAGGCAAGAGTACTGGAGTGGGCTGCCAGTGTCTTCTCTGTGTCCTCAGTCATCAAACTGCAAATCTAGGTTTCCTGCCCTTCTACCTTGAACAATTAAGGCAGTGCTTCTCAAGCTTTAACGTGGGGTGGAATCACCTGGAGATCTTATTAAAATGCAGATTTTGAATGCGTAGGTGGAGGGGGTGGGAGCTGACAGTCTGCATTTCTAATAAGCTCCCAGGTGATGCTAATCTAGTTAGTTTCAGGACTGGGTAGAAGGCACCAAGGAGTTAAATGAGCTTACCTAGCCCTCAGTTTTGTCCTTCCAGCCCCAGGCAAAGTAATGAGCAGCTTTCTACTTCCCTGTGGGTCCAAGGAAGCACCCCTTAGAGCTGAACTGCAGCCAGAGGGAGGGACGGCCCATCTCTGACCCTCACCCCACTGAAAAGCAAGCAGTTGACTTGGGGCCAGGCTTTGGTTGGGCCTGAAAAGGCAGCCGTGTACCAGGAAAGCTGCTGGGCTCCCTGTGGCCTCCGTGTGGGCCAGGCCCGCCCTTCCTCCAGGCCTCTGCCCCCTGTAGCCCCTGCCACTAGCCACAGACCAGGGCACGGGGACCCCTTCATCCCTGTTGGGGCTGGGAAGCACTTCCTTCGTGTCAGGCCGGGTCACCTCTATGCCAGGTGCCCAGCTGTGCTGGTGGCCTCTCTCTGGAAACCTGTTGTCCCTTGTCAGGGTGGTCTGGTCCCAGATATGCCTGGCAGGCCCCAGTGGACAGCAGGTCCTGGGACGGAATGGATGGATATGAGCCCAGGAGGCAGTGCTGGAGGATTGGTGCAGCCAGAACAGAGAGGTACCGTCTATATTGCTTCTCGTTATGCCTAATGGATCATGATTATAATACTTGGAAAGTATGTGGGGCCTGCTTTCCAGAAGTGCAAAGCCCAGTAGGGTATTGCACACACTTTTGCTAGTCTGGCTACTATCTGTAATGTCGTTTCCGTGGGAAATGCTTTTCAGTTCCCGCAGTGCCTGATGGCATGTGGGAACTGGCTACACAGGGAGGAAGCTCAGTGTGTGAGACGATTCCTCAGGAGGAGGGAGGGAGGTCCATGGGCTGGGTGTTGACAGAAAACTTCCTAGAGCAAGAGAGCTTGAGCTGTGCCTTTCAGAAGGAAGAGGATTTTGGTAAGTGGGGCAAAGGCACACAAAGGACTGAGGCAGGAATGGGGGGGCGAGTGCTCATGGGGAATGCTGGGAAAATCGGATCGAGGCATTTTCCTTGTAGTCATGGGATGTCAGACCAGGTGGGATTGGAAGAAGCGTTGTCTGCAGAGCTTTCAAATTAGAGAAGGAGGAAGGAGGTGGGTAGGAGAAGAAAAACAATTTATAATTACTACTCTGGGCCAGGTGCTTTACCAAGGGTGTCTCTATTCCTCATAGGACCCCAGAAAGATAGGAGGTATTGCTTCGATGAGGAAAGAGTTTGTAGAGGTTAAGTGAGGTTCTTTTTTTTCTTCTAAATTTCATTGGCATGTAATTGATTTCCAATGTTGTGTTAGTTTCAAGTGTACAACATAGTGACTCAGTTATACATATATTGTTTCCTTTCCTGTGGTGCATATATACAAGGGAATACTGTACTGTGCTGTTTTTGCCAGTCGTGTCTGACTCTTTGTGACCCTATAGACTGTAGCCTACCAGGCTTCCCTGTCCGTGGGATTCTGTAGGCAAAAATACTGGAGTGGGTTGCCATTTCCTCCTCCAGGGGATCTTCCTGGCTTAGGGATTGGACCCATGTCTCTTTCATCTCTTGCATTGGCTGGGAGGTTCTTTACCACTAGCGCCAGTTTCCCTGGCTGGGAAGCCCCACAATGGAATACTGCTCAGTCATAAAGAATGAAATAATGCCATTTGCATCAACATGGATGCAACTAGAGATTATCATACTAACTCAGAAAGAAAGACAAATATCATAGGATATCACTCATATGTGGATTCTATTTTTTAAAAATGGTATAAATGAACTTGTTTACAAAACAGAAACAGACTCACAGATATTGAAAACCAAACTTGTGATTACCAAAGTGGAAACGTGTGGGAGGGGAGGGATAAATTAGGAGCTTGGAATTAACATACACACACTACTATATATAAAATAAGTGAGGTTCTTGAATCCATTCAGGTGTTAAGTGCTAGAACCAGAATTTGAATTCTAGTCTGTGTGATTCTGTGACAATATGCCCCTGACTCATATGTTGGGCTTAAAAATATCAAAAGGGAAGTCTATGTTTCTGCAAATGTTCCAAAGTTCCCCTGACCCAGGTCCTTAAAAAGTCAGAGGCCACAGTAACTGTCTTGGAGTCTTTACAGCTGTGATAAAAAAAAATTACTATAAAATGGATATCTTAAAACAATGTATTTTTTTATGGGAATATATTTTCTCACAGTTCTGGAGGCCAAGAGTCTGAAATCATGGTGTCAGCAAGGCCGTGTTCCTTCTGAAGCTTCTTGGGGAAGATCCTGTGTTAGGGTTCTCCAGGGAAACAGAACCAATAGGACCTGTTGATCCATTGCTGTATCCATCAATTATTTATAAGGAATATGGAAGCTGGCAAGTCCAGAATCTGCTAAGTGGGCTAGCAAGCTGAAGACCCAGGAGAGCTATTGTCCCAGTTTGAGTCTGAAGACAGTTTGCTCTAGAACCAGGAAGATCCAGGGTCTCGGATCAAATCAGAAGGCCATCTCCTAGAGAACTGTCTTTTGGTTAGGGGAGTCTAGTCTTTTTGTTCTGTATTCAGACCTCCAGCTGATTAGATGAAGCCCATCTAGAGTATGGAAGGCAACTTGTTTTATTCTAATTCCACCAATTTACATATTAATCTCACCCAAAACACCCTCACAGAAATGCCCAGAATAATGTTTGACCAAATATCTGAGTATCACATGGCCCAGCCAAGCTGACACATGAAATTAACTGTCATACGTTCCTGGCCTCTCCTAGCTCCCAGTGGCTTCAGGCATTCGTTGTCTTTTGTCGGCATGGCTCCAATCTCTGCCTCCATCTTCACATGGCTTTCTCCCCTATGTGTCCCAAATCTCCCTCTGTCTCTTATAAGGCCACCTGTCACTGAACTGAGGGATCCTCCTAAATATTGGATGCATTCATCTTGAGATCCTTAGCCTAATTACATCTGCAAAGACCCTTTTTCCAAATAAGGTCACAATCACAATTTCTGGATGTTAGGACATGGACGTATATTTGGAGGGGGGGCACCATTCAACCCACTACTGTGGAATTCTGCCATGGGAATCTGAGAAGTTCTGGCATGGTCACTTCCTAACTTCAGGTTAAAAAAAAAACAAATCAAACAACCCCCCCCCACAAAGACTCCAGACTATTAATAATCATCCCAGTGCAAGGAGGTAAGTTGATGACCATCTGGGGTGGATATTTTAAGTATGGTGTCAACCTGAGTGGGGGCCAGGAGATGCTGCTGCCCACTCAGGGGATTTGCCTGGCCTGTCCCTAAGGAAAGTGAGAATGGGGGGAAATGACCAGAGAGCTTTTTTATTTTCTTTAAAAATGTACTTTCTTTATTTTTACAATGTATTTGTGGTTTATTTCACATAAACCTTTCCCACAGTAGCCAAATATAGAAGGCTTCACTTTTTACATCTTCAGTTTTTTTCAATTCTATAAATATTGAAACATTTTAACATAAGAAATTTTGAAGTACAGAGATAAATGACTCCCAATTTCTCTGCCCTAATACAAGTGGTTTCTTTTTTTCATGTTCTCTTTTGTCGTGGTCTACAAATGTCTTAGCCCCTTTGTGAAGTATTTCCTTACTTCTTCATCAGGCTTTCATGTTCCTTCCCTTTCACAAAAGCATTTTACGAATTACAACACCTTTCAGTTTGTTTGTATAGTTTCCACTTAGACTGAATCTCCTTGAAAGTAGGGGATCATGTCTTTTCACCTTTGTGAAAAGCACTATACCTGGGACATATTAAGTGTTCAATAAGTGTTCTCAAAGGAATTAATACATGTATGTGCATACTCATGATAAACATGTAATTTTATAATTTGCTTTTCTTAACATCACAGTACACATTTGTACATTGTTTATTTTTCACATAATATACTTTAATAGTTTTCTAATAGTCGTTTCTATTCCATTAATGGACAGTCATTTGCTAATCATTGCCCTCTTAATGGGAATGGTTGCTTTCAGCCTCACACTGTTCATAATTACACTGAATCGAATACCTTTATACACTTGTTAGTTTTTGCAGTGAATGAAATTTCCAAGAGTGAGATCAACATTTCTTTTTAGTTCTTGGTAACATGTTGCTTCTCAAGGAAGTTAAACCAATTTGCATTAACTTTGTATGGAGGTGACAATTTTAACCACAGTTCTGTCAGCATTGTGGTTTGTTATTTCAGTATTGTTTTAAAATTATGTTTATAATTGTTTTCAAATATTATCTCATATTTTTCATTTTGTCCATCCCATTTCAATAAAATTTAATGAGTACATTTAATTTGAGTTCTATATGTAATTCAGAGCTTCCTTGGTGGCTCTGATGGTCAAGAATATGCCTGCAGTACAGGAGACGTGGGTTCGATCCCTGGGTCAGGAAGATTCCCTGGAGAAGGGAGTGGCAACCCAGTCCAGTATTCTTGCCTGGAGAATTCTATGGACAGAGGAGCCTGGCTGGCTATAGTCCATGGGGTCGCAAAGGGTCGGACATGACTGAGTGACTAATACTACTTTACTACTTTCATGTAATTCATACTCTTCACTCTTTTTTTAAATATTTATTTTTTCATTTGGCTGCTCTGGGTCTTAGTTGCAGCATGTGAGATCGAATCTGGGCCTCCTGCACTGCGAGCATGGAGTCTTAGTCACTGGACCACCAGGGAAGTCCCTCATCTTCACTCTTGAAGGATCATTTTACTGGCTACAGAATTCTGGGTTGACAATATTTTGTCTTTAGCACTTTAAAGATGTTGTGCCACTGCCTTCTGGCCTTCATGGTTTCTGATAAGAAGACCATGGTCATTTGAATAATTATTGCTCCATATATAATATTTTGTTTCTTTCTGGCTACACCAAAGATTTCCTTTTTATCCTTGGCTTTCATCCACTTGATCATGCTGGATTAGACATAAGTTTCTTCATATTAAATTCTGTTTGAGGTTCACCAAATTGGAAGTTTCTGGCCATTATTAAATTTTTTTCTTCTCTCCTGGGCTAATTACTTGTATATTCAGTTCAGTTCAGTTGTTCAGTCATGTCTGACTCTTTGCGACCCCATTAATTGCAGCACGCCCGGCCTCCCTGTCCATCACCAACTCCCGGAGTTTACCCAAACTCATGTCCATCTAGTCGCTGATGCCATCCAGCCATCTCATCCTCTGTCGTCCCCTTCTCCTCCTGCCCCCAATTCTTCCCAGCATCAGGGTCTTTTCCAATGAGTCAACTCTTCTCATGAGGTGGCCAAAGTATTGGAGTTTCAGCTTCAACATCAGTCCTTCCAATGAACACCCAGGGCTGATCTCCCTTAGGATGGACTAGTTGGATCTCCTTGCAGTCCAAGGGACTCTCAAGAGTCTTCTCCATCACCACAGTTCAAAAGCATCAATTCTTCGGCACTCAGCTTTCTTCACAGTCCAACTCTCACATCCATACATGACCACTGGAAAAACCATAGCCTTGACTAGATGGACCTTTGTTGGCAAAGTAATGTCTCTGCTTTTTAATATGCTGTCTAGGTTGGCCATAACCTTCCTTCCAAGGAGTAAGCATCTTTTAATTTCATGGCTGCAATCACCATCTGCAGTGATTTTGGAGCCCCCCCAAATAAAGTCTGAGATCTTTTGATAATGTCCCACAGATTCCTGAGGCTTTGCTCATTTTATTTTCTGACCTTTATTCTCCTTTGGATTGGAGAATTTCTGCTGATCTATCTTCCCATTCACTGACTCTTTCTCTGTCTTTCCATTCTGCTTTTGAGTGCATTGAGGTTTCTTTCTAGTTACTGTATCTTTCTGTTTTAGAATTTCTTAGATTAAAAAACATAGTTTCTATTTTATTTCTTGATTTCCTTCTTTTCCTCACTCATTATGAGCATAGTTTCCTTTACCTCATTGACTATAGTTGAAATAGCTCTTTTAAAGTTCTTGTCTGATAATTTCAGCATCTGGGTCATCTCTGTGTTGAACTCAATGGGTTATCTTTTCTCTTGGGAATCAATGGGTCACATTTTCCTGGTTTTTTGGTTTCTTTTCTTTTTTTTTTTTTTTTGTATGTTGGGTAATTTCAGATTGTATACCAGGCATTATAATTGTTAGCTTGTGGATAATCTGGATTATACTACATTCCTCCAAAAAGGGTTGACACTTTTTTGTTTTAGTAAGCTATTAACTTGGTTAGCCTCAGACTGCAAACTCTGCCTCACCTATGGAGGTCATCAGCTCAATTAGCAGTTCAAATCTTTTAGCCTTAACTGTGATAAGACTTGAGTCTGCCCCCAGGAATGCATGGTTCAAGGGCCCAGGGTTCAGCCAGAAACCTGGGCTGAGTTTATGCATGGAATATGGGGACTTCCTATTCTGCTTCTCTAATTTATAGGATTCCCGTGGCATTTTCAGATGGCTATAGTTACCCTGGGTTCTGACATCATCTGGTTTTTCAGGCCAGAAAGATGGCAGAGTTTCTGCTGAAGTCTGTGCTCAAGGTCAAGCTGTAAAGATGGAAACTCACCCCATATTCCAGGCTTTCCTTTTCAGCTTCCATCCAGAATATGCCCCCTTTTTTCACTCTCTAGCATCTCTAGATTTCTTTTTTTTGTCATTTTCCTCAGAGTTCATAGTTGATATCTTCAGGGAGGTTGTTCTGTTAATGACTTATTCTACCATACTGGAAGTGGAAACTGTTTTCAATTTTTGAATAAAAAAGGACATCGGAAAATTTACCTCTAGTTAAAAAATTAATATACATGCATTTGAAAATGACATAGAAAAAGACAAAGAAGAAAGTAAACCTACTGTTAACATTTTGGTATATTTCCTTCCAGTTTTTTTTTAATGTGTATATATATCCAATATGCTTATGTAAGCATAGAAATATGTATATTTCTTATAACTAAAATAGGAACATACTATAGACATATTATAACCTGCTTCTCCCAACCCAATATAGCAATATATAATAAACAATGAAAAAGAGCTGTTCAGGATTTAAGAATAAAGAGTTGGTGAGCTTACTGAAGACAAATTGAAAAATGAGAACTTTGATCTAAAAGGGCATGGTGCTGAGAGGTGGTACCTTTTGAGGATGAGATCCACAGAAGGGTCTCAAGACCCTGTCCTTGCAGGCATAATAGTGTAGAGAGAACAGTGTCTTTTCTCAACCCTAAATACCTGGGGAGTGGCTGAGGATTTGGGATAGGGCTGTGGTTTCTTCTGCTGACTCCTGGCTGTTAGAGACTGGAAGTCCCAGCCCTCGAGTTTGTGGTGGATTAGGCAGGCCACACAGGCAGATCTGCAGGACGCTGGGAGCCACTGCAGCTCCTGGGTGGCCTGCCCAGCTGCAGGTCCTGACCATGCAGTACTAACTGCACGTGGAGGAGGTGAGGAGTGGAACTCTGAGTCAGTGGAGCTGAGCTAACATTTGCTGCATTGATTAGAATTTTCAGGCGTTATCAACTATAGCTGAGGTGAACTTCCTTCAGATTCAAATGATCTAATGAGAATCTACTCCTTGTTCTTTAGAATCAGTCTCCCTTTGTATCTATTTGACCTGAGATACTCACTACTCTTCACTACTTATCCATCTTTCATTTGATTGTCAGAGCTCCACTCAATTTGGTTAACCACTGACTTCAAAGTCACTGTATTCTAATCTGAGC
The DNA here is from genome assembly GCA_024291935.2 of Okapia johnstoni. Lineage (NCBI taxonomy): Eukaryota > Metazoa > Chordata > Mammalia > Artiodactyla > Giraffidae > Okapia > Okapia johnstoni. Next base: position 90,840,423 of record CM044305.1, read on the forward strand.
TCATCATTTCCCTTCAGAGCTCACTCATTGTGTTTCCTGTTTTTGTTTAGGACACTACCCATAGGTCACCCAGTTGCCAAGAATCTTTGCTGACTCTTCCCTCTCTCTCAGGCTTCCATCTTCCAATCAGTTGCTGCATCTCAATGACTTTGATTCCTTGAAGTGGAACCACTAAAGTCTTTTCAGTAGAGGATAGGATGTGATGAGCTGTGGGCTTTATTAATAGTATGTAAAATGAATTATGTGTATGTGTGGTGGGGGGAGAGGCAGAATGTAAGACAGAGAGTCCAGTTTGGAAAACAGCAAAAGACCACAAAAGAGATGAGAATAGAAACTGTGACATGGAGGAGAGGATTTCAAGAGGCAACTCATAAATGAAATATGTAAACATTTTCAAAAACAGAAGAACTCTTAAAAGTTGAAAAGATGGTTAATGTAGTTCAAGATATACTTATTTAAAGTAAATTTTTAAAGAAAGTATAGTATACACAGGAAAAGTGTGTATCATAAGTGTCAGCTTGATGAACTATCACAATCTGAACACACCTCTGTAACTATTACCGAGATCAAGAAACAGTGCATGAACAGCACCATAGAAGCCCCCTTTATGTCCCCTTCCAGTAATTTAGTCCCTCTCCAAGATAGTCATTAACCTGACAACTAATGCTATAGATTAATTTTGTCTGTCTTTTAACTTCATATGAATGAAATTCTATAGGGTAGATTATATTGTCTGGCTTCTTGCATGCGACAGTATTTTTTTGGTGAGATTTATCCATGTGTTGCTGTTGTTGTTTTAATAGAAATAGTTCTTTGCTTCTCAGTGCTACATAGAATTTGATCTATTGCTTATAATTATTTATGTTTCCAACTGGAAACCATTATGAATTGTGCTATATGAACATGCTTGTATATGTCTTTTTGGTACATGTGTCTATATATTTATGTTAGGAATATATTTAGGAGTGAACTTTGCTGGTTTCATAGGACAATATATATCTATATTTATGATACTGCCATATACTTATCCAATGTATTTGTACCAATTTATACTCTGCCTAGCAATATAAGAGAATTCCAGTTCCAACACTTGGTATTATCTACCTTTTATTTTATTTTAGCCACACAGTGTGGCATGTGGGATCTTAGATCCTTGACCAGGGATCAAACTTGTGCCTCTGCAGTGGAAGTGCCAAGTCCGAACCATTGGACTACCAATTTAAACAGCTGAGTTGGCAGAAACCGACACAACATTGTAAAGCAAGAATCCTGCAATTAAAAATCAATTCAAAAAATTGAAACCAATATTATCTAATTATCTTTATTTTTAAAATATTTTATTTTTTATTGACCTATAGTGGATTTACAATATTGTGTTACTTTCAAGTGTATAGCACAGTGATTCAGTTATATATAAACATATATTCTTTTTTTCAGATTCCTTTCCCTTATAGATTATCACAAAATATTGAGTACATTTCCCTGTGCTGTACAGTAGGTCCTTGTTGTTTATCTTATCTGCCTTTTTAAATTTTAGCTATCCTGGTGGTGTCTTTTGCTGCCCTTCTACTAGAGACAACCAAGCAGCATCAAATGTATTCATTTGCTCTGAATTAAAAGTGAGTCAAGTTAAAGGGAGAACCTGTCCTCAAGCAGCTCTAAATCCAGTTGGAGACTCCCTGACATGTAAACAAATAATTGCAACATAAAATATGTGCTATTGTGAGTATCAGAGCGGAGGCAAGATACTGTGCTTTGTTCGTATAGAGGAAGTAGTTGGCTGTGCTCACAGTTGGAGGCCCAGACTGGAGGGGCCTAGAAGAAGGAAGGATACAAGTTAGCTGACTATTAAAATAGAACAACTGGGAGGTGAAAAAAAAAACAAAGCCACTGAAACTGTCAAGTAGGTAGAATTGACATGACATGACTAAATAAATGACTACTAAGACATGGGCTTGCCTGGTGGCTCAGAAGGTAAAGAATCTACCTGTAACACAGGGTACCCGGGTTCAATCCCTGGGACAGGAAGATCCCCTGTAGAAAGAAATGGTAACCCACTCCAGTATTCTTGCCTGGAGGGGCTTTCCTGATAGCTAAGTTGGTAAAGAATCTGTCTGCAATGCCGGAGACCCTGGTTTGATTCCTGGGTTGGGAAGATCCGCTGGAGAAGGGATAGGCTACCCACTCCAGTATTCTTGGGTTTCCCTTGTGGCTCAGCTGGTAAAGAATCTCCCTGCAATGCGGAAGACCTGGCTTCCATCCCTGGGTTGGGAAGATCCCCTAGAGAAGGGAAAGGCTACCCACTCCAGTATTCTGGCCTAGAGAATTCCATGGACTGTATAGTCCATGGGGTCGCAAAGAGCTGGACACGACTGAGTGACTTTCACTTCACTTCATTCTTGCCTGGAGAATCCCACGGACGGAGGAACCTGTTGGGCTACAGTCCATGGGGTCGCAAAGAGTTAGATATGACTGAACAACTTTCAAGATATGAAGAGAGGGGATGGAATTAACAGACAGTGATATTAAGGAAGCAGAATGGACAGGGAGACATCCTGTGCAATGTGGAAAATCAGAAAGTTATCAATGGCGACTCCAGGTTTTGGATCCAGGTGTCTGAGTAGATGCTATTGTTATCCATTAAAAGAGAGAAACCAGGTAAAGAAAGAGTTTGACGGTGGGAGGTGAGAAAGATATCTTCAGTTTGGACATGCCAAGTTTGAAAGGCCTGTGGGCTGTCTAGGTGGAGTTATCATCAGTAGGCATTTGGATATAGGGGCCTGGAGCTCATAAGAGAGTGATGGGAGAGAACTGTGGATATTTTTGAACATTTATTTACTTGGCTGCACTGGGTCTTAGTTGGGGCATGCGGAATCTTTTTTTTTCTCTTTAGTTGCCCATGTGGAGACTTTTAGTTGCAGGATGTGGGATCTAGGTCCCTGACCAGGGATCAAATCTGGGCCCCCTGCATTGGGAGGACAGAGTCTTAGCCACTGGGCCACCAGGGAAGTCCTGTGTTGTGGATATTATTTGAGGGATATTTGGTGTTTTGGAGCGTCTGAACCATAGGAGTGCATGAGATCAATAGGGAGATTGTGAGCAAGCTTAGGACAGAACCCTGTGGAATCTCACCTTTAAAAGGCAAATGGTAGAAGATGACCTTCTCCAAATTGAGGCTTCTGCATACTTCTAGGTTGGGGACAGGAAGCAAGCATAGAGGGAAAGGCTGAAGACATAGGAAGGAAACATGATGAGCCAGGTAGCAAGGACTCAGAAGTGGGGAGGGACACCTGTTGCTGACCCTGGGGAAGAAATGAAGAAAGGGTAGGTTTGGACACACGTACCTATAAATAAGTTTGAAGACAAGGGAAGGGATAAAAAGTTCATACATTACGGCATGTATCTTGGTGAGGACATCTGCCAGGCGTCCTGCTAAGAGTGAAGGCAGCAGAGCTGGGGCTGGGGATTTGAAGAGTGCTAAGGTTTGGATTAGTCATTGTGGTGAATGGGAGGCACAGAGGACTCCTATCAACAATAAGATTGCACAGTAGCCTTGAAGTCTTTACAAGGTCAGCTACCAAGTAAGTCAAGGTTTCCCAACTCAGGGAGAGCCTTGGTTAAAAACAAACAAGTAACTATCCTGGGGCCAACACCCTAGGAATCCACTTTCTGCTGAGCTTCAGGACTTTTCCATTTTGCTGGAGGGGCATCAGGAAAAGTAGCTTTTGGTGGAGATTAAGGTGGGGGGAAATTCTCAACATGTCATTGAGTGAGGGGAAGAGGAAATGAGGCCCTGTCTGGTGTGATATCTTTCTGCTACGTTTCTCATCTGTCTCTGCTCTGGTCACTTCTCTCTTCTGCCTGTGGCTGGATTCCCTTACCTTGCTTTAAGTCTTGAGATCCAGCTGCATACCTTTGTGCCCACCCCTGGTGGCAGCAGTGAGGTACTGGGTTGGCCAAAAAGTTCGTGCAGGGTTTTCCCGAGCAAACATTTTTGCAACCCAATAGTAGCACTCCCAATTTTCTTAGTTGACACCTGGGGAATTTTGGGCCATCAAACCAGAATGAATTCAGTCAGCCTTTGCCTCCACCTTCTCTTTGCTTTTTGTGCTGCCTGGAATTCTCACCCAGCCATCAGCACATCCTGTTCTTAGATTTTAAACCAGCTAGTGCAAAAGTGAAGGCAACTTACAGACCATAGGTTACACTTGAGAAACACAGGCCTAGAGGCATCATCTTTCCAATTAGATGGGGGGTGGAGCTCTTGATCCAATGGGACCTCCAATGAAGATCCCATTACAGTGTTAGCAAAATGTTGGATGTTAACCAAAAACTGTCCATCAACTTGCAACTCCAGCAATTATAGCTTCCGCATGGGAATTTTACTCTAGATGAGACTACATTTCATCCAGGGAGAGCTATCTGGATGGCTCTTATTCAGGATGCAGGTGTGTTGGGTGATTTAAGTAGTTAACATTTGTGAAACATGTTGTGCTCTTTCAATGCAAGGTGGTTTGAGAAGAGTCTACTATTGTTAACATCGTATTCTTTTTGAGACACTCCAGAAGTCAGAGTGTTTTCACACTGGTTTCAGGACTGCACCAAGTTAATCCATTTCTGCAAAATGCCCAAGGAGCCAGCGTGACTTGGAAATGAAGGACAAAAGGGACCCTCTGAAGATTCAAGACCTCTCAGGACAATTGATGCCAAGAAATGGTAAGCAAATTAGCACTTTGGCTAATTAAAAAATAAATACTCGAAATAGTCAGTGAAAATGGCCCATCACCTTGATAAACAGTCAATCTGTTTGAGTAGCATTTCCAGTGTTAATTGAGGTCTGGTGACTCAGTGCCCTGGTGGCCAAAAATCAGTTGTGAAAAAAAAAAAAAAACTAAAGAGAAGGTACCGAGAGGCCAGGCCCAGGGCCCATGGCTTCTCCCATCTGCAAGCAGCCCCCAGGCCAGCCCTTTGGAATGCCAGATGTTTATGCTCTACTTCCTGACCTCCCTTCCAAATGGCAGTTCTTGGAGTCCCACTGAAGGGCTTTGCAGGCTGTTTGTTATTTGCGTGGAGTGCTGTGGACTTGATTTTTGCTTGAAATGACTTCCTGACAGACTTGCTTCCCAAAATGACAGTATTTCACTAGGAAATGGTTTGAAATCAAGGGCCAAGAGGTGGACAAGTTCTCCAATGTTCTCCACAGGCCTGAGACCCCAACAGTGGCCTGGGCCCATGGGCAGGGAGGGAGAGCAATATCTATGAACCAAGGAAGATCTCGGTTTAAAGCAGCGTATTTTTTAAGCGTCCCTGAGGAGACGTGAGCCTGGGAGTGCTCTGCCTTCCCCAGTGTGGAAACCATGCCAAGGGTAATGAGAGGAGTAAATGAAAACGTTGAGCCTGGCAGCATGAAAGACTGAGTAAGCCCATAATTCAGTCATCTGTGAGGTGGCTGGAGAAATCGCCTTCTTGTTGGCAGAGCAGTCCCATGTAGGTGACGACATGTCAGTAATAAAGTGCCTGTCACTCCCACTTGCGTCAGGCCTCTGGTTCTGGATGCCACAGGGAAGAAAGGACTGCTTAACTTAATGGCACAAACAGAACCATTGATTGAAAGGGCTGATCCAGTGCTTTCAGCTCTCTGAACAGCCAGCTCTGACTGTCTTTGAGATGCTGGCCCTCGCTGTGGACAAAGTAGGGGCTTCTATATGAGTCACATCCCTTCCTATAAGCCCGCCTCTTTGGGGAAACCCCATTAGCTTGGCGCTAAATAGACTCAAATCAAAACTGGTCAGAAACTACAAGCCACATATTCTGTACCCAATATGGTGCCAGGCAGACAGGGGAGAAGTAGTACATCTGCTTATTGTGGGGAGAAGAGAGACACACAGTACACCTAGAAAATGTTATGACAGGCATAGCAGTGGAATTTACTGAGGGAGAGGGCTCACAGCTTTATGGAGTCACCAGTGAAGGTTTGTGAAGGAGATGAAGAGGGTGGAAGGAGGTCCAGTCAAGGATTAGAATGTGAGCAAAGATGCTGAGGCAGGTGTGGGATCGATGAGGAGGAAGTCAGGGAGGGAAACGGTTAGAGACAAGTTGGAGTTAGAGTTGGGCTCAGGAAGGGTTCAGTGCCACTGTGAGGGCTTTGGAAGGTGATACCTGGGCAATACCGAGGGCCCTGGAGAGACAGGAGCTTCCTAAAGAGAGAAGTGTTTGTGGCAAATGCCTGTGGCTCTGTGTGCAGGACTTGGACTTGTGGGAAGGGGTCATCGCAGCCATGCAGCGGTGAATGCTTAGCCTAGGCTGAGGGCTGGGAAGACTCGAGTGCGTGCCAAGTCGCTTCAGTCGTGTCTGACTCTTTGAGACCCCACTGACTGCGGCCCGCCAGGCTCCTTCCGTCCATGGGATTCTCCAGGCAAGAATACTGGAGTGGGTTGCCATGCCCTCCTCCGGGGTTGGGGGGTGGGGAGGCAGGGAGGATGCAAGACATCACAGCTATGGCATAGGCAAGAACTCTGAAACCACACACCTGGGTTCCAATCCACCCATTCACCACTTACAAGCTGTGTAGCCTTGAGCAAGAAACCTCACCTCTTTGAGCCTCAGTTTCCTTCTCTGTAAGCTGGGGCAAAACCCTCTTGCTCACCTCATGGGAAAAGGGCCTAGATGCAAAGAAATATGTCTCTAGCACACAGGCTATTAAGCAGTGGCTTCACATGTTCATACTCGTTGGAAGAGACTTTTTGAGAAAGAACCAGCAGGACTGGGTACCAGCTAGGACTAGACTTGTGGGGGATGGTGGGACGGGAGTAGGGTGGGGTGGGGGACAGTGGCCCAGATGCCTGAGTCTGGGGAATGAGCTGGCCCTGGGTGGGGGTGGTGACAAGCCAAGTTGTTTCAGACAGTGTTTGCCAGGGTAAGAGGAACTGCCTTCTAGTCATCTGTTTCATATGTATATTCATCTTCACTGTGCTCAGGCTGTGAGAGGGCCTTGTTTAGAGAAACACTGCAGCAAAGCAGAAGAAGGTATATTTTAAAGTGACAGGTCTAAAAATACTGCTGTCTCCTTGCCCTTTCACAGCTGCAGATTCCCAATCCTGATCCTCACTGGGAGAAATAATAAAATGCATATGTTTATAATAAAAATCATATTTCCCTCTTCCTGTGATGTCTCCCAGTTGTAGGTTCCCATCCGTTTGCTGTTTTACCTATCATTTAACAAATGTATTTTAAGAAAAGTAATCTTTTCCACTGACATGTCCTATAAACGTCACATCCTTAGCTTTGGTTCTCATTGAGGAACCGAGATGCATGTTTTGAATATTTCCAAAAATGCTTTTCACTCCATTCCCAGGCAAGGATTTTCCAGTCTTTGGGTAGAGATCACATATACAGATAATGCACTATATAATGATGTGGGTCCCTGGGGCTGGATTATCAGCAGACAAGATGAAAATTTGGGTTCTGGGAAAATTAGCTACCATTGGCAGCTGAAATCCAGGCCTTAGTTCTTCTGTGGGTCATCCCCGAGGTGTCCTCAGTGCGAGGTATCCTGAGAAGTCAGACTGGGGCCTTACAACGAGTGGAGTGAGGTGGACGCTGGGAAGTTTTTCGGGAAGGACTGTGGAAGGCAAGGCTGAGGAAGGACAGTGGGCCAGCTCAGCATTCAGTGTGCGAAGGGCAGGGAAACACCCCTTCCCTTGGTCTGAAGGAAGAGGCTCGATCTGAGGGCAGGTGGATGATACCTGGCTTTGTTCACAGATGTGTCATCCTGTGGAATAAAGAAAGTGTGTAGCATGTGCTTAGTATGATACCTGGCACATAGTAGGGCACATAGTAGGCCCTCGAGCAAGCAGGAGATGAGGGCTGTCAGCAGCCCTGCCAACTGTGCTGCAGGTCCAGGCAGGACTTGGGTTGGGGGCTGGAAATAGGGAGGCAATGCAGAAGAGTGGTATGAGGGAGAAGACAGACACAAAGGGCTTGGGGGAGCCAAGCCAGGGACAGCCAACAGGATAGGGGAGAAAGGTATAGAAAGCGTAGTGATTAGGAGGCTGGCAGGGAGCAAGCTCTCCCTAGTATACTCGGTCATTTCATTGATTCATTCATTCATTTAGCTAACAAGTATATATTGAGAGCCCCTGGTGGTTCAGATGGTGAAGAGTCTGCCTGGAGTGCGGGAGACCCGGGTTCAATCCCTGTGTTGGGAAGATCCCCTGGAGAAGAAAATGACAACCCACTCCAGTATTCTTGCCTGGAGAATCCCATGGACGGAGGAGCCTGGCAGGCTACAATCCATGGGGTCGCAAAGAGTCGGACACGACTGAGCGACTTTACTCACTATTTATTTATTTATTTATTTTTCCCATACGTGCTCACACACTCTTTTTTATTTTCCTTGTGAAATTAAAAAAAAATCAAATCTGCAGTATAATTATTTCATCTGTAAATACTGTCATAGTTGTCTGTAATAGTCAAGATATTAATATAGTCACAATTTTATTACTGTACCCAAGAAAATTAACAAACATTCCTCAACATTATTTATACCATATTTGGGTTCAATTTCCCATGACTTTGTTTTTTTGTTTTTTTTTAAAATTTATTTGTTTATTTATTTTTATTTACTTATTTTAGTTGGGGGCTAATTACTTTACAATTTTGTAGTAGTTTTTGCCATACATTGACATGAATCAGCCATGGGTTCACATGTGACTCACTATTTATTGAGCATCTACTTTGTCCTAAGCCCCGATCTAGGTGCTGGTGATTCAGCAGCAAATAAATGAAGAGAGGGACCCTTCTCCAACAGAATTTACAGACTCAAGGCAATAGGCGGCAAAAGAGGTTTGGGGCTGGGCCTGGAGAGTCATAGTCCAAAGCTTACCTACCCAAACTGTGGAACCAACCAAATGGGAACCCAGAAGTTGTTCAGCTCGGTCCTTCTCAGTGGTGATCTGTCCTGAATAGTGGGGCCAATCCCACCCCAAGCTCCTTGACAGGGTCTGTTCTGCCTGGAGGCACAGGAGACCCCTGACACTGAGGACTATTTCTGGGGGAAAAAGTCTGTTTCCTGCCCCTGTCTCCTGTGGCCAGAAATGCCTTCCACAGAGAAGAAAGCCTAACTTTTCCCATCTCAAGATCCGAATACACTAGGGAAAGTAAAAGCTAAACTAACTCAATGATGAATGCTAATCACTAGGGGGAATCAAGCAGGGGGAAGGGAAGGGGTGTGTTGGGGGAAGGGCCCTCAATTTACACAGGGGAGTCAGGGAGTCATTTCAGTAAGATTCCATTTCAGTGAAAAACTGAAGGAGGAGAGGAGGTGAGCCACGTAGATCTCAGGTGGGAGAGAGAATTCCAGAAAGATGGAACAGTCTGAGCAAAGACTCTAAAGTAAGATTGTGCCTGGCATTTTCTTTTTCTTTTTATTAGTGAATCTTTTTTAAAATTAATTTTTATTTATTTATTTTGCTGTACCGGGTCTTAGTTGTGGCATCTAGTTGTGGGATCTAGTTCCCTGACCAGGGATCGAAACTGGGCCCCCTTCATTGGGAGCATGGAGTCTTAGCCACTGGACCACCAGGGAAGTCCTTGCGCCCAGCATTTTTGAGGAACAATCTATAAGTTGTGGCTGGAGCAGAATGTGTGAGAAGGGAGCAGTATACGCTGGCATGATGGAAAGCCAGATCACTTGGGGCCTTGTGGACCATGGTTAAGACTTTGGCTTTGACTTGGAATAAAATGATGAGCTAACTGTGGCTCACATCATGAACTTTTTATTGCCAAATTCAGACTTAAATTGAAGAAAGTAGGGAAAACCACTAGATCGTTCAGGTATGATCTAAATCAAATCCCTTATGACTATACAGTGGAAGTGAGAAATAGATTTAAGGGACTAGATCTGATAGATAGAGTGCCTGATGAACTATGGACGGAGGTTCATGACATTGTAGAGGAGACAGGAATCAAGACCATCCCCAAGAAAAAGAAATGCAAAAAAGGAAAATGGCTGTCTGAGGAGGCCTTACAAATAGCTGTGAAAAGAAGAGAAGTGAAAAGCAAAGGGGAAAAGGAAAGATATTCCCATCTGAATGCAGAGTTCCAAAGAAGAGCAAGGAGAGATAAGAAAGCCTTCCTCAGCGACCAATGCAAAGAAATAGAGGAAAATAATAGAATGGGAAAGACTAGAGATCTCTTCAAGAAAATTAGAGATACCAAGGAAATATTTCATGTAAAGATGGGCTCAATAAAGGACAGAAGTGGTATGGACCTAACAGAAGCAGAAGATATTAAGAAGCGGTGGCAAGAATACACAGAAGAACTGTACAAAAAAGATCTTCATGACCCATATAATCGCGGTGGTGTGATCACTCACAATCACCTAGAGCCAGACATCCTGGAATGTGAAGTCTAGTGGGCCTTAGAAAGCATCACTATGAACAAAGCTAGTGGAGGTGATGAAATTCCAGTTGAGCTATTTAAATCCTAAAAGATGATGCTGTGAAAGTGCTGCACTCGATATGCCAGCAAATTTGGAAAACTCAGCAGTGGCCACAGGACTGGAAAAGGTCAGTTTTCATCCCAATCCCAAAGAAAGGCAATGCCAAAGAATGTTCAAACTACCGCACAATTGCACTCATCTCACACACTAGCAAAGTAATGCTCAAAATTCTCCAAGCCAGGCTTCAGCAATACGTGAACCGTGAACTTCCAGATGTTCAAGCTGGTTTTAGAAAAGGCAGAGAAACCAGAGATCAAATTGCCAACATACAGTGGATCATCGAAAAAGCAAGAGAGTTTCAGTAAAACATCTGCTTTATTGACTATGCCAAAGCCTTTGACTATGTGGATCACTGTAAACTGTGGAAAATTCTGAAGGAGATGGGAATTTCAGACCACCTGACCTGCCTCTTGAGAAACCTGTATGCAGGTCAGGAAGCAACAGTTAGAACTGGACATGGAACAACAGACTGGTTCCATATCGGGAAAGGAGTACGTCAAGGCTGTATATTGTCACCCTGCTTGTTTAACTTATATGCAGAGTACATCATGAGAAACGCTAGGCTGGAGGAAGCACAAGCTGGAATCAAGATTGCCAGGAGAAATATCAATAACCTCAGATATGCAGATGACATCACCGTTATGGAAGAAAGTGAAGAAGAACTAAAGATCCTCTGATGAAAGTGAAAGAGGAGAGTGAAAAAGCTGGCTTAAAACTCAACATTCAGAAAACTAAGATCATGGCATCTGGTCCCATCACTTCATGGCAGATAGATGGGGAAACAGTGGAAACAGTGGCTGACTTTATTTTTCTGGACTCCAAAATCACTGCAGATGGTGATTGCAGCCATGAAATTAAAAGACACTTACTCCTTGGAAAGAAAGTTATGACCAGCCTAGACAGCTTATTAAAAAGCAGAGACATTACTTTGTCAACAAAGGTCCATCTAGTCAAGGCTATGGTTTTTCCAGTAGTCATGTATGGATGTGAGAGTTGGACTAAAAGAATTGATGCTTTTGAACTGTGGTGTTGGAGAAGACTCTTGAGAGTCCCTTGGACTGCAAGGAGATCCAACCAGTCCATCCTAAGGGAGATCAGCCCTGGGTGTTCATTGGAAGGACTGATGTTGAAGCTGAAACTCCAATACTTTGGCCACCTGATGCAAAGAGCTTACTCATTTTAAAAGACCCTGATACTGGGAAAGATTGAGCGCAGGAGGAGAAGGGGACGACAGAGGATGAGATGGTTGGATGGCATCACCGACTCAATGGACGTGAGTTTGGGTAAGCTCCGGCAGTTGGTGATAGGGAGGCCTGGCGTGCTGCGGTTCATGGGGCCACAAAGAGTCGGACAAGACTGAGCGACTGAACTGAACTGATAGCCAATTAATAAGATTGTGATAGTTTCAGGTGAACAGAGAAGGGACTCAGCCATACATATACATGTATCCATTCTCCCCCAAACTCCCTTCCCATCCAGGTTGCCACATAACATTGAGCAGAGTTCCCTGTGCTGTATATACAGTAGTGTGATGTATCACACCTTCTTAAGCCAGTTGTCTATTGGTGGATACTTGGGTTGCTTCCGTGTCTTGGCTATTGTAAATAGCGCTTCACTGAACATTGGGGTGCATGGATGTTTTCAGATTAGAGTTTTCATCTTTTCTGGTTATATGCCCAGGAGTAAGATTGCTCAGTCACGTGGTTTCTCTAGTTTTTTAAGGAGCCTGCATACTGTTTTCCATAGTGACTGCACAAATTTACATTCCCACCAACAGTGTAGGAGTGTTCCCTTTTCTCCACACCCTCTCCAGCATTTATTATTTGTAGACTTTTTGATTATTGGCTGCTATGTTCAGATGAGAGTGTGGGAGAATAAAGGTAGAAGCATGGAGGGGGCTTATTGACATAGTCCTGGGGTAGAGATGATGGCAGCTCAGGCCAGGGTGGTACAGGTAGAGAACATGAGAAGTGGTCAGATTCCAGATAGAGTTTGAAAGTGTTGAAAATGTTAGTCACACAATCACGTCCAGCTCTTTGTGACCCCATGGACTGAAGCCCACCAGACTCCTCTGTCCATAGGATTCTCCAGGCAAGAGTACTGGAGTGGGCTGCCATTCCCTTCTCCGCACAGAGTTTGAAAGTAGAGCCAAAAGCATTTGCTGATGGATTGGATTGAGGGCTTAAGAGAAAAGGAAGAATCAAAAATGATGCCCAGGACTTTGGTTTATGCAACTGGAGGAACAGAGTTGCATTAGAGAGATTGAGAAGGTTGTGGGTGTGTTTGGGGAAGGAAGTAGACACAGGTCAAGTGTCGAGGTTTTGGCATGTTGAATTTGAGGAACTTCTCTGACTTCTAAGTGGAAAGATAGAGTAGACAGTGGAATAGATGAACTTGGAATTGATGGAATAGGCCCGAGTTGACCTTTGATTGACAAAGTGTAGGGGTCCGGGCAGCTACATGGAGGCAGGGCCCCAGCTAGCTCCTTTACTCTGTTCTCAGGGCTGGAGCTGGATCAGGTACAGGATCCATCTTTGGACAAAGCTGAGATTCTCCCTTCCTTTGCTGTCTCCTTGGCTTGTCTTGGTCTGTCTGTCTTCCTCAGGTCCTAGGCTCTCTGTACTACTTTGGCTGCTCAGAGTTCCACACCTCTTGGCCCCTCTCACTGTCCTTGTCCTTTAGGAAGCTCTGGGAAAGGAGGAGCAGGCTAGACTCCAAAGTTGGGTGGAAGGTAGGTTGGTTGCAGTCAGCCTGGAGTTCCCTCGGCGTCACTGGCTATTGGCATCAATTTCAGAAATAACTTATAAGAATAAAGTGCTGGGAATACCACAATTATTATGTTCTTTGAACCCATAATACAATTAACATCTTCTTTGGAGGTTACATTTCTCATGTTTGCAGAATGGATTTTTTTCCTTGTGATGGTGTAGCAACACGTACAAGTGCATAAATACTGGAGTCTTTCTTGGACATGTGCCTGAGTCTTCTTTTCTGATTCTCCATTTTCTGTCTTGGTGCTGTCAGGTCCCTGGAGGGTACTACCTGTTCCCATCTCCTCCTGATGCAGAGTGTCACTTAGGTTTTCCAAACCCAGAAACCCTCAGATAACTTAACCTCTGTAATTGCTTAGCAACCCCACTTGGTACCAGTGGGTTGGAGAATGAGCTACTGTTTCCCAGGTGTGTGGCAATATCACAGATGTTCTTGGCATGTGGCTAAGCAGCCAATCACAGATAAAATCAAATTTGGGGTGCCCTGGTGCACATGGAGATGCTGTAGTTATTAACCAGAATGAACCCTCTTCTTTCCTTGATAACTGACAGTATTCCTAAACCCTGCTCTTACGGACTGCACATTGTGTACATGGATATACTGGCAGGAAGCATGGAATTATTTATTTTCTCATTACGTTCTTCTGACATAATTGCATAGAAACCTTATGGCGCTTTGGAGATCTTCTGTTTATGAGTCACAGAAATTAACTTTCTTTTCATAAGAGGTCTTTATAAAAAGAAAAAATAGAGCCAAATGCCTGTTCTTTGAACTTAAGTTGCCTTTCTATGACTCGCTGAAACCTGAATCTGGATGTCTGTTAGTCTTAGCCTTGCTTTAGCTTTGAATTTCAATTATTCAGCCTCTGCACCCAAGAGAATGCCTGAAACAAATGTCCCAACCTGGATTTCACCCATTACTGAACTCAATCATTTTTCTGCCCTGTCCGCGTTGCCTATGGAGTCCCGAAGGGACTATGGGGAATCCACAGAACTCTGTAATGAAATAGCCACCTAGGGTTTTATAAAAATGTTTGGAGACCCTAGGTATGGAGGAGATTACAATGTCTCATGATGCTACATGTTAATCAACTGAAAAATAATATTAAACTGAAAATAAGTATAAGGAAGCCCAACAAAGTTGTCTTTTCCATGATGATTATGTAATTCAGTTCTATTTCTGAAATACCAAACCTCAAATGCTTTCAGCTACTTTTTTGGGGGGCACCTAGCTTCATAGGAATCCTAAGCATGGGATGAATTTGTCTATTGGGTAAACCATTGCTGTTGCCAATGAGTATTTTGTCACCATGTTTAGCTCCAAAAGTAACTGGGGGTAAAATATGTACTTGGGGTGTTCATTATCCCTTTGTAATTCCTGGAACAACCTTTAAGAGAACTGTTTTCTATTTAAAAGGACTGAGCTTAGAGCTTGGTCTCATTGCCATTAAGAGAAAGAAGTTACTGGGAATTCCTTGGCAGTCCAGTGGTTAGGACTCTGTGCTTCCTCTGCAGGGGGCCTGGGTTCAATCACTGGTCACGGACTAGCTGCTCTCAGAGCTAGGACCATAGGCAACTGCTGATCATTGAATGGGTTGGGAAACATCAGACTTTCAGTTGAATTGGAGCTGGGCTGCTGGAGCAGGGGGGTGGACTAGAGTTAAAAATGCCCAGGACAGCATGTACAGTGGGGCAAAGCCCAGAGATCCCGGATCAGGGTCCACACAAGTCTGGTTCTGAGGGTAAGCCATGAGAAAAAGCAGAGGGGTATACTGGAACCCTTCCCAAAATGAAAAGGAGAAGGAAATGGAAAGTAGTTCTTGGGGACCACAAGGTGGGGACAAGAGAGAAGGGCAGGAACTCATTCAGGCAAGCATTTGACTCAGCAAGCATAAGACTCAAATTAGGAGACCTAAGGATTTCCTGGTGGTCGAGT
This sequence comes from Okapia johnstoni, assembly GCA_024291935.2. Taxonomy (NCBI): domain Eukaryota; kingdom Metazoa; phylum Chordata; class Mammalia; order Artiodactyla; family Giraffidae; genus Okapia; species Okapia johnstoni. The sequence continues at coordinate 90,855,631 of CM044305.1, forward strand.
GGTTAGGACTTGGTATTTTAACTGCTGAGGGCCCGAGGTTCGATGCCTGGTCAGGAAACTAAGATCCTGCAAGCTGCGTGTCGTGGCCAAAAAAAAGAAAAGAAAACCTAGAGAATGTACAACAAATATCAGTTTTGTCCAAAAGTGCTTTATATCCATTGGTACTGCAAAACCTGGTCCCAGGATATGAACAGCCCCAAATAGACAGGTGTGAGCAGCTAAGTGGTGGAGTCTGACTGATGGTGAAGCTAAGGGATCTGGGAGAGGGGCACATGGACTCTGATTCACTTGGTCTGATGAGCCCAATGGAAAGGTGCACGTTTTATCCAAGATAGAGATGAAAATGAATAGAGAAACTCTTGTTTGCCCAGGCCACCTTAGACTATGGGATAGTCCAGGACCTGAGTGGTAACCAGGTGCCAACCTTGTTCACAAAACACCCACTGGCAAAGGTGCTGGCTCATCCAGTACATAGACTCAGTGCATGGTTAGAGCATATGGCTGAGTCCCACCCAGTCTCAGATCTGGATCTCTAACCCCTGGACTTCTGACTGTCCCTGGGTCCTGAGAGGTTCAAATTCCTCTTTGTGTGGCCATGGAATTTGTTGTACTCTGCAGTTCTGTTGTCTTACTGTATTCCTACCAATGCTTTCTTGTGCAGTTCCTGAGATCAGTTAAGAGTAAGAACTTCCCCCTCCTGCCCCCACCATGATTACTGATAGCTCTTGGCCAGCTTTTACTGGTCTGGTCTCACAAGTCATGTTTGGGCATCCTGGTAGCTTTAACTTTTAAGTTTTGCAGTGCCATTCTGTCAGAAGGACAGAGGGCAAGGTCCCCAAACACCGGACTGGGTGCCCTTGAAAGATCCCATGCGTATTTGTACTTGAAGCATTTCCTCCTGACTGACGGTCAGGAGGGGTCCCACACAAGCCAGGAGGCTTCTGTTCTCTCCTCCTGCAGATGGAGTTCTTGTTTTCCTGATAATTAGGGTCACTTTCCTCTCCTTTCTTTGTTTGGAAATCCTTGTTTCAGTTGACCCAAGGACTTGCTTCTTAGCCCCCCAGATCATTTTTACTATTATATTCACTATATATGGGTTAAAGATAGTACTTCTTTTTACTATATTTTATTGCAATTCAAAATAAAATAGACTGCCATTTTAGCCATTTTAAGTGTACAATTAAATAGCATTAATTACATTTACAGAGTTATACAGCTATCATTTTAAAAATATTTCATCACTCCAAACAGAAACTCTGTACCCATTAAACAATAACTCCCCATCCCCCACTCCCTCCAGTCCCTGGTAACCTCTAATCTAATCTGTCGCTATGAATTGATGTATTCTAGATATTTCATATAAGCGGAACCATATAAGCTTTTTATGTCTGGTTATATAATTTATAATGTTTTCAAAGTTCATCTAAAGTTGCAGCTATGTTTTAGAACCTCATTTCTTTATAAAACTGAACAATGTTCCATTGTAAGGATTTTCTTTATTCATTCACCTGCTGATGGACACTTGGGTTGTTTCCACCTTTGGGCTATGGCAAAAAATGCTGTTATGAATGTGGGTGTACAAATACATGTTTGAGTTCCTGTTTTCAATTCTTTGGGGTATATACCTGGCAGTAGAATTGTTGGATCATATGGCAATACTACTTTAGAGGAACCAGCAAACTATTTTCCACAGAGGCTCCATCTTTTTATATTCCCACCAGCAACGTATGAGGGTTTCAGTTTCTCTACATCTGTGCCAACACTTATTATTTTCCATATAAAAAATTATAGCCATCCTGCTGGGTATGATGTGGTATCTTCTGTGGTTTTGAATTGCATTTCCCTGATGACTATTGATGAGCATCTTTTCATGTACTTATAACCCATTTATATATCTTCCTTGGAGAAATGTCTGTTCTAGTCCTTTGCTCATTTCAATTAGGATATTTGTCTTTTTGTTGTTGAGTATTAGGAGTTTTTTAAATATCCTTCTGGATATCAAACCCCCATCAAATATATGACTTACAAATGTTTTCTCCCATATGTGAGTTCACCCCACTCCAGTACTCTTGCCTGGGAAACCCCATGGACGGAGGAGCCTGGTGGGCTGCAGTCCATGGGGTCACGAAGAGTCAGACACGACTGAGCGACTTCACTTTCACTTTTCACTTTCATGCACTGGAGAAGGAAATGGCAACCCACTCCAGTGTTCTTGCCTGGAGAATCCCAGGGACGGTGGAGCCTGGTGGGCTGCCGTCTGTGGGGTCACACAGAGTCAGACACGACTGAAGTGACTTAGCAGCAGCAGCATATGTGAATTATTTTTTTCCACACTTTTTTTCCCCCCTAAATGTCTATTTGGTTCTTTACATCTTCTTTTGCTTTGCTGAGACTTTCTATTTTTCCATTTATGTCAAGAGTTCCAGATTTCTTACTGGAGCATTTTTTTTTTTTTGGCCATGCCACATGGCTTGCTGGATCTCAGTTCCATGACTAGGGCTTGAACCTGGGCCACAGCAGTAAAAAAATCTAGAATCCTAACCACTAGGTCACCAGGAAACTTCCAGAATTCTTTAAAATTAGCTTCGGGATAGATGCCAAGTCTAGTTTTGTTTTTTAAGCCTATAGCATCCAGAATTCTCAGGTGGTCTCCCACTGAAGTACCAACTGGGCCCAACCCTGCTTAGCTTTGTAGATTAGATGAGATTCAGTGACTTCAGGGTGGTATGGCTGTAGTTTTTAACACTCTCTTGATAGAATGTTGATGCAAAACAAACAAACAAACAAACAAACTTGGAAAGATGCTTGACATCAAGAGTCATTAGGAAAATACACATTAAAACCACAGTGAGATCATACTTCACACTTACTCGCTCAGTCATGTCTGACTCTTTGTGACGCCATGGACTGCAGCCCGCCAGGTTCCTCTGTCTATGGGGATTCTCCAAGCAAGAATACTGGGGTGGGTTGCCATGCCCTCCTCCAGGGGATCTTCCCAACCCAAGGATCAAACCCAGGCCTCCCGTACTGGAGGCAGATTCTTTACCAACTGAGCTACCAGGGAAGCCCCTCACTAGTATGGTAATGATCATAAAGACAAAAGCAAGTGCTGGTGAGAACTGTGAATAAATTAGAACTCTTGTATATTGCTAGTGCAATGGGAAAACGGTGCCATCAATTCATAAATACAGAAGTTCCTCAAAAGATTACACATAAAGTTACTGTATGGCATAACAGTTCCAATCCTAGGTATATATCCAGAAGAAATGAATACACAGATCCATACAGACCATTGTACAGGAGTTTCATAGCAGCATTATTAGCAATAACCCAAAGGAGGGAATAATCCAACTGTCCATTGAGGAAAGAATTACAAAGTATGGAATATCCATACAATAGAGTATTATTTGGTCAAAAAAAGGGATGAATTCCTGATACATGTTCCTCATTTATGAACTTGGAAACACTATGCTAAGTGAGAGAAGCCATTTGCCAAGCACATATTTTGTGATTCCATTTGTGTGAAATGAACAGAATAGGCCAACATATCTAGAGCTTAGGATGATGGAGAAAAGGGAATGATGGCTAATGGATACAGGTTTGTTTAATTTTGTGATGATAAACATGAAAAGAAAATGATTATCGTGATGATTGTACACACAGTGAATGCACAGAAAATCACTAAATGATAGTTCTTTTTTAAATTTTTGGCCACACCCCATGGCATGTGGGATCTTAGTTCCCAGACCAGGGATCGAACCCATGCCATTTGCAGTGGAAGCATGTAGTCTTAACGACTGGACCACCAGGGAAGTCCCTAAATGATATACTTTAAATGGCTGAATTGCATGATATGCAGATTATATCACAATAAAGCTGTTTAAAAAATGAAAAGAAAAAAGAATATGCTAGGGACCATAGGTGATCCATATTTCCTGTTGTTAACTAGCTAGTCCTTCCTAGAAAAAGTTTGCTGACTCCAACTTGGGCCCAGCACTATCAGCTTACCTCTAAGGAGACTAGGACCTGCTCATGCTTTGCCCTGCATCTGCTGCAGACGCTCTAACCCACCCCTTGTTAGCACACAGCAGCATCCCAAAGTGAGCAATCTGCTGCCTAGAGGATTTTGAGATGAAATCCCAAAGCTCAAGGTTTCCCAGTCATAAGTAATAAACTCTTGGGGAGACTCCAGGGCAATGAGAAACCTCCTCTTCCCATCAGACGGCCCCAGGGCCTTCTCCTAGCCCTGTGCCCCTTGGGATTTCAGAACACAGCTGCTTTTCTGCACTGAAACCAACTTGTGACACCCTGCAACATTTACAAATTGCTTCAGGACAAGAAATCCTTAGAAGGTACACTAAGTATGACTTTGTATCCCTTATCATAAAACATTTAAAGTAAAATTTAAACATGGATTTGGAACAGAGATTGTAGGGTGTTTCATCTTGCTTCTTCAGGATTAAATGTGCGTATGAGCCTCTTGCCGTGAAAATAGCCCCGTGGTAATGCTTTGCTCTGCTCGAAGGAATGTTGGTGAGAGGTCTTTGTGCCTGCTTCTTCGTTTCTGATCTTTTGTTGGGTAGTTTGGGGGTTCTGCTCCCACAAATGAAACTGTGATCTCTTTCTTGGAAGCAGGAGTATATGCTTCAAAAAATACAACGTGCCATAACGTGCAGGTGACATCACTGTCTTCACCAGGGGTGCATCTTTCCTTCATGGCACCCTTTCTCCTGGGCCTGGGAAGCAGAATGTCTTTGGAGCCCCTCCAGCTTTGTGTCTCGCACAAGTCCCAGCCTCTACCCTGGTTTGTTGTGGCCATCCAGGTTGTCCTCATTCTCCAATCGCCTTTTATGTTCCCCTCTTTGTAGCAACCCCAGTCCATTCTTTGTAGCAGGCTCCACCTTGGCTTCCAGGACTGGATCCAGGGTCCGGGCCTGGGTCCCTGATTCTTGGTGGAGAACTCCCACAGCAAGAGCTCACCACCTCCTCTTGCTGGTACTAGGTTTCTGATAACAAAGCCCAAAAGTGTGGCCTAAGCTCTCCAAAACAGGAAATTTACTCTTGACCCTTTATTCTAACAATGTGTGTGTTAGTCGTTCAGTTGTGTCTGACTCTTTGCTACCCCCATGGACTGTAGCCCGCTGCCAGGCTCCTCTGTCCATGGAGTTCTCCAGGCAAGAGTACTGGAGTGGGTTGCCATTTCCTTCTCCAGGGAATCTTCCCGACCCAGGGATTGAACCCTGGTCTCCTGCATTGCAGGTGGATTCTTTACCATCTGAGCCACCAGGGAAGCCTCAATCCAATAGGATACTGACTCTATTAGTCCCTTCTCTCTTTTTCTCAGAAAGTTTCTGTTGGAAAATTAGTCACCATCTCGTTGGAGTAGTTTTGATAGGTTTGGTTTTTCATTTTGTTGTTTTCGAGACAAAGGACATGCTTGACTCAAATCTATCCCTACACAACAATAGAGGCCAAGAGATGTAGGTTCAGATAGGGCTGAGAAAACCTGTTCTCCTGGGACTCTGCCTGGCACTTGGGTAACCTTGAAGATCAAGGCAAGCTGTTTGAAGTGCCCTGAACCCCAGTAGAAAGCCTCAGATGCCAGACTTGAAATGTTCATTTCCCAGTGTTCAGTCAAGTTGCCCAGCCCATTTCTGAGGCCAGGAAACCCAGAGACAGTGGAGCTATTTGTTCGGAGATTCTTCAGTGAAGTTGATGAGCCACTCTCTTTTCAGGAGTGCTTGAAAATGCCAAGAAACTTCATGGATCGTTTCACTGTGCTTGATTCCCTCCCGGGTCATGGTTGGCCTTCGTCCCAGGCTTCCTCTGGTAGCCAACTCCCTCATTCCAGCAATCATTTCTTTGCAGGAGTTTGCTTCTAACCTTTCAGCGTGTGTCCCAAATATTTAGGGATGGACTCAATCCAGTAGAATGATTTCTTTCCTTGAACTCCTTGAAATGACTTAGGAAAAATGAAAGCTGTAAGCTGAATAAACATTGCCGGTGTCTCGGCCCAGTCCCTGCTGGCTAGAGCCTCCCCAATAGAGCAGTTCCTGGGGCCCCTTCCGCTCTCTCACCTTCCTTGCCGATCCAAGGGCACCTGGGATGGAAGAATCCAGGCCCACGTGCAGGGCTTCTTTGTAAGGTGCCAGGCAATGCTGCTCCTGCAGCAATCAAGCCTGGAGGTTTCTGTTATCTGTCTGTTTCCTTCAGGTTTATTATGGGGCGTGACTCTTGTCATTGATTATCTGACCGTGTAGCCTGGCTTGGCTGTCTGAGGAGGGAAAGAGTTGGCTTCCCTGTGGATGGGAGCAGGGCCCAGGGCTGGCACGGGGCAGGGCTACATCAGACTCCCTGGCTCTGTTTACTGCTTGCTATTTTGAGACTTTCTTTGCATGGAAATGTCGCATGGCTCCAATGCTCAAAAGAAGTGTGAGCTGAGAGCCACATGAGGGAAACATTTCGGATGTGTTGACACATTCTGTTTATCTGCCAAGACTCTCGTCGGTGGTGTCTGCTGCCCAGGGAAACTGAGGAAAAATGGAGGTCTGTGGAGATTAGATTACCTGACTCTTTCAAGGCCCAAAAAAAAAAAAAAAAGGAAAGACAGGATAAAGAGGAGATAAAAAAACCACTCAGTCCCATTTTTCATCACAGTCCATGGGAACATGTGTATTTAGAGACCTAAGTTGGGTCTCTGCTTTCATTCTCCTCAGCACTCGATGTGTGTGTGTGGAAACTGTCCCAGAAGCCCTTTCTACTTAGGGGTTATTACAGTGGAGTCTCTGCGAAGGCTATGAGAAGAGACCCTTTTTGCCTCTACAATGGTATTATGATTTTGAAGAGAGATCCATTTTCTTCCCAGAGTCCTGACTGCTTGTAAAAGGGGAAACACACACCCAGGATTTGCAAAGAATGTCTTCCAGTGCTGGAGGAAGGACAGGGAGCCACAGGCAAGAAGCAAATGGCCAAGAGTGCCCACGCCCACCCCCAGGAAAATGAGAAAGTGTATTAAGCACAGGAAGGAGCCATTGAGGCCAGCTTTTCCATCTTTGGAGGATTTACTTTAATCACATCTTTCAGCCCTCTCTCTATCCCCAACGCTTCCTGACCTCTCCTTGAACAGACCTAGGTGTCCCTCTCTGGAGCCGGCACTGTTCTCACGCGGGCTCTGTTGCGCGGGCTCTGTTGCCCGGCCTCTGATAAGCTATTCCATATGCCTGGGCCCTTTGTTCTCGCAGTGCTAGGTTTTACAACTTCCCAGTGACTTGGAGTTTTCTTAGTTTGGCAATGGGCTCTTTGGGGATTTGCACCTCCGGCTAATGTACGAATTATTTTCCCCGGTGCATCATGTCCGTTCCTAATTTTGCAAACATCGTACAAGGACCCACCAGAGGGGTACAGGAAGGAATATAGAGTCTTGATTCCCCAGGCAAACCTCTCAGGCACCATCTCAGTCAACCTACTCAGAAAGGGAAAAGCAAAACAGAAAACCCAAGACTTTTGTCCTCGTACATTAAAGAGACACAGAAATGCCCCACCACAGCTACAAATGTTTAGGACTCACCTGTAGTCTTCTCACCCAGTAGATAGGCCAGGCCTATCTTTTAGAACTGAACGCAGTGAGCAGGGAAAGCACATGACTCAGAGAAATAATGGAGAAGGAAATGGCAACCCACTCCAGTATTCTTGCCTGGAGAATCCCAGGGACGGAGGAGCCTGGTGGGCTGCCGTCTATGGGGTTGCACAGAGTCGGACATGACTGAAACGACTTAGCAGCAGCAGCAGCAGAGATATAAGCTGCGGAAGCTTCAAGGGGGTGGGAAGTTACAAGGAAGTGTAGGTGGCTACCCTTGTTCCCCCATCAGAACAGGGGGCTGCAGGCTTAGTCTCCCCAGCACTATTCGTTTGATGTTAGTGCCTTTAAATAACTTCAGTCTTGCTTTTTGAAGCAACCAGTGCTACAAATATACAGAGGGCCTAATAGTTGTTTTCACATCTATGCTGGCCTAATATACCTTGGAAACAGCATGGTACAAAGCAGTGGTTTTACTGCTATATATTAGATTCACCTGGGGAGCCTTTACAACCTACCCCTGCCTGGAGCCCACCTCCGGGGACTCCACTTTAATTGGCTGGGGTGGGGCCTGGGTGTTGGGAGTCTTGAGTGCTCCCCAGCTGATTCTAATGTGCAGCCACGGTTAAGAGCCACTGGGTTAAATGAAAGGACATGGTCTTTGGGATTAGTCAGAACTAGGTTCAAGTCATGCCTCTTCCCCTTAATAACAGTGGAGTCTCTCGAGCTCCAGTTTCCTTGTCTATAAACTTGGGAGAACAATCCTCCATCTGTTAGAGGGAATGAGCTAATGTATAGAAAGCCCTTCACAATGTCCGGTGCATGATATTCACTAAATAAACGTCACTCTGCTGAACACATGTATGCTATCTCTAAACCAGTAAGCTCTAATAGTTTGTAGAAATGATCTTTATTTAAGTTTTATATAGATGAAAATGGGCTTCCCATGAGGCGCTACTGGTAAAAAAAAAAAAAAAAGAAAAGAAAAGAAAAGAAAAACCTGCCTGCCAATGCAGGAGATGTAAGAGACATGGGTTCAATCCCTGGGTCAGGAAGATCCCCTGGAGGAGGAAATGGCAACCCACTCCAGTACTCTTGCCTAGAGATTCCCATGGACAGAAGAGCCTGGCAGGCCATAGTCCATGGGGTTGTACACACAGATGAAAATATGTGAGGTAGGTTCCAGGTTTGATGCATGAGACAAATGCTCAGGGCTGGGGCAAAGGGATGACCCAGAGGGATGGGACGGGAGGGAGGTGGGAGGGGGGTTCAGCATAGGGAACACATATAAACCCATGGCTGATTCATGTCAATGTATGGCAAAAACCACTACAATATTGTAAAGTCGTTTTTCAGTAGAAGGATTTGGCTGCTTCGTGTGGTACCAGGGGGGAAGGACTCTAAAATCCCTGGGTGGTAATTCTGAGCACTTTCAACTTATCATTGGATGCTGGCTCCAGGGAGATCACACTGGTCATTCTAAGAGACTGTGATTCTAGAAGGTTACTATATATATATATATATATATATATATATATGTATTTTTTAATGTTCTATTTGTTTATTTTATTTTGCCTTGCCATGAGGATTGTGTAATCTTAGTTCCCTGACCAGGGATTGAACCTGGGCCCTCGGCAGTGAAAGAGCCGAGTCCTAACCTCTCTTGGATGGCTGGGGAATCCATACGTCCTAATTTCTTCTACTTTTTTAGTGGTAAGAATAAATAATACTTAATTTTTTTTAATTTTATTGAAGTATAGTTGATTTACAATGTTGTGTTAATTTCTGCTGTACAGCAAAGATTTGGTTATACATAGATATTCTTTTTCCTATTCTTTTCCATTATGGTTTATCACAGGATGTCAAATATTGTTTCCTGTGCTATAGAGTAGGACCTTGTTGTTTATTCATCCTATATATAGTAGTTTGCTACTCCCAAACTACCAATCTTTCTCTCCCCCACCCCCAATATCCATTGTTAACCATAAGTCTGCTCTCTGAATGTTTCTGTTTCATAGATATGTTCCTTTCTGTTATATTTTAGATTCCACATATAAGTGAAATCAATGGTATTTGGCTTTCTCTTTCTGACTTACTTCACTCAGCATGATAATCTCTAGGTGCATCCATGTTGCTACCAATGGCATTATTTCATTCTTTGTTATGGCCAAGTAGTATTCCATTGTATTGCATATATAATTATATATATTAGAAGTATTAGAAGGTTCCTGTGTTTAAAATATTCCTCTTTCATATGAATCATCAACGACCTAGTGGAGTCTCTGTCACTAGCCAGCTGTATGATCCTGGATAAGTCACTTAATCTCTCTGGGCTTTAGCAGTTCGGCTGGTATCAAAGGACTCTGGCAACAATATTTATTGAGCAGCTTCTATGTATTAGTTGCTGTACTCAGCTATTCTGCCGCCTAGGACATTACTGATTCACAGCATTTCCTCTTTGTCATGTTCACCACAGCCTCTCCAGATCATCCCACTCTAAGCCTAGGTGACAGAATGGAACTAAAGGAACACCCATTGAGTTTTTAAACCAGAACACTAGAAGACTGAGGAAACTTGCCTGTGTGGTTTGATGAGGCTAAGTGGGAATTAAATCAAGATTTATCCCTGAAGAGGATAAATGCTCCATAGAAGAGGGTTTTTAAGAAACTCCATCATAAGCTGATTTTCTATATAAGATTTGTGGATCAAAAGCATTTTCTACACGTGCATATGGGTATATATGTAGGCATATAGCAGACTTTGGGAACCTCTGGTTCCATGCCTAATTATATCCAGCCCTGGCAAAGTTCAGTCAAAAGTTTGTGACTCTGTGGGTTAGATTGAGTTTGCTAGTGAATTGCCAGGTACTCTGGGGCAACCATGAAGTACTATCTGGAGCAATCAGCCTTGAGGGGCCCTAACAGAAAGATAAACCTGGAGTTGGCCTGGATCTCTCAGTCTAGAGTTGGTGGAGTGGATTGAGTGAGTCTGGCCCAGAGTGAGCCAAGGGTCAGCTTGTGCTGGGGGAGACTTAGTCCATCTTGCCTCCAATTTCCCAGGAACCTCTGACGTTTTTTGATTTCCACCTCTGTGCTCAGAACTGGCAGTAGACATGTAGATGAGCTTTGAGGAGGAACAGATATCCAGCCTGTTTTGGTTCCTCCTTGTAGCTAAGGGAATCCATCCACGAGCCACTTAGAAGGACTGGGCCCATTGGCCTCAGTCAACCCAGTGGTTCCAGGAAGCCCCTTCCAGGCACCCAGCGCTCTTCGGTACCTTATGGACCTGGGACTTCTGGTTCTGATGATCTGTCAGTTGCCTGACTTGGTCTGGTGAGATCTGAGGCTTTCTGTTTTCCTTCCTAGATTCAGATTCATCATGTAACTTCTTGATTGAGTGAACAATGTCTGGTCTCTCCCAGAAAACCTGGTACCTAGGCTGCCATGCTCCTGATCTGGGAATCTAGACACTGGAGTCCTAGCCTTAGCTCAAGAATCAACTGGCAGCAAAACTTTGGCCAAATCACTTCCCCTTTCTGGGCCTCAATTTTCCCCTCAATAAAATTAAGGAGTGGGCCTGGCTGATACTCTGGTTTTCAGTTTCATTTTCTCTCCCATTTTGTATCTTTCTGACCCTTTTGTGTACTACACCGATTTATCTTTCTACTTGCCATTTTTTTTCTTTTTCTCAGCACCCTCTCCTCACTCCCCTCCCCCACTGCCAACCCCTGACTCTCCCTTTTATCATTTTTTCAATCGCCTTCTATCTTCCACGTCCCTCTCAACTGTCTTCTTCCTGCACTGCTATTCCCATTCCCCTACATGCCCTCCATATTTTTCTTAAATAGCCACTGGAAGGAATGAAGCATATTTGGAAAATAGAATTCAGTGTTGAATTGAGTGCTATGGTCCATTCTCTCAATTATCTGCTGTGCGATGCTTGAAGATAAAAACAGAGTCCCAGTACCTTACCCTTCCTTAAGAAGCAGGCACTGCAAACAGGAGTTTCCTTTGATAACTGTGTGTGACCTACAATCGACATTGGTTTTGTGGGTCAGTAGCCACCATGGATGGAGAAGGCAATGGCACCCCACTCCAGTACTCTTGCCTGGAAAATCCCACGGATGGAGGAGCCTGGTAGGCCACAGTCCATGGGGTCGCTAAAAGTCGGACACGGCTGAGCAACTTCACTTTCACTTTGCCCTTTCATGCATTGGAGAAGGAAATGGCAACCCACTCCAGTGTTCTTGCCTAGAGAATCCCAGGGACGGGGGAGCCTGGTGGGCTGCCGTCTATGGGGTCACACAGAGTTGGACATGACTGAAGCGACTTAGCAGCAGCAGCAGCCACCATGGAGGAGAGGTTCCCTGCCCTTGACTGTGGCATCTGGCCCACTTGGTTAGCTCAGGCTATCAGCATGGCATTGCTAAAGATAGCTGGACCAGGTGGGGGCCTCTTATTTGAAGCCTGGGGCTTGACGAACCTGTGAGAAGAGAAGGTGTGCCTTGCTTGCTATATCAAGCACTGGCCTTACACATCTCAGCTTTCAGTTTTCACGAAGACAAGAGTCCTTCCATAATGCCCAGACATTCCTGAATCACTCAAACTGGGGGGAGAAGTGTACATAGACTTTCTGAAAAATACTTTCAGCTATTTTTTTTAGAAGCTCCTCATCGAGAAGCAACTGTTAGGATCAGACATGGAACAACAGACTGGTTCAAAACTGGGAAAGGAGTACGTCAAGGCTGTATATTGTCACCCTGCTTATTTAACTTATATGCAGATTACATCATGAGAAATGCCAGGCTAGATGACTCACAAGCTGGAATCAATATTGCTGGGAGAAATATCAACAACCTCAGATATGCAGATGATACCACTCTAATCGTAGAAAGTAAAGAGGAGCTAAAGAACCTCTTGACGAACGTGAAAGAGGAGAGAGAAGAAGGTGGTTTAAAACTCAGCATTCAAAAACCTAAAATCATGGCATCTGTTCCCGTCACTTCATGGCAAATAGATGGGTAAAAAGTGGAAGCAGTGACAGATTTTATTTTCTTGGACTCCAAAATCACTGCAGATGGTGACTGCAGCCATGAAATTAAAAGACACTTGCTCCTTGGAAGAAAAGCTATGACCAACCTAGACAGCATATTAAAAAAGAGAGACATCACTTTGCTGACAAAGGTCCATATAGTCAAAGCTCTGGTTTTTCCATTAGTCATGTATGGATGTGAGAACTGGACCCTAAAGAAGGCTGAATGCCAAGGAATTGATGCTTTTGAACTGTGGTGCTGGAGAAGACTCTTGAGAGTCCCTTGGACAGTAAGGAGATCCAACCACTCAATCTTAAAGGAAATCAACCCTAAATATTCATTGGAAAGACTGATGTTGAAGCTGAAGCTCCAATACTTTGGCCACCTGCTGCAAAGAGCCGACTCGCTAGAAAAGATCCTGATGATGGGAAAGATTGAGGGCAGGAGAAGGGGGTCACAGAGGACTAGATGGTTGGATGGCATCACCAACTCATTGGACATGAGTTTGAGCAAGCTCCAGGAGATAGTGAAGGACAGGGAAGCCTGATGTGCTGCAGTCCATGGGGTCATAAAGAATCGGACATTACTTAGCAACTGAACAACAGCAGCAGCAGCGGTAAGAGCATTATGGAAGCCAGTGGTTAGACCTGGGGCAGAGATCATATCCTGGATGAGCAGCACTGGAAGGGTGGGGACCAAGGGCTTCACAAAGTCCTGAGGGTCCTCAGATTGGAGATTTGCCTTCTGGAGACACTTCACATGGCTAGCCATTCTCTTCTGGCCCATCTCCACTTTCCCCTTGAGAGTCCAAAGGTCAACCTATACACAGCCTATCGAAACTATTGCAATTCTAGATTTACTGGAGTGGGAATGAAGCTCAACTCTGTACGCTTTCAAACTGATTACTCCCAGACCCTTTCTCTACTCCCATTCCCCAACCTCTGAGGTTTCCTGCAGCTGCAAGTTCCTTCTACCCTAAACGAAACTGTGCACCCTTGAGCATTTAGAATTCATTGTACTTCATAAAGCTCACCGGCTCCTTCCACTCTGGTGTCTGCTACATTTACAAATGTCACCTTAGCATCCTCCAAAAACATATTAGCTCCTCAATCAGGTGTCCTGAGAATACAGTCAACAGAGGAGTCTGCCAAAGGGAGCAAAAATAACTCAAGTTTTCTACTATGATGGAAGCTTGTGATACATAGGTGGATACTCATCAAAATGAACCCATCAAGTGGCTCTTTTAAGCTTTGTGCATTTCCTGGATGTAAATTTTACCTCAAAGAAAGAACAATAAACACATTTTACACTCTAGTTAATGTCATGAATGCTAGGAGTTTAGGAGTTAAGTGTACTCATGTCTGCAGCTTATTATGAGGTGAATCTAAAAGATAAGATGGATTGCTGCTGCTGCTGCTAAGTCGCTTCAGTCGTGTCCGACTCTGTGCGGATGGGTAAATGGATAACATGTGATAGAAAGCAAATACAGCAAAGTACTAACTGAAAATGAAGTTGTCACCTGGGTGGGTTTAAGGCTTACATCAAGGCACTGTCTTGTCTTCTCCTCATTGTCATCTCACTCAGGCACTGAGTGATGAGTCCCCAAACCAAGATAGAGGACACTGGGTCCTCATCAGCCCTCACCCAGCTGGCAGGGCACCTCTTTGCTTCCCAGTGTTTGTCAAAACCAGTGGTCCAGTGCATTGGACACAAGTTGAGAGATGCTTGGGCAAGGTCAGGTACGTCTCCTTAGTCTTCTCCTGACCTGATAGCCAAATGTCAACCACAGAAGCAGCATCTCCCCTGTGCTCCCTCCTTGCCACCTGCCCAGCTTCAGTACTCCAACAACTAGAAGTAAAATGCACATGTTATTTACCAAATCCTGTTTTGTCATGCTTTTCCAGAAACATGCTTCACTCTGGCCTTGATCTGATTGTGCCAGAACTGATTCCAACATGATGCTGGTGACAAAGTGACAGTGTTGGCCTTAATTGTGTGTAAGCTTTTTTGGAGGAACTTGGACCTCTGTTTCTTGATGCCTTCTCTCTGCTGCCCTTTCCCCCATGCCTATTCCATGTCCCATCTCAAAGGCTATGAGATCCTTAATAGCATCACTGAAAATAGCCACTAGTGTTATTGTCTTGTTAGTCCTCTCTCATGGCTGTGGTCACTGGACATCTGCCCCTCATTTTAGTGACTAGTATTTAATTATTCAACAACCAGGTATTGGGCACCTACTCTATGCCAGGCAGTAACCAAGTGTGGGGAGATGGAGTGATGTTGACATAAGCAGACATCAACATCTACTCTTGAGTTGCACTCAACCTAGCAGTTGAGCTACACAAAGAGGGGGTGAGAGGGAGTTTCCTGATGGCCCACTGGTTGGGACTCCATGCTTTCACTGCTGGGGCATGGGTTCGACCCCTGGCTGGGGAACTAAGATCCTGCAAGCTGCTTGGTATGGCCAAAAATTTTAAAAAAATGTGTTTTTGAAAAAGGAGTGAGAGGTGAGACTGCAACAATCTGTGGTAAAGGAACCATCTGCAACCAGCCTCCTTCCCAGACTTACCATCCACTCGCTGTCAAGGCATCTACCACCATTAAGTGCTGACATCTTCCAGAACCACCCCCACCCCCGCCACCTCACAACTCTTCTCTGACCTTCAGACACTTACTGTTTCCAGGTGCCAATTTGATATGCCCTCCTGGATGAATGGTCTACAGGTCCATTAAACTCAACACATCCTACATCAAACTCAGAATTCATTGCTCTCTTTGAGTATCTTTGTTTATTTTTTGGCCATGCTGTGTGGCATGCAGGATCTTAGTTCCCTGACCAGGAATCAAACCCAGTTTCCCTGCATTGGAAGCTTCAAGTCTTAATCACTGGACCACCAGGGAGGTCCCCCTTCTCCTGTATCTTCAGTCTCACATTGGAGTCTCTTTTGAGGCATAATTTGTGTTTCCTTGCATCCTGACCTCTCCAGGCAGGTTTACTGACTGCCTCTTAGTTGTTTCTATGGCCCTTGGTGCAAACCCACAGCATTTATTGCACTGTCTTGTGATGTTTTTCTCACCTGGCCTCCCCAGCCATTCTGTGAGTTCCTTTAGGGCAGGACCTGTAGACTTTCTCATTTTTGTATCCTTGTGCCTAGCACTGCATGACATGTAATGGGAGCTGAGTGTGAGACAGCTGAATGAAGTGGAATCGAGTGACTGATCCTATCCTGGACAATTCAGTGAAGCTTTGTGGAGGAGATTATGTTTATACTGGATCTTGGAGAATCCAAGTTGGTCAGGGAGTGTGGAGTGCTGTCTCCAAGCAAAAGCAAAGTATGTGAGGTGCTGTGAGATGTCCAAGTGAAGCCATTGGGAAGGCAGCTGGAGGTATGGGCCTGGAGCCTACGAAAGAGGCTAGGCTCTAGATGAAGGTCTGGAAGTTGCCAGTGTGGAGGACAGAGGTTGAAGCCATGGGCAGATGAAATCACCCAAAGACAGCGGGTGGAAGTGGGGAAAAAAAAAGCACTTGGGATGGAACCCCAGGGAGGATCAGATTTAGAGGTGGACAGACAGAAGAGTAGGAGCCCATGAAGGAGACTAAGAAGAAGGGAAGTAAGAATCAGGGAGGAAGGGGAACAAGAGAGTGGTAGGAGGAAAAAAAGAGAAAACAAAGGAAGAGGAGATTTGTGGAGAAATAAGCCTACTAATGGCCAAGAAGCACTGGAAAAGATGCTTAGTAGCAGGGGTTCTTTTTAGTCATTCATCAGGAAAATGCGACTCGTGAAAAATCACAGTGAAGTACCACTTTACATCCGCTATGGATGGCTGCATTTTTTTTTAATTTATTTATTTTAGTTGGGGGCTAATTGCTTTACAATATTGTAGTAGTTTTTGCCATACATTGACACGAATCAGCCATGGGTTTACATGTGTTCCCCATCCTGAACCCTCCGCCCACCTCCCTCCCCATCCCATCCCTCCGGGTCATCGCATTGCCCCAGCCCTGATAGCATTTGTCTCATGCATCGAACTTGGAATGGTGTTCTGTTTCACATATGATATATATACATGTTTAAATGCTATT
Organism: Okapia johnstoni; assembly: GCA_024291935.2. NCBI lineage: Eukaryota > Metazoa > Chordata > Mammalia > Artiodactyla > Giraffidae > Okapia > Okapia johnstoni. The sequence goes on from CM044305.1 coordinate 90,872,323, forward strand.
CTTTCAGAACGTTCCCACCTCACCTTCTCCCTCAGAGTCCATAATACTGTTCTATGCATCTGTGTCTCTTATTCTGTCTCGCATATAGGGTTATCATTACCATCTTTCAAATTCCATATATATGCATTAGTATAATGTATTGGTGTTTTTCTTTCTCGCTTACTTCACTCTGTATTATGGGCTCCAGTTTCATGCATCTCGATAGAACAGATTCAAATGTATCCTTTTTAATGGCTGAGAAATATTCAATTGTGTATATGTACCACAGCTTCCTTACCCATTCATCTGATGATGGACATCTTCCATGTCCTGGCTATTATAAACAGTGCTGCGATGAACATTGGGGTACACGTGTCTCTTTCAATTCTGGTTTCCTCGGTGTGTATGCCCAGCAGTGGGATTGCTGGGTCATATGGCAGTTCTATTCCCAGTTTTTTAAGGAGTCTCCACACTGTTCTCCATAGTGGCTGTACTAGTTTGCATTCCCACCAACAGTGTAAGAGGGTTCCCTTTTCTCCACACCCTCTCCAGCGTTTATTGTTTGTGGACTTTTGGATAGCAGCCATTCTGACTGGCATGAAATGGTACCTCATTGTGGTTTTGATTTGCATTTCTCTAATAATGGGTGATGTTGAGCACCTTTTCATGTGTTTGTTAGCCATCTGTATGTCTTCTTTGGAGAAATGTCTGTTTAGTTCTTTGGCCCATTTTTTGATTGGGTCCTTTATTTTTCTGGAATTCAGCTTTAGGAGTTGCTTGTATATTTTTGAGATTAATTGTTTGTCCGTTGCTTCGTTTGCTATTATTTTCTCCCATTCTGAAGGCTGTCTTTTCACCTTGTTCATAGTTTCCTTTGTTGTGCAAAAGCTTTTAATTTTAATTAGGTCCCCATTTGTTTATTTTTGCTTTTATTTCCAATATTCTGGGAGATGGGTCATAGAGGATCCTGCTGTGATTTATGTCGGAGAGTGTTTTGCCTATATTTTCCTATGTTTTTGGATGTTTTATAGTTTCTGGTCTTACTTTTAGATCTTTAATCCATTTTTTGGAGTTTATTTTTGTGTATGTTTGATTAGGAAGTGTTCTAGTTTCATTTCTTTTACAAGTGGTTGACCAGTTTTTTCCCAGCACCACTTGTTTAAAGAGATTGTCTTTTCTCCATTGTATATTCTTGTCTCCTTTGTCGAAGATAAGGTGTCATAGGCACGTGGACTTATCTCTGGGCTTTCCATTGATTATATTTCTGTCTTTGTGCCAGTACCATTACTGTCTTGATGATTGTGGCTTTGTTGTATAGCCTGTAGTCAGGCAGGTTGATTCTTCAGTTTCCATTCTTCTTCCTCTCCAAGATTTGCTTTGGCTATTCGGTTTTTTTATTATTCCATAAAAATTGTGAAATGATTTGTTTAGTTCTTTGAAAAATTACTTTGGTAGCTTGATAGGGGTTGCATTGATTCTATATGATTGCTTTGGGTCGTATACTCATTTTCAACTATATTAATTCTTCCAATCCATAAACACGGTATATTCTCCATCGTTTGTGCCCTCTTTGATTTTCTTTCATCAGTGTTTAATAGTTTCCTTCATATAAGGTCCTTTGTTTCTTTAGGTAGATATATTCCTAATTTTTTATTCTTTTTTGTTGCAATGATGAATGGTATTGTTTCCTTAATTCTCTTCTCTGTTTTTCTCATTGTTAGTGTATAGGAATGCAAGGTATTTCTGTGCATTAATTCCTATATCCTGCAACTTTGCTATTTATTAATTGATTTGCTCTAGTTATTTTTCTGGTAGAATCTTTAGGGTTTTTCTATGTAGAGGAATCAGGTCTCTTGCAAACAGTGAGAGTTTTACTTCTTCTTTTCCTATCTGGGATTCCTTTTATTTCTTTTTCTGCTTGATTGCTGTGGCCAAAACTTCCAAAACTATGTTGAATTGTAGTGGTGAGAGTAGGCACCTTGTCTTGTTCCTGACATTAGGGGAATTGCTTTCAATATTTCACCATTAAGGAATAATGTTTGCTGTGCGTTATCATATATAGCTTTTTTTATGTTGAGGTATGTTCCCTCTATTGCTGCTTCTGGAGGGGTTTTTATCATAAATGGATGTTGAATTTTGTCAAGGCCTTTTCTGCATCTATTGAGATAATCATATGGTTTTTTATCTTTCAATTTTGTTAATGTGGTGTTAATACATTGATGATTTGCAGATATTAAAGAAACCTTGCATCCTGGTAAAGCCCACTTGGTCATGAATGTATGATCTTTTTAAATATGGTGTTGTTGATTCTGTTTTGCTGAAATTTTAGTAAGGATTTTTGCATCTATGTGCATCAAGTGATATTGGCCTGTAGTTTTTTTTTTTGTGGCATCTTTGTCGGTTTTGGAATTAGGGTGATGGTGGCCTCGTAGAATGAGTCTGAAGTTTACTTCTTCTGCAATTTTCTGGATGAGTTTGAGTAGGATAGGTGTTAGCTATTCTCTACATTTTTGTTGATTCAGTGTGATGCCTTCTGGTCTGGGCTTTTGTTTGCTGGAAGATTTGATTACAGTTCGGATTTCATTGCTTTGTGTATGGGTTGTTAAGATATTCTGTTTCTTCCTGGTTCCGTTTTGGAAAGTTATACTTTTTAAAGAATTTGTCCATTTCTTCCAAAGTTGTACATTTTATTGGCATATAGCTGTTGGTAGTTGTTCTCTTATGAACTTTGTATTTCTGTGTAGTTGTTGTGTCTCTCCATTTTCATTTCTAATTTTGTTGATTTGTTTCTTCTCCCTTTGTTTCTTGATGTGTTGGCTAATGGCTTGTCAATTTTGTTTATCTTCTCAAAAAACCTAGCTTTATTTTGTTGATTTTTGCTATGTCTTTTTTGTTTCTTTTTGCATTTATTTCTGCCTAATTTTAAAGATTTTTTTCCTTCTGCTAACACTGGGGTTCTTAAATCTCTTCCTTTCTCTAGTTGCTTTAGGTGTAGAGTTAGTTATTTTATTGATTTTTTTTCTTGTTTTCTTGAGGTACGCCTGTATTGATATGAACCGTCCCCTTAGCACTGACTTTTACAGTGTCCCATTGGTTTTGGGTTGTTGTGTTTTCATTTTTCATTCGTTTCTATGCATTATTTTGATTTATTTTTTATTTTCTTCTGTGATTTGTTGGTTATTCAGAAGCATGTTGTTTAGCCTTCATATTTTGTAATTTTTTAATAGTTTTTTTCCTGTATATTGAGGTCTTATCTTACTGCATTGTGGTCAGTGTAGATGATCGGGATGATTTCAATTTTTTTGGAATTTACCAGGTTAGATTTATTGGGGCAGGGATGTGATCTAGCCTGGGTATCCAGCTTTCCTAGCACCATTTATTGAAAGAGACTATTCTTTCTCCATTGGATGATCTTGGCATCCTTGTCAAAAATCAGTGTATAGGCTGATTTCTGGACTCTCAGTTCTGTTCCATTGGTCTATACGTGTTCAGTTGTGTCCAACTCTTTGTGACCCCCGTGGACTATAGCCCGCCAGGCTCCTCTGACCATAGAAGTTTCCCAGGCAAGAATACTGGAGCATGTTGCCATTTCCTACTCCAGGGGATTTTCCTGACCCAGGGATTGAACCCACCTCTCTTGCATCTCCTGCATTGGCAGGTGGATTCTTTGCCACTACACCACCAAACAGTATCCATTAATTTATATGTTAGTCCAATTTCAGTACTATACTGTCTTGATTTTGGTTGCTTTGTCTTCAGTTTTAAAATGGAGAAATGTGATTTATACAGCTTTGTTCTTTTTTGGTATTTTTAAGCTATTATGTGTACTCATGTTTTCATATGATTTTTAAGATCAATGTGTTGATTTCTACAAAAAAAAGGCTAGCTAGGATTTGACAGGAATTGTTTTGGATCTATAGAGCAATTTGGAGAATATTACCATCTTTACCCTCTTGGGCTTTTTCAATAGCAGTAAGCCCTGCTAACTTCCCTATCAGTGCCAGGCATTTAGGGCAGCAGGTGCTGTAATGACCAAAGAAGCCAATATTTGTTCATTATTTGAATTTCATATTAGTCCTGGGCTGTACTGTCCATTTACAGAAGCCACTGACCACCTGTGGTTACTGAGCACTTGAAATGTTGCTAGTCCAAATTGAGGAGACATGTCTGATTTCAAACATTTGGAACAAAAGGAAAGAACTTCACAAATAATATTGATTATATGCTGAAATGATGATATTTGAGGCATACTAGTTTAAACTAAATGTGCTATTGAAATTTTTTTACCTATTTCTTTTTACTTTTTAAACATGGCTCCTAGAAAATTTAAAATATCTGTGTGGGTTGTATTGTATTTCTGTTGGTCATCACTGGTCCAGGGGTTCTTAACAAGGAGTTAACTTAGAAGGGCCATGGCGTGAGATTTAGGATGTTCTGAAATCCCCTGAACATCTGTGCAAAATCTTTGTGCATGGGTATGCATTAGTTATTTATTGCTGTGTAACAAGTTATATCCATATTTGTGCTGTGCTTGGTTGCTCAGTCATGTCTGACTCTTTGTGACCCCATGGACTGTAGCCTGCCAGGCTCCTCTGTCCGTGGAATTCTCTAGGCAAGGATACTGGAGTGGGTTGCCATGCCCTCCTCCAGGGGATCTTCTCAACCCAGGGATCGAACCCAGGTCTCCTGTTTGCAGGCAGATTCTTTACCAGCTGAGCCACCAGGGAAGCCCTATATCCATATTTAGCAGCTTAAAAAGCCAACAACTTATTATCACATGATTCTATGTGTCAGAAACACAGGTGTGGCTTAGGTTCTTTCATAGGCTGCAACCAAGTATTGGCCAGTGCTGCATTCATCTCAGGGCTTGTCTGCTTCTACAGTCACTCACATGACTGTTGGCAAGTCTCAGTTCCTTGCTAGCTACTGTCCAGAGACATTCCTTTTTTGCCATGTGAATTTCTCCATAGTGTATCTTGCAACATGGCAGTTGGCTTCTTCAGTGAGTGAGCAAGAGAGTGAGCAGGAAGATGGAAGCAACAGTCCTTTATTATCATTATTGTGGGAAAATATATATAAGGAAGCCGCAATCTATTTTTAACCTAATCCCACCACTTTTGTCATATCCTACTCATTAGAAACAAATCACGAAGTTCAGCCTTCACTCAAGGGAAACAGTTACTGAAGGATGTGACTATCAAGGGATTATTGGGAGCCATCAGAGAGGTTGCCTATCACAGTGTATATATGCTATTTTTTTATAGAGAAATCTAAGCCTTCATATGATTTGCAAAGAAATCTTATACCACCCTCAACACTCCCTCTTGCCCCTAGACAGTTTAAGAACTAGTTTGGAGGAAATTGAAATGGAGATTTTGACTAAGGAAGAGATTTTGTTCCAAAATTTCAAAATTAAATATAAGATCTAACCTCTTTCTCAGGTTTAAAAAATTGTAAGGAAAGGGACCCATGTAGGATTAAAAACTCAAAGTTTACTTAAGTGAAATGTTTGCAAGGTCTGTTCCACATCCCCCTACCCCCAGGCCCATTAGATTTTCTGAGCTGCTAATATTATGCGTTCCTCCTGTGGGAATTCACCTCTCAGAAAGGCCTGGTAGATAGCTCTGTGGTATCCTGTGACAATAGATTTAAGATGCAAATATAGATTGCCCTAGGTCAGATGGTTTTACAGTGTCTGGAGGAGCTCAGTTTCTCCCCACAACCTCTCAGGCAGGGTTCTCTATACTCCAGGAGCCAGCAGGCCTCTGGAGAAGGTTTCCTGAGGCCTTAGTTGAGCCAAATCCTTTTGGCCCCATGACTTAGTCTTGCCAGAGTTATGTTTCCAATCCAATTAGCTCCTACTGTAGGGAGGGTATTGGTTTCTCTTCACTTACACAGCCTTGCTTTTGTCAACCTCTCCTTTTGGTTCTAAGAACTGAGTGTGTGAACCCCTCTTAGAGCTGAGAATGCCCAGCCTCCATATTCTGCCAGCAAGTGGAAGTGAAAGCCTGTGCTGGGCCAGATATGCTGTTATTCTTGGAAAATAGTTTTTGGAATCAGCAGTCGAATCCTCCCTCTCTATAATAAGGGCTGAGCAGACGGGAGAGGCAGATCTCCAGACATGCGCATTTGTGAGCGCTCAGGGGACGGGGGCAGAAGAGAAAAAGACCATGCCATTTGAGCAAATGTGTTTTTTCTTCTTCATGGCCCTTGAAATGAATCTCCATCTGTTTCTCTGAGGAAAATTCATGTCTGTTAGGACTCGTAGGAAACACCAATTCTAATAAGCTCTCTATTCACTGCCCTTGCACCTGTCTTCCAGTTTCCAGGCAATTTAAGGATTCTACAAGGTGTTTATTGGCCTGATTCTTGTCACAAGGACTGGTGATAGGAGGGGTTAGAAATAAGAAGTCAGGGACTCTAAGATGAAGGAAGCTTTAGACTGTAACTTGGCAGATGTGATTTTGTTTTTGATCCTACTCATGGGCTAGGACCAAGAGCGCCCTGGACTGGGGCCAGGAGGCCCTAGGCTCTAGAACAATCCCAAGGTCCCTCACCCCAGGGCCTTACTTTCCCCCTCTATTAGCTGAGGGGACTGGACTAGTTGACTTCAAGGGCCTGCCTGCTCTGCCCCTGGCTGTAGCACGTAGAGGAGGACAGGCTGAGAATAAGGTGCCTGGGTTTGAGAGGCATTAGGGCACTTCCTCCAAGACCTGCCAGACTCTTGCTGGATCATAGCCCTGAGTCCCATACCTGCGCTACCCTGATCCACAATAAAAAAAACCCTTGTGGGGCCTCAGGCAGGAGATCAACACTTCCTGGGAGCTCAAACAGGGCCATCAAATTCCTTTCCCTTTGAAATCTAGCATCTAACAGTGAGTAGGCCCCTCATCATCTCACTGAGCCTTTTTTTCCACTCTCGCTCCCAAATCTCAGTAGTTACAAGGAATGTTCAGTGGGTTTGGAATTATTACAAATAAAAAATGCCAGAAGATTTTTGGATCAGAATCACTAAGCTCTGCAGCTTCCGGAAACGTCTTAGAGAAGAAGAATGTGGAAGCGCATGAAACCAAGCCTGGCTGGCTGCCGGCTCCGAAGCCTTCGGTTTCATCTGGACTTACAGGGATGTGATGGATGGCGCCTCTGAGGATGTCAGGTTCTGGTACTCCACCTTGCCTTTTTAGAGCTTAAGGTCAAAAGCAAAATGGGACCCTCAGAAGTCCTTTGGGCTGAGCTGCATTGGCGGACGGACTCCATCCCACCTGGGAGAAGAGCTTCTGGAAGGGCCTGGGCCAGACCACGTGAGAAGATCTGTGACTCCCTCCTTCAGGGCACAGACCAGGCCTAAAAGTGTCCTCTGAACCACAGGGGCAGGGCCTATGGACTGCCTGCCAGCCAGGAAGGGGAACCGGTGACCAGCAGAGGCAAGGGCAGAGGAGGGAGTCTCCACAGAGCTTTCTTGTGTGAGCTGCAGGCTCCTTCTGGTGGCAGGTGGATGTCCCACCTCACTGCTGGGCAAAGCGACTCTGTACCTGAAGCTCTCATTTGAATTCAGTGGGTAGCTAGAACTGGAGCAGTGGCTGTGTGGCGCTGGAGTGGCGGCTGTGTGGTGCTGGAGCAGCTGTGAAGAGATACCCCATGTCTAAGGGCAGAGAAGCCCCAGCAAGATGGCAGGTGCTGGAATGGCAGCTGCGTAGTGCTGGAGTGACTTTGAGGAGATACTCCATGTCCAAGTACAAAGGAGAAGCCCCATCAAGATGGTAGGAGGGGCGAAATCATGTTTAGAATCAAACCTCATACACGCCAGAGATGCTCAGAGGGCTCAAACAAACCTTGTGTGCACACCAGAATACAGAGACCCCACAGAGACTGAGACAGAACTGTTTGAGTGTCTCCTGCAGAGGTAAGGGTCAGCAGTGGACTGCTGCAGGGGCAGGGGCTCTGGGTGCAGTAGACCTGGGTATGGCATAAGGCCTCTTGGAGGACGTTGCTATTAACCCCACCACAGAGCTGCCAGAACTTACACAGGACTGGAGAAACAGACTCCTGGAGGACACAAACAGAACTTTGTGTGTACCAGTACCCAGGAGAAAGGAGCAGTGACCCCACAAGAGACTGACCCAGACTTGCCCATGAGTGTCCAGGAGTCTCGGCAGAGGCGTGGGTCAGCAGTGGCCTGCTGGAGGGTTGGGGCACTGAGTGTAGCAGTGCCTGCATGGGACATTTTGAAGGAGGTCTCCATTATCTTCATTACCTCCACCATAGTTTGGCCTCAGGTCAAATAACAGGGAGGAACACAGCCCCGCCCATCAACAGAAAATTGGATTAAAGATTTACTGAGCATGGCCCTGCCCATCAGAACAAGACCCAGTTTAGCCTCAGTCAGTCTCTCCCATCAGGAAGCTTCCAAAGGCCTCTTATTCTTCTCCATCAGAGGGCAGACAGACTGAAAACCACAGGCACAAAAACCTAACCAATCTGATCACATGGACCACAGCCTTGTCTAACTCAATGAAACTATGAGCCACGCTGTGTAGGGCCACCCAAGACAGACAGGTCATGGTGGAGAGGTCTGACAAAACGTGGTCCACTGGAGAAGGGCATGGCAAATCACTTCAGTATTCTTGCCTTGAGAACTCCATGAACAGTATGAAAAGACAAAAAGATAGGACACTGAAGGATGAATATCCCAGGTTGGTAGATGCCTGATATGCTATTGGAGATCAGTGGAGAAATAATTCCAGAAAGAATGAAGAGACAAAGCCAAAGCAAAAACAACACCCAGTTGTGGATGGGACTGGTGATGGAAGTAAAGACCAATGCTATAAAGAGCAATATTGCATAGGAACCTGGAGTGTTAGGTCCATGAATCAAGGCAAATTGGAAGTGGTCAAACAAGGAGATGGCAAGAGTGAACATTGACATTTTAGGAATCAGGGAACTAAGATGGACTGGAATGGGTGAATTTAACTCAGATGACCATTATATCTACTACTGTAGGCAAGAATCCCTTAGAAGAAATGGAGTGCCATCATGGTCAACAAAAGAGTCTGAAATGCAGTACTTGGAGGAAATCTCAAAAATGACAGGATGATCTCTGTTCGTTTCCAAGGGAAACCATTCAATATCATCGTAATCCAAGTCTATATCCCGACCAGTAATGCTGAAGAAGCTGAAGTTGAACAGTTCTGTGAAGACCTACAAGACCTTCTAGAATTAAACATCCAAAAAAGATGTCCTTTTCATTATAAAGGACTGGAATACCAAAGTAGGAAGTCAAGAAATACCTGGAGTAACGGGCAAATTTGGCCTTGGAGTGCAGAATGAAGCAGGGCAAAGGCTAATAGAGTTCTGCCAAGATAACGCACTGGTCATAGCAAACACCCTCTTCCAACAACACAAGAGAAGACTCTACACATGGACATCACCAGATGGTCAGTACCGAAATCAGATTGATTATATTCTTTGCAGCCGGAGATGGAGAAGGTCTATACAATCAGCAAAAGCAAGACCAGGAGCTGACTATGGCTCAGATCATGAACTCCTTACTGCCAAATTCAGACTTAAATTGAAGAAAGTGGGGAAAACCACTAGACCATTCAGGTATGACCTAAATCAAATCCCTTACGATTATACAGTGGAAGTGACAAATAGATTCAAGGGATTAGATCTGATAGAGTGCCTGAAGAACTACGGACAGAGATTCATGACATTGTACAGGAGGCAGTGATCAAGACCATCCCCAAGAAAAAGAAATGCAAAAAGGCAAAATGGTTGTCTGAGGAGGCCTTACAAATAGCTATGAAAAGAAGAGAAGCAAAAGGCAAAGGAGAAAAGGAAAGATATACCAATTTAAATGCAGAGTTCCAAAGAATAGCAAGGAGAGATAAGAAAGCCTTCCTCAGCGATCAGTGCAAAGAAATAGAGGAAAACAATAGAATGGGAAAGACTAGAGATCTCTTCAAGAAAATTAGAGATACCAAGGGAACTTTTCATGCAAAGATGGGCTCAATAAAGGACAGAAATGGTATGGACCTAACAGAAGCAGAAGCTATTAAGAAGAGGTGGCAAGAATACACAGAAGAACTATACAAAAAAGACCTTCACAACCCAGATAATCACGAAGGTGTGATCACTCTAGAGCCAGACATCCTGGAATGCAAAGTCAAGTGGGCCTTAGGAAGCATCACTATGAACAAAGCTAGTGGAGGTGATGGAATTCCAGTTGAGCTATTTCAAATCTTAAAAGATGATGGTGTGGAAGTGCTGCACTCAATATGCCAGCAAACATGGAAAACTCAGCAGTGGCCACAGGACTGGAAAAGGTCAGTTTTCATTCCAATCCCAAAGAAAGGCAATACCAAAGAATGCTCAAACGGCTGCACAATTGCACACATCTCACACACTAGCAAATTAATGCTCAAAATTCTCCAAGTCAGGCTTCAACAGTACATGAACCGTGAGATTCCAGATGTTCAAGCTGGATTTAGAAAAGGCAGAGGAACCAGAGATCAAATTGACAACATCCACTGGATCATCAATAAAGCAAGAGAATTCCAGAAAAACATGTAATTCTGCTTTACTGACTATGCCAAAGCCTTTGACTGTGTGGATCACAACAAACTGTGGAAAATTCTGAAAGAGATGGGAATACCAGACCACCTGGCCTGTCTTCTGAGAAATCTGTATTCAGGTCAAGAAGCAAGAGTTAGAACTGGACATGGAACAATATACTGGTTCCAAATTGGGAAAGGAGTACGTCAAGACTGTATATTGTCACCCTGCTTATTTAACTTATATGCAGAGTACATCATGAGAAATGCTGGACTGGAGGAAGCACAAGCTGGAATCAAGATTGCCAGGAGAAATATTAATAACCTCAGATATGCAGATGACACCATTCTTATGGCAGAAAATGAAGAAGAACTAAGGAGCCTCTTGATGAAAGTGAAAGAGGAATGTGAAAAAGCTGGCTTAAAACTCAACATTCAGAAAACTAAAATCATGGCATCTGGTCCCATCACTTCACAGCAAATAGATGGGGAAACAGTGGAAACAGGGACAGACTTTATTTTGGGGGGCTCCAAAATCACTGCAGATGGTGATTGCAACCATGAAATTAAAAGACACTTGCTGCTTGGAAGAAAAGTTATGACCAACCTAGACAGCATATTAAAAAGAAGAGACATTACTTTGTCAACAAAGGTCCATCTAGTCAAGGCTATGGTTTTTCCAGTAGTCATGTATGGATGTGAGAGTTGGACCATAAAGAAAGCTGAGTGCTGAAGAATTGATGCTTTTGAACTGTGGTGTTGGAGAAGACTCTTGAGAGTCCCTTGGACTGCAGGGAGATCCAACCAGTCCTTCCTAAAGGAAATCAGTCCTGAATATTCACTGGAAGGACTGAGGCTGAAGCTGAAACTCCAATACTTTGGCCACCTGATGTGCAGAACTGACTGATTTGAAAAGACCCTGATGCTGGGAAAGATTGAAAGCGGGAAGAGAAGTGGATGACAGAGGATGAGATGGTTGGATGGCATCACTGACTCAATGAACATGAGTTTGAGTAAGCTCTAGGAGTTGGTGATGGACAAGGAAGCCTGGCGTTCTGCAGTCCATGGGGTTGCAAAGAGTCAGGCACGACTGAGTGACTGAACTGAACTGAACTGAAGATCTGACAGGCCCTTGGAAAACATAAGTACCTTTGTCCTTGTGTCTGTGGCCGGCTCGGAGCACAGGCTTCAGTGGTTCTGGTCAATTTTTGGGAAGCCTAAGCTTTCCCCACAGTTTGGCTCTTTATAGCCTCATCTTTAGAGGCTCCTCATTCCCCTCCCAAAGTCCTGCTGGGCTGTAACCTGTACACGCACATCCCTGATGGCTTTATAATGAACATAAGCATTCTGAAAAACCTAGACCATGACTAAGAGTTGACTGGTGACTTCAAGTGGTTTTGACTATCTCCTTCAGGTGACTGTCATGGATAGGCAGCCCTTTGGGCCTTCCCTCCTGTCCTAGCTAGGGGGTAACGCAAGAGTGACCAATGAGAAAGATGTTAGAAAATACCTAGCAGGACCTGAGCCCCTAAATACAAAAGATAGGGGACCAAATTTTTACTGCATTGTCAGGTGGAATCAGACCACTGGCGAGGCTTTTAAAAAGGCTCTTTTAGGAGAAATAAGACAAGAGATGAGGCAGAATTGATTAAGAACAATGTTTTGCAGTGGTCATGCAGGCTCTCGGCCTTGGTCATTCGTGAGTTTTCAATAATGTTCCCTTCAAAAGGAACATTGATTCTTGGGATCAAAAGAAGCCAGAGTGTTCAATTCTTCATATCCATCTTATTCTCTTCCTTCTGAAGGTGTCCTCTCAACTTCAAGTGTGAAATGCTTGGAAGAGGATGAGGAGAGCAAAGGTTCTGAAGCTGTAAGCCTTTTCAAGTGATGCCTCTAAGAGATTCTTTTGATATGAGGACCACTGCCCATTTGAGGCCGAGGAGAGCTCTCATCCTGACAGGCAGGGTCCTGCGTAAGTCAGGTGACGCTAGGCAGTTACAAAGGCCTAAGAGAGCTGACAGCTTCCTACTCTCATGGGGCAAACCACAGTGCTCTCTTCCCCACCAAAAATTTGGTAGTTCTTTTTTCAAAACCCTCTAGTGGATGTGTCAAGCCATTTAAAAGACTTTCCTGTCCATTTCCCTATGTGAGCCTCAGGACAAGCCTGACAGTAAGAAGTACAGGGCTTAAAGTAATACTTGACATTCTTTTTCCCCCAGTTTTATTGAGTTCTAGTTGACCTATAACACTGCTTAGTTTAAGGTGTACAGTGTGATGAATATATGTATAGATAAATGAGTGATCACAATAAGTTTAGGTAACATCCATCAACTCCTAAAGTTACATTTTTCTCCCTTATGAGAACTTTTAAAATCTACCAAAATGTTTTTATTGATACTCTTTGGCTGACCTGATGATAGGCAGTGAAAATTTGCTAACTAAAACTTTTTCAGTTTTCTAGGTTTCTCAAAGCCAGGTGAGGGACCCATGCTGGGGAATCATAGATTTTTTTATGATCCAGTGAGGTAGGACTAAAGGGGCATCTGAAATCACAGGGACTTAGCTCATCAATACTAGATATAACCATTTTGATGGCACAGGGAATACCAAAGTTTATCAGCAACTTTAAGGAACTAAAAGAGATGGAAGTTTACCCTTGGAAGGAGGGGTGTGGCAATATATTTCAGACAGATTCTAATTTGTTAGGAGGCAGAACTGTGTTTTAAATATTCATTATAATGGAAAGACAACCTTTAACTAGCAGCTTCTAGACTAAAAAAGTTATAATGTGGTAAACTATAATTATAGATTTGGCAAAACTAAATAAGCCATTTTTGTTTTGTGTATGTATATACACAGCTTCCTGATATTCCCAGAATTAAAATACAGTGAAACAGACTGAAGGAAGGCATATGGAGAAAGCATTGACTCTTTGATGGTTGAGGATTCTGATCACTCTAAATAGGGCATAAGGAGAAGTTTACACAGCCTCATGGCCATTTGGAAGTAGCCGTATTTTTGGTGTTGTTCCTAAACAATACTTCTGCCCTCTAGTAGTTTTGCAACTGTAACCATAAACAAGTTCTAGAAAACTGTGGGAGAATAAAACTTTCTTGTTGGTAAAATGGCAGAACACAAGATGATCTTATTCCAAGTTAAGCATGCCCTAGGTTACTGATACATGCTCCATCAGTAGCAGGTCAGACTTGAAGCTTATGGTCAATGTTCCATTTGGCTGGTGCTTGGTGGCCTCGCTGTATAGATGTGGGAATCTGTGGTACTGTTGTCTGAGGGAAAGTGAACAGTTTCCACATTATCTGCCAGGGATGCGGCCACTCAAACTGATGTTCATGCCACAAACATCTATGGTGCTGCCATGTGTAAGAGGTGGACCTCAGTGCAGTGGCAGAACCCAGGCTAACTGATTTTATTGACTGCAAGCCTAAGACACATTTTTATTTGGAATTCTCAATGCCCTAGAAGCTTCTCCTGTTGGCAGTGTGGTGTTGGGGGAGGCTATAGGGGAAGGGTGTACATTTTTTTTTAAATTTCCAGAAGGGTAAAAAATTGTTACTATCTATCAGCACTGTATCCTAATGACCAAAGTAGTCAGCCCTGTAAATTGTGAAACAGTTGTCATGCTTCTATTTGTTCTGTGATAGTATAAGAATCCAAAACAGTTCGCATCAAGAGAGTCTAAATAAAACCCACCTCTATTCAGTCTGAGTCAGCTTTGCCCTCCCCCTGTATTTTTGTCTTAATATGTATGTTTGCTTGTCTAAGGTTAAGTCAGATCTCCAGATCCTCCATTGTGGAGACACCTAAGAATGCAGTCTCTGTGATCCATGCAAAAAGAGACTTTTCATCTCCAGTGAGGCAGCGTTTAGTGCTCTGGCTAAGACAAAAATGTGGGCAGCAAATTCATCCCAAGGACCAAGTGAGGATTACTACGGGACTGGGAATATTTTCAGAGATGGAACACTTCCTACCTCTTCTGTTAGTGAATTCAGTCCATCCTGTGGTCGTTTTCGTGAATTTTTGTCTGGGGAGCTGGGTGACCAGGAGCTGCCGCCCTTCCTTCCCTGAGAGAACAGCACCAAGGGGGTTCCCCAATTCCACCGTGGGAGATTTATCTGCCTCCTGGATGGTTCCATGTAGGCCCACGTCTAGACTGATTACAAAAGTGCCAACAAAACAAAATAAATACCTAACATCTTACAGCAAAGGCACGAAACCAAACAGTGTGAGAGAGGAGAACAATGCAGCCATTGTGCCAGGGAGTCTTCCTGAGGAGGATGGAATTCCCGCACCCCAGGTTCCAATTTGTAAGGGCAACACAAAGCGTCTAGAAGCAGGCCCTGGCTTGAACGCATTCATTTGGAAGGGCAATGTGTTTTGTTAGATAAAAGATTTTTTTTTTAACTCACACTAGGATCAAAATGAAGATCAGTATAACTAACTCTGTATGCACACAGATTTCAGGAAACTTCAGCCTTGACTCTAGCTCTCCGGTGTAACCATTTGTTAATTCTGCTCTTTCCAGGTGACAGGGTATATATAATGTGATGGGAGAGGCTCTGGGTGAGTCAGTGTTGACTTTGCACTTACCTTGCTGTGTGACTTTATGCATGTCCCCTAGCCTCTCTGGGCCTCCGTTTCTACATTGGTAAAATGAGGGAGTTAATGTTCATCATCTATCTCTATGAGCTCAAGCAGAATAAATATTACAGTTCCATTGCCTAAGGGTACTAGAAATGGGATTTTCACCCCCAAAGAAAGCAATAATTATCTGTCTGAAGGAGCTCTTAAGTATGTTGTCTCAAACTGAAACTTCGGGGATTCTATGGGTCACTTCTGAATCACCTCCACACGCCACATGATTGAAAGCGCATTTGATTAGCCAACAGTTTCAAGTGGCCTGAGGTAGAACATGTGGACTGCTCATTTGTTCATACTCTCAATATGTATTTACTGAGCACCCACTCTATGCCAGGCCTTAGAGAGAAGATGTTTCTCCCGAAATCCTAAGCCTCCCTCTTTCTCTCTCTTCAAGTTTAGTGTTGTTTGTGACCTCAGGTACAAAAGGTTGAGTTAAAGGTAACTGCTCAGTTCACTGTATATCATCAGAGTTGGTCAAGATGGCTCTTTTTCTTGCTCTGTTTGACTTCTTTATTCCTTTTTATTCCCAAAGCCCATTCCCATTCTCCTCCGTGCAAAGGCAACCATTCTAACATGCTCAGTGTATGCTCTTTAGCACGTATGTTTTTTTGTAAAATGCATATTGTCTTCTGTGAATATATCTTCATTCATTGCAAAGATTAGATGTGATATAGTCCAATTGGTTTCTTGCTTTTGTGCCCATATTATGCTTTTGAGATAGACTCATCCTGCTGGCTGTAAATACTTCTCATTGCTTCTAACCACTATGTGGTGCTCTGTGTTGTTCAGTCACTAAGTCACGTCTGACTCTTTGTAACCCCATGGACTGCAGCATGCCAGGATTCCCTGTCCTTCACCATCTCCCAGAGTTAGCTCAAATTCATGTCCATTGAGTCGGCGATGCCATCTAACCATCTCATCCTCTGTCGTCCCCTTCTCCTCCTGCCTTCAATATTTCCCAGCATCTGGGTCTTTTCCAATGAGTCGGCTCTTTGCATCAGGTGGCCACAGTATTGGAGCTTCAGCTTCAGCATCAGTCCTTCCAATGAATATTCAGAGTTGATTTCCTTTAGGACTGACTGGTTTGACCTCCTTGGTGTCCAAAGGAATCTCAAGAGTCTTCTTGAGCACCACAGTTTGAAAGCATCAATTCTTTGGCACTCAGCCTGCTTTATGGTCCCCCTCTCACATCCATACATGACTACTGGAAAAATCATAACTTTGACTATACGGACCTTTGTTGGCAAAGTGATGTCTCTGTTTTTTAATACTCTGTCTAGGTTTGTCATGCCTTTTCTTCCAAGTAACAAGCATCTTTTAATTTCATGGTTGCAGTCACCATCTGCAGTGATTTTGGAGCCCAAGAAAATAAAATCTGCCACTGTTTCCATTCCCCATCCCCCATCTATTTGCCATGAAGTGATGAGACCAGATGCAATGATTTTAGTCTTTGAATGTTGAATTTTTTTTCACTCTCATTTCACCTTCATCAAGAGGCTCTTTAGTTCCGCTTCACTTTCTGCCATTAGAGTGGTATCATCTGCATATCTGAGTTTATTGATAGTTCTCCCGGCAATCTTGATTCCAGCTTGTGAGTCATCCAGGCTGGCATTTCACATGATGTACTCTTCATATAAGTTAAAACAAACAGGGTGACAATATATAGCCTTGATGTACTCCTTTCCCAATTTGGAACCAGTCTATTGTTCCATGTCCAGTCCTAACTGATGCTTCTTGACCTGCATACAGGTTTTTTGGGAGGCAGGTAAGGTGGTCTGGTATACCCATCTCTTGAATAATTTCCCACAGTTTGCTGTGATCCACACAGTCAAAGGCTTTAGCATAGTCAATGAAACAGAAGTAGATGTTTCTCTGGAATCCCCTTGCTTTTCTCTATGATCCAGCAGATGTTAGCAATTTGAGCTCTGGTTCCTCTGCTTTTCCTAAACCCAGCTTATACATTTAGAAGTTCTCAGTTAACATACTGTTGAAGCCTAGCATGAAGGATTTTGAGTATTACCTTGCTAGCATGTGAATAGAGTGCAATTGTGTGGTAGTTTGAATATTTTTTGGCATTGTCTTTCTTTGGGATTGGAATGAAAACTGACCTTTTCCAGTCCTGTGGCCACTGCTGAGTTTTCCAAATTTGGTGGCATATTTAGTGTAGCAGTTTGACAGCATCATCTTTTAGGATTTTAAATAGCTCAGCTGGAATTCTATCACCTCCACTAGCTTTGTTCATAGCCTATCTGACTTTACACTCCAGGATGTTTGGCTCTAGGTGAGTGACCACACCATCGTGGTTATCCAGGTCATTAAGGCCTTTTTTGTACAGTTCTTCTGTATATTCTTGCCACCTCTTCTTAATCTCTTCTGCTTCTATTAGGTCCCTACCATTTCTGTCCTTTATTGTGCCCATCCTTCCATGCCTTTTGTATGCTCCACATAAGTTTCTCCTGTCTCGTGGATGGGCACCCTGGAGTCCCACAGTGCCCCACAATGGCCAATAATGTGACAGCCGTGTGCATGGTCCACTATGGACATGTGTCATACTGCTATGCCGGAGACACTCTGTCTCCTTTGTAATCTGGAGCATTTCTACATTTTCTTTGAAAACTGGGAAATTTCTGTCCTTTCCTCTACACTTTCTTCAAGGGTTATATCCCTCACCATTGACCATAGTATGTTCCCCATTCTATGCTCTCCCTCACATCCTGTGTATACTTCTAATGTTTATATTACATTGTAATTTCTTGTCTCCCCCAATAGATGTGAATCCCCCGAGAGCAGGGATTGCTTCCATGTCATGACTATGATGAATAATGCTGCAATGAACATTGGGGTGCATTTATCTTTTCAAATTAGTGTCTCCATTTTAGGGGGTATATATTCCCAGGAATGGAATCGCTTGATCCTATGGTAGTTCTATTTTCATTTTTTAAAGAACCTTCATATTAAATACTATTTTCCATAGTGGCTGTACCAATTTACATTCCCACCAATAGTGTATCAATATTCCCTTTTCTCTACATCCTCTCCAACATTTGTTATTTGTAACTTTTTGATGATAGACATTCTGACAGGTGTGAGGTGATATCACATTGTGATTTGCATTTCTCTAATAATTAGTGATGTTGAGCATTTTTTCATGTGTCTGTTGGCCATCTGTATGTCTATTTTGAAAAAATGTCTATTTGGGCCTTCTGTCCATTTTTTGATTGTGTTTTTTTTTATATATTGAGTTGTCTGTGCTGTTTGTATATTTTGTATATTAACTTCTTGTTCACCACATGACCTGCAAATATTCTGTCATTCCATAGGTTGTCTTTTTGTATTGTCAACGGTTTCCTTTTCTGTGCAAAACCTTTAATGTTTAATTAGGTCCCATTTATTTATTTTTGCTTTTATTTCGTTTACCTTAGGAGACTGATCCAAGAAAATATTGCTACAGTTTATGTCAGTGAATAGTCTGCCTCTGTTCTCTTCTAGGAGTTTTATCGTTTCCCTCTTGCGTTTAAGTCTTTAAAGCCTTTTGAGTTTATTTTTGTATATGGTATGAGGGTATGTTTGAATCTCATTGTTTTACATGTGGCTGTCCAGTTTTCTCAGTAACACTTGTTGAAGAAATTATCTTTTCCCCTTTGTATATTCTTGCCTCATTTGTTGTAGATTAATTGATCATAGGTGAGTCGATTTATTTTTGGGTTATTTGTTTCACTGATCTGTGTCTGTTTTTGTGCTAGTACCATGCTGTTTTAATTACTGTAGCTTTGTTGTATAGTCTAAGTTAGGGAGCATGATACGTCTAGTTTTGTTGTTTTTTTCCCTCTCAAGGTTGCCTTGGAAATCTGGGATCTTTTGTGGTTCTGTATAAATTTTAGGGTTATTTGTAATTCTGAAAAATATGAGTTTTTTTAAAAAGGGATTGCCTTAAGTCTATAGATTGCTTTGGGCATATGGACATTTTAACAATATTAATTCTTCCAATCAGTGAACCCAGGTTATCTTTCCATTTCTTTGTATTGTCCTCAATTTCCTTCATCAGTGTTTTATAGTTTTCAGAGAATAGGCCTTTTGCATCCTTGGTTAATTTTATATCTAAGTAGTTTCCTCTTTTTGATGTGGTCTTAAACAGGATATTTTTTTCTTTGATTTCTCTTTCTGGTGAAGACTTTAGGATTTTCTTTTTTTCATTAGCTGTTAATTTTATTTTTCTCAACTTTTATTTAGTTTTAAATTTATTTTTAATCAGGGGAAAATTGCTTTACAATGCTGTATTGGTTTCTGTTGTACAAAAACACAAATCAGCCATATGTATAATTATGGCTGATTTGTGTAGTTATATGGTAGGGTTTTGTATATGTAGTATCAGTTCATCTGCAAATAGTGACAGTTTTATTTTTTCCGTTCCTATTTCATCAAGTACATTTTTTACCTTTTCCTCTCTTCTCCTTTAGAGACTCCTATAATGAAAATTTTGGTATACTTTCTATTGCTTCAGGGGTCCCTTTAAACTATTCTCATTTTTTGAAATTTGTTTTTCTTTCTGCTGGGTTGTTTTGTTCATGTTTTGGCTACACTGGGTCTTCATTGCTGCACGCAGGCTCTCTCTAGTTGTGGCGGGTGGGGACTATTCTTAGTTGTGGCTCTTGGGCTCTAGAGCACAGGCTGAATAGTTGTGGTGCAAGGGCTTAGTTGTTCCACAGCAGGTGGAATCTTCCCATACCAGGGATCAAACCCATGTCCCCTGCATTGGCAGGTGGATTCTTAACCACTGACCACCAGGGAAATCCTTTGTGCTGTTCTTATTGGATCACTGGATCATTTCCACTATTCTTGGTGGTTCAGATGGTAAAGAATCTTCCTGCAATGCGGGAGACCCAGGTTCCATCCCTGGGTTGGGAAGATCCCTTGCAGAAGGGAATTGCTACCCACTCCAGTATTCTTGCCTGGAGAATTCCATAGAGAGAGGAGCCTGGCGGGCTATAGTCCATGAGGTTGCAAAGAGTCAGACTTGACTGAGTGACTAACACTTTCCACTATTCTATCTTCCAGATCACTTATGTGTTCTTCTGTATCACCTAGTGTTATGAATTCCTTCTAGTGTGTGTTTCCTTACCATCTGAGCCACCAGAGTATGTTTTTCACTCCGTTTATTGTAGTTTTTACTTCTGACTGGGTTTTTTTTTTTACAGTTTCTAGTTCCTTGTTAAAATTCTCATTGTGTTCATCTACTCTTTTCTTTAATCCAGTTAGCATTCCTATGACTTATGCTTTGAACTCTTTATCTGGTACATTATTTTTGTTTCACTAGTTCTTTTTTTCAGGGACTTTCTTTTGTTTTGTCAATTGAAACAAATTTCTCTGCTTTTTAGTTTGCTTAACTTTCTCTGTTTCTGTGAAACTAGACAACTGAAAGAGTTACCTGTTGTAGTCTTGAAGGTGTGTCCTTGTGTGGGAGTGTCCCTCTGCAGTCCGCATGTGCCCAGTGGCTTTGGTGGGAGAGCTGGATCTGACATGCATGTGAGTCATGTCTTTATCCAGGGTGTGCTGGCAGCTATCACCATGGTGGGAGGTGGGGCTGGAGATGGAGGGGCTAGAACCAGAGCCAGATATGATCTACTTCTTTGCTTAGTGGCCAAAAAACACCCTATTAGAGTGGGGGTTGGGTCCCAAGTTGCTGGAGAAGAAGCCCTAAAGTTTGCATCCAAGCTGGCTCCATCCCTTCCAAGTGTGTGCTCTCCCTCCTCCCAGCTCCAGAACCCTTACCCTAGAGGGAGCAGGGTTCCCTACAGGAAGAGGGGTCAGGTGCGGGGGCATAGTGTAGGGCTACTGGCCTGGGCTGTGGCCACCTGACCAGTCAGAGTCTGGAACCACTTCTGAGGCTCTGCCTCTGTAAGTACCAGTAATGGCTGCCCCTATGCTGTTCAGATGCTCTTCTGGGTCTGGGTTGGCACATTCCCTCATGATTGATCACTCCTCTCATGGCAGCCTTTACCCTAGTGTAGAGCTGCATTGTGAAGCAAGTGGGCACAGTGAACCTGTGGCTCAGGCTAGGGTGCTCGTTGGAGTGGTCGTGGGAAACTAGACAGAATCTCGTACAATTTCACTCTTTTCCTGCCTTGTTTCAGGAGTAAGCAAGTGTGTGCATGCACTTCACTAGCAGAGTCTAGGTTTCTTACAGCCCTCCTGTTAGTGCCACTGGTTCTCAAAGTAGCTAAGGGGGCTCATCTTCCCAGGCCTCCATGCCCAATGTGTGGCTGGAACTGCTCCCTCCCCGGTGAGGATCTCTGCATTTTTTACCCCCTCCCGCCATTCTGTGTCTCCTTCCAGGGGCAAAGGTCTCAACTCGATCATTTCTCTTCCCTTCCTATCTGATTCTGTGTGGATCTTTCTTTTAGCCTTGGTTGTAGAAGAGCCTTTGCATTAAGTCTTGTTAGTTTTCAGTGAGATTGCTCCAAATGTAGAGGTATTTTTGATGTGTTTGTCAGGGAGGAGGTGAATTCTGCGTCTTCCTACTCTGCCATTTTGTTCTTTTCCATCTATTTTTAATGTGAAACTTTCAAAACCAATATATTTGTTTCCAAACATATAAAAATGAATAAAAAGCGATGAGCTTATTTTGTCTGTTCCTTGGCAAACCTAGCAGACCTTTTATATTCAAACTAATGTTGTGTCCTTCCAAGATATACAGTGTCCTCAAATACTGTAGAACTTTTCTTTGGGGGGAAAACCCCTCCATATCCCATAGCATATTCTTTGGAATCTTCTCAGGGAGGCCTTTGTTTCTTGGAGGCAAATTTCATTTTTGGAAACAGCTAAAAGCTACTTGGCAGCAAATCTAGTGAATGAGGTGGGTGATCAAGCTGAAGAACATTATTTTTGGTTCCAAACAAGGTGTGACCATAAAGAAATGAGGCTAATTTTCTTGTATGGTACATAAACTGGCTCAACAGTCATTCCAAAAGAAGACTTCCAAAAATGTGTGGCCTTGGCAACAAGAAAATTTTCTCCCCCTGTTCTTGTTCTCTGTCTTTCTCTCTCACGCACAGTGTATACTGCCTGGCCCAATATCTAGACAAATAAAATCAGAGGCCCTTGGAATTTGGTTTAAAATAATCAGTTACGTGAGTATGGGATGGAAGAGACCTGGCTTGGCAGCCATTCATGCAAAAACACCTGGGGGTTTCAGTTGGCCACAAGCTGGTCCTTCATGAAGAATATGACGTGGCTTCTAAGTGTCTGCATTCTAAGGAGGTGGAGGTCTTGGGCTCTGTGAGAACTTGAAAACCCATGCTCCATTCTGCACAGGTTCCAAGCTGCACCTTGAGCTCAGCCATCGGCACAACAGCATGAAAGGACCACTGACCCACTGGAGCAGGGAACAGGTGAATGAATTGAAGAAACCAGCCCAGAAGAGGCAAGAGTCACTGATTGAAAATGATTAAAGACAGCTGTGTGAAAAGTGGTATCATCTTACTCTCATGTTGGTCATTATGGAAGAGCCAAGAACAATGGGTAGAAATTACAGGAAGGCAGATTTAGGCTCAACCTATTAAAGACTGATTCATATTATAGACTTATACATTCATTATAATCTCATGTGTGTGAATATATATATACAAAGCAAGAAAAATAAGTGGAAAGATTTCAAATATTTAATACTTAAAAACTATGGGGTATGGAATCATGAGGCAAATGTCATCTTTTAAACTTTACATGATGATGTACAATTAGATTTTGATTATCTGTGTATATTCCTTTTGAAAAAAATGAACTTTCTAAAAATCTGAGGTGTCCAGCAACCAAATAGTCTGCTTTGCAACCTAGTGAGAGCTCTGTCTTAGGTGCTAATCAAACACGGGTTGTGGGATGAACTAATGGGCCCTTTTCAACCTAGGGATTCAGTATGTTGTTACATGATTTAACCTTGTTCAAAATACCAGAGTTGAGCTGGTGGAAGTTCACACATGGATCCAACGAGAAAGAGGCCTAAAAACTCCCAAGATGGTGCAACTTTCCAACTACTGAGCCTAGTCTAAGGCTCCCCAGGTGGTGCTAGTGGTAAAGAACCCACCTGTCAGTGCAAGAAACATAAGAGATGTGGGTTCAATCCCTGGGTCAGGAAGATTTCCTGGAGGAGAGCATGGCAACCCTCTCCAGTATTCTTGCCTAAAGAATCCCATGGACAGAGGAGCCCAGCAGGTTACACTCCATAGGATAGCAAAGAGTCAGACATGACTGAAGCATCTTAGCACACATGTACACAGGCTTAGTCTAAGGACAAAACTGTCATCTTAACAGAATTCATGTAGGATGTTTAAAGCAAAGGGTAAGATAAACACTTCAAAGGTATAAAGCTACCACCAGCAACTAGCTGTGAAACTAGATTCTAAACTAGGAGAATAAATACAGAGAAATAGGAAAAGGCATGGATAAAATGCTGAGACAGGCCATTGAGTAAAAGTAAACTGTCAATAGGAGATGGTGGATTTTCCACGTTTTGTAAGTGTGAATGGTTATTTTAATTCCGACCATTTAGCTGAAGCCAGAAGGCTTTGGACTTTATATAGAGTCTTCTGCTGATCATCACTCAGTGGGCATGGACTGTAGTGGCGGTGTACCGAGATTACAGAAACGCTGCCTGGCTTGTGTCATGTTCTGGGAACTGAAGTGTATCAAATATGACCTGAAGATGGCAACGTCTTGAGAGGCACGTGGCAACAGCACATGCATAATCCCATCACTGGGCAGGGGGACCGGCAATTACTTCCTTTTGGGACCAATGATGCCACAAAATCAGAGCAACAAAGAAGCTAGACATCTGGACTGGATTGTCCATTTTACAAGAGGGAAACTGAGCACTAAAGAAGGGAAGTGAATGTGAAAGATGTTCAAAAACAGTCCCTTTCGTCTCCTAGAGAGGAGAAAAGAACTTTAAGATGGTGCCCTTCTGTTTGCAGGCATAAAACCCAATCTCAGGGTCACATTTTTGCCACATTAAATAAAACCTTGCTGTCAAGTGACAGGGACAGCCATTAGGTGCTGACTGGGCTTTCGAGCCTTCTAATCTGCTGGTAGTGTAGCTTGGCGTACTCTTGAATCCAAGGAACAAACTTCTGCAGTATTTAGGTTTCATGAATTAAAGAATAACGATTCTCATAAATCTTACTCAAATACAGAAATAATGATGTTTAAAAGATAATGCCTGTTCAAGTTTTACCAACCACTATAAATCACTGAAAGATGCTAACAAATACCACTGATTGTAGCCTTGACCAAAACCAAGTGAAGGAAATGCTAAACCAGAAGTTTCCAATTTGCATTTGCAAAAATTTCTGCAAAGGATGAACATGGCTACCAGAAACTTGTGCTCCTCAGGAGACCCTCATGAAAGTGTGTTGGTGACCCGTAAGTTGTGAGAAATGACTCCCCCCCGTTCCTCCTGTCACCCTGCAGAAATGGGAGCTCCTGGTTGGGACTGCCTCTGAGAATCAAAGGGGACGTCTCAGCCCCTCCCTGACCTTGGCTCACACTCTGGCCGTGTGCCCAGCCCCTCTCTCTCCTCATCCTTCAGCTTTGCTTCTCCTTGCTCTCAGGTGGGAGTTGAGGTCCCACTTATAAAAAGAGTCAACAATGTTTCTGCTGACCTGATCTGGCAAATGGGCATTATTGCCAGGCCTTGGAAACAGTGTCAAGTCAGTCATTCCTGAGGTTCTTTGGCAGCAGAACGTTCAAAGAGCAGCATCGGCATCATTACTGGGATGGCGTATGTGTGAAACAGTCTTCAGTGATAATACTGGGCCTACAATGGACAGAAAGTTGGTGTTGGAATTAGTATTGGTGCCAGACCTTCAGCTCCACGAGAGTGGGATCCAATCTGTTTGGTTTTCTATCATCTTGCAGCTGGTAGAGTGCCTGACAGCCAACAGGTATGCAAGGCCTAGTTGTGGAAAAAACAACTGTTGAAGGAGCCCATCTGAGGCCAAGAGCTGCATTATGTGGGATCTAGTTCCTTGCATTGGGAGCATGGGGTCTTACCCACTGGACCATCAGGGAATTCCTTCTAACCTATTTATTTCTAAGTGGAGATTATGGATGGGGTGTGTGTTGGGAGGGATTGGCTTTGACTGGAGCTTGGGGCCAAGACTGATACTCACCCAAAAGGTAGGCAGGGAGGGAGGGGGATTTTCTTATACGGAATAGAAAGCTAGGTGAGGAGGAGGAAAGCACTGCATGGTCACCATGTCATGAAGCTTACAAAAAAGCCATTTTGATTTTTTTTTCAAAGAAAACAAAGGGAAAACGCAGGGTTAGACATCTTCTACTTAATGGCTGAAGGAGGTATAGAAGATAAAAAAAGTCTTCTACTTAATGGCTGAAGGAGGTATAGAAGATAAAAAAATAGGGTAAAAGAAAAAGGTGGTTCCCTTTATAGAGGGAGACCACAGGGTGCTGAAGGGCAGCACATATGCTGTGAGCTTGGCAGTCAGTGCACCAGGAGGAAAAAGCACAGCACAGAGATTGCCAAGCTGGTGAGGAGCTTCAGGGGAAGATGGCCATTCCCAAGGTTGTGAGAGGCAACTATCTCATTGTCCTTCTGATTCACATGTTGCTTACTTCCAGGAGCATCGTCCACGTCCAGATCATAAGCCAGTTCTGCCGAAAGAGAAGAAAGACTTTAAATGCAGGCTCACCAACGACCTCAGGTGTGCACTCTTCATGGCCCAGGCACCTGTCTGGACCGCTGGGGTAGCCTGGCTTTGAGTTCTTCCTTTCCTTGAAAGGAAGGCCACCGGGAGATGGGAAGAAAACATGGGTGTGGAGTGGGCGGCCCGCCGGAAGAAGAGGGCTAGTGGTGTTCCTGCCAGAGAGCACACCAAAAAGGTGCATACAAGCTGGCCACTCCCCTCCTGCCTTTGGCTTCACCCACACCCTGGGGTGCACACTGGCCCTTGTCATGTCTCCTGGTTGGCAAGGCTGTGCCATGTGGGTGACTACCTGCGTGTTCTCATATGTATGTGTGTTGGTGGGGGAGGGGATGTGGTGAACCCCCAGTGTACCTTTCCTGTGTCCTACACCCCTGGGAGCCTTGCCTTAGAGTTGACAGTAGGGTAGTTTGCCATTGAAAGTTGTTTTATTTTTCTGAAATATTTCTTCTTTTATCTATATGGTCTTTTCACTGCTGACTGCCAACACACACACACACGAGGATTTAAACCAATATCAAGTAAATTAAGACTAAAGAGAGGCCTATGGGTAACAGTCCTTCTTTGACTGCCAATCATTTATGAGATATCTTCTTCATGATTCTGAAAAGAAACTGGGGTACTGGGGTTGGCCTAACTCAAAAGTCCCCCAGAAGGCAAACCTAAGTTGATAGTGGTGTATCAGGAAATTAAAGATGGTTTGCCCAGGGCTCAGTTTCTTTTAGATTTGCTTTTCCAGATTTAGAGCGCAAATCTTTTCCTTTGGCTCTTCTAGACTCGGTCGCCAAGGTTTCTATTTCAATATCTTGTGAAGGTGATGTGATGTGAGCCACTTCAGCAGCCAACTGTCCTGTGGCCAATGGAACCAGAAAGATCTCTTGGGGACATGGAGATGCTTAGCAACAGGCACAGAGGAAATGACTGGGATTCTGCAGAAGGAAGGAAGGAAGAGGAAGGAAGAGCTCCTCTTACAGCGGATGAAACATGCAATAAGTCACAGGAAGAAGGTGTGGGGCCTCAGCTGGTCCAGGACGTGTGCAGAGCAGGGCCTAAGACCAGGGCTGCTGTTAACAGGCTGGCACTACTGAGAGCAGACAGCAAAGTCGAGGTGATCAAAGCCAAAGGGTCTGATTACACAGTCCACAGTGCTACCTTCCAAAGGGCTAGTGCAGTTTATAATGCCACCTAGCAATCATGCTGCTGCTCCTGCTGCTAAGTCGCTTCAGTCGTGTCCAACTCTGTGCAACCCCATAGATGGCAGCCCACCAGGCTCCCCCGTCCCTGGGATTCTCCAGGCAGGAACACTGGAGTGGGCTGCCATTTCCTTCTTCAGTGCATGAAAGGGAAAAGTGAAAGTGAAGTTGCTCGGTTGTGTCCGACTCTTCGCGACCCCATGGACTGCAGTCTACCAGGCTCCTCCGTCCATGGGATTTTCCAGGCAAGAGTACTGGAGTGGGGTGCCATTGCCTTCTCCGAGCAATGATGAGGGAACCAAATTTATTATGTCTCAATAAAAAAAGATACTGTAGTCTATATAAGAAGATACCTCACAGTTTCTTTAATTTGCATGTATCTGATTACTAGTATGGGCTTACCAGGTGGCACAGTGGTAAAGAGTCTGCCTGCCGATGCAGGAGACGCAGATGCAGGTTCATTCCCTGGATTGGGACGATCCCCTGGAGGAGGGCATGGCAACCCACTCCAGTATTCTTGCCTGGAGAATCCCATGGACATAGGAGCCTGGTGGGGTGCAGTCAGTCCATGGGGTCACAAAGAGTCGGACACGACCGAGCACACATGTGCAATTACTAGTATAGATGAACTTTTTTTTGTTCACTAATTATATTTCTCCATGAAGGACAGTTCATATCCTTTGCCTTCTTATCTAATTGGTATTGATGTTTTTCCTATTAATCTGAATGCATATTTCATTGAGTCCTTTGCTTATCATATTCAATAAAATTAATTTTTCTGTTTTGTTATGAATTATATTTATTTTTCATTGCTGTACAAAGAAATGATGTCATATATATATATATATATATATATATATATATATATATATATATATATATATATATATATGAATCTGACCACATTGTGCTCTTCTGAAGCTGAGAAAGCGTTTCTTCTTCATTGTTGATAATAATTCAAATCAAAATTTCCTGCGAACCCTCTTACTGGGGGAAAAGCCAATCAGCAGACTAATCTCCATTCCTTCTCCCCCCCAAAATAGCTAGATACAAAGAAAATCAAAGAGAAAAAGAACAAAGAGCAATGCTTTGCTTGGAAATCAGACCTCTGTCTCTGCAAGGTGGACAGTGCAGAGTCCAGAGAGCAGGCGGAGGTCAGCTGTCAGTCGGCAAGGACAGTGCAGGCTTAGGGCCTGATCAGATTGCACCCGCACTGAGAACGCATATGGCTGGATCTGTTGAAAGCCCAGCCTTGAGTCTCACGGCTACTTCTCAACTTCAATGAAGAGGAGTATTTTTAGGACTGACCTGAATGAGAGCCCTCTCAGCAGTGCTTTCAGATTCCCTCTCCGGATATTCCCCTTGCCCAACATCAGGATTAAGCAAACAACATCTACTACTGTGACTCAGTTCCTCTACTATTTATCTTGCTCTTCAAATAATCCATGAACACTACACACTTTTGTCTACTATAGCAGTTAGGGTACACCCACGAGTTATGTTAAATCCAGCAGTTTCTCATCTTTGTACCACTCAATACATCTTTTGTTATGTCTTTCTCTAGGACCTATGTTTTGAAATTATAAAAATGACTACCTATTATTGAGTCCTCATTGTGTGCCAGGCACTGTGCTAAGTACCCTTTATATACATGATCCCATGTAATTGAACCTTCTCAGCAGTGTTATGAAATAGGTATTATAACTCCCATTTTACTGATGAGGAAGCTCAAGCTCAGGTTAATTTTTGCCTCTATTTACACAGCTGGTAAGTGGCAGAGATGTTCTTTGAACACAGGGCTGACTCTGAACCTCACATGGAGCTATATCATACACAAATTGAAAAATTTTATATACCAAATATACTGCACTGATTAAGTAGTAATGGGTTCCTTCTTGGGAAAAATCCTCAATTAGTGAAAATATCCTGCCAATGAGAACTAAAAACCAGATGAAATAAATGAAGCAAAAAGACAACTTACAGACTGGGAGAAAATATTTGCAAATGATGTGACCAACAATGGCTTAATTTCCAAAACATACAAACAGTTCATACAACTCAACAACAACAAAAACCCCAACAACCCAACTTAGGTCTTATGGGCTTAAGACCTAAATCAACATTTCTCCAAAGAAGACATACAGGTGGCCAACAGGCAATAAAAAGATGCTCAACATCACTAATTGTTAGAAAAATGTAAATCAAAACCACAAGGAGATATCACCTCACACCAGTCAGAATGGCTATCATTAGAAAGACTACAAATAACAAATGCTGGAGAGGGTGTGGAAAAAAGGGAACCCTCCTACACTGTTAGTGGCAATTGTTAGTGGCAATGTAAGTTGGTGCAGCCATAATGGAAAACATTCTGGAGGGTCTTCCAGAAAACTAAAAATAGAGTTGACATGTGATCCATCAATCCCACTCCTGTGTGTATATCTTAACATAACTATAATTCAAAAAGATACATGCACCTCAGTGTTCACAGCATCATTATTTACAATTGCCAAGATATGGAAGGGCAACTTAAATGTTCATCCACAGATGAATGAATAAAGATCTGGTGTGTGTGTATATATATATATATATATATATATATATATATACACCCATATATATGTACTATCACTCAGCATAAAAAAGAATGAAGTAATGCCATTTGTAGCAACATGGATGGATCTAGAGATTATCATACTAAGTGAAGTCAGAAAGAGAAATACAAATACCATATGATATCACTTATATGTGTGGAATCTAAAATATGACACAAATGAACTTATCTATGAAACAGAAAGAGACTCACAGACATAGGGAACAGATCTGTGGTTGTCAAGGAAGAGGGAGGGCAGGGGAAGGATGGGAGTTTGGGATTAGCAGATATAAACAACTACATATAAAATGGATAAACAACAAGGTCCTACTGTATAGCACAAGGAACTGTAGTCAATATCCGGTGATAAACCATAATGGAAAATATAAAAAATGTATATATGTGTATAACTGAATCACTTTGCTATACAGCAGAAATAGAACATTGTAAATCAACTATACATCAATAGGAAAAAGCACATGAGAGAAGTCAACATTTCCACCTACAACCGATCACATAGTTGATTAAGTAGCCTTCTTAAGCTTTGTGAAATACTGAAAAGAGTTTTAGATTTTGGGACCCCAAATGGGTTTTATATCAGCTCTATTTTCCTGAAGCAATCAGCAATGATGGCCAAGGCCATCAGACACACACCTGGCACAAAGCTGGGCCAAGTCTCCTACCTCCAAATGATCCTAGGAATATTCAGAGTAATACCTTCCTGTGCTTCTTAAGCTGTGGTTATGGGTTTCCTGAGGCTTCCCACCCAGCAGTAGCAAAGCTTTATCACTCAGTCCTATAGCCAGGCTTCTGTGGCTGATACTGATGGGGGTCCAGCAAAGATACACTCTGGGCCTGGGCCACCATCACGAAGAATACAGATGAAGAGGAGAGCTTAGCATGACAAGGAAGCACTATGGGACACAGAGGAAACAGAGATTTGGTTAAGATAAGCCTGGGCATTCCTGGACAGGGGAAATATAATCCAATTTAATTCAACAAACTTAACAGCAGCCTACTATGTCCCAAGCTAGAAGATTGAGCTAGAAGGTTAGAGACGGGGCAGCTAAGGCTGCACCACAACTCGAGAAAGCCTGCGTGCTGCAATGAAGACCCAGCTTGGCCAAAATATAAATTTTAAAAACAAAGAAGGGAGAGAGAAAAATTCCAAACAAAAGCTTACTGGAAGGCTCCTTTGGACAACTGGGTTATAACTGTGCCATGAAGCATGGGTGGACTGTGGCAGGGCTGAATGAGATGGTTACCCATTTCAGGCAGAGGCTTCCGCTTGAGTCAAATCATCAATACCTAAGAATGCTGAGAGGGCACGCTCAGTGCGAGCAGTAGCCTCTATGGAGGCAAGCAATGTTGAGTGCTCACTGTTGTGGGGTGTGTGTGTTTGTGCATGTGGTGCTTGCTGGATGATAAAGGGTAAGGCAGGGAGGACAAGAAAATAAAGGCCAGATCTTGACAGATTAGAAAGATAAGACTATTCTGTGGGCAATAGGGAGCCACTGCAGGTTTTTAAGAAAGGAATCCACACAATCTGTTTTGTGTTTTTCAGAAAGACCATTGTTAACAGTTCGGAGGACAGCCCTAAGTGGGTGGGAGAGACTTGTCAGACATCTTGTCTTGGGAAAAACAAGAAGCCTGTGAGAACAGTATCTGGGGATCTGCCAGTAGCAAATATTAACAACAAAAAAAATCAAAAACCTATGAAGAAGCTAAATCTACACCAAATCAAGACCATCTCATTTTGCTACATGCCAGATGCATAATGGGGATCACCACAAACCATACTCTTAAATCACTCATATTTTTATGTTTATAAGTGATGTTTTGTTAGGTACATAGTGTAAAATGTACATAAATTGTTTCTGTCTTGCAGTTGAACGTCACTGAGAACCTTTTGGGCCAGCAAGGAGATTTTCATGCTAAATTCAAAAATCTGTGTCTATTTGTCATCAGATTAACTACACCCACAGGGTTAGACCCAACAATCTGTACTAATTACACACTCATCCATGACCCTCATTTTGCTCTTATGTCCTTTGTGTTGCAGATTAGATAATCCCTTTAAATTATCATCCGTCATTTAGGCCTGAGCTTTGTGTGGAAAAAGTTTTCTGCATTGGACGAAGCACTTATTGGGGCACAACTCTGAACATTTATTGGAAGGACTGATGCTAAAGCTGAAGCTCCAATATTTTGGCCACCTGATGTGAAGAGCTGACTCACTGGAAAAAAAAATCCCTGATGCTGGGAAAGGTTGAAGGGAGGAGATGAAGGGGACAACAGAAGATGAGATGGTTGGATGGCATCACCGATTCAATGGACATGAGTTTGAGCAAACTCTGGGAGCTGGTGAAGGACAGGGAAGCCTGGCATACTATGGTCCATGGGGTCACAAAGAGTCAGAGATGACTGAGCGACTGAACAACACCAACAACAACCCCATTCTTAGTTATTCAGAATCTCCTAGGGGAGTTCCTAAGGAAGATGCCTCCATCCTGGGAGTCTGGAGCCTGGGTTCCAGGCCTGGCTCAGTCACTGAGTTACTATTTCACCTTTGGCAAGTCACCTCTCCTGGGCCTCAGTCACCCCATTTTGCTAAATCAAGGTACTGGACTAGACGAATTCTAAATTTCCTTCTAGCTTTATTTCTCTCTGATTCCAAGGCTCTTGGGGCCCAGTGAGGAGTACAGTCTGCCCAGGCCACCATCATTCCTCTACCCACAGCAGCCAAGATGGCTGCCTCCCACCAGAGCACCTGGAAGCAAGTAGATGCAATCAGTTGCTTCTCCTGGGGTGTGAGCCTTCCTAGTGATGTTCACCAGCTACCAAATTCTGAATCCTCTTTCTTCTTAAGCTGGTCTAATAAGAGACTCTGGCAAGAAATAAATCCATGCTGGACTGTTTTTATTTTCTTTAAACCCTGATGTCTCCTAAAGGCTGTAAACACCAAGCCCTGGGGGAGAAGTTGCTGGGGTACATCAAGCAGGTGTGCATAGGCAGCCAAGGAAAATCTATCAGCCAGTGAGACAAGCCTTTGGGCCCTTACAGAGCCAGTGGGGTCTTGAACATATAAGAAGATTCAAACACTCACCCTCTGGTGGCATGGGCATCAAGCAGGGCAAGGCATTGCTACAGGGGCCTCACCCACCCCAGCTGGTGGACTTCACAGGGGCAGCCTGAGAGAAGAGCTGTCACTGCAATACCAGGGGAGCAAATGCTGTTGCTGAGCCAAATGGGGGGTGTCTTCCTTGCCAAGCCTTCACCAGCAGAAGGCTTCAATCCAGGCCCTAATATGGTCACAGAGCGACACTGCTCTCCCTGTGTTTTGTATCTGCTATGTATGGTCGGGCCCTGGGACATGAGTATGTGAAACCAGCAGTGCACTGCTTGGTAGGCCCCCGAGGCTGAAATTGGGGAAATCACTAGAAATTGTACTATTGCACACTCTGCTGCCCCTTCCCACAGAAGCCTTTGGGCCGTTGGCTTCTGAATCCCTAATGGATCTTGGTTTTCCTTGTCGTCCCCTCAATACAACCTTCCTTCCTGCCACATCAAACCCCCCCCCCCACCTTTGTGAACTTTCAGGTGTGAAATGACTACTTAAGACTTGAAAGCACAGGAAAATGACTTTGTTAATGAACCTCAGGTCTCTGGGAGTGAGTCGGAGATTTTCTTCTTCATAGATCAGAAGAGGGAAATGGCACACTTGAGGCCTCTGGTTTTAATTGGTCTAATGGGACTCCTTTTAGGGTCCATTTCACAACGTGCCTTTGTGATAAATAAGTGAGCTGCCAATTTCGCCAACTAAGTGACTGTAAATTCTGGGAACAATCCAGTCACCGCTCCTGGGAGAGGGCTGGGGCAATGAGATGTCCACTTCATTTCCTACAGCTAATTCCAGCCTACAAATACCCTCAGGTACACTGCTAGGATGTTGAAAGAATACAATGGATTTTGCTACTAGTATAGGCATGGCCTCTCTTCCTATAGGCTCTGTTTCTCAGTCTTGGCTGGGTGTGCCTTCAGGCTACACTGCAGTGGGCTGTGGGGACATGAGGCCATGGTATGCTTCTTCCCAGGGATTTAGAGGGAAAAGCACACTATTTTACACTGGGACACACAAGGCTGTATGATGGAGCAAAAGGGTGTTATTTGCAAACTCAGTTAAGATTTCATAAAGTATTTCCCATTTACTAGGACCTTCAGGTTATGTCCCAGATCCTCAGAATCAGGTGTTCACTCCTACTCTTCACTACTGTATGGGGTACTTAGTATAATGGTTTTAAGAGCACCATGGGACACTTGGGTCACCCAGGCTTTGTATACTATCAAAGCTGGGCTATTCTGACCACATATTCCTGATTAATGACTTAAAGTAACTTTTGTGATGACAACTTCCTTGTCAGGAGATAAATGCCACAGTAATTGCCCTTAAATGGGCTCAGAAAGCTTAGTGTCTAATACAAAGTGGTGTCCAGGGGATTCGGCCACTAACTATGTCTCACTTTTGTGTCCAGCCACTGAGAAAGGAACAAAGAAGAACATCATGTAATACATTTAGAAACTGTCCTTTTGCTGTAGAATCTTATTATGATGTGGGCCAATGCTATACTTGTTTAGGTACATCGTGAGTTAAGTCATATTCCCCAAAACAGAACAACTTCATCCTGGAAACTGACAGTGTGGGTGGGTGGTGTGGGTGCTGGCTTTCCTCCACCAGCCTGAGAATGATCACCACCTTCCACAGGAGTGTCACAACTATTACTCTCAGAGATTCAGACCCTTCTCACCTGAGGCTGCCTAAGGGCTCCACAGGAATCACAGTTCCTCAAAGCCTTTCCTTCCCATGGGAAGTAATGGCCTGAGACTCATTGGAATATGAGAACCTGGTGACAGAGACATGATTCAGCCAGGGCCAGGGGAGAAGATGAATAAAACAGGCTTCAAGAAGGCAAGTGAAGAGAACACTTTAAAGAGAGGAGGAAAAGCACAGTAGAACGTTATAGAGAGGTCAAGGAAAGTAAGGACTGAGAAGAAGCTACTCCAAGTGTCAACAAGAAGGTAATGGAAGATGTTTGAGAGAACTTTTGATCGGGTGGTTGGGTTGGGCCAAAAACAAGATAGTACTGAATTGAGAAGAGAGTGGGAGCTGATGTGGATTCACTTAATACTGATTAGCCTTTGGAGAAGTTTGAGAGTGAGTGAGATGAAGCACTGTAGTCAAAACTGTGTATTGTGGCAGAGCTATCAGCAAACACCTGTACAACCAAGCTTCATTAGAAGGTGTCTCCAGAGTTCCAACTCAAGATGGTCTTGAAAATGCTATATTCTTGTTATCCCTGATGCATTAACAACCTGTACTAGATACCAGATACCTGTATACCGATGTTTATAGCAGATTATTCACAGCAGCCAGGAGGTGGAAGAAACCCAAATATCTATCTATCGATTAATGGATAAACAAAACGTGATCTACCCATATGATGGAATATTATTCAGCCATAGAAAGGAATGAAGTACTGCTGCCTGCTACAAGATTATATTAACCTTAAAAACCTGACACTAACTGAAAGAAGCCAGCCACTAAATGCCACATAGTATATGATTCCATTTCTATAAATATAACTAGGCAGAATATGAAAATTTTGGCAATAGTGGTAATGGCTGCACACATTACAAGTGTAAACAATGCCTGTGAATTGTATACATAATGGTTAAAAAGACAAGTGTTTTGTGATATATATTTCACCATGATTAAAAAACTATAGAAGCCAAAGGATAATGGCATTTACAGGTACATCCTAGTTCCTAAGGGGAGTGTGAATGCAGGGTTCCTCTGGCATTTTACTTTATATAGGAGTGAGTATGTGTGAATATACCTGATACCAAAGCACCCACCCCCAAAAGGTATGCTTTGAAATTCAAGTTGTCCAAAAAATTTAAATGGATATTTAGGTACTACCTTAGAATTGCAAATATGGCTCCTCAATTGGGAGTGAAGGAAGAGGGCAATTTTTGTCAAGAATTTTAATCTGAGGCTATTTTAAGAGAAATTTATATACAACCACAGGAAACTTACATTTACTTTTGTGAGTCACACAAATTGTAAGCTGAAAAGGCATTTTTAAAAAAATCAATGAAGGAATAAATACACTCTGTCCTCATTACTTTAAAAATCTTAATGGTTTAGATTCACAGAGCTCTGTTTATAATATAAATTTCAAACATGATGCGGCTACAGAGGTATGCATCATTGGGCTTTGAAGATGTAGAAGGAAGATACAAAATGTCACTTTTTGTAGCCAAATCAAATTATTGCTGAGGGGGCAGTTAGGAGTGAGGGAATAGCCTTATAGTCCCTTGGAGCCCACGCTCCAAGATGCTTAATAAAAAACTCTTTGATAGTATTTGACATAGGGCTTTAGACAGATTTGAATGAGAAAGCCCCAAATCTGGTAATCTTCCATTTTTAATCAGCCATGGTGGATCTTACAAAAAATGTACCTGAGAACCAAACTGCTTGCAATATCCAACAGCAAAGGAAAGTTACTAGAACAACAGCCAATGGGTCAAAATGGCTCAAGTCCCTGAAAACACTCAGCCTGGGTGTAGGAACATTACAGGCCAGAAATCAACAGGAGGCAGGTGTCCTCATAAATGAAAGATGAAAAGCCTCTCTAAGTTGTTCTATCTGAAGCTGTTCCCTAAAAACTCTCCAGTTGTGAAATGCCCCCCTCATCATTAATGGGATTTGGGGAACTGAGTCTATTTTCCTGTCAATTTACTTGGAAGAACACATTGTCGTCCTGGCTCCCTCCTCCCTTCCCATCTTTGGGTCTGGACTGTCAGTATGCCACCATTCACAAAGGTACCACTTCCTGTGTCTGTGTTTGGCTGAGCTGCTTGGCATGTGGGATCTTAGCTCCCCGACCAGGGATGGAACCCATGCTCCCCTGCAGTGCAAGCATGGAGACTTAACCACCAGATCACCAGGGAAGTCCCCCCTCCTCAGTCTTTGGGCAGTGACCATTTCTCCTCTTCTCCTCAGCCTCTCTCCCCCTGCTTTCTCCCCACCCACCACAGTCCTCAGTGCCCTAGCTAGACAAGATGTCCATTGCTCTCCAACGGCCCACTGCTGTCCAGGAAGAAAGAATATGTTCTATTCTGTGACAGTAGAAATAAGACAATACCCTTTTCCTCAATCACCTGTTGAATCACATTTCTCTCTTCTCAAAATCTGATGATGGCTCCCTACTGTATGTGGGTGAAGTCCTAGTTCCTTAGCATGAGCATTCATGAGCTTCTCCAACTCATCTTGTCTTGCTTTCCAGTTTCAACTGCCCATATATTTCCCCAAGTACCGTATACTGTGGTCATACCACCCCATTTATCATTTGCTGAGAGTGGCACGTGCTTTGAGGTTCCCATGTCTTTCTTCATGCTGTTCCCTCAGCTTGGGATGGTATCACTTTTTTCTCTCTCAGGCTTCAACTTACATGACACTTCCTCTAGGAAGCTTTCTTTCCCTTATTACCCCAGTCCAGATGAATCACTTCTCTCTCTGATTATTAATTGGATTGTACTTCTATCATAGCACTAATTTCAATCTGCAACATACATAGTAGAGTTAGTCACTCAGCTAGACTTCAGCTAGACTCAGCCCCATCAAAGGAAGAAATGAATCTTACTCCTCTCTTTAGCTCCCACCTGGTACTGAGCTAGCAGAGACACTGAAAAACTGTGAATGAATGCGTGAATCAATGGCCACACAAATGAACATGTAACCCCAGTCTACTGAGAATATGAAGGTGAAAGGCTACCTCCTTAGTAGGTAGCCTTCTTGAGGAGTCTGTCTTCATCAACTGATAATTTCCTTAGCGGAAGGAGTCCCACTGAGCAATGATAAACATAAGACAAAGGCAGGGCCAACGGTGTGGGTGGCCCAAGAAGCACGCGGCAGGGTTCAAACCCTGATCTTTACATACCAAAACCCTCCTTCAATAGCCAGTTCTCATTACCCACAGCGTCAGTTCACTGTACTCAGTATGGACGGAATCTACAAGATTTGTTTCTTACTCCCTTTCACTGTCTAGAACTCGATGCCTTACTATGTAAGCAAGGGACACATGCCAGCATTCAGTGTGCCACGCTGGGTGTGAAACAGGATTGCTGATGAGCAGGTTCCATTTATTTCTCACTTGGAATCATTGTGATTGGCTTCCCATACCTTTGACCCTTGCCTTTGCCCCGGAATCTACCCACCGTTGGACCACATCCTGCCATTTCCATCACCACCAATTCCCACATGAGGAGCTGTTTGTTGGTGATTGACATTTCAGTGCCTGTCCCTGCAACATCACAATACAGCTTCATTAATGAAGTCCCTTGCTTGCCTGTAAAAGAACTGAGCTTTAAGACCTCAATCCCTATAGTCACACGTGCCGGCACCCCTTCCCCTTGCAGATGTCTGTGGAATGACTGCCAGGAAAATACAATTATGTGCTGGCATGAGAATAAATACAATTCCTTAACCTAAAAGTTCTGTGTTTTCATTTCCCCCCCTTTCCACTTCTCTATTCACTTCTTTTTCTCTTTCCATTGCTCTTTAAACTCACTTCCTCTGTCCAAATATTCCCTTCTCTTCTGTCTAGATGTTGCTCTACTAAACATTCTCTCCCGACTCTACAGTGATCTTTTCCATATTCTTAGGCAAAGGGCGAGGTTGGAATCCTCTGATGGATTCCAAATGTTAATGATGCTTTTCCTTTCCTCTGCCCTTTGATTTAAACCTCTAGCCTGGGTTCCATTTGTTTTAGAAGAGGTTCTAGTATCTCCTTAATCTTCCATCAACATATCCATGGCCTTCCTGTTTACCCTTCAGCACCATTCCTGCCTCTCAGCTCAGTCTCCTTCATTGCTCTGCCCCCCTACCCGCCAGCTCCACTGACCTACTTATCTGCCACTGCTCCACCCCCTGCACCACGCATACCACTGTTGTTACTTCCCTTCTCTTTCTCATCTCAGACTCTTCTTGCTTCATGGCCATGCCATTTTAGTACTTCTGTTTCACAGCCTTGTCATTCTTCTAAGGGGAAAATGATTTAAAGTTAAAAGACATAAAGAACTTTCTATAATTACTGCTGCTGCTGCTGCTAAGTCGCTTCAGTCGTGTCCGACTCTGTGCGACCCCATGGACTGCAGCCTACCAGGCTCCTCCGTCCATGGGATTTTCCAGGCAAGAGTACTGGAGTGGGGTGCCATTGTCTTCTCAATTCTATAATTACTGCAATCTGACAATTTTGTAGGCTTCCCCTAAGCAGTGAGATCCATCTCTGGAGGTGGTCCATGAGAGCTTGGACAGCCATTTGGTAGAGAGACTGGTGAAGGGATTCAAACATAGAATGAGGGGGCGAAGGTAAATAGCTTCTGATGACCCTTCCAACCCCGAGATTCTAGAATTTCATTCAGGTTTTTCTAGGTCTCATGGCAGGGATAAAGTGTGAAGGGACAGGGTTCAAGTGACCTTTGCATTCCTCCCTTTGACACTGACACTGTCTGGAGAGGAATCTAAAGAGACTGCTTTGGATTCTCTCTTTCAAAGAAAGGGATCAGTGTCTTTTGGAGACCATGAGTAGTTTAGAGACGAGGGCTTTAAGTAAAAGTTATCAACCAAGACATAAATTTAAGGGAGTAACTACTGACCTGCCTAGGGTAGGGAGAAAACCCGCCACAAAATCTGTCCCATGTATTAAAATAGAGGCTAAGTCTCAGAAATAACATGACTATTTATCAGGCATTATGAAATGTGCATGGGTCTCCCTGGCGGCTCAGACGGTAAAGAATCTGCCTGCAATGCAGATGATCCAGGTTTGATCCCTGGCCCTGGGTAGGGAAGATCCCTGGAAGAGGAAATGGCAACTCTCTCTAGTATTCTTGCCTGGAAAATTCCATGGACAGAAGAGCCTAACCAGGTACAGTCCATGGGGTCGCAAAGAGTTGGACACGACTGAGTAACTCACACACTATGAAACATGCATATATGGTATGGGATGGTCATAAGAGGATGCTGTCTATATAGAAGACAGAACAAGCATCTTAGGAACTGTTTCCATGGAAATTTTTCCCTATCAATAGGAAACAATTATCAGTAATTTGCAGGTGGTAGACACCTCACTCAGTGCAGCCACATAATGGTATCATAAACCATAGCATCACTGACTCAACAGATATGAATTTGAGCAAAATCTGGGAGATAGTATAGGACAGAGGAGTCTGGCATGCTGCAGTCTATATGGTTGCAAAAGAGTATGGCACACGAGTTAGCAACTGAACAACAACAAAAATAAACCATATTGGAAAAAAATCTGAAAAGTAGTATGTATGCATATGTGTGTGTGTGTGTGAGAGAGAGAGAGAGAGAGAATCACTTTGCCATTCACCTGAAACTAACAAAATGTTGTAGACCAACTATACTTCAATTAAAAAAATAAATACATAAAAAATAAATAGGTTTGTGCGTGCTTTGGCAGCATGTATACTAAAATTGGAATGATACAGAGACAATTAGCATGGTCTGTGTTCAAGGATGACATGCAAATTCATGAAGTATTCCATATTTAAAAAAAAATCATATGGTCAAGGGTAGCCCTAGTTCCTTATAACTAAAAAGGGCAGAAGTTTTCCATATTGTTTTTACCTGTCTACAGAATAAGGCAAATGTGCCTGTTAACTAAGACAAATACATCTCTTTGGCCAAATCAATTTAAGAAGGGAAATGACTGAGAAGAACGAGGCATCAGGCCATAAGCATAGAGAGGTGTTAGAAAATGAATTATGAGATTTCAGACTGAAAGGCCTTGCAGGGGCGATAAAGAAGCTACATTTAAAGACACTAAAATGAAACCAACAACAACAAAAACAATGGAAATATATGCTAGAAGTTAATACAAATAATGAACACAGAAACTATACTGCAATCATCTGAAGGAAGACAGGGAATAGGGTGGTAGTATTTATTGCCCGGTGAAAAGCAAATCACACACATAAAGGAGTTTTTGATGTTGTAAGAGATTGGGGAAGGATCAGGATGTGGCATCAACAATGTGCGCTTCCTGCTTTTATTTCATGGGACGTTTTCTAACCAATTAGGAAGAAGAGGTTCTCCCTGGAATCAGAGCTTGCTTCAAACTAAGTTCCAATAGATACTTTTCCACCCCTCACTTTTATTTTTTAAAGAAATTTATTGAGTACATACCATATCACCTACTTCAAGTAAATTTCAGGTATACAGTTCAATGACTTTTAGTAAATTTAGCAAGGTGTGCAACCACTGTAATTCAATTTTAGAACCATTTTTATCAGTCATGGAGCTTTACCCATAAGGCCCCTCGTGGCAGTTTACAGTTAATCCCTCAATGGTTTCTTTTGAGTTTCTCATCTTGAGCTCTCTGCATCATCCAATACTGTTGTTGGCTACTCTGTCTTGAAACTTGCTGTCCCCCTCACTATCTGATACTACTTCCTCTCGGGTCCTTCCTCTAATCATTCTCAGACTGCTCTAGGGGTTGTTTTTCTTAAAGACAGGTGTCCTCTCCTCCTTTGACTCTCCTCTCTTCTCCCTTGATAAGCCTTCTTGAACATTCTCATCTGTGGCCCTGGTTTTCTCTCTCCCCAGATTCCCAAATCTATCTCTTGCTCAGACATCTCTGGAAAGCGAACTGTTCTGACCTGGATGTCCCTCAGGCAACTCAGACTCAACAAGCCACAAACAACACAGCATCTCTATTCCCTTAGCTGCTCTTCTTCCAGTGGGCCCCTGCTGCCCCACCCTCACCCCAGTTCAGATTAGCCTCAACTAGCCATCCAGTATGTGAAAACTGGAGGAAGCACAAGCTGGAATCAAGATTGCCAGGAGAAATATCAATAACCTCAGATATGCAGAAGACATCACCCTTATGGCAGAAAGCAAAGAAGAACTAAAGAGCCTCTTGATTGAAAGTGAAAGAGGTGAGAGTGAAAGAGTTTTGGCTTAAAAACTCAACAATTCAGAAAACACTAAGATCATGGCATCTTGTCCCATCACTATTCACAGCAAAATAGATGTGGGAAACAGTGGAAACAGTGACAGACTTTATTTTCTTGGGCTCCCAAATCACTGGAGATGGTAACTGCAGCCATGAAATTAAAAGACACTTGCTCTTTGGAAAACTTATTACCTAGACAGCATATTAAAAAGCAGAGACATTACTTTGCCAACACAAAGGTCCACTCTAGTCAAGGCTATTGGTTTTTTCCAGTGGTCATGTATGGAGTTTGTGAGAGTTGGGACTGTAAAAAGAAAGCTGAGCACCGAAGAATTGATGCTTTATGACTGTGGTGTTGGAGAAGACTTGCAAGGAGATTCAACCAGTCCATCTAAAGGAAATCAGTCCTGAATTATCATTGGAAGGACTGATGCTGAAGCTGAAACTCCCAATACTTTGGGCCACCTTTATGGGAAGAACAGACTCATTGGAAAGAATCCCCTCCACTTGACTGGAAAATTGAGAGGCATTATGAAAAGAGCTAGAAGCCTGGGAAAGATTGAAGGCAGGATGAGAAGGGGATGAGAGGATGAAATGGAGTGGATGGCATCACCGACTCAATGGACATGAGTTTGAATAAACTGCGGGGGTTGGTGATGGACAGGGAGGCCTGGCGTGCTGCAGTCCATGGGTTCACAAAGAGTCAGAGACGACTGAGCGACTAAACTGAACTGAACTGAGCCATCCAGCTGCCCAAGCCAGAAACCCACAAGTCACTCTAGATTCCTTTTCTTTTTTCATCCTCCAGGTCAGAAATTAAATTTCACATCCGTGATTGAATATGAAGGCTGTTACCGCCATACTATTTTGTGACTTCTTTCCCTTCCCAGCGCCACTGTTTATTCCCACTACCCTTTAGATAACATTCTTCCGGACCCCTCTCCCACATGGGTCTTCCTTCACATGTACAATCATCCTCCCACACAGTGTGATTAGACATTCTTTTGTTTTGACCGCATTTTTTGAAAGTACTCAACACATAAGATATATGTTTCTTGAAAGCTAAAGATCGAAACAATACCTGAATATATGGAGTAAAAAAAAAAAGGCCAGCCACCTTTTCAACATGTCCCTTTCCATGACTCCAAAGAGGTAATTGCCAGTAAATGTATTTAAATGTATTTTCTATGCATATCTCTACATAGGTCTTTGAAATCCTTTGAATGTTAAATTCATGCGAAGAACTGCCCTCAATTTCTTTAAACACTGTGAGAAATTCCATAGTATGACTAGATATAACAGTTCTATTAGGCCTTTTTGCTTGCCAGAACACATGATAGGCCAATTAGTGAAAATTTTAATTCTCCCTAGCAGTTTGAACAAAGGCTAGTAATTGAACATCCTTCTGACATACACCCTTTGAATACATGTTGTCTTTCTTTCAGGACTAAACTAGAGAATAACCACTGGCAGAGTATAGGATGGAGGGGGCTATCATGGGAGATTAAGTTGCAGGCCTAGTAGGGACAAGATGTTGGCCAATGATGGGTTGGAAGATAGATTTTTGAGGAGTAGAGGAGATTATATTTTTCTTAAAATGAGTGACCATTCAGTTCATGTCTTCAGTTTAATCATTTCATGTCAGATAGAGGATATAAAATAATTATGTTCTGATGTGTGTTAAAAGTCACTTCATTTTATGTCTGACTCTTTGCAACACTATGGACTGGAACCCACCAGGCTCTTCTGTCCCATAGGGATTCTTCAGTGCAAGAAACCTGGAGTGGGTGTGCCATGTACTCCAGGCCTCCAGGGGAACCTTCCTGACCCCAGGCTTGTCGAAACCATATTCTTTTACAATCTCCATCAGCAGGGCAGATTCTTTATCACTAGTGCCACCTGGGAAGCCCATCAATAACATAGGATGATATTAAAGCAATCTCTGGATAAAAATTCATCATGTATCAAGTTATCACCCTATTGGCATGCAGTCTATTTTAAAAAATAGACAGATATTCATTTAAAACAAAGGAGGTACTTCTGAGTTATAACAAATCCGTCTGGGCACAACAGCCACAGAAGACCTGGGAGTCACAATGACCTGCTTCCAATGCAAGGGGCGTGGGTTCAATCCCTAGTTAGGGAACTAAGATCCCACATGCTGTGCAGCACAGTTCCCCCAACACAAAAAAACCCTAATATTATGCTAAACTATATAAACTGGATTGTGGAACATATCCTAGTACATAAGCTGTCAGTATGGTCTTTGGTTATACCCATTTTACTATTGTATTCATTTTTCTTTTCT
Organism: Okapia johnstoni; assembly: GCA_024291935.2. Lineage (NCBI taxonomy): Eukaryota > Metazoa > Chordata > Mammalia > Artiodactyla > Giraffidae > Okapia > Okapia johnstoni. The sequence continues at coordinate 90,916,352 of CM044305.1, forward strand.
CAGAGCAGAGAATCCAGATCATTAAGGGGATGGAAACTAGATCTGAGGAAGTGAAATGAAAATATAATTGTCCTGTGATCTCTGATTCACTTCTAAAAGTGGTGACATCTTGGTCCTGAGACCCAGTTGGCTGAGTTTTTAATGCCACTAATAAGTTCATTGCTCAGCCTGCAAATCCACCACTGCATTAGCAGCAAGCAACACTATAAGGGGGAATGAAAATGAGCAAACTGTAATTAGGTATGCCATGTCACCAGAGAAAGTAATTTACTAAAGGGATTACCATGATTAAAGATGCATTATCCTTAAATAGAGATTGTTTTCTTCCATTGATTTGTCCCAATCAATTCCCCCTATGTCATGCAGTATTCCAGTTGGACAGCAATTTCTGTTGTCTTTTTAATTTCTCTGCTAAGAGATTAGAGGAAGTAAGTCGAGCTTTTGCAGTCACTATAATTTCCTCACAAATGGAAGAAGTATTAACAGAGGACTATAGAGACAGATTACAGCTTAGGTCACCCAGGAGAGAAATCCGAAGCCCCCTTTTGACTAACAACAAGGTAAGTAATCCTCAAATCTTTTTTTCCCCTTAGTATTAAGCCTAAGACCAAGTTTAGGAGGCCTCCTTTTCAATTTGATTTTTTTTCCTTTTTTGGCTTCACCTTTCTCATGCCCTAGGCAGGCAGGCAGAATGTAGAGGGTGCGGGGCCCTGGATACCGACTTAGGCAGCATTCTTCACCACCCAGTCTCTCTCAGCCTGCCTTGCTTACCTCATGACTTTTTTCTCTTTCCCTAAAACCTCTTCTAACCCTTGCCGTTTCCATAGTGCTCTTTTGGCAGAAAATAGGACTGAAAATGTATCAAATTCTGAGTCCTTATATTTGTTACAAATACCTGAGTTGTTCTAAAAGATGTCATTTTAAATGTGGTATCACCGATAACCCCTTGAGGTGGATGAGTGGCAGCCATGGCTGAATGGAAGGGTTTGTGTTATGTATGGTTAGTCCAGTATAATTAACTAATTACTTGCTGAGCACTAGGAACATTTATTGATGTCCTGAAAACCATGCAGGCCCGGCACTGCAATTCTCACAGATGGCACCCACCCTCAAGGAGCTCCATCTGGGGAGGAGCAGACCACGAGTATTAACTGGGAGCCTGTTGTTTGCTAGACACTGTGCCAGGTGCCATGGGGGATACAGAGATGAGGAAAACTCAGTCGTTGGCCTCAAGGACCTCTCGATCCTGTCAGGAAGAAGAGACAGGAACAAAAATCACTGTATCCAGGTTAGAACGGGGGAAGTGCCACAAGAGAGGCAGGCTGCTGCTGCTGCTGCTAAGTCGCTTCAGTCCTGTCTGACTCTGTGCGACCCCACAGACAGCAGCCCACCAGGCTCCCCCGTCCCTGGGATTCTCCAGGCAAGAACACTGGAGTGGGTTGCCATTTCCTTCTCCAATGCTTGAAAGTGAAAAGTGAAAGTGAAGTCACTCAGTCATGTCCAACTCTTTGCGACCCCACGGACTGCAGCCTACCAGGCTCTTCTGTCCATGGGATTTTCCAGGCAAGAGCACTGGAGTGGGGTGCCATCGCGTTCTCCGAAGAGAGGCAGGAGCTGAGTGCATGGGGGTTCTGGGCAGGGGTGGAGCCTGACCCTCGCACCTTTCCAGCTCTGCCTGTAAGCAGAGAATCCTTGGTTACTGAGCACCAAAGCTGTGCTGCTTCTTAAGCGAGAAGTATGAGAAGATATGTAAACGTGATTTGTAAACCTTAATGTGCTCTACAAGTGTGTTCCTTTTTGTTACTTGAGAAAAATCATAAATATTAGACCTTTCTCTGGAGAGACATTGCTCTAGAACCTAAGTAAATCTCTCCTGCTTTTCCACCCCCCACCTCACCCCTCCTCTCTCTCTCATCTTCACTGTGTGATGATCCATGGAGCTCAGGGAAGGATCTTGTCTTGTCCTTTGGTCTTAGTCACTGACTGACAGGAAACCTAGGTCAGTAACTCAGGGCTGGATGTGAGTAGGCATGGAGGGTCATCTGCCCTCTCACACGAGGTTCTCTGTCACTGCACGATTTCCAATGCACCACTTCACTGGTGTTCGGTGTATCTGAGCACAGGCGTGGTGGGGTGCAGCTGCTCTTCAAATGAAACCCTAAACCCTTTCAAACACTCGGCAATCTTTCTACTTTCTCTGCTTGCGAGGTTCCGAAGATTTCCTTCCATACATTTTTCCAGCGTGATGTGAGATGCCAGTTAGTCCAGAGAGATTTATGAGAATGTCATTTAAACGTAGTCTCCTTTAAAAAGGAGTTCCCTATCCCCTGGAGTTTTTGCCACTAATTATCTGTCAGTTTACTTGCACATTTTATGAACTGAAGAGCAAATATATGCCCACTTAAAAACAAACACACGTGGATGGATTATTTTGCCAGTCCTGATTACTGAAATACAGACAAAAGTCAGAGATAATCAAAGAGGTTGGATGCAATGAGCCAAGGGTGTGACAAAATCTCATATTCTCATTCCTCCTTAAGGAAAGGAAAGTAAATTTACTTCAACAATGTAGGACATATCTTACTGAGGCATTAAACACATACACCCCTTTCCAAAGAGTTTCTGGCTGAGAGGCTCTACTGTGCTAGTCTTGATCACCTTCCAACTTCTCTCACTACCTACCCACCCCCCACACCCCCACGCCTGTCTAAAAATACCAACTCACCTTGGGTAAGAAGCTGTAGTGACTGGGAAGGTTTCATCCAGTAGATTGGTAAACACACTATCAGCCTGAATGACTGAAATTAGCAAGGCTAATGCAATGTCACTATTCAAAACAGCACCAATTTGGAATTTCTTAATGGCCTCAGGAGAGAGAGTCTTTATACATCCTACAATCTCTCTTCATTCTTACCTAAATTCCTTCTCATAGATGTTATGAATGGCCTGTTTTGTAGCCAACACAAACTTTGTCCAGTAAAATAATGTCAAGAACTCAGAATGAAAAGAGATTAGCTGTTCCTGGCTCCTGTTATTTTAAAGCAGAAATAACTTTGGCTTCTACTGATTCATAGACAAAGCTTGAAATGCAAAGCATGCTCAACTCTAGATTCAGCATGAAAAAGGACCTTAAAATATGCCCAAGTGCAAGTAATGGACTTATTAAAGGGAAGAAAAGAGGCACTTTTCACAGACTCCCAAGCTCTTTAGTCCTGTCATATCAGTAATCTTGCTTAAGAATTTCATTCTATTTACATTTCTTCTTCCTTTAAATATCCTCAGGACGCATATGGCATCAAGTATTGAAGCTTGTAAGACATTAATTTCTTTATGTTAATAATGTAGAGGGCATGTAAAGTGCACAAGTGATAGAACTTGGAGCACTTGTGACGACTGAAATAGGAATTAAAAATCAGTTCTGTATTTTTAATTTGAACACCTGGTAATTCATCAACACATATTTGGGGAAGCAAACTTCCAGTGGCTTCTTTGGACTCTTTTTGGCATTGTTCCAGACCAAGTGCATTCTCCATTAGGAAATTTAGTTTATGTTTGATGACAAAAGCATGAACTGCACCGTTTGAGTGATTATGAAAACCTGTATAAATTCATAATAATATGGCTTGAAAGCCATAGTACATAAAACACAAAGTTCTAAAATATACACATGGCACACAAGTATAGACTTTCTGTTTTAACTTTAAGAGAACTCAAAAGAATGAAATTAGGCCCTGGAAAACTTCTGGGCATCTTGGAATATTTGTGTAAAATCAAAAAGGTGAAGGAGTCACGAAAACCTTCCCAAGCAGCATTAAAATAAGGAGGCCACCTGGCTCAGTTTCCCTTAGAGGTATGAGGTTCTAGTCTTGAGTTTCCCCAAGATCAAGAATAAATGAGGAGGTGAGAGGGAGGTTCAAGATGGAGGGGACACATGTATGCCTATGCCCAATATTGTAATTTTCCTCCAATTAAATAAATTTAAAAACAAAGAATAAATGACTTGATATCTGTGCCTTAGTTTTCATCTGCAATATAGGTAATGTGGTAAAGTAGGACTCATATGGAATTTGCACGGCCAGGTCCATTCTGGAGAGATGCTAGTCTGCTTCCACTGGATTAGTTTGAAATGAGGATCACCATCATGGAGCTGTCCTGGGAATGTCAGGATCCAGAAGGGCAGTGTCAGAGACTGAGGGTCCCAGGTTCCTAACCTATTCTCCCAGGTCCTTCACCTACTAGCTATGTGACCACATTTTTTAAGAATCTGAGCTCTTGATTGCTAATCTGAAAAGCGAACATAATACCACTGCCTTCACAGGTTTATCGAGGGAATTGACTGAAATAATACATAAGTCTTAGTTTATGGACCAAAGAGAGGGAAATGGTCAGGAACAAAGAAAAAAAGACAACTGAAATATGTTTCTGTTCCCTGAATAGGCTGAGTTTGAGTCTATTTAATCATATAATTTAAAATGATATTTATATCATGTATGGATGTGAGAGTTGGACGGTGAAGAAGGCTGAGCGCCGAAGAATTGATGCTTTTGAACTGTGGTGTTGAAGAAGACTCTTGAGAGTCCCTTGGACTGCAAGGAGATCCAATCAATCCATCCTAAAGGAGATCAATCCTGGGTGTTCATTGGAAGGTCTGATGTTGAAGCTGAAACTCCAATACTTTGGCCACCTCATGCTAAGGGTTGACTCATTGGAAAAGACCCTGATGCTGGGTAGGATTGGGGGCGGGAGGAGAAGGGGACGACAGAGGATGAGATGGTTGGATGGCATCACCGACTCGATGGACATGGGTTTGGGTAGACTCCGGGAATTGGTGATGGACAGAGAGGCCTGGCGTGCTGCCATTCATGGGGTCGCAAAGAGTCGGACACAACTGAGCGACTGAACTGAACTGAACTGAACTGAATGTTACATATATTAGAAATAATCTGATACACAACATCTGCTCAAATGAGAAAATAAAGAGGCGGTTACAGGTAAACTAAAGATATGAAATGTTTTCTTGCATAAAGTTCCTGTGACTGTTTTGAAATGCTAGATATTAGATTTCAGATATAAATCAAGTTGTCATTCCTCATAGCTTTGTGAGTGGTAAAAAGCAATAGGCTAGCACATCAAGCGTTTTTGAAATAACAAAGTTCAAATACTTCCTTTTTCCTTTGCAGGCAGTTCAGTCTACTTAACCCTTCATTTGCTGACAAGGCTTCCCTAAATTTTATTCCTCCAAAGCCAGAACTCTGGGCCCAGGCATCTGTAAGTATGTGATTTAGCTGGGTCCGGCTCTATGTCCCATTTCCTATGTGTGTACTATGACCATTTCTAAAGATGGGGTGTCCTGTGTCGTGGCCCTCAAAAATGTAGGGGTGGGGCTCTGGTCAACTATTCACCAGACTTCATTTCCCATGCCAACGTTTTTTCTAGAAGTACTTTGGAGGAGTGTCCTGAGAGGTTGGGACAATGCCAGATTATGAATTCATAACCTAATAGAGGAGTTCAGGAGCTTAAAGGGATCCCAGAATCAAGTCTGAGATTTTGACCCACCCTCAAGTGACCTGCCACTGTTAGTTGGCCTTGAGACCATTTATCAACCTTGATCTCTGTTACCAGTCCACAAGCTCCTTGGGGGAGATGGATCCTGGATCCGCAGAAGGAATAGGAAGAAATCAGATAGCCCCATCATTGTTATGCATCTACCTGGGACAAAATTGAGAAGACAAGTGTATCTCTTCCCATTTTAATGTCCTTTGCATCATGGTCCTTCCTTGTCTTCTCAAGAGATTTGCTGACTTCATGCTGTCTTGTAGCAGATCAGGGCAACTTTCCTGGGCTAGCAGTGCTCCATCAGTACCCAATTCTCTCAACATGTCCCTCTCTCCCATCACAATACAACAGTCTCAAGCCCTATTTCTGCAGAGCCCTGGGTTTTGTTTAAGTGACAATGAGTGCTCATGAACAAATCAGAGACTGTCATCTCTTTCCTGTGATACATACTATGTACACTCTAGGGATGCAAAATAGATCGGGGAGGAAGGTAATATAGTATAGTGTAAGAGTCCTAGACTGGGGGCCAGAAACAGAGATGTGAATAATGGACCGACTATATACTGAACTCTGACTTCGGGCAAGTTACATAACTTCTCTGGACCATAGTTTCCTCACCTGTAAAACACTGTTGCTGTTAAGGTGTGTGAGAACACTTAGCATGGTGTCTGGCACAGAGCGGGTACCTCCAAAATGTAAATATTCCAGAAAAAGGCAAATAGGGATGGGAGATTCCTGGCCCCTCCCCCAGGCCCTCAAGATATAAAAGGCCACTCATAAAGGGGATGACAGAGGATGAGATGATTGGATGGCATCACCGACTCTATGGACATGAGTTTGAGTAAGCTCCAGGAGTTGGTGATGGAAAGGGAAGCCTGGCATGCTGCAGTCCATGGGGTCACAAAGAGTCGGACACGACTGAGCGAATGAACTGAACTGAACTGAACCTTCCAAGGTGGCGCTAGTGGTAAAGAACCTGCCTGCCAATCCAGGAGACTTAAGAGACATGGCTTTGATCCCTGGGTCGGGAAGATCACCTGGAGGAGGGCATGGCAACCCACTCCAGCATTCTTGCCTGGAGAATCCCATGGACAGAGGAGCCTGGCGGGCCACAGTATATTGTGTCGCACAGAGTCAGACATGACTGAAGTGACTTAGCACACAGCACACACAATCTTATGTACTTCAGTTGTGCACAGAATGGACCAAAGCTACAGGAGACTTTAATTCTTATGTAGATTTAAATCTCTCCAAAATAATTTATGAACTTTTCTTCTCTCAAGGATTCTTTTGGCAGAACCAATACAAATATGCTAGTAACACAAACCACAAGAAGAATGGAAGATGAACAATCAATATAACCACTACAAAAATATCAGGCAGCTGCTCTTCTTTCAACTGGTTCAAAGTTGCTAAGTCTTCATGCTGGTGTCTCCTTTTTAAACAAATATGTTACTGCAGATGGCTTATATCCTTTCCACTCAACTGTGGGATTTCACATGTATGGGAGGTGCTAGGCAAAGATGCAGAAACTGTCACATCTTTAATACCCCAGGAGTGTGCAGTCAGGCTTTCCCAACGCCCACCACCTTGTGCTCTTTCAGTTCCCTGGGCTCCACTCCTGACCTCCAAAGTAGCCTTGCAGGAGTGAATGAAAGCATACCTTGGGAGCAGTTGTCACATCTCTGCTCAAGAATTACCAGTGCCTCCCCACTGTTCCCAGGATTAAGTACAAACTCTTTGGTTCTATAACTTCCTTCCTCCTAGAGAGCACATATTATCACATGTGGCCTCTTCATCCTCATCATGTCTAACAATGTGTGAGGCACAGAGGAGGTATGCCATAAAAATGTGTGAGTTGAGCTGAAATAACTGGCTGGATTAAATTCTCTCTGAGCACCTTGTCTTCAGCCCTTGCACCTTCCCAAGTTAATGCAGATGAGGGCATTTTCCCATGCCATCAACTACCTGCATACAGTTAACCAGAAAGGAACTTGGAAAACTTTGAAGGTGGCCACTAAAAATCATCAAGTGGCCCATCCTCAAGGGACCTTTGCAACTATGGAGCCCTTAACAGATGTATGCTTTTTGGGAGAATTGAGCTATGAAATAATGTGAAATAAGAAGGAGAAAGCATTTCTGGCATGCCACAGGCAGCAAAGGGAGATTTTGAGGAAAAGACAGACCTGAGAGCAAATCCAAACTCCACCCCTCGCCAGCAGTAAGACTTTGAGTAAGTCACTTGACTTCTTTTAGCCTCAGTTTTGTCATCTCTAAAGGGAGCCTAATTACCTCCCCCACTAGCTGCTGAGCACATGACATGAGAGCATTTATGTCAAGTTCCTCGTAGAAGCCTTGATATTTAGTGGGATCTCAATAAATATTTGTTGGTCAAAAGTGGAAGAATGACTAATTTTCCCAAATAAAGCCATTAGCCTCAGAACTGGACAGGCCAGAATGCTTCCTTTTCATCATTTTTCCATGTAGAGCTTGCCAGGCTCCATGATGATACCCACCCCCCAATGTGTATTGCTGGCCCAATGGATTCTTTTGAAGATTACAATCTGTTTCAATGATGTGTCTTCTAGCACAATGAGTGAGTCATTTGTCTGGAGTGCAGGTGTTGATGGCGGCAGTGAGGGATTCCTATGTGTAGTTTAAGAACTATCATCCACCTGCAGACTCCAACAGGGTGGCCCTCCTCTGGACAGGACACATGGGGCCTGACCTGTATGAAGGCACTTCTGTTCATAACATGGGGCACTAGGACTTATTGTGGCTTTTCAACTTTTTTTTTTTTGGCTTCCTGACTGAGAACTGAATTCAATTTTTTAAAATTTATTTTTATGGGAAGGATAATTGCTTTACAATATTCTGAATTCAATTTTTAATTAAAACACACACACACAAACTCTACCCACATGGTGGTATGGAAGTCAAACGTGCACTGACATCACTACTTGTCTTCCATTCTTCCAAAACCTTTAGCTGTACTGCAGCTAAGCCTGTGAAACCTACGACCACCGCATGAGGTATAAAATGAATATAACATACCTGTATAGCTTCAGGTATCCTATGCAAAAAAAATACTCACCAATTGGTTTATGCTGCAGAAGGTGAGCAGACACGAGGTCAAAACATGACCTCGGGCCTCTTCTTCCTACAGAGAGGGCCTCATCCCCTCAGCTCCACTTCACCTCTCACCACCAGGCATACAGGGCCCGAGGAGACAATCACCACTGTGCCCTGTGATCTAGCTCAAGCTTGACTTCTAGACCACAAAAGTGATGAACAATGAACAAAACCAAAAACCTTTGAGTCTGTCCAGATGTCAGTAGCTTCCAAGCAGAGACAGGAAAGATAGGATAAAATTAAAAAGGGAATCTTCCCCTTTCCTTCCACCTTTTTCTGAAATTCAGTGACACCCAAGCAGGAATTAGCTCAAGAGTCACAAGGGCAGAGAAAAGGTCACTATTTCCCTTATTTCTCCTGCACTGATGCCAGCAGGAAGCTGCAAGGAACACATTCTTATCAGGCTAGTTCTTTCCCTTTGTTCAAGTAATTTGGAGTGTATACTGTGTACCATACTGTGGATTGAATGCCGAGTTTCCTGGGTGGACCCAGTCTCTTCCCCTTCCTAGAGTGCATCTAAGTGTGTAACGGTGGCACAGAACTGCATGTCCAATCTGCCTTGCCACGAGACCCTTACCTTGGCTCTAAGAAGAGAAACAACACAGACTAAAGACTCTGACCACTTAAAAATCATGGTCACATCCCATTGGAGTAGCATCCTCCAATTCTGAAAGCACAGTTAAGAGTTGCACATTTTTCCTGTGATGGACAAAACTCACATTCTCCTTGGCAGTCAAACCAATGGTCCATAGCAGAGCCCTTTCAGTTGCTTACTTTTCTTCCATTTGAGTTTCCTGATCCTCATTTGGATTTATCCTTGCCTTTATCTCCTGAAAATGTGGTCAAGCTATTGACCAGTGTCTCTGGCACTAAAAAATTTCCCCCATCTCCCTAAGAATACTTTTTTAAACAAAATATAGAAACGTAGTTTAATTGAAAGTCAATTTGGAATTCACCATGGTCCACATATCTGCCAAAAAGGGATTGCAGAGAGGCCCAAATCCAACAAATAAAAACTGGGGCCCATTTACAACACATGTTTTCCTCTTGACTTTACCAGAGAAGCACTTTAAGAGAAACCAAAGCATTTCTCATTTATTGACACATAAAACCTTTCATGTTCTTTTGAATGTACCAAAAACTTTACAGAACTTTTCAAAGAGATTTTGAGAGAAAAGGAAGTCATATTGGCCAACGATAAACAAACTACCAAACCAGTTGAAATTGGTTTAAAAACTCAACAGTGCAAAATTCTGAATGAATTCAATCCTTAACAAAGGATAAGCTCCAGGTCCGACATAGGAGAACAAATCCTCAGAGAATAATCAGGAGGCTAGAATGAAGCACCGAACACCCAATTTTTATTGGTCAACCTGATGGCCAACTTAAGCAGAGAGAAAGCTACTACAGTCCACAGTGAGCAGCTCCCCTTTGTAGGCTAACAAGGAAGTTAGTGGAAGGCAAGTGACAGACCCAACAGATTACCTCTCAGATGTCTAGAAAGCACGTCCTCCCTCTCCACCATGTTCCCTTTACTAAAGGGGTGCCTACTGACTCCAGAAACATTCATTCACATAGTACCCACTCTGGGCCAGGAACAATGCTAAGTGCTAAGGGTACAAAGTTGAACAAGACATGGTCCCTTGTCCTTAAGGCCAGCTACAATTGACAGAGCATCTACCATGTGGGTTCTTAGCGCACATAATTTCATTTAACCCTCGTAAGAATCCTATGAAGTAGTGATATCTCCATTTTACAAATTTAGGGACTGAAACTCAGAGAAGCATGGTTGTCCAAAAAACTTGTATGTAGCTACGTTCTTATCTACTATGTTATACTGTCTCAGTCAGCTACAGAGAAAGTTTAGAGGAGGAATTGAGCACTTCTGGGTTGGGTATGTCTGTTTTCAAGTCGCGGAGATTTTATGAGGGAAAAAGCACTGAAAAGGAGGCTGGAAAGCATGGGTAGATATGGATAAGTGGAGATTAAGGGGAAGGAGGAAGTGGAAGGACAGATATAAATATTTCAGATGGAAAAAGAATGGTATATAGAGAGGCACAGAGGCATGGAAAAATGGAAAATATTCAGGAAACACTTTGGCTGTACTGAGTGAGAAGAAGCAAGGGATTAGATGGAAAAGGCTGAGTAGGATGAAACTGTAGAGGGCCATGAAAAAAATGAGTAGTTCAGTCCAGTCACTCAGTCATGTCAGACTCCTTGCAACCCCATGGACTGCAGCACGCCAGGCTTTCCTGGCCATCACCAACTCCTGGAGCCTACTCAAACTCATGTCCATCACGTCAGTGATGCCATCCAACCATCTCATCCTCTGTCGACCCCTTCTCCCGCCTTCAATCCAATAAATGAACAAATTTAAAGCAGTTGTCCAATGCAGATGAGCTTTTAACCTTGGAGCTATAATCCTTTCAAAGCTGTGGTGTTCCTGCTCTATTTCTGTATACAGACAAACATTAGGAAGATTTTAGGACCAACAATGTATTGCTAGTGTGTGTGTGTGACTTAGAAACTATGATCCCAGTTCCTGGGAGCTGGGGACAGAAGTTGCCTTTTTTCACAGGAGAGCCCACTGCCATGAACCTAGTTCCTCACCATCACTGTTGATGGGAACTTTAATTGAAGTAAAGATACAACTTCAATTATAATAGCCTCGAAGCCTGCTTCTATAAATTCTTCTCCAACCGGAAAGGTTTTATATTTTTCTTAGCAAAACTAGCATTTGGGAATTAAATGTTGTATTTCACATTACTCTGTGCTGAATGGACGTTGGTATCCATTTTATGGTTAAACGTGAGACACATGTGGCCATATCTGCATAGTGTCCCTATTAGATACAGACAGTAAGCTCTTAAGAGCCATCTTCATATTGCATAAAGAGTATTAGCAGATGGAAGTTATTTTAGATTACATAAATTTTGGTTACACTAGAAACATCAGCTTTAACACATTTGTATCAAAAAAGAACATTTTAAAACAGAGATATGAATGAATGTAATATGAAATGGGCACATCTGTGGATGACTCATTTTAAGTTGAACAGAAGAATTCTCTTAAAGGCATCCAATGTCTCAGCTCTCAGTAGAAATCGGCCCTACTGAGCTTGGGCTTCTGTCTCCTCAGCATGAGATTCACTGCCTTTACTAGCTTGATTTACTGAAAGAGAATTAGATACACAGTCCAGGTCTGAGAACCTGGTCTTTGGCCATCTTTATATTACTGTAGCCAGTGTGTACCCAATTTTAGTACTCAGAGACAGGATATTTTGTGGTTGATTTTAAGAGCATTTATGTAAGAAGTAAAAAAAAAAAAATCTCATAAGAACTGGTTCTCTTGTGTTTCAAACTTAAACTTACCTACCGTGAATGTCTGTGATTTTTATTACTGCATAGCTTTATAAACTTATACACATGTGCGTGGCGTAAGTATCATGAGAATTTAGAATAATGCAAAGAGATCGGATTTTTTCTTTTTGTCTTGCAACTCACATCTTGATCATAATATTTTTATTTCTTTGATGTTTATTTGCATTACCTTACAAATCTACAAGTGAGAAATTTTCACTGACAAAAGGCAACATTGAACACCATTTACAATAGGAAATTAGTTCCAGAACTTATTTTTTGGGGTATTGCCGGCTTTTAGGAATGGCATAAATGATAGCAACAGGCAATGTGCGCATCGTGTTTGACTTCATGCAGCCACTCAGAGTCAGCCACTGTGTTGCACTCATTTAGGCTGTCTCCTTCTTTGCAGGTGTGTTGATAGCCATTTTCTATAGCTGACCTGATTTTGTCACTGAGGAGACTGAGAATACTGGTCAAATAGAGGTTTCTTACTTTCCGGGCTCTTACGGCTTCAGCAACAGGGTAACAAACCACCACATTCAAGTACTCAAAATCCCCTCATTTCTGTGCTGTTTCCATCAGTAGCTTCAGCCCGGGAGGTGTGGCAGAAGGATTGAAAGCTGCAAGTTCAGATAAGCCACGGAGCAGATAGTTGAGTCAAAGATCCTTCCTCCATGTCCTTTAGAAGAGGGCATGTGATTCACAATTACCATTTGATTTTAGGGTTAAAAACAGACCTACAGGAAGTCTCTTCTAAAGGGAAAGGGAAAAGGAAGGATAGGGAAGGGAAAGATAGGGAAGGGAAGGATAGAGATGAGGAAGGAAGGATAGAAAAGGGGAAAGAAGGATAGGAAAGGAAAGGATAGGGAAAGATAGGGAAGGGAAGGCAAAGATAGGGAAGGATAGGGAAGGGAAGGGAAGGATAGGAAAGGGGAGGGGCTGGTAGGAAGGATAGGCAAGGGAAGACAAGGGAAGTTTGAATGGAAGGGAATGGAAGTTTGAAAGGAAGGTTGAAGGGAAGTTTGAAGGGCAGGTCATGGCACGGCACTGCTTTCCCTGAATCTATTAAGTTTTAGTATGTTGTATCTTCATTTTCATTTATCTCAAAGTATTTTCTAATTTACTTTGTGATTTCTTTTTCAATGTAGTTTATTTAGGGTTGTGTTGTGTACATAAATAAATAAATAAATAATAATAAATTAGATCAAAGTAGAAAGTCATTTGGGAAATTAACCAAAATCATGTAACAGAAAACAGAAAAACCAATAGATGAAATCAACAAAACCAAAAGTTGGTTCTTTGAAATATCAAAAAATTGACCAACATTTAGCTCAATGAATAAGGAAAAGAAAGGGAAAAAAAATTACTAAAATCAGGAATGAAAAAGGAACATTACAACTGACCTTATGGGAAAAAATTATAAGGAAATATTGTGAACAGCTGTATACCAACACCATTAGATAACCTAGATGAAATAGATATATTAATAGAAATACACAAACTACCAAAACTGACTTAAGAAGAAATAGAAAATCTGAAGTGACAAAGCCCAGGCCCAGATGGCTTTTTCTATCAAATGTTGAAGGAAGAATGAACAACAATCCTTCATAACTCTTCCAAAAAGCAGAAGAGGAAACACTACTAACCTATTATATGAGGCCATGATACCAAAGCTATGTAAATATAACACAAGGGGAAAAAACCTACAGACCAATATCCATGATAAGTATAAGCACAAAACTTTACAAAATGTAAGCAAAGCAAATCTAGCAACATGTAAAAAGGACCATATACCATGACCAAGTGAGATTTATCCTAGGAATGCAAGGTTGGTTTAACATACAAAATGTAAACAATATAATACACCGTATTATCAGAATAAAGACAAATCCCACATACTTATTTCAATAAATGCAGAAAAAGGATTTGACAAAATTCAACATTTTTTCACGATAAAAGCACTTAACAATTTAATAATAGTAGGGAATTTCCTCAAAATGATAAAGAGCATCCATAAAAAAACCCAGTGCTAACATCATATATAAGGGTGAATGTATAAAAGCTTTCCCTGTAAGGTCAGAAACAAGAAGGACGTCAGATCTTGCCTCTTCTATTCAACATTGTAGTAGAAGTTATAGCCAGTGTGGTCAGGCCAGAAAAGAAATAAAAAGTATCCAGAGTGGAAAGGAAGCAGTGAAATTATCTTTATTTGCAGACAACATGATTCTGCATGTATAAAATTCTGAGGAAATTACTAAAAAACATTAGAAGTAATAAATGAGTTCAGCAAGGTAGCAGAATACTAGATCAATACACAAAAATGAATTGTATTTCTATACATTCAGGATGAGCAATCAGAAAATTAAATTAGGGAAACAATTCCATTTACAATAATATCAAAAACAATAAAATATGTAGGAATACATTTAATAAGAGACATGCAAAACCTATATTTTGAATACTACAAAACACTGTTGAAAAAAATGAAAGACCTAGATAAGCGAAAAGTCACCCCATTCATGGACTGGGAGACTTAATATTGATAAGGTGTCAACTCCCCCAAATTTATCTACAAATCTAGAAATTGACAAGCAGATCCTAAAATTCTTAAGGAAATTCAAAATACCCACAATAGCCAAAACAATCTTGAAAAAGGAGAACAAAGTTGGAGACCTCACATTTCCATGTTTAAAAACTTATTGCACACATAGAAATCAAGACAGTGAGGAACTGGCAAAAGTATATATTAATAGAATAAAATTGAAAGTCTAGAAATAAACTTTCACATTTGTAATAAAGTGACTTTGACGACAGTATAAACCTCATTTAATGGAGAAAGAACAGCCTTTTCAACACGTGGTGGCATAACTGGATATTCATGTGCAGAAGAATGAATTTGGATCCCTATCTCACACTATGTGCCAAAATTAAAATGGATCGAAGACCTGAATGTAAGAACTAACACTATAAAACTCCTAGAAGAAGTGTAAATCTTTCTGACCTGAGATTAGGCAATCATTCCTTATATATGACATGAAAAGCACAAGTGAAACAAGAAAAAAATAAATTGGACACTACCAAAATGAAAAACTTTTGTGCTGCCAACAATACCTTAAGAAAGTGAAAAGGTAACTCAAGAATTGGAGAATACATTTGCAAGTCATATATCTGATAGAAGTTTTGTATCTAGAATATACAAATACAACTCAACAGTAAAAAGAAAATAACAATTTAAAATGGTCAAAGGATCTGAATAGACATTTTTCCACAAAGAAGATCTACAAACGGCCAATAAGCACATGAAAAGATGCTCAACATCATTAGTTATCAGGAAAAGGCAAATCCAAACCACAAGGAGAAACCACATCACATCTACTAGGATATATAATAAAAAAGGTAATAAATATTGGAAAGGATGTGGAGAAATTGAAACATTCACATATCACTGGTGATAATGTAAAATAGTGTAGTCACTTTGACAAACAATCTGGCAGTTCTCAAAATATCAAACAAAGATTTACCATAAGACCCAGAAATTCCACTCCTAGTTTTATTTCTAAGAGCAACAAAAAACATATTCACACAAAATCTTGTTCATAGCAGCATTATATTTATAATAGCCAAAAAGTGGGAACAACCCAAACTTCCATCAACAGTAAATTGTGATCTATTCATACACTGAAATACTATTTGGCAATAAAAAAACTAAAGTACTATACATACTTCAACATGGATGAATCTTGAAAGTATTATGCTGAATAACAGAAGCCAGTCACAAAGGATCACATGTAGTAAGATTCCATCTATACAAAATTTCAAGAATAGGCAAATTCATAGAAACAGAAAGTAGATTAGTGCTTACCTAGAGTTGGTGGGGGGATGGCTGGGAGGGATAAAGGGCTTTGACTAAGGGGCCTGGAGTTCCTTTTTCAGATAATGAACATATTCTCAAAGTGTGGTAACAGTTGTGCAACTCTGTGAATATACTAAAAACCACTGAATTCTACACTTAAAATGGTTGATTATATAGGTATTTGAATTATATCTTAAAAAAAGGTGTTACTAAAAAAAAAAAAAGACCAGTTCATCAACTCATTTAAAATGAGATTCCATGGAGGCCCACATTAATAAATGCAACATTCTTTATAAAGTGGAGATTATCTATATTCATTGGCCACATCATATGAGCCAAAGATAACCACTGGTTCAAGTTATTTTAGATTTTTTGTCATTTCTTACCAGACTTTTCTGTGAACAAATTTATACTTTTCAGCCAAGGTTGTAGATGTTTAAAACTGATCTCTTCTACATGGAACATGTCCAATCTTTGGCTGGTCAGAAAAGCGGACTGATTTTGTGAGCATGTCTAGGCCCAAGGAAAAGAGGAATAAATACTAGACCAGATTTGTTTATATTTTTACAAAAGTCCAAGTTGACCAATTTAGTGGGATCCTCCCATGCACTCTGTTTGCATTCTTGTGTCTACCTTTTCTTGTTGGGAGAACCAAGAACAAGGAGGCTCAGGGTTGGCCAGTGGAGCACAGCATAGATACAATGACCAGTTTCAGGACCTTAGTGCTGAATCCTGGTCATGACCTGTTTGTGGACCTCAACACTAGCTGAAGCAGTGCTGGGGGTCTCACGGGCTGCCAACTGAAGGCTTACATAGCACAGACAAGTGTCCTATGAGGCAAGAAGGGAGGAAGCAGAGCAGAGGTTAGTCTTAAGAATTTCATGGCCTTTGGAGGCAAAAAGGCATGGGTTGGAATCTTGGTTCAACCATTTATTAGTTGCATAATCTTAAGACATTTACTTAATCTCTCTGAGCTTCATTTTCCTCATCTGTAAAATGGGGGATATAATATCACCAACCTTTCATAGGATATTATAGAGATTAAATGTGGTAATATTCAGGCCAGTGTAATCACAGAGAGAATTACCAGTGTTGAGTGTTACTATGTTTCTGACTATTGTTGTTGTTGTTACTGCTAGAATGAAGTTCATTCCCACAATCATTTTGAATCTCTGTAACATGCAATTCTCTAATGTACGAAAGACCTGCAAAAAGCCAGGCTCACTCACAAGTATGCAATTTAAAATTTAGAGTTGCATGGAAGGGATAATGAATAATTCCAAATGTATTATTTTAGCTGGGGCATTGGGCCCAAGAACAGCACATGGGGCCTTTAGCCTGGCTGCCTGCTCAGTCTCCCAGAACCAAGATTATGCAGGTTTCCAAAGATATGTTTGGGATAAGCTGTCTAAACCAACTGCTGCCCCAGCAAATGATAGCCTAGGACGTACTCAGGCCAGATGGTCACAGAACACAAGAATGCGCTGTGGGTCAATAATTATAGGTCTCAATGGAGCATAGAGGCGTGAACTCAGATCTCCCAAGCATGGAGAGTGAGTTACTCGAACACCATGTGTTCTATGGTCTCTGCTTTAGGGCCAGGCGCAGGCACCCAGAGGAACTATGATTCACAGGAAAGATACTGGGTTATAGAAAGAGAGAAAGGAGAGGGAACCCAGACTAGCCCAACAAAGAGTTGGACACAACTCTTTGTGTCCAACTGAGTACCACGCTTTCAGCTTATCCCTTCATGACCTAATCCCTGAAGGCTGGAGAGACCCTGAACTACGCCTGCCGAGGCTGTTCTGATTTTGAGCATCAAGTCAATGGAGAAAGTCAATGGCTATTTACCGGCATAAGAGGACTGTCATCATCATCATCATCAACAAATATTCATCAGCTACATGTGCTGGGCCATGTATCAAGGTAGTTATGGAAATGCTTTTTGTCATCAGAAAGAGCTGGGCTCCAATTCTAGTTCTTACCATGCATTGACCTTGGGCCAGTATTCCAAGGGTTTTCTCCTGTACACAAGCTAATATTAAAGCCACAAAGGATTGTCAGAAGGGTTTAATCAGATGATGAATTTGAAAGCTGTTTGTAAATGACAATCTGCTAGTTGATTTTTGTTATGTGCAGAATGGTGGATCCAGAGTTTTGGAAAAGGAAGAGACATGGAAGGCTGAGGCCATCAAACATGAGTTTTGTGGAGGAGGATTTAAGTACTGGAGGGGAGAACAGAGGGCATCACAGGCAGATGTAATGATCTGATCAAAGAGAAGTTAAGTGGTAATGAGATTAGTATGTTCAGGCAAAGACAGACACCTGTAGCTATAAAAAGTTCCAGATGACACTGGAATCATTAGCACACCCATGGTCTCATGATCTGAGTTCAGGGTTAACAGGCAACTTGGTCTGGGGATCAGGAAATACAGGCTGTACAGTCCTCACTACTATTTGACACCAATGCAGAGCTGTCTGCTCAGGTCACAGGCAAGGACATTTTTTCCCTCCCAGCCAAAGTGCCTTGCCTCCTGGTAGTGCTTGCCACTATGCCACTGATGCAGCCCAGACAGCCAGACATGAAGCTAAGATGAAAATAACAACACGTCTATTACCCATCGAAATAGCCTATTCCTTAAAGCAATTAGATTCCTGATTAGAACACTTTAATGGGGAATGAAAAAGTGCTTTGGAAGGCAAGAAGTTACTAAACAAATGGATCAAATACATACATTTACATATGCACAAATGTACACTGCATATCATCATTGAAATAAGAAAAGGTTAATCATTGGAAAAACACAGCACAATTCATCGTGATGTATCTTTTAAAATCCAATACCCCTCTAATCTTGCTCTTTTAATTTTATGAACACTCAGTTCAGTCACTCAGTTGTGTCCAACTCTTTGTGACCCCATGGACTGCAGCACACCAGGCTTCCCTATCCATCACCAACTCCTGGAGCTTACTCAAACTCATGTCCATAGAGTTGATGATACCATCCAACCATCTCATCCTCCATCGTCCCCTTCTCCTCCTGCCTTCAAACTTTCCCTGCATCAGGGTCTTTTCCAATGAGTCAGTTATTCCCATCAGGTGGCCAAAGTATTAGAGCTTCAGCATCAGTCCTTCCAATGAATATTCAGGACTGATTTTCTTTAGGATTGCCTGGTTGGATCTCCTTGCACTCCAAGGGACTCTCAAGAGTCTTCAACAACACAGTTCAAAAGCATCAGTTCTTCAGCACTCAGCTTTCTTTACAGTCCAAATCTCACATCCACACATGACTACTGGAAAAGCCACAGCTTTGACTAGATGGACCTTTGTTGGCAAAGTAATGTCTCTGCTTTTTAATATGCTGTCTAGGTTGGTCAGAACTTTTCTTCCAGGAGCAAGCATCTTTTAATTTCATGGGTGCAGTCACCATCTGCAGTGATTTTGGAGTCCAAGAAAATCAAGTCTGTCACTTTTTCCATTGTTTCCCCATCTATTTGTCATGAAATGATGGGACCAGATGCCATGATCTTGGTTTTCTGAATGTTGAGTTTTAAGCCAGCTTTTTCACTCTCCTTCTTCACTTTCATCAAGAGGCTCTTCAGTTCCTCTTTGCTTTCTGCCATAAGGGTGGTATCATCTGCATATCTGAGGTTATTGATATTTCTCCCGGCAACCTTGATTCCAGCTTGTGCTTCATCCAGCCCAGCATTTCGCACGATGCATTCTGCATATAAGTTAAAGAAGCAGGATGACAACATACAGCCTTGAAGTACTCCTTTCCTGATTTGGAACCAGTCTGTTGTTCCATGTCCAGTATTAACTGTTGCTTCCTGACCTGCATACAGATTTCTCAGCAGGCAGGTAAGGTGGTCTGGTATTCCCATTTCTTGAAGAAGTTTCCACAGTTTGTTGTGATCCACACAAAGGCTTTAATGTAGTCAATGAAACAGAAATAGATGTTTCTCTGGAACTCTCTTACTTTTTCTATGATCTAACTGCTGCTGCTGCTAAGTCACTTCAGTAGTGTCCAACTTTGTGCGACCCCATAGATGGCAGCCCACCAGGCTCCCCCGTCCCGGGATTCTCCCAGCAAGAACACTGTGAGGGGTTGCCATTTCTCCTTCTCCAATGCACGAAAGTGGAAGCCGCTCAGTCCATGTCTGGACACTCTTAGCGACGACCCATGGACTGCAGCCCCTACTGGAGACTCCTCCGTCCATGGGATTTTCCAGGCACAGAGTACTGGAGTGGGTTGCCATTGCCTTCTCCGATTATCCAACAGATGTTGGCAATTTAATCTCTGATTGCCGTGCCTTTTCTAAACCCAGCTTGAATATCTGGAAGTTCTCGGTTCACATACTGTTGAAGCCTAGCTTAGAGAATTTTGAATATTACTTTGCTAGCATGTGAGGTGAGTGCAGTTGTGTGGTAGTTTAAACATTCTTTAGCATTGCCTTTCCTTGGGACTGGAATGAAAACTGACCTTTTCAGTCCTGTGGCCACTGCAGTTTTCCAAATTTGCTGGTATATTGAGAGCAGCACTTTCACAGCATCATCTTTTAGGATTTTAAATAGCTCAGCTGGAATTCCATCACCTCCACTAGCTTTGTTGGTAGTGATGCTTCCTAAGGCCCACTTGACTTCTCAATCATTCTAGGAATGTTCTTGGCTCTAGGTGAGTGATCACACTATCATGGTTATCTGGGTCATTAAGAATATTTCTGTCTTTTATTGTACCCATCTTTGCATGAAGTGTTCCTGTGGTATCTCTAATTTTCTTGAAGAGATCTCTAGTCTTTCCCATTCTATTGTTTTCCTTTATTTCTTTGCACTGATCACTGAGGAAGGCTTTCTTATCTCTCCTCGCTATTCTTTGGAACTCTGCATTCAAATGGATATATCTTTCCTTTTCTCATTTGCCTTTTGCTTCTGAAGATTCATTTGGAAATCATATAGGTCATCATTTGGATAGGCTTGTTTTAATTCACTTTCCTTTTTGCATTTCTTTTTCTTGGGGATGGTTTTGATCACTGCCTCTTGTACAATGTCATGAAGTTCCACCCATAGTTCTTCAGGAACCTCCGTCCATAGCTCTTCAGGGACTCTATCAGATCTAATCTCTTGAACCTATTTGTCATTTCCACTGTATAATTGTAAGAGATTTGATTTAGGTCATACCTGAATGGTCTAGTGGTTTTCCCTGCTTTCTTCTGAATTTTGCAATAAGGAGTTCATGATCTGAGCCACAGTCAGCTCTTGGTCTTGCTTTTGCTGACTGCATAGACCTTCTCCATCTTTGGCTGCAAAGATTATAATCAATCTAATTTCAGTATTGACCATCTGGTGATGTCCATATGTAGAGTCTTCTCTTGTGTTGTTGGAAGAGGGTGTTTGCTATGACCAGTACGTTTGGTTGGCAAAACTCTGTTAGCCTTTTCCCTGGTTCATTTTGTACTCCAAGGCCAAACTTGCCTGTTATTCCAGGTGTTTCTTGACTTCCTACTTTTGCATTCCAGTCCCTTCTGATGAAAAGGGCATCTTTTTTGGTGTTAGTTCTAGAAGGTTTTTAGGTCATCATAGAACTGTTCAACTTCAGCTTCTTTGGCATTAGTGGTTGGGGCAAAGACTTGGATTACTGTGATGTTGAATGGTTTGTCTTGGAAACAAACAGAGATCATTCTGTTGTTTTTGAGATTGTACTGCATTTTGGACTCTTATTGACTATGAGGGCTACTCCATTACTTCTAAGGGATTCTTGCCTACAGTAGTAGATAAAATAGTCATCTGAATTCAATTCGCCCATTCCAGTCCATTTTAGTTCACTGATTCCTAATATGTTGATGTTCGCTCTTGCCAACTCCTATTTGACCACTTCCAATTTACCTTGATTCATGCACCTAACATTCCAGGTTCCCAGGCAATATTGTTCTTTACAGAATCAGACTTTACTTCCATTACCAGTCACATCCACAACTGGGCGTTGTTTTCTCTTTGGCTCTGTCTCTCTCTTCTTTCTGGAGTTATTTCTCTACTCTTCTCCAGTAGCATATTGGGCACCTACTGACCTGGGAAGTTCATCTTTCAGTGTCTATCTCTTTGCCTTTTCCTACTGTTCATGGGGTTCTCAAGGCAAGAATACTGAAGTGTTTTGCTATTCCCTTCTCCAGTGGACCACGTTTTGTCAAAACTCTCCACCATGACCTGTCTGTCTTGGGTGGCCCTACATGGCATGGCTCATAGTTTCATTGAGTTAGACAAGGCTGTGATCCATGTGATGAGTTTGGTTAGTTTTCTGTGATTGTGGATTTCATTCTGCCTGCCTCTTACAAATAGCTGAGAAAAGAAGAGAAGGTAAAGGCAGAGGAGATAAAGAAAGATATACCCATCTGAATGCAGAGTTCCAAAGAATAGCAAGGAGAAATAAGAAAGCCTTCCTCAGTGATCAATGCAAAGAAATTAAAAAAAAAATCAGCAGAGGCCATAGAACTGGAAAAGGTCAGTTTTCATCCCAATCCCAAAGAAAGGCAATGCCGAAGAATGTTTAAACTACCACACAATTGCACTCTTCTCACACGCTAGCAAAGTAACGCTAAAAATTCTCTAAGCTAGGTTTCAACAGTATTGTGGAAACTTCTTCAAGAGATGGGAATACCAGACCACCTTACCTGCCTCCTGAGAAATCTGTATGCAGGTCAAGAAGCAACAGTTCGAAACAGACATGGAAAAAGAGACTGGTTCCAAATTTAAAAGGAGTACATCAACGCTGTATATTGTCACCCTGCTTATTTAACTTATATGCAGAATACATCATGTGAAATGCCAGGCTGGATGAAGCACAACCTGGAATCAAGATTGCCAGGAGAAATATAAACCTCAGATATGTAGATGATACCATTCTTATGGAAGAAAGGGAAGAGGAACTGAAGAGCCTCTTGATGAAAGTGAAAGAGGAGAATGAAAATGCTGGCTTGAAACTCAACATTCAGAAAACTAAGATCATGGCATCTGGTCCCATCACTTCATGGCAAATAGATGGGAAAACAATGGAAACAGTGACGGACTTTATTTTCTTGAACTCCAAAATCACTGCAGATGGTGAGTGAATTCATGAAATTAAAAGTCGCTTGCTCCTTGGAAGGAAAGCTCTGACCAACCTAGACAGCATAGTAAAAAGCAGAGACATTACTTTACCAACAAAGGTCCGTCTAGTCAAAGCCATGGCTTTTCCAGTAATCATGTATGGATGTGAGAGTTGGACTATAATGAAAGCTGAGCACCAAAGAATTGATGGTTTTGAACTGTGGTGTTGGAGAAGAATTTTGAGAGTCCCTTGGACTGTAAGGTATTCAAACCAGTCAATCCTAAAGGAAATCAGTCTTGAATATTCATTGGAAGGACTGATGCTGAAGCTGAAGCTCCAATACTTGGTCACTTGATGTGAAGAACTGACTCATTGGAAAATACCCTGATGCTGGGAAAGGTTGAAGGCAGGAGGAGAAGGGGACAGCAGAGGATGAGATGGTTAGATGGCATCACCAACTCGATGGACATGAGTTTGGGTAAGCTCTGGGAGTTGGTGATGGACAGGGAAGCCTGGCATGCTGCAGTTCATGGAGTCCCAAAGGGTTGGACATGACTGAGCGACTGAACTGATAGACTGAGTTCACTTTCCTACTGATGTTTGCCCTGTGAGTAGAACAGATGTGTTGAAGGCTGGATGGATTTGTACACATCACAGTGGTCCTTTTCCAAGAATGATAAATGCTTTGGTTTCCAAAACATTAAAGACAAAGAGATAAACACTAGCATGGGTGCCTGGTGACTCGATTGGGTCTATCTATATTCATCCAAATGACTCAGTGATGTGTTTCCAGCTTTTCTTGCCCTAATGATCTCTCTCAGTGCCACTGATTCTTTTAGGTCTTTAATATTTTACACCTCTCTGTGCAGTTTCTTCATCTGCAAAACAGAAATAATAATGGTACCTACCCCACAGGGTTGTTGGGAGGATAAAATCGATTGCTTCACATAAAATGCTGAAAACATTACTTGGTATATAGTAAACACTCAAAAAAAAGTGAGCTCTTGTTATCATGCCAAATCTATCACTACCTCCTTCATGCTTTCTCTGAATGGCACTGGGATCTGCCCACTTGCCCAAGGTGGGAACAATCACCTGGTTCTTGACTACTCTTTCTTCTTCATCTTGTCACATCTAAACAATAGGGCTCTGTTGATTCTTCTTCTTAATGTGCATAGAGATTTCCAAAATGTAAGTCTGACAAGGTCATAATTCTCCCGTAACTCGTATTCTCCCAAACTCCCAACCTTCATATACACACACGTGGAAAATCTTATACCAGCTGACCAGAGTGCCACCTCTGATCTCTGGGTGGTGTGCCCTGCAGTAGTATGTTGAGAAGGCTTATGAGGTCACATCTGGGCCCAGTGGAATGGGGTGCTGTGATTGATTATCAATGTCTGCCATGAGAGGGGTGGGGGTGGGGAGGCTGATGACCCATATGTTGTGAATTTATAGACCCTGCTATAGGATCAAGGCCAAGCTCCTTAACAAGGCAGAGAAGGCTTTCATGCTCTGACCCTAACTAATCTTCTGGCCTCACCTCTCGCCTCTCTTTGCTGTGGCCCATCACGCTGCATATTGTTCCCAGAACCACCATGCTCTTTCTCACCTCCATGTCTTTTCTCATATTATCCTCTTGCCTTGCAATGCCTTCCACCTTTCCCCTGACTCTTAGACATTGTTTTAAGACTCAGCTTACTTTCTGACCACCCTGTCTGGGTTTGAAGCTTTTCCTTTGTGTTGCCACAACCCCATGTGCATATAGCAGTGAGTACCTTAATCACATCACATCATAATTATCTAGTTCAGTGTCTGTCCCCCGTGCTCCCGACTGGATTAGGAGGTTACATGGGCAGGTACTGTGCTTATTCATAGCTGTATGGCCAGGGTCATGCAACAAAAACTTACTGAGCACCAGTTATGTGTCGGGCACTGGCAATTACCTGACTTCAAGCTCATAATGGCTAGAATGGGTATTAACAAAACAAAGCACTCTGCCGAGGGCAAGGATTCACTGTGGAGGAAGGCACATCTGAGCTGAGTTTTAAAGGTAAAGAAGGGGAAACTTTTCTGGGCTAAAAAACCAGCATGTGCAGAGTATTAACAGCCAACATTTATTAGAACCCACCGAGGGGCACACACGGAGCTAAGTGCTTTATGTGTGTCGCAAATACAGGGATTTATAAAGGCTCAGGCAGGCCTTAAAGAGCAGAACAGCAAGTTCAGGAACAGTGAGAAATTCAAAGTAGTTGGAACATAGGGTGGGGTAGGGATTAGTGGGAGACAAGATTAGAGGAGGAGACTGGGCCTGATTGAGAAAGGCTGGGCTGTGAGATCTGGCTTCATGACTTCTCACTGTTTCCTGGATCCAGGGACAGCAAGAATGCCCTTCTGACTTCAAGTTGCCATCGTAGGGAGACTACAACATCTCCTTGAAGGAAGGTAGACTAATTTCCATTCCTTAAGCTGAATCCAATTTTAAATTCCTTTGAGATGCTAAAACTCCTGTTTTAGGCTAAAGTATGCCTTATGTATTCAGGTTGAGAAAGCCCTGGAACTGAAATGTGCATAATTTCTACAGATACTGTCCAAATCATTACCACTACCAAAACCTAATCCATCTTCATGAAGTGGCAGATGGGGAGAAGGAAAAGCCAGAACACAAAAAACTAAACGGAGAGAGAATTCATGGCTCCATGCTCTAAAACGCCTGAGTCAGAAAGATATTAGTGCAGAAAAGTGCTATCTCTGGATGTCAACTAAAAATGATAAAGCACTTATGAGCCAATACACATGAAATCCTTTCATTATTGATTTAGTCTTCTAGTGCTGTGTGCACAGACACATTCAGAAATCTGCAGAAGCAGAGCACAGACGTTCTGACTGCACTGCTGCGTACTTGGGTAGAAAATCTCCAATACTCTGCTCCAACTGCATTTTGGGAGAATCTCATTGCTCAGTCCTATAGCAACTGGTGTTGTTAATGTGAGTATGAGTAATATGTTGCCTCCCGGCACAAACAAGAAAGAAATGTTAAAAGGGAGAGTGGGGGTGTGTTCCAAATTTAGCTTTCCTTCCAACCTCTGCCCATATGGTTGGTGGTTAAAAAAATTATTACCAAGCCAACAAAATGTAACCTGATATTAGGAGTTCCACTCTCAGTCTGTGAAACCAGGGCTAATACCAGCACACGGTATTCATTTGTCTTAATACCGGCTGATACAGGGAGACTCAGCTCTGAAAGTGGTCCTTGCTTTGGTGCCCCATGAGCTGGCCTACAAGACTCCCATCTAGATTTGGGATGGAGCTGAAGAGATTTCCATTGGTTAGCAGAGAGATTTCAATGGCAGTCCATCAACCTCAACAGGGAATAAGGGCTTTTGAGGAAGAAAAAAAGAAACTTTATGCATCTGGTTAATAGTTTCCAAGTTTCCAATTCTAGGATTCCTAAGGAATTCCAAAGGCATCTTAGATTTCAGACTAACTGAAAATGAGGGGTTCTTTCATTTGCCAGCATAACTTTGGAAGAGAGAAATTTTCTCCCACTTGTGGTAGAAAGAGCTATTGATTCAAGCCTAGAAACTTAAAGGATGAAGGAAAGAAAATAATCTTTCAAAGCATTCCCTTTACCCCATGATGTGCTGATAAATGTTTTAATAACTGGCTCTCAAAAAAAAAAAAGCATGCATGTTGGCTTATTTTAAATTTTGTTGGAATAAAGGATGTGGGTCATACAATTTACATATCATAAAATCTATCAATATTCTTTACGGTAAACTCCAAAAAAAAGCCAGTTGGTTTCACAGAATGCTTTCACTAACTTCTGCCAGACTCTGGCATCTGTAGCCAAACCAAGGTTGCAAGTGACAAGCAAGTGTAGTTCCTGCAAGAACACTGCTTGATATATTGGTTTACATTAAGGAACAGGACAAAAATGAAATAACAAAGACTTATGTGGGAACATCACTCCTTCATCAATGACAGGAGTGACTTTTCTGCTAAATTGGATAATAGTTTTCAAATAGTGGAAGAATAGTTTCTCGAGGTATTGTGCTATTTATCCACAACATAATAGCTACAGAGACAACCCGATTTAAAGTTCAATCTGCACTGCTAACATTTTTTTCCATCCCTTTCTTGACTCTAGATTCTAGACAATCAACAAAACAATAAATCAAGCCCTCATTTGTAGTTTTCAGTGATTTCTGGGGTGTAAATATTTCTGTCATGGTCAATTTCAAGCTAATGATGTGAAGACACTACACACAAGAGTTGGGAAGAGTATAGAGTACTTCTACCACTCAGGCACAAGGAGACACAGATAATGTCAAAAAGGCATAGATAATGTCAAACCAGTCAATTCTAAAGGAATCGAACCCTGAATATCCATTGGAAAGACTGATGCTGAAGCTGAAGCTCCAATACTTTGGTCACCTGATATGAAGAGCCAACTCATTGGAAAAGATGCTAATGCTGGGAAAGATTGATGGCAAGAGAAGAAGGGGGTGGCGGAGGATGAGATGGTTAGATAACATCACCGAGTCAATGGACATGAGTTTGAGCAAACTCCGGGAGATAATGAAAGACAGGGAAGCCTGGCATGCTGCAGTTCATGGGGTCGCAAATAGTCAGACGTGTCTGAGTGACTGAACAACAACAATGGTAAAAGTACTAAAATAACCAGGATGTGATGAATTTTGAATGGCTTGTTTTTAATAGAATATAATTATAGCTATATAGAATTTAATTTTTAATAATGGCTATTTTAAACAACTGAGTCATGAAAATTCTGAAAAGAACAGTTGGCTCATGTGAGCCAGTGCAAGCCAGCAGCAGTACCCCACTGCCCCCACCCCCATCTAGACTGCTGCTTGAGTCTATTCCACCTCTGAGTCCAAGGGTAGGGAGTGATCCAAGGCAGAGGCAGACAGCAGGCTACTTCTTCCCGCTCAGAGTGGGGTCTGCTGCTCTTTATTGTCAGTCTGCGAGGAGATAAGTCCAGAAGTTGCAATAAGCACTTAGACATTTTTATAGCAATTTGACAGAGATTTTTTAGATCTGCTGAGTCTCATAATTAAAAACTGTGGCTTTTATTTTTGTAGGTCTTTTTAGCATTTCCTTTTATTACATTGTGCAAAAGTATTGGTCCATGACAGATTTGGGAGGAACAACAATTGCAACAAAAAAGCAAACCAAAAAATACTCCGGTTCTTCCCTAGATAACCTGAATGTACTGGCCTATTCCTTGAAGCCAGGGTTGGAAGGGAGAGATAAGGGTGAACTGGACAACCTTGATATTGACCATTCAGCCATTAAGGATAAAGACGTGTAACTGGAGGAGGGTCCATATCCCAGTTTGCTTTTCTAACACGAGGCAGGAAGCTACAAGCCTGGAAATAATTGGGGAGAAATGAGAACTGTATTCTCATAGTAGTAAAACAAATCTAGAGGCTGTGAGTGACAGACAGGATGTTGAAAAGAATTGCTCCCTGGAAAAGTCTGCCATTTGTAAGGATCAGTTTGCTTAGGAAAATAGTTGCAGAAAATCGTAATTGGTGACAGGTGCTCAAATACAACCAGAGAATCTCTTCTCCACTCCTCTTTCCTTCCCAGAGCCCGAAAAACTGCCTCATTGGTTTGCTCCAACATCTTGGTTCTCTTTTGTTCTACTTACATGTCTGCATTATAAAACCACAGCATCTTAGAGCTATTCAGGATCATGGAAGTCAAGAGCCCCTAATGTAGGTATCTATCCATTCTCTGACACTCCACTCTACCCTCACACCAAGCCAATTTTTTTGATATATGGTTGTTCACTCAGTCGTGTCCGACTCTGTAACCCCATGGGTGGCAGCATGCCAGGCTTCCCTGTCCTTCACTATCTCCCGGAGTTTGCTTAAACTCATGTCCGCTGAGTCGATGATGCCATCCAACCATCTCATCCTCTGCCACCCCCTTCTCCTTTTGCCTTCAATCATTCCCAGCATCGGGGTCTGTTCCAATGAGTCAGCTCTTTGCATCAGGTGGCCAAAGTATTGGAGCTTCAGCTTCAGATACATGGTTACTTACTCTCTAGTCAAACACCTCCAGAGTCAGGAAGCTGAGTTCCTAGAGCAATTCATTCCACTGAGGAATCACTTAAAGTGTTGGAAAGTTCAACTGTTTTGTCAGTCAAAATATATCTCCTTATAAATTCTAAGTATCGGTTCCAGATCTACTCTCATCTTCCATATGCAAGACCTCTAAATAGTAGAAGAGCTCCCTAATTCTCCTCTTGTAGAGACTGAACGTTTGGGACTTTTTTTCAGTTGTCCTTCCACTGACCCTGCTTGCAGATTCTTCTCCATCCTGCTCACTCTCCTCAGGATGCACTTGAGGCTACAGACTCATAATGTCTCACACAGTGTGTCCTTCCCCTCACAGGAGGCCCTACCCAGGTGTTGACTGGAAGAGGGATCTCATGGCTCTTGGCTCACAACTTCCATTGCTAGAAGGATACTTTGAGGAAGCTAATGAAAGAAGCTTCCCAGGAGGCGCTAGTGGTAAAGAACCCGCCTGCCAATGCAGGAGACATAAAACTCGGGTTTGATCCCTGGGTCGGGAAGATCCTCTGGAGGAGGGCATGACAACTTACTCCAGTATTCTTGCTAGGAGAATCCCATGGACAGAGGAGCCTGGCAGACTACAGTCCATGGGGTCGCACAGAGTTGGACATGACTGACGCAACTGAGCGCACACACACAATGAAAGAAGCAGCGAGGGTGAAAGCTACCAAGTAGGATGCAAAAAGAAGCAAATGCTGACAAGTAAACCTTGCCCATGGATAACTGAAGTATTTATCAAACACCTACTGAGGGACAACTGTGGGGCAAGGCAGGAGAAGGAAGCAGAGGTTGGCGACTGATTGCTGATGACAAAGACTTGCTTTCTAACCTCTGAAAGGCACATCATTAATCAAGGAAACCACTTCACTCGGAGAGCCATCCTGAATGTGCTAATGAGATTGCCCCCTGGTCTAACAGAGACTGTTCTCAGACACCAGAATTTGCAGAATAGCCTTGACTCCATTTTTGTTTACTTGGTAATTATATTATTGCTTAAGTCCACCAATGCGCTACAAATTAAGATTCTGTCTGCAAAGTTATTCCCATTCTCATCTTTAAAGGTTTTATTTACCATCACCCATATCCATTAGGATTGTTTAAAAAATCAAAAGGCAGTAAGTAAGTCTATTTAGAAACATCAAGAACCAGTAGTGCTTTGGATCATTTTTCTGGATCATTAAACATCTCTTGGACAGGTGTGTACGTAGACAGGGTCTGTAAGAAGATTTCCTTTCAAAAAGATGAACAAAACAAAAACTGCCAGTAACATCATTCCTACCAAAGGAAACTGGAACTCTCCTGTCCCTGGCAGAGGCAAATAAGAGGGAGAAAGAAGTGATGGCTGTACCTCTATTCTTTTCGCCATATTAACAAAGTTAACAGATAGCATTGTCTGAATTGGAAAGAGACTTGATAACATGTGTGTACACTTGTGCATGCGTGTAGTTTCAGGGGTTTTGTGGAAGGCCAGTGACTGTAGGGCAGCTGATGACTCTGAGTCCCTCCTCTAAGAATGGGACCTCAGCCTGGCTTCATATCTAATCTCCACCTGCAGCCCCTGGGACTGTGCTCACCATGTGCTCTCAGCTTCTCCCTTGTTCTGCAGGCTCATGATTCCTTGCTCCCCTGGGCTCCTCTGATTTGGCTCCCTCTAGAGTCCATTGTTCATCGGGGGAATGTAGGGCCATCACGCAGGTTTGATTATACATTGAATCTCTCTTTCTGATCGGATATTTCTTTTTGCAGAAAGCACTTCCCACTGAAGGACCCACAGCTGGTGCTCCCAGATCCCTTGGGGATGAAGTGAGGATCCCTTCACTTCTATCTGGCAGCTCAGGTGGAGGCTCTAGGCTGGCCCCCTTCCTGCTGGTTCTGCTCTTTCTTTTCTACTAGTAAGTATTGCACCTCCTCCTCCTATTCCTTTCTAGTTGCACTAGATCACAGCAATTAGTTGAGGCTGTCACCAAGTGGCCAACATGGCTTCCTCCAGGGAAAATCAACCACCCCATTTAGCCACATTCATATAGTCAACTGTTTCCTTTTAATTTGAAAATTGATGACAAAATATAATACAATGGTCACATATTGCTCACACTATCCCCAACACCCCCTCAATTCTTACAGTTGTATGGAAGGTCTACCAATAAGCAGAAGCATTATAGCATTTCCCCTGATAAAAGCCTCATGGCCTAATGGTTCAGAGGGCAGTAGACTCACAAATGTGAACCCCAGCATATGTCCTTTAAAATAACAAGATGGTAACTTTAGTTTTTACCTTTCCTTATTCTCATCTTCCACCAGCTTACCTGAAGTAATTCCCTAGTCAACACTAAGGCGTAGGGATGGCTCCTTTCTGGCTACACTTACTCAGTTGGCTGGTAATGTCACTATGAAAGTTTGCATCCAAATCCCTCGTTGTGAGCCATGGGAACTGCACAAAGCTCTGGGGTGAGGTGGGAATGACTGTCTTGTCCGTTTATTAGCCTGAACCACCTGGTCTGTGTCTGGGAGAGAAGTGCTAATAGAGTGAACTTTGGTTCCTTCAGCTTCCCTATGGCATTTGATCTCTAAAAGAGAAGATCAAGGCCTGAAAGCGGATTGCTTGTAGCTAAGAGCAAGATAGAATGGAAAGAATCAGGGGCCCTTTCATGACCCTACCCAACTCATTGTCCTCCCCTGCCCTCACTGCCCCACTAACACCAAAGAAAACAAAACATAACTAGCTGAGATTCTTTCAAGATGTAGGTGACTACTACTTTTGTGACTGGTTATTTGCACAACTCAGCAGACATATTTGTCATTGTTTAAATACCTTCTTACTGGGCTAAAAACAAGTTAACGAGCAACTGAAAATGCTACCCTGGGGATGAAAAAAGAGGGAGCACATTATAGTGAAATTTGTTGGCCAGAACGTTGGGAATTTAATTTATAATTTTAGCTGTAGGCTTTTGATGAATAAAATTCACTTATGATCCCATGGTACCAAATAATATTAATAATGTTACCCTAAGTGGGTAATTGCTTTACAGTTTATAAAGTATTTTTATATTCATTATCACATGTGTTTCATTCAATACCTTATGAAGTGGGCAGATCAGGAAATATTTTATTATTTTTGCATATGAGGAATATGAGGCTCAGAGGAGTTGAGTGATTTTGTCCAACAATAGGAGGTAACAGAGCAGAACTGAGACTCAGTTTGTCTAACTTCATAGATAAATGCCCTCCATCCCGTGATATCTCAAGCTTCAGCAGCCTAAGGGTAGGAGAGTGTCCCGTTCACCCATCAGATGGGACCTAACTCCCAGGGTAAATGACAGGGGGTCCACTTATGCTGAGATCTCATGGTTGAGGGACTGATATCCCAAGGAAGAAGGTTGAAGGAAGTCACTACAGGATCTTAGCTGAGAATTTCAGAAGTGGATTACTTAGTGGTTAGCAACCTTCAACATAAGTGCCAAAGATCTAACTGCTGGGTTTCCAAGGAGTGCAAAGGAAGTGAGATCAGGTCATTCAAACTATAGAATACATTGTGGGAACACTGCCATAATCTATTCCTGGACTCATTACCAGCAGGGCAGTATAAATCCACATATATTTTGAGCTCTGAACAGGACTCGATCACTTTCCCATTAAAAAAATCCGAGGATATTTCATTCTCCTACAAACCTTGTACTCATTCTTCAGCAGGCAATATGATTTGTTCTAAAGTGTGAAAAATTTGCAGATGTTACCCATGATCAAAGGCCCATTTTAGAGTTCCTCCATTAATTTCACCCTTTTCACCAAACCAACCAGTCAATGAATTTAAAAAATGTGACTACCAGCTCACATTTGTGAGGGTTTGATTTGACAGTTCAGAAGAACAGTTAAGCCACTGAAGTATCCTTCCCTTCTTCCATGTGCACAAGCGTGTTAGGAATTGGAGTATAAGGCTACATTGGATCCACTTAAAAAAAAGAATGAAAATCATTGGCTTAAAAATATTTTCTGATCTCTGTTTTTAGAAAGAGGAGAGTCATTGTTCTTTTGCTTCCAGGTTGTAAAGTAACTGTAGGGAGGGAATATGGGGTGCAGAGACCCATGGGGCTGACAGCTTCTCTCCAGAACTGCTGGGAAGGGGTGACTAGAAGGGGTGGGGAAGCAGACAGCTTCTGTCCCTCTCAACAGCTGGGGAAGACAGAAGAATGGCAAAAGGGACCTGCTGAGACTTGGATTTCACCTTCACTTCCAGTCAGGCAACAAGTGTCAAGTTTTCTCTTTTCAGTCCTCACACTGACATGAAGAGACTGAATGTTTCTTGAGGGCAAATATTTCCACAAGAAACACTGGTTGAGTATGGCAGGAAACTGCCCTTTGGTTCTAGTACTGGTTCAAGTCCTAGGCCTGAGGTATGTTCCATGAACTGTTCTCCTCACACTGCCACCAACAGGCTGAAGCCCCTCTGACTCCCACGGAGCCACAAGGAATGTTCCTATATTCTATGGTCTGTTTCTGCTTTCCTCATCCAAAGAAATCAGCTTTCGCAGTATCCATTCTTTGGCCCAGCTTGAGACAAGAGTATCTTTGTTTTCTGACTCATTGTTATAAAGATGTTAGGCTCGCCAGCATGCTTTGGCTGTACCCACAGAATAGCACAAGCTGGGGCAAGAAGAGGTCCAGGGAGGACAGGGGTGAGGGAGTGGTAACACAGATGTCTCTGAGACAGGTACTTCTTGCTGGGAGTTTTTCTGTGAGCATAAATTTCAATTGTGTTTCCAACAGCAGGTATGCACATGTGCACACCTACGTGTGTGTGTGTGTACATGTGTGCGCATGGGCATGTGTGTGTGTTTTCTCTGTGGGTGAGACTTGGCGGACAGGGAGCAGATGCTTAAGATGCTTAGTCATCATGTCTTGGCCAGGGACACATGGCCAGAGCTTGCAAAGCTTCTCAGGGATCAGCCCCAGCCAAAGCTGTGGGAGTCGCCAGCTACCCAAATAGCTTACAATAAGAGCTTTGACAAGGCCAAAAACTAGGAACAATGCTGATGGCAACCTGGCAATGAAACAGTCATCTTATTGCACCAGGTCCATCATGGATGATCCATCTTTGGAAGGGAGTCTGAACATGGGTGTTCAATGCGAGTGCTTTATAACTCATGTGCTAAATTCAATCTTTTCAGAAAATACATGCTGAACTAGGGTTGCTGAGAAAGCCAAAGAGCTTCCAGAGACTTTGGAATAATAACAACAGTTCTCTGGTGGTTATAAATATTTGTAGAGCTTCATAGGTTACAAAGCACTTTCACACTTATTATCACATTTGATTTTCACAACCACCCACTGAGGTAGGCAGGTATGATTATCCCCATTTTATAGCTGGAGAAACTGAGGCTCAGAGCAGCTACATAACTTGCTCAAGGTCCCTGTAGTAAATATGCTAGGACTAGAACCGAAGTATCCTAACCTGTCACAGGGATGATGGGCCTTGGGCCTCTCTTATACTCCTTAGAGTACTTAGCCCAATGCAGGGGCAGGTTAGTGGCTTCTTGGATGCTTCAAATAAGAAGCCTAAATGCCACAAGAGTTCAATTAGAAGGTGGTAATGACTGTAAACAAATCACCTAGGGATTGTGTTAACATGACCTTCTGATTCAGTAGGTCTTGAGGTGGGGCCTAAGATCCTGCATTTCTAACAAGCTCCCAGCTGATACAGATGCTGCTGCCCCATGGACCCCACTTGGAGTAGCACGGGGTAAGGGGAGATTGCAGAATGTCAGTTACCTGGCTTTCGTTGCCTTTCATGGGTCTTAAATAAACCAAAAAACAAGGTGATTAATTCTGATCTACATTTGCAGGCTCTTGGAGTTCCCATAGGTCAGTAGCGACAGCAACACCCCAGGTGCTTTAACAGTAGGTAACATTTTTGGAGTGTTTATTAGGTCCAGACCTTGTGTCAAGTGCTTTGCATGGATTATTTTATTTAACGGCCACAATACTATGAAACAGGCTGAGAAAGGAGGTAACTCTCCAAAAGGAAAACATATTAGCCTTGTTCTGAGAAGTGAAAGGAATAGGTCAGCTGTAACTGTGGGTAAGAAGACATCGTTTAGTGGTCATCTCAGCGGCAATTAAATTCAACAACTGGAAAGAAGGGTCAGGCTCCAAATTCAGAAAGAAGAATTATAGAAAAAAAAGAGAACACTTGGGGAACTTTAGGATGACGACTTTTAAAAGCAAATATAGCACAGAAGGCCTGGATACTGCTCAGAACTTCTTATGAGCATCCTGGCCTACAAGTGTGCTGAGGGCCAGGTGTGGGCAGCCCTTGGTAAGAAGCCTGGCTTGTCTGACTGGAAAAGTCAAAAGAGCTAGTGTAGAGAAAATAAGATCGGTTTTAATGTGTAAATAGCTCAGGAGAACAGAACACAGGGAATCTGCATGGTCAGAAGAAGGTGTCCCTGAAAAACTCCAGTAAGCATGTTGCCAGAGCCTAAAGCCAAATATTCGAACATCATCACAGACTGTTGGCACTAGCACGGCCAGCAAGAGATGTCTGGGCATTCTCCTCATTTTACAAACGGAGAAACTGACTTCTCAAAAGAGGAACGGGCTTGCCCCGGGACACATGGGAGTTAGAAGCAAAGCCAAGAATAGAAGCTCAGTGTCCTGCACTTCCTCCAGTGCATCAAAATATGGGAATAAGTGAGCCAGGGAAAGCAGCCAGTAGGACTGCTTGCTGGCTAGAGTGCAAAAGAACTGTTCGGGGACAAAAGGGAGACAGAAGAGAGTCTGAACATACTCTGAGTCTTGTTTTTTATTTTCAAGTTGTCTTTTGGAAGAAGGAATTGGGAAGCTCTAAATGAGATAGAGATAAACGAACACAGTGTTCCAAGTCTAGCTGACTAAGTGGATGTTGATGAATCACCAAGATCAGATGGCATCTACCCAGATTTTGGGTAAAATTGTGTAACAGCTGACCAAAGTGTATAGCTTGTTATTCCAAACAGCTATTGTGCCACGAGCCTGGCATATTGCCAGTGAGTCTCCTCTTCATGAGAAGCATTTCAAAGGGGACCCAAGGAACTCCAGGCAGGTAGGATCACTGAACATGTTAGGCAAGTGTACCCTATTGGGAGTAAAGCATCATTTTTCCTGTAAATTAAATTAACCACCA
The DNA here is from genome assembly GCA_024291935.2 of Okapia johnstoni. Classification (NCBI taxonomy): domain Eukaryota; kingdom Metazoa; phylum Chordata; class Mammalia; order Artiodactyla; family Giraffidae; genus Okapia; species Okapia johnstoni. Next base: position 90,952,603 of record CM044305.1, read on the forward strand.
TTTGTGTAGCATTTTACAGTTGACAAAGCTCTTAGGGTTAATCATGCCTAACTAATTGACTAGAATTCTTTGAGAGGATAAATGTGCATTTGGACAAAGGGAGACCAGTAGATGTAATCTATTTATATTTTGAAAAGGCCCTTGACAAGGTCCAACACCAAACACACTTTAAAAAAGTTAAGTCACCATGGAATCGTGGAATTGCACTTTGAAATGGATAGGGAAGTGGCTTATAGGCAGGAGAGCAAGAGGAGGGATAAACAGGGACTTTTGGAGAAACATGAACAGTGGTGTGTACTAAGGATCAGCGTGGGGACCAGTTACTAGTTTGCTGAGTCATCTAAGCAACCTTTAGCTGACCAAAAGCTTTTCGGGGGGAGCAAAATGCAAGGCAGATTTGTCCAATAAATGGCCTCTGAAAGCTGATTGCCTGACTCTGACCTTAGCCACTGCATGACCTTAAGCAAATTACTCTACCTCTTCCAGCATCAGTTTTCTCATCTGTAAAGTGGGAATAGTAATAGTGGTGTTGTGAAAATGACATGAGGCAACGTGTGTGAATTTCTGGCACAGCACTTGCAGCATGGTAAGTGTCCAATAAACAAAACCTTCTATGAGTTTTACTTATTATGTTTACTCAACATTCTTTCTGTAGGATGCCAGGCCATGTTATGCCTTAGGAATGGAACTTGGGAGCCAGTGCAGACTATTTCTTGAAAGTATTGGCAGAATTTGTTTTAGTAATCCAGAGGGCAGAGATAAGTATACAATGAGAAGGTTGTGAAAGATTTCATTGAAGGAAACGAACAATTATGGAGCACCTAGTATGTTGCAGATACTGGGACAGATGCTTCACAAACTTTTTCCCTTGAGTTGATCCTCAACTAGTTGCTTAATGATGGATGGATCAAATGGATCCCCTTTTGATGGATGAGGGAATGCAGATTTAGCTAGGAGGCTAAGAACTGACCCAGGTCCTGCTAGCTCATAAGGAATAGAGCCAGAATTCAAATACAAGTTTACTCAACCCCTAAAAGTATTTTCACTGCATCATACTTGAAATGCACTTTTAGGGATGGGTGTAATTCAATAGAAAACAAAAGGGTATGTACATAGAAATAAATGTGGGGAACATTTGAAGACTAAGAACAGTATGTCAATTCACGCTCCTGGGGGATGAGTATGGTTTGTTCTTTCTGAAGTGTAGGGTTGCTGTGGGGCTAGTGGTTGGAAATGACACTGGAAGGATACTTCAGGCTAGACCAGAAAGCCCTCAGAACTCTGCTAAGGAGTCTGAGCATAACCCTCCAGGCAACGGGGACAGGATGAAGGGAGCTGAGCAGGAAGAGGCAGGAGATGCTTTAGAAAGATTAACCTGGCAGCTGTACAAGGTGAATTTGGTGGAATCTTCTGCCTGGGTCTCTGATTCTTTGTTCTCTAATCTGTTAGCCTAAGGCTCTCAATACTCCTGGCTTAGCCTAGAAGCCTGGAGACCACTTACTCACTATGTGATCTTAGCATATGCGGGGGTGGGGGATGTGAGGAAAGGAGGATAGAAAGGAAACAGTGAGAGAAGCAGAAAAAAAAATGATAAATCATCTACAGAGATTTGGTGCCCAACTGTATATGAAAGGCAAGGGAGACGAGTCAAAGATGACTTCAGTGTTAAGCCTCAGTGACTGGGATAATGGTAGTGGCATTAGAAAAATAACGATATTAAGGGGGGAACCAGTTTGAGATGGGCTACTGTTAAGTTTGATTTATGATACATAGAGTTAGGGGTAATGGTAGGAAAGTCAGGAAGAAGAAAGCTAGTAAGCAGCTGGAGATCTGGGAAGGTAGTTCAGGAGACCAGTAAAGACTGGAGGTAATGATTTTATGAGTTATCCCCACAGTAGTATAATACTTAAAGAATGTTCACTGTAGCATTAACCACAACAGCCAAGAGGTAGAAACAACTTAAATGGCCACTGATGGCTAAAGGAATAAAGTAACCATAGGACAGGCATACAGTGGAGCATTATTTAGCCTTAAAAAGAGGGAAATCCTGCAGTCATACACTACAACGTGGATGAAACTTGAGGACATCATGCTGAGTGAAATAACCCAGTCACAGAAGGGCTACATGACTCCACTTCTATGAGGTAGCTAAGTAGCCAAACTCATAGATGCAGGAACTCAAATGCTGGTGCCAGGGACTGAGGGAGGGGGAAAGGGAAGTTAGTGTTTAATGGGGACAGATTTTCAGTCATACAAGTGAAGAAGTCTAGAGATCTGCTGTACAATCTGTATATTATTATTAATAACAATACTGTACACTTAAAAGTTTGTTATAAGGGACTTCCCTGGTGGTACAGTGGCTAAGACTCTGTGCTCCCAAGGCAGGGGGTCCAAGTTCCAACCCTGGTCAGAGAACTAGATCCTACATCCCACAACTAAGGGTTCACATGCTGCAACTAAAGATCCTACACGTCACAATGAAGATCAAAATTCCTGTGCGCTGCAGTTAAAGACTTGGTACAGTCAAAAAAATAAATATTTTAAAAAGTTTGTTAAGAGGGTAGATTTCATGTTAGATTTTTTTTGCCAGAATAAAAAAAAAGGACTTACACAAATCATTAAAAAAAAAAATGAAATAGCCAAGGTAGATAAGATACGTATTTTCTCTGGAGAAGCGAGAAAACATAGAAGCTTAAGAAGAGACTCAGTTTCAGGGCAGCATTAGAAAGAAATAGGGAAGGAAAGAGGTTGAAAAAGAGGAGCTTATAGGGTCTCAAGAGGCCACAGGCAATAGGATTTCAAGGAGAAGGCTGTGCATTGCAGAAGGAAGAATGGACACCAGAAGTCTTAAGACCCAACTGACCTATTTCCAGTAGGAAACAAAGCCAACTGATTTAGGTCAGTTGGATTTCTAGCTCTTTCATTTAGATGAATCTCATTTCTTCTCTGAGCCCCAATTTTCTTGTAGTCAAACACTATTTTATCTCTCTGTATAAATGGAAACAAGAACGCCTATCCAGACGAAAGCATTTTGTACATTGGGCTAGTCAATACAAATGTGGCTTGTGAAGAAATATTTTTTGTTATGGTTGTTTTGCCTTCTTGGCAGCATCAGCTCTCTATTTTTCTTCTACTGTTTTCACGTAGCTGGACAGTTATGTAGCATAGCCTATCAGTGTTAAACTACTAGTGGAAAAAACCAAATGTGACATTGTAAGAGGAGAAGGTCACCTAATGTCTTTCCTTTGAAAGTTACCCCATCATTGGTTTTTCACTAGGTTCTCAAGATTGCATTTCTTTTTGCATCTCTTTTTATAACTGAGAAGAACCAAGGAAATTTCCAGTAGGAAACAAAGCCAACTGATTTAGGTCAGTTCATTTTAGACAATGAAAAACAGGAAGTTACCCTTTTAGGCCCAGAGATTTTTTTAAAAAGCTACCTGAAAACTTCATTTTTCTAAAGTGTCGCCTTTCCTTGAAGAATTGATGGCATTGTGTGTTACAGAGATTTTAGTGAAGTTATAAAGAGCAGATTCAATTGGTATTTAATTCCCAAGCATCACCATTTTAGCTCAGATTTGAACCAGCACTAATCACTTACCTGCAAGGAAGCGGAGCTGGTTCTTCACTTTCATCATTCCATCACCAGAGCCTCCGATGCACTCATCTTCATCATCGCCACAGTCTCCACTTTCAAGCCCTTCCTCATCAAGGTTTTTCTCCAGAACTCTACCTTTGGGTACAGACATGGTCCTCAGGAGCTGAAAGAAAACAACCAGGATTGCAGCAACTTTTCATATTTCTTAGGTAGGTCTAAGACAGTGTGTTGTTAACGGGAGGCATTTTAAAATGTTAAAAAGAGCTACACAGAAAGATTTTAAAAATCATTTTCAAACTTATATAGACATACATCGCTTATACTCTTTAGAGCTGCATACCTCTGGACCTTTCCATAGCATTTGACACGATTCTCCACTCTTCCACTCTACTTCCACCATCAGTAGCCAGAATGAATATTGTATCAGAACTTTCCCATGTCTTAAGCCTCCGTGGGAGAAGTCACTGATGAGGAACTTAAGCCATGATAGGCAAAACATATTTATAGGCTGAGAGAACACCAAGTTCAGAAAAGATGCCTATGAAAGCCCACTATATCTATATTTACATTCACTTATTTAAAGCAGCAAACGCATCCCACCACATGAAGAAAATGGCAATGACATTTTATACACATTTAGATGAATACTTATAATTAATTATTTCATACTATGCCCTGACCACTTGAAAAACTTAAAAAATATCTCCATCTTCTACAGTTTCAATAAGATGCTTTGAAATTCATTCTGCTTTATTGTAGATCATATACCGAATAAGAGGCATGCCTGTTTTGCTCTGCAGTATCCGGCCTTTCAGTCACAGTCAATGTCTTTTTAATTTTAGGGTGACTTCCACCTCCCAAAAGTCTCACTGCAGACTCAGAAGCCCAGCTCACAGCATGAGTGGTCTTCTGAGGGCAATTTTACTTTTCCTCGCCATCTCACTCCAAGGCTGTATTCCAACACCCTCTATTCCTAATGTATCTTCTGCCCCACCATTCACGTTTAGTCCTAAATATCAGTCCACCTCCTATTTTTAAATAATGGACAACAAAAGATGTGGATATGCAGAAAGTGAGACTTGTGCAATTGCAGAACAGGTATCCAAGAAAAGAAACGCTGCATATATACACAAGCACATTTTGGTTTCCGTGGCTTTCACTGTCTGTGTTCACTGTCCCTGCAAAATATATTTTCTGCTCTCCACCTGTGATTTAGCTATTACACCATGATCTACTTGGAACAAGCTATATACCATAGAGAAATGTGACTCGGCAGGTTTGTTTCTCTTTCTAAGCAAAGAAAGAAAAATCCACAACAAAAAGCTGGTTCTTTCCTGGCCAACAGCCTCTAATGGTATCAGTGAAGCCAACCCCTCTATCATCTTCTACTCCAGCACCATATCCACCATGAAACTCTAAACATATTTCTTTCTCTACCCTTCCCCCCATCCTACGCATCTAAACGTATAATATAGACACAAACGCTGGGATAAGCTAGACCAGCAGTTTTCTAACATTTAGATTTCAGGACCCCTTTATACTCTTATTGGGAATATCAGGGAACTTTTGATTATACAGATGTATCTAGCAACATTACCATCTCAGATATTACAACTGAGAAATTAAAAGAAATATTTAAAAACTAATTTAAGCATAACAAATAAAAAACCCATAACATGTTAACATAAATAGCATTTTTAATGAAAAAGAAATATATTTTCCCCTGATATAAAACCATTAGAAGGCTGGCACAGTTCTACATTTTTGCACATATCTTTAATATCTAGCTTCATATGATACCTGGATTATCGTATCTACTTCTCCCTTCAATCTGTTGTTATGTGTTGTTTTGGTTGAAACATTTGCAGAAAATCCAGCCTCTCACAGGTATTTAACGGGAAAAGACAGAAGTATTTTATTAGGAGTAGCCTTTTCATATAATTCTGGATATTTTTCATTGAAACTACATAAAAACTCAACAAGTGAGAAAGGTTACTTGCAATGTTGAATATGAAACCATATAAGTAAACTTCTCATGTTATGTTACATTAAAATCCATTGGTATGTTTTGAATGGGCCTTTTACCCATTTTGTCTCATCACGCACAGATCATCTGGAAAATATTGGTTCACTGAGCTCTGCAGGTTTCCCAAATGTTGACACCTTTCATTATATGATATTTTAAAAATCACATTCATTAACATCACCTCCAATCTCATTTAAAGAGTCTTTGAAGCATTGGGAAGTGCTCAAGGCCATGGTGGTAGATGTAAGTTTTCCAAAATTTTAATTTACTCTTTAAAGTTTGAATTTTATCCTTGGCAACAAACACTGTCAGTATTTCCTTTAACTGTCAGGCTCTTTTAGTTCCTTTTGAACAAAATGTCTAACAAATACTCAAGCCTGCATAACCATAGTTTGTCAGTCATTAAAAAGGCTAATTTAGCTCATGGCTTAAATAATCTCACAATTCTTTTCCTTGAGACACATATCAACACAGTTTGTAGCATAAGTACCTTACACATAAGTCAAATGTCATAACACAGAATATTTTTTTTAAAGTACACTCAATTGTTAAGGTTTAATATATTAACCATTTTTACTGCTTTAGCAATGATATTCTTAAGTGGAGTGCCTTTTATTTTCCTGCAAGTGTAATGATTATGAGTACAATTTGGTGTCACTGCCTTGATTCATACTGTGGTACTGACAGTTGTACTCACTATTGCTTCTGTACCATCAGTGCAAATATCAGCACAGTGGAAAAGGCAAATAATATTTAGTATTGTTGTGCAAGTCATTTTGACTGTGTGGATCCTTGGGTTTCATGGACTACCAGGGTTCATTAACTATTTGAGTACTACTAAGCTAGACAATAATGTCATTTCAGTTTGACCAAACCACCCTAATTTCTTCCATTACCATTATGAAATGTATGGGAAAACTGCTTTTGACATACATGTTTTGAGGTCAATTTTGAAAAATACATCCTTCATGTATGTCACAGATTACCTCAATTAGAATTGTTCACATAAGGGGAATCTGTGGTTAGATACAGCTTTGTGGACTTGCGATTTCTCAAGCACATCTCACATCTGTGCCTTTTATTAATTCCTTCAGCAAACATTAATTGAGCACCTAATGTGCTCAATTTCCGTCTATTGAAAGCACTCCATCCTTTCAAGCCAAGTTCAAATGTCACTTCCTTAATAAAGCCTTCTTGGCCACCACAGATGGTCATTATAATTCTCCCCTTCCCTCTTCCAGCACTGCTCCCTGTATCTGTACCTCCCAAATAGCACTTTATGAATGCAACCTGGTATTGTTTATTGTACATGTGGCTTCACTCCACCACCAGACAGTGAATGCCTTATTTATCTTTGAACCGCATACCATTTAAGGCAGTGTCTGGTACACAGTTGTTGTTTAGTCACTAAGTTGTAGCCAACTCTTTTGTGACCCCATGGACTGTAGCTTTCCAGTGTTCTCTGTCCATGGGATTCTCCAGGCAAGAATATTGGAATGGGTTGCCATTTCCTCCTCCAGGGGATTTTTCAGACCCCGGGATTGAACCCACATCTCCTGCATTGGCAGGCGGGCTCTTTACCACTGATCTACCAGGGAAGCCCCTGGCACATGATAGGTACTCAACAGCACTCAGTGCTATTGAACTGAAACAAAAGGAAGTGGCATGGCATCTTTAATTCTCTAAGAGCTACTTCCATAACCTCATGAAAAAAGAGAAAGCCAAAGCACAGATGAATTATAGAAAAACTTGTGAATGAATAGCTAAAGGCTTTTGGACGACCCTGGCTAAGATCTGTAGCTAATCTTGGAGAGGCTGTTTTCCAACCTCGCGTACAATGCCCCCAGTATTCTCTGGTATTTCAGTTTTTTTTTTAAGTGCAATTAAAAAAAAACTTTAAAACTTTGCCAGTGAAATTACTTCTTTAGTTCTTAGATTACTCCCACTTGGGCGACAACTTCAGCATTGAAGAAAGATTACAGCACACTTTCCAACCATATTACATAGACATTGCTGATGAGCCTAACCCTCACACATTAACAAAACCAATCCAAACCTAGAAAGCTATTGTTAATGCACAAGTCTTAAAGGACTCTGAAGCGCCAGAGTGTTGAAAGAAGGGTAATGTGTCAGACATGAGGAGTTACCAGTGAGGACTGTGGATTTAGTACAGCCTGGAATTTGGCCCAGAAATCAAATCAGCTAATTACAATTCACAATATTGACCTTTTTGTTCCCTCTCTCACTCTTCACAATGTCTTCCAGACTGAACGCTCACTTTATGAAAGGAAAGTTATGAGGACCTTGTACAGTTAACTTTAGGTGCCTAATGCTTTTGATTAACTGCCCTTTTCAAAGGACAATATCCTAGTAGCTTTTTAAAAGCCATGGCTCAGAATAATGATTATTAATGTCAACTATCTTATTAAAACACTGGTCTGATGATTTTGCTCCACGACCCCACTGAAGCATTCACTAAACCTGACATTTCTGCCTTGCATCATTCAGCCGGCCTTAGTGGGAAGTACACGAGGCCTTTCCACTGCGCAGCTTTTTCCATTTTGTACCCTCCTTGCTCCTCTGTTGACTCACATGAAACTTTCACAGTTCCTTAAATATACGACCACTTTTTATTTTATGATGTCATATTTTCACTATTTAAGTATTAAAATAGAAAGATGAAAGAAAGGGATATAAGGGGGAAATTCCAATTTCCAAACTTTAAGAACCAGTGTTTGGTTTTTGAGGGTAGGGTTTGTTTCTAACGGCTGTATTTTTACACAGTTGAACTTGCATTTTAGAATTAGACTGACTCAGGTTGGAATCCTGGTTTTCCCCTTATTAACTTCTTTTTTTCCACTTACTAACTTTGCTGCTTAATCTCCTTAAACCTAAATGCCCTCATCTGTAAAATGAGGAAAATGCCTGTCTCCTAGAATTGTTGTAATGAATAAATGTGATCAATGTACTACTTCAAATGTGCTTAAAACAGCTACACAGTGCCCTTCAGGGATCTACCAAAATCTACCTAATCATTTTCCTAATTTTGAAAATATTACCTTGCTTCTAGTTCTTTTGCTCCTATAAATAAAGATGGATCATCAGGAGTATTCAATAGTTCTTTACATATTATGGATTATTTCCTTAGTTTCCCATTAGTAGGATTACTGGGTCAAATGGTATGTACACTTTTATACACCATGAGAGTGAGTCTTCAATTTCCACCTGAATTACCTAGGATGTTTATTAAAAACTCCAGCTTCCAGGCCTCACCCACAGAGCTTTTAATTGAGTAGGTCTGGGGTGGAGCACGGCCCCACCCTGCCCTGTCTCCACCTTCCTGTGAGTGAACCACAGGCCACACTTTAAGAAGGGCTACTCTGGTGTTACTCCACCTCCCAGAAACCCAGTGAAACCATCTTTGGACAAGCGTCACCTCAGCCCCACAGGTGTCTGAATCCTTAATGCATGTTCTTCAAACCATTTTATTACAAATCTGATGATTTCCTTTTTACTTAGGTATGCACATCATGACCTTTTGCCTTTGTAGTTAATGAAAATACTGTTGTGTAAAGTGAGTGACTTCAGGATTACAAAGGGAAATATTTAAGTTTCCTTGGAACAGGTGCTCAGGGTTGTGTGATAAAAGGAAACAATAAGCCTTGAATAATTACTTAAGAAAATTAGAACCACAGCATAAGAGCAAAAAAGGCTTTCTAGGGTACAGCAATTTCATGTTCTTAAAACCATAACCAAGATAACAAAAGAGCACTGCAGCACGGGACAGTGTGATTTGGCCAAAGCTCGTTTTCATGCTTGGCTGACAGTAGAACAAAGATCAAACGATGTACTTGTTGTTCTTAGGGGGATCAAATATGCTGAAATTAGACCAGAGACAGAAGCAATTCTTGATCTGCCTATATGGTATAAGTAGTGCACCTCTTGGAATTATCTTGATTGTAAAGATATGAACTTTATCAGCCACACACTTTGCTAGGACTTAACATAGGCTCTTTCACGTAATCCTCAAATCCACACTATCAATTGGTATAAACAAGGAAGATTGCCATCCCCATTTTCCATGTCAAGGGAGACTCAGAGAGAAGATAAGACTAGACCAAGCACTAATTAAGTGATAGAGTCCTCATTAAAAATAGAGTCTTCTGCTTCCAAGGCCACAGGTCTTCAAAAAAAAAACAACAAACAAACAAAAAACACCCTATGATCCTTAGGTAAAGACATCAACTAATGGGGCCTTCATTCACATTTTTTTTTGCCATCTTGACTTCTTTACCTAAGATAATTTCCAGTTCAATCTCATTTTCTCAGACACTATCCATGAACTATACCTTGATGGGAAAGCCTTCTGTTATTGGCTGGGAGAGCTGGCTGGGGGGACAGGGGTGGAGGGGGAGATAATGACATCAGATGTCTCCTGCTTTTTTCTCAGCCTTGCATCTCCTGTGTCTTAAAGAACCAAACCATCTTATCACTAACACATTTGTTTTGAAAAGCTTCAGACAGCTGGTTAGAATAGAATGAAGAATTCCATCACTGCTGCTACATAGCTAAGAGTTTTCTTGACTTCAAGCACTTAAGCATTTTAAAAATAAAGGATAAATAACAAAGTAGATACTACAAATATGAGGATTTAGCTAGTTTTGTCTCTTTTGGCCACTCACATACCTCTCTCTAGGCATTTTTCAAAATATCTGGAATCCAAGTTACCTTTTAAAGCTATTGAGCTGGGCTTACAAAACTGATTTTGAACTATTTGGGCGCTCAGCATTATACAACCTGCAAGGAATGCTTTGGGGGCTCGGCTTTCCATGTCCACAGCAATGTAAATACATGCTTTACTGTTTGTATTTGAGTAGCATAAGCTAATGGGAAACAAATGTAGTGGCTCCAATGAATCCCAGCTTTGGAGGAATGCCATTATTATTTATACGTTGTGCACATCCACGAGACCTAGGGCACGTGACCTCTGCTTTGCGTGCACAGTTTCTTTGAACTAATGCACCAAACCACAGCCACAACTAATTGGAAACAATTGCGACTCCACACGTTTGAGGAGAAGCCAGAACCAAAGTGCATAGGGCTAGAATGAATGGCTATATAGGCACTTCACACATTGGAGAGGCAATAAAGTATAGCCCTTAAGAGTGTGAGCTCTGGAATCTGACCAGCATGGATTTGAATCTCTACTCAGCCTACTTACTATCTGTGTAACTTTGGGCAAGTCACTCAACCTCTTTGAGTCTCAGTTTCCATGCCTGTAAAATAGAGGATAATGCTATTTATTAGCTTCACAGGGTTGTTGAAGATTTATATTCAATAGTACCTTTCACCTTTCATAGTCCCATGTATCTTTCTTTCATAGAACTTTCCACAGTTTGTAATTATATAGTCCCCTGTTGCACCCCTACTAACAGAAGAAACAGCCGTCTGTTTCGATTACCACTGTGTAGTGCAGTGTTTAGTACAATGCAAACATTTACTAAATATTCATTAAATGGATGTATGAATACATAGAAGAATGGGTATAAAGTGCTTAGCACATTGCCTGGCAAGGCTCAAACGTGTTAACTCTGTTGCTGAGGTTGATGGTGATGATCTGAAAGATGAGGAAAGGGAGGAAGAGGAGAAGCTGTAGCAGGCACAGTAGCCACCATGAAGAGCTTATTACAAATGTCTTGTGAAGCAAGACAAATAACACTCCATGGTCGAATCCTGAGGCACCAGGAGGGAGGGTGGGTGAAATTTTTTTAAGAGTCTAGGGAAAGCCTTCTGGATGCTCCCAGGAAGATAAGGGTCTGTGCACTAAGAATGCATGCAGAGAGAGAACTGTGCAGTAATAAATAGCAATGGGACCTGTCAGAGGCTGTGCTTTCGTGTGGTGTCAAGTCAGAAGGCCACCCACACCCGGATACACTCTTGCCTTGGCATTGCTTCCACTTCTGCCTCTTACCCACAGCACAAGCTTTCTCTACACTTCTAGCTTCCCTGATTCTTACTTGATGTTTGTTAGTATAGAGTGGAAACGTGTGAAAATCAGTCCTCCCAATTCAATAAGTACCTGGATAGTAAAACAAGCCAGGATGTGAGAGAAGCAAACTTGGGATGAAATGAAAACTATTCCTGTGGGGCTCCCTCCCAGTGGTAGAAATGGTTCTCTGCAGTTTTAGGAAGCTGTCCACCGCCTTAAAATGAAAATATCTACAATAATATTACTAATAGCTTAGAACTGTATAGAGTTTTATACTTTTCTAAGAGGAGGCAAAGCACAGTGGTTAAAAAGCTCACTCTAGAGAAAGAAAACTTGTATTCAAATTTAGACTTTATCGTTTACTAGCTTTGTTACTATAAGCAAGTTCTTCTTTCACCTCTCTGAGTCTTATATTTCTTATCTATAAAATGTGTTTAATAATACCTATTCCTATCTCCCACATTGCATTATCATGGGGATAAAATGAGGTAATCCATGTAAAGCACTAAGCTTAGTATCTGGCACATAGTAAGTAGTTACACAATAGTGTATTAAATTTTATATTAAAATAATATATTTACAAGATCTGAATCTCTTAAGAGGATGAATTCTGAATTTTTGGTTCCAGTTAACATTCAGTTATGACCTGGGTAAGACTTGTTCTGTGGAACACCTGTTGTTTAGTCGCTCAGTCATGTCTGACTCTTTGCAACCAGGCTCCCTTGTCCATGGAATTGTCCAGGCAAGAATAATGGAGTGGGTTTCCATTCCCTTCTCCAGGGGATCTTCCCAACCCAGGGATCGAACCCATGTCTACTGCATTGGCAGGCAGATTCTTTACTACCGGGAAGCCTATAAGCTCTCAATAAATCTTAGTTATTGTGTCATTACTATCAGCATTTCGTTATTTTTATAATTAAAGGTATTTCTATTTTCTCAGTGGATCCATCCTGCACCCCTGTAAGGCAGCAGGGCAAGTATTATTAGGTTCATTTCTATAAATAAAGAACTTGGAGCTGAGGGAGATGTGAGGCAATGTACTCATTTTTACCTTGAAAAAGTTCAAGTGTAGGTACTTTAAGGTGGTTAGGATTTGGAACGGGGCCAGGAAGGAGGGCTTTTGTACTCCAGAGTTAAATTGGAAAGGGTATTGCCCTGGGACTAGCACATTTCCTGACACATAACAGGTGCTTAGGAAATGCTTGGTGATCGAAAGAATGAATGAACCAAAGGGCTAACAACATAAACAAGCAATTTATTCACCGAATTTTTGTTCTCTCAATCTCCCTCTCTTTGACCCTGGTCTGATAAGCCATTAAATTTTATATTAAAATATTTACAAGATCTGAATCTCCAAAGAGGATTGCTTTCGCATGGTTTTAGCTGATTCCTGCCAGAGAAGGCCTGGATATACTGAGGCTAGACAGATGTATGGGGTCGCAAAGAGTCAGATAACTGAGCCCCAAAGTACTAAGGGGCTGAACGTGGTTCCTTAAGGCCACCTGATCTGTTTCTGGATTAGTTGGCCTAATGGGTGTCAGTTCTGTGCTCTGTAATGACCTCCTTTAGCGTCTTTAGCATTACTAGAATAAATCTCATTTTAGGGGTCCAAAAGTGCCACAAACACAGTTCTGGTTCTGAGGCTGGAGTTAAGGCTGGCCTACCTAGCCTCCAGGAGCTGGCCAGATTGGGCTGATTTGCCAGTGTGGCTGCAAAATGCAAATACAGCAGGGTAACCTTTCAGGCCGCCAAGTCTAGTTTTCCTCAGAAGGCATTCGACCCTGGCGACCACCACTGTTGAAGATGAGTGACTTTTGGTCCCCATGTTAGTTTTAAATTGTGAAAAGTCTCAGGGATGAAATATATCTTTTATTCTGGAACGAAAAGTTACTTTGAAGACATCTGTGAAACCCCATAGCCCTACTTGGTTTCCAAAGGAATCACCTTGTTATATGTGGGAGGGCCACTGACAGAGGGTAAAGGTCCCAGGGTGATATCATGTTTCCCCAGGGAACTGAGGTTACACAGACATGATCTGCACATTTACTGCTGTCCTAGAGTATAAATGGGATTCATTCCAAATAGACATTTTGTGGTTATACTTTTGGGAAATGAGAATTCTTGCCTCTAAAATTAACCTCTGTGAATGAACCACAGCAGCTATGTCATCAAGCACAGGGCTTTAAGAGTCAACCTCAATGGCCGGAGTAGAGGGTTCACTATCTTTCAGAAGGTGGCCCACCAAGGGTTAGTGAGATGCCTCTGGTTTTCCTGTGAGAGCTTCCTGCCTTTAAAGGTGAGGTCTAGATCAGGGTTGATAAATAGGTTTTCAGTGAAAACCATTTTCCTTCTCTGGTGTACTCTTAGAAAAATATGAATTTCAAATATGCTTCAGATAATTAAGGCTGCATTGTATTATTCTGAAGTGTAATAAATGGCCCGGTGCCTCTGGTACAAGTAAATTAGCTGGGACTTGATGAAAAACTAGCTTCTGAGTTTCTAATTATTCTTTCCTTGGAGGTCAGAGAGCTTTAAACCCTTACCTTTCCAAGTTTTAGGCTGTAGATTCCTAAGAGGGAAGGAGGCTCCCATAGGAAACAGAAAACACAAGTAAAATTATTTTAATAATCATATCTAACCATATACTTTTAAAGGTTGAAATAGGTGAATCAAAAGAATGGTGCTCTTCAACAATGTTCATAGCAGCATTATTCACAATAGCCAAGACATGGAAGCAACCTAAATGCCCACTGACAAATGAAGGGATAAAGAAGATATGGTAATACACATATATACATATACAAATACATACATACAAAGGCATAAAAAGAAATAACACAAAAGGCACCAACATGAATGAATCTACAGATTACCATATTAGGTGAAATAACCCAAAGACAAATGTCATATGATATCACTTATATGTAGAATGTAAACTAAGATACAAATGAACTTATTTACAAAACACAAATACTATTAGAAATTCCACCTGCAGAATTTTCTGCTGGGTTGACTGTATATACTTATGAAATAACTGCTACTTAGTATTTGGCTACTGGAGAAGGAAATGGCAACCCACTCCAGTATTCTTGCCTGGAGAATCCTAGGGACAGTGGAGCCTGGTGGGCTGTCATCTATAGGGTTGCACAGAGTCGGACACGACTGAAGCGACTTAGCAGCAGTAGCAGCAGCATTTGACTAAACTAGCCTTCACACTCACCTTTCATCCTCTAAATAAAACACTCACTCATTTAGTATATGGAAATACTTGCCACTTGGTAGCACATCTTAGATTAACTTCACTTCTCTGAAGTAAATAAGCAGAGTTGGAGTCTAGTACAGATATAATCATTTTCATTCCCATCTGGGTTTCTCTAATCATTGCTTCTTATTCTTAACTTCCAAACCTCATCAAGCATTTCTCCTATTGGCTCTGCCTAGGAATCCATTTCTCAGACAGGCCCCTTGTTTTTCCTAAAAGCTCATTACCATTTAACCACAAGGTCTAGGAAGAGCACAATGTAGCCAAGTTCAGCTAATTTGTACTCATTGTTGGGCAGAGCTTGATTCTGTGCTATTTTTGTGACATATATGTCCCAGAGATTATGAAGAATTATTTTCCTTGTTGGCTCTTTGGTGGATGGGGTATGTACATTTTGCTTGCTACTAGAACTGAAGAGCTTAGCTGGCTATCTTACCTGAGTTCCTTCTCTATTTCACACAACTATTTGCTGGTGATGGTAGTGATAGACTAGCAGGAATAGGAGAATGTAAGTGTGGGAGGGGAAAAGGACAGCTTATGACAGGCTGCAGCCAACACATATTTATAATTTCACCTTTATTTGTTTCTCTTCATTGAGCTCAGTAAGAATGGCTTTATCAGTTCTAATATGGACTTCTACACCATCTTCTGAGACTCTTTTTAGTCATACTAACATTTTGTTAAATGAACACCTGTTTCCCTCCCCCACAATGTTTAACCTCTTTTAATATAGCGGTAATATGCACACATTCTGAACATCCTGTTTATTCAACACATTTCTGGATACAGCCATGGTAATTTTCATCTTTGAAGAAATTAGCTCATCTGCCCATGCAACAGGTAAGGAGATGGTTGGGAAGCAGAGAACTTATCTCTCAGAGAATGGTGTCCAATGTAAGAAATGGAGACATTAGGTGTATTGAGCACCCTGAAGTAGTCAGCATCATATTCAACCTGTTACTAAGGGAATCAGGTCATAGACCTGGATATCACAGGAGAATCAGTTGACAGCAGATAGGAGAGAGGCAAAGGGACTTGCAAAATGACTTTAAAAACAGGAAGGAGGGCGATGAGGTTCTTCCTTCTGGATCCTTAACCAAAGGTAGTCAAAGCACAGGCTACAAAGAGGACAGCATGGCCCCTGAGAACTTGGCAGCCAATTTCCAGGTTGGCATGGGTAAGAGGTAATAATAGAACATGAAGCCTGCCCTCAAGAAGTATATAGTCCAAAAGCAGTTCTTCTCTAGAAGGTGTAAAAAGCAGTGGAATAACACCTTGCAAAGTCATCTTATCCACTTCCGATTAGGTGGATAAATTCACCTGCCAAAGTGTTGATACTTCTTTATTTTCTCCCATTCATCTCTTCCTGTCTATTCCCAAATAATTCTGGTTGAAAACATCTTAGAGAGGCTTAATCATACTGAAATCCTTGCATTTGCATTCAATTACACATAATTCCATTTTGTTTCCTACTCTTATTACATTTAAGTATTTTGTTAAAATAAATGGTAAATTCCTAAGTTATGGTAGCTTTCAACTAAATTGAAACTTCAAATATGTTGCTGTCCCGAAGATTAGGTTTGGTAGGCTGGTTATAATCTTTATATCTTTAAATAATAATTATGTCTAGGGACTGCTGTGATATTTCAGATGGTTGATATCTTGTGTTTTCATGGTTCCAGAAAGAAGAGTATGTAGTGTAACCATCAGTGATGTTAGATGTAGTGATTCTACAAGTTTGAACTAAATTCCAGCATCATTATCTGTCAGTTTACAGTGCAGAAACTTTCTGCTACAAGTGCATCACCCACAACATCAGAGACAAAGTGTCCAACAAATTTACACACTTAGGTACTCACACTTATGCAGATACATGAAAAACAAGTGCATAACTGCCTTAATTAGTAATATAAACCTAGAGGGCCATAGGGGTTTACAGGAAGCTGCTGTTACTGCTAAACAAATTCTTCTCCTTTCCCAAACATGACCCTAGTCCAGGCCACCCCCAACTTGACTTCTATTTCTTATTCTAGTTACACAAGCCAGAAAAAATATTTTCTATCAGCTCAGCTGGGAAAATAGATCCTTCACTTTTGTCTACACTACCTTCCTTTTAGAGGAGCAAATCATTCCCTATATTGCTTTGTGAAGTTCCACTTTCTAGCTCTACGTTAAATAATTATCCAAACCTACTATTTCTAACAGCTCTGTATTTAAAATCAAAGACAAAGGGAGAATTATGAAAGCAGTGAGAGAAGCAACTCATCATGTACAAGCAATAATCAATAGGATTAACAACCAATTTCTCATCAAAACCAAGAAGCCAGAAGACAGTGGGATAAAAGATTCAAAACACTGAAAAAAAAATTTAAAAACCCTGTCAACCAAGAATTCTGTGGGTTTCCCTGATGGCTCCTTGTTAAAAATCCACCTGCCAGTGCAGGAGCTGCAGGAGACTGTGGGCTCAATCCTTGGGTCAGGAAGATCCCCTGGAGAAGGAAATGGTAACCCACTCCAGTATTCTTGTCCATGGAGAATCTCATGGACAGAGGAGCCTGGGGACTACAGTCCATAGGGTCACAAAGACTCGTATATGACTGAGCATGCACGTAAGAATTCTATATCCAGCAAAACAATCCTTCAAAAACTGAAGACATTTCTGGAAAAAGAGTGAAGGAGTCTGTCACTATTAAACATGCCTTCAAGAAATGGTAAAGGGAATCCTTTCAGCTGAAATGAAAAGATACTAGACAATATCCCAAAAGCTGTAGGAAGAAATGAAGAAAACTAGAAAAAGTAACTCCATAGATTATTATTATTAAATTTTTACTTGGTAAATATTTTCCTATTTCTTTTATTATTTTTATTTTCAATTAATTTTTTCTTTGGCTGTACCATGTGGCATGCAATGGTACAATGGATTGAACCAACACCCCCTGCAGTGAAAGTGCAAAATCTTAACCATTGGACCACCAGAAGTCCCTCCTATTTCTTTTAAAGGAAAATTGCATAAAGCAATAATTACAATTATGTATGGATGGACTTTTAAAGATATAAAGTGTATGGTAATAACAGCACAGAGGAGAGAGGGAACAAAACTATATAGTAGTAACACTAAGTTAGTATTAATCCAAACTATCAATGTGCATGCTCAGTCCCTTAGTCATGTCTGACTCTTTGCAACCCCATGGACTGTAACCCCCCAGGGTCCTCTGTCTGTGGGATTTCCCTGCCAAGAATACTTGAGTGGGTTGCCATGCCCTCCTCCAAGGGATCTTCTTGACTCAGGGATTGGTCGACTCAGGGATCAAACCCACAACTCTTGTGTCTCCTGCATCGGCAGGTGGATTCTTTACTACAAGTGCCACCTGGGAAGCCCAATTATTACAGTTAATATGTCAACTGTAATCCACAGGGCAACTACAAATAAAATAATTTTTAAATGTAAAAAAATAGAAAACAAGGGAATTAAATTACAAACTAGAAAATATTTAATGCAAAAGGCAGTAGTGGAGAAATAGAGAAAGAGACATAAGCTATGTAGAAAACAAGCAAGATGATAGATGGGAATCCTATTGTATCAATATGACATTAACCGCAATTGGATTAAACTCTCCAATCTAAAGGCAGAGATCTAATTATAAACTGCCTACAAGAGACACACTTCCCATTCAAAGATAAAAATAGGTTGAAAGTAAACAGATAAAAAAAATACTATGCAAAAAGTAACTTAAAAAGAGCTAGAATTGTTACACTAATATCAGATAAGATACATTTTAAGACAAAAATTGGTACTATAGACAAAGAAGTTCATGTTTTAAAAACATTGAGGGTCAATACCAATCATTTACAATTATAAATATATATGCATCTAACAACAGAACTTGAAAAGACATGAAGTAAAAACTGACAGAATTGAAAGGAAAAGTAAGCAATTTAAAAATAACAACTATGGGCTTCCCTGGTGGCTCAGTGGTAAAGAATCCGTCTGCCAGTGCAGGAGACACTTGCTCAATCCCTGATCTGGGAATAACCCACATGCCATGGAGCAACTAGGCCCATGCACCACAACTACTGAGCCAGTGCTCTAGAGCCCAGGAGCCATGACTACTGAGCCCACGTACCCTACAGCCCACGCTCCAAATCAAGAGAAGCCACCACTTTGAGAAGACCGTGCACCACTAGTAGAGTAGTCCCTGCTCGCTGCAACTAGTGAAAAGCCCGAGCAGCAATGAAGACCTAGCATAGGCATAAATAAATAAAATTATATTGTAAAGCAATTTTCCTGCAATTAGAAAATAAATTTTAAAAACAGGCACATTCATAACTATAGATATTAATATCCTATTTTAAATAATGGCAAGAGCAAATAGAATATAAACAGGATATAAATGACTTAAACAACATTATAAACTAACTGGTGCTGAGGAAACTGGATATCCATATGCAAAAGAATGATTTTGATTCCTACCTCATATAAATGATTTTTGATCCCTACCTCATATACAACAGTTAACTCAAAGTGACTGGAGGTCAAAATGTAAGACCTAAAATTATAAAGCTCTTAGGAGAAAATACAGGGGTGAATCTTTGTGAACTTCAGTGAGGCAAAGTGTAAGTGACAAAAGAAAATCAATTGGACTTCATCAAAATGAAAAACTTTTGTGCAGAAAAAAAGACTATCAAAAAAGTGAAAAGACAACTCACAGACTGAGAAAAAATTCTTTGAAAACCACATATCTGATAAGGGTTTTATACCCAGATTATCTAATGAACTCTCATAAGTAAAAAATGAAAAGAGAACTGATTTTTAAAATGTATAAAGGATCTGAATAAACATTTATCTAAAGATATGGAAATGGTCAATTAAAAGATATTCAGCATCATGAGTCATTACTGACATGCAAATCAAAAATCACAATGAGTTATCACTTCACACCCACTAAGATGGCAACAATAACCAGAAAATAACAAGTTAGGATATAGAAAAAGGGGAATCCTCATACATTGCTAATGGGAATGTAAAATGGTACAGTCATTGTTGAAATGGTTTCGCTGTTCTTCAATAAGTTAAATTGTTACATATAACTTGATAAAATTATATACATTATAAATACATAATTACCATATAACCCAGCAATTTCACTCCTAGATATATACCCAAAATAATTGAACTCAAGGACTCCAGCAGATACCTGCATACAAATGTTCAAAGCAGTATTATTCATAATAGACAAAAGGTATAAACAACCCAAATGTCCATCAGTGAATTAGTGGATACATAAAATATAGTGTATACACACAATGGAATATTACTCGGCCATGAAAAGGAACAAAGCACTAATACATACTGCAACATGGGTGAACCTTGAACACATTATGCTAAGTGAAATAAGCCAGTTAAAAGGACCATACATTATATGATGCCATTTATATAAAATGTTCAGAATAGGCAAATTCATAGGAACAGAAAGTAGATGAGTGGTTCCCACAAGTTGGGCGAGGGGAGAATGGGGAGTGACTGCTAATAATATGGGTTTTCTTTTTTGGGGTGATGAAAATGTTCTGGAATTAGATAGTGGTGATGGTTGTACAACTTGGTCAATATACTAATAACCAGTAGACTATACATTTTAATAAGATAAATTTTGTAGTATGTGTATTTTATTTCTCAATAAAAAGAGAAAAAAATGGAACAACTAATTAGGAAAAATTTGCAACCCCAAATTTAGAAATAAACTTTCTATTGCCGGAATTGAAAAGGTCACTGAAAAATTCTACTCTGTGGACAGAGGAGCCTACTGGGCTACAGTCCATGGAGTCACAAAGAGTCAGACATGACTGAGCAACTAAGCACAGCACAGCATATCAATTATCTTATTACACCAAAGTCTCAGTGACCTCAATCTTCCACAAGAATCTCATGGATTTGCTTTCAGTACTCATTCAGACCATGGAAAGCGAGTCATGCGAGAAGGGCCATTAAAGAGAAGCAACATAGCTAGTCCTGATATGACAAGGGCCTGTAGAGTTTTAGCACATGATGAAACACTGGGAAAAAGAGTTCAGTAAATAGTTGTCATTGGCTAAATTCTTGAGGTAGAAAATGAAAATGATTCCTAAACCATGAATAATGTATTGGAAAGTTATGGTTTCCTGGGGGAGTTGAATTCACTCCTACTGTTAATAGTAATAGTGCTGTGCAAATGACTCTCTGGATACCAAGTGGGAAACTTGGCAAATGAGGTTGTTATATTTCTGCAATTTCCATCATATTTCCAGTTTCATCTTACAAAAGAAATATTACCATCTGATGCTTTTGGAACATGGCTACACTCTTTCCTTTAAACTAACAGTGCTAGCTTTCTGATAAGTACAAATTCAACCAAAGCCTACTTCTAAACCTGGTTGGATGATTCAAAGCTTTATCTGTTCCAATCCATAGGTAACTTAGGACACCACATGTAATATTTTGGAGCCTATTTTTACACAAACAGAAAAATGGTAAATTCTAAATACATTTCAAACACATAAGGAAAACAAATGATTCTGTGGACAATCTCTCTATGGTGATTGCCTCCCCAGGCTCCGAGTTAACAGACTGCCTTGTGGGCATTGGCTGTGGGAGTACAGCCATTCTGTACTGCTTATTCCAAGTACTACACAGTTACGAAACTACTAATTCTCTTTATGAAAGGGCTGCCTACTAGGCTTCTTGTTTGCACCACTGCACCTTATTGACATCTGTCAATCATACCAGGAACCTGGAGTCTAGGCCAAGGAGAAGATATGGCTTAATCAGTTTGACTTTTAGTGTTGATGGGTTAGGCATTTTAACAATAGTTAACGCCACCTTTATTTCTGTTGTCATTACTATTGTTTACAACCTTTGCATCTGAGGTTGTTGTAGAGATAGAGTTTAGCTCTCTTAAAACAACTAGACTGAACCTATCTCAACACCTGCATTGGGGTTGTTTATGTAGTTCATGGCTTCTCCCAAGAAACTATTGAAACCCACATGTCCCAATTCTAACTATTCTAATATACCACGAATCCCTGAAGAGAACAATGAAATAAACCACTGGTTGACATCAGACTCCCAAGTGAGTTGCTCAGTTGTGTCCGACTCTCTGTGACCCCATGGACTGTAGCCCATCAGGCTCTTCTTTCCATGGAATTTTTTCCAGGCAAGAATACTGGAGTGGGTTGCCATTCCCTTCTCCAGGGGATCTTCCCAACCCAGGGATCGAACCTGGCTTTCCCACACTGCAGGCAGATTCTTGACCATCTGAGCTACCAAGTATGACTCCCATAGATTACAGACTTATGACTCCCAAGGTTGACATCAGAAGTGTCATCCTAATAACTGGTTGATTGTTGATAGCTCTTAAACTGGCTAATGGCACATGACCTTAAATACATACACACCAGTATGTTAATTAGCAAGTGAATATGAACATTACCAAAAAGTACCCTACCCCCATTTTTTAAGCAACATACATTTTATCTATATTATATTCTTACCAAACTTTCCTATCAAGTAAACTATTTCCTGGTTTTTATTAAGCTACATAGCCTGTGTATCATTTACAAATACAGAGTTACTATAAAACCTGATAATTCACAATAACAATTCCCTTCAGAATCTGAATAAATCTGCTATAGGCATCTGCACAAATCAAAGCCACCAAGTAATTCCAGCAGATATATTTGACCTAATTGCTATATGTTTACACATAAAACAAAATGTTACATTATAGTTGACTGTACATTCTTACATGCTGTGAACGCTGATTTATTTCAGGTTTTAAGTTTCATGTTCAGCCTACAAGTTGTATTACCTAAGAGAAATTGCATTCTGGCTTTCAAATAAAAACCCTTGTTATTTGCCTGTCTAATAAATTATAAACAAGTTTGATCTGGAGTCACAGCTATACTGGGCCCCTGCAGATCATCTTCTAATGGGGTAGCACAGTGTACTGTAAAGGACAGGCAGGTCTTCTCGGCTTTGACACTCTCTGGGTCTTGGGGGAAATCTCTTCCCTTTTCTGAGCCTTGGTTTCCCCACACATACAACGAGGGGTTTGGACTGCATGAGCTCCAAGTCTTTTCTAGCTCTGACAGGCTATGATTTTTGGAGACTGTTAAGAAGAGGTAAGGACAGGAAAAGGGGAAATTATTTTGGAATGATTCTTTGTGAAAGAGACTTGAGTTTTGGGGACTCAGGATTTTTTTTTTTTTTTTGGTGGCGATGCAAGGAAACCTGATCTAATTTTAGCTTCAACACAGTAAGGAATAATTGCTAATCAAATGTTAATAAAATGCTTACAGGCTTTAGGTCTGGAAAAGTCATTTTAAACACTTAGAAAAACAATCAGGAATGTCAGCTGTTTTTTCACCTGTTCCTAGAGGAAATTCTTGGCTTTTAACTATGACATCCTCCTTTAATTCAACTACAGGACATTTAAACCTACTAGCAACCTCTTGTTTTGAATTACACAGAGAATTGTCTTTCTCTTGACCTGAATCCTGTTCATCCAAAGGTTCCAGCACTGCATTGAAGTTCCTGCTTACGAGGGCCTGCTGTCTATACTAGAATGACTGGATGCCTTAATGAAACCATGAAACTTTATAATGAGATACTAAAGATTGTCCCCTCCCTAAGAATACTTTCTACGCCTGATGGCCTCCTCTCTCAACTGCCAAACTGCAGGGCTGAACTTGCAAGCAGGCAGAACAGTTGGCTGTAGACAAGCAGAGATCTGAGAGGTGCTGGGTGGCACTGTGTCCCCAAATCTTTTCCTTCTTAGGCACTTGCAGGGCTTGACATTCCAACTCTAGAGACACATTCCTTTGGGATAAACATTGATCATCTCAGGTGTCTTTCTGAAATAAAATGTCTGTTGGAGAGGTAAGTTATTAAATCATCAACACTTTGTAGTAATATTTCCTAGGGTGAAATCCTTAATATATTTTCCCTTGTTCCATAATACTGTGAAAAAAGAGATCCATGGTCAGATAAGTTGGGAAAACACATTACACTACATCTCTTCATGAAGTGTCATAATGCATATTAGCATAGTAAAGGTTCTAAGTCCTGACGTAAACAAATTTTATTTCATCCACTGTTTAATCCTTATGTGAGCATATGGAATGCTTCTGAAAAAAATTTAAATTGTGGTCCAATACACATAACATTTACCATCTTAACCATTTAAAAATATATAGTTCACTAGTGTCATGTATGTTCACATTGCTGTGCAGCCAATTTCCAGAACATTTTCATTTTGCAAAACTAAAACTTCTCATCCATTAAACAACAACATCCCATCTCTCCCTTCTCCCAGCCCCTGGCAACCACTGTTCCACTTTCTGTCTCTACGAATTTGACTCCTCTAGATACTTCATGTAAGTATAATAATATGGTATTTGTCCTTTTGTGCCTGGCTTATTTCACTTAGCATAATGCCTGCAAGGTTCATCCATGTTGTAGCAAGTGAGAAGATTTCCTCCTAGGCTGAGTAATATTTCATTGCATGTACATACTACATTTTGTGTATCCATTTATCCATTGATGGACATTTGGGTTTCTCTTACCTCTTGGCTATTGTAAATAATGCTGCTATGAATGTGGGTGTGCAAATACCTCTTTGAGATTCTGCTTTCAATTCTTTTCAATATATACTCAGAAATGGAATTGCTATATCATATGGTAATTTAATATTTAATTTTTTGAGGAACCACCATACTGTTTTCCATGGTGGTTGCACCATCTTACATTCCCATCAACAGGGCACAAGGATCCCAGTTTCTCCACCGTCTTGAGAACACTTGTTATTCACAGTTTTTATTGACAGTAGGCACCCAAATGAGCTTCCCTTGTGGCTCAGTGGTAAAGAATCTTCCTGCCAATGCAGGAGACTAAAGTTTGATCCCTGGGTCAGGAATATCCCCTGAAGAAGGAAATGGCAACCCATTCCAGTATTCTTGCCTGGGAAATTGCATGGACAGAGGAGCCTGACAGGGTTGCAAGAGTCAGACATGACTTAGCAACTAAACAACAACAACAAGGCACCCAAATAGGTGGATCTCATTGTGGTTTTGATTTGCATTTTCCTAATGATTAGTGATTTTGAGCATCTTTCCATCTGCTTGTTGAAGGAACGGTTTGTTTTTGTTTTTTTTAAATCATGCAAATAAAATTTCTGGGGAACACACTCAGAGGTATATTTCAAGAGCAGATGAATGATAATGACTGCTTTTCAGGCTAGAGGAGTTTTTGTCCATTTATTTTAAGAGCAGCTAATATTTACTAGTTTGAAGGTAACACGTATACAGTTAGTATGTGTCCAAACAGTGATTATCTCTGGGTGTTAGGATTAGGAGTGAATTAATTTATTTTTCCTTTTATGTAATTTCTAGATCTCTACAATTAACCTCTATTAAGTAAATTTTAGACTATAGTATGCTGCTGCTGCTTAGTAGCTTCAGTTGTGTCTGACTCTGTGTGACCCTATGGATAATAGCTTGCCAGGCTCCTGTGTCCATGGAATTCTCCAGGCAAGAATACTGGAATGGGTAGCCATTCTCTCCTCCAGGGGATCTTCCCAAACCAGGGACTGAACCCGGGTCTCCTGCACTGCAGGCAGATTCTTCACCATCTGACCCACCAGGGAAACCCAAACTTTAGTATACTTGATGATAAATAGCTAGAGTGCAGTACTGTGCTAGCTGTTTTGGCCATAGCACTCAGCTTCCAATGATCCTTTTCTTGTCACAATTTTTATGTTCTTGTGCTCCATTTAGCAGTTTCTTAGGTTCTGACTTATATCATTTCCTAATTATTCTCTATGCATGAATATTGACAGCTTCAATATTTGCAAGATCTTTAGGTGAAGGCACTGTGTTTTATATTTCTTTTGCATACCCCAGTAATAATAACCACAATTTCCAACCCTAACAAGCCATATCATCTAACAAAGGATGTGTTTCTCTGTGTTCATGTGGTATTGGACTACATGAAGCAGTTTGGGAGTCTTCATATGAATATTACAATACTGAAATTCTGGTGCATTCTCAGTGATTTATGAGGCAAAACAGACAAAATGTTTAAAAGTGTGCTCTTCTGTTTACGATAGCCAAGACATGGAAGCAACCTAGATGTCCATCAGCAGACGAATGGATAAGGAAGCTGTGGTACATATACACAATGGAATATTACTCAGCCATTAAAAAGAATACATTTGAATTGGTTCTATTGAGATGGATGAAACTGGAGCCCATTATACAGAGTGAAGTAAGCCAGAAAGAAAAACACCAATACAATATACTAATGCATATATATGGAATTTGAAAGATGGTAATGATAACCCTATATGCGAGACAGAATAAGAGACACAGATGCATAGAACAGTCTTATGGACTCTGAGGGAGAAGATGAGGGTTGGACGTTCTGGGAGAATAGCATTGAAATATGTATATTATCATATGTGAAACAGAACACCATTCCAGGTTCAATGCATGAGACAAATGCTCAGGGCTGGGGCAATGGGATGACCCAGAGGGATGGGATGGGGAGGGAGGTGGGAGGGGGGTTCAGGATGGGGAACACATGTAAACCCATGGCTGATTCATGTCAATGTATGGCAAAAACCACTACAATATTGTAAAGTAATTAGCCCCCAACTAAAATAAATAAATTTATTAAAAAATAAATAAATAAATAAAAGTGTGCTCTTGAATGATGCAGAACTGTTACCTAAACCCCAACAATAAAACATTCTTAAAACCTTAGAGGCCGCTGTATATAAGAAATTAAACAATAATTTCTCCAATATTATAGACACTAATATTCTTATTTCTCCATTTAATTTTTGGACAATATTTTGATCCTACAACTTAGCATTTTGTCAAACATTGTTTAATTGGTTTTATGTAAACTGACTTGTTCCTAAAATAATATCCAATCAGAATATGCCATCTCATCTATTAGCTTTCTTCCTCTCAACAGATGTTCTGAGTCCTCATTGTTTCCAGACTACAATCAAGATGTCCATAATACAGAAATCCAAACATCTGGGCCAAGGGAAAATGGGCAAAACCATTCAATCAGGTAATGGAGGAAATGCTTCCTGCAAGTTTATCCAGCAGCTATTCCCACAAGTGATATCCTGAAGTTACTAATCTGGGCTTTGCTGAAATTCTGATACAAAAAACCAGAGTGGACCTTTATGTGTGGCTGCCTGATAGAGTGGAAAGAGTAGAGGATTGGGAGCCAGACCTGGGGTCAAAACTCAGCTCTACCAACTTACCAACTGATTACACATGTACAAGTCACTTCCCTAATCAGTCTCATCTGTAATAAGCAGATTAAAATGCAGTCATCCCTCTGGATTCATGGGGTTTTCATTCTAGTTCCCCATGTGGATACCAAGATCCTCAGCTGCTCACAACTCTTATATAAAATGGAAAAGTATTTGCATACAACCTATGCACATCCTTCTGTATACTTTAAATCATCTATAGATTACTTGCAATATCTAATACAGTTGTAAATGTGATGTAATATGCTTTCTAAATAGTTGCCCATGGTCAGCAAATTCAAGTTTTGCTCTTTGGAACTGTCTGGAATTTTTTTTTTTCTTGAATACTTCCAATTTGAGGTAGGTTGAATCCACAGATGTGGAAACTTCAGGTAGAGGACTGACTATAGTACCTAATAGAGCAACTGTGAGGAATCAATGAGATGATACACGTAAAAGTATTTTGTAATATGTCACCCATAGTAATTTACAGTAAGTTTCTTGGTGGCTCAGCTGGTAAAGATTCTGCCTGCAATGTGGGAGAACTGGGTTCGATCCCTGGGTTGGGAAGATCCCTGGAGAAGGGAAAGGCTACCCACTCCAGTATTCTGGCCTGGAGAATCCCATGGACTGTATAGTCCATGGGGTCGCAAAGAGTTGGACACGACTGAGCGACTTTCACACACACACACTACAGAGAAACTCTACTTAGAAGATTATCAATGTCTTCAGAAATTCTGTTTAACCCAGGGAACTATTATGGACCATTTTAGTCCTTCACTTATTCAAAACAAAACAAACAAAAGCCCCAAAACAACTGAAAGAGAAACAAGCTAATTAATATGTAGAAGAGAGGAGTGTATAATTTCCTAGCATAGTCACATTTTTCCCCTTCTCCTCTCTTATTTAAACTATAAAATATCCATGCAAAATGACTGAGCAGGCATTTCATTAAAGAAGATATACAAGTTGCCAAGAAACACATGAAAAGGTGCTTACCACCATGACCCACTAGGGAAACACAAATTAAAACCACAATGAGGTACTACTACACATCTACTTAAAAGTCCACACTCAAAGAATGACAATACCAAGTGTTGAATAGGATGCAGACAAATTAGAGCTCTCCCACATTGCTTGTGGGACTATAAAATGGTACAACCACTTTGGAAAACAGTTGAGAGTTTCTTAAAAAGTTAAACATTTATTTATCATATGACCCTCCTGGGTTATCTACCCAGAAGATATTAAAACATACTGTGGAGTCCCATACCAAGGTCACAGGTGTGAGGCCTTGTTCCAAGGCCACAGACATGGAGTTCAGAACAAGATCATCTCTGGAAATGACTGAGCCCCACATGAGTCATTGCCATGAGCCCCCCCTGATCTAAACTGGCCAGCTCCCTGACCCCATATTAGGTAAAAATGCCCACCCTAACCAATCACCTAATGCCACCGTTCCAGCGGGAATTTTATTTGTTTTGAAGCTATAAAAATTGGCTGCTAGCCTATGAAAGGGGTCAGCTCTCCCTTGAGCCAGCCTGCTGTTCCAACAGCCAGCTCTCCCTGGTCTGTCAGGAGGTCAGCCTTCTGAGCTCTCAGTGCCCTGATTATCTCTAATCTTTGTTTTTCATAAACTCACTCCTTTCTGAAATACTGTATCTGGAAATTCTTTTCCAATCTGCACACAGACCACGACACATATGTCCAAACAAAACCTTCTACGTAAATGTTCATAGCAGCATTATTTATAGTAGTCCAAATCCGGAAACAATCCAAATGTCCAACAACTGGTGAATGGATAAACAAAATGGGGTATATATCCAAACACTGAAAGACTACTCAGCAATAAAAAGGAACAAAATATTGATATATGCTACAACATATATGAACCTCAAAAACATTATACTAAGTGAAAAAAAGGCAGACACGGAAGACCATATTTTATATAATTGTGTTTATACAAAATATTCAGAAAAGGTAAATCTATAGGGACAGAAAGCAGTTTAGTGGTTGCTTGAGGCTGGGAATGAGTACAGAAAGTGACTCCAAACAGGCATGGAGAAATTGTTGGGCTGATGGAAATGTTCCAAATTGGACTGGGGTGATGGTTGCTCAACTATATACATTTAGTAAAACTCTTCAGACTGTATGTATGACAAACCTAGACAGCATATTAAAAGGCAGAGACATTACTTTGCCAACAAAGGTCTGTATAATCAAACCTATGATTTTTCCAGTAGTCATGTATTGGTGTGAGAGTTGGACCATAAAGAAAGCTGAGTGCCAAAGAATTGATGCTTTTGAACTGTGGTGTTGGAGAAGACTCTTGAGAGTCCCTTGGGCTGCAAGGAGATCAAACCAGTCAATTCTAAAGGAAA
The DNA here is from genome assembly GCA_024291935.2 of Okapia johnstoni. NCBI lineage: Eukaryota > Metazoa > Chordata > Mammalia > Artiodactyla > Giraffidae > Okapia > Okapia johnstoni. The sequence continues at coordinate 90,982,161 of CM044305.1, forward strand.
TCAGTTCTGAATATTCATTGGTAGAACTGATGATGAAGCTAAAGCTCCAATACTTTGGCCACGTGATGCAAAGAGCTGACTCTTTAGAAAAGACCCTGATGCTGGGAAAGATTGAAGATGATGACAGAGGACAAGATGGTTGGATGGCATCACCGACTCAATGGACATGGGTTTGAGCAAGCTCCGGGAGTTGGTGAAGGACAGGGAAGCCTGGTGTGCTGCAGTCCATGGGGTCTCAAAGAGTTGGACACAACTGAGCGACTGAGCAACAATGGGTGAATTTTATTAAATGTAAATTATATTTCACTAAAGCGGTTAAAAATCTCTTTGTAAAAAAGGGAGAAATGCTAGTCAATGTGACAAAGGAGAAAAACAAGCTTTAATGAAAATGCCTGCCCTTGGAATCAAAACCCAATAGGAAGCCAGCAATGTCTTCCCAGACTCCTTTCTTATCCTAGCTTTCAGCCACTGTAATCATGCCATTAGCTGGGAGACACATTAACTACAGGAAGTTCAAGTTGATACTTTTAAAAACTCAATTACTACTCCTCTGAGATTTCTCTTTTCCATCCCATGTCTTTCAGTTTTTTCAGTATTTGTTTTATTTTATGTTGTTCCCCCCAGAAATGTGTTGTTTTGCTCAATTTATACACACTTCTTCCTTCTACAGTCTGCATGAGCTCTTTTCTCTTCCTCTTTCCTAATTCCATACTCATGGCTCTTACAGTCAGTATTTCATAGTAATGAATTTATATTGGAACAGACAGATCCCAACAGATAACTGAACTACTTACTTGTAGAACTAGTGATTTCCAATCTATACTCACTCTTGTATGGATGCAAAATATCATTATTTATCCAACAATGCATAAGTGACCAGAAAATGAAAATAGGCCAGCTAGACAATACTTATTTGAGTTACCCTGTGAGGACTGGAGGACTTGGCATCAGACAAATGCACTGCGTGTGTGAGTGCTTTAGTCATGCCTGACTCTTTGCAGCCCTGCCAGGCTCCTCTGTCCATGGGATTTTCCAGGCAAGAATACTGGAGTGGATTGCCTTGCCCTTTTACAGGGGATCTTCCCAACCCAGGGATCGAACCCACATCTCCTGTGTCGCCTGCATTGCAGGCAGATTCTTTACCACTAAGCCACCAGGTAAAGTCCTGAACCAAAAGCAGAGGTAGACAAGAAGAGTCTTGGACACTGAAGCGACACCTTAAAGCATCTCTATCTACAGTACAATGTAGTCATAAAAGGTAAGGAAGTCTACTTTAGAAAGGTTTCTTTAAAAAAAAAATAAAAAAAGAGTTAATATTTTGAAATTTTGGTCCTAACTTTGAGGTGTCAAAACTACCTGGGCTTTCCAGGATCCCCAAGAAATTTAGTAACTCAATGTTTAAAATGTACCTAAGATGATATGCCAGACCCATGATTTGTTTATCAAACCACAAACAACACATTCATTGTGCTATGGTATACTGCAAAGAGTAAAGAATTTGGAGTCTGAAGACCTGGATTCCTATCTCCTTTGTTTCCTCCACTTACTGGAAGTGAAACCTTCGGCAGATCTCTGAACCTCACAAATCCCTAGTTTCGTACGCTATAAAATTAGGATAACAGTAATACCTACCTCACAGGGTTATGGGAATTAAATGTGCTTGTGTATATAAAAAGGACTTTGTAAACTGCAGAGACCCAGGCCAATAGAAGCTTTCTACTTTCCAGAAAACTCCAAAATTCTTTAGATGTTACTCTGAACTTATAGCGCACGCCCCAAGATTACTTCAGAAAACACTGTTTTCATTTTCCTATCTCTAAGGGGTTTTGCTGATCCCTAACATATCTGGCCTTGCATATGGTGGTTTCTTACTCTGCTGCACACATTAATGGTTAGTCTGCACAGTGTTTGAATCTGTTTCTTACACTAACACTTCCTGGCTCACAAAAGAAAAAACATTTCTATTGCACCACTTTCCCTGAAGGATTTCCACATGCATTCCCCACTGGGTGAGATGCAACTGCTATTTAACAGCATATAGCAACACTATGCAAGGGTCTGAGACAGGATGCGAGCAAAGCAATATTGTATGCCTCTGAAAGGACAAGGCAAGCCAATGTCAACAGATGCAATTACCAGATGTGAACTCTGGCCAAGGCGGTCTGGGCAAACTCTCCTTTAAGAAGTGCCATGGGACCTTTAATGCCCCCAAAGTCACTGCAACCTTGGCATCACATCTTATTTAAAGCGGAAACTTCTGGAGCCCTGGCCCTTTGCATTTGCATCAATCTAGTTTTGACTGGGGGCCGGGGGTGACTTACATGGTTTTACTAGTAGATCTCCCCCTTGCTATTCAGAAGGTAGGCTCTCTGGAAAATTCACTTCTAAATATGAACTTGGCATTATTTTGGAATGATTTAAAGGGATGATAGCTGGAATGGATCTGGACACAAGCCACAATTTAATACTCCTTCCCCATGTGGCTGCCTTTCCCCCCTCCAACATGCTGGGAAGAGCAATTGTACTCCAGTCACACATGAACTAGGAATGAGCCAATTGTCCTTATTTTGTTCTCACTTTGACACTTATTTCCTTCCCAGTACAAAACAGGTGCCCTGGTGCTTGTAGTGTAGGGCAATGGAAATGTAATGGGAAGAATGATGCTCTAAAAGGCAGTAGATGCCTTAGCCAACCAGATCCAAAGGGAGAGTAAGGAAGTTCACTCTTAGTAAACTCTACTCTCCCCAGGGCTTCCTGTCTCAGGCTATCCATGATGACTTACACAATGATGTCCAGAAAGAAACTCTACTAGGGGCAACATAAATTCACCCAGGGATTGTCTTTCAAATCTATTAAATTCTTGAAGGCAAAATAATAAGGATGTGTAAGTACCTGGTCATCAAAATGAGTCATTACTAGATATTTTAATTGAATCTATTTTCAATACAGCAGGAAGTGTCAAATATTTATGTGTTCCTACATGACGAGAAGGGTTTTTGTCCCTTAGGGAGTCCACATGTGGGTCAGACAAACTACTATTCTCACACCTTTACAAACACAAAGAAGGAATCTGGGCTACCTGCTTATTCCATTTTGTACTATGAGGTGTTACTTTAAAAATGTGAACAGATCCTTTATTCATGATAAAACAGGAGAAAAACCAATCACTTGGAATTTATGATCAGTTAATTTTCTCATTCTCCAACCTAAAAATGAATTGATTGTTCCTCACCCACCAGCCTTTTCTCCCCTGTTCCCTTCCTTCCCAGCCATTAGTGTTGATAAATGAAGTCTGTTTGTGGTTTGTGGCAGTGTTTATCTAGGAAGGGTATGATATTTGAATGGGGTGGGGGATATACCAAGGCTCCAAATTGGCCTCAAGAACAATAAATCACCAATAATATATCTTGCGCTTTCCTCCTTCCACTCCTCAGCTGGTGTCCATGCATACTGTATCATGTACTGTGTACATCTTTCTGTTTTCTAGTGTAGGTATATATGAATGCCTTGCCTCTAAATTTAATTGTGGATCCTAAGAGTAGAGGCAGAGTTCTAACATTGTCCCCAAGGGACTTGGCTTCAAAGGAATGATGTGAGTCAGATTTTTTTTTAAAAAATCTGCGGTTAGACTTTTCTCTCAGGCTGCTAACTCAAGTTCATAACTGCCCAAGCTACACTTTCCGTGAGTCTCCCAACTCTCACAACCCTCTCCAGGTACCTTCACTAATCCCCGTCCTCCAAATACACCATACGGTTTCACACCTCCATGCTTTGTCCATGCTATGCTCTTAGCCTTGTGTAACCTCCTGTTAAAATTCTATGTATCTTCCAAGAATCATCTCATATGTCATTTCCTTCACAGATTCTTCCCCAATTCCTGTAGCTGAATTTAATTGTTTCATCTGTGCTCCCACAACACTTCGTTTGGGCCTGTCTTAAAATCCCAATCACATTCTGCCTTGTATTATAATTATTTGTGTCTCTGTCTGTATCCTCTATGAGACCAATGGCTTTTTGAGGGTGGAACTGTGTCTGATTCATCTTTGTGCCTCTACAGATTCCCAGGGCCTAGCCAAGTGCCTGGTACTCAGTAGCTAAATAAACAATAAGCATTTAGAATAGGAGCTCAAGTACTAGGTGTTGATTTATTGAACTGTCTATGTCTTCTAGCTGTTAATCAAGGAGCCTGGCATAGACCACAAACCCAATACAGAACACAGAACATCTGTGTCAGAATAATTCCCCAAATTTTTCAGTGTCAAATTTTTGGAAATTTGTTTGAATTCTTTTGCTTGCACGAAAACTTTGTAGGCCTGGCAGTTAATAGAAAAAAAAAATCACTGACTTACCTCCAAGAGTTTCAGCCACAGAACATTTTGCAGACATTAAGAATGAAGGCTTCTGTTTAGGCAGTACTGGTTAATTTCTAACACAGAGAGTTATTTCTGGTCACAGTGTTAGGGCATAGATTATTTTTCACTTTTCTCAGCACTGTTATGCCGTGAACAAACACTCTTTTTTGGAGAGTCTGCCTTTCTGAGGGTCCCAAATAATAGGAACCTCTACTGATGACATCCCCTCCCCTTCAGCCTATCGGGAGCTGGGTGGGGTGGGTGGTGGTCTCCCTGCAGGATGTTCTTGCTGTGGCCACCAGAAGCTCCAAATAAATGACCTATAATCCTTCCCTAGAAAAAATTAGGGGAAAGTGCCTTGGAACATGCTCCATTGATACTAACTAAACATGTTTGCCAGTGTTTCCAGCATCAGGCCCAGTAAATCAGTGGGATGCTAGGTGTCGATTTGTGGTGGTTTTTTTTTCCCCTTTCTGAATTCTAGACATCTTGGGATCTACATTCGTTGATATTCCAACATGCAAGTTATTATCATGACTAACACAGACAGAATTACCTGCTGCTACATTCCAGGTATGTTTATGTATTTCCCTGTCTAACCTGCTTCCTCCCTCCAGCTGTCTCAGTGTAGGGGAAATGGGTTTTTTTCCCCCCTCCCCTGCATCTTTTCCAACAACTGTGATGTCAAATGCAATTATTTGCAGAGGAATCTGCTGTGTGCATGGATGAAAGGGACACATGCAAATCCTCAACAAGAAAGGGAAATACCAGCTCTGGGGAAATATGTCCCCAAAGCATGCCGCTCAGCGACTCTGCCCAAGGCCCCCTGTGCAGATATTAACAAGCTGAGCACAATATGACTTTAGGAATGCAAAGAAAAAACTGTTTAACAGTTGAAAAATCTCCTCCTCAATCTGAGGTCAACCCAGCTAATAAAAAAACTTCAAAAACTTCTGAAAAACCATGAATAAGCCCCAGATGTTCCCGTTCTCGGCTGAACTTTCCACCAAGTTGTTTCATACCCTCTATTTTTCACAAGTAAAACTATTGCAACCTCTTGTGCTTTCCTATCTCTTTCCAAAGAAAATGGCCTCCAGTCAAATTCCTTCTCCCACCCACAGTAACTAATTGTCCATACTGTTATTCATCTCCTTTTCTGAAGAAGAATTAAATTGGCAAGACCCCTTAGTGCAAGGGTGGGGACCTTTATTCTACCAAGGGCCACTGACCCACAGAGGGAAAAAAAATCAATGGGGGCCACACACAAGTTAAGAAACCACTTGATTTAGTCTAGTTTTTGTTTGTTTTTGTGGACTAAATATAAAATATTGGCTTCATCTCCTGTAGAAAAATAACAGAGGGGGAAAAAACTCCACTCAAAAGATATAATAAATGGTTAAAATATAGTCCAGGTCTATGCTACAGCAAGTTTGGGCAATGAGGTGGTTAAATAAAAAGATGTGGAGGCAGAGATAAGAGAAAAATTGGGGGAAAAAAAAGGAAAAAAAGGAAAGGTAAGGAAAAGAAAGAAGCCAGGAGATTGTGAAAGGAAGTAGAAAAACAGATTCCGAGAGAAAGGAAGAGGGGAAAACAAGCGATAGGTTTGGCAGACTCCCTAGTTAATGCGTTAGTTGCAGTAAACAGCTTGTACCCACCCCCGGTGCTCCCTGTACTCTGGGTATTAGAGTTAAGTTATCACCGGCCTTTGAAATCCTTATTAGCTTTCTAGCAGTTTCAGAAAAGTCCTCTCTGTGCTGAGAAACAGCTGGTCTGCTTTGATTTTCAAACTTCAAAGCTAGTTTTTGAAATAAAGATTATTTTCGCAAGAAAGTCTGAAGGTTTTACATGTGTGTAAAGGAATGACTGAAAATCTCTGACGTTGCAAAGCTGTCAGATGGCCTTATCTTTGGTCTCTGAGAGATCAGGGCTGTCTTATTTCATAGAGTCTGGATATTATATCTGGAATCAGCATTTATTCCATAGATTTGAAAGGTTTTTCTCCCCAAATCAAACTTAGTTTGGGGTTTAGCTGGATGCTGGTGTAGCAGACAACATGAAGTGGAGACACATCTCTGAGTTAAGTCAAAACAACCAGCGTCCACAGCTCCTTACTACTCTTCTCCCAGTGAAAGCTCAACTTCTGAATGTCTGCACCTAGCAACCCACTAAGAGAGATGTTGCTTCGAAGCTGCAATACTGACTTTAGAGCTACTGTATATGTGCTACTGTACCTTATTCCCAGAATATTTGGGATTACCTTCTGCTGATGGTGTATTAAAGGCAAAATGTAACAGGAAAATGTCCAGAGAAGGGGAAGTAAGATAATGAAAGGTGGAGAAGAAGGCAAAGCCATATGATGACAGATGAAAATCACTGATACCCTGAGTCTGAAAAGATGAAGGCTAATGGGAAAAATGAGAGAAATGCATATAGCTGTGATGGGTAGGGTAACTATAATCTGTGTCTCAGAACACTGCTTTTTCAGATTTGAAGATGATTTTTAAAAAGTACTTGGGAAGAGAACAGAGAAGTAGAAAATAAAATGAAAACTAGCCCCCTATAGTTAATGTTTTGATATGTAGTTTTACAGACTCTTTCCCTGTACATACCTTTACACATGTGCTAATTTTTTGTTAAAACTGGATTGTACCTTAGCACTGTCTCATCACCTGCTTTTTGTACTTCACAGTATATCACGGATAGCTTTCTATCCATAACAAAATTTTAACAATATTTTTAATGGCTGCAGATTATTCCATTGTATAAAAGTGGCATAGTTCACATAATAAATCTCCTATTGATAGACATGTGGGCTGCTTTTAATTTTTCCATGCAAACACCACCACTGAAATATCCTTATACACACATCTTTGTGGACTGTCACACTCGCCCTGGCAGAAATTGCTAGAGGTAGAGCTACTAGTTCCAGGCTGCTTCCAATGACCTGCCATATATAGAGACTGTCTTAATGGTTCTTCTTCCCTCCAAAGAGTGGAAGAAAGATCATAGAATTTAGAGTAAATGCAACCTTTTAGTCACTTAAAAATCTGAGTGTCAATATCTTCATCTGTAAAAGAGAATATTAATGATAACCAGCTCACAGAATATTTGTGAGAAATACACACGGTCATGTAAATTAAAGAGCCTCATACACTTTAAAGCACTTTATGTGTGTTAATCTCTGAGCTATGTCCAACTCTCTGTGACCCCATGGACTGTAACCCACCAGGGTCCTCTGTCCATGGGATTCTCCAGGCAAGAATACTGGAGTGGGTTGCCATTCCCTTCTTCAGGGGATCTTCCTGACCCAGGTCTCCCACATTGGAGGCAGATTCTTTACCATCTAAGCCAACAAGGAAGCCCCTTAAAGCACTTTAAATGCAGAAATTCTGATTTTCTTAACATTTTATATTAAGAATTTGGAGGCAGTTTTAGGGACTATATTCTCCTAGATGTCCCCCACACTAAGAGTGCTCAAAGAAACCTTTGAGGGCTTGCCATCATCCAGAATAGCATTTCTGAGTCTCCAGACCTCAACTGTCTGCCCACAGGGGCAAGGGGGAACCCTTCAACCTAACAGATGTCTGGCTGCCATATACCAAGATGGCATTTGATTCCCCAAGTTGTGTGCTACGTGGTATTCACCTGGTGATTGTTTACCATTGTCTGCTGTACTGGGAGAAAAGTTTATCATGTTTTCTTCCTCCTTCAGCCCTCTATAAATATACCCAGTTTGCGTGGGCCTGAATTGAACGCTCTGGCAAGAAACCAGCTTTCTCAGGAAGAAAGAGATCAGTTGCATTACAACACAACTTGCAAATTCCTTTCTAAACTTCTGGTGTTTTTGCTTTGGAAAAAAAAAGCGCTGCTGTTCATTATCACTAAGCCAAAAACATTTATAGATTATGGATTTTTTTTTAATCTAGAAAGGAGCACACAGCAAGTATGGTTCTCAAGCCAAAAGCATTTATAGATTTTTTTAAAATCTAGAAGGAGCATATAGCAAGCATGGTGCTTCTTATTAGATGTTTTGAAACACCCAGTAGTACCAGCACTCAGCAAGTACTCAATAAATGCTATGTAGTCTTGATCACTGTCTTTCTCCAGGAGTCATTTTTTAACTTTCTATTAAAGACAGAATCATCACTAAGGGCATAGAGAAAACAATCAACCTGTAAGAAAAGTCTTAAATTATATGGAACATGAGAGTGGGTGGATAGGAAGATGAGAAGCGAGGAGTTGTGGGCAAAGAGGTTCCCCACCTCAAAGAAGGTAGCATGGCATAAGTGGGAGCCAAGTCCCATATGTGGGGGACTTATAAAAGGAAAGCAACAAGTATTTTTGTGGTAGAGACAGAAGTTGTACAAATGGATCAAAAAAAGAAAAATATAAAGTGAAATGTAAAATCATATTGGAGACTTCAGTGTTATAAGAAAACAAAGATGTTAAAAAAAAAGATTGCCCATCCCTAGAAGCCAAGGGCAGTGAGTGTCTCATTGATTTTTCTAGTCACTGTGCCCATCAGGGGATTGGCAGTGAAGTAAGGCAGGCCTGGAGGAAGGGTGATGGTATACAGATAGAAAAGATCTCAGACAAAAAAGGTTACAAAGAATGACACAAAAACACTTAGTGATTGACGGGGTCCAGGGAAGAGAGATCAGGACTAGATGATGCTGAGAATAGATAAGATCACAGACCCATTTGTCTTCCCTCACAGAAACTATTTCTTATAGAAAGGCACAAGAAATATGTGTAAACAGGATAGATGATGATAAAGATTTTGATCACTTGATTCACTTTTGTAGCCTGCAAATAAGAAAGTTTCCCACATATAACTGAGGCAGGAATCATCACAGTCTTCAGAATCCAGGAAGATGAGTAGAGAAATAAAACAGGGACATGAATTATTATTTCATCTTAGCTCTTCAAGCCTCAACAAGCTGAGCTTGAAGCAGAAAGGAGACAGCCAGAAAATGAAAGTTCCTGTTACTCAGGCTCTGGCAGATAAAGTAGGTTTCCCATCTCCTCTCAATACCATATTTTACAGAGACAGAGTAGGCATAATAGGAGGGAGCAGGCCACAGCCTGGGGTCTCTGTCAAAAATCATTGCACTGGATGGGAACCATGGCATAGCTGCCAAATGAAGGTCAACAAAGGAAGACAGAACAGTGAGATCACGAATTTTCCAGGTTCTGCCAAGTTAAGGAACTTCTGAACAAATGGAATGGAGGACTCATGGGGTGGACACGGTACAATTCCACCACGTTTCTCAAGAAAGTGAAGAAAGAGAGATCTTAAATGTTCTCATCATAAAAAAGAAATGGTAATGATGTGACTGAATGGAGATGTTAGCTAATGCTATGGTGGTCATCATTTTATGATATAGAAGTGTATCAAACCAACACATTGTACATCTTAAACTTTCACGATGTTATATGTCAATTATACTCAATAAAACTGGAAAAAGTAAAAGTAAAATAAAATTTTAAAGTGAAGGAAGCACTATTCTAGATGGTTTTGGCAGATTTAGCATATTCTGTACCTACTTTGAAGGTTAAACTGTAGTGTAATATTTAATAATTTTTTTAATGCTGGAAACAATGCCCCTGCTTTCTCTTTTTCATGCATGCACACTATCTCCCTATGAACAAAATACATTTGCCCTATCCCAATATTCCTTAAAGTCTCAACCCATTACAGACTCAACTCTAAGTCCAAAAATCTCATTAATCATCTTAGCTGAAAAGTCCCAAATCTCATCAACTCAATCAAGTACTAGTGAGACACTGCACATGGTCCATTCTAGGTCAGAATTTCCTCTGTCTATATACCTGTGAAACTAGAAAGCAAGTTTTCTGCTCCCAAAATTCCATGGTGAAACAGGCGTAGGATAAAACTTATTAGACTCCCTACACTGGAGTTAAACAGATGGTTCAAAAGCTGGAACAGAATACTTCACTTATTCACGCAATAAAAAGTCATTACCTAAGATGTGCCAGGCACTGTTCTAGAAGCAGAAGATACAGTGGTGAGTGGGGCAGATAAGACCCTACCCTTGTGGAAGTGCTGTAAACAAGCTTTTACACTGCTTGCCTTCTCTATGTCTGCGCTGACCAGCAAGGGCACAAGAGTGCTAAGGTGGAGAGAAAAAGTGGTATCGAGTGCCTGCCAGCCAGCCAGCCTCGGTGAAAGGTCAGGTCAGCTCATTGTCAGCAGACGTTTGAGTAAAATGAACAAGCAGGGCCCTATATATAAAGGGTATAAAGTTCTTGAAGACCATTCTAGGGAAACAGCACAAATTATAAGTAGCTGCCATAATTAGAAAGACACAGGAGTTGGTAACAAATGGGAAAATGTGTTTTAAGGAGGTTGGAGAAGGCGAACAGTCACCGCTTCCCTCGGGTCCCGCCCCCTCCTCTTTGTGAGGCTGTCACGAAACACAGTCTTCTCTCCAACACATCTAAGCACCCACGGTGGCAGCTGAAGAAAAACCACTATAATCTCTCTCACTCTTTCTCACAGTTTTGGTAATTTTTGAGGCTTCGGTGAATGGATGACGCTCAACATTCAACAGCCAAGGAGCCACTTTTAATTGGAATCCTGAATAAAAAAGTGTGTAACAAATTGATTAAAAAGTAATAGTTAACACATTCACCAGGGACTGTAAATACTCTATTGTGAGAACTTCTACTTCAGGTTCAATGAAATACCAGAATTCAAAATAATTTTTTTTCTGTGAGACCTGAGTTAGGTACTGGTCTGCTGTGAGGTCACACCACGCTACCTTCACTCTTGAAGCCTGAAACAATGCACGCTCCAGCCTCCCTGCATCCTGGCTAACAGCCAGAAGACGACTGGCTCGACTAGGTACAGAGCAGTTTTCATCCCCTGAACTGTTCCATCAGGAAGTGGAAAGGAAGGTGAATGATTTTTAGTAGGAAGCTTTGCATCTTTGCCTCGTGAACCCAAGCAAGCTTAACTGAATTCTTTGCTTCCAATTTCTGATGTCCAAGCTACCCTTCATGCTCCTCGTGGAGTTAACATCATAAAACACTGATCTGACCTCGTCACTCTGGCTCCAGCCCCTGCACTGGCTCAGGGAATACTGGTTTATTAAACAGGTAGTATCGGTTTATTAAAAACTCACATGGAATAGTGAAATTTACAATCCCCAAAGAGTTCTTCTGAACCTTTAAAGAGAATAGATAGTATTTCTCTAGCTACTTACTTGCATGCCCCTCTCTCTCTACCCCAACTAACACTGCTAACAGAGTGAAATTCAGATTCTCTATACTATTCATGACCCTCCCAAATTTTGCAGTATATCATCTTTTCAGTCTCATCTCTCACTGCTTACATCCTCTTCCACTCTGGCTATTGATGCACTTTCATGTCTTTGTGCCACTGTGCATACCACATTTCTCTGCCAGGAAGATCCTTCCCACCAACCTCTATCTGTCAAAATTCTCCTCATCTTTCAAAGCCGTACAGGCTTAAAGGCTACCTATTTTTGAAGTCTTGTCTAATGGGTAGAAATTAATCCTTCCCTGCTCTGGGTGAACAGAGTACTTGGTTTATATTTGTCTAGTGACACTTATACTATGCATTGGATTATAGTTATGTAGGTATGTTTTCATCACCCTCCTTCAAAGCAAGAAGTGTGCTTAAACTTATTCCTGTATCCTTGTCCACGGCCCCTACCTCCAGTACATAGAGCTGCTCAATAGTGAACAAATGAATTCAAATGATAATGATACACGTATATGTGAGAAGTCTATACAAGGAGGAGGGATTCTCTATATCATAACAATAGAGCCCACCAGACTCAGCATTGCACATAAGGTGTGCATTCAACAAATAAGTGCTAAATGAACAGTGAGGAGATATATATATATAAAGTATACTATATATTATATAAATTATATATATGTTTTACTTATTTTCCTGATTGAGTTTCATTTTGAAAAGGAGTCATAGAAGCAATCATGGTTTAACTGATTTCCAAGAACAACAGATAAGAACAAAGGCTGTTCATTCAAGTAGAAGCTTAGACCTGAGCTCCATCTCAGCCTCTTACAATAAAACCTGTAGCTTTAACAATGATTGGTACTGTGGGTTATCAGATTGCAATTATTGATCAACCAATTTGCTATACAATAGCCGGGGGAATGACATTCTGTAAAATAGAAACTAGCAATAAGAAAACTGCTCCCTACAGAGACACCCTTATCATATACTTGGGTCTGGCGAACAAAGGCAACAGCACCACCGGATTCTGGTCTGGAGATCCTTCAACTGCCTTCAAGAATCCATATGCAGCTATAACGAACTGCCTCTAGCTTGGCTTAATCTTTTGTACTAGCCCATTAATGAGTCTGGATTCCTTCCCCATTTTCCATGGTATCCCAGGCAGGGATAAAGGCTCAGGCAGCAGGGGGCAGCTCTCTTTTTGCTTGACAACAAGTGGCGGCTGGTCCCAGCCTGTAGCTAACAAATTCCATGGTTCTTAGATGGCAGAGCCCATGGAAGGGGTCTTGTCTGCCTTAGACTCTGCAATGCAAAATTGAGCTTTGGGAATCTGGGCCTAGGCAGTGTTCTGGCATTTGTGACATCACCCCGACAGCTGAAAGTGATGGTGTCTCAAGAAAGCTCAGTAGCCCCAAGCCCTGTGAATTCTTTCTGCTCTGTCGGCATGTGAAATACACACACACACACACTCATGAACATATTATATGCCACTCAAAATCATTCTAAATACCTCCTGTGAGACATCTGCCAATAAGGATAACATGTCAGCTGGGTTTTAAATATAGGAACTGCTCACCATCTTCAACCAGAGAGCAAGATGTTCAAAAGGAATGCAGATTAATTTGCCCTGATCTTTATAGCTCTGAAGTCTTTTCACTTGATACCATCCTTCCATGAAAGGTCCTGGTGGGGCTGAAGATTAAAATCGCACTTCTGGATCATGGTCTCTAAGCTATACTCTAAGGATAGCCTGCCTATTTATAGATCCTCCACTTTAGGGCAGAGTTCAAACTTGGAAAAATCTGAGGAACTTAATTTAAACACATGCTCCTTCATATATATATATGTATGTGTGTGTATACATACACATATGAACATATTAATACATATGTATGTATATGTAATTTAAAAATTTTTCATTTTCCATTCAGTTACCTTGAGCCAAAGTGAACTTTAAATAGTTAAAAAATCTGTCAAGGATTGGCTAGACATATTTTTCCAAGAATCTTTATGGTTGAGATAATTATATTTAAAATCATTTAAACAGTAATTCAACCTACAAAAGTTATAGTTTCTACATTCCAAAAACTGATGAACTGAGGCACAGTGAATCAAGTTACTTAAAAGGTTACCTGTGACTTTCCTTTATGTTAACTCTTCAGACTATCATAATATGAAGAAAAAGAGTAGCTATAATTTATTGCAAGGGTCCCCATCCTCCAGGCCACAGACTGGTACCTCCCATCACATCAGTGGCAGCATTAGATTAGAAATAAAGTGCTCACTGGGATGACCCTGGGGGATGGGATAGGGAGGGAGGTGGGAAGGGGGTTCCAGATGGGGAACAGGAACACATGTGCACCCGTGGCTGATTCGTGTCGATGTATGGCAAAAACCACTACAGTATTGTAAAGTAATTAGCCTCCAATTAAAATAAATAAATTAATAAAAAAAAACAAATAAAGTGCTCAGTAAATGTAATGCACTTGAATCATCTCAAAACCATGCCCCCACAACCCTGCTCCATGGAAAACTGTCTTCCACAAAACCGGTCCCTGGTGGCAAAGAGGTTGGAGACCAATGATTTACTGTGCTACTATATGTATTATCTCTAACACTACTATTAAACCTTCAAGACAGATTGCAGTATAGCTGTTTCACAGATTAGGGGACTTGAGGTACAATGAAGTTAAATAATTCGGCCATAAGCTAGGCAATCACAAAGTGACACATGTGGGACTTAAACATAGATCTACGTTTGGTTCTAAAGCCTTTGTACTTTCCCCCAAACTAGATTATATAGTGTTGTGGCTCTCCAATTTCTCATTATGACTCTAAGTCACATACCAATAAGACTTTACAATGGAAACAGGTAGTATTGGTTTATTAAAAACTCATGTGGAATAGTGAACCTTACAATCCTCAAAGAGTTCTTCTGAACCTTTAAACAGGATAGATAGTATTTCTCTAGCTACTTATTTTCATGCTCTCCCTCCTCTACTCCAACACATATGTATATATTTACCTGCCTCTGTTCCCCCCACCCTCCAATAATGGCCACATCAGAAGAGTGGCTAAATCATGTTTGTGAACCTTCATGTAATACTTCCCACTCTTCCCTGAAACATTTCACCTTGCTAGTTTTCTCTGCCATTCTGTCCTACTGAGATATTTTGAGATCCTGATTGTGTTATCTATGCATCAGCTAACCCCATCTAGCTTCATGCCATCACTAAATATTAGAATTACGTCTTCTCTGTCTGTAGTAAGTCATTGGTAAAAACTTTAGGCAGTAAAGGTCAAAGCAAACAGCTAAAAGCCTCTCTCCAGGCTAACACTGACACATTAAGAAAACACTCTTTAGGAATGATGCTGAATTAGCTACATATTCACCAAACCATATGATTACTTAGCCAACATTTTGTGCCACTTGTTTCAAAATGATCGTAGGAATTTCTGTCAAACACTTTGCTGAAATCTAGGTATACCATATCTGTATCACATGTACACACAAGTAAGGGGAAGTGGTCTGATTTGTTCTGAGTGAGCCCAAAGTGGCTCCTAGTAACCATCACCATGGTGTCTGGAAGCTCACAGTCCCCAAGATTCTAGTCTAGAATTTGGGGAAGATGTGATACCAGGTTCCCTGATGTGTGGTTTCCACAATCCAACTGCCCCTGCTTATTCAAGGTGAGGGTAAAACTTTGTGCCTGTCTCCAGTCTTTTGGCTCTTCTACTTGTTATGATGACTCAAAATTTGCTAATAGTAATACCATGAGAATAACCAGAAGGCTCTTCAGCGCCATGGGATATAAACTGATCTGAACTTGGGCGTCATTATCTAGAACATATCACAATGGGAATTCTCTTAGCTGTTTTGGTCTTGTCAACTGCTCACCCATAGTGCAGAATAGTTACTACCTTGAGAAGTTATGAACTAGCAAGATATGGACTATGAAGTAAATAACAAAGATCGACTAAACAAATAAGACCATACTTTAACTATATTAGGAAATTATCCAAGAAAATGAAGTACATATGAATAATAACACAATTTTTACTTTGAACATTAACTGTAACTCTGCTGGAAATAGTCCACTCAATAATTGCTATAAACATTACCATGGTTGCTATCTAAGGAAAGTATATAGTTAGGCACACAGAACTGACCCCATTATTATTATTTTGCATTCACTAAATACTAACACTGAGCCTACACAGAATATGGAAACATCCCTGGCCATATGTCAAATAAGTTTACAGTTGAAGGTTAGGTCTCAGTGTGTGTGTGTGCTAAGTCACTTCAGTTGTGTCTGACTCTGCGACCTATGGACTATAGCCCACCAGGCTCTTCTGTCCATGGGATTCTCCAGGCAAGGATATTGGAGTGGGTTGCCATGCCCTCCTCCACGAGATCTTCCTGACCCAGGGATTGAACCCATGTCTCTTAAGTCTCCTGCATTGGCAGGCCGGTTCTTTACCACTAATGCCACCTGGGAAGCCCTAGGTCTCAATAACCATGGGTATAAAGGAGTAAGGCCAAACTTCTGTTTGAGCCAATTAACATAAGGCTGCCATCCTGGGGCAAAAATATCTGCTCTCTATACAGAAGTTAGTTTTATTCCCATTGAATTTTGTCAAAATCCTAATGACATGGGCAAGGAAAACTTTGTTTTGGTCTTCAGCTTCAAAGAAGATACTTTTATCTCACCAATATGAGAATAATGGGCCTTCCAACGGGAACATCATTTCCAATGGGAATAACGTCTCCACCAACCCATTCATACTTTCCATGTTGTCTCCATTTTAACTAACAGTTCATTTTAGGAGTCGCAGATGGAGATTGGAAGGCATTCTGTGACTGCCTTGTGTATTGTAGATACTTAGTACATTCAGTGAGTGAATACTCACATGAAGAAATGGCTCCATATGGGATTAAACCTTTAATATTAGCTTCAAGGGCAGTCTGAGACTTTTTATTGTTTTAGCAGTTGAAGCCCTTTGTTTAAGGGAAATCTTATTTAGAAGACCCATATGTAAAGCAGATTTTAGACACACTCTGATTAAAATAGGAATGGGGGATGCAGAATAACCCCCACAGCACGTCTCCCACATCTCTACTCCTCGTGGAACAGAATCTGAACACACTGCCTTGACAACTGAGCTAACTGGCACATAAGCCCACTGACTAATATGATGCTAATTTTGCCATTCTGGAAGGAGAGAGAAGCACTGGATAAATCATTATAGGGTACCCAGGAAGGTGGAGGAGTTGAGATACGAGCATGAGAGTGAAAGAATGACTAATGACTAATCCTGAATGTGGACAGGAGCCCAAGCCAGACTGTGTGAGTGGGCATAAGACCACGAGCAACAGGTCCTGCTGACTCTGCCCGGTTTGGGTCCAGTGATCCCAGCAGAGAGCCACCCCCCTGCCCCAGCCCCTAGCCCACGTGCAACCATTGCTCACTGGGTTTAATGAGGCAGGAGGCACTGAGGTGTACTTGTTATGACCAAACACTAGTTAATAGATATTACAAGAGATAAATAATTAGCAAGTTCCTGTCTCTTGCTATGCCCATTTTTGTTCCAAAGATGAACTGCTTCAGTAGGGGCTTCTGCTGTGGTTGGGAGTTCTGTATAAGAAAATGTGCTGGCGTGTTTACAAGCATGTTTTACATTACACAAGAGCCTTTGGAAGCAGAGCAAAGGCACTACAAACTATCAATCTGCTTCCCAGGCCCAGCTTTGTCATTTACCAGCAGCGTGATGTCATTTCTTCCAGGTTTTCATTTCCTCATTTTTCCTTTCTTATAGCTTTGTCATGATTACCATCCCTGCAGACTTAAGGAGCTGACAATCCAGAGCAGGATACATAGATATTCATAAATATATCAGGAAAAAAGTTTTCTCTGAATTTCTGAATAGTATTTGAACATACGTACACCAATACACTGCTTATAATACAGGTTTATGGGGGTAGAGAGCAATCATTTGCAAGCATTTATTTTTGCTGTGTTGTATTTGGCCAGCAGGTAGATGTAAATAAGTGACTCTATGGATTTCAAAGATATTTTGGAAATATATTTCTAAATTTGTAAACCCAACAGCCTTTATAGTTTGATAGAATTTCCTTTTCATATGTAGAACTTGTCTTTCCATAGCTAGCACTTCCAATACTTTTTACTAAAAAAAACCTTATGAAAGAGTATAATACTGAAATGAACAAAGATCATGTACTTCCTTTCACCGCTAAGTCACAATCACCACAAGACTGCTATCAACATTTTGGCTTACCACTCTTGACTTACCTTCTGTTTTTGAATAATTTAACTTAATGTGCAAAGATTAAAATACATGACCCAATTTAAGTATCTTTAATCCTGTATCTTCTAAAAAAAGCAAATAGTTCATTTTCAAGAAATTTAATATGAAATACTTGGGAATTCATCTTGGTATGGTGTTATTAAACTGTACATAGTAATTAAGATATTAAAAACACATGCTCCCCAAAGCCACCAGACATTGTAATTATTTTTCAAGCTATTAAGCAAAATGACAGAAGATTTTTTTTAATGATAAATGTGTTTTGCAATGCATCAGTTAATTCCCTTTTACTCATGAAATCATGTTTAGCTCCACAAAGTCTAGGTCTGGTATTTGAAGACCAACTTGCATTGTTCTTTTATAACTCAGAAGTCATTCATTGGCTGTTGTTAACATGCCATTGTAGATACTCTGTCTTCCACACACACACACATTCTGACTCCATATGGAAATGGCAATTATTAGACTTCTGCTACACTATTTGTATGTGAAGAAGTGTGAGAGACACTGGGACATAATTTCATTTGGAAAGGCCTTTTATTTAAATTTGACTCTCAAAAGGTTTCTCCTTTGGTTTAGAAATTTTAGATCAGTGTTGGCTTTTCTAGAAACCACTGGAATAGGCCAGCATTTTATGACTCTCACTGGTTTTACTGTGAAAAGACTATGAAAAAAGTTACTCAAAGCATTTTTGATCATGCTTGAGATTCATTTAAAGATTTTTAAAACTTACATGATAAAGTATGTCCTGGGTACTTTTCTGACATGTAACAACTTTATTAATAAATTTATTAAAGTTGCAAGTTTCTATTTCAAAATCAGCATCTTTTCAGGATACCAAAATAATCTGTCAGGCATCTTAAAAATACTTTTCAGGTATTTAAGAAGGGGGATGGAAGTGGAGACATTCCACTGTCTGCTCTACATTTAAAATTTTCTTTGGCAATTTAAACTCATTTTATGAGTTAGAGATAGCTAATAGAAACTTTGTCTGCTGTCTATGTCACAAAGTGCCTCAGTTTCCACACCATAAACAGTTGTGGTCAGTTTTCTAAGACTCTTCCCAGTGGATGCTTGGTAAATAACGTGCTTATTCTTTCTTGGCTGCTGATTTTAGAGCTTCAGACCATAGACATTACTACATTAGGGACTTGGAAATCGTTAGACAAATTAAGGAGTTTCTGCTATTTGTACTTCTTTCTGCACATCTTTTATATACAGATCATGCTAACCAGGGCAAGGCATGCTGTGTCTTCAAAGACATAGAAGGAAAGAGCACAGAGACTGAAATCTGTCCCCCTGGATTCTAGGTCTAGTTTGACCACTTACTATATGAAGGTCACTTAGACGTCCAGTGCCCGTAGGTCCTTCATCTGGTAAATCTAGGTAATAATGTCTGCTTCTCAGAGTCATTGTGAAGATCAATTTATGTAATGTTCATGAAAGAGCTTTACAAACTGAATTGTGCTGTGCAAATTGATGGCAGAATTATTATCATTCATATGGAGTCACATGGCTAACAAGATCTGAAGACAGATCACCTATCTGGTTCTGGAGGAGGGTGATAAATGCAAAAGTTTTTTTGTAGTTTAATGTTTTCATGGCCTAATGAGAACAAGGAAGGAGAACAGAAGAATTGGGTAGGGGGAAGGGCAAGTTTAAGTTCCATCTGCCCAGGCTGGAAGACTGGTGGGAAGGGAAGAATCTCTGAAAAGATGAGAGGTTACAAAGTAGAAAGGGGTGACCTGGGAACAGGGTGTTTAAAAGAGAGTGGCAGGGCAGAGAATAAAGTCACAAGACTTGTTCACAAGAGGATGCTGGGTTAAAGCCTGACCTTGAGCCACAAATCACTGAATCACACGGCTGGAAGGAATCTTAAGAGGCCACCTCGTCCACACCCCCACCATTCAGCAGGACATTTCAACCATCCCAAACAGATGAGACTATCCAACTTTGAATGAAAAGCTCTGACACCAAATGAGCAGGTATTGACTGCTCTGGCTTCAACTGTTTCCAACAGGCAGGAGAACAATTTCTGGAATTTCATTTGAACCCGAACTGAAACTAAGGGAAAATAATAAACAGCTAGGTTTTTCTTGGAAACAATAGCGTCTGTAGTAGTTTAAGGTCTGCGATATTAACACTAACGACACAGCGACTCTTAGAGAGAAACTGTCATCAACAAACTGGGTTAGAGGATGCTTAGGCCACAGTGGCCTGTGGGTAAGAGTGTATCATGATCATTCTTGGTATTTGTGGGGTCTTCTCTCCATGCAGGAGCCTTGAAGCAGGATATTAAGAAAAACACAATTTTCTTTTTTTAAAGCAACATGGCCCAGCAAACTCCGGGACTGACATTGAGGACTTAAGAGCTCAATTCCTCTCCTAACACAAGACAATAAATCCTCACACACAAATTAGAAACTGAAAAGGAAATAAAAGGGTCCTCATTTCCAATCGTGGGAATGTTACACAAGAACTCTGGTTTGGAAGGAGGAGGGGAGGACATTCCACACCTGCAGGCCTTCCCAGGAAAGGGGCCCCCGGGCCTGACCCTGAACACGTCCCCTCCAGGTTACATCGTGGGGCTGTCAATACGGAAATAATGTTACATTATTCCCTCAGTGAATATATTATTTCAAGTCCTATCAACAGCAACCATAACTTGAAAGGAGGCAGCTGAGAACTTCCATGGAAGAAAGTGAAGAGGTCTTTGGGGATGTGCTCATAAACGGCCTAGCCAGAGTCCATCTGGATGGACACATATGAGCATGCATGCATAGACAAAAGTACCTCTGCATTTACAGTTGCATATGTTGGAGCATCCTACTGTAGTTTAATAGTTGCAGCACCAAGCGAGGAGCTTAGGAAAATAACATTATACTCCTGGATTCTCCACTCACTTACATGTAAACTGAGGCAAGTTAACTTGATTCTACCTCCTCATCACTAAAACTTTAGGTCATGTAGCCAGGCATTCAGTGAATCCAGATGTTTGGCAGTGAATAGGAAACATCTGGATGATTGGTCGAATTTTCAACTGAACTTACTGGATGTTTTGGCAGCATGCCCACACAGCCCTTAATGGTTTTCTGCCTCAGTTTCCCTAGCTATAAAAAAGGGACAAACATTATCACTTACCTCCCAGGAGGCAGTGAGGATGAAATAATACCCAAGGGTAACAATGAGTTCCTGAAAAGAATGATTCTTTGACAGTACTATATCTTATACAATTCCAGGCTGGATATTTTTTTCCAATATGAGCAGTTAGACTTTTAGGACATAAAAGCACTTTGAAATATGGTTCATTGCTATACAAATACAACACATTATCATCATCATCCCATTCTTCATTATGACTTCCCTAAAGTATCTCACTTTCAAATTGAACCATGGCCAAAATATGAATTTTACTGAAGGTCTGAAAGAAGATATGTTTTGGCCATGTAAAGCAATACAGATGAGACAAGAAAAAACCAGCGTGGGTGTTTGGAGCCCATCCAATTTTAACAGCTCAACTTAAACAGGTAAAACTGGTCTATTAATGAGAATTAATTGGTTGCTCAATGGTATTTATAAGGGAACCAAAAATGTCCACACATACGACCATGGCAAAGGTAGAAGAATGTAATTATAATGGTGACCTTTCCGACACTGACAATATACACCTCCCTACCTATGAAGAGGCTTCATCTTTTGTGGCTGAAAGTTAGCATGAAGAGAAAGAAGGAAACAACATGGGAGAGAAAGACGTATCAAAGGGATCTCTTTGATCCACCCAAAATTTGGGTGGCAGAATTAGACTGGGAAAAAGTATTGGAATACTGCTCTCTTTCAGACTCATTCAAGTCCTGACTACAGAGGAAATCCTGACTATAATAATCACCTTAACTGTGTCACGCACATGCAATTATATATTTGTGTGTATACACATATATGTAAAATGTATAATTATACATAAATTTTATATAATGGGATATGAATAGACATAGATAATGTAGATATAATTTCTTATACTCACAATAATCTTGTAACGGACCATTTTGCTAACTCTACTACAGATGAGAAAACTAAAGCTCAGAGAGGTTGAATGATTTGCCCAAAGTTACGTATCTAGTAAGACCCACAGTTGAATTGGGATCCACCTGGATTCAAAGCCCATGTTCTATTCACTATACGACATGGTCTCCCAGAGCATTAATATCAAACACCCAAAGTCTTTACTGAGGGGCTTGCTATAAATAGTCACTTTTAGTGACTGCCAGATCATATGCTCTGATGCAGCTTTCCCTTTTTACAGGGTGGGGCTCCATCCACAGGTCTTTCTCTGATATTTCTCATGAGATCCTTCTCACAGTAGTCCAGCCCACCTCAGGCCTAAGCAAACCACCCCAAAACTGATGAGCAACATCACTGTCTAGCTCTTCTTCATTGTTGGTTGCCTTTTCTTTGTATTTAAAGGCAGTGAAAGCTGTCACATCCCCATTGGACAGCAATTTGGAAACATGCAGTAAAATGCTCATATCCTTTAACCCCTTAACTCTAGTATGTTAAGAAATTGATCTAAGATCAGGAGATAGCACTATGCAGGCGGTTGCTTTATTTAATAGTAAAAATTTGAAGCAATCTGAATGCATAGCAAAAGCAAATTAATTATAATTAACATTCAAAGGAATCTTTCGGGGCCACAAAAGATGATTAGTATGCAGATTTGTGGCAATATGAAAAAGTGTTTCCAATACAGTGTTAATTTTAAGAAGCAGAAATCACTAATATACTTCTAATTATGTAAAAAGTCTATGTGTGATTTTCTGACCAAATATTAAAAAAGAATACGTAAAAATGAAAACAGGATAGACTAGTGGGGTTGAGACAAATACTTCTCCTTCTGTTTTCCAAGCTTTCTCTTATGTTGCAGTATTTTCTTTATAATTTAAAAGTGGGGTGAAAAACAAAGGTCAGAAGTCCTTTTTAGCGGAGAGACTCTGAAGAAAATGAACATGGCTGCCTTTCCAAAAGCCCAAGAATACAGTTTGAACACTCAACATCATCCATCGCTCAATTTTTTGCCATATCTGTTTTTGTTGGATACACACATACCTGGTTAATGTGCTTCAGCTTGTCAATAATTTGACTGACCACTGGCTCAGGGCCCTTCATTTTCAGCTCATGGAGGTTGAACTGATTTTTCATTCCATTCCTCGCTGCCTTTTGGCTGTATCTGGAAATATGAAGGTAAAGAAAAGTTTTGTCACAAGAGAGTTCCAAGCAAATTGCAAGTTGACTGTATTTGGCACATGTCGAGCTGACCACAAGCTACCTTTAGCCTTCCAGCCAGTGGGATGACTGCGTGGTACAAAGGTTGACTACTCCAGATAAGAGTCACTTGTATTGGAGAACATTCATTCAAAAGTCAACAAGTATTAATTCACCAATCCTTTTTTCTCAGTGTTGGGGATACAGCAATGAACAAGACAGAGACAAGGTCTCTGCCCTTATTTTGCCCTCCGCCTAGTGTAGAGTCCAGAATAGCACTAAGGGAGGTGCTGGGTCTTGGCCAGGGAAGCACACAGGAGGGTCCTTAATTCTGAGTGTGCTTTCTACTCATCTGAAGGATAAAGACTCTTGCATGTTCTTTACTTCTTCCCCCTCCCATCATTTCCTGCAGGTCTGGGCAGCCCAGCTCCTCCTGAAAAGGCTTTCCCAACCCATTTGCAGCATAAATTATGTCTGCCAGCTTCTGTTCTCCACAGGGAGGCAGACCAGCAGCTCAAGGGAAGGTTTTAACGTGGTCCCCCAGGATAAGACAAGTTTTTGCTTCAAGATTGAAGTTTCAAGGTGTCTATGGACATCCTCACCAACATGAGAATGGGGGATATTTACAATCCTGGGCAATTCTGCCTTTCAGTGTGGGGCTTTGTCAACTTCAACTGGAATAGTAATTCACTACTGAGGTGGTTTCTTTGCTGGCTTCATGGTTCCAGACCTCTGTACAGTTACTCATCTTTCAAAACAAGGCAAACAAACACAAAACAAAAACAAGAAACAGATTTCATTTTCTCCTTTATCTTTTCTCGTGTAGAAAGACCAGAACACTGTTACCAAAGGGGGAAAAGGTTTTGATCTCTTTTTTTCGCTTTTTCCTCATCCTGATAATGGAATATTTTCTTAAAGAAATGGAAAAATTTGCAGGTCTTTTGCCCCTACTTTATACACTTTAAAAAAAAAATTACAATAGGGCAGTTGAATTAAGGGCAAATTAATATTTTTTTACTCATATTTTTAATTACAAAAGTAACAGTGCTCATTGAAAACAGTTAAAATATACAGACATAATCAAAGCATACAGCACAAGTTCTTGCATCACCCTATCCTTCCAAGAGAGAATCATGTTTAAGTTTGATATATATTCTTCTAGAGGTTTCCACATGCATATGCGTGCATGTGTGTGTGCTCAGCCGCTCAGTCGTGTCTGAATCTTTGCAACCCTGTGGACTGTAGCCTGCCAGGCTCCTCTGTCCACGGTATTCTCCAGGTAAGAATACTAGGGTGAGTTGCCACGCACTCCTCCAGGGAACTGTCCCAACATGGGGATCGAACTCACGTCTGCCTTCATCTCCTGCATTGCAAGCAGATTCTTTACCCACTGAGCCACGTGGGAAGCCCTTCATAGGCGTCTACTAACATGCAAGTCTAACCAAAATTGGAATTGTACTAGTTATGTTGATTTGCAACTTATCACTTAATATGTATCTTGGACACATTTCTGGGTCAGAACATAAATAACTGCTTTTTTTTTTCCTCTGTATGGCTAGATCATAAATTATTTATCCAAACTCTTACTGATAAACAAGTGAGATATTCCTAATATTTTGTAATATAAACAACACTGCAAAGAACATCCTTGTATGGTGATCTTTGTACATTTAATGAATATCTATTAAGGATAAGTTCCTAGAATTTAATCGATTTGTACTTCTAATCCCAAATTACGACATGCAAAGAACAATTAACACCACTGTATTTGTGCACAGCATTTTACAAAGCGGTTTTGTATCACTCAGCTCATTTGAGCTTCTCAGCCACACTGTGAGGAGATAGGGCAGACCTCATTATCCCTTTATTACTGAAAATTTCACAACTTCAGAAGATACTGATCTAGTAGATGCTTCCTTCCATTGTATAATACTTCTGCCAATATTAAGGATATGCTTTGATGCTACCATAACATGATAGCAGAGGAGGTCAGGAAATCTAGGTCTGACTTTTATAATTAAAAGTCATCTTCTGAGAAGGAAAATATCTTGTGGGAACATTGAAGAGAACATTTGACTGCAATTCTTCTAAAATGGTAGCCTAACATATTTAGCTTACCTAACATTAAAAGTTAGTGAATACCAGTGTGTGCGCGTGTGAAGTACTTCAGTTGTGCCCAACTCTTTGCAACCCCATAGACTGTAGCAAGAATACTGGAGTGGGTTGCCATGTCCTTCTCCAGTGAATATACAGATCACCCACCACATATCAATTGCCTTTGGGGGCTGTGTTAAAGAAATGTAATGCATTTCTTTAAGGGAAATTCTTTGTTTATATATCTGGTGAGAATCAGCTCCCCACTAGCCTCCTTTTGTGTGCTTGTATATAATGCTGTCTGTTTAAATATCATCTCCCTCTTGATGACCACCAACTCCATCTTCTTTTTCTTTATATCTACTGATACCTGAAGCAGAGACCTGATTCACAGATAAAGAGGTAAGCAGTTCTAAAATGAACTTTAGGAACGTGTCCCTAGAGACATGTCCCTGGACTTGTTCCTATCGAAGCCTGCCTACTCCTACAAAACAAGTCTCCTTCTAAAGTTTATCATCCTCGGTGGAATAGTGTAAAGACATCTGCCAACTTAGTGACTTTGCCCTGTACTCCTTCTTCCAAATCATTTATAAATATTAAGTCAAATTAGTCCCATAGCTGATCCCTTGTGGCCCTACTGTCTATTTTGTACCATTCAGAAAAATGCCCTTTCAGCTCTATTTTTTTGTTTCTTACCTCCAAGTCTTGGATAAGGAGCCAGGACTAAACACTGCTCCCCAATCCCATGGTGACTCAATTTTTTAAAAACAGCCTTGAGTTTAAAAGCTTGCCAAACTTTTTGAAAGTTGAAATAGCATCCACTATTTTGCTCTATCCATGTGCTATTTAAATTCTCAAAAGACTTAGTAAATTAAGCATGGTTTCTGGTTACAGAAGTGTTGGGAAGAGCTGGCTTATGGCTTAGACCTAAAACTTTAGTTTATTTACTCCACAAAGCAATAACCAAAAGTACTGGTTCGACTGATGTCTACATCTGCTAAAATTTAGTGGCCCTATTTTTAAATTTAGTGGCACTATTTTAAAACTATTCAAGAACTCTGCTCTTCCCCTATCCATTTAGGCGTGTGAATACCTCTCCCCCATCCCCAATACTACGTTCTGTTTCTCACACCTCTACCCTTTTCTCCTTAGCCAGACAAAATGTAGAGCAGAATCTTAAAAATCATGAGTGTTAAAATGGAATACTATGCAGACATCAAAAGAACCAAGTTAGAACAAAGCTGAAGATGGCCCCAAATTCTTGAAATCTGGTGATGCTACCATCATTGATAGGGTTCCTGGAAGCGCACGTGTGTTGAGAGCTTCTCTATACTCCTCTGAGCCATTTTGCTGTTCACGACATGAGACAGATGGTTCCTGTGGGTGTCATCAAAGCAGTATACAAGAAGGCAACTGGAGCTGGCAAGGTCACCAAGTCTGCCCAGAAAGCTCAGAAGGCTAAATGAACAACATCCTCAATGCCTGCCATCTTAATCAGTGGTGGAAGAATGGTCTCAGAACAGTTTGTCTCAATTGGCCATTTAAGCTCAATAGTGAAAGACCAGTTAATGGTAACCAGGCACGATAAACCTTCAGAAGGAAAGGAGAATATTTTGTGGACCATTCATTTTTTTGTGTTGCAGTTCTAAGTCATTGGTCTTTAAAATCAGTACTTTTTAATGGAAACAACTTGACTAAAAATATGTCATAGAATTTGAGACACTTAAAAAATTTAATGAGAAAAAAAGAATGGTAAAAGCAGTTACTTCCAGTAAGTAAGATATTGGGGGAAATTTTACTTTTTTATGTCCTTCTATATCTTTTACACTTTAAAATCTTTAAAATAATTTTTAATGAGTGAAATTTTATATAGCAGTTATTTTTAAGGCAAAAGAAAACAACATGAAATAACAATAACAACAACAAAAAACAACCAAAGGAAAATAAAAAGTGGGCCTAACTCCTAGGCCTCGCCCAGAGCCTCTGGGAAATTCTTCTTGTTAATCAGAGTTATGTCGGCCATGAGTACAGCCCCGGCTTAAAGGTGATCCCTTATGAGAACACATGTTTGGGCCAATACACACAACATCACCCTGGAATTCCTTTACACCTCAGATGGTTATCATCAGGTCACAAACTGTACTTTGTTAGGTTAAACACAGCCTATATGTTTTCTACTCTTCAATGAGGTAATGCTAACCTATTTCAAAAGGACAGTCAGTAAGGATGTGACTGAATGTGTATTATTATGAGGACCCTGCCTCTAAATAGAGGCAAAAAAGCCATTCAAGTTCTTGCCCACTTCCCAGAAGATGCCTAAAGTCCTCTCCTGATGGGAGTTGAGAGCCTCCCCGGGATTCATTCTGAACTGCTGCTCTTGCACCCAAATGCATTGTGGGTACGACACTGAGTGGCTTGTGCTCCTTCCACATACATTCCATTTGCCAGCCCGTATAGTCTGCGAGCTCTTTGAAGGCAGAGGCTTGGTTAGTTCTCTTGTGTACCACCCAAAGCACCTCCTAGTGCACATAGTAACACCAGCTGTCAGTACTGAGTGCTTTCTCTGTGCCAGATATTGTTCCAAGCACTGAGGAAAAATACAAGCTGCATCACCACACTGAGTCCTCCTAAGAGCCCTACAAGATGGACAGTATTATAATCAGCTCCTTCTTGCATATAAGAACACCGAGGCATGAAGTGAAGCCACTTGCCAAAGGTCACACAGTTACTCAATAGCTAAGCTAGAGTTTGAACTTTTGAGTCTATGTCCAGCTGCCTCTGTTCTTAACCGCTCCACTACTATTATTCCTTAGAAATAATCCACGCTGACTAAATATTTGACATTTCCATTTCACTCTGCCCAATTCATGGTATGATACAATTAGCTGGTGATCT
Organism: Okapia johnstoni; assembly: GCA_024291935.2. NCBI lineage: Eukaryota > Metazoa > Chordata > Mammalia > Artiodactyla > Giraffidae > Okapia > Okapia johnstoni. The sequence goes on from CM044305.1 coordinate 91,010,334, forward strand.
ACGAGGCTCACAACAGGGCCTGCCACAACAGCTCTCTTTACCTAATCAGCAGATTCCTGGGCTTGCCCTTTAAAAGCCCTTGGGGAGAGCCCTGTGTATGGAGTTTCTTCTCCCAAACAGAGATCCAACAGCATCACCATTCAGTGAAATATTTGCATTCTTGAAAGATAAGGTATTGAAGTTAGACATATAAATAATCCTCCTCCACCATCACCGTATAGACAAACACCAAAGGTTATCTGAAATCTCTGAGGACAATAGGAAAATGAATGCTGGTGAAGGCCTCCCTTCCATGTAGCAATACGACATATGTAATGTAACCCCAGGGAATTTTATGTAACATACATGCTCCAAGCTTTAAGCTCAGACGGACTCAGTTAGGTGTGTCTATGTAGAGCTGCATTAATTAATTCATTCATCCAGCATTTTATTTTCACTCACTCCCTCTGTGCCCCTGGTGTACAATGGTTCCTGACAGGTTTTGAATGAGGCTGAGCCACCGTGGCCACAATTCTCCTCACCCAGACTGCCCAGAGTGTCAGGAATGGGGACACTGTTGGCCATGGGGGATTTTAAGGATGGGTTATCTGCTTAGCAACACTCATCTCTAATTAGATTAACTGTCCTCTCTCCAGAACACCGCTTTTTCCTAAAGCTTTGACATGGTTCTGGCAATGAAGGCCAGTGGAGGAGGAAAAATAGAGAGGAGCTCCTGCCTCCTAAATCTAAACTCTTCTTAACTGGACACGTTACGCGTGATGTTAGAAGTGTCCCCATATTGAATTACCTGTGGTGTTTTCTTCCCCCATCCAATGTGGTACCTGCTTATTAGCACAAAAATAGCAAATCTGATTTGTGAAGTGAAAGGAAGACACGTCTCTGTTCAGGCAGACTGGGCAGGGATGGAGGGGGGACACCTTGCAAAAGCCGTAAAGAGAAAAGGAACCTAATGAAAATAGGACATCTGGGCGTGATGGTGTTAGGACAACTGACACAAAGAGAGCACTTGTAGAAGAGAAATAGAGTCAAACATGTGTAAAAGGGGCAATCTTTTTTTCCTGGTTCTGTGCTGGCTGAGGCAGCACAGGTGAAGTGGAAGGAAATCAATGGATTCAAATATAGAACATTCAAATAGGAAGCACCCTTGTCCAATCCACTGATGGTGTAGATGAAGAAACTGAGACCCAGAGAGGGACTTTCCCAGCAGCACAGGTAGTTAGTATCATAACTCTCACCTTTAGAAGAAATTTCTTCTTTAAATGGTTCCTTAAGTACATGTTGGTGATTTTGAGCATTGCTAGTACTGGTGCAGGAGAGAGAAGTTGCTAGCAAATTCACTTTCCTCCTTCTTCTAGGCATTAGACTACTGGAAAGTATTTGAAAGCAAGTCTTAGAAAAACCAACTTGCTCCCTCCCCCCACCAAATATTTAATTTCACAGAGAAGTTTGTTTCATTTACTGCTGGGGTTATAGATGAGCTACAAATAAGTTACAGATCTCACATTCTCAGTGCGCCATCTTATGGAAAGGCTGCAGTATTGAAAGTAGCCTTTTGCCCAAACAGTGATTGATCAGACTGTTTCCTTGGAAAGCACTCCAGCGGCAACAATCACTGTGAAAAAATGGCATAATTTAAACAGTATAAATAGCTTTAAAAACAAACTAGAACACAGAGTAGAAAACCCACCTTATCAATAGACCTAAGAAAATGTTCTTTTTCTATCCAAGATGCAGTCTTCATTTACATAAATGAACAGAAAAATAAAGCAAAAGTTGCTGAGTTTTATAAATATGTTTAATAAAGAAGGCAACAATTCGCTTCTAATTTATGTATGCACAAATATAAAGAAAAATGGTTTTCATAATTTGTTGGCACAGCAGTACCACTTCAGAGCAAATATCAGACAGGAGAGTGCCAGAAACAGATATGACCACCAGACTCCAAGAACTACTTTGATTCTCAAACAACAGCCGTTCAGAAATTACAGATATATTTCAACAGAAAGGAAGCAAAAATTTAGAGTAGAAATCAGGGGGCTGAAAGCCCATTTATACCTCATTTAGTGGACATTACCTATATAAGGGAATAGCTATATTAGAATCTGCTTTTAGCCTAGTTTCAAACCTCACTGTGAGGAGAGACTAAAAGATTGGTCTTGGAATATAATCAAGAAGTCATTTAAACCTCAAGAAGCGAAGAATATTTTCCAGATGGTGAGGAAAGCTTGAGAAGTTGATATCACCCGCTGTGGGAAGCAGCCTCCTGCAGAGATGGGGAGGTAGAGAGAAAATGCCTCAATGTTTGTCTGAAGAGGCAAACTCCACAGAGGAGCCTGGAGGTAAGGAGAGAGAAAAGTAAATAAGGAAGCAAAAGTGATTCCTGTGAGAACCGCGGCACAGGCAGAGCCTGATGTGTGGGAACGCTGGTGAGAACAGCCTCCTGGGCTTTGAGCCCTGACCACGGGCAGCCAGGACACCAAGCCAGGGCGGGCAGGGCTGCTGGAAGGGTTCTCTGAGGGGTGTCCTTGAGGGGAACATACCAAGGAGGAGAGGAATCTGAGCCAGTGTAAGACTTCCAAAAATACCAAAAAAAAAAAAAATGCAATTCAAAGTTCAATAATTGGGAGTGGAGATGTAGCAGAGCAAGGTGTGTAATGGTGATTTATCATTAAATCACCCCAAACTCATTTACCGAGTCCCTCTAGCACAGAGAGTGGGATTCCCTGATAGCTCAGTTGGTAAAGAATCTGCCTGCAATGCAGGAAACTCCGGTTTGATTCCTGGGTCAGGAAGATCCAATGGAGAAGGGATAGGCTACCCACTCCAGTCTTATTGGGCTTCCCTTGTGGCTCAGCTGGTAAAGAATCTGCCTGCAATGTGGGAGACCTGGGTTCAATCCCTGGGTTGGGAAGATCCCCTGGAGAAGGGAAAGGCTACCCACTCCAGTATTCTGGCCTGGAGAATTCCAAAGAGTCGGACACAACTGAGTGACTTTTACTTTCTAGCCCAGAGAAGTAGCCCAGCAAACCAGATGTTTTCTTGTTAAACCATAAAGAAATGGTCTTTACCTTTTTTTATTTTTTTTGAAAGTTAGATTTTAACTCAAAAATATTTGAGTTGTAAAGGACCCTTGAAATCATTTACTTCAATGCACCCCTCTTACAGATGGGCAAACTGAGTCCCAGAGAGACCAAACAGTAGCCATCCAAATTATTATTGGTATCACTGCTGATGGAATGTGGTTAGAGCTACTACCTCCCCCAAATAGAAAAGCCAAGAAGAAGAGGTCAAAGAACAGGTCACACACACGAGAACATTGTATGAAAGTACCTGATGTTGAAAATAATGATCAATAATTATTTTTAAAAGGTAAAATTCAGTCCTGTCTACATAGTTTACTGAGACAGCAAAGACAGTATACTTTAGAAAGGCTGAATAATATGGTGGAAAGAGCACTGGCCCTGGAATCAAGACATACGTTCAAAGGCTGGTATTGTGTGACTTTTGACAAGTAACTAAATTCTGCTGGACTTGAGTGTCCTTATCTATGAAATAGGGATAATGCCACCTACATTTGTTTTGAGGATTAGTTGATGTAATGAATGTTAGCAAATTTAAGATAACATAGGTTAAATGTTTAGGAGAGGGCCCAACACATTTATATGAGCACTGGTATTGTTTTGTGAAAATATCCAACACAAAATAGGTGTTCAGTAAATGTTATTTGAAAAAGGATTTTCTGAAGTTGAATGAATAAATCTTGCCATGAATACTTAGGGGAAGCTTCAAGTCTGCTCATCCCTGTACTGAGAGAACTGGGGAAATGGAAGAGTCTCTGTTGGGTGAGTAGCCAGCACTGAGCAGGCAGGCCTGACTGAAAGGAACTACTCTTCAGAGAGGTCCTCACAAAACTGCTAGGGGATGGGGCATCTGAGGCAGGGAACATATGGTTAGGACTTCAAACGGTTCAGAATTGATTTTAGTCCATTGAAGAAGACATTGTTGACCTGTGCCCCAGGGCAGACAGCCAAGTTTCCTGAGTGATCAACTTTGGGTGTCAGAAGCCTTTTCACTCTCTCCTCCCTCCACATTTCATGTTTCCTGCTCTCTGTGACAGAAAATATTCCGCTTCTACTTTGCATATAACTGTCACAAGTAATGAATTAGATGGCTCTTGGAAACACCCACACACTTTTTCAAATCTTTCTCTTCAGAACACTGCTTTGTTTGTCCCAGGTCCCTGTGGGATCCAGAACAAACATCTATTCTTTAAAGCAAGGATCTTCAAAATGAAGAGGAGAACTTTCAAAGTCTACCTACAATCACACTTCACAGACTCAAGACCAGTTTCAGGGAGAGGCAAGTCTGAGTTAGAGAAGAGTGTAACTTGCGAATTTTTTCCTTTCATTGCGTTTCACAAGAAAAGCCTCCTAAATGTTGCTTTGGATGTCTTGCTGAACCTTATTTCATGAACTTCCAAAGACTGTGAGCAAAGGATAAACTGTTTTTACATGAATGGGTACTACTGAAATACTTTAAAAGAAAGCTCAACATTCCTGTCACTATTTTGTTGCCAGTTTCTCTTGTCTAAGCTACAGTCCTCTACAGACCCCTAATCCTTGAGAAACCTGTATGCAGGTCAAGAAGCAATAGTTAGAACCAGACATGAAACACCAGACATGACAAAGGAGTTTGTCAAGGCAGTATATTGTCACCCTGTTTATTTAACTTATATTCAGAGTACATAATGCAAAATGCTGGGCTGGATGAATCCCAAGCTGGAATCAAGGTTGCAGGGAGAAATATTGACAACCTCACATATGCTGATGATACCACTCTAATGGCATAAAGTGAAGAGGAAGTAAACAGCCTCTTGATGAGGGTGAAAGAGGAGAGAGAAAAACCTGGCTTAAAACTCAGCATTGAAAAAACTAAGATCATGGCATCCTGTCCCATCACTTCATGGCAAATATATGGGGAAACAGTGGAAACAGTGTCAGATTTTATTTTCTTGGGCTCCAAAATCACTGTGGACAGTGAGTGCAGCCACGAAATTAAAAGACCCTTGCTCCTTGGAAGGAAAGTGATAACAAACCTAGACAGCGTATTAAAGAGGAGAAATATCACTTTGCCAACAAAGGTCCATATAGTCAAAGCTATGGTTTTTTCAGTAGTCATGTACGGATGTGAGAGTTAGACCATGTAGAAGGCTGAGCGCTGAAGAATGCTTTCCAACTGTGGTGCTTGAGAACATTCTTGAGAGTCCCTTGGACTGCAAGGAGATCAAACCAGTCAATTCTAAAGGAAATCAGTCCTGAATATTCATTGGAAGGACTGATGCTGAAGCTCCAATACTGTGGACACCTGATAAGAGCCGATTCATTGGGAAAGACCCTGATGCTGGGAAAGATGGAAGGCAGAAGAAGGGGACAACAGAGGATGAGATGGTTGGATGGCATCACTGACGCAATGGACATGAGTTTGAGCAAACTCCAGGAAACAGTGAAGGTCAGGGAAACCTGGCGTGCTGCACTCCAGGGGGTCACAAAGAGTCAGACACGACTTAGCGACTGAACAACAACAAATCTTCAGTGCATGGGATTAGGCCTACTGAGATCCTGAGCCAATGGAGACAAAGGTGAGAGTTTAGCTGTCTGACCTATCCTTGGAGCCAGTATTTCATGCTTTTGGGGTGTACCCTACATGTTCAGGCATGGCTTCGTCTTGTCAGATATATTTTTCTGGGCCATATGGCCAAATTCTGTCCTGGTTTCTGTGTTTATATTCACCCCTGAGTCAGTCCTCTGCTTTACCCAGTGTCCGGCACACAACAGGCAGTCAATAAACCTCTGCTGAAATGAATTGAGACTGAAGACTTCATCCAAAGCTGACCTATTTTGCCCAGCTCTTGTCAGTCTGTTCCCATGGGGTCTTCCCCCCGAATCTGGAGCCAGTGACTGAGGACCTGCCTTATGCTGGACTTCTGTCTGGGCCCTGCCAGCAAAACCTGCCACTGTGTCCCAAGCCACCAGATCTCAGCACTTTGGAAACCAATGGCCAGCTAGGGGATGGTAGAGTTCCTGCCTGAGGCCCCAGTGAACACCATCATTCAAGTGCTGGGTCACTTCCCACTTGGGCCAGCCAAACAGGAGAGTTGCCACAGCCCAAGCATCACTCCTGCAGCCTGTGTTCCATCGCCAGGGACCAACTACTGGGCTCCCACACTGAGCCCACCCAAAGTACACAATATCAATTTGCATCACAAACCCTATTCCAATGGTCTAAACTTTGGCCCACTTCTGAGAAGATTTTACCATTGTGAAAACAATTCTTTGAACCCATCTGTTATATTCGCTATGGTCAAGGCAATAACTTCCAGAAGGTTTCAGATCTGATGGTGAAATTTCCAGGTTCTCCGTTTTGGGGGTCAGAGAAAGGATTTGCTGTCTTCCACCAGTACAGAGGCTTCCCAGGTGGTGCTAGTGGTAAAGAACCCACCTGCCAATGCAGGAGATGTAAGAGACATGGGTTTGATTCCTGGGTTAGGAAGATCCCCTGGAGAAGGGAATGACAACCCAGTGACAAAAAGGTATCTGAGCTTAGAAGTAAGGAGAAGAGTTTTGTGCTACCTTAACCTTAACCAATGTGACTCCCTGGTGGTTCAGACAGTAAAGAATCCACCTGCAATGTGGGACACATGGGTTCAATCCCTGGGTTGGGAAGATCCCCTGGAGGAGGGCATGGCAACCCACACCAGTATTCTTGCCTGGAGAATCCCACGGACAGAGGAGCCTGGTGGGCTATGGTCCATGGGGTTGCAAAGAGTCGGACACGACTGAAACGACTTAACACATGTCAGTGCAGAATGCAAATACCTTCTATTCTGCACTTGCCTATTAAGCATCTACGCAGCTCTGTGCTCAGTCACAGAACCCTGGGAGTTGGAGACACTGAACTGTGCAGTGTTCTAGGCCCACTATCCCCAGTTTGGACTTCACAGACGAGATTCTGGTTTGGGCTTTGGCAAATCTGGTCCTCAGAAAATGAAATCTTCAACTAGTGACTGTGTGGGATTTCCCTGCAAACTGATGCTTGAGAACGTGCAGCTCTACCACTTCATGAGCTGAGGACACACACACCAGCCTCCACCATGACACCCAGAGAGCCAGCAGAGGGCGCCTCTGTGGCCGATGGGAAGGAGAAGAAACTAGCCAGAAGAAGGTGTTAGACTTGCCCAAGCACACTAAAAAAGTCTGGCCTGAACAAAGCGCAACTGCCACTTCTGCTGCCTTCTCTTAAACTCGGTCCCATAGCCCCAGGATGCAGGCTGCAGTCAGAGCCCTGGAGAGCAGAAGGAAACACACTCTGGTGGAAGTGTGTTCCAGTACTCCCCTCGTGGAAGACGGTGTCCATGGTGGGCATGGCCAGAGGAACTAGAATAGAGCCACTGGCCCTACCACTGCCAATAGGAGAAGAGCTCTGCCCTTGGCGGGCCCACGTCTGGCACGGCCGCTCTCTAGTTGCCAGCAATAAAATAACACTCAAGAGTAACAGAGGGAAGGAAAGGTGAACTGAAGTGTAAACCACCCCTACTCCAACCGCCCCGGTAGTTGCAGGTGCCTCCAGGTCCTCGACTCTTTGCACCTGCTCTCCTGCCAGAACAAGGGGCCTATTGTGTGAAGCTGTGTGCAGGGCGGTGCTGAGCAAACAAGAAGTGCCTCTCCTGATCATAAAATAGATGGGATTCCAGGAAAACTTTACTCAGCCAAATAAAAGTGATTGTAAAGCACTTGGTGAAATATAAACTGCTACATAAATACTTAATAAAAGCTCACAGCAATGCACACAAGGATAGCTAGGTCAAAAATTACCCTAGCTCTCTAGCCCGGAGGGTCTCAGCAAGAGAGAGAGTTGTCTCCCTCCCTTGGGTTTTCACAGCCACTTTGTATCCCCCTGCTCTGACCTGCCCTTCAGCCCCCGGCACTCCACTTGATGGATCCCTCCCCACACTGATACAGCTCTGTGGTTTCAGGGCTTCTCATTTTCATTCTGGGTGGTTGTGTCAAATATTATTTGGAGCAACAGACACTGAATTCCATTTCTTTTGCTCAGAAGCTCCACTGGGGTCGTGTGGTGCCATGGGAGTGGCAGTTTCTTTAAGGCTTAATTATGTGAATTTCACCCCAAACTCTCCAATATCAGAAACTGAGAACTCTGACAACATCTTAAACAGCCAACCTACCTGCCCTCCTGTAGCTCCAAAGATACCCGAAGGATCTGTTCTGATGAGAATGATTACACCCCGGGGCTCCTTTTCAATTGCTTTCACTTTGGTCTGTTTGGGAAGCCATCAGAGAAAGAACTGGATATTCAATGTCATCAAGGAGGCTTTAGGGTGATCCTCTTCCATTTAGACTCCCCACTCTCTCAAATATCCTTGTCATTGAAACTCATGGACTGTTAGAGCTGGAAAGAGCTTTAGAGGTCATCTTGTCTAACTCCATTCTATAAATAAGACTGGCGGTCAGTGACTTGCCCAAGGTCACACAAATCCGTTTGTGGTAAAGAGCCAAGCTGGACTTCCAGTCTAGGGCTAAAGGGGTCTCTACTTGCATGGGCTCCACATTCATAGGTAATGGTGTTATCACAGGAGCCATGGTGTAGGGGAGATGGAATGGAGGACTGGCCCCAGAGGGAGGTGAAAGTCATTGGCTCTTTCTCCCAGGGGATGCCACCTTCCAGCCCTGAGAAAATCTAAAAGCTGAGAAGCATAGTGCAAGAGGCAGAAAAAGTACTGTGATTTCCTGGGCCAGGACTGGGGAGAGACCAAGGGAAGGTTAGAATTTAGCAGCACAGGCCAAGAAAGGTCAGACAGAACACCTGTCCCAAGTGTGCTGGACTAGGAGAACAAGCTTAGATCAGGGTTTCCATCAAGAACAGGAAGAAGAGAAGCCAAGCATGTGACAGGCAGTGTCATGGACAAGAGAGCGTCAGTTCAGTTCAGTCGCTCAGTCATGTCCGACTCTTTGCGACCCCATGAATTGCAGCACGCCAGGCCTCTCTGTCCACCACCAACTCCCGGAGTCTACCCAAACCCATGTCCATCGAGTTGGTGATGCCATCCAACCATCTCACCCTCTGTCGTCCCCTTCTCCTCCTGCCCCCAATCCTACCCAGCATTAGGGTCTTTTCCAATGAGTCAACTCTTCGCATGAGGTGGCTAAAGTATTGGAGTTTCAGCTTCAACATCAGTCCTTCCGATGAACACCCAGGATTGATATCTTTTAGGATGGATTGATTGGATCTCCTTACAGTCTGAGGGACTCTCAAGAGTCTTCTCCAACACCACAGTTCAAAAGCATCAGTTCTGCAGCGCTCAGCTTTCTTCACCGTCCAACTCTCACATCCATACATGATCACTGGAAAAACCATAGCCTTGACTAGACGGACTTTTGTTGGCAAAGTAATGTCTCTGCTTTTAAATATGCTATCTAGGTTGGCCATAACCTTCCTTCTGAGGAGTAAGCGTCTTTTAATTTCACGGCTGCAATCACCATCAGCAGTGATTTTGGAGCCCAAACAAACAAAGTATGACACTGTTTCCACTGTTTCCCCATCTATTTTCCCAAGAGAGCATAGACTACTTGATTTTGGATCCCATATCTCTTAATAGTGCTGTGGCTTTTGTTGTTATTTATCCTCTTCATTGGGGCTTCCCTTGTGTCTCATCTGGTAAAGAATCTGCCTGCAATATGGGAGACCTGGTTCGATCCCTGGGTTGGGAAGATCCCCTGGAGAAGGAAAAGTCTACCCACACCAGTATTCTGGCCTGGAGAATTCCATGGACTGGATATAGTCCATGGGGTTGCAAAGAGTCAGACATGACTGAGTAACTTACACTTTCAACCACATCAATAAATGAGGGTAATAATCATGTCCTGAAGACCTATGGATGGAGATTCATAACACTGTACAACAGGCACTGATCAAAACCATCTCCAAGAAAAAGAAATGCAAAAAGGCAAAATGGTGACTAGCTATTCTCAAGTAGCTGAGAAAAGAAGAGAAGCAAAAGGCAAAGGGGAAAAAGAAAGATATATCCATCTGAATGCAGAGTTCCAAAGAAGAACAAGGAGAGAGAAGAAAGCCTTTGCCAGTGAACAATACAAAGAAATAGAGGAAGACAACAGAATGAGAAAGACTAGAGATCTCTTCAAGAAAATTAGAGATACCAAGGGAACATTTCATGCAAAGATGGGCACAATAAAGGACAGAAATGGTAGGGACCTAACAGAAGCAGAAGATATTAAGAAGAAGTAGCAAGAATACACAGAAAAACTATACAAAAAAGATCTTCATGACACAGATAATCATGATGGTGTCATCACTCACCTAGAGCCAGACATCTTGGAGTGTGAAGTCAAGTGCGCCTTAGGAAGCATCACCATCAACAAAGCTAGTGGAGGTGATGGAATTCCAGCTAAGCTATTTCAAATCCTAAAAGATGCTGCTGTGAAAGTGCTGCACTCAACATGCCAGCAAATTTGGAACACTCAGTAGTAGCCATGGGACTGGAAAAGGTCAGTTTTCATTCTAATCCCAAAGAAGGGCAATGCCAAAGAATGTTCAAACTACCGCACAATTGTACTCATTTCACATGCTAGCAAAGAATGCTCAAAATCCTTCAACAGTACATGAACTGAGAACTTCCAGATGTTCAAGCTGGATTTAGAAAAGGCAGAAAAATCAGAGATCAAATTGCCAACATCCATTGGATCACAGAAAAAGCAAGAGAATTTCAGAAAAACATCTACTTCTGCTTCACTGACTACACTAAAACCTTTGACTGGGTAGATCACAACAAACTGTGGAAAATTCTTCAAGAGATGGGAATACCAGACCACTTACCTGCCTCCTGAGAAATCTGTATGCAGGTCAAGAAGCAACAGTTAGAACCAGACATGGAACAACAGACTGGTTCCAAACTGGGAAAGGAGTATGTCAAGGCTGTATATTGTCACCCTGCTTATTTAACTTATATGCAGAATACATCATGTGAAATTCTGGGCTGGATGAAGCACAAGCTGGAATCAAGATTGCAGGGAGAATTATCAATAACCTCAGATATGCAGATGACACCGCCCTCATGGCAGAAAGCAAAAAGGATTAAAGAGCGTCTTGATGAAGGTGAAAGAGGAGAGTGGAAAAGCTGGCTTAAACATCAACATTCAAAAAACGAAGATCATGGCATCTAGTCCCATCATTTCATGGCAAAAAGATGGGGAAACAATGGAAACAGTGACAGACTTTATTTTTTTGGGCTCCAAAATTACTGTGGATGGTGACTGTAGCCACAAAATTAAAAGACGTTTGCTCCTTGGAAGAAAAGCAATGACAAACCTAGACAGCATATTAAAAAGCAGAGACATTACTTTGCAGACAAAGGTCTGTATAGTCAAAGCTATGGTTTTTCCAGTAGTCATGTATGGATGTTAGAGCTGGACAATAAAAAAGGCTGAGCGTCGAAGAACTGATGCTTTTGAACTGTGGTGCTTCAAAACTCTGTGAAGACTCTTGAGAGTCCCTTGGACAGCAAGGAGATCTAACCAGTCCATCCTAAAGGAAATCAGTCCTGAATATTCATTGGAAGGACTGAGGCTGAAGCTGAAGCTCCAATACTCTGGCCACCTTATGCGGAGAACTGACTTGTTGGAAAAGACCCTGATGCTGGGAAAGATTGAAGGCGGGAGGAGAAGGGGACGACAGAGGATGAGATGGTTGGATGGCATCAGTGACTCGATGGGCATGAGTTTGAGCAAGCTCTGGGAGATGGTGAAGGACAGGGGAGCCTGGCGTGCTGCAGTCCATGAGGTCACAAAGAGTTGGACACAACTGAGCGACTGAACAACAACAACAATCACGTCCAGATCAGAAGGCTGTGGTGAGAATTAACTTACTTAATGCACACATGATAAGCACCATAGAAATGTTAGCCATTCTTATGATTAAGACTTTCACGGTTTCAGTCCTAGTTTCTGCAGTCAAATGCTCTACCCCTGGGCTATGCCCCCTCCACTCAGTCCTATTTTCTGAGGTTTCATTGCATGCTCAGACAGGAATTAGAGGGGGCAAAGGGAAGAGAGAAGGTCTCAGAATGCCTCAGGGAAGAAAAGTTAAGAGAAGGTAAATCATGAAGGCTGAAAGCCCAACAGATCTGCAGTTCCCCACCAACACTTCAACCATCCAATGTAAACCTCCTTTGGTGGCGCCTTTTCCCTATGCTCCTAAGGGCATAGGTGCCAGGAAATGACCAACTGTCCCTCTTTGCCTGAGACTGAGACATTTCCCAGGACTCGGGACATTCTGTGCCCAAATTAGAAAGTCTTCGGCAAACCTGACCAAGCTGATCACCATAGGGGCCAGAGGGTGTTTGCTGTTCAGGATCACTATTTGTTATAACCAGAGCACAGAGCACTTCCGCTAAATGCCATCCACTGGGGTTTGGAAAAGCTGGGTTATCCAGAAGCCATGCGAAGGGGGTTTTAATTGGACTTTCTTCGTATCTATGAAGAGCAGGGGAAGAGTTTCTTAAATTAATGGGTTTCATCAGGGGTATGTTAGCCAGTTTGAGCATGCTGGTCTTCAGCAGGATATTCGCACAACAACAGCCTCATTATCAACGATCTTTATTTGGTCACTTTGATTCTCTGATGCAGGCTTTCTTCAAGTTCTATTCCCAGTGGCGTTGTTATATGTGTTTGAATGTAATAAAGCTCCATTTATTTTAAAACAGTCTGTCACTGAGACTCTTCATTAATTTAAACTGATGCTACAAATCCCCCGAAGTATCTCCTTAAGCAGGGCCAATCAGTTTATTCAACACTGTGGAATGGCTTGTTTAATAATAGAAGTTTGTGGGGGTGGATTTGCTTAAGGAAAAAAGGAATTTAAAGATGTTTTTGATGTGGACTATTTTTTAAGTTTTTGCTGAATTTGCTACAATATGCTTCTGTGTCATGTTTTGGTTTTTTGGCCGCAAAGCATGTAGGATCTTAGCTCCCTGACTAGGGATCGAACCTGCACCCCCATCCATGGGAAGGTGAAGTCTTAACCACTGGATCACCAGGGAAGTCCCCAATTTTTTTTAAAGTACTATTTCTGGAGAGATGTGAAGAGAGAGAGATACTCAGGAAGCTGCTCAAAGCTGTGTGTTCATAAAGCGAGCCCAGTAATGCTATGCTAATTAGCCAACACATAATGGCATTGATTCAAGGTAAAACTTCCCTCCGTATCTGATCTACTTTTCTACATTTTCGTTGTTTAGTCCCTAAGTTGTCTCTGACTTTTTTGTGACCCCATGGGCTGCAGCCCACCAGGCAAGAATACTGGAGTGGGTTGCCATTTCCTTCTCCAGATGATCTTCCCGAAGTGAAGTGAAGTGAAAGTCGCTCAGTCGTGTCCAACTCTTTGCGATCCCATGGACTATACAGTCCATGGAATTCTCTAGGCCAGAATACTGGAGTGGGTAGCCTTTCCCTTCTCCAAGGGATCTTCCCAACCCAGGGATCAAACCTGCATCTCTTGCATTGGCAAGCGGATTCTTTACCACTGAGCCACTTGGGAAGCACTTTTCTACATTAACACCTAGTAAATGGAGGGCGCCTCACAATTTTCAAAGATATTTCACACGCATTTGCTTATTGGAGGCTCACAACAACCCTATGAGGTCAGCAGGGGTAGCGTTAATTTCACCATTTCATAGAAGGAGGAAATGAAACACAGAGTTAAAGTAAACCTGTCCAAAGGCAGACACATATACCATGAGCAAGCTGGATCTGGTACTCAGGTTTGTTACCAACAAGTATGTTTGCTTGTTCATTTATTGAATTCAACAGTATTCAACAGTATGGAGAGTCAATTCTATGTCAGGTACAACTAAACAGTGAGGATACACTGAGAAGACACAGTGCTTGTCTTCTAGTGGAAGATTAGATAAAACATGCTCACTGGAGATGTGCCAGAGGGACACCTATGTGCTGAGGGTCTTAACTCAGACTGGGCATGGGGCAGAAGGACTCAGGCTCCTCAGAGGAGATGCCATTGAGTCAAGGATAAGGAGGGGTAGGCCACACCAATAGCTTTTTCTGGCCCCTTCAGGCCCTTTCTGGTCCTGGCCATTAAGCTTTTCAGCCTGAGTTTTTTTTTTTTTTTCGGGGGTGGGGGGCACACTGCATGGCATGTGGGATCTTAGTTCCTTGACCAGGGATCGAACCCTCACTCCCTGTACTGGCAGCTCGGAGGCTTGATTACCAAGGAAGTCCCCAGCCTGAGTTCTTGTGTAGCATAACCCTCTACACATCCCTCTGACCCAAAGCTGGTGTACCCTGACCTCAGGTGAGGCCAGCTCACTCTGGCTCTCTTTAAAGAGGGACTTATCCCAGCTCTGGGCCTGAAGTTGTGCCCAGAAGCAAGAAGGGGACAAAATGGGCCATCGAGTAACTCAAACTATGGTGGTTTCAGATCCATCCATTCAGAGACACGTGGACCACTAAAATACCAAGGGACAAAATGTAGAAGCTCCTGTGACACCGGAGCTACAAATGAAAGTAAATTTTCCTTCAGAGGGAAATGAAACTTCATTACAGAGGCGACAAATCCAAGGATCAAAGGCACACTCACGTTAAAAAAGTAACATTCATTGGCTTGAGAAATTGGGCAATCACGACTGATTTTAACGACCTCTCTCCTTTTCCACAAAGGTTAACCCAAGGGTGACAGAAAGGACTTCAGAGAATTGGGCAACTAGATTTGCCCTGCAACTTGACCCTTCCTGGTTTCTAATGTAAGTAAAATAGAAAGGTTACCTGAGTGAATCACTGTTAAAAAGTTCTAGGTGGAACTGTTGAAACAGCCTTTGCTATAAAACAAGATATTGAAGGTAGGAAGTCTAGTCCAGGGCATATCCATAGATGCAATTAACTCTCACTTTATCACCAGTGGACCCAAATGCCCACCACCTGTGCTGAACAGGGGCAAGGGTAAGGATTTTGACGTTTTTGCAGGAGGGAGAAGAAAAAAAGATAAAGATGAGAGGGAGTGGGTGAAGCTGTCTCCCTGCTCCATTCAGTTGCTCAGTCGTATCTGACTCTTTGCAGCCCCATGGACTGCAGCACACCAGGCTTGCCTGTCCATAACTAACTCCCAGAGCCTACTCCAATTCATGTCCATCACGTCGGTGATGCCATCCAACCACCTCATCCTCTGTCATCCCCTTCTCCTCCTGCCTTTAATCTTTCCCAGCATCACAGTCTTTTCCAATGAGTCAGTTCTTCACATCAGGTTGGAAAGTATTGGAGTTTCAGCTTCAGCATCAGTCCTTCCAATGAATATTCAGGACTGATTTCCTTTAGGATTGACTGGTTGGACCTCCTTGCAGTCCAAGGGACTCTCAAGAGTCTTCCCTAACACCGCAGTTCAAAAGCATCAATTCTTCAGCACTCAGCTTTATAGTCCACCTCTCACATCCACACATGAGTACGGGAAAAACCATAGTTTTGACTATATGGACCTTTGTTGGTAAAAGATTTCAGAAATGGATCAGTTCAGTTGCTCAGTCGTGTCTGACTCTTTGCGACACCATGAACCACAGCACGCCAGGGGAATTAAAGTCACGCAGAGCTCCATCTCTCTTCCAGTAAAGAACTGGAAGGACCATTTTTATAGGCTCATTTTATTGAAGAACAGCAATAGCACCTACCATTTCTTGAGGGCCTACTGTGTTTTGGACACTGTACTCTGAATTTCACAATCTCTCTGAATCCTGTCAACAATTCATTAAAGGTAGAAATTATTAACTCCATTGGGCAGATGTGGAAATGGGCTCAGAGAAGAGAAAGAGCTAATGCCTACTGGAGCAGAAATCCAACCCCAGGCTTGCTGACCCCAAAGCTGTACACTGAAACAACTACCCCATGGTTTTTACGATTGTCCCATAACTTTGCAATTTGCCTCTGGGTCCTTTTTGTTAATTCCTAACTGCTTGAGTTTATCAGTAAAAATCACCAGAGAAATGCAAGCAGTATTTTGCAATTGCTTAAGTATAGGAAGAAAAGGGGGAAAAAAACCCCACCCTGCAGAGCTGAGTTTCTTGCAAGGGAGTCCCTAAAAGCTTACCCTGGGGCAAGAACTGGGGCCAGTGGCAGTAGAGAAGGGGCACCTGCCCATCGTTTCCTGAGGCGAATAAAATCTATAGCACGACCACAACAGCCCCAACAACAAGGCAGCCAGAGGGATCTAAGAACAGAGCCACTGGCAAGAGCCTCCCAAGAGGCTCCCCTAATAGGCCTCTGCCTGTCCTTCAAACTCGGAGTCTCAAGAGTCCATTTTCTTGATGCTCAGTGACTTCCAGAAATCACTCTTCTGGGTCAGAGCACCTGGATGAAAATGTTTCAGGTGGGTTCTGCTTGTGTCAGTCAAAGGCGTTTGGATGAAGCAACAGTGCTATCACTCAAGGACTGACTGTCCACTTCAGACAGAAAAGGCCAGGGCACTTGTCCCGCCCAGCAGCCTTGTTTCAATCAATTTGCCACCTCTCTTACATGCTCTCAAAGGAGTGAATAGAAAGCAATGGCAGACTTCAAATTTGTAAATAAATATCAATCAGAATGTATCCAGCCAAAACCCTGTTGAGTCCCATCAGTGATTCTGACATTACTTAAAACATTTCTGGAATGCCTCTCTGGAAAGTCTATGTAAAACCAGTTTAAGTGTCACAAGAAATACACAGCTTCTTTTATCCTCTTACCCCAAATGGATGCCAAATGGTATAACGCAGCTTAAGTGGCCTCCCCATTCAACAGTTTGGTTCCAAAAGACTTACAGATATTTACCCCAAATCCAGTTTGCCTTGACAGGAAGAATGGCCTACAACTCTTCACCCTGGCCTTGGACGTTTACCTGTCCTGCTCAACCACATTCTAGTGATGTGCCAATATCAACAACAGCTATCATGTACTCATGTGTCAGCATACCCCTTCACAACAGTCCTGCAGAATAGGTACCATTATGCCCATCTCAAAATAAGGGAACAGGTTGTGCTGTTAAATGACCTGCCAGAATCACACAGTCAATGTCTAAACCAAGATTAAAATCTCCACCTGTATCATTCTAATGACTGCGCTCACTCTTCCAGACATGCACCAATCACCTGGCTCATGCATCCTAACCTCTCAGGGTCTTCTGTCTCTAATTCTCTGTCTGTATCACTGATGATCAATGGGCTGAACACCAACAACTTGCAGACTATGGAATTGACCATATGCCCTCAAGGCTTTTTCTCCAGGGGATCTTCTCAACCCAGGGATCAAATCCAGGTCTCCCATACTGCAGGCAGATTCTTTACCAGCTGAGCCACAAGGGAAAGCCAGTCAATGATCTACTGGCAAGAGCTTAAAATCTCCATATCAGCAAAAATGGAGCAGTGCATGGAGCTGTAATAGGACACGGTGTCTCCTCTCACTACTTTAGACCTGACAGTTGACAAGCCCATCCTGAATGTGGCAGACCATATTATGCTGTTAGTCACTAGGATAAGCTGGGTTTTTCTCACTCAATTCTGCAGGTTGAGCTGCTGTATGTGACACTGTAATCTTAAGGGATAAATGTCACTGTATTGCCATGGAGTAGGTCCTGAAAAATAGCTGTCACTAGAAACAAGTTTTGAAATAAACATATGATGGAGAATATGCCAATCTAAGCCCTTAGACGAATTATTACATGGGGGTGCATGCCAAATTTATCTATCTTACCTTATCAGGATTATTAAAAATCTTTCACTGACACAAATATTTCATGCTACACCAAGTTAAGCCATTTTCTATGTAATCTATTTTTCCTTCAAAACTTTTCCATGAACAATTATGTTTACCTAAAGCAAGTTAGAAAATGTAAGCTGCCAAACTAGCTATATCTCAGTACTTTCATTCTAGGACACACAGTCAAATCAGAAAAAATTGAAGTGTCATGTTTCTGCTTCCAGGAAAACTGAATAAAGTGAAATCCAAAAATGTTTGAAGGGGACCGAGAAGCTGTGGAGGTAGACAGTGCTCCAAACAAAATAAAGTTATTTTCCTGGTCAAAAAAAAAACAAACCCAAAACCAACAACAACCAAATCCCTATTTGTCCCTCTCTCCCTCCTACCAGCCTATCACAAGCAGAACTTCCTGCAGGATAGGGGGCAGAGGAAGAACTAGCAATGAGAAGAGCTGGGATACTGAAGACTGCACCTCAGATTCTAATCCTCCAACCATCAAAACAGGGGCTGCTGAGAAGAGCTATAAGCCCTGGCTTCAGCACAAGTTTAGTCTGGCTTGTGCCTAAACCAGCTCAGAAGCAAATGACTTGAGGACTTGACTCAATATCATTCAATATTATTTCCACGACCCACTGTTTACTTTCTTCCCTCTGCCCACTTCCTCTTGGCTCTGTTTTTTGTAATCTTATATTTGCTTCTCCATCGGCGTTTTCACTGGCTATACCATATTTAAAATTCTATGTATATGGCCTTGAGCCTTCAAAAACTACAACATAATCCTAAATGAACAGAAGGCAAACAATAATAATAACTTATTTTAGCATGAGAATATGGGAGCTATATGTAGCAACTGCTGCATACTGCTGGCCTGTTCTGATGTGATTGGAATGAGCTGTGCAAATGTGTATGTCTGAATATCTATACACTCCGCACATAGGTCTTTTCTGCAATTCACCATTAATTACCAGATCGAAGATTCTGAAGGTCTTTCCATTTTGCTCTGTGAACCAGTGAAACACCTTTTAGTCTTACAAATTGGCCCCTCCCCCTACCTCAAATCCTCAAAACAGTGTTCTTTAAATAACTGCGTTATAAAAACAGAATCAACTATTTCCCCTAATCTTTCCTGCATATAGGGCAAAAATCAGACATTTTGTTCATCTCAATTTTAAAAAATTATTTTGTACATGTCATAAATTGGGTGTTAATGGTTCTCACATTCATTCCCACTTGTTGCTATGACATAGTCTATCCCTCCAATCCAGGAGAAGAAAAATAATCTCATTACTCTACTTTTCTGAAGCATTCAGAAGGTTTCAAGACAAGAACAAAACTCCTCGAGAATTAAAATAATTGCTTTGTATATTCCTGCTTCTGCCTTTCCAATTAAGCAGAGAAATCCTGGAGAGGCCTTATAAACATTGGAAGACTTGTCTGATCAGTGGAAACAAGGGAAAATTCGCAGTAAGAGTATGTGTCTATAGTTTCTCAGGTGAAGTGGAAGGTGAGATTATGTAGGAGGCAGAGGACGTACCTTCACGTGTGACCCCGCAGATCTCACGGAGTTTATTCTCTAATGCCAGGTGCCCCACTGAGAGTCCCAGTGTCATACTGAGGAAATGCAAAATGGATACTGATCCACAGTGAACACAAGTGGCTGTGCAGATCTATCAGCCAGAAGAGAACAGCAATATTCTGGGGCTGACATCTAGATCCAGGCCCATGGAGGCCAGCAACATGGCAGAAGAGCAGCAAAACCAGCTAGGACTGGATCAGAGAATGAACTGAGGCATCGTGCCACAAAGCACAAATAGTTGTATATGTGGAATTGATAAATGTCAAAGTCACCAGGGAAGTAGAAACTCCTGTAGGAGGTATGCTGACTGTAGGAGAAGCCAGCTGAGTATACATAAAACACTGAGAAAAAAGGACTCAGAGGAGAATGACTGCAAAGGCATGTGGAGATAAGGCCAGGTGGAGGAGAGCCTAGCACGGAAATGCTGCTCAAGTATGATGGGGATGGAAGACCTAAAGCTTTGGCTCTCTTATCCTCAAGGTTAAGGGTGAGCCAAGCTGATTCAGAGGTGGTGGGAAAGCCTAACCAGAGCAGTAGTTGCTCAGGGTTAATGTAAAAATGGGTGGAGGGACTTCCCTGGTGGTACAGTGGATGGGAATCTGCCTATCAGTGCAGGAGACAAAGATTCGATATCTGGTCCAGGAAGATTTACATGCCATGGGGCAATTAAGTCCAGGTGCCACAAATATTGAGTCTGTACCCCTCAACAAGAGAAGCCACCGCAATGAAAAGCCCGCACACTGCAACTAGAGAGTAGTCCCCACTCACAACTACAGAAAGCCCACACGCAGCAACAAAGACTCAGCGCAACCAGAAAAAAAAAGGGTAGAAAACTGATGACTGGATAAACAAAATGTACTATATCCATACAATGAATGGAGAAGGCAATGGCACCCCACTCCAGTACTCTTGCCTGGAAAATCCCATGGACGGAGGAGCCTGGTAGGCTACAGTCCACGGGGTCGCTAAGAGTCGGACATGACTGAGCGACTTCACTTTCACTTTTCACTTTCATGCACTGGAGAAGGAAATGGCAACCCACTCCAGTGTTCTTGCCTGGAGAATCCCAGGGATGGGGGAGCCTTGTGGGCTGCCGTCTGTGGGGTCGCACAGAGTTGGACACGACTGAAGCAACTTAGCAGCAGCAGCAGCAGCATACAATGAAATATTATTGGCCATAAGAAGAAAAGAAGCGCTGGTACATGCTACAACTTGGATGAACCTTAAAAAGCATTATGCTAAGTGAATTGTTCCATTTATACGAAATATTCAGAATAGGTAAATCTAGAGATAGAAAGCAGGTGGTTAGTTGCCAGAGGCTGGAGGAAGGGAAAAATGGGAAGTGACCACTACAAGGGTACAAGGTTTCTTCTGGGGTGATGATATAGTCTTAGAACAAGATAGAGGTGGTGATTGTACAACACTGTGAATGTACTAAATGCCACTGCATTGTATACCATAAAATGGTTACTTTTATATGAATTTTACCTACACACACACACACACACACACACACACACACACACACACACACACACAGGCATACAGTTATCTTTGTAGGTTGGGTTTTTGTTCCTTTGAAAATTCCTTACTTTTAGTCAAGAAAATTTATGAAAATCAAGAATCTTGAAAAAGAATAAGATTTGTCAGTGGAGACACCTTATTAAAATGAAAATACTGATGTTGAAGAAAATATCAATCAGTATCCGTATCAGCTGGGTTATCATAGCTATTTATACCCTCCCACTATGGATCCACAGATCCCTCAACTTTTAAAGAGTCAAACAAGTGATTGTCACTCTAAACAAGGCCATATTTCATATCCTTTCAGTTTTATCTCTTGTGAATAAACGGACTATGCAAGAAAAGATACCCAATACAGATGGTAGAGCCTCTGCTTTGACACCTCTAAGGGGAGCTCTCTCTGGACTGCTGAGAAAAAAAGGCTGGCTGATTTTTTCCCTTATTTTTCTCCTCATTGAGTTGTAAACCCCTCAGCAGGGGCAGGCACTGGCTTCTAATACCTATCACTGATGCCCCACAGGGCCTAGTACATACTAAGTGCTCAATTTTTGTTGAAGGAACCTGAATTATCAGATGTTAAATGTAAAAAAAAACAGCATTTTTTCTAAGGTTTTTGAACATGTATAGGTTCAAATAATTTCTCTCATGCTAATTTAAAATAAACGATTAAATAATAAAACGGGGCTTACATCGTATCAAACCGTTTAAAAGAAAGAATGAAAATTTCAGCCAATTAACCAGATAGTTGACCTAACAGTTATAAAAAGGTGCCTGAGAATGTATTTGCTAAATTGTTCACTCTTCATACAGGTATTTTCAGCATCACTGCAGGCAAAGCCTACATTTAGCTGTTTTTAAGCCCAGTGTTAGCTTACTTCCGTGGGCACCTTTATATTTATCTTGGTCTCAGGGATTCTCTAATTGAAATTCTCTGTGGTTCTACAAAGGCAAAAGATGGAGGAGTTTCTGCCTTTGGCAATGGTAGGAGGTTTTTGCCTGTAGGATACATGCTGGCTCTCATGATGGAGTATACCTCACATGAGTCAAGCTTGCTAATTTGAAGACTTCTTTGTGAAATCCTGGAAGCCAATATTTATTTCCAGCCAAGATGGGGAGGAGGTGGAGGGAGGGGGAGGTGAGAAGACAAATGATGCTTACGTGGTACTCCCTGAGACTAGATGTGTGAAAACGTTCTTTTCCTGCATAGTTCGATTAATTTTATTCCGAAGAGATAAAAACTGAAAGGATGTGAGATATGGCTCTGTTTAGAGAGACAGTGACTTGTTTGACTCTTTAAAAGTTGGGAAATAGGTAGACCCACAGTGGGAGGGTATAAATAGGATAACCCAGTTGGTACGGATTTTCAACATTAATATTTTCATTTTAATCATGTGTCTCCACTGACAAGTCTTATTCTTTTTCAGGATCCTTGATTTTCATTAATTTTCTTGATTAAAAGGAAAATATTTTCAAAGGAACACAAACCCAACCTATAACAAAATCACAACCCATTTGACAATATGAAGTGGCAACTGTTACTTAAGACTAAATGAGAAATTCAATGAAAAGCCTCAGAGAGGGGATGCAACTATAGATGAGACATGCAGCGCAAGGCTACTCTTTATAAATGGTACAAAGAGAGGGCACACATATGCTCAGGCTACAGAACTTCATATTATTAAATGTATACTCCTGAATAATTTGGTAAAAACCTAGTTTAAGACTATTTCCTGCCACCAGGCTCCTCTGTCCCTGGGATTCTCCAGGCAAGAACACTGGAGTGGGTTGCCATTTCCTTCTCCAATCATTGCATTAGGTCAGTGATTAAAGTACAGGTCAATGATAAGGCAAGGTTGCCAACCATGGAAGAAGCACTTCCTGTATTATATTACCCATATTCTGTCTACAAATAACATTTGACTTCCTTCCTTCCTCCCACCTTCTTTCTCTTCCTTCCTTCATTTTCTGCATCATATATATTAACAATAAAAGTTGCTTTGAAAAAAACAGGTTTTGCAGAAGTAACAAATAAGAGCTTGAAATAATGGCTTTCCTCCATACTACAATATTTATTATTTGGTTCAATATCCTAAGATATTAAAAGATGGCAAATTAAACAGAAAAGTTTTTGTTTAGCAGAGCTATTTTAATTGTGCAAAAGTGCCCTTGGTTAACTTCTGGACTCATTCAAAGTTAGCAGGCTTTGGATTCCACCATTTGATAGAAAAGGATTTTCTCAGTTTTAGGACAACATTCTTCATGAAAGTATACCAAACATGAATAGTTTATAAAAGTAAAATTCAATTTTAAAAAATCCCACTAACTCAACAATCATAGGAACTGCCTAAGAAGAAACTCTTTTGAATTAACTAAAACTGGATCATCTGATATATCAGAAGATAAATCCAGTGTGGTGACAACATTTGCTCTAAATGATCACAACAAGGAGGAAACAAATATTAGTGCTTGATACATGGTAGGTACTCAAATATTTGTTAAATGAGTAAATAAACGAATGAATGAATGATTACAATAGTAAATAAGTATAAACTAAAATTTGCTTTTTAATAAAAAAAAACCCATGGTTATGCTGCTCAAAACAAATGAAAAATTGTTCATGTTTCACCATCTTAATATACCAGTGGGTAAGTTACTGGGATGGTTTCTCATCAAGTTTACGCAAAAACCACATATTGAACCTCTGGGAATTTTCTTTTTGAAATATGATATCATTTATATCTGTTTTAATGGAGAAGGAAATGGCAACCCACTCCAGTATTCTTGCCTGGAGAATTCCATGTACAAAGGAGCCTGGCGGGCTACAGTCCATGGGGTCGCACCGAGTCAGACACAACTAAGCACTAAACAGCATACCTGTTTTAAAGCATCTGCTTTTTATCAAGCCAAATACCAACTGCTTCTCTTTGATAATTTAAATGAATGTGTCACAATAGTTGGATACATTTTCATGATTCTACTCAACACCTGATAGAACCTTTAGGGTGATAAATATACACCCCATTCTCATTGTTCCAGGTCAGTACAAAGCTTAGTTGAGAAACAAGCTGTTTTCAGGCCTATGTTCTACTTTGCCCTGGGAAGAGAAGGGGTGGTGAGGGAGGGTAGAAAGAAGAGAACTAACATGAACTGAGCTTCCAGTATGTGCCTGCCTGCTAGGGGCTTTATCTCACCTACTAGTTACAACAATGCTGGGAGATACCCCTTCCTTACAGAAGAGGATCTTGACACTTTCTAGGTGAAGTGACTCACCCAAGGCCCCACCGAGTCAGTAGCAGAGCTGAGATGAAAACCCACGTTCACCTGGCTCCAAAGCGTTCCTCTGTCCATGACATTACACTGCTAATTAATTCCATTTAGCATCATGATTAATTATCCTATGTCCGGATATTGGGTTCTGCTAGAATGTAAAGGTCCTCAAAGCAAGTAACTTGCCTGTCGTCTTGTTCACCTTCATACCCCTAGCACCTACCTCGATGCCTAATGCTAGTATCTCAAAAGATAATCATAAACATAAATCTCAAAACATAAATGTTGAAGGTATGGGTGAATGAATGAATTGATAAGGAAATAAAACATACAGACTGTCGGAACTAGTGGTGCTTTAATCCAACCACCTCAGTTCTTGCCTCAAGTCACTTGCCCTGAGTTAAACAACTGGTCAGTGAAAGATTCAGAACTTGCATCCAGGTCTCTTCTGTACTCCCCTCTACAATATGTTACCCCTTGCACAAACATTTTTGAAAGCATGTTCATCAACCCCATTATGGAGTTTCCTAAGCATTTTACCCTCCTGATTTAATTCTTTAATTGCAAGCCATTTTTTACACATTTTAAAAAGCAATGGCAGTCAGGAATATCACTAGCCCACTAGAATGAAGGCTCCTTGAGGATAGGAAAATGTGCCTGTTCTGTTTACTTTTACATGAAAGGCACTTAGAAAATGCTCAGTAAATATTTGCTGAAAAAGAATATATATTATTTCCTTTCCAGCGATGAGTAAATTCTTCAGAGATGACAAATGTTAGTACAGATAATACTAAGAAACACTCAAAGGATCAAACATTTCAATAAAAATGATGTGAAATGGTACTCCTCCTTTCCTCCCCTTTCTTCTTTTCTCCATCTTCATCTATAACACAAGGGGAAATAATGCAATTTCATAGGATTGATATACGGATAAAGAGAGTTAACACATACAAGCACTTAGCATGGTGCTCAATATGTAGTTAATTGTCATAAATAACAGCCATTAGTACAAATATGATTTCTTTAAATCAATCAATCAGTAAGGGCCCACATAATGAGAAGGTGGAAGAAGCCAAAGACCCACAGGAAAAAGACTTGCCTTATGCTTACAATTTGTAAAATGTTCCTGAATCCATAGTTCTCTGTGTGCTTCAAAGTTTGTAAGTTGTATGAGGGCTATAAGTCATAGACAGCATGTGCCATGTCATAGATGCTCATGTATATGTTTTTTCTAGCATTTTTCTCATGAAATTAATGGAGAGAGGACATAACTAAGCCTGAGATGAGCATATGATGAGTATTTCTCATATACTGCTATATTTAACATTCAAAAAAGATTACCTCTCCACGAGTTCTTGTCCATTCCAGCAAAGAGTATCATTTTCAGCCACAGGGCTATGGCTGCAGATGTAGCCAGGCAAAGCACTATAGAAGCTGATGAAAGATTTTAACTTCTGAATTAGTTCCCTGAAAGAAAAACAAAACATCTGTGCATAAGATGCAAGTAAACCCAGTATGAGGAAAGTTTCATTTCCTTATCAGCATGACAGAAAGGCTCTGCCAGGCTGATTAGAGCAATAAATGATTTTTAAAGACATTCTTGGCTACAAGGTCACAATTTAGGGTTTTTTTTTTTTAAATCAATAAAATGATATTAGAAAAAAAAGCTGCCTGCCATATAAGGTGCTATCAGAAGGATGGTTTAATTCCAACATCCATTTTCTAACACGTTCAGCTTCCATTTTTCATTCAGATGCTGTTACCTACATTCTCAAAGGTGCTGATTACAAGGCACACTGAAGCGCTACATATCTTTTGGCTTCTGAGTGTAATTGAGTGCATTGATTGTAATTTTAAATGCTATTACCCTAGAGATGGCCCCTTTCCATATAGACTCTGGCTATTAGTTGCAGATCAGAATCGCAGGGTGCTTAGAGTAGTATAAGCTCTATGAAATTCTCCTGACAATGTCATCAGAGAAACTCACATCTGCTAGAGGAGGAAGGTTTCTTTGTTCTTTGTTTGTATATTGTTGTCCCTATAAGGGGGTTGGGAGGGCTCCTAGTATATTTTATATTTGCTCTGGCTTTCATGTTACAGGAGTGTGTGTGAGAGAGAGAGACAGAGAGAGAGAGAGAACATATTATATATGCAAATATGTATAAACTCACACCCATAAATACCCTGCAAAATTTTTGGCCTATTATCTTCTTTCAGATGTACATGAACACACAAAATAAGACACTATAGACTGGAGGGAAGTGTTTATGCTTATAAAGAAATATTAAAATATCTATGCAATAGATGTCCAGTAGTAAACAAACCAAAATAAAATACTCTCTATTTTATAAAACAATATTTCTAGTATCAATAGAAAGGAAGTTAAAGAGTACTTCCTGTATATCCAAGTTTATCTTAAGTCTCCACTAAGCTTTTAGAGAGTCTCACCAGGGAATTTCCTGGCAGTGGAGTAATTATTCAATATTGTCTCCAGACTAAGAATGGACTGACCTGATATATAGGCCTTTAGAGGAGCCAGAGGCCTGAATCTCATTTGGACACTGGTGAGAGCCCAGAAATGCCTTCTGGGGATTGTTCTCAGATTTGGCTAAAAGAGGAAGACTGGTGGAAATTATTTTCTTGCATTTAATGCCATTTTCCATTTTATTACCATAAGACGACTCATTTCAACTAATGATTCAGAGGAAGAGAGAGAGAGCGCATGCTTACAATACTTGGCACATCTTCAGAAAGGCTCGAGTCACAGTAAAGCCAGGGTGATGGACAGACCAACTGGGGAAGGGTTACTGAGACATATATAACTTCTGATACCCCAACAGTTACTTCCTGTTATGCTCAAACTCTCTCATAGCCTACTCCTGGTGGCTGCACTTCGTCAATCTCCAAAGTGAAGAGGCTCAGTATAGGGCTCTGAACATAAAAGTCAACATTATAGTTTCTCACAGAGGAAAAAGATGGGTTCAATTAACGCTAATAGGGGAGATGCTCCGTTTTACAAGGTAATAATACGGTTCCCAAGAGTGGAAATTGAAAGACTAAAGGCTGAGGCCGAGTAATTCCCCTCCTTACATGAGGAAATGGAATATGGCTATTAGTCTATGAGAAGTGATGGCCCTCCCTTTAATGAAAGTTTCCCTTAGGCCTCCTCCTACCTCCAAATTCTCTCTCACTAACATAGCGCTGGCAAGAAAAATTGAACTCATAGCAAAGCCTTCCAATTTGACTTCTCTAGAAGTTAAAAAAAAAAAAAACAACAAAAACCACAGCATAACACTCTGAACTGCTTCCAGCCTCCCAACTCTTGGAGTCTTTTTCTGGGCTGATCATAAAAATCATTGACACACTGAAGCAGATTCAGAGAGGGTCTATCTAAGTGTTGAGGGGACGAAGGGCTGTGATAAACCTAAGACCTCCCACTTTAGTAGGGAAAGATATTACTTGGTTGGGTCAAGATAAAAATCTAAGAAAGCCACAAGGAATGTAAATAATGTCTGGCTCATCAAATTCTAGAACTTAAGGAATCTCTCTGACACTTGAACAAGGTAACCTGGGGAAATAAAAGATCATCTTACTTCACAGAGTACTCATTACCTCCGTAGGCCATAGACGATGGACCTAATAGACTGTATTTTTAAAACTTGTTCCTGCATTAGTTATTTTGAATTTAGAACACAGTATCATCTAGGAGCTATGATATAATGATGGTTGGGTTCTCAGGACAGCCCCTTAAAACCTATTAGGAGTAGTAGCTAAGAACAGTGATTTTGGAGTCTGACTTACATGAGTTTTGAATGCCAATTATTCCCTCTCTTACTTAGCAGGAAAACCTTACTAGACAGACTAAACTTCTCTGAGGCTTAGTTTCTTTATTTTAAAATGAAGCAAATGATAGGTTGCTGGGATGATTTAAATGAGACAATGCATGTAAAGTGTTTAGCATAGTACCTGGCACAGAATAATACCCCACAATGTTAGCCATTTGGCAATTTATTTCCATTATTATGAGCCTGTAGAATATAATCTATATAAATATATATTATATTCCAGATAAACTTATGTATGAAAGATAATTAAGCTTTTTCAAGTTCCAGATAACTTTATATGCACAAGATAAATAATATTTCATCTGTTAAAGTGGGTATTAAAAAGTACAACCATGTTCTCTCCCTAAATATTTTTCCTGTTACTCTTTTTCAGAGACTAGCTAGCTATTGGACTGGGTAAATCACTGGACTAATCTGGTATAGCAGTTTGGATGGTCTTTACTTGGTAGGAAAGTGATGGTGGCCTTCACAAGGATTCGTGTCTAAGAATCTGATGTTGAGTTTTAAAAGGTAGGTTAATCATCAGGTGGGATACCAAGGGGGGAAGAGAAGAGATGGGATGGATTAGGAGATTAGGGTTGGCATATATACACTACTATGCATCAAATATGTAACTGATGAGAACCGACAATATAGCACAGGGAACTCTACTCAATACTCTGTGTAATGGCCTATATGGGAAGAGAATCTAAAAATGAGGGGATATATGTATATGTCTAACTGATTCACTTTGCTCTACAGCAGAAACTAAGAACAATGTAAAGCAGCTATATGCCGATTTAAAAAAAGAATTGAGATTCAAAAATAATTTTAAAAAATTAAAAAAAACTAAAAGGTAGGTTATTCCTCAGGGAAATGTAAATCAAAACCACAGTAAGATACCACTTCACTAGGATGACTATAATAAAAAAAGACAGGAAGTTAAGAAACTGGAACTCCCACACATTGCTGGTGGGAATGCAAAATAGTGCAACCACTGTGGAAAATAGTTTGGTGGTTCTTCACAAAGTTAAGCATAGAGTTCCCACATGACCCAGCAATTCCACTACTATAACAGGTATATACACAAAATAATTAAAAACAAGTACTCCTAATAAGTACACGTACAACCTACTCATAGCAGTACTATTAACAATAGCAAAAGGCAGAACAAGACAGATGTGCATCAACTGATAAATGGATAAACAATTACATATTCTATATGATGGAATATTATTCGGTCTTAAAATGAAAAAAAGTATTCCTACATTCTATAACATAGGTGTACCTTGAGAACATTATGCTAAGTGAAAGAAACCAGTCATGAAAGACCACATAATATATGATTCCATTAATGTGAAATGTGCAGAATAGGCAAACGTAGAGAGACATTAGGTAGATCAGTGGTTGCTTTGGGCTGGGGCAGATGAGGGTTGGGGAATGATAGCTAAAAGGTATGGGATTTCTTCTGAAGGTGACGAAAATGTTTTAAAATTGATTGTGGTGAGGGTTGTACAACTCTGTGAATATAGTAAAAAACAGCTGAATTATATACTTTAAATGGATGAATTGTATGGTGTGTGGATTATATCTCAATAAAACTGTTACTGAGATATAACTCCAGAAAAGCTACAAGGTGAAATATGTCTTAGAGAAAGAGAGGGCTTGTTTACAAGAAAGAGATACTCCTTGAAATAGTGGAAAGAGACAGTCAGGAGAGCTGGGAAAGAGCCAATTTGGATGGACTTGAAAAAAAGATAAGGGTGAGGTGTGAGAAAAGAAATTTGCAAGAGCTGCAAAGAGTGGTTAAAATCTATTTCTTCCATCTTAGAAAATGAAGTTTGCTGCTTTTCTCTCATTATAAAAGAAATATATGTTCACTATTGAGAATTTATAGAATATAGAAATGCAGAAAGGGAAAAAACCCTCTTATTTATAGTCCTACCAGCCAGAGATAATCACTGTTAATATTTGGATATACTTCCTTTCTAGACTTTCCTCTCCAGAAAAGCTTTACTTTTATTTCTCTAAAACCTCTTCTTCTTGATACGCTATCCACTGAGTTCTTTTTGGTTCTCAGTGTATATTACCCCCATTAGAATCCACCAAGAATCCAGGGTGGGTTTGGTATACAAAGAACATCGAAATAATGAAATAAATGCTTTTTCTCAAGTAACTCCCAGGACCTGTGGGATGAGGCAGTAGCTGCTCGATGAGGAACAAGGAGCAGGGCTCTAGCACATCTAGAAAACTGGCCAATACTCTGAGTCCCCAAATACAGTGTTTTGGTGCATGCCAGGCCTTCATGCAAAACCTTCCAGAAGACTGAGAAAATAAATCTTGGTTTCCAAAGAAACTTTGATTTTTTAAAAAAGAAAGCCAGATGTTCTATTTTTCAAGATAGAAGACTTTCTAAACTGATGGAGAGTTGATGACACCACAGCCCCCAAAGCAGTACAGTAGGACAGAAGCAGTTTACTGCCTACTGGGTTTACTGGGCATCTATTTCTCCTCTTCTTTGTCACTCCTACACTTGTCCTGGCATGGGAACTAAGTATATTTTACTTTTACCTTTTCTTAAATAACTTTGTCTCCCTGCTTATACTAGTAAGTTTAGAAGGAGATGAGTTGAATATTTTATTTCTTTAAAGAAAGATACCTAAAACTAAATTGACATATTAATTACCCATGTATGACTCAGTTCAGATTTCTTTTCTTTGTGCTAGTAGCCCATGACAGACAACAAAAAAATCTCCACCCATGAAATAAGGCAGTCTGCTCAACTGAATTGTCTCTGGTTAAAAAAAAAAGAAAAAAGTTTGGACAATTAGTTGCCTGGAATGGGAAAAACAATTTAATTGAAGGGAATGTTCTTTGATTCCAATTCTACTTTATTCTAATCATACACGTCAAACATATCATTTGACATAAAAATAGTGGAGCTGTAGGCTCTCGCTTGGGACAAACCCAATGCTTGTTCACAGCAGTCTACTCAGGAAAAAGAGTCTCTTCAATGTGTTAAATGTGGAACTAAAGGAGAGGGCCCCTTTGCATGCACGAACTATTTTGAGATATTGCAGCTGGGCACACGTGATCTTCCCTGGGGTCTCCCACCATCCTCAAGAGGAGCGTCCCCTTCTTGGGTTGTGGGGGAGGGGATTCCCTTGGCTTTCTTGCAATGATTTGCTTGGGCCAGGCATCAAAGCAGCACTAATTGGAAACCACTGCAAGTAAAAACAGCCTTTCATCCCCAGCTGCAGATCTTGAACTTTTCTCCTTTATCATTAAGGATTTTCTTCTTAATATAAAATAATACGAGCTCAAAAAAATTGAAAACACAAAAAAGCATGTAAACTAAAATAATTATCATTGGAATGATGCAGAATCGTGCTTAATTCTGCTGCAGAGAACCTTTCACAGTCTGACCCTAAACTACCATTTTCTACCATTCCAAAGACTAGCCCAGACTTTTTCTCATACTGTTCCCTTTGCCTGGAATACACTCTTTTCCTTCTTTCATTTGTAGAATTTCTGTTCTTCCTTCAAGGCCCACCTTAAGAGTTACCTTTTCACAAGAGAGCTGCTAACTTTCCCATCTATGATGCTGCCATTCTTTTGTACATGGCTCTGTTTTGGTACTCACCCATCAATGTATCAAAATTGTGTGTCTCTGTCTCCCTAACTAGGCTAGGAGCTCCTCCTATTTATCAGAGCCTAATCCTTACACCAACATAGATGGTGTTGCAGAGAAGGCAATGGCAACCCACTCCAGTACTCTTGCCTGGAAAATCCCATGGACAGAGGAGCCTGGTAGGCTGCAGTCCATGGGGTCGCGAAGAGTCGGACACGACTGAGAAACTTCACTTTCACTTTTCACTTTCTTGCACTGGAGAAGGAAATGGCAACCCACTCCAGTGTTCTTGCCTGGAGAATCCCAGGGACGGCGGAGCCTGGTGGGCTGCCGTCTATGGGGTCGCACAGGGTCGGACATGACTGAAGCGACTTAGCAGCAGCAGCAGCAGGTGGTGTTGACAAATGTTGAAAGCAGCAGAGTCCTATTTAGGGCAGAGTAACTTGTACCAGACCTGAAACTCATTGATTCAGGACATGTTTTGTTGTTTTGCTTAGAGGGTGGAAGGCACCACTGAGCTTACAAAGCTGCCTGGCCAAACCAGAGCAGCAATCTGAGAGGCAGTGGGAGTAAGCATTGATTTTGGACCAGGGAGCTGAGATCAGCTTTTGTTCTTTTCTTTCTAGGTCATTTACTAGTGTCACCTAATCCATTGCCCCTTTAGATCAAGTCAGAGAGGAAAGGGAGGAGGGGGAGTGCAGGACAAGGATGGCTGGAATACAGAGATGTAATTTCATGAGGGTAGAGGGACCGTGTGACTTTCTCACAGGTTAGCAGTTGGGCCAGAAGCTTGGTATGTAGATGCTGAATCGACTATATTCAACTACAGATTTTGTGTTTGTAAAAGGGAAAGATAGTGCTCATGTCATAAAATACCAAACTTTGTGGGGGGGGTATGCAAATGACAAGGTAAGCAGTATCATAGGGGAAGTGGTGAAAGAGACATTCGATAGAGCAAAGGAGGGACAGGCTGACATCTGAGATGGGCTGAAAATATTCGAGTTGGAAAGGGCTGTGAAAGTATCATTTTTTCTATTCTCACTGTCCTACTTGTACATCTTGTCCTATCCTCACTGGTTGAAATCTGATGACAGATATTTTCAATATTTGTATCTGCAAGGATTGCTGAGTTCCATACTTAGACCACCAGTTGAGTTATCAAATCGCCTTTAAATTGAACTAAGCAATTTCTAAGATTAGTTGTGTGTTGCAAACCACCCAGTTGGGGGCAGACAAAACAAACAGATGATTTCTGAATGCTACCAAAGGAATCCTGCATTTCTTTGTGTGTTTTTATTTTAATAAGGCAATGGAGCCTTTCGACTCATAATCAGATTCAGACAGCTTGCTTACAACTTCCACAGACTGAAAGCTACAATAGGGTTCCTTTCCAACTATCAGATTTTCAGCCACAGTAGATGGCCCTGGAGCATGGGTGTGAGGGGTGCTGGAGGCACACATATTTTTTGGACAGTGTGAAATGCTGTGCAGTACATACAGAGAAATTTACAAAGGTACTACCACTCTGCCCAAACAAGCCCTCTTAATAACATCAGATTGCAGGGGGCAGTGCATTTAGCAAGAGAGCATCTTAACCCTCAATTTGCCACTCTCCCTAAGAGGGGTTTACAATGCCTATTTGAGAGAGTTAAATGAAATCAGGCACTCTCCCGTTGTTTTGTTTTCTTATTCCAGCAGAGAATTCAGAAAGAAGGGCTCCATCTCAGTTTTGCTTCAGTTTGCAAAAAAGATGAGAAGCATCATGGGGTGGGCTCATGTTTCTAACACCAAGGAGTCCTACCTGACTGCAACTTACTCAAGTCTACAGGTTTTGCCATTTTTCTCACTACCCTTTCTTTTCTTTGGGGGTTAGCAACAAATTCAAAAATGAGTCTAAACAAAGTGCCAAATCTGGGTGCTCAGCCAGGAACTCATTTACCAATTTATTTCTTTTCCCTGGAGGAATCAACACCCATAGAGCTATCCCCAATAAGGCAAAAGGGAATAGATCTCACAGAGCCCAAGACAGAAGGCAGCAGGATTTTACGTTTTAAACCTCCTATTTACTTATAAGTGTGTTTAGGTTGACAGGGTAAACTCAAAATATGACTGGAAGAGTGTGCTATTTTGAAAAAGCTTTACATGTGATTCTGTTACAAATTAATATACCACATCTCCCATGAAGCCTCCACTCTACCTGGGCAGAGCTCTCTCCTCCCGTCGGCTGCCTCCATAGACTCTGCACATTCTTTTGCACTTATAAAACTGGTTTGAAATTATTTGTACTTAAGTCTATTTCCACATTAGAGTGACTTGGGAGAGCAGAGACTGTGTTTTGACTTTCAGTGCCCAGTATACATTCTGGCACATAATAGGCATTCCCCAAATTTCTGCTGAACTGAACAACAGCAACAACAACAAAAACATATATATACACACAAAACATGCACATACACACACACGTATATATATACACAGTACTATATATTTCATGTATACTATGCTGTAAATAAAAATAAATATAACAAAAACAAACATATTACAATTTCTGTTTCATTTTATGTATTATTTATAAATAATTAATACATAATATTATATAAATTCTTCATTTCAGTGCAATATGCAAGAGATTTCCGCTAGTTAAAGATCAACAAGTAATGTTAATTTCTCAGGTGGTTTGAGCAGAGTGAAAACAATGGAGAACAATGGACAGGGGACAGACAGAGGCTAAAAAGGGCCTCAAGAAATGCCTTAATTTCGTCTTCCCAGAGAGACAACCATTTCCCAAAGAACCCCTTTGCTATGTGGAAATGGTTCTGAGAGTACTCTGGTGCCAGGACCCCTGAGATGGTTTTAAATACGTCCAAGGACTTTCTTAGTGGTCCAGTGATTAGGACTCCACACTTCCCCCGCAGGGAGTGCAGGTTTGATCCCTGGTCAGGGAACTAAGATCCTGCATGCCTTGTGGCACTGCCAAAATAAAAAACATGTCCACAAAATCTTTGACACTCCTCTATTCAAGAGGTGGAGCTCAATTTCCCTCACTTGAATGTGGACTAGAACTGGTGACTTGTTTCTAACAAATCAAATACATCAGAAATGACAGTATATCACTTCTGAGACTAGGTCATAAGAAACATTGTGGCTTTCTCCTTGCTCTCTTCCATGGCTCACTTATTCTGGGCAAGTCTGCAGCCGTGTTGTAAGGACACTCAGAAGGTCCATGTGGTAAGAAACAGAGGCCTCCTTCCAATCAACTAACTTGTTTCACGTGTAAATGAGTCCCCTTGGAGGTGGACACTCCTGTCTCCCGTCACCTGTCAGCGAACTGCAGCTCCAGGTAACACCTTGACCGAAATTTCTTTGAGACTAAGGAGCACCCAGCTAAGCTGCTCCCAAAGTCCTGATAGAAACTAGGAGACAATAAATGTTTGTTGTTTTAAATAACTATGTTTTGTTGTCACTTTTTATACAGCCTTAGATAACCAACACAACCCAAAAGGTTCTTCAGAATTATTGAGGACCCCAAAGAGCTTTTGTTCACACGATATATGTTTAGTGACATCTACTGTTTTAGAAATTAAAACTCAGGAAAAAAATTTTAATTTATTTATTATTAATTTTAAACCAACAATGAGTCTTGATATGTTAGCATAAATAACATTTTAATGAAAAAAGTATGAAAAGCGGTAAAGCTTTTGTGTTTTTGCAAAATATCTTCACTGCCTGGCTGAACAGGAGACAGCTAAATTTCTGCATTGGCTTCTGTATTTAATGTGTTGCCATATATTATTTTGGTTGAAGTGTGTGAATAAAAACCAGCTTCACACAGATATGTAGTTAGTAAAAGGAAGATCTTACACACCTCTGAAAGAGTTTCTGGGACTCCCTGAGTTCTCAAATCACACTTCAAAACTGCTGCTCTAGGGAAACTAGAAATGTATTAGGTTGGAAGTCAACAAGAAAATGGGACTTCCTGAAATGCTTTGGAGGACTATCTCTCAAGTGGCCTTACTGCCCTCTCTCACTCTAAACTGTGTCATATATGCCTAACCGTTGCCATTTCAAAATCTCTTGTAGTAAATGGATATGAAAGAAATAATTTAGCCCAAATCTGAGACTGTTACTTATTTCATCTCTTAATTTCCCATCTCTACGCCAATCTCTCCCAATCCTCTCAAAGTCATCACAGGGCTACACTCATGTCTAGCTATTTCTGGGCCAGTGGCAGGGTTGGCTACTGGTGCAGCCCTTTTGGGGAAATCAATTCTTTAAGATGTGCACTGAACTTCCCAATCCAATTTCTACCCTTTATTGGTAAGCATGAAACTAGAATAGGGAAGGAGGGAATCTGGATGGAGGAGGGAGGAATGAAGAGAATAAGAAGCTTTAATTTGGTCCCTCAACTGCTGTCTTAAGGAACTGAAACCAGATCCTTCATTTTATCATTCTTAAAAGAGTGTGTAGAGTGCACAGTGTAGGTGTGTACGCATGAGAGTGTCTTGCCAGTTTCTCTTTGGTGAACTCACCCCAGATTCAATGTCAGTAATTGGGAAAGACACAAACCAAGCCATGGAATTGTGAGACCAGATCAGAAATAAAAAAGGTTCTGTTTAATCAATAAAGATCTTGAGAAATCTATTCCACTCTGTGTTGCTGTACTGGATATTTACATATGGTGAATTTACATTTAAATATGGCTTGGATATAATACAACATCTTTTTGCTTTTAACATTAACAGAGGATAGAATTTAATTAATTGAATACTCTACTCAGGAGAACTAAATAACATGTATTTAAGAAGCTTCACTCCAGTGGTTTTTGACCTTAAAACACAATTGCTAATTGTATGCTGAAATAGAGAAGAAAAAAAAAAACCCTCTCACCTTCTTCGGCTGGATAAGGTTTCTTCACGTTCTACACGAGCAACTTTTAATACCTTCTTGTCAATAAATAGATCTTCAGGATAATAAGCAGATCTGTATTGACGTTGTTGAGAATGGGCACATAACTTGCCAATCTGAAAAAAGAAATGCAATATAATTATATGATACTTTCACAGTTACGATAGTAGAAACAAATTCTGAAAAGCACTTCAATTTCTTCCCCAATTTCTTTTTAAAGAGCAGAACGAAGCTATTACTGGAGTCAAAAAAGGTAATACGCTTTTAAGGCAAAGAACCATCTGTGGAAAGGAAGGCTGAAGACTGGCGGGGGCACTTTTGAGCACAGTCTATTCACAGATTTCCTAAGATGAAAATGCCTTTTTTCTATAGTGAAGTACACATTAGAAAGGACCCTCTACACAGGACTTATGCTACTGATACCTTTCAATGGCACTTGATATTTATCCCTAGGAAGTTCACAAATGGAAACTGCCAAGTTTAGGAAGGTTTGGTGTAGGAAGTGAGGGGTGTGTGGGAAATGTACAGAGCAGTCTGTTAATAGAAGAGCAACCTCCTGCAGACAAAGTGATCTGATTCTTCTGAGCATTTTGCTAGCTCTTTTTAAACTTATATAAATTTCAGGTGTACAGCATTAAAATTTAAAGCTTAGCTCTATTACACTCATAGCAATGATAAAAATGGCATCAGCTTTCTTATCTCAAATCTAAATGATTTATTTGGTGAAAATATTTGGAGATTTGTTATTTGTTCACTTTCAGTCAAAAGCCTAAATAAACTTCTATATAAGTAAGTAACATATGTTTCCCTTTGTGCCAGACGCTATGCTTCATTTCCTTGTATGTTATTTTAATAAGGCAACTCACTATGTGCTAAGTCGCTTCAGTCGTGTCCAGATCTTTGCAACTCTATGGACTGTAGCCCACGAGGTTCCTCTGTCCAGGGAATTCTCCGGGCAAGAATACTGGAGTAGGGTATCATTTCCTTCTCCAGGGGATCTTCCTGACCCAGGGACTGAACCCACGTCTCTTTACATCTCTTGCATTGGCAGGTGGGTTCTTCACCACTAGCGCCATCACTTTAATAAGGCAAAGGGCTTTTCAATTCACAATCAGATTCAGACTTCCCATTTTTATAGCTGAGGAAATTGAGGCTCAGAGAGGTTATGTGACTTGCCTGAGACAAACAGGCAGTGGATTCACCGTCTGACTTGGAACTCACATGTCTGACTTCAAACCTAACGCAACATTGCCTTCCAAGAAGATGATGCTTGGTTTCCAGTTGCTTACATTCTTCGTTTTGCGGGATAAGAAAGAATTCCAGTTCTCAAAAACATAGACAAGGTTTAAATATAGATTGTATACTTTAGGAAAAATACTAGATAGAGATACCTCGTGAAGACAGAGGTTATATCTTTGTCAACTTCTATACCTCCATGGAATTCACACTGGATTTTACACACTGTTAGGCATTTAATACAGACATAATTGAAGTGAACTGAAGGAAAATCCTAGTATCTGATCTGGCATACCATTCCACCAAGAGGCCATAGGCTCTGAGTGCTAATCCCAGCTTTTGGATTTCTGAAGATGGTCCTGATCATATTCACTAAGTTATCAATCTCTTAATAAAGGGACAAATAGCATGTAGTTAGTATAGCTTTGGAAAGTTATCCATATATAAATGTATTTTTTTTTTATTTTTTAACTTTACAATATTGTATTTGTTTTGCCATACACTGACATGAATCCACCATGGGTGTACATGTTTTCCCCTTCCAGAACCCCCCTTCCACCTCCCTCCCCATCAAAGTATAAAAAAATCTAGAATCAGCAGTAATAATATCACCTCCATTTATGAAAGACAGCACCTATATAGTATGATATTCAGACTACCTCTTCTCAATAGTTTATCTTAATGAGAATAAAACAAAAGTTGCAGACATTTTAAAACATTCCATTTGGCTTTGGAATGTATGATACTGAATTTTTCTGATGTGTTTATATAATGCCATTTGACTTGGGCTAATTAACTTCAAATGAAGAGTCTGTATTCTCTGAATTCACCCCATTTGGTAGCAGTCTGGTATGGTACTTTAGGTAGGGGCTGCCTGGCTGTACTGGGGAGTTAAGTTCTAATAACTTACATAATGCAGCTACAAATAACTGAGGGCAGACTGTGCATCATAAAATTATGTCCTTAGACACATAGGCATTTCTTTGTTAAACTGCAGATGAATGTTCATGGAACAAAATCTTGATTTTCCTTCCATAAATATCTGTTTATGATTCTGTGAACACATATCAATGTTCGAGTTTATTTCATAGAGATCCAAGTATTCTAATCAGCACATTCAGGAGCACAGGACACACTTTCTTGATCGACATCTGTTTCAAATCCAGCACCAACATCAAAATCTTTCACACATCTTACACAGTAACTTGCCTACTTGCAACCCACAGCTGCAAAATCTCCCTCGCCATTGAAAGTCTGCCCTTTGTACCAGTGAATACTAATTGGACACCAGCAAGACTTTAAAGTTTTGAGTCCCTCCCAATCTACTGGAAAGGGGGGCAGCTGAAGCAAAAGTAGGAAGGTTAAGAACAAATGAGAATGTAGCAAGCCTGCAGTCTGACCTTTCTTCCCAAGCCACCCAATGTGGCATTATCAAGCCGACTTCCCAAGGCTCTGTGTGGGGTAAGGGGCAAACAATGGTATCCTGCCAACACCCCCACTGCCCCATCTGAAATCTGCCACATCTTATCGGACAGGCTGTATTTTCTTCCACAAATCTACCATGAAGCAAATTCTTCTCATATACAAAGCATTTGTCAAATGTAGACCCCCCCTCTTTGGGCCCTTCTCTCCACATCTTTCACCTCCACACTGTGTGAGCTGTAGGTGAATATTATGAGCTTATTTTGAGAAGTGGACATAAAAAGAAAACGTAATTTACAAAGAGATGCGGTATTCACATTAAAGAGGTCCTTTCAGCTTCCTACTTGGGAAACCTCGGGCTCTACTGAGAGACCTGGATCTTACTCTATAGCTGCACTTGCTAAAGAAGTCAGCCTCCCAAGTGGCATTTGAGCAATCAGTATCCTGCCCAGGAGTTTTAGACTCTTAAATAAAAAGTGCAGTCCAATTTCTTCTCACTGACTAATGTACCTAGTCAAGGATACCACTACCTTTAAATCTACTTAGTTGGAGTGAATTTATTGGATACGAAGGTGTCTCTATCAGTAGACTGGGAATATAAAACCTTTTTGTTTTCCATGAACTGTGATTCCTAATGGTGCCTTTATTTATGTGCCAGAACCTGTGGCAGGGAAAGCAATAGTGCTCTGAAGTGTTATAAGATCCAAAGTGTTAGAAGAAGCCAGGACCTCTGACCATATCCAGGATAGCAGGTCATTGTTGGTTCTAGGAACTCTCAGGTGACAAAAAAACTCAGACTTGATCTTTCCCTCTAACCAGAGTCCAGAAGCACTGGCTTTGCACATACATGAAGAAAATACACTGCTGGGCCCAGCAAGGTATTTGTAAGAGCCCAGTAGACTGGACATCAGGAAGTGTGGCCTACAACCCCACTTCTAACTGTCACTGAGAGAAGGACTTCCTTTTGACCTCCCATAGTTTCAATCCACCTGTAACTCTAGTCTCAAACGAAAGAGGAAGATGTGGTATTTGAAGTGCCATATTTTATTCTGGGCTCCTTTGAAAAGGTGGGGATTCCTTTCCCAGTAGAGTACTTTACTGAAGATTTTGAAACCATGCCAAGCATTTGGGTTTGATGCAATTCACACATACACCCCATAATCGACATGTCAAGAAATGCAGATACTCTACTGATTAAATTCATTCTCAGGCTCCCATTCACTGTTGGTTCTAGTAACTCGCAGGTGACAAAAA
The DNA here is from genome assembly GCA_024291935.2 of Okapia johnstoni. Taxonomy (NCBI): domain Eukaryota; kingdom Metazoa; phylum Chordata; class Mammalia; order Artiodactyla; family Giraffidae; genus Okapia; species Okapia johnstoni. The sequence continues at coordinate 91,050,786 of CM044305.1, forward strand.
ACTCAGACTTGATCTTTCCCTCCAGATGGCTGAGCAGAGAAAGAGAGTCTATGTTGTAAGCTTCTCATCAATACCAATGCCTTGCATTTGTAACATAATATCTCACTCCAGCCTGGTGCTTCACAGAAAATCCCTCCATCCATTCTCTATTCTATCCACTGAGTCCTACCACAGTGCTCTGAGGCATATAGTACAAGTATTATTGACCCTATCTTAAAGATAAGGAAACTGAGGCTCACAAAGTTTAAGGAACTAAAACAGAGTCAAATGCCTAGTAAATGGCAGAGCTGGGGACTAGAACCCAGATCTGTCTGACTTTAAAACCTATGTTTTTGTTTTTGCTTTTCCCCCCTATGCCATGGATTTCTATCAAGAGGATCGACTCAGGTTTGGTGTGGCCTGGTTCCACAGTCATGTGGACATCCCACCCATAACTGCAGAAAGATAATGATCATGAAACCTCTAAAACTGTACTTCAAAGAAGGGCTTGTTCTTCAAGATCAATAGAAAAGTGATACCCAATTTTAACCAAAGTTTCAGAAAGTATTGCTCATGGAATGATTTAATCTCTTTGACCTGCCAAACAAGATTCATTTCATAACCATACCAAAGCACTGAATGTCGAGTTCTGTTGGATGTGGGAAGGTGGTTATCAAGTAGGTCCAGCCCGCTGCTTATTGCCTGCAGGATATCCCTGGACCCTGCCTCCTAAAAGCAGATTCTTGGATTGGCTACAAAATCTTCTGTAATTTCTACAATTTAACCCAGGTCTGCTCTGGTATCTGGCATGAGTATGTTCTTTACAGTTTCTCCCCAAATGGAAATTCCAGGTTAATCCTACGGCTACAAGAATTCAAGAGGTTTAAGCTTTTAGCTATAATGGCCTACATTAATGAGTATCTCTGACTCACCTCTACTCTTAACTAGCCCTAACTGCTCTTGATTTAAACATCAGATGTGTGACTTGACATTCTCTTTCTCAAAAAGCAGCTAAGGAGGGGTGGTGGGGTGGTGGGTGTGTGTGTCTGTGTGTGTGTGTGCACGCGCTTTAACTTATATGGTCCATAACAGAAGAAAGAGCAGGAGGGACAGGGCAAAGAGGAGGAAGGAGAGGAAGCAGCAGAAGTGAAAAGAGAAAAGTTCCCATCACTGAGTCAGTGGCGTTGGGAGCTGAGCCAGGGACGACACATACTGCCCTCAGCAATCTGACCGCTTCTAATTGGGAAGATGGATATCCCACTGACTTGTCCTCAGTTCCCTTCCTCTCAAGAGCTGTGCCTGAGGCCACCAAGACTTGAGGACCTCTAGGGGACCTTTTCAGTTTTATTTAATGACAGAATAACTATTCTGCTAGAATCCAGCTGATGACTGCGGTCCCAAGGAGTGTTTTTCTGAGAACTGTTGCTAAATAATTGGTATAAATTTAGTCTTTTATTGTTGATGGATGTAGCAGAATCCTGAAGAATTAAAAATAAAATATCCTATACGGTTATACAATTTAATATCGATTCTGACCCTGCAGTCCACTCTGGTGGAATATTATGTGTGGCCTTTGTTTTAGGGAACCTTGGGGCTGGAGAGAGGGTAGCGTGGAAAGGCCATAAGTTTCCAGTTAAACTAAAAGAATGAACTTCAGTTCATTTTGTTCAATTGTCTATCATATCATTGTTCAATTTCACTTAATTAAATCTTAAAAGTTTTAAAACAAAATATACATTGAAATTATGTGATATACAACATAAACTTTTAAACAGTAGCAACCATGCCCATTTAACAATTCTACAGGTATAATAAAAATGCTAATATATGTTAATGTTTAGTCTGTGGTTAATGTTTTGTCTTGTTAATTTCCCCAGGGCTTTTATTACTGATTTAAATCTGCCACACTACTCAACTGATTGCACTGCTTCCACGAACTGCATGGAAGTAGCTCAAATGAATACTGATTAACAGAAATGAACAAACATTTGGCTGGACCAACCATTCTTATTATATGCTTGTAATCATTACATACATTTTCTTACAATGAGATGGGCACGGCAGGCAGTTTCCACTCATTTTTCCTACAGAATATATGCATATGAGTATTAAATTAATTTATAACCTTGTACTTCGGGAAGCACATCATTATTAATTAACTATTGATTGGTCTGGATAGAGAGCACAGAGGATAATGAACAGACCTGGGGACAATGTGAGCATTTTATGTTCCCACAGATTTGCTGTGACTCATCGTTAATTGCTTGACCATTAAAATAAAAGTTCACTAATAATCTGTAATATATTCTGAATCAAGCTATTTTAAAAAATCAGGTGCCATTGTTTGAACATTTCATTCAAGTCAGCTCTTTAAATAAGCTGGAATTTTTAAAAATGAACTAATATCCTACAGATCAGTCTGCTGTTTAGTTGAACTATAGCACTTACAGTGAAAAGCGCACACAATTTGGAGTCAGGAGACCTGGGTTCCAGTCTCAGTGTATCCTCCTACCATTTCAATAACTCTAGAAGAGTCCTTTAATCACCTTAAAACTCAGCTTCTTCACCTGAAAACTGAAGATAATAATGCCTGCTGTACCTGGCAGTAGTGTGAAGATCAAATAAAATAATGGATGAAAGTGAAATGTCTCCCACATCCAGACAGAAAACTGACTCATTCATTCCATAAGGTGGAACTGCTTACCTTTGGCAACCCTCTTTGTGAATTAGAATCCTGGCCCAGCTGGTCAGGTACATAGCTACCTATAAGTAATGTTTGGAGGAGTTCTTTACAAGGGGGACTTTGGGGAACTAGTGAAACTGTTTGGTGAGACTGGATCCCCACTCTGAAAGGGAGCTGTACTGAGTTCACCCACATTGTTCATGCATCACAGTTTGATCTGTTTTGCTCTGGGACACCTGGAATATCCCATTCTGTTCTTCAGGGTTCCAATTATTGATGGGTGGTACATGATCTTCGCCAGTGACTCTGTGTCTCTACCTGTTTACTTGTGCCCATGGGAATGAATGCTGTGAGGAGGTGAGACAGGTTTTAAAAAATCATTTTGTGGAAGAGACTTGCATTCTTACTAATTTATAACTGCCATAAGTGGATTCTGAGAAGAAATAGAACCCTGCATGTGAGCCTAAAGTTTTTTTTTATATAATATCAATCCCTTCTCAGCACTGGGAGCCTACAACTTTATTGTTTAATCACATATAACCAATATTGTGGGGGGTTAAAAGAGAACTCCATGCAGTCAATAAACTCAATACTGAATTCAAACACCACTCCTCCAAATGTACGCATCTGCTTGCGCTGTTCCCTGTCTCAGTGAATAGGAATCAACACCTACTCACAGTTGCTCAAGCCAGAAGAAATGAAAGCATTTCTGGTGAATTCTCCCTCTCCCTGTCTTCTCTATGTCCAGCCACTAAGTCTTATTTTTTTTCTCTCATGTAACTTTTAAACTTGGGGGCTTTTCTCCATACTCAGCTTTTAGGATACCATAAACTGCCTAAAGAAACTCCAATACTTTGGCCACCTAATCCGAGGAACTGATTCATTGGGAAAGACCCTGATGCTGGGAAAGATTGAAGGCGAGAGGAGAAGGGGACTACAGAGGATGAGATGGTTTGATGGCATCACCGACTCAATGGACATGAGTTTGAGAAAGCTCTGGGAGTTGGTGATAGACAGGGAAGCCTGGCGTGCTGCAGTCCATGAGGTCACAAAAAGTCGGACACGACTGAGTGACTGAACTGAACTGAAACTGTCTCCTAGAGCAGTGCTTCTCAAACTTGGACATGTATACAAATCACCTGGGAATCCTACACGTTTAGATTTGAACACACACAGTATATCCGGGGTGAGGTCTGGAATGAGCAGCAAGGTCCTTGGGCAGTGGTTTTCAAAGTGTGGCTCCAAAACAAGCAGCATCAGTATCACCTGGGAACTCGTTACAAATGCAAATTTTAAGGCCTGACCTTAAACCTATTGAATCAAAAACCCTGGGAGTAGGGTCTGGCCATCCTCCAGGGGATTTTGATACACTTCAAGTTGGAAAACCACCAGTACATAGATGAGCCCAAATTCTCTTAATTGGCCTCCCAACCTCCAGTTTTGACCTCTTCCAGTTCAGAGGAACCTGATATGCTACAGTTCATGGGGTTGCAAAGCGTCAGACACGACTGAGCAACTGAACAACAACAAATTCATTCCTACTAACAGCAGTTCTCTGAGACCCTCTTAGGAAGTCCTAGAGGTCAAACCTATTATAATAGTACTAAGACTTAACTTGGTCTTTTCCCTCTTATTCCCTCACAAATAAATTGAATAATTTTCCAGAGACATCATATTGTATAATGACATCATTGCTCTGGAATATGTGTGTCTAGATAGCAGGTTTAGGGCACAAATATATTTTATTTCAGAGGTTAATTTATTCTCAGTCCTTAGTGCTCTCATTGGCTATCTACTTAGGTTATGCCTACTATAATTTTTGTAACTTCATTATCATTTACTTTTAAAATCTGGAAGCTTTGTGTCTATGTGAAAACACGGGGAGTAACTACAGTTTGTAGTCTTATTTGCAATAATAAACATTTTTTGAAAAAGTATTAAGATTAACTATAAACAAAAATACAACAAAACCTCATTCCTTTGACCTTATATACATTAATAATTCATCTTACTATGTATGATTCAACATTTCAGAATAGTATTGTAGTGTGAGCTAAGTTGTAGTCATCTTGAAAATCATTCAGTTTAAAGAAAAAGGAGTAAAAGGAGTTAAATATTTAAAAGATGTTATGAGCTCTTTAAAAGTCAAAATTATTTGTTAGAGTTTTTCAAAATAGAAATGGAAAAACAACTGAAGCATAGTTTAGGGTAAGCTGTTATATTACAGTAGCTGGAGAGGTACATATGGGGTGAAGAAACAAACACTGTAGGATTGATATTTGCTCAATGTCTACAGGATGAAGACTCAGTAGAAAAAAAATCACACCACCTTCCAATGAAAGAAGGTAACTCACCAAATTAAAGATTTAGCTGCAAACATAAAGATGGAGTTTATACCTCAACAGAATTGAGTTTTTGCCTTTGTTTTAAATTAGTTTACTTACCTATTTTTTAGCTTTACAATATTGTATTTGTTTTGCCGTACATTGACATGAATCTGCCACGGGTGTACATGTTTTCCCCTTCCAGAACCCCCCTCCCACGTCCCTCCCCATCCCATCCCTCTGGGTCATCCCGGTGCACCAGCCCTGAGAGCCCTGTACCATGCATTGAACCTGGACTGGCAATTCGTTTCACATATGATAATTTACATGCTTCAATGCCATTCTCCCATATCATCCCACCCTCACCCTCTCCCATAGAGTCCATAATACTGTTCTATATATCTGTGTCTCTTTTGCTGTCTTGCATACAGGGTTATCTTTACCGAGTTACTAAATTCCATATATATGTGTTAGTATACTGTATTGGTGTTTTTCTTTCTGGCTTACTTCACTTGCCTTTCAAATGGACAAATTTACAGTCATGAGCTGGACTTGCTATTTTGCTTATATCCATCCAGTATAACTAATCATTGAATATCTATGAGAATTTGGGGGAAAAACATGAGCAGTGTGGAAATACTGTGTTGAATAATGTTGAAATTCATGATTTATCTTCAAAAAACTATGAGAGCATTTACATTGATGATGCAAAAGATATAGTAGGTAAAACTGCTGGCAGCTTAGCATGAGTCAGGTTACAGGCACCAAACTCTTAATAGTAGTCACTGTACTTCCCACTGCTAAGCACTCCCAGTTTTTAAAAAAGCCAATTTCACTTAAGAGTGCACTTGAAGAAACAGTAAAAATTTTAGTAAATGTTGACTCTTGGAAAGGAACAAAATAAGCCAGTTACTTTAAAGAAAACAATGGACAGCTTGTAACCAATGATAAAATTTGCATTATCAGGGCTCCCAGTTCCACATGTCGGAGACGACTGAAGCGACTTAGCAGCAGCAGCAGTTCCACATGTAAGGAGTTTGGAAGTTGCCACTCCATACAAAAAACAAGTAAGAAGCTAAACAGACTAAAAATTCAACTCTTTCCAGATCTATAAGAGAGGAGAGGAGAGATGGTAAACTACTACCACCAAGATGAGAGAAACAGATAAACAAATAAAGGAGTAAGGGCTTACCAAAGCAGAGACTCAGGAGCAGAAACTGCCTTGGGAACCCAGTGCTGGAGTAGGAAAACAAACTGTAACTGGCAAACTGCTGGAGGCTCAACAAAGACAACTTTGAACCTTAAGCTCTCCAGAGATACCTAGTCATAAAGGCACCCCAACAATGTGAATTTTACCTTCAGGAGTTTGACCAGATTCCCACAGTAAATGTCTGAGAAGAAAATTCCTTATGCTTCCAGCATGGAGAGGGGGAAAGGAATCATTTTGAAATACACCAGAGCACTCTGTTCTCAACAAGGCTTGCCCTCAGCAGAAACCAATTAACTAAAGCCTAATGCTATAGGGTATTTTCAGAACCTAACTCACCTGGGCAAGAGAAATACCCAACTCCAGCCCACTCTAGCCATCCTGTCCCACCTAATAGTGGAGGTGGAATTTTAAAAACTGAGAAACTGTTGGGAGGTTTATTCTCCAGAGGCTTAGGCTCATTAAAAGACCAAGACCTAAATACAGGATGTAGACTGCCTCCTCTTCTGTACATCTTACTATTGTACCATTACAGGCCTATTTATTGCAGTTCCTTTTAACCAATTGATCATGTTCAGCTATCAAGAAGAAAATTACAAAGTATACCAAAAGGCAAAAAGCACAAATTAAAGAGATAGCAAGATGCAGGAATTATCAGACTGGGGATTTAAAACAACTATGACCTATTAATAATGGATACAGTAAACAGTACTCAAGAACAGATTGGCAATATAAGCACAGAGATGGAAATTCTAAGAAAGCCAAAAAGAAACACTAAACAGAAAACTACTAACAGAAATGAAGTATGCCTTTGATGGGCTTATTAGCAGATTGGACACAGCTGAGAAAAGAATCTCTAACTGGAGGATATGTCAACAGAATGCTCTAAAACAGAAAAGCAAAGAGAACAAAGAGACAAAAACAGTAGAATATCTAAGAACTGTGGGACAACTACAAAAGGTGTAACATATACATAATGGGACTATCAGAAGGAGAGAAAAGAACAGAAGAAATATTTAAAATAGTAATGACTGAAAATTTCTCTAAATTAATGTTAGACACCAAATCATAGATACAGAAAGCTTGGAGAACATCTGGCAGGATAAATGCGTACCCCCCCAAAAAAAAAAACTCCACACCTAGGCATACAATTTTAAAAATACAGAAAATCAAAAATGAAGAAAAATTCCTGAAAGAAATCTGGGATGGCGGGAAATATCCTACCTATAGAGAAACAAAGATAATAATTATAGCTGACATTTCTTTAGGAACCATGCAAGCAAGAAGAGAGTGGAGCAAAAATAAAGTGTGGAGAGAAAAAAAAATTACCAGTCTAGAAAGTTGAGAGTAATCTGAAAAATTACCATTCAAAAATGAAGGAGAAATTGAAACTTTCTCTGACAAACAAAAATTAAGAGAGTTTGTTGCTGGTAGACCTGCCTTGCAAGAAACGTTAAAAGAAGTTCTTTAGAGAGATGAAAAATAATATAGCTCAGAAACATAGATCTATATGAAGAAAGATGAGCACTGAAAAAGGAATAAGTGAAGATGAAATAAAAACAAAATCTCTTTTCTTACTCTTAAACTAACAGGTAACAGTTTGTTCAAGGTATATACACGGTTATATATAACTGAAATGAATGACAGCAATAATACAAGAAATGGGAGGAAGGAATCGGAATTATTTTGTTATTATAAGGTATTCACACTACCTGCAAAGTGGTGTAGTGTTATTTGAACATGAACTTGGATTAGTTGTAAATGTATATTGCAAATTCCAGGGCAACCAATAGAAAAAGCTTAAAAGAACTAAAATTGATAGACTAAGAAAGGAGAAAATAATGGAGTCACATAAAAAGCTCAGTTAAAACTACAAAAAGCAGGAGAAGAGTGGAAGACAAAATCAAGAACAATGTACAAGGGCAGCAAATAGAAAACACCGTGACCAAGATAGTAAACATTAATACATACATACATATTAACTTTGAATGTCAGTGGTCTACATGAATTAACTAAAAGACAGAAATTTTCAAGGTAGATCAAAAACGTGACCTAACTATATGCTGTCTACAAGAAACCCACTTTAATTATAAAAGCCCATGTAGATTAAAAGTAAATGGGTGGAGAAAAATGTACCATGCTAACACTAATCAAAAGACAGCAGGCATAGCTATATTGATTTCAGATAGAGCAGATTTCAAAGTAAGAAAATTTATCAGGGATATAAAAGGGCATTACACATTGATAGAGAGGTCAATTCTCCAACAATTCTTAACATGTACATAACAATAGAACATCAAGCCACATGAGGCAAAAACTGATAGAACTGCCAGGGAAAATAGATGAATTCACTATCAGAGGCTTCAACACACCTCTCTCAGAAATAAACAAATCCCAGCAGGCAGAAAATCAGCAAGGACATAGTGGAACTTAACAACACCATCAATCAACTGGATATAATTGACATCTATAGACTATGTCATCTACCAACAGCAGAATATACATTCTTCTCAAATACACATGGGACATCCACCAAGATGGACCACATTCTAGGCTATAAGCACTTCTTAAAATATATAAAAGCAAAGGAATCATATAATATCTGCTCTTTGACCACAAAAGAATGAAACTGGAAATCAATAACAGAAACATAACTGGAATATTGCAAAATACTGGAAGAAATAACACTTGGGTCAAAGAAGACTAAAAGAAGTTGAAAGTACAATTAACAAAATTTGTGGGATGCAGTGAAAGTAGTGCTCAGAGTGAAATGTATAGCATTAAATATGTAATTAAAAAATCAGAAAGTTCTAAAATCATAAGTTTCTACCTTAAGAAACTAGAAAAGGACAAGCAAATTAAATCTCAAGTAAGCAGAAGAAAAGAAATAATATGAATTAGAGCAGAAATCAATAAAAATGAAAACAGGAAATCAACAGAGGAGATCAATGAAACCAAAAGCTGGTTCTTTGTAAAAATCGATTTAAACTGATAATCTTCTGGTCAGGCTAAGAAAAAAGTAGAGGACACATATTACTAATAACAGAAGTGAAAATAAATGAAAAGGAAATAGGGAATACTATTAACAACTCTATGCCCACAAATTTGATAAGCTATACGAAATGGACCAATTCCCTTAAAGACATGATCTGCCAAAACTTACCCAATAATTAGATGATCTGACTAGAACTACACCTACACCTGATTCAAAGAAATTGAATCAATGATGAATATATTTCCAAAGCAGAAAGAACCAAGCCCAGATGGGTTCACTGGTGAATTCTACCAAATATTTAAAGAAGAAATGATGCCAGTTCTCTACAATCTCTTTCACAGGATATAAGGAAAGGGAATACCTCTTCACTCACTATAGGAAATCACTGATACCAAAATAGCTAATGAACATGAACATGCTTGTGTGCTCAGTCGTGTCCAACTCTTTGCAACTCCATGGGCTGTAGCCTGCCAGGCTCCTCTGTCCATGGGATTTTTTTCAGACAAGAATACTGGAGTGGGTAGCCATTTCCTTCTCCAGGGGATGTTCCCAAGCCAGGGATCGAACTGGAGTGTCCTGGGTCTCCAGTATTGCAGGCAGATTCTTTACCCGCTGAGCCATTGGGGAAGCCCCCCAAATAAAGACATTATATGAAAAGATCTTTCATATTATATGTCATAAAAGAAATACAAATTAAAATGAGCTACCACTACACATCTATTAGAAGGACTATAGGATCATTCTGGCTATTAGAATGCTCCAAATCTGTAAAACTAACAACACCAAATGCTGATGAGGATGTGGAGAAGCAGGTATTCTCATACATTGCTGGTGGGAATGCAAAATGGTACAGCCATTTGGGAAGACAGTTTGGTGGTTTCTTACAAAACTAACCACACTCTTACCACATGACCCACCAATTGCACTCCTTCCTAGTTTCCTAAAGGAGCTGAAAACTTATGTCTACACAAAAACCCACACAAGGATATTTACAGAAGCTTTATTCTATAATTGCTGAAACTCAGAAGCAATCAAGATGTCCCTTAGTAGGTGAAATGAATAAAAAGTTGTGATACAGCCACACAATGGGATTTAATTCAGCACTAAAAAGAAAGTAGCTATCAAGCCATGAAAAACATGGAGGAAACTTACATGCATATTAGTAAGTAAAAAAAGCCCATATGAAAAAGGCTACTTACTACATGATTCTAATTAGATGATATCCTGGTAAAGGAAAAACTATGGAGACAGTGAAAAGATCAGTGGTAGTCAGGGTCAGGGGTAGGAGCAGACATGAATAGGCAGAGGATAGAGGATTTTTAGATGAGTGAAAGTACCCCATTAAAGGATTTTGTTTTGGAAAACATATCTACTTTCTTAGAAAAATATATGTGAGTTCCATTGCTAACCTTTGAAACTCTCACTTTACTATTGAAAGCATAAAAAATCATGTTGTATTTATTTGGCAGATCGTACCAGCTCTTCAAAAGAAAGAGTTGCAAGCATAAAGGATTTTGGGGATCTTTAGTGTATATGCATGTGGGGATCCGGTTGCAGCATGGGGGATCTGAGCATCCGGTTCCCTGAGCAGGGATCGAACCCAGGTCCCCTGCATTGGGAGCACAGAATCTTAGTCCCTGGACCACCAGGGAAGTCCCTATTATTTTTTAAATAAAATAGTAAATAAGTATTTTAAAATCCTGTTTTAATTTCTAACACAATAAATAATAATAGATATTATTCACATAAGCAAGTCTCTTTGGAGGCTTCTATACTTTTTAAGAGTGAAAGAGTCCTGACACCAAAGGTTTTCTGCATACTAACACCCAGAATAATCAGAAAGCAGTAATATATAAGTAAATTACAAAGTATTTATAGTAAATAAAGCATTATTTATCTACTGTGTTTGGAGAGCTTCCCAGGTAGCTCAGTGGTAAGGAGTTCACCTACAATGAAGGATACGCAGGCTCAATCCCTGGGTGGGGAAGATCCCCTGGAGAAGGGCATGGCAACCCACTCTAGTATTCTTGCCTGGAAAGTCCCATGGACAGAGGAGTCTGACGGGCTACAGTCCATAGGGTTGCAAAGAGTTGGACATGACTTAGCAACAAAACAACAACAAAATGTGTTCTGAGTGCTGGAGTCACAGCAAAGATAATATCATTACTCAGCTTAAAAGCCCTCAGTGGCTTACCATAGCCCTTAGGATAAAATATATATCTTACCTTCACTTACAATATCCTTGATGATCTTATTCCTGCAAAACTCTGAGCTTTGTGTCACCCTCCTCCCATCACATTCTATGCTGACTTCTTTCATAGCATTACAAGCTTTTTACACATGCTCTACATTCTGCCTGGAAACCATCCCCTTGTTCTTAGGGTTCCAATTTACATTTGACTTCCTTCCAGAAACATTTCCTGCCCCCCAAAGTCTGGATGTGGTCTAATTCTATAATCTCCTACAGTCCTCTATACCTCCCTGACCATGGTACTTATGACACCACATTGTAATATTACTTCTTTCAGCCTGTCTTTGTCCACAAAGGTGTAAGCTTCACGAGGACATAGACAAAAGCAGTCTTGTTCATCACTGAATTTCCAGTGCTCAGCAAAACACTCTACTTATTAGGTGATTAATAAATATTTTTGAATGAATAATAAATTAAGCAATACAATGTTATATAACATATGTATTAAAATACCAATCATAGGACATCAGCAAAAATTTCTGCATATGGATTGAGGAGAAATCTCTCCTTCAAATAAGCTGTGGAAAAAACTGGCAAAAAAATGTCAGAATCAACATTTTCATAGCTCGAGAAATTAACAAAAGGACTGCAAAGATCCAAGGAGTATTTATTCAAGAAAATGAATGAAACTCTGAAAGAGTAGTGAGCATTCTATGAAGCCAGTAATAGCCTGATATAAAAATTGCACAAAGATATCACAAGAAAAGAAAACTATAGAAAGATATCACTTATGAAGATGGACTAAAAAATCCTCAACAAAATTCTAATAAGCTGCATCTAGTAACACATCCCTGAATTTGGAACCCTATCTCATAAAGACTTCTACTTAAGTGCTAAAAATACAAAAGTTTTAGAAGAAAATATAGGCATAAAGTTTTGTGACACTGGATTTATTTGGCAATAATTTCTTAGATGGGACACTAAAAATACAAGTGACAAAAGAAAAAAAATAGATAAACTGGACTTCATATAAATTAAGTACTTTCATGCCTCAAAGGACACTATTAACAATGTGAAAAGAAAACCTACAGAATGAGATGATATTTTCAAATCATATATCTGATAAGCATCTAGTATTCTGATCACTAAAGAACTCTTATGACTCAACAATAAAATAATAATATTAAATACATGGCTATAATCTGATTAGCCCCTTTATAGTCTGCCACTTACCTGATACTAATTATGCATCTTCATTTCTCATAGCTTGTTGCTATTCGTGTGTCTGTTCCTATTCACTGGGCTTCCCTGGTGGCTCAGTGGGTAAGGAATTTGCCTACAATGCAGGAGACACAGGTTCGATCCCTGGGTCAGAAAGATCTCCTGAAGAAGGGAATGGCAATCCACTCCAGTATTCTTGCCTGGAGAATCCCATGGACAGAGGAGCCTGGAGGGCTACAGCTCATGGGGTGGCAAAGAGTTGGACACGACTGAGGGACTAACACTTTCACTTCCTATTCACTATGCACAATTAAAACTTGAGTCTGACTTAAGATGTATAGTATGTAATGGGAATGCATAGTATGTAAAACTGGGGCTGACTATCGTGCAACATTACCTACCACTCTATCACAGAACTCCAAATCACATACAGCAATGTCCATGCTATCCCAGGTACAGGCTACCACCACCTAGTACAATATGTCAGGAGAGCCGAATTTTGGGTTTTCTTTAACTCACTCTGATTATCACTGTTGTTAAATTCTGAGAGGCTGAAGGGGTAGAGTATGAGATGGGTTAAAAAGAAAAAATATTAGAGTACAACATACATTATTTATATACTCCATTTCTCATGCAAATATTCAAAAACCACTGTACTGCCAGACATTACTCCTAAAATTATATGGGAAGCCATGTACTGACAGATGGCAGCAGCACTGTTCCAGGATTGTTCCTACTGTAACTTCAGCCAAGCCCACTAGCTACAGTCCATCTAAATAAAGACATGGTCTCTGACTAATACCTGGAGTCTCTGCTGATTGCCCTGCACTGTAGACAGACCTCTGCTGATTGGTTTTAGCAAAAGATCAGAAGGGTTCAGAAATACTGCTGAGATGAATTTTGAAAAGGACATGATTGAAAAGAGAGAAAAAAAAGTCAGGAGAATTGAGAAGAGTTGTGACCTCTGAACAGAATTAGCACAAAGAGACTCATCTTGTGTGTTTCCTCTGTGACAGCAGCGTTGAACACTGCTATCATTCTAACCCTTTCTGCCTATAGACGTTATTTTCACTTTTTCCTCCAATCTCTTCTTTTGGTCACTTCCTTAAATGTCAGTCATGGTTTTCCTACACCCTGGACTTGCTTCTGTGCTTGCCTATGCAATTAATGAGGTAATATAGAGCCTCAAATTCTAAGGTCTCTTTATATATGTGTATCTAATGAGTAAACCATTGATCTAAATCAGGGTGTGACTATATATTTGAAAACAAATATAAATAAATATTTAAAATTCATATATCAAAAAAAATATGTCAGCTTGTGCTTCTTTTGTTCCCTAGTATTTGCACAACTCCAGCCACCCTACAGAACTTTTGGGCATCATCTAAAATGGGCTTTCACCTGCTACCTTCAATATGCTTAGACTTACAAACATATGGATGTCAGAGCTGGCAGGCACCATGCAATCAGTTAGGTCAATTCTCCCTTTTACAGATAGAAAACTGAGGTCCAAAGAAGGTCACAGATATACACATGGCCAGCTTTTGGAAGTGCTGGATGTGCCCACAGAATTCATCTTGGTTGAATTTCGCTTTCTGCAAAGAGATTTCAGAAGCTTTCCCAAATACAATAAAACTAAAACAGAAATGGTATTGAAATGCATTACTGTTTTGTATCATCTGTGCTCCTCCACCCTACCATTAATGTCAATAATCGAGAAACTATTGAAATTGAAGGATCTATTGCTTATAGATCATTCAAGAATGAAGGATATTCCAGACCAGTTTCAGGAAATCTGTATGGTAAGCATTCTAATAACTAACATTGTGGTTAGTTATAGCCCTTTGCTCTTTACAAAACACTTGTCCATATTACATTATGACATAGGTGCTTTATAACCAGGTCTGTGAAGATCTTATGCCTATTTTTACCAAGAGAGGTTCCAAGAAGTTAAGTGATTGTTCAAGGCCACATAGCTAATAAGGGACAAAAAAGGGCCTTTAAACCAGGACCTAACACTCCAAATTCTAACATGCTTCTTTACAGTCCCTATTGAGAAAACTCTTTGGGAGTAACTTAGAATCAAAGATTCACTAAGTTCCAAGTTAATACTTGAGAAACTGTGGTCTTCAAGAAGATGGAAAAAAACAACAAGTAGCAAGAGAAATAACCCTGGCCAAGTGTTTCCTATATTTATTTCTTAACAATAAATGGTCTCAAGTGACACCCACATTGTCCAGTTTGATATGGTGATTGAAAAATGGGACCTATTTTTGATTTATGCTGAAGAGTAATAAAGACTTTACTTGAAATGTGTCTTAGGTACCCCAGATCTGAACTTTAAAACCCGTCTCTTATTCTTTATGAGTTACTGAATTAGGAGGGTGAATATACAAGGCCTATTCTAGCCCTAGCTCTGCTACTGGGACTTTTGTGCCCTTGGTAAGGTCTTCTTGGGGCCTCAGTTTTCTCATCTACAAGATGAAGGGGATTGGATTAAATAAGCACTCCCAACTCTGGTATCTTAAAATTCTATGGCTCTAAGAGCAGGTCTGATGCCAGGGAAAAGGAGGCACTTCCCTTTGAAAGTAGAGGCTGCCTCCTTCCTTGCCCATCATTTTGCCTTTTTTTTCCCCTCATGGTTTTGCAGCCGCCATAATAAAGTTACATAAGACTCGGACAAGAAGCTCGCTCACTGTATCATGATCTTTTAACAGGTTTCATAATTTAACATAGTAGTGTGACAACTAATAATGAAAAATAAACAGAAGTTTGAGGGGCATACACGGGGCTCCCGATGGGCACCATCAGATCAGAGAGTCTGCAACCTGTCAAGAGAACATACTACCTTGGGCAGCTGAGGCTCAGAGCACGTTTATAGGTCAGGTCACAGAGAATCACCCACTGATTTCAAAGGCCCTTCAATGATACCCAGAATTATTGTTAATAGAAATACTCTCAGGTCAGCTATAGTCCTCTAAGACAAATCATTTAGCCTCTACATAACACAGGAGAATTGCAAAACAAGTTTGTTCCAAGGAGGAAAGGTACTTTTAGCAAAAATCCTTATTGTAGCATCGGATTCTGCCCATGTGGGAATTGTCTGCACAAAATTAATGACTTCTATTACAAAATACTGGTAGAGGCAATTATGCTGATTCCACAGCATGCATGGCAGCTATGCAAACCCACTTGGATTGGGGACACCTGGAACATACTGTTCTACTTGAAGAAAAATCAAATTGCTTCATTTTTGAGTCAATTTACAGTGAGTAAGAGCAGGGCTTCTAAGACATATGTCCAGAGGAGGGCAAGTGTGATAAAGAAATGAATTACTGTGAAAATGACCGAAGAAGAAAGGGAAGAAAAGCAACCCTTGGCTACACATAGCTGGTGATAATAATTCTTCCAGATCTTCCAAGGAGTCAGCCCCCAGTCTTTTAACAAGAGGAAAAGAAACAAAATGAGATTCTCACTCTTTACAACAAAAGTACAGGCACTAGTGCTAGTAACACTGCCGTGGAGAACAGGCAAGTGGACACTGGAAGTCCAATAGAGTTACTGGGCAAAGACAAGATGATGAGTAGCTTTTTTGTATTGACTTTCCTTCAGCAGCATCTTTTGATCAACTGACAAATCAGCACACCTCTTGCTAGTGTCATGAAATCATATGTTTCTGCATCCAAAGAGGGGGAGCAAGGCTGGACATATGAGTGCTCTATCTGCTCAGTTTTATTAAAAACTCATTGCTTGTTGCTAAGATGTATCACAAAAGATTGCTTTTCTAATAAAGAATAAAGACACTCTCTTCATTCTGTTTCCTTATCTATGTTTCCCTAACATATAAAATAATATCTGCCTCATGTCTTGCTATCCTGCCAGAGCTAATAACATACATGAATCAGAAGTGGATTGTTTTGATCCAAACACTGGCAGAGTACAGCAACAAAAGAACACAATGACATTCAGGTTCCAGCTCCCCTGCAAAAGCCCACTAAGTAGGTCTCCCTTTAGACACTGCCTCAAATATCAACTCTGAGACAGGGAATCTGAATTACTGAGTAAAAATAAATGCTTAAAAAGCAACTAATTAAATAATCATAAGAAAAACACATGAAGTAGAATGACTTCATCAAGTCAGCATTCAGTTTTATGGATCACGCCATAAAAATAGTCCTTATACAAACGTCCAAAGAGCAAACAAAGCTATGAGGAGCTCCGTGGAGTCTTGCAGTCACCTACTCATTCACTTTCTTGGTCACTCACCTCTCTGATGTATCAATCTGCCATCCCCTTCTCACAGGCTCCCCTCTCAGCAGACAGTCACTCTCCTATCTTCCTATTCTTACTCTTATGTGTTCAAATAGTCCTTCTCTCCATCGCCCCACTCACCTCCATGCTCACAAATCTTTCTGTTTACTCTGCAAGGAGGATTTTACTTGAAATGTGTCTTCCAAAGAAATCATTCCCTATCTGGGTGGCCTTCTATGTTGTCCAATGAAAACGCTGGCACGCATGTGCTCTTCTTATCAAGAATTCCCTTCAGATCTAAATTTCTTACCTCTGATTTGCCCTTCTCTGTGTATTGACTTCATAACTGACCTGTCAGTCTTTGTATTCACTCTCAGGTTACAGACTTCACAACGTGGGCCGGGAGGCAAGGTGCTTCACTTGAGCCCCCGAAACATACACATCTGATCCCAGGTCTCCTGCTGCTTCTGCTTTTTTTTTTTTCTGCTGTACCACATGGCAAGTGGGATCTTAGTTCCTGAACCAAGGATTGAACCCACACCTGCCCCTCCACCCCTTGCCAGGGAAAAACAGAATCTTAACCACTGAACGTCTAGGGAAGTCCCCTCCTGCCTCTTAAATGGAAAGGAAATAGATGTGATTTCACTCCACTCAACCTCAGCTTCCTCATCTCTAGAATGGGGACAATACTAAGTTTCACTTTATGTCATTGTGGTGAGGGTTAAAAGAAAGAATCTATATAAAGTGCCCAGCACTAAGCTTGATATATAAAAGGGACTCAATAAACAGCAATTCCCTTTCTTCCAATGCATACTGCATGCCCACCCTGTCACTCCACTCTCTAATCTTACCTAAAAATTTAAAAAGTGACAGAGGGTACTTCTGAACATACTTTATGTTCTTCCTCTTGACTCCCTCTTACCATGGTTATCTCCAACTTCCAGTTCTCCTCTATATGCATCTTTCCTCTCCAATCTGGTTCTCTGGTTCCTCACTGGTACAAGAATATGAATGGACTCAACAAGCTCTAAGGGTTGCAAACAGCTTAACTATAGCCACAGTCTGGGTTCCAATGCCCCTTGGGCAAACAGCTGTTATAACTACTCCCTCAGAAATAGATTAGATAATGACAGTACATCATACAGGAAATCGTCCAATAGGAAATTATTGTGGGCATTTTATTTTGAACTGGATTTTTCTCTGGTCAGGGAAAAGCACATAAGAAACAGTCAGACATTTGTCATTTCAATGAAAATCTCTGAAAAGCAAACACTTACTACTACGATTTAGATGAAGCCATGGCCTTTTTATTAAAAGCATGAAACTGACATACGGTGCTTCCCCATCCCCAGGGAAACAAGCCTTCTAGGTTCTATTTATTTGCTTCTGAAAGTTTTATTGAGTTATCACTTTGAGACCTGAAAACTGTCCTAAAGGCAATAAAAAGGCACAAGGCTAGCCCTAGTTCTCCCCACAAGCAAACTGCTACATGCCTATGCCAGTGGCCTCTGTGGCCTGTGTGGCAATGCCCATCCTCTGCCTTCACTTCTTCAGTTAAAGATCTGCCTCTGGAGATAAAACACCGTGTAGCAGGTCTTCCCATAAAAGGAAATTGCAATCTGTTCTCACTATTACATTTTTATTGAAGAAGAAGGATTGAGAAGGAAGAGGAGGGAGAAGGAAGGGGGGAAGGAAAGCAATCAAGAGAAGGAGCAGAAGATGAAGGACAATTTAGACAAGAAACAAAGTTACCTATTAGGGTATATTATTCTAGTGTGAACCAGGAATCATCCTATAAATCTCTGCTGTTGCATAGTTTATTTGAAACCATCATGTACTCAATGAGTTTATCCAATTCTATTTCCACTAACTAAAAGTATACCAATCCAGCCTAGAGGGTTTAGCATGGTATCACCCAGGCCATTTGATTTGGTATCTCCTTTAGCAATGTTCTCTAAAAACAAAGATTGGCTATGGCTTGACTTTTAAAGCTATGTATTCAATTTGAGACAATAAGTACGTTTTATTCTGGAAGCTAGCAATTAGCTATTTGCATGCAATTTATGACTGAAAAAACTTGAGTCTTCAAGGGCATTTGCTGAAAAGCTGTGCGTTAGCTTTTCTACCAGCGACTTCATGAGTGCTTTTTTTAAAAAAAATTACTACTCATAAAACTCAAGTAAAAAAATTATTGATTATGTTCAGGTTTCTTAATTAGTCCTACTTTCCCTTAGTAAGAGTCTAAAAGCAAGGGTATAATTTTATAGGAAGTGGTTTCTTTAGAAACAGGACCAGTTCCCTTCCCCACCAAACCTTTTCTGTTTTCTTTTCTGGAAACAATCCAGGCCCACCCAGACATCCAAGCTACTGTTTCCAAACCTCCCATATATGCAGGTGACTGGTCCAGAGTGGGAGGCCTGACCTTTCCAGCCCCCATGTTGCCCTTTTGCTGCTGCAGCCAGCTACGGTGGGCCTTGGGGAAAGGCAGTATATCAGATTCCTTTCTTCCAGAGTTGATCCAAGGTCTCAGGATCCTGGTGGCCTGCTACTGCTTAGGACAGAAGTCTGGGCCATAGGATGGGTTCTGCAAGTGAGTAAGAAAGATCCTCTTCCTTCCATATTCCTTAGTCTCTACCTAAGTTCCATGCCTCTATGGTTCCTTGTCAACAATCATCTATTCCCCACAAACTTGGTGCTCGCCTCTTCACTGGCTGGAAGAGCCTTTATTCACTGGGAAGTTCTCTGTGACAGCTTCCCAGGCTAGGTTAGGAGCCCCTTAACCTATGTCCTTAGATTGTGCATTGGATGATCTGTTTCTATCAATTGTATCCCTCACAAGACCATGAACTCTTTCGAGGGCAGGGGCTGACTTTCTAAAAAATCTTTTTATTCATACCACACAAACCAGTACAGAACATTCCTAAAGTACTCAACAAACACTCATTAGATATATAGATAAAGCTGTGACCTTGGTTATATTGGTTATTACCACTGAGTCAGGCAAGTATTTGCTTCTGGAGAAAAACCTTATCAAATGAAATCAGTTGTCTGAAATTAACCACCTAACAAAAGAAGTGCCACACACATTGTCAAACATTGAAGATATAACAGTTAAATGTTCTTTTGTACCCCTGTTTTTAAGCATTAGTTTAATTAACACTGACGCTTTGAAAGTCCTAGAAATAATCAGGATGATTAGTGTCAGCTAGACAAAGGTATGAAGAAAGTTTCTGTAATATAGCCCAAACTGCTTTCACAAGATAGTCTGGAAATAAATAGCTCACTATGAAATTTATGACTTGCTTTATATATTAATCAACAGTACAGTGGTGCTCTAACAAGGTTAAAAGTGTTCTCTGATTTCCATTATAAAGATAATTTCAATCAAGCAGCCTAACAGTCTAATAGTGTAGGTCATTCTATAATTCAACTGTACTAATGACTATGGCATGCATGCAAACAAGAGAATAAAACTGGCTGAAAGACCAAACCTAGAACAAATGTTTCATTGAAAAAAAAAACCAAATGATTTGCATCTTGCATTTTCAATGACCTTTGTAGTACTCATCTGCAGATGAAATAGAATCATTCCTCATGGCACAACAGATACCTTTTGTTTCTGCTCATCTATTTTGTGTAAATTATATATGCTGACCTTTAATTGGCTATAACTGGAGCACATTCTGAGCAACACTTTCACACTGATTTGCTTAGACTTCTGCAAGAGTCTAAGAGAAACAAGACGGACGATTTCTATTCACTATTTATATAGCATGCCATCTTTAAGATGTTCTCCAAGTCTAAACTGCATATTTATATTTGATTCCTTCTGCATAAAGAATTTCTCAGGTAACTTATAAACACATAAATCCAGAATACCTTGGCAAAAAATTTCATCCTCTGCCTATTTTAATTTTCTTCACATAAAAATGCTCATAATATATAATTATGGCTGATATGTGTTGTTGTATGGCAGAAACCAATACTAAAAAATAAATTAAAAATAAAATTAAAAAGATCGTATGGGAAGAAAGGCTCATAAGAGTCTGTGCATTGAAATCCACAGTCATAATGCATTTATTGTGATTTCTAGGAATCCTATAATCAAGAAACAAAGAGAATCAAGAAGCATCTTAGATGTTATTTTGAATATTTTTTGGTAGGAGAAGATACAGTAAATCCCTTCCATATGAACCTTCAAATTGTGAACTTTCAAAGATGTGAATGTGTTTGCATGTCCAATAATAAAAGTTAGCATACTCACTATGTCCTATCAAAGAATCGGATAGTATTTTAGAAAGAATACTGGCGTGTTTGTCAGAAACCATAGGTTTTGCACCCTACTTTGACATTAACTGGCTCATCTTTGGAAAGTCCTTTGCCCTAAATCATATGCCTCAGTATTCTCATCTTCAAAGTAATGAGACTATAGAGTGGATCTTTGAGGGTTATTTCTGACTCTAAATATAAAGTGGAAAGTTGATTTAAAAAAGAAGCTTTAATTTAATAAAATTCAACATCCATTCATGATAAAAATTCTTATGAAAGTCGGTATAGTGGGAACATACCTCAACACAATAAAAGCTATTTATGACAAACCCACAGCAAATATAATACTCATCAGTGAAAAGCTGAAAGCCTTCCCACTAAAATCTGAAGTAAGACAAGGATGCCCACTCTCATCACTTCAATTCAATACACTATTGGAAGTCCTAGTCACAGCACTTAGACAAGAAAAAGAAATAAAAGGTATTGAAATTAGTAGGGAAGAGACATGATATTATATATCGAAAACTCTAAAGACTCCATACAAACTATTAGAACTCATACATTCAGCAAGGTAGCAGTATACAAAATTAACACACAGAAATTGGTTGCATTTCTTTATACTAACAATGAAATATCAGAAACGGAGTGTAAGCAAACAATCCCCTTTAAAATCTCATTTCAAAATACTTAGAAACCTCACCAAGGAGGTGAAAGACATATGCTGAGAACTATAAAACATTAATAAAGGAAATGAAAGAGGATTCAAAGAAATGGAAAGATATTCTATGCCTATAAATTGGAAGAATTAATATTGTTGAGATGGCCACAACTCAAAGCACTCTATAGATTCAATGCAATCTGTATCAAATACCCGGGTTTCCCTGGTGGCTCAGTAGTAAAGAATCTGCCTGCCAATGCAGGAGATGTGGGTTCGATCCCTGGGTCAGGAAGATCCATTGGAGAAGGAAATGGCAACCCACTTCAGTATTCTTGCCTGAGAAATCCCATTAACAGAGAAGCCTGGCAGGCTACAGTCCACAGGGTCACAAAAGAGTCAGATACAACTTAGCAACTAAACAACAACATCAAATGACCCATGAAATTTTCCACAGAACTAGAATAAACAATCCTAAAATTTACATGGAACCGTAAGGTATCCAGAATTGCCAAAGCAAACCTGATGAAAAAGAACAAAGCAGGAGGTATAACCCTCTCATACATCAGATAATACTACAAAGCTACAGTAATCAAAACAGTGTAGTACTGGCACAGAAACAGACATATGGATCGATGGAACAGAATAAACCCACACATCTATGTCAATTAATTTTCAACAAAGGAGGCAAGAGTATACAATGGAGAAAAGATAGTCTCTTCAGCAAGTGGTGTTACGAAAATTAGAGAACCACATGCAAATCAATGAAATTAGAACACACCATCACACCATATACAAAAATAAATTCAAAATGGCTTAAATATAAGACATGATACCATAAAACTCCTAGAAGAGAACAAAGGCAAAACATTCTGTGACATAAATCGTACAAATGTTTTCTTAGGTCTATCTTTCAAGGCACCAGAAATAAAAGCAAAAATAAACAAATAGAACCTACTCAAATTTACAAGCTGTTGCAGAGTAAAGAAACCATAAACAAAATAAAAGACAAGCAAAGGGCTGGCAGAAAATATCTGAAAATGATTCAACTGACAAGGGCTTAATTTCCAAACCATACAAACAACTAGTACAATTCAATAACAAGAAAACAAAAACCCAGTTGAAAAATGGGCAGAAGACCTAAATATACATTTTTCCAAAGAAGACATACAGATGGTCAATAGGCACATGAAAAGATACTCATTATCACTAATTATTGGAGAAATGCAAATCAAAACTAGATTAAGTTACCACACCATAACAGAAAGAATGGCCACTGTTAAAAAGTCTAGAAATAATAAATGTTGCAGAGGGTATGGAGAAAAAGGAATCCTCTTACACTGTTGGTGAACATGGAAACTGGTACAGCCACTATAGAAAACAATCTGAAGTTTCCTTAAAAAAAAAAAAAACAACTAAAAATAGACTTGTCATGTGATCCAGGAATCACACTCCTGGTCACATAGTGAGACAAAACTACAATTTGAAAAGGTACATGCATCCCTATGTTCAAAGCAGACCCATTTACAATAAGCAAGACATGGAAACAACCTGAATATCCATTGACAAATGAAGGCATACAGAAGATGTGATATATGCATACAACGGAATATTGTGTGTGTGTGCTCAGGCATGTCCGACTCTTTGCAACCCCATGGACTGTAGATCGCCAGGTTCCTCTCTTGATGGAATTTTCCAGGCAAGAATACTGGAGTGGGTTACCATCTCCTACTCAGCCATAAAAGAATGAAATAATACCATATGCAGTAACATACATGGACTTAGAGATTATCATACTAAATGAACTGAGTCAGAAAGAGAAAGACAAATACCATATGATATCACTTATATATGGCATCTAAAATACAACACAAATGAACATATTTATGAAACAAAAACAGACTCACAGACATAGAGAACAGACTTGTGGTTGACAAGAGAGGAGGTTTGGGGGTTGGGATTAGCAGATACAAACTATTATATATAAGATGGATAAACAAGATCCTACAGTACAATACAGGTGATTATATGCGATATCCTGTGATAAGCCATAATGGAAAAGAATATATATGTATAACTGAAAAAAATGCATAACTTTATACTACCTATAGGACAAAGAAGGAAGATAGACCAAGTGAGAACTTTTCCCAGGATCAGAGATCAGGAGGTTTCAATAACAGAAACAAAAGTCCTAACCCACAGTCAGCGTTTCCCAAGGATGTTTTTGAGAACAGATGGTAAAGGAAGCTTGTGGTTTCGGAGGATACTTCCTGTGGCATCCCTGACAGAGCAGAACCTCAGCTTTTTGAAACTCACACGAGGCCAATCCCAAGAAAGAAATTCCAGGTTCTCATTGTCTTCCTTTATGGACATGTATGCTTGTGCTAACTTGGGCTATTTGTCTTTATTTCTACACTTCAGTGTTTTACTTTCCCTTATAAGTTGATATTACATTTGGCCAATTAGCCAAATTGTACAAAGCAAACATCTTGAAGTATTTATGGATTTTTCCTTTGATCCCAGAACTTACAGATGCTACTAAAATACCCACTTCAGTTCGGTTCAGTTGCTCAGTCGTGTCTGACTCTTTGTGACCCCATGAATTGCAGCACGCTAGGCCTCCCTGTCCATCACCAACTCCCGGAGTCTACCCAAACCCATGTCCATCGAGTCGGTGATGCCATCCAACCATCTCATCCTCTGTCGTCCCCTTCTCCTCCTGCCCCCAATCCTACACAGCATTAGGGTCTTTTCCAATGAGTCAACTCTTCGCATGAGGTGGCCAAAGTATTGGAGTTTCAGCTTCAACATCAGTCCTTGCAATGAACACCCAGGATTGATGTCCTTTAGGATGGACTGGTTGGATCTCCCTGCAGTCCAAGGGAGTGTCAAGAGTCTTCTCCAACACCACAGTTCAAAAGCATCAATTCTGCGGCGCTCAGCTTTCTTCACCGTCCAACTTTGTTTTTCCAGTCTTTACAACAGGCAGTCATATCATATTTGCTTACTTTGCTGTGATTCTAATCCTCACTTTTCTGTCTTGCTGATTTGTCTACCACATTCTATCAACTAAATCTCCCCATTCTGGCTTGACAGATAAAACAAGGAAATGTCTTCCCTGTGATAACTCTTTGTAGCTGCTGGGCTGATAAGTTTCTTTCTTTTTTTTTATCCAATAGGGTCTTTAATTTTTCAGAGTTAAGCTCCCCATATAGAGTCTTCACTTGTTACTTCCTAAAAGCTGTGTATTGCCTTGAAAGTTGCATTCAAGGAGTGTTTCTTTCTTCCTCTTTTTCTGTCACTTTGAAATTCAAGGCCAAGCCCAGGAGGGTTGGCTGGCATGGGTGTGGCTAATAATCTGGCTAATAATCTAAGCAAGGAAATTTAGATGCTGTATTAAGAGAGGGGAGTGAAGGAATGGAAGGAGAAACAGGCAAGTAATTTAGATCCAGGCAAGCCTGATGGCCACTAGAGTCAGGCCACAAGTTTCAGGTTTCCAGGTAAGGATCTAGAAAACAAGAGCCCAGAGACATGATAACAGAATCTAGATAAGAAGACAGCAGCATCTGGGCAAAGAGTCTGAATGGCAGACAGATGGAATTAACAAAAAGGGAACATGAATCCTAAGGCACTACTGTCAAAGCCAGAGAGAACATGCAAAACCTTATAAAAAGACAGAGGCCTAAATTAGTTATCTGGACTGTCCCCAAACCTAAGGCAAAAAGGATAGATATCAAATTGAGTGACTAAGAAAAGTGAAGAATTGGACTTCCCTGGTGGTTCAGTGGTAAAGAACCCTCCTGCCAATGTGGTTCAATCCCTGGTCCAGGAAGATCTCAAATGCCATGGGGCAACTAAGCCCATGCGCCACAACTACAGAAGCATGCACACCTAGAGCCCATGCTCCACAACAAGAGAAGTCACCACAATGGGAAGCCCACACACTACAACTAGAGAGCAGGCCCCCCTCACCACAACTAGAAAAAAACCCACAGCAACAAAGACTCAGCACAGCCAAAAAGAAATAAATAAAATTATATGAAACAGGAAAAGTTAAGAATTAAATGAGAGAACAAGTGGTAGCTCTTCCTTAAAAACCAAAAGTAAACTGAGAATAAGCAATATTCAAGTGACAAGAACCCTGTAATCATCCAAATCAGACAAAAGGATAAAGGGAGAGATTTGGGCAAATATACAGACGGTTCTATTCATCTCACGACCTCCTAAACACCAGTCAAAAACAAAACAATGCAAAATACACTCTTCTGGAGGGAGAGGTGTCTGGAGGGACTGGATCACCCAAAATGGCATTTGAAATGGCTCAAATCTGTACAGTCACTGTGCGGCTTTCCCCTTGCTTAGGCCTGATTCAATCCTATAGAGGGTATCCACCCCAGAATGTTAGTATTAAAGAGCTTGCATAGCAAATCTAAAAAAGCCTTTTAATTTCTACACTTTTTTTCTATATACATAAAAAACTATCATTAACTGAAATATTAACTGTGCTGTGCTTAGTTGCTCAGTTGTGTCCAACTCCTTGGACTGTAGCCCCCCAGGCTCCTCTGTCCACGGGGATTCTGCAGGCAAGAATACTGGAGTAGTTTGCCATGCCTTCCTCGAAATATTACCTAGTTCCCACAAATTAATTTTTCATTGCCTGCAAGTATGCTTTGGATGAGAAATTGTGTGCCACAGAGACCACACACTTTCTTCTGAGTTACTTTCTTCTACTTGTGAGCACTTTTCAGCAGGGCAACTTTGAAGGGCAGTTAGTTGTTTTGTCACCCTGCTTATTTAACTTATATGCAGAGTACATCATGAGAAACACTGGGCTGGAAGAAACACAAGCTGGAATCAAGATTGCTGGGAGAAATATCAATAACCTCAGATATGCAGATGACACCACCCTTATGGCAGAAAGTGAAGAAGAACTAAAGAGCCTCTTGATGAAAGTGAAAGAGGAGAGTGAAAAAGTTGGCTTAAAGCTCAACATTCAGAAAACTAAGATCACAGCATCTGGTCCCATCACTTCATGGGAAATAGATGGGGAAACAGTGGAAACAGTGTCAGCCTTTATTTTGGGGGGCTCCAAAATCGCTGCTGATGGTGATTTCAGCCGTGAAATTAAAAGACGCTTCCTCCTTGGAAGGAAGGTTATGGCCAACCTAGACAGCATATTTAAAAGCAGAGACATTACTTTGCCAACAAAGGTCCGTCTAGTCAAGGCTATGGTTTGTCCAGTGGTCATGTATGGATGTGACAGTTGGATGGTGAAGAAAGCTGAGCGCCGCAGAATTGATGCTTGTGAACTGTAGTGTTGGAGAAGACTCTTGAGAGTCCCTTGGACTGCAAGGAGATCCAACCAGTCCATCCTAAAGGAGATCAGTCCTGGGTGTTCATTGGAAGGGCTGATGTTGAAGCTGAAACTCCAATACTTTGGCCACCTCACGTGAAGAGTTGACTCACTGGAAAAGACCCTGATGCTGGGAAGGATTGGGGGCAGGAGGAGAAGGGGACGACAGAGGATGAGATGGTTGGATGGCATCACCAACTCGATGGACATGGGTTTGGGCGGACTCCGGGAGTTGTTGATGGACAGCGAGGCCTGGAGTGCTGCAATTCATGGGGTCGCAAAGAGTCGGACACGACTGAGCGACTGAACTGAACTGCACCAGATACACTCCAAAACAAAGGGACCATCAACGCAGCTTGAGTCCTCCTCCACTCCCAAGAATTTCAGCACTAAACCCAAACAAATTCAATGAATGCTAGAAATCCCCATCGAGAATCTAGACATATCAGTCTTCCCTTTATTCATGAGTCTTCTGTGAAGACCTCTCTGAGCAGCTGGAAAACTTATGTGTTCAACTTGATCTGCCTGGCTGGGCATCAACTCACCTGAATGCCTGGGGGAACATGATTGATCCTCCTGGTTGTTAGTGGTGAGCATTGGACAAATGGAAGGAGAGGCCTATAGCCATACAGGCTGAATAAACTTGTTCAAAACCACACCAAGGACTTCCCTGTGGCTCAGTGGATAGGAGTCTGCCTGCCAATACAGAGAACACGGGTCCGATCCGTGGTCTGGGAGGACTCCACATGCCATGGAGCAGTTAAGTCCAAATGCCACAACCCCTGAGTCAGTGCTCTGGAGCCCGTGAACCACAACTACTGAAGCCCACGCATCCTAGAGCCTGTGCTCCCCAACAAGAGAAGCCACCACAATAAGCAACCCATGCACCACAACTAGAGAGCAACCCCCACTCGCCATAACTAGAGAAAAGCCTGTGCAGCAATGAAGACCTAGCACAGCCAAAAATAAAAACAAACAAACAAACAAAACACACCAAACTCTGAATGAAAAGACCTGTAGGAGCTTCCAAGTCCTCCGGGGACATGTGGAGTACCTAGACAAACAACCTCACCGGAAAGAGCTATCTTAGTGTTAGGAAAAGAATCCAGAAATTCTGCTCCAACCCATCTGGTTTCATCTGTTGAAACGGCAGCCTAATATTTGTGCTACCAGCTTCTGTCATAGGGTTTTTGTCACAAGAGCTCGGTAAATATTTATTAATGATGGTGTTGCTAATAAGAGGATCCCAAAGATGAATGCCCCCATGTGAGGAAAGACCTAGGAAGAAAAGGCCACTTGGTATCACAGCATATGAAATCTATCATGTTACATGTCAGATTTTATACTGCTACCAGGTGGTAGGCATCACTGCTAATTTGCATAATAGTTCTAAGAGGTTGGCATTTTCCTCCCCATTTTACAGATGATACAACTAAGAATAGGGAGATTAAACACTATGCCCAGTGTCACTAAGATAAGGACTGGCTGAGCAGAGATTCACACCATAACTCCTGAAGCCTGTGTTCCTTCTACTACATCACAGCACCTTTTTTTTTACCCTGCTCCTTGCAATGCCAGGCTGACCCATTCTTGTGCATGGTATTGACCTGGCTTTCCATCTTGAAAGCTTTGCTCTTAAAAATCTCTATGGTGCCATTAAAATGAATGTTGCAATTTATTATCCCTGGTTTCTTGAAGACTCTTTGGTCAATGATAACTAAAGCTGAGACAATTCTGAATGCGGCTTTTCACAGCAGAGCAGTTTGAGTCATGTGTTAATTTTTTTAAAAATCAATGGATTACAGATTCAGAAGAAATGATGGAGGAAGAAACAGACTTTAAAACTTGATAAACACAGATGTATGAGGGAAACATTCCCATAAGTACTGTATTCTTTCACCCTCTGTGATCCAGGGCTTGTTACTATCCTTTTCATGCTGGAAGGAAATATAACATGCACTCTATAGCGTCTATCTGTCAAGTTTGATTATGCCAATTTATCACAGTTACTGTTTTATTTTTAATCAGAGTAAGAGCACTAACTTAGTTTCTTGCTCTTTTGTCCACAGTACTTTGTCTAGAAAACTTGTGAAGAGACTGTCCAAAGGGAATTTAAAGTGTTCATAATTAAAAAAAAAATCTGCTAGGAGGTTGCCATAGTCAAGAAACCTATTCACTTTACATTGAGAATTGTTCAGCAGAATGGGGCAGTAGAGAAAATCAAAAACTCAATTATTATGGAATTACTATGGAATCCCTTTCCCTGTTTGGAAAGAGATCATTTCAGGGTTTAATGCAGAATAAGAAAGGCACAGAACTTAGTATTTCATTGGATTTCTGATCTGAAAAAGGGAAACCTTAAGTGCCATTATCTTTTAAAGTATCTCTTAAACCTAAGCTTATCAAAAATGGATTTTTTTTAAAAAGATAAATGGAATAGACCCTGATCCTGGGGGGAAGTCTGAGCTCTAAACAGATTTAGAAAAATCTAATTAGGATTTATTTAAGTATGAGAAAATGCAGAGAATAAAAGCTAAGCCCATAAGAATGGTTTCCATGCTGTTTTCAAGGCCACATATAGGAAACAGGATGAATGGTAACTGAAAGCAGGAAGGAATGAAAGCCCCTTAGCAGTTCCCTGGCTCCACATTCTGCCTCATTTCTAAGTCATCTTGTGTCCACCTGCAGAGGGAGCCAGGCTCCACTTTCACACTCGAAGACTGGCTGTGGCTCTGGGCAAGAGAAGACTCGAAGAAGCTCCTGCAGTAGAAAGCAACCTTGTAGCTGTCGCCTACTTCCCAGCCTATCTGCCTCAGTTCTTTAACCTGGAAAAATGGTACTAATGATACTTTTTCCTTCCTTGTCGGGATTGTCATAAACATTAAATGAGTTAATCCACGTAAGGGCTTAGAACTATGTGTGGCACGTGGCGAGTGCTTAACAAATAATCACTTTCATTGTCATTCCATCCGTCACTGTACAGATTAAGTTGCTTTTCCAACACCAGTCTCCTGCGGTAGCACAAGGCACAGACTCTATATCAATATTCTCATTCCTGAACTGATGCTACTTCCCTTGTACGATGCATAGCAGGTGATTTCAAAAGCACTGAAAGGTCCCTCACACATTTAAATAGTTCTCCCTACAGCTGTGTCACGGTGACTGAGATCTCCAGCCTTAATAACCCCTTTGAAGAGTTTTCTGGTGATATAAAATTTTGTTAAGTGAAGTGGGTTTGTCTCAGGAGAGGGAACACATTAGAGAACTAGCAAAAGTAGAAATGGACTTCCCGTGATGACAAAACCGTGATTAAACATCATTTTAAACCAAATGCAGGCCCTGAATGAACAAGACACTGAGAAAGGTATAATTTTGAAGAAGACGGAGGAGGGAAAGGTTTAGAAGAGAGGGCGGTCAGAGGTGGAGGCCGGGCAACTGGGAAAAAAAAGGGTCAAGTCTTTCAGGAGGGTTTAGGGGACTTGAACTTCATTCACAAACATTATGCTCTTAGGTTTTATCGCATGAACTTGAGCCTTGAACTTAGATCTGATTATTCATAATTTTCTAGAAGCATGAGAGCAACCTGCGCCCAGAACTCAGAGATATGTGTATGCTGACAAGGTGATTTCTGGGCCAAATCAAAGTCTCTTTCAGCTCTACTTCATGAAATTTAATGATAAAAATAATTCACAGTGTAGGCTTGAGTTAGAAAAAGAGGGGTTCATCTACTAACTACACAAGAATACCAAGAACAACTTTTAAAAATCATACATTTAAATTTTTTCTTTGGAAAAAAAAAGATACAACATTCACTTCAAGCATTGCTTGGGCTGCATATTTTATGAGGTTTATTTGGACTGCATATCTTTGATGGGCTCTATTTGTGTCTGAACGTACAAACATACTGATTACAATCACTCTTTCCTACATTTAGGAACAAAATTAATTATCTACAAAAAGCAGAAAGGCTTTGATAGACTCAGTCAGTAAATGATAATAGACAGCACCCAAATATAATGACTCTGTTGCCTATTTTATCTGTTTTAGGCATTCTGAGTGGAATGAAAAAAAGGAAAAATTAATTCACTTTCTGAATGTTCTTCAGAAAGGATTTGAATTTGGGTAATAGAAAGTCAGAATCAACCCTCCCCTACCTCCC
The DNA here is from genome assembly GCA_024291935.2 of Okapia johnstoni. Classification (NCBI taxonomy): domain Eukaryota; kingdom Metazoa; phylum Chordata; class Mammalia; order Artiodactyla; family Giraffidae; genus Okapia; species Okapia johnstoni. Next base: position 91,082,073 of record CM044305.1, read on the forward strand.
ACTCCCCCTCCATATAAAACAAGAAAGCCACCTTGTTGGAGGGTGCACTTCCCAAAGAGATATTTTTTTTTACCTTCTAGTTTCTAGTACTGCTTTTATTTGTTTTTGTTTACTTTATAGGCTTAGATGAGAGGGTAGTGAGAGGTTGAAGCCGGGCAACTGGGATAAAAGGGCTCAAGTCTTTCAGGAGAGTAATCTATTGGAATGATATGATTAATATTTATACATGGGTTATTTTACTAGGCGTTTTATAATATGCTGATAACGTATATGAAACGCTTTATATGTTAATTCTACAGTTTTTTAATTTTACAAAGTCCTTCTTTCCACAATGTTACTCAGGTGTAATTTTGGATTTATACAATTCGCCCATTTCAAGTATACAATTTAATGATTTGTACTAAATTTATGAAGTTGTGTGACCATCATGACAAACCTGTTTGGCAACATTTTCATCTCCCCAATAAGATCCCTCATGCCCATTCTAGCATTCCTTTTGAGAAGTCTGATGCATTCCCTGTAGCTCAGATGATAAAGAATCTGCCTGCAATGCAGGAGACCTGGGTTCAATCCCCGGGTCAGGAAGATCCATTGGAGAAAGGAATGGTAACCCACTCCAGTGTTCTTGCCTGGAGAATCCGCATGGACAGAGGAGCCTGGCAGGCTACAGCCCATGGGGTCACAAAGAGTCAGACACAACTGAGTGACTAACACTACACCACTACTGATGCATTCTGAATCCCTATCCCCTTTAAAAGGAACATTTTAAACGACACTAAGAACTCTGTACCTTCACCAAAACAAAGGTTATTTGTCTTACTTTATTAACAGTCTCCCCAGTAAGGAAAATAATGGCAAACAGAAAGACCTAGAACAGTACCCAGTAACAGGACTCAGAAAGTTGTGGCTGCTGGTGATGATGAAAGTTTGTGTTTTATCTTATGAAGGCTATAACACATTGGAAGAAATCTGCTCCAAATTCTGTCATTGTGGCCTTTTGTGAAATACTTTATTACAGCAAATATTATAACTACCCCTTCCCAGGAAGAAATTACTATACTAAAGTGTAAGTTTGTTTAAAAATGCTTCTCTGATGTTCACAATACATGCTTAATTTTTAATTTGGGGCCCCTTTAAGAAACGGGCCAAGTAGAAAGCATTTTCTGCCTGAGACCTAAGGAACACAGCAAAATGCGTAGCGGAGGTCATCTGCGGCACTACTGAGAGTGAATGATGTAGCCCTACAGTTGCCAACAGTCACCTTATATCAAGTGGGTAAAAAAGAATCAGAGGAATCACACTGTGTACATGACTCCATGTTTTCTGAGGTGTTTAAGGTTTTGCAATAAAAAAAAAGAAACAAGTATTCAGGAGCTTTTCTGCCTTCACCAGAAAGAAGGCAGCTTTCCCTCTGCTCTGATTCCCAGGCCATCCAACATTAAAAAGGCATTTTGGTCTCCCTCATTCTCATCATGGCAACATATGGATTCTCTGAATATCAGGTCATCAGTGAGACCTTCCTAGACTTCTGCCCACTTGAACAAATATTCCTGACTTTCTAACCTTTCTGAATATATTCCAAGCACAAATCTGTCCTCCACAGCACTCCCACAGACATGGATAAGCATCTGCTTACTACTCTGTGGCTATCACTTGCTTCATCACAGAACTGCAGTAAAAGAGAAAACTCTCAGGCAAGCTACTTAGCAACACAAAACTGCCAAACCCAGAGCCTGAACAAGCAAGAAAGGAAACAAGAGCTTGGAGACTGAAAGAGACAACAATAGTGTAGTAAGTAGGTGGAGGCCCAAAGTGGCGAGTTTACTCCTAACCAGAGGCAACTAGTCAAGTGTCCCTTTTATACCTTTTAAAGTATTCTCTGAAGAGCTGAGAAAACAGTTGCCGTCTATTCTTCGATGTTCCTTATGCTAGCCTCCAACAGTTGGCACACATCCAGCCTTTTGACTAACCAGTCAAGGCTGAGCTAAGTGTCTTTCAGCAACTTCTTATTTCCTTGACGGATCCTCCAAAAACATCATGAACTTGAGAAGTTTTGGCAGCCATCCAAGGCTGGGGGACTCATGTGTTGCAAGACAATTCTCCAAGGTCCTCTGCATGTCTTTTAAACAGAGGCACATCCCTCCCGGCCCCTAGACTATCTGTATCAAGTATCTTTCCATAGCAAATAGTCTTGGAAGATAGTAATGGTAACTCTGTCAGAGAAAGCAGTGGACAGTCTTAGTATCTATCAGAAAAGATTTGAGCTCCCTAAAAGTTTGTGTGAGGGAACATAGCTACACCCATCAACAGAAAATTGGATTAAAGATTTACTGAGCATGGCCCCGCCCATCAGAACAAGCCCCAGTTTCCCCCTCAGTCAGTCTCTCCCATCAGGAAGCTTCCATAAGCCTCTTATCCTTCTTCATCAGAGGGCAGACAGACTGAAAACCACAATCACAAAAAACTAACCAATCTGATCACTTGGACCACAGCCTTGTCTAATTCAATGAAACTATGAGCCATGCCATGTAGGGTCACCCAAGATGGATGGGTCATGGTGGAGAGATCTGACAAAATGTGGTCCACTAGAGAAGGAAATGGCAAAACACTTCAATATTCTTGCCTTGAGAACCCAATGAACAGTATGAAAAGGCAAAAGGATAGGCCACTGAAAGATGAACTCCCCAGGTCGGTAGGTGCCCAATATGCTACTGGAGATCAGTGGAGAAATAACTCCAGAAAGAATGATGGGATGGAGCCAAAGCAAAACCGATACCCAACTGTGGATGTGACTGGTGATAGATGCAAAGTCCGATGCTGTAAAGAGCAATATTGCATAGGAACCTGGAATGTTAGGTCCATGAATCAGGGCAAATTGGAAGTGGTCAAACAGGAGATGGCAGGAGTGAACGTTGACATTTGAGGAATCAGTGAACTAAAAGGGACTGCAATGGGTGAATTTAACTCAGATGACCATTATATCTACTACTGTGGGCAGGAATCCCTTAGAAGAAATGGAGTAGCCATCATGGTCAACAAAAGAGTCCAAAATGCAGTACTTGGATGCAATCTCAAAAACGACAGAATGATCTCTGCTCGTTTCCAAGGCAAACCATTCAATATCACAGTAATCCAAGTCTATGCCCCAACCAGTAACGCTGAAGAAGCTGAATTTGAAGGATTCTATGAAAACCTCCAAGACCTTTTAGAACTAACACCCAAAAAAGATGTCCTTTTCATTATAGGGGACTGGAATGCAAAAGTAGGAAGTCAAGAAACAACTGGGGTAACAGGCAAATTTGGCCTTGGAGTACAGAATGAAGCAGGGCAAAGGCTAACAGAGTTTTGCCAAGAAAACATACTGGTCATAGCAAACACTTTCTTCCAACAACACAAGAGAAGACTCTACACATGGACATCACGAGATGGTCGGTACCGAAACCAGATTGATTATATTCTTTGCAGCCAAACATGGAGAAGCTCTATACAGTCAGAAAAAAACAGACCAGGAGCTGACTATGGCTCAGATCATGAACTCCTTATTGCCAAATTCAGACTTAAATTGAATAAAGTAGGAAAAACCATTAGACCATTCAGGTATGATCTAAATCAAATCCCTTATGTTTATACAGTGGAAGTGACAAATAGATTTAAGGGACTAGATCTGATAGAGAGAGTGCCTGATGAACTATGGACAGAGGTTTGTGACATTGTACAGGAGACAGGAATCAAGACCATCCCCCAAGAAAGTGAAATGTAAAAAAAGCAAAATGGCTGTCTGAGGAGGCCTTACAAACAGCTGTGAAAAGAAGAGAAGTGAAAAGCAAAGGTCAAAAGGAAAGATACAGCCATTTGAATGCAGAGTTCAAAGAATGGCAAGGAGAGATACAAAAGCCTTCCTCAGTGATCAATGCAAAGAAACAGAGGAAAACAGTAGAATGGGAAAGACTAGAGATCTCTTCAAGAAAATCAGAGATACCAAGGGAACTTTTCACGCAAAGATGGGCACAATAAAGGACAGAAATGGTATGGACCTAACAGAAGCAGAAGATATTAAGAAGTGGCAAGAATACACAGAAAAACTATACAAAAAAGATCTTCATGACCCAGATAATCACGATGGTGTGATCACTCACCTAAAGCCAGACATCCTGGAATGCGAAGTCAAGTGGGCCTTAGGAAGCATCACTACGAACAAAGCTAGTGGAGGTGATGGAATTCCAGTTCAGCTATTTCAAATCCTAGAAGATGATTCTGTGAAAGTGCTGCACTCAATATGCCAGCAAATTTGGAAAACTCAGCAGTGGCCACAGGACTGGAAAAGGTCAGTTTTCATTCCAATCCCAAAGAAAGGCAATGCAAAAAAAATGCTCAAACTTTTGCACAATTGCCCTCATCTCACAAGCTAGTAAAGCAATGCTCAAAATTCTCCAAGCCACACTTCAACAGTACATGAACTGTGAACTTCCAGATGTTCAAGCTGGATTTAGAAAACGCAAAGGAACCAGAGATCAAATTGCCAACATCTGTTGGATCATAGAAAAAGCAAGAGAGTTCCAAAAAAACATTTCCTTCTGCTTTATTGACTATGCCAAATGTTTTGACTGTGTGGATCACAATAAACTGTGGAAAATTCTGAAAGAGATGGGAATACCAGACTACCTGACCTGCCTCTCGAGAAATCTGTATGCAGGTCAGGAAGCAACAGTTAGAACTGGACATGGAACAACAGACTGGTTCCAAATTGGCAAAGGAATATGTCAAGGCTGTATCTTGTCACCATACTTATTTAACTTATATGCAGAGTACATCATGAGAAATGATGTGCTGGATGAAGCACAAGCTGGAATCAAGTTTGCCAGGAGACAATGTTCATTGCAGCACTGTTTACAATAGCCAGGACATGGAAGCAACCTAGATGTCCAATGGCAGGCCAATGGATAAGAAAGCTGTGGTACATATACACAATGGAATATTACTCAGCTATTAAAAACAATGCATTTGAATCAGTTCTAATGAGGTGGATGAAACTGGAGTCTATTATACAGAGTGAAGTAAGTTAGAAAGAAAAACACCAATACAGTATATTAATGCATATATATGGAATTTAGAAAGATGATAATGATGACCCTATATGCGAGACAGTGGAAGAGACACAGATGTAAAGAACATACTTTTGGACTCTGGGAGAAGGTGAGGGTGGGATGATTTGAGAGAATAGCATTGAAACATGTATATTATCATATGTGAAATAGATCGCCAGTCCAGCTTTGATTGCATGAGACAGGGTGCTCATGGCTGGTGCACTGGGATGACCCTGAGGGATGGGACAGGGAGGGAGGTGGGAGGAAGGTTCAGGATGGGGAACATATGTACACCCATGACTGATTCCTGTGAATGTATGGCAAAAACCACCCCAATATTGTAAAAGTAATTAGCCTCCAACTAAATTAAAAAAAAAAGATTGCTGGGACAAATATCAATAACCTCAGATATGCAGATGACACCACCCTTATGGAAGAAAGGGAAGAAGAACTAAACAGCCTCTTGCTGAAAGTGAAAGAGGAGAGTGAAAAAGTTGGCTTAAAACTCAACATTCAGAAAACTAAGATCATGGCATCTGGTCTGATCACTTCATGGCAAGTAAATGGTGAAGCAATGGAAACAGCAACAGACTTTATTTTTGGGGGGTTCCAAAATCACTGCAGATGGTGACTGCAGCCATGAAATTAAAAGACGCTTACTCCTTGGAAGAAAAGTTATGACCAACCTAGACAGCATATAAAAAGCAGAGACATTACTTTGCCAACAAAGGTCCATCTAGTCAAGGCTACGGTTTTTCCAGTAGTCATGTATGGATGTGCGAGTTGTACTATAAAGAAAGCTGAGCGCCAAGGAACTGATACTTTTGAGCTATGGTGTTGGAGAAGACTCTCGAGAGTCTCTTGGACTGCAAGGAGATCCAACAAGTCCATCCTAAAGGAAATCAGTCGTGAATATTCATTGGAAGGACTGATGTTGAAGCTGAAACTCCAATACTTTGGCCACCTGATGCGAAGAGCTGACTCATTTGAAAAGACCCTGATGCTGGGAACGATTGAAGACAGGAGGAGAAGGGGATGACAGAGGATGAGATGGTTGGATGACATCATAGACTTAATGGACATGAGTTTGAGTAAACTCCTGGAGTTGGTGATGGACAGGGAGGCCTGGCGTGCTGCAGTCCATGGGGTCGCAAAGAGTCGGACATAACTTAGCAACTGAACTGAACTGAAGCTCAAGCCTCCTCTCCTGTAATGCACCTCACTGTGTGTGTAGGAGTCATCTGGTCCTCTTTGCCTTTCCCCATGGGAGCTGGGGCTTGGGGACCTGGCACAAATGCTGATACTCTGGCTATTGCTCTCGTTGTGAGAAGTAAACTGTGCTGCATCTCTGAGCTGGAGTCTCCTGTCCTTATCCAGCATCCATGAAACTGTGGCTGGGTAACTTGTTAGTTTGTAATCAGGGTAAAAATCTCAGATGTTTCACAGTTCTTGAGGACATTTTCTTGCCACATTAGTCCAGAGACCACAGCAAGGGGGGAACACTTCCTTCTAAAGATTCATAACATATAATCACACTGCCACTCTTGCCAAAGCAAAGGCAAGTAATTCTAGATTTGTGAGGAGCCCATTGGATTCCCTGACATGACCCATAACATACATTATTTCAAGATGAAGCATTATAAAGAGCTTTCCTTGTGTGACCAGTTTGAAACTTGTCCCGAAATTAACATTAGGTGCCTGAAAGTGATGTAGATTTTTTCATTTGTATTTGGCTGGTCAATAAATAGGTACTCTATGTTTTAAAACTATATATTTTCCCCATGGGAATCACTAAAGCTATTTTTATTGTGAATGAAAACAAGATGGCATCCTGTAAACATTTTTCTCTCTCCAGAAATGGACCTCATGCAAATAAAGCTGCCTACCACAGTTCTAGATGCTGACCTGCAGACAGTAATTAGGCAGTGAGCCATTTACTTGTTTTTATCACTTTGAAATCACTTGCTACTGACAACAGCTTGTATGAATTCAGACAAGCTATCTCTATATGAGACTAAAAAATGAAAGTCCAAAGTGATGGTGTGAGGAGAAAAAAACTGACATTCTGACACCTGAGAAATAACCTCAGCCTTCAAAAGCATAGGGCTAATCTTGGAAATTCTGATGAGTTACAGTCACTCACACAGACAGCAAAATATAAGAATTTGATAGAGTGAATTATTATTGAGGATCAACAGAGAATCTTCCCCAGAGCTTCCTAGCACACATAAATAAATACTGACTTCACTGAAGATATCTTCAGAAATTCTACCTAAGAAAATGGATGTACCTGAATACTGGTATATATTAGGTACTCAGTAGGCAGTGTTACTAATATTAAGGAGACTCCATAATGGAGACCTGGGTGTACTGAGCTCCAGAATCGAAGACAAATGCATTAAAAACTGTATGTTGATCCAACAGGCAGACTCCAAACACTGCAGCTGGAAGATAATCCATACCTCATCGTTGGCACAGTGCATACAGATTCTAGGCAAAGTCATTTCACCGAGTGACTGGGTCTTCCATCACCTACAAAAACATTCATTCTTCCCCTAGAAAATATTCTGTGCCTTTAAATGTTATGAAGACGAAAAATCTCATGTTTTTTAGTACTTGATTGAGGAATGCTATAGGAGAAATCTCCAAGGAGGGAGAATGAATTCACAAACTGATTGTGCAGCTGTAAAAACAGTAGAGAGTAATACAGGATATTAAATAAGATAATCAAGACCCACATACCCTGTGGTAAAGGAATGAAAATTCTGGTGAGAAGAGAGTGAACATATTTGAAAGAGCAATGTAGAGAAACTGTGAGAAGCATGTGCTTTGGAGTCCGACAGATCCAGCTTTGAATCCCAGCTCTGCTACCTTCTGGCCAAATGATTTATGAGGACAGCAACAGTCACGGTCATCTTTCCAGCCACTTCTTGCACCTCCTGTGTCTGTTAGTGGCTCCACAATTGGACACTCACTAAATGTTCCCTGAGATGAATGCTATTTCAGACAGTGCTAAAATAAATATCATAGCAAGGAAAGACTGGTTTCAAATTGATAAAAGAGTACGTCAAGGCTGTATATTGTCACCCTGCTTATTTAACTTATATGCAGAGTACATCATGCGAAATGCCAGCTGGATGAAGCACAAGCTGGAAATCAAGGTTGCCGGGAGAAATATCAATAACCTCAGATATGCAGATGACACCACCCTCATGGCAGAAAGTGAAGAAGAACTAAAGAGCCTCTTGATGAAAGTGAAAGAGGAGAGTGAAAAAGTTGGCTTAAAACAACATTAAAAAAACTAAGATCATGGCATCCGGTCCCATCACTTCATGGCAAATAGATGGGGAAACAATGGAAACAGTGACAGACTTTATTTTTTAGGGCTCCAAAATCACTGCAGATGGTGACTGCAGCCTTGAAATTAAAAGATGCTTGCTCCCTGGAAGAAAAGCTATGACCAACCTAGAGAGCATATTAACAAGCAGAGACATTACTTTGCTGACAAAGGTCCATCTAGTCAAGACTATGGTTTTTGCAGTAGTCATGTATGGATGTGCGAGTTGGACCATAAAGAAAGCTGACTGCCGAAGAATTGATACTTTTGAGCTCTGGTGTTGGAGAAGACTCTTGAGAGTCCCTTGGACAGCAAGGTCAAACCAGTCAATTCTAAAGGAAATCAACCCTGAATATTCATTGAAAGGACTGATGCTGAAGCTCCAATACTTTGGCCACCTGTTAGGAAGAACGGACTCATTGGAAAAGACCCTGATGCTGGGAAAGATTGAAGGCAGGAGGGGAAGGGGCTGACAGAGGATGAGATGGTTGGGTGGCATCACTGACTCGATGGACATGAGTTTGAGCAAGCTCCAGGAATTGGTGATGGACAGGGAAGCCTGGCGTGCTACAGTCCATGGGGTCACAAGGAGTTGGACACGACTGAGAGACTGAAGTGAGGAAAGACGGGGAGAAACAGAGAAGGTAGAAACGGTTGCAGTTTTGGACAACATTCAATGAAGCATATAACTAGTCAAGGTAACGAGATTGTGGGAGAGGAAACACTAATGCTGAGAAACTCTGAGATGAATCAATAAAGAAAGTACATAAGTAAAAATGGAAAAATAAAAGTGCAAACAGCCATGTGAGGACATATGAGCAATTACTTTAGCGGGGTAAAGAAAGTAAGTACAATCATAGAGATTCTTGGGAAACTTTCTGAATTAGCAATAAACGTCCAACATGCTGATTACTGGGTTTCCCTGGTGGCTCAGACAGTAAAGAATCTGCCTGCAATGCAGAAAACCTGGGTTCAATCCCTAGGTCAGGTAGATCCCCTGGAGAAGGGAATGGCAACCCGCTCCAATATTCTTGCCTGGAGAATCCTGTCCATGGGGTCTCAAAGACTCAGATACAGCTGAAGGACGGAGCACATCCATAAGGTATGGAATTTAATAATGTGCTGATAAATTTAAAAATGACACTCTCAAATACTACCCAAATGATGCCCCACTACTATTAAAGACCTACTCAGAACTCACTTGGGGCCATGATATTTAACTTAGTTCACCAATGTAGATGAAGAATCAAGATGGATCTATTTACAGCCCCTTCATTAATACTTTTCAGTAAAACTTTTCTCTTTCCTTACCTTCCTCTCCCCTCTGCTCTCTTTCTCTCTCTTACACATACACACACACAGTAAAATATTGGTATTTTTATTCACTTCTTTGGGTTAAAATAACATGAAACCTCCTGGCACTTAAAAACAAGTTTAAGAAAAAACTCATCATCCATTTGGCACTTAGAAACATGCTGTAGAAAGAGTACTGCACTGCAGCTTAGTTAGTACTTGCCATGTGCCTCGAACTCTGCCAGGTACTTTGAACCTGTCATTTCAATGAATTCCCATATATCGGCCCCATCTGATAGATGTGCTCACAGCTTTGCCATTGTCATTCACTTCCAACCTCTGGGCCTTATCTTCTAAACAAGGTGGCTGGATTTGCTTCCAAGGAAGTATCAGAATCAAATGGAGTACTTTTTAAGTGACAAATTCTCTGGCACAGACCTATGATATCAGAATCCCCAGGGCAGGGAGAGGGGCTCCAGGAATCTGTTTAATGAGTTCCCTAGATGATTGTGGTGATGAGTCAAGTTTGAGAACCACATGCTTACCACCTCCAGGAGTGCAGCAAGGAACAACATCCTAACATTTGCTCACATGTCTTCACTTGGTAGTCTGAAGAATGGAAAAATATCTTAGGGAAAACTAAAACACTAATAGGCCATAATTATAAAAAACTCACAATGCCCCACTCACTTAGATAAGAGCAAAATGTCCTTCATGATCTGGGGTAGATGAGCAAAGTCCCTGCTTGGCAGACTTCACAGCTCCTGCATTGTAGGTGGATTCTTTACCTCAGAGCCACTGGGTAAGCCCATGGCAGACTTCATGCATAGCTTATAGCTAGCTAAAAATGCTTTCCTAACAGAGCTCTGGAAGAGCTGATTTTCAAAGAGGTCTCTCACCACAACTTAACCTCAATCAGGACTAACTGGCCAGGTCTCACATTTGATCACAACCGGAAGGTGAAGGTGCTGCCCCAGAATCTCATTAATGCTTTACTTTTCAAGGATCTTAGGCTTGGGGGCATTCTGTGGTTTTGTTAACAGGAATAGGGTTTTGCAGTCCACCCAGCCCTCACTTCCCCTCACCACCCATAAATGACCCAGCCCCTTGATGGCGCATACAGAGTATATAGCTGGATCACACCTAGGCAATGATTCCCCACCCGCACCATTTGGTATACATTACTTAGAGCTGGCAATCATAAAACAGTAACAAGGCAGAGTTTACATAAGCTTTCTGTTCTAGTTTATGCATTCCCTGGGGAAGATAGACTTCACGCTCTCATAACCAGCTGGGAGCTGGGAGCAATCAGGCCCTTAATGGCCAAAACAGAAAGGGACTGACTGCATCACTGAGCACCTCTTGACAGTCAAGGCTTTTCTTCCTGAATGATAATGACATGAAATGTACTCCCTCTGTGTGTGTGCATGTGCGCACACACAGACGGGCCCACGTGCACCTAACACACAGCAGGTTTGGCACCCCCAAATAGCTATTCAGTTTAAGTTCATGATGTCTTTGCAGAATCCTAATGGAGCTTTTTGAGTGAAAATCTGGGAGGGTCTTATGGGAGACAGATCAGTGCGGTGGAAAGAGTGCTCGACTGTAGCAGCAGCAGATCTTGGACTCTACTTCTGGCTCTTCCACTAACTCTTTAACTGTGGGCAAGCCTCTCTGAACTTTATTTTTTCACTTGTAAATCAAAGGAACTGGACTAGGTAATCTCTTTCAGGCCTTCTAACATTCACATTATAGTGTGATGTTCACTGTGCTGAAAATAATTCAGTTACACATCCGTCTGTCAACAAAGCTAAACTGACCTTTTAAAGACTTAAGAACTATGTCTGGGGCAACTGAGTACCCAGCACCTGACAAAGTGCCATGAACGGAGCAGATGCTTAAGAATTGGGGTGACTTAAATAAATGTAATAATCTATGCAAGGAATAAACAGTTAAAAAAGAAATGCTGACTAAATAAACTTTCATGTCTAGAGCCTGATCAAAATAGTGGACTCAATCCACTACCAGCTCCCCACTCTATTTTTCTGCGTTGAAAGTAACTAGAGGAGAAAACACGTTTTCAAAATGTTGCTGTCAAAGTGACCAATATCAGAGGCAAACTTTAAACACTCCCATACTCTGTCTTTAATGTTATCTTCTTATTTTGCCTCTTATTGAAGACATTTCCACACCCCTGGCACTCTTACTTTGTGTTGGACACATAGAGGGCCCTCAACGAACATCAGGTGAAATGAACATATGAATGCACTGGCTTTTCATTTTTCTAGTTCTCTGAGATTCACTTTTGTTTAAGGCCCAAGAATCTGGCCTCGAATTATAAAGCAATCAGAGGAATCATTAACCACTGAAGAATACTATCGTTAGGACATTTCTGTTCATTTTACTATAACATATTTTCTCAGCAAATGTGTTTTAAATGGCTAACATTCTGAATGGGACAATTAGAGCAGCTCCGTAAGTAGCCATCCTGTGGGTTGCATCATTTTTTTGTTCTCCTTTCTAGTTTAATTCACCAAAGAAACCAATTACCCCTATCATTTCGTACTTGCAGAGTTTAAACACAGGGCTAAATGGCCCAATCTGCCCTTCACATTCTGGGTAAGCGATGGTTCAGAGTACACAGCAGCTGTACTGTATAGAAGGTAAGAGCATGAATCAAGCAAGGCAACAAGCCAGGGTTGGAATCCCAGTTTCCCTACTGCCATTTAACTAGCTTTGATATCTGGGCAAGGTATTTAGGCTCTCTGAAGTGAAGTGAAAGTCGCTCAGTCATGTCTGACTCTTTGCGCCCCATGGACTATACAGTCCATGGAATTCTCCAGGCCAGAATACTGGAGTGGGTAGCCTTTCCCTTCTTCAGGGGATCCTCCCAACCCAGGGATCAAACCCAGGTCTCCCGCACTGCAGGCAGATTCTTTACCAGCTGAGCCACTAAACTTCATCTTGTTGCTATGTGCCACCCCATGGACTGTAGCACGCCAGGCCTCCTTGTCCCTCACTATCTCCCCGAGTTTGCCCTAGTTCATATTCATTGCGTCGGTGATGCTGTCTAGCCATCTCATCCTCTGATGCCCTCTTCTCCTTCTACCCTTAATCTTTTCCCGCATCAGGGACTTTTCCAATGAGTCATCTGTGAGTGTCAGATGACCACAATACTGGAGCTTCAGCTTCAGCATCAGTCCTTCCAGTGAATATTCAGAGCTGATCTCTCTTAAGATTGACTGGTTTGAACTCCTTGCTGTTCAAGGGACTTCCAGGAGTCTGCTCCAGTACCACAGTCTGAAGGCATCAATTCTTTAGCATTCTGCCTTCTTTACAGTCCAGCTCTCACAACCATTCGTGATCACTGGAAAGATCGTAGCCTTGACTATTACAGACTTGTCAGCAGAGTAATGTCTCTGCTTTTCAACACACTGTCTAGGTTTGTCATAGCTTTCCTGCCAAGAAGCAATCATCTTCTGATTTCATGGCTGCAGTCACCGTCTGCAGTGATTTTGGAGCCCAAGAAGAGGAAATCTGTCACTACTTCCACCTTTTCCCCTTCTATTTGCCATGCAGTAATGGGGCCAGATGCCATGACCTTAGTTATTTTTAATATTTATTCTTAAGCCGGCTCTGAAGCTGGCTTCATCTACTCCTGTGTAAAATGGGGATAATATTAGGATCTATCCCATGGATTACTGAGACACAATATTATGTAAACTGGTCAGCAGAGCACTTCAAATGTGGTAGGATCCCAACAAGGCTAGTGTATTAGATGATTCTGCCACCTCCTTCACCAAAGCTGGCAACATTCAGGAATCAGTCACTATAACCTTAGTGAGATCTAACTGATAGCTCTTGGCTGTATGTTCTTTTCTGTATTGAAAAGTGTGTGCTCCTGTGGTTCTGAATGTGTGCATCCTGGCTTAGCAGGTACAATGTAACTAATAATGTCTGACTGAAACCAAGCAAGCTGCTCCCTCACAGAACTGTCCCACCCCATCACAAATACCATCAGGCTTACACTGGTATAAATCAAGGCTGCAAAAACAACTGTTGGAAAATATGAATGTTTTGCCTCATTCATTTGTAGCTTTAGTTAGTGGGTTCTAGCTGGGTTTCCTACTTTTAAAGTCACTACTCAAAATGCAAATCAAAACCAACATCACAAATCAACTACTCAAAATAGTACTGTGATATATATGATTAAGAGCACAAGAGTGAAATCAGAATCAGAGAAACTGGTGATAACCTAATTAAAAGGACACCTGATCAATTTGGGAATCATGGCTCTTTCATTAACTATAGCTGGGTGCCCTTGGTCAAGTTTCAGTTTCCCTGAGCTTCAGTTCCCTCATTTACAAAATGGAGATAATAGCTCATACCTCACAGGGTTGTCAAGAATGTTGTGTTAACTAACAGCAGTGGTAATAATAACTAATAATTACTGAAGAACTGTAACCTATGTTACTCCCAGTGAAGAAGATATTCTTTTTATCCTTATTTTATCAATCATACAGAGCCTCGTAACCAAGGTCCGAAAACAAGAAAGTAGATGAAGCTAAAATGCAAAGCCAGGCTTTGGACTCCATAACCTGTGGATTTAATGCACTGCCCAGCTTTGTGAGGACATTCAGGCCCCCTATCATCCCTGCCCCTATTTGTCTTAGTTCTCTCCATCGGCACCTGCTACTGGCCATGCCACCATACCCCCAACAGAATCCAATTCCTTGGAAAACTGTAGAATGGTACTCACTGTGGTGATGAGCTTTCCTCCGTTCTTCTGGACATACTGGATGGAGTCATGGATCGTAGAGAAGAGACCAAGCAGGACATTTTCCATGTCGTAGATTCTGTACATGCCATTCACCAGTTCTTCCAGAGACAGGATGTATTCTCTCCAGTACTTGTCAATCTCCACCACACCTGCCATACAGCCCTGCGTGACCACATTGCAGTAGCCACCACATGGCTTAACCATCATCAGTCCCTGGCAGTAAGAGCAGTACCACATTCTGGTGAGCATTCGGCCACAGTCCTTACTGAACTTCAGGTGATCCGTTGTGTTGATCACTTCAATTCCAAGATTCAGGGCCTGGAGGAAGATCCTAGTGACTTGCAGTGACTTGGAAACCTGGGTCATAATAAGCTTGGGGAAATTCCCAAATACTTTCAGGTCACGCCTTGCCCCTCGGAGGCACTCATTGATGTCTAAGGTGGACTCTGGAAGGCCTGGGTTCATTAGCTGGGTATAGATGACTGGAAACAGGCTGTCAAACAATTCATTGACCATGTCGTCCACGTTGATGTCAGAACCCAGGATGTAGAGAGATACATCAGTGAAAAATTCACCCACAAAGTCAAAAGCTTGTGGGGTCAGGCTCGGATAGTTGTTCTTGAACATGGCATTGGTGTAGTTCTTGGCGTGGCGAACGACAATTTCAAAGGCCTCTGTAAAATAAGAGATATAGAAATGCCCACAAATTAAAGCATGAAAATCCAGTATTTAATTGAATTTGAGATTTCTCTATTGCTGTGGTGATTAAGGTTCCATTTGCCTTAAATAATTGACTCGTGTTTACTTCTGGCATTGCCTCTACTCCTGCAGTTGTTTGTTCCTATAAATCAATTTTCCTTTCTGAACATGCAGTCCAAACCTTAATGTGCACATAAATTCTTAAACACACAAATTATATTTCAAATGACAAAAGTCAGGATTCAGTTAACATTCTGGCCTCTCATAAAAATATCGATTAAAAATTTGCTAAATGAGAAGTTCTTTTTCTCTCATTGATTTATTCAGTTAAAAAGAAACTGTATTTCAAGACATTTTTAGACAAAGATAAATATTTGACAACAAACCATATACTATATAAATTCACATAACGATTTAAGCCTGTTCATCTCTGGAGGAAAGGCAAGTTCTTAGCCAAGAATAAAAGCTATCACCAATTTAATCATTTTGGTAGATAACTTTAAACGGAGCTATCTGACAGATTGCCAGATCCGAAAATGGAATTTATCCCCTAAATGGGTATCAGGATGAAAAAAAACAAGGCATGTACTTATCTATACATTTGATACTGAAAATAACACCTCTGCTATTTGCAAGCTGAACATCTGGAAGGATAATAGCTAAGCTTCCTTGGTAAGTTCAGCTTCCACATGGCTTGGAAGCCTTATCCACTCTATAGAGACTGTGGGTTCAGGATTACATCTGCTGCCCCAACCCTTGGTGTAAGGCCTGATTAGAATCACTGGTTTGAGAGAGAAAGTAATAATGTCACCACCCCATTTTCTCCAAACTGAAGCCCTCTAGACACAATTTATCCCAAATAATCAGAGTTCTGCATTTCTTATGAGAGAAAGGAAAACAACAATAACAGATTTTTCAAGAAATAAGACATAGTTTAAAAACAAAAATCATCAAGTTTCCCAAGACCTTTAAAATTAACTTAGCACTTTCTTTCATTTCCTTCCAAAGAACAGAGGTCTACAACAGATGTACCCCCAAATGATGCCATTTTGTGAGCCTTGAAAACTCAAATTATTACCATTTTCAGACTACCTAGAGAGACTGCATTCCAACTGCTCCTTGGGATCACTTAGCCAAACATCTCAGTCATCTGTGGCAGAAGTGAGCTCTAGGTTGTACGACCACCATCTGCCCCAGATGCCTCACAAGGTAGAACATGCACACTAGATTCTTCCCTTGGGTTTATGACCATGCCCAGCAATGTTGAGCAGATGCCAGAGCAATTCTACTGGGTTTCCAAGCCCACTTGAGAAAGTTAATCTTCATTTTCATCAATTGCTAAATGTTCATTTGTGACTTTGGTTGTTCTTGGAAAGCTTATTTATAACAATCTCTTCTTAACCTCATACACTATTCTCAATCCTTGAACCGAAATATTGAACGAACTCAAGAGATTTTCTAATGCAATCCAAAGGATCAGTCAATTAATTCTTCAAAATCATAAGAAATTTGAAGAGTTAAAACTATTCATTAATTTTAGCTACCAATCCTTTATTAATACTAGACTCTGTGCTAGATACTAGGGGTATATAAGTGCTAGGTAGATGGAGATAAATAATACACTATCCTTGTCTTGAACGTATTTATAAGGTATGTGTGTGCATGCTAAGTTGCTTCAGTTATGTTCGACTCTTTGCAACCCCATGGACTGGAGCCCACCAGGCTCCTCTGTCCATGGGACTCTCCAGGCAAGAATACTGGAGTGGGTAGCCATTCCTACTCTAGGAGATCTTCCCAACCTGGGGATTGAACTCTGCATTGGCAAGCAGATTCTTTACTAGTGCCACCTGTTGTTGTTGTTCAGTCGCTCATTCGTGTCCGACTCTTTGTGACCCCATCGACTGCAGCATACCAGGCTCCCCTGTCCATCACCAACTCCTGAAGCTTGCTCAAACTCATGTCCATTGAGTCAGAGATGCCATCCAACTATCTCATCCTCTGTCGGCCCCTTCTCCTCCTGCCTTCAATCTTTCCCAGCATCAGGGTCTTTTCAAATGAGTCAGTTCTTCCCAACAGGTGGCCAAAGTATTGGAGCTTTGGCTTCAGCATCAGTCCTTCCAATGAATATTCAGGGTTGATTTCCTTTAGGATTGACTGATTGGATCTCCCTGCAGTCCAAGGGACTCTCAAGAGTCTTCTCCAATGCCAAAGTTTAAAAGCATCAATTCTTCAATGCTCAGCCATCTTTATGGTCTAGCTTTCACATCCATATATGACTCCTGGTGGCTCAGTGCCACCTGGGAAGCCCTTAAATGCTATACCATATACCTTATAAGTGGGGCTTCCCTGGTGGCTCAGTGGAAAAGAATCTGCCTGCAATGCAAGAGTCACAGGAGACAGGAAATGCAGCTTCGATCCCTGGGTTGGGAGGATCCCCTGAGGAAGGGCATGGCAACCCACTCGAGTATTCTCGCCTGGAGAATCCCACGGACAGAGAGCCTGGCAGGCTACAGTCTCTAGGGTCACAAAGAGTCAGACATGACTGTAGCAACTGAAAACACATGCAGAGCACTTACAAAGCATTTCCAAGTATATTACAATATCCATTTTTTACCATAATCTTCTGAGTTTGGTTTTGCAATCCCCACTTTATAATAGATGATGAAACTGAGGCAAGCAGATTTTAAGCATTTTCCCACAGTCAGGCAAAGCAGAAGTAGTCAACTCAAACTACTGTCTCCCAGTAATTGTTTCACTATAGCTGCCCTCAGCCGTATGGCCAAACACACACATTCTCAAAAATCTTTGAAAGTCAAGTTCATTTTTAAGCTCATTATATTTCTATTGGCTTCTCTTCTCCGAATGGAAAAGTACTTGGAGAAATTGCAGCTAAAGCCAATTGTACTTTCACCTTTGTCTTGGGGCTGCATGAGGTCAGAGAAGGAAGACAGCTGCTGAGATGCTACCCTGGGGATCTCAGTCATCGAAACTACCCTAAAATGAATTCTCTACAAGGCAAATTTCATTTTTGGCACAGTGCATTTATTCTCTAATGTGCAAGATATATGACAGTGAAATTCCATACACTATATGCCATAGCTGTTTTAAGGGTCTGTGACTAGCACTGCTGGATCAATAGGAAAAGAAAATTATAAAAGATCATGAACTCTTCTCCAGAAATAACAACAACAACACATATTGCAGGGGGAAAGGGCTAGGGGTTCATATTCAACCTCAAACTCACATGTGCTCCCTGCTCCAACTTTCACAGCTCAGATTCCACTTAGCACATCTCTGGGTTTTACCCAACCCCCTTACTTCTATATCACAGAACAACAGCCCAAACCATAACTACTCAAGCAAAGACTCCTTGGGGATTTATAGGAACCAACACTAGGTGAAAAGTGATGCTCAGCTTGAAGTTGGCAACTTGAGGTTTCCTGAAATGAAGCCAAGAGCTAGAATTACTGCAAAAAATGTCCAGCCCACTGATTTTTTTGGTCAGATAATAATGTACACTTACGCTAGGGGAGGTTTTCCTCTCTCTCTTTCCTGGGAAAAAGTCAAGCATTATATCCAGGAAAAATTGGAACAATGTAAAATCAGAGATAGTATAAAAAATTTGGCACCAAACAGAAAACATTTTATTTTTAACACTATATAGAAACATAGATGATACAGATAAATACATCTAATAAATTAATACACATCCAAATATAGCAAGGTTTCTAGATTTACTAATGCCCCCATCACTATCCAGGTCACCTCTTTTGGACACACTCTACTGTTATCAACTTCCTTCTTAAATTATGTTGCTCCAAAAGGGACACAACTCTCCAATATGGTTTGATATGTAAAGTATGCAATCAAACTATTGCCTCTCTTTAAACTAATCAATAACTTCTCCCCTATTCCAACCCAGGACATATATCCTATCACCAGAGCAAAATGACTGTCCTTAGTACTTGGTGCAGATGTTTCTTTATTCAGACCCAGACCAAAAAATAAAATGTGCTTTCAAGGGTCTTTTCAGTAGAAGACCAGACCTTTTTTTTTTTTTTTTAAAGGAGACTATACTTGCAGTTTGGAGAGAGGAATAAATAAACTATTGAGTTCCCTTCAAGGCCTTAGGAAGAAAGCAGTCTTATAGAGGCAAGTTACTTTTTTCAAGGTAGCTTTTCCAGCATTGTAAGAATGGCCAAGACTTCATAAGAACTTTTTAAATTTCTAGAATAAATGTCACACAATGGGTTGGACTCCAAACAGTCTTTGTTTTCAAACACAGGTACCTCAATGTAAAAAGAAAACTGACATTTATGAGATACTTGTAAAGTACATGCTGGGATCTATGATGAACCTGCTCACATATGTTCTCTTATTTAAATTTAACACAACCCTATGTATTTAGAACTATTTTTGACTGGTGAGGATATTGAGGTTCAGAGAGAGTAAGTGAGTCAGACAAGATAATATCTCTAGATGAATACCATGGCTTGAATTTGAATGTAGTCATTCTTAACACCAATATCCCTGCTAATTCCACAACATGGTCCAGTCTTGAAAACTGGACATTGGGAGACTTCTGGTTTTGGCTACAACATGTAAAGAGATTGGAAATTATAAATTGTCATTCCCATTCTCTACAAGATAATAATGAACAAACTGAAAATCAATTATTCTTAGACTCCTCAGAGAACTGAGGTCACAAGGCAAACTGCTACCTTGAAATCTGGAAAGAGAGGCAAATACAGAGAACCATAGCTGAGATCTGCTAACCTGGAGCAGACACCACTGAAGCCATAAACTACTCAGAACACTTAGAAAGTAATTCAGACAAATTGCTAGAGGCTGAATGGGAACTGACCTGAGAGTTAAAAACTCTTGGGTACCCAATTTTGTGGGTCTCCCACATTCCCATGGGATTTACTTCAAGAAAACACACAGAGTTCTCATGGTTAAGATCTAAGAAAAATCTTGTTTTTTGGCAGAGGAAAAGTAATAATTTAGAAATATACCATGAGCATTCTCCATAACAAACGCCTGTTTGCCAAGGGACACAACTTTACCAGAGCCGAATAAACCTAGAAAAAGGGGCAGTTAGACAACTCCAGTCCCCTCTAGCCGTTCTGTAACACCTAAAGGGAGGGAAAAAAGGCTGAAAAAAATTATGAGGGTTATAGTCCATGGACTTAAGCCCACTAAAAGACTGATTAATTGTAATATACATCACTTCAACTTCCCCCATACCTTACCATCAGAAAGACATAGATCCTATTTCAGAAGTTCTTAGAGAAACCCACCAAAAATAGGTGAAAAAAAAGTAGACACCAGAGGAAACTAAAGTCTCTGGCATCTGTGACGACAGCAAACAATAAATAGCCCAACTCCAAATCACATTAACATAAAACTTCACACTAAAAGTCTAATTACCTCAGTTCCTACTGCCCAATGTCATACTCTGCTTTTAACAAACAATTATAAGCCATGCAAAAAGGAAAAAAACCAAAACCCAACAGTCTGAAGAGACAAAGCAATTATCATAACCACACTCAGATATGGCACAGATTTTGGAAAGAGCAGACACAGGATTTAAAATAACTAGCATTAATATGTTAAGAGCTCTAATAGAATAAGTGGACAACACACAAGAACATATGGATCATGTAAATACAGAGATAGAAATGCCAAGAAATAGTAAAAGGAAATGCTAGCAATCAAAAACAGAAACAGAAATGAAGTATGCCTTTCATGGTCTTATCGGTATACTGGAAATGACCAAGGAAAGAACCAACGAGCTTAAAGAAATGGTGATAGGAACTTCCCAAATGAAAATATGGAGAGAAAAAAACAAAGACACAAAAAAGAACATCCAAGAACTGTGGGACAAATCAAAAGCCGTAAAATATGTATAATTGCAATTCTAGAAAGAGAAGACAAAAGAGCAAAAGAAATATTTGAGGAAATGATAACCAAAAATTTCACAAAATTCATAATAGATACCATCCACAGATCCATGAAACTCAGAGAATTACAAGCAGGTTGAATACCAAAGTACCTACTCTAAGGCATATCATATTCAAATGGTAAAAAATCAAAGACAAAGAGAAAATCTTCTAAGAAGGCAGAGGAAGAAAAAAACCATCTTACCTACAGAGGAACAGGATAAGAATTACGTTGAACATCTCATCAGAAACCATGCAGGAAAGAAGAGAGTAGAAGGAAATATCTTGCATTGAAAGAAAAAACAACAACCTAGAATTCTCTTTCCAGCAAAATTATCATCAAAAAGGAAAACAAAAAAACTTTCTCAGACAAACCAGAATGGAAGAAATTTGTCATCAGTAGACATGGCTTGCAAAAAAATGTTAAAAATATGTTTTTCAGGAAAAGTATATAAGCCAGAAAATCAGATCTACATAAAGGAAGAGCATCAGAGAAGGAATATATATAAGGGCTAAATAAAATCTTTTCTTTTTTTAAAAAAAATTGATTTAACATATACCTTTGTTCAAAGTAATAACAGCAATAATATATTGGTGATTATAGTATATGGATAAGTAAAATGAATATTATAAGGCACTCGAACTACCAGTGAAGCAATTTAGTGTAGAGTTGAAAGTGGACTTAAAGTAGTTTAGAACGCATATTGCAAACTTGACAGGAACCACTAAAAATTTTCAAAATGAAGCATAATTGATAAACTAAAAGGGGAGAAAAAGACGGAATTATATATCTCAGGCTTCAGTTAAAGCCTGAGAAGGCAAAAAAGAGAGGAAGATTAAAAATAACCAAAACAAATAATATGTTCAATAAACAAAAAGCATTTATAGATGATGAATATTAACACATTACCTCACTGATCACTTTAAATGTGAATGGTTTAAATACAAAAAGTAAAAGATAGAGATGATCAGAATAAACATAAAAATAAAACCCAACTATGGATTGTCTAAGGTAACACATCTTCAATATAAAAGATAGAGGTAAAGGGATGAAGAAAGACATATCATACTATCATACATATCATACATATCATTCACCAGATAGAAAAAGCTGGAATAGCCAAATTAGTTTCACAGCACACTTTGGAAGAAGGAATATTATCAGGAATAAAAAAGGGTGTCAATTCTCCAGAAAGACGTAATTATGGGGTGCCAGGTCCTCCTCCTCCGCGCCAGTGCGTCGTCGGGCTCGGTAGCCCTCCTCACGATGGCTAACTTGCACGTCCTCCGGCCTCCCCGTTCCCGGCCCGGGGGCCCCCGTCCGGGCGGGGGCGGGGTGGGGGGCAACAGGCCTCTTCAGATGGGGTCCCGAACACGGCCCGAGGCGGGGCCCGGAAGGCGCCACTGAGGCCCGCGGCGCCCGGGGGCGGGGGCTGGCGGTTGCTCAGGGACCTGGCGGGTCAGGTGGTGACAGGAGGAGGGGGAGGCAGCAGAAAGTGGGGGGGGGGGGGGGGGGGGGAGGTAGCGTCTCGCCTGCCAGCGTAGACAGCTCTGCCAAACCTCCGACTTCCCCAGTCCCGCCGCTGCACAGCGCCCTAGAGGGCGAGAAGGGAAGTCCACAAAGTGCTGGAGCAGAGGGGAGAAAATTCAAAACGAGTCTACTCAACCTCGTCTTGGTTCGGAGGCCCCGCCATGGAGACCAGTACAGAGCGCAGCCAATAACAGAAAGGTAAGACAATATCCAATCCTCAGCAAACTAAACAAAACATTTCAATACAACATATGGGACAAAAAATGTCTTAAGAGAAATTTTTTAAAATGGTTAACTAAATGAAAATGACCATACAACTTACTGAAATTTGTGTGATGTAGCAAAAGCAGTGTTTAGAGGGAAATTTGTAGCATTGAATGCTTATATTAGAAAAGGAAAAAAGATCTCAGATCAATAATTTAAGATTTCACCAAACAAAACTAGAGAATTAAGAGCAATATAAATCTAAAGCAAGTAAAAGAAAACAAGTTATAAAAAATTACAGCAAAATTCAGTGAAATTGAAAATAAACATCAATAGATAAATCCAAAGAAACAAAAAGCTAGTTCTTTGAAAAGATAAATAAAATTTTAAAATATCTGGTCAGGCTAATCAAAAATAAAACAAAAGATACAATTTATTAATATTAGAAATGAAAGAGGGGCCATTATTAATAATCATATGGATATTAATAGGATAATATATGAATATTATGAACAACTTTATGTCCCAGGACTTGGTACAGTTGATAAAATGCACCACCAATTGCTTAAAAGACAAAAACCACCAAAACTTACAAAATGACAAACAGGCAAACTGAATTATTCTCTGTTCATCAGAAAAATTAAGTGATCAATTAATAAACTTCCAAAAGCAATGCAGGTCCAGATGGTTTTGCAGGTGAATTCTATCAAACATTTAAGGAAGAAAGAATACCAACTCTATACAATCTCTTCCAGGAAATACAAGCAGAGAGAACATTTCCTAATTCATTCTATGAGACCATCATTACCCTAAAACCAAAACCAGATAAAGGCATTACAAGAAAGGAAAGCTAGATACCAATATTTCTCACAAATATAAATGCAAAAACCCACAATAAAATATTATTAAATCAGTTCATGTAATCCATCATATTAATGGGCTATAAAGAAGAAAAATAATATGATGGTACCAATAGGTACAGAAAAAGCATTTACCAAAATCCAACACCATTCATGATAAAAACTCTCAGTTAACTAGAAATAGAGGGGAAATTTCTCTACTTGATAAAGTATATCCACAAAAAATTTACAGCTAATATCATACTTAATGGTGAGGAACTAGAGGCATGCTCCCCAACTTAAGATCAGGGAACAAGGCAAGGATGTCCCTTTTAGTGCTTCTACCTAATATTGTATTTAAAGTCCAACCTAACACATTAAGACAAGATGAAGAAATGAAAGATACACAGATTGGAAAGGAAAAAATAAGCTGTATTTGTTCAAAAATGACATGCCTGTCTATATAGATCATCACAAAGAATTGATATAAAATTCTGCTTGAATTAATAAGCTTATATAGCACGGCTGCAGGATACAAAGTTAATATACAGAAGTCAATTGTTTTCTATACACCAACAATGATGAACCGGTATTTCAAATGGAAAACACAATACCATTTACATTAGCATCCCCAATGGAAAGCTTAGATGTAATTTTAATAAAATATGTATAAGAATAAATGGAGAGATATTCTCTGTTCATGAATAGAAAGGCTCAATATTATTATGATGTAAATTCTTCCAAACATAACCTATACATTCCATGGAATACCAGTCAAAATCCTTGCAGGTTATTTTGTGGATAACAACACTAAAATTTATATGGAAAGGCAAAAGACCCACAATAGACATCACAACACTGAAGAATTACAAAATCACAGGACTGGGACACCCAAGTTCAAGAATTTCTATAGGTTATTACAAGATAATGGCTATAATTCCCTGTGCTATACAGTATATCCTTGTTCCTTATCTATTTTATATATAGTACTTTGTGTCTACTAATCCCATACCCCTAGTTTGTACTGTGTCCCTTTCCTCTCCCTTTTGGTAATAATTTATAATGGAGTATAATCTGAAAAAAAAAAACCTGCATCACTGTGTTCTACACCTGAAACTAATACAATATTGAAAATTTTAAAAAGAAGAACTACTAGACAATCAAATTGTTAATTATTATTGTTTTCTCAAAGTGCCTGTACCCACAATCAGATACATGAGAAACACTGAGACCAAAATAAATTTTCAAAGAGGGAAAAGAAATTCTTATAAAGTTACAGTAATCAAGATGGCATAAAGCAAAAGTGTTAGTCATGCAGTAGTGTCTGACTCTTTGCAACCCCATGGACTGTAGCCTGCCAGGCTCCTCTGTCCACGGAATTCTCCAGGCAAGAATACTGGTTGGGTTGCCATGCCTTCCTCCAGAGGGATCTTCCCAACGCAGAGCTTGAACCTGAGTCTTTTCTGTCTCCTGTGTTGCAGGCAGATTCTCCACTGTTTGAGCCACCAGGGAAGCCCCCAAGACAACAGAGTGTTAGCAAAAGAATAAAGAAATAGATCAATGGAACTGGATACAAAACCTCAAACTAGACTGAAAAAAAGAAGAAAAGCAATTCAATGAAAAAAGGATAGTCTTCTCAACAAATAGTTCTGAAACAACTAGACACTTATATGCAAAGAAATAAATCTTAGAACCAGACCTTACACTCTTCATAAAAATTAACTCAAAAAGGACTGTAGACCTAAATATAAATTATAAAACTTGTAGATGATAACATGAGAAAAGATCTTGATTACTCTGAAAAGATCTTGATTACTCTGAGTTTAGCAATAAGGTTTTAGATAGAATATCAAAAGTACAATACATGAAATAAACAATTGATAAGCTGGAATTTATTAAAATTTAGAACATTTGTTTTGTTAAAAGAATGAAGAGACAAACATCTGTTAGGAGAATGGAAAAACAAATCACAGCCTGTGAGAAAATATTAGCAAAATATATCTGATAAAGGGCTTATACCCCAAATAAACAAAGAACTGTTAAAATTTAACAATAAAAAAACAATTCATTTAAAAATGGACAAAATATCTGAACAAACATCTCATCAATGAAAACATGTAGATGGAAAATAAGCATAAGAAAATATGCTCAATATCTTATGCCATTAGGGAATTGCAAACTAAGCCAACGAGATACCAATACACAGCTATTAGAATGGCTAAAATCCTTAACACTGACAATACCAAATGCTGACAAAGATGCAGCACAACATTGCTGATGGGAATGCAAAGTAGCAAAGTCACTTTAGAAGACAGTTTGGTAGTTTATTACAAATAAAATTATGATCCAGCAATTGTGCTCCTAGAAATCTGTTGGATCAAATTGAAAACAAGTTCACACAAAAAGCTATGCATGAGTGTTTATAGAGTCTTTATTTATAATCAACTAGAAACAAGCAAGATACCCTTCAAAGGATAAACAGTGGTGTATCCACACAATGGAATACTATTTAGCAATAAAAAGAAATGAGCTATCAAGCCACAAAGAGACTTGGAAGAGGCTTAGATCATTTATTGCTAAGTAAAAGAAGCCAGTTTTGAAAAGTTGTATACTATATGATTCCAACTATTTGGCATTCTGGAAAAGGCAAAACTATTGGCAAACTACGATCAGTAACCAGGGATTTGAGGGTGGTGGAGAGGCGGGGAGAAAGAGTAAATAGGTGAAGCACAAATATTATTAGAATGGTAACAGAGTTCTGTATGATATACTAATAGAGGATACAAGACATAATGCGTTTGTTAAAACCCACAGAACTGTGAAACAGAGTAAATTTTAAAGCAAACTATGGACTTCAGTAAATAATAATATCAATAATCAATAATTACAAGAAACATAACATATTAATGCTAATAATATTAATAATAGAGGAAACTGTGTGCAGGGAAATGGAAGCAAATAGGACCTCTGTATTATCTGCTTGACTTTTGTCTAAATGTAAAACTGTTCTTTAAAAAAGTCTACTAATTTTTCAAATGAGAAAAACTGAACCTTGGAAATTAGTACTTGATGGAACTAGTGACTAGAACCACTGAAAAGTGTTAACTGACTCCTTCTGTTCAATCTGCTTTGGCATTTCTTTAAAGAGTTAGGGAGTTTTATCATACAAATAGATGCCATATGGCATCAATGTAATTTTAATTGGAAAAACCACTGGAAAAAGTTAATGGACCAAAACACCCAAATAGGTAACACATTTTAATGCTACTTTTGAATATTGAATGATTTTTTTAAAAAAATCAACCACATAAAAATGCAAGTTTAGGTGGTAAGAAAGGCTCCCACATTTTTCACAGTAGCTAATATAGAGGATACTAGAAGTTCTGCTGCAATTTCTATTGAACTTTTCTGGAATTTTATGCTCCACATTAATTTAGATAGAATTGACAAGCTTAGAAATAAGTTGCTATTACACATGAACCATTGGCTGGTGCAGGTCCATGACCAGACTGTAGATGCATGTAGCCTTGCAATCTAAGTCTCACATGCTAGACTTCTAAATATCAATACAAGGTACATGAACTGGAAATCAATAAATAAATGAAAGAAAACATGAAGGAAACATATTTTAAGGGCCATTATATATATCATTTCATACACAGATGGATAGATACATAGATACGATGAATTTTCCCCCAAAGACTATTCTAGACCAGAGAAGACAATTAAAATGATTCACTCAAAGGATCTCCAGAGAAAAAGATGAATATCCATAGCTACTAGGAAATTTATGACTCTTGCAACAGTTGACCAACTTTTGCCCCATTAGCCCAATTAGTTCTTATTCTTCACCCTCCATTAGCTTTTCTGAAAAACTACTTTGTTTTAACCTTCTGTACATTCTGATTCATGTAGCCCATCATTTTTCTCTCTTCACATATGTTGGTTGAAAGCATACACCAAATTTGTGGTCTACCTCTATCAAGCATAGTAAACTTCATGTCACGCATTTTGTGTTACAACCGTAGTCCTCGCTTTATCTTACTTCCCTACCTGTATTTTCCCCTTTGCCTAATTGTTCCCATGTATTTTAGTTGCATTGGATCTTCCTTTTACTGTGTGCCTTTTTGTAGAGTACTTTAAACTCTTTTCAGGAGAAGGTAGGATATAAATAAATAGGCAGGTAGATAAATAAGGAGAAAGAGAAAAAGAGCAGCTATACCTACTACTTCAAGACAAAATATTATTTCAACAATGCATTCTCGTGAGTTTTAGTTTTAGTAGCAATGATAGAAATGTTTGTATTCATAAATGCCAGACACTTCCCAGGGGCTCATTAGCAGCCCAACACTGTCTTCCCTTACAGTTGTCAGGGCCTGAGAGTCAATCTGCATACATGATCCTTTCAAAACCGTTTATCTTTCTTCCCTTCTACTATATCCTAAAACACTGGTCAAGTATATATAACAATGTTAAAATTGGGTAGGCATGAACAAGGCTGACTTCACTATGACTTGGAATATGTCTGTTTTCACATTGGATTCAGGAACAAGCCACCCTTGAGAAATCAGGAAAGTGGCTTAACAGAAGAATATAAGTGAATTCCAGATGTTGACTTTAAGAATAATTTCTCCTGAAACTCATTTTACTGTGGACATACCAAGAGTGACACTGATTCTTATGTGATAATCTTGTGGTCCAGGTTTTTCATGCTAGACCATACCTTGCCCTTCATCTTGGTGAGTAAGTTCTAAGACTCAAGTTTCAGTCTTTTTTTTCATTTTTCTGTCTCCCATGCTTTCACTTGAAGAAGCCAATCCTTGATTAATTAGGAAATATTCTTACATATTCAAGGTTGCCGTGGCTAATAAATGACTCCTACAAAAAGAGGCATCAGGATCATGTTCTTAGATCTTGTAGTTTACTGTTTACAATGGAAAGCCTGACAGTATCCAAAGAAGTCAAGTTTTGTATGTAGTTCCTCCCAGAATCCACAATTACTTTATTAAAGTCCCCAGAGCTCACCAAATCATTCTACTTAACTAAAATATTTTAGTAAAAATAAAATTTTCCCCCACAAAAGAGTTTATGGGACATGGATTGCTCCAAACAAACAGTCACAAGAATGGTTTATGCCTTAGCCAAACAAAAAAAAAATCACTAAGACATTCTAGGTTTGGTTATTATCTTCTCAGCTTGTGACATTTTCTTTTTGTGACAAATACATTCAAGGGAGTAGATCTGATAGAGTACCTGAAGAACTATGGACAGAGGTTTGTCACGCTGTACAGGAGGCAGTAATCAAGACCATCCCCAAGAAAAAGAAAGGTAAAATGTTTGTCTGATGAGACCTTACAAATAGCTGAGAAAAGAAAAGATGCAAAAGGCAAAGGTGAAAAGGAAAGCTATACCCATTTGAATGCAGAGTTCCAAAGAATAGCAAGGAGAGATAAGAAAGCCTTCCTCAGTGAGCAATGCAAAGAAATAGAGGAAAACAATAGAATGGGAAAGACTAGAGATCTCTCCAAGAAAAGTAGAGATACCAAGGGAACATTTCATGCAAAGATGGGCTCAACAAAGGACAGAAACGGTATGGACCTAACAAAAGCAGCTGTTAAGACGAGGTGGAAAAAATACACAGAAGAACTATACAAAAAAAATCTTAATGACCCAGATAACCATGATGGTGTGATCCCTCACCTAGAGCCACACATCCTGGAATGCGAAGTCAAGTGGGCCTTAGGAAGCATCACTATGAACAAAGCTAGTGGAGGTGATGGAATTCCAGCTAAGCTATTTCAAATCCTAAAAGATGATGCTGTGAAAGTGCTGCACTCAATATGCCAGCAAATTTGGAAAACTCAGCAGTGGCCACAGGACTGGAAAAGGTCAGTTTTCATTCCAATCCTAAAGAAAGGCAATGCCAAAGAATGTTCAAACTACCACACAATTGCACTCATCTCACACACTAGCAAAGTAATGCTAAAAATTCTCTAAGCCAGGCTTCAACAGTGCATGAACTGTGAATTTCCAGATGTTCAAGGTGGATTTAGAAAAGGCAGAAGAACCAGAGATCAGATTGCCAACATCCGTTGGATCATAGAAAGAGCAAGAGAGTTCCAGAAAACCATCTATTTCTGCTTTATTGACTATGCCAAAGCCTTTGACTGGATCACAACAAACTGTGGAAAATTCTTCATGAGATGGGAATACCAGACCACCTGACCTGCTTCCTGAGAAATCTGTATGCAGGTCAGGAAGCAACAGTTAGAACTGGACAAGGAACAAGAGACTGGTTCCAAACCAGGAAAGGAGTACGTCAAGGCTGTATATTGTCACCCTGCTTATTTAACTTATATGCAGAGTACATCATGAGAAATGCTGGGCTGGATGAAGCACAAGCTGGAATCAAGATTGCGAGGAGAAATATCAATAACCTCAGATATGCAGATGACACCACCCTTATGGCAGAAAGTGAAGAAGAACTAAAGAGCCTCTTGATGAAAGTGAAAAAAGTTGGCTTAAAACTCAACATTCAGAAAACTAAGATCATGACATTCTGTCCCATCACTTCATGGCAAACAGATGGGGAAACAATGGAAACAGTGACAGATTTTATGGGGTTTTTTTTGGCTCCAAAACTGTAGATGGTGACTGCAGCCATAAACATAAAATACGCTTGCTCCTTGGGAGAAAAGTTATGACCAACCTAGACAGCATATTAAAAAGCAGAGACATTACTTTGCTGACAAAGGTCCATCTAGTCAAAGCTATGGTTTTTCCAGTACTCATGTATGAATCTGAGAGTTGGACTATAAAGAAAGCTGAGCACTGAAGAATTGATGCTTTTGAACTGTGGTGTTGGAGAAGACTCTTGAGAGTCCCTTGGTGTGCAAGGAGATCCAACCAGTCCATCCTAAAGGAGATCAGCCATGAATATTCATTGGAAGGACTGATGCTGAAGCTGAAATTCCAATACTTTGGCCACCTGATGCAAAGAACTGACTCACTTGAAAAGATCCTGATGCTGGGAAAGACTGAAGGCTGGAGGAGAAGGGGACAACAGAGGATGAGATGGTTGGATGGCATCACCAATGCAATGGACATGAGTTTAAGTAAGCTCTGGGAGTTGGTGATGGACAGGGAGGCCTGGCGTGCTGCAGTCCATGGGGTCAGAAAGAGTTGGACATGACTGAGCAGCTGAACTGAACTATAATTCCATGAATCAGGGATAAAGAGTTTCTGAACTTCCTACTGTTACTAACCATACATGAGGAAAATAAAATAGTCTTTATGGAACTACTGAATGAAAGATTTTGCTGAATAAAGAGGGAATAGCTTCATTTAAAGGTTTAAATGCAAAGATTCTGGTAGCACCTTTACCTAATAAAAACCTATATGAAAGAGCACAAGAAGGGGATTTTTCTGTTGATATTAGGACAATTAATGTATTTGTTTGATACAGTCTCACTCTTGTTTGCTCTTCTTTCCTCCTTTAACCACTTAGACACTAAATGAGTAACCTAAGAAAAGTTAATTGTCAGTAGTTTATGCAACAAAAGAGTTCTGTCTGTAACCTGTTATTAGGAATTTTCATAGCACTTTATATTGCTCCAAGTGCTTCACAGCCAACACTTTAGTGACTATTAAAGAAACAGGCTCCTCCTTCCTCTCACACTAACAAGAAGTACCAGATTTGAGTTGGTTTAAATTTATTCACACACTCTGCCAAGGTCTTATTCACTCGTACACTCAACAAGTATTCACAGAGCACTCTTTATAACAAGTTTTCACTTTTTACACATATAGAGCCAAAAGGCTACTGTCTCCTCTCAAGTGAAAGATAAGATAGATCTGGGATAGGAGTTTCCAAGCCTCAGAGGCTTGGGCTATGGCTTTTCCTGCTGAGCCATAACATAGTCTCTCAAGATATGTGTCTGAACCAAATTTCAGTTTGTTTGAAACCTAAATTATCACAGGCCCCTGACATTATGTGAAGTCAACAACAATAACCACTTGCTAGAAAACTATTTAAAGACCATTTTCAAGGCATCTTACCTCTCTCATTAGATCAACTGCACTTGTATAAAATTACATTTTTTTTTTTCCACTTAACATTTACTGAATGTACACTATCTGCTGCACCTTGAATATACCAAGCAAACATGGTCCTTATGCCCTAGAGGCTTGCTGTAGCCAGCTGTGAGAAAATACTGGATGGCCTATTTTCTTTGAAAAGCAAAAAATACCCTATAGATAAAAAAGTAATTTTTGTTCCGAGAATACTATAGCTTAAATATACATAGTACACATGGCAACACAATCACCATAACTGAAGTGTTTCATGCCCTTGCAGAGTTTTAACGTTTGTGTTCTCATTTACTTCTGCTCCTTCTCTATCATGGAAAGTGAATGTGCGTGTGTGTGTGTGTGTGTGTGTATCTGTATTTGTCTGTGTGTGTGCACACACTCATGTATGCAAACCGTAGTGAAAGGAACTATTACTAGCCCACTTTCACAGCTGAGATAACTGAAACTATGACTGGCCATAAGTCATGGAACTATGCAGCAGTTGGTGACAGCAACAAAACACAGGACTCCTGACTATCTGTGTGATGTTTTTGCCATTATTACTATCTCCTTCAAAGGAAACTATTGCATAGCACTTAAAGATTAGTTTTATGTGTTGTAAGAATGAGCATCTTCTTACTATATACTTTGAAAAACATAAAATACCTCATAGATATGAAACACTGCAGTGTTTCATGTATTATCAGAACCCTCCTATGAGGTGAGTATACTATTATCTCCATTTTAAAAATGAGAAAACTGAGGCACAGAGAGGTTAAGTAACTTACCAAAGGATATATAGTCAGTAAGTAGAAAAGCCAAGGTTTGAATTCAAGCACTTTGACCCCAGAGCTTACACACTAAAACACGATGCAATAATTCCTTGAGCTATGAGTAGCTTGCTTTACCTTTTTTTCCCCTCTTGGTTCAATGCTAAAAAATATTTCAGCTGTGTGGCTATCCTGGGTTTCCAGGATATCTCAGGAAAATAACTTTATAACTTGGGTAGGATGTGAGAACAAGGCAAAAGTCTGAATGATTCCAACTACTTACAGAGAACAATAATTCCCCAGAAACACATAGCCTGGAGTGCCTTATAGCCACAATGAAATGGAAATTATAAGAAAATAAGAGAAAAAGGTCAATACTATGCATTTCCTTGAGATTATTGATACGGGTATGAAATCTCAGAGCTCTCAGCTCTAATCATAAAACTATGGTATTTAATTGAAAAGCTAGCCTTTGCAAAAAGGCCAGGCCCTCCCTTGAGCCCACAGTTCCTTCAAAGTGCTACTGGCAGAGACAGGATTCAAGGGCCAGAATCTTGATAGTTTCTTGGGAATCGGCCTCCTGCAGGACACTCCAGCTCAGGCAACACAGGGAAGGTGAGGGCTGGCTTGATAAACTCGGGGGAGAACACTGCTCGGGCGAACTCAACGGGCTCTGGGAGTGGCCAAAGACTTGGCAGGGAGGTCAGAATCACAACAGTGACTTCAGCTGAATTCAAAGGCAGGGAGGAAGGCAAGGAACGCCAGCAAAGGTCAACCACGTGGCTTTCCCCTGAGCTTGTTAAAGGAGGGAATATTTCACTTTAGCAAGCTGCTATTATATTCTATAAACTTTATAAAATGCTTTTTGCCTCCACATTAGAACTGACTCACACTGTGTGTGCATCTGGTATGTGTCTATGTGAAAGAATGGGGTAGGAGAAGTGGTGGATCTATAAGATTAAGGTTAGAACCTGACCAAAAAAAAGCCAGCGGGCAGAAAAAAATTATAGTAATATCTGAAGACGTCCCTGATGAAGCTGGGCAAGGTAGCCTATGTTTCCCTCAGATTCTCAAGGACATTAAGGCACTGGAGCAACCACTATGATCTGCAATTATGACTTGACTGCCGGCTGCTTTGATAAATGCTGGATGCTTCTCAAGAAGTCAAAAAATGTTTACATGCAAAAAGAGAAGTGTTTCGCAATTTGCTTAGCAGCAAGGACCTAAAGGAAATAATTCTTCAGGAAAAAGTTGAGAGTAAGTAAATGTGACTCCATGGACATTCTCATGAAGTACTTTTCTTTCTACTAAAAATAGATGCTTGATAATCTCTTTTTTGACATTACCTTTCTTTTGTTTAACAAGAAAATTATTGTTATGTATCTAAAAATACATGTGAACATATCTGAGTACTGCCTGTGATTTCTTTCCTCTTCCATACCTCCTCCTCTCCACCTTAATCTTTGGATGAAGAACCAGTTCTAGTGACCTCTAGAATGGTGAAATGCAGTAGGAAAAAAAAACACTACAGTATCAGTAGGATCTATGAAGCGGGTCATCTAATCTCCCTCAGTTCAGTTCAGTCACTCAGTCGTGTCTGACTCTGCAGCCCCACGGACCGCAGCACGCCAGGCTTCCCTGTCCATCACCAACTCCCAGAGCCTATTCAAACTCATGTTCATTGTGTTGGTGATGCCATCCAAATATCCCATCCTCCATCATCTTCTCTCTAGGCTTGCATAAATTATTAATTGGTACCTATTCGCACCAAACGAGCTAAATTTTGAGGCTTGACTGCTACCTGAATTTTGTAACAGTTATTGAGGGCTTTGGCAACTATCTGAAGAGGCGAAACTTCTAGTACATATTCAAAGAAATTAGTTACAGAAACATCTTTTATTAAACACACAATTGTATTTGTTTTTAAAGGGCACATTTCTTAAGATATATGAAGGACATGCTGAATGCCATGCATGCAAGAAGAGTATACCACCCTCTTTCCACAGAAGCGTGACATCACCAGCCACGAAGGCTGTCAGTGTCGTACTGTTGAACAATGTTAATGGCTAAGGACGAGGTGACCTAATGGAATCTGACAACCCGAACAATCTTGAACAGCCGATTATTTTAACAAAATGGCCTTAACAGGGAGTTATAAAAATGGAGAGCTGGCGACTGAAACAATCCTAGAATTACAACCTGGAAGAAGAAAGGTACCCTCTCAGAAAGACAAGCAGCCATTCCCACAGACATAAATGCTTGATTCAGCTTCCCATTTCGTGTTGTCTGAGTACCTCTGGCAACCATCATATGCAATAATATTAAAATCAGTGAGAGAATCCCAGGTCCTGAGCAAGAAAATAGGAAACAAGCCACTCAGAGGTACCTCAGTTACTTACAGCATCCCAGGCATGGGCCACCTTGACTGGCCATTTGCCCATGAGCTTCTAGCAAACTGCAGGTCTTTAGTTGAAGAAGATCCAAGCTCATGATTTTAGAAATGTCTTTAGAAAACTTCTCTGGCAGCCTTTGCCAATCCCTCCCCCCTTTTCCAGATAAAAGGGTGGGGGTACTGAGCACAGGCGCCTCCTCACAGCAGGATGATTTTCTTTTATATTCTAGGAGCGTCATCCTCAATAGGCCACAGTGGATTTCCTTCCCTTTAACTCTTCTATTCCTAAACCTCCACAAACTCAACCTAATTTTTAAATCTAGGAGGGAATAGGGAGAAGGATTGAATCAAGACAGTTCCATGGGGTAGATGGACAGGGGACAATATAAACAAATATCAAGGTCAAGCCCCAAGAAGGGAACATCGGTGCAAAAGGAAATCCAGTTGTTGGCCAGGCAGCACCACTTAGGTTTGCTTCTGGTAAACTGACATTTTCTGGGCTCAAAGAACATAGTGCCTAAATTACTAAAAGGCCTGGGCACTATTTTAAAATAATGCATGGAGTGATCTGATGTCTAAAGTGGCTTCCTGCCAGAAGGACCTTTGCCACAGTGCTACATTCAAGAGAGCTGATTTTAAATGGACATTTGAAACTGGTCCATTGCTGTAACTTGGCAACGTTCCTGGAAAAAGCTGATCTTGTGATTGGGCATTTTAAAGACAATCTCTAAAATATAAGCTACAGTCACTTTCTCTAATGAGACCTTCTGATCCTGTTGCTTAGCAGTTCCCTTAATCATGCTTGGGGCTCCCCTTGCAGGACTGCGGGCAGCCCCGATGCCAGTGCAAAGGGAAGACACAGCACAATTGCACTGTGGCCTCCTCCACTGACCTAACTGTCCTCAGCTGAGCTATAAATTCCAGCTTGCTCTCCAAAGAAGATATACAGATGGCTAATAAACAGGAAAAGATGCTCAACATCGCTCATTATTAGTGAAATGAAAATTCAGAGTGAGGTCTGTCTGGTTCCAAAGTTCTTAAGCACCTCTCTCTAATGCCAAATATGGGAGACTTGATTCTCTTTGGAGAAGGAGAGAAGAGGGTAGTTTGAAATGGCATATTCACTATTACTAAAATTTCACACAATAAAAAGAGGGCATGTCGGTTTAGAAGACATCTTTCAAAAAGTCAGGAAGCTTTCTTGGGTGTTTCTCATACTTTCAAGTGATCAGACTATTAAAGCAATTTCTGTGTTACAAAGATCATACATGGAGTAAGGTAAAAGTTAGGTTGGTAAGAATTTTGAAAAAGAGCATCAGGACTTTTTCCACTCAGGCAGAAGAGTTTCTAGTTGGGAGAAAGCCACATAGGATACAGTGTCAAGATCCTTGTTAAGACCTGTGTTGATAGGCAGTACTAAGTTGCCTAGTGACCCCTAGATGCTAGAGTTAACATCATTGATTTCAATGCCATAGAATGACATTTACTTCTTAGTACTTTGTGGGGGAGTACCTAAATCTATTGTTACTCTCTTTTATAAAATAAATGTCTTTATAAAAATGCTAAAAAAAAGAGGGCATGTGATTTTTGTTTTTATTCTGTGGAATTTTTTATAGAAACAGAGGGAGTTAATTGGCTGGAGGATGCTGAAGACTGGCTTCAAAGAAACCTCACTAGGTCCAGAGTTGAGTAATACTTCTCTCAGGTGTAGATTCACATCAACCAAGCTCACAATTTTTAAATTCCCAGGCTTTGGAAACTCCAAACTTAATTTTGACAATGTCTCGAATTAATTAAACACATAGTATCAAACCCTCTTAAGACTGCTGTATCAAAGCTAAATGCCACTGTATAAATTTGTAATTATAAATATAATTTACAACATGACAGATCCTCACTAATCTCCCTGGTAAATAACACGGGAAGCCAAATTATCATCTAAGACTTGCTTAATAAACATAGAGTCGGTATCAACTCAAGTTATAAGATTTGAATGTTTAATAATGGCATCATGTTAAGATATATCTCTATAACTAGGATTTTGTAATAACATGTTACAACAATGGCTAACATTTATTGAGGGATTACAGTATGCCAGGCACTGTGCTAAATATATAAATTATCTTCCTTTATTCTCACAAAGGCTCTATGCAGTAAGTAACATTATTAAAATAAAGACTGAACCTGAGGCTTTGAAACATATAACCACTTGCCCAAGATCATAAAACTAGGGAGTGTTAGGCATGAGACATGAACACTAATCAGTCTGATTATGGGACGTCACTCATAACCACGCTGCTTCATTGCTGTGATGCCTATTCCAGAGCCATACAAGGCAGTCTCTCACCTGGGAAGAGTGGGCTGATCAGAGCTACTAGCTTTCTCTGTGACATTCTCCTTTTTCTCCGCGACTTTCTCCTTTTTCTCTGCTTTCATGACCAACAGCCCCTAATTCCCGCTGCCTAATTGACATATTCTTTCTTCAGCTGTGTTAACATGGTGAATCAGGCTACTGTCTGGTCTTTTTCCCCAGCAGCCATTAAATCTGCCTGTCTCTGTCTCAGTATTGCTCTCTCTTTTTGAAATTTAAAAAATAAAATTCAAAGAAGCAACGTAATAATCACCCATATTCCTGAGAACTAGCCAGTTTGCTTCCAGTCATCACATTCTTCTTTTATAATTGACTCTCATCAAAGGGAATTTCAATAACTCTGTTCTCCTTTATAACTTGTTGATTTCCTAGCTTACCTCTTAGGGGGAAATTTCATTTTCAATATTTTCAGGTGCTTGGGGAGGCTGCTTCAAGCTGCTGTCATGCCCCAACTACCTATTACCAGATATGGTAAGACTGGTATAAAAAACAGGTAGATAAGACTGACCATCTTACTAACATCAGAATTCAAAACCATATACTTTGTCTAGCTTGCTTAACTCTCTTAATTGTTAAGAAAAATCCAGATCAGCATAAGAGATCACAAAAAATGGCATTCTGCAGGAGTCAGTGACTACACAAGCTTTCCCCATCAATGCAAAAGTATTTGTATTTTGACAAGGAAATTACAGGATTGAATATAAACAATTAATTACATGGGCGACTTTAGCAAACCTGAGGACATCATTTCGAAAAAGAGATACCTTGGAAACAGAAAAGTAACCTATTTAGAAGCACCTCTGAACATTTCTGAAACTCACAGACATAATTCACGATATCAGATGAATGACAGTTATATTTATTTCAAAACAAAAAATTAAAGGGGGTGTTGGTTTGGGGGTTTAAAGAAAGATGTATGCCCAGAACTATTTTTAAAGGTTATCTGCAGAAAGGATAAGACCACAAAATTAATGGAAACTAAAAAGCCTCCCTGAAGGGGAAAACTGTGGTGTGCATGGCAAATATCAACAAGCGATCCCAGCGAACAATGGTCAAAGAAACCTTTTCTATTGAATCAAAGAAGCCTTTTTCAGTCTGTGATACATTAAACTTCTAGGGTTGTCATTATAGAGTTATTTTTATAGTTTATCTACTCTAAATCTTTCTCATAATATATATATAGCAGAAAACAGAGGAGATATTATAAACTAAACTCATTGCTATTTCTGATCAAGATACTGTTCAAAGAATCTTATCATAGATTATGAGGTATCAACCAAATGACTTGCTCCCCCTCCTGGCCACCCCAGGTACGACACAACACATCCCTCCTGCCTAAGCCCTTCACAGAACCTCTCAGACACCATTTGTCACACTCCTACTATGCAGAGATCCACAGTGTTCTACTGCCAGTATTAAGGCAAACAACTGTATAATCCTTTTATTCTCCGGGCTTTCAACTGGAGTAGCAAAATCTACCTGTTCATATCATTGTTTTATACATAGAAAATCAACAAGAGAAGAGCCTGTCCTTTAAATTTAGCTACTAATGCCATGAACCCTTCATTATTCCTCATTATTCTGTGTTATCAAATCTCTCTGGATCATTTGAGCTGAACAGCCCAGGCTCCTTCTGATCCACCTTCATCTTCCTATCTCTGCTCACACTGTCTGGCAGTCATCCCTTTCTGGTCATCTTCCTCAGCCCCTGCAGTGATAGTCCAAAGCACAGAAGAATACAGAGCCAGGTGCATCTCTAATACCTTATGACGTAAAAGACATTTCTGTTCCAATCACAGTCCGTGCACTTGCTTGAGCACATCCTCTTACAGCCTTATAGCAATGAGTATACTCCAAAATTACCGAAAAAGGAGACAGTCACAGCCTTCCTTTACTAATGCATGGACCATCAGCCATTCTAAGAACTGAGATTTTATTCTCCCCGTCTCACCTTCTCTTTCTCCACTTCTCCCCTGGTCTCTGCCCCTCTTGATCCGCAAATTACTTGCATTTCATATCAACCAACTCCTGTAAAAGGTTGGCTTCTACTCCTCTTCATTCTTTCCTATCTGCCCCAGACCCTTGGAGGCCAATTTCTTGACCTGAAATCATGGCGTCATAGTGCTCACCTCCCCTTCCCAGGTTAGAAAAATGAATCCTGACTCCAGCACACTGGCTGAACCCACAACCTCACCAATATATTCTAGTTGGGCATGACACCGAGAACTCTAATTCCAGAAAACAAAAGCCTAGTGTGAAAATATTAATATAAGGATCATTTTATCAATTCTGCTTACATCGAATTCAGTGTCTCCTAGACATTTTTGGTCTGGAAATCTATGATACCAGAATCTCCTGGGGTGCTTGTTGTAGGCCCTACTACAAATATATAAACTCGGAGTTTCTAGGCATTGGTCCCAAGAATCCACATTTGAACAAGTTCCCAAGGTAAGTCTGGCATAGAAATAAGTCTGGGCCTACTGACTATCAAGCCTGTCATTTTACAGATGAGGAAACTTAGAGAGAAGGTACCAAAAAACCCAAAGCTCATCAGTCCCAGTCTTTTGTTCTTTCTATCATATTACTGTCTCTTCTGCAGGGAGAAGCATTTGAGATTATTTTGCATAAGAGCCAGTTATAATGTCCATGACCAGAAAAAACTTGTTTGTAAAGAATACAGTGGCCTATCAGCTAAATTCTCTCAGTTCAGTTCAGTCACTCAGTCGTGTCTGACTCTTTGCGACCCCATGGACCACAGCACACCAGGCCTCCCTGTCCATCACCAATTCCCGGAGTTTACTCAAATTCATTTCCATTGAGTCGGTGATGCCATCCAACCATCTCATCCTCTGTCGGCCCCTTCTCCTCCCACCTTCAGTCTTTCCCAGCATCAGGGTCTTTTCAAATGGGTCAGCTCTTCTCATCAGGTGGCCAAAGTTTGGAGTTTCAGCTTCAACATCAGTCCTTCCAGTGAACACCCAGGACTGATCTCCTTTAGGATGGACTGGTTGGAACTCCTTGCTGTCCAAGGGACTCTCAAGAGTCTTCTCCAACACCACAGTTCAAAAGCATCAATTCTTCTGTGCTCAGCTTTCTTTATAGTACAACTGTCACATCCATACATGACCACTGGAAAAACCATAGTCTTGACTAGACGGACCTTTGTTGGCAAAGTAATGTCTCTGCTTTTTAATATGCTATCTAGGTTGGTCATAACTTTCCTTCCAAGGAGTAAGTGTCTTTTAATTTCATGGCTGAAGTCTCTCAAAACCCTCTCAAAACTCTTTCAAAACCCTCCTTTTAAAAGGGTTGCACACTACTGAAGACAGCCATCTCGTGGTGACACATATTAACTCCTGCATATTTATGATTTCTCCTCCACAAAGCTTAAATGGGTCACAAACAGGAGAGAACGTTGAGTTTGAGCATTGCATTGGAGCACAAGAGAATTATATGAGAATGATTACATGAGCTATCTAATCTACCTATTACCCCTTCTTTATAAAGACAATAGGATGAGAACCAAACAGCCAAAAGCAAAATGGAAAAGAAGCACTAAGAAAGAAAGAATTCGAAGCCCTTCAGACAGCCTTAGGCTTTAGTTGCTTCCAGTTCAGCTTACAGTTTAGTTATAACTTACACACAACCTAACTCTAAAAATGCCACCAAAAAACTACTAGAGCTAATCAGTGAATTTAGTAAAGTTGCAGGATATAAAATTAATACACAGAAATCCCTTGCATTCCAATACACTAACAATGAAAAATCAGGAAGCGAAATTAAGGAAACGATCCAATTCACAATTGCAACAAAAAGAAAAAAATATTTAGGAGTAAACCAACCTAAAGAGACAAAAGACTTGTATGCAGAAAACTATGACACTGATGAAAGAAATCAAAGATAACACAAACAGATGGTGAGATACTATGTTATTGGATTGGAAGAATGATATTGTCAAAATGACTATACTGCCCAGAGCAACCTATAGATTCATTGAAAAATGAAGTTGCTCAGTCGTGTCCGACTCTTTGTGACCCCATGGACTGTAGCCTACCAGGCTCCTCCATCCATGGAATTTTCCAGGCAAGAGTACTGGAGTGGATTGCCATTTTCTTCTCCAGAGGATCTTCCCAACCCAGGGATCAAACCTGGGTCTCCTGCATTGC
This sequence comes from Okapia johnstoni, assembly GCA_024291935.2. Lineage (NCBI taxonomy): Eukaryota > Metazoa > Chordata > Mammalia > Artiodactyla > Giraffidae > Okapia > Okapia johnstoni. The sequence continues at coordinate 91,123,551 of CM044305.1, forward strand.
AGGTAGACGCTTTACCGTCTGAGCCACCAGGGAAGCCCTATCAAATTACCGATGGCATCTTTCACAGAACTAGAACAAAAAATTTCACAATTTGTATAGAAACACAAAAGACCCCAAATAGCCAAAGCAAGCTTGAGAAAGAAAAATGGAGCTAGAGGAATCAACCTCCCTGACTTCAGACTATACTACAAAGCTACAGTCATCAAGGCAGTATGTTACTGGCACAAAACAGAAATATAGACCAATGGAACAAGATAGAAAGCCCAGAGATAAACCCATGCACACATGGGCACCTTATCTTTGACAAAGGAGGCAAGAATAAACAATGGAGAAAAGATAGCGTTAATAAGTGGTGCTGGGAAAACAGGAAAGCTATGCGTAAAAGAATGAAATTAGAATAACTCCTAATATCACATAAAAAAATAAACTCAAAATGGATTAAAGACTTAAATGTAAGGCCAGAAACAATAAAACTCTTAGAGGAAAACATTTGCATTACACTCTTTGACATAAATCACAGCAAGATTCTCTCTGACTCACCTCCTAGTTTAATGAATATAAAAACAAAAATAAACAAATTAGACCTAATTAAATTCAAAAGTTTTTGCACAGCAAAGGAAACTATAAACAAGACAAAAAGACAACCCTCAGAATGGGAGAAAATAATTGCAAATGAACCAACTAAGGATTTATCTCTAAAATATATAAACAGTTCAAACAGCTCAATATGAAGGAAAAACAAAAAACAAACAAACAAAAGTTAGCAGAAGACCTAAACAGACATTTCTGTAAAGAAGACATACAGATGGCCAATAAACACTTGAAATGATGCTCAACATTGCTCATTATTAGAAAGATGCAAAACAAAACTACCATGAGGTATCACCTCACACTGGTCAGAATGGCCATCATCAAAAAATTTACAAACAATAAATTCTGGAAAGGATGTGAAGAAAAGGACACCCTCCTATACCATTGGTAGGAATGTAAACTGATACAGCCAGTATAGCAAACAGTATGACGATTTCTTAAAAAACTAGGAATAAATCTACCATATGACCCAGTAATCTCACTACTGGGCATATGTCCTAAGAAAACCACAATTCTAAAAGACAGATGTACACCAGTGTTCATTGCAGCAATATTTACAATAGTTAGGACATGGAAGCAACCTAGATGTCCACTGACAGATGAATGGATAAAGAAGTTGTGGTGCATTTATACAATGGACTATTACTCAGCCATAAAAAGGAACAAATTTGAGGCACTTATAGTGAGGTGGATGAACCTAGACCCTCTTATACAGAGTGAAGTTAAGTCAGAAAGAGAAAAACAGGTATCTTATATTAACGCATATATATATACGTGGAATCTACAAAAATGGTACTGATGAACCTAGTAGAGAACAGACTTGTGGACAAAGCAGGGGAAGGAGAAGGTAGGACAAACTGAAAAAGTAGCATTGACATACATACACTATTATGTGCAAAATAGATAGTTAGTGGGAAGTTGCTAAATAACACAGGGAGCCCAGCCTGGTCCCCTGTGATGACTTAGAGGGGTGGGATGCTCAAGAAGGAAGGGATATATATATATATATATATATATATATATATGCAAAATTATGACTTATTCACGTTGCTGTACAGCAGCAACTAACAAAAAATCGTAAGACAATTTTCCACCTAATAAAAGTTTTAAACGAAGAGAAAAAAGAGAAGAGACTCACACAAAGAATTTTTTCCATTATAGATAAACATTTTGGAAACAAAATTAGTAATGAAATCTTATCAAGTGACATTAATAGAAACAATAGTGTGATTATTTGATAATACAAACAACTGAGAATTTAAGGTAATAATCAACTACTTTTGGGCCTGGGTCAGATGACCATAAAGTCTATTACAGCATTATCATGATCTCTCACTTGGTAAAAATGTAAAAAATCACTTCAAACTTAGTTAAATATAGTAGCCAAAGACATGCAAGACTCCACTGGAAATACCAGGTTGTTTTCTTGACCTGGGACTGCCTGACAGCCTCTGAAAGCTTGGTTTGAATATGACAGAATAGGGCCCATGGGTGATTCAAGAAATAGCAGGTGGGGTGAAAAGACAGCCTTCAGAATGGGAGAAAATAATAGCAAATGAAGCAACAGACAAACAATTAATCTCAAAAATATACAAGCAACTTCTGCAGCTGAATTCCAGAAAAATAAACGACCCAATCAAAAAATGGGCCAAAGAACTAAACAGACATTTCTCCAAAGAAGACATACAGATGGCTAACACACACATGAAAAGATGCTCAACATCACTCATTATCAGAGAAATGCAAATCAAAACCACAATGAGGTACCATCTCACGCTGGTCAGAATGCTTGCTATCCAAAAGTCTATGATCAATAAATGCTAGAGAGGGTATGGAGAAAAGGGAACCCTCTTACACTGTTGGTGGGAATGCAAACTAGTACAGCCACTAAGGAGAACAGTGTGGAGATTCCTTAAAAAACTGGGAATAGAACTGCCGTATGACCCAGCAATCCCACTGCTGGGCATACACACCGAGGAAACCAGAATTGAAAGAGACGCATGTATCCCAGTGTTCATCGCAGCACTGTTTATAATAGCCAGGACATGGAAGCAACCTAGATGTCCATCAGCAGACGAACGGATAAGAAAGCTGTGGTACATATACACAATGGAATATTACTCAGCCATTAAAAAGAATGCATTCGAATCAGTTCTAATGAGGTGGATGAAACTGGAGCCTATTATACAGAGTGAAGTAAGCCAGAAAGAAAAACACCAATACAGTATACTAACACATATATATGGAATTTAGAAAGATGGTAATGATGACCCTTGCGAGACAGCAAAAGAGACACAGATGTATAGAACAGTCTTTTGGACTCTGTGGGAGAAGGCGAGGGTGGGATGATTTGAGAGAATAGCATTGAAACATGTATATTATCATATGTGAAACAGATTGCCAGTCCAGGTTCGATGCATGAGACAGGGTGCTCAGGGCTGGTGCACTGGGATGACCCAGAGGGATGGGATGGGGAGGGAGGTGGGTGGGGGTTTCAGGATGGGGAACGCATGTACACCCATGGCTGATTCATGTCAGTGTATGGCAAAATCCACTACAGTACTGTAACATAATTAGCCTCCAATTAAATAAATAAATTTAAAAAAATAAAAAATAAAATTACCTCTTTCAAATGTCAAAAAAAAAAAAAAAAAGAAATAGCAGGTGGGAAAAGAAGTTATATAAAGATGTGCCAAAGGCACTGGGCTTATATATGTGATCAGAGCTGACATCAAAAGTATTTGGCTATGAATTTAGCTAGATCCAAATGTAATAAAGGCGGTGAACACTTGTATGGCAATTGCCTACAAAGGCACAGGGCCTTAGAGTCTGGAAGTCTGTGCTGTGTATTTGCTAAGATTAAGAAATTTTAGTTATCTTCTCTACTCAACTTATTGCTATTTTGGTCACCTGGAAAGAGAGAAAGATTATACAAACTTCCAATTTAATGAAAAAGAATCAACAGCCTGAACAACAAGGAGATCAAACCAGTCAATCCTAAAGGAAATCAACCTTGAATATTCATTCGAAGGACTGATGCTGAAGCTGAAGCTACAATACTTTGGCCACTTGATGCAAAGAGCTGACTCATTGGAAAAGATCCCGATGCTGGGAAGGATTAAGGGCAGGAGAAGGGGGTGACAAAGGATGATATGGTTGGATGGCATCACCAACTCAATGAACATGAGTTTGAACAAATTCCAGGAGATAGTGAAGGACAGGGAAGCCTGGCATGCTGCAGTCCACAGGGTTGCAAAGATTTGGACACGAGTTAGCAACTGAATAAGAACAAGCCTACCTCAGGAAATTCCAACAGGGGCTCTGTATCAATCTAGATGGGTAGGATGGGGCAAGAGATGGGAGGGAGGTTCAAAAGGGAGGGGATATATGTATACCTAGGGCTGATTCATGTTGAGGTTTGACAGAAAACAACAAAATTCTGTAAAGCAATTATCCTTCAATAAAAAAACTAAATTAAAAAAAAAAAAGAAAGAACAAGCCTGCCTATCTTAGTCTCTACCTCTCTTCTGTGCACCCAGAGTACATTGTGTGTACTTCTTATATTAAAGCATACTCACTAAGGTGTAATAACAGTCTATACTTACAAACCTATCTCTCCATATGAGTGCTCTAAGGGCAAGAACTATGTGTCTCATTCATCTTAACTACAGCACCCAGATAGATTCTGGTTACATAGGAGGCTCCCAATGTTGTTGTTTAGTTGCTCATCATGTCCAGCTCTTTGCAACCCCATGGACTGAAACCTGCCAGGCTCCTCTGTCCATGGGCTATTCCAGGCAACAATACTGGAGTGGGTTGCCATTTCTTTCTCCAGGGGATCTTCCAAACCCAGGGATCAAACCTACAGTCTCCTGCAGCTCCTGCATTGGCAGGTGCAGTCTTTATCACTGAGCTACCAGGGAAGCCTGGTTTCCACTGTGTGTTTGCTAAATGAATGGATGAATGAGTTAACAGATGAATGAGAAATCAAAGGACGTCAACTAGACATCTTGGGTGGTTCTTGCTGTGTACAATGAATGCTAAAAATGAAAAATTAGACAATCAATTGGTTTTTCTACACGATACCAAACTAGGAATATGCTTGCTTTTACTCTCTCTGAATATCAAGACATTTCAGGTTATGTTGCCACTCAACTAGAACTGAAGGACATAAAACACTTTTGTTGTTGTTCAGTCGCTAAGACATGTCCAATTCTTTTGCGACCCCCCATGGACTGTCTGTTGTTTCCCAGGCTCCTCTGTCCATGGGATTTCCCAGGCAAGAATACTGGAGTGGGTAGCCATTTCCTTCTCCAAAGGATCTTCCCAACCCAGGGATTGAACCTGTGTCTCTTGCATCCGCAGGCAGATTCTTTATCAATGAGAAACCAGGGAAGCCCATAAAACACCTCAGACTACTGCACAAGACTTGGAAAATTCACACATATTCTGCTGTTAGCTTTATCTGTTAGGAGATGGTTTGTAATAGTGTGGGGGTATTTCAAAAAAGTCTTTATTATCAAAGGAAACGACAAAGACTTTTTTAACATTATTTCAATGATCTTCTAAACATAGCTGTAAGGCAACAGCAATTTTTACCGATGAGAAAACAATTACAAAGGGAGCTAAGTGAGCTACTTAAAGTTATTAAGTTAATCAGTTAATTACTAATTCAGTTGACATTTGACCCTGCTGATATCCTCCTTCCTAAATTGTTTTCCCTTGACCTCTCTGACACTGAACCATTCTTACTCTTTTCCTTTTCTTATGAATTTAAACTTCTTTACCAGTAATCCTAAAGGAAATCAATCCTGAATATTCCTTAGAAGGACTGATGTTGAAGCTGAAGCCCCAATACTTTGACCACCTGATGTGAAGAACTGACTCACTGGAAAAGTCACTGATGCTGGGAAAGATTGAAGGCAGGAGGAGAAGGGATGACAGAGGACGAGATGATTGGATGGCATCAACGACTCAATGGACATGCGTTTGAGCAAGCTCTGGGAGATGGTGAAGGACAGAGAAGCCTGGCGTGCTGCAGTCCATGGGGTAGCAAAGAGTTGGACGCAACACAACAACAACAACCAGAGAATGAGTCTAATTTTAAATCTATTCATCTGAATTGTCTTTGTCAATGTATCTATATGTGCATAGATATATTTACATACTTTTTGACATTCTTTTCCATTTACAGAGACAGCTGTATTATAGTAGTTAAAAGCATGAATTCTGGACCCAGAATACATGTACTTTTAAATCCTGGCTCTGCTGCAGGCTAGATGGGTGACCTTCAGTCAGTCACTCAAACTTTTATTACCTTGGATTCTCTACCTGTAAGATTGGGAAAATAATAGTACCTACCCCCAGAAGGTTGTTCTGAGGGTTACAAGAGAAAATATTTATAAAAATGCTTAGAAGATGCATAGAACAGTCCTGTGGACTCTGAGGGAGAAGGTGAGGGTGGGACGTTCTGGGACAATAACATTGAAACATGTATATTGTCATATGTGAAGCGGAACACCATTCCATGTTTTTATGCATGGGACGGATGCATGGGATGGTGCAGAGGGATGGGAGGGGGAGGGAGGTGGGAGGAGGGTTCGGGAGGGGGAGCACATGTGAACCCATGGCTGATTCATGTCAATGTATGGCAAAAACTACTACAATGTTGTAAAGTGATTAGCCCCCAACTAAAATAAATAAATAAATAAAAATAAATAAATTAAAAAAAAATGCTTAGAAGAGTGCCTGGTACATAATATATTAATACTCAATGTTAAGTATTATTAATAGCATTATTTCATATGCACATTTTCATGTAACTATGCAATGTTTCATTGGCTTAGCCAATTTCATCTTGCATAATTTTAGATGAGTTCATAGGAGTTTAGAAAAAATCACTAAAAATTAAAAATAGGAGGTAGATCATACCCATCATTTTTGTTATTCAATGGTACTTTTTTCATACTCCCTCATTGTTTCAACTCTTCCCTTTCCCACCACATCCTAGACTCCTTTTTTCCCTGCAGGTTATTGCTACAACCCCAGCCCAGGCACATAGCACCTCATAATATTTTAATGGAGCTCATGTAGGATGCATGGTAAACTAATAAAGCCCCCACCAAAGTGAAATGATGTGTGTTAGATCACAACGAACCTAGTGAAGTCTTGTACATGGTGCCTCTGCATAAATGTCATATAGATAGATGAAATGAGGTGGGTATGGGGGCTGTATGGAAGAGGAGGCTGGAAGCAGACTGAGGCCAGGTTGAGAAGGGACCTAGACACCATGCTCAAGTTTAGGTTTGATCTTATAAGCTATGGAGGGTCAATACATTTTTCTGAGTTATAAAAGTGGGAAAGAAAAGAAAAAGGGAAAGCTATTTGGAGGCTAAAAGAGCAGTTTATAGCTTTCTCACTATTCAATAGTAAAGTTCATTTCTCTTTAACCCTGCCACAACTGTTTCAGAGCAATCCCTTTTCTTACCCTTTTCTCCACAAGGAAACTTTTAAAAAGATACAACAGTTGATTTTGTACTTTGTTTTAATAACAGATTCTTTTTTCTAAAGGGTTCACTCAGATATCATTGTAATTGCTTTTCTGTTTTATAATATTAAAGAGAAACAATGTATGTCCAAGATTACCCTGTCTGAAAGACAGGTAGTTGCTGGTAGCCGGGGAAGTCTAGACCTGAGCTAACTGTGAGTTCCAGCTGGTCAGTTTCACAATAATTACCTATCTATGAAAGCAATCTATATAAGAACATATAATTACCGACCAACTTGCTTCTGCAACACTGGAACTGCGGTCTCAGTGATAGCCACCCTTCAGAAATGTGGTCCTTCGCCTGGGAAACAAGCAGGTTCTATTGCCAGAGACTTAAAGAGAGATCGGTAGGCAACATCACCACCTTGATCAAACCCCTCACAGTCTACCTGGGGTATTGTTACCCCAAAAGGGAAAGAGAACAATGAACTGCAGTACTTCAATAAAACTTCCAAAAAGGAGGCTCCAGAGGATTTCTGTGTTAGCATCATTATAGTATAGTCATAGTGAATAGCAACTCATCGGGGACCTTTCTCCATAATGGCTTATTCCAAATATTTACTTTATTTTTCTCATATCTCAAATCCCAGTGGAATTACAATGTTCTTACTGACTTATTGAAAATTATTGCAGAAATGATGTTCTCAGTATGAGCGATATTGCGTTTCCTCCTTCAATTACAGCCTTACATTGTGTTTCTTTTTAATTCTGTATTTTTTTTATTATTTTCTCTCTGAATCGATCCTCTGCATCTACAAAGGTAGCTCGATATTTTCTTTCCCAAGTGCCTCACAGTGATATTCTCTGGCAATATAGGCTAGAAGGAAATCTCTCTTGGTCTCATTTCCTTCACTACAGAAATAAATCCACTGGTATGCCTCATCCACAAAAAGGTAGTGGGAATGTTTTCCTGCCACATGAGTCAATCCTGATGCAAGAGGAGTGAAAGGCCAGGCCAGATGGCAAGTGTCACAGCTGGTTGGGTATGCTGCCAGGATCATAGAGGCTAAAGCTGGGCCAGGTGTCACCGCTCAAAATGAGGCAACTGGGGACTCCCATGAAATGACTTTAAGGCCAGGATGACAGGAGACCAATAAAACACTTTTCCAACAAACTGAGAAAATAATAACTTGCACCCTTGTCTTTACTAGCAGACTTCTATTTGCAAAGGCAAAGTCTAGATTGCTTGGAGGAAGTGATACATTAAAGTAGACTTCTCTTCTGAAACCCTCTGGACAAGGCTGATGAAGCAGAAACTAGGTGTAAGCATGCCACAGGAAAGTGGGGAAGAGGCAGGTTGGTAGTGAGGAGTTGGCCGAGGCCAGGCAAATGCAACAGCTAAAAGCTATCTTGCTTGTTTAGCTTCTGCTCCCATGTACAGGGAGGGCCTGCACTGTATTATGGGTGCCAAGTACCCCAAAGAGAATCAGATATGAGTCTTGTCCAGAAGGACCTTGCCTGGTGTGAAATCCAACCTCTGCTATGTCATCAACGGTTTATTTAGGCTTCCTGGGGGCTTTAATGTTACACGCACCTCTGAGGACAGAAATTTTGAGTCAGAAGCACTGTCATTTGCAAAGACCTCCATGAATCATGCAAACTAGAGATTCATCAGAGAGCTCATTCCCAAAATAGGAACTGCTCTAAGAAGAGACAGCCCTAAAAGCCATCATGTGCTGTGCTTAGTCACTCAGTCGCGTCCGACTGTTTGCGACCCCATGGACTGTAGCCTGCTAGGCACCTCTGTCCATGGGGACTCTTCAGGCAAGAATACTGGAATGGGTTGCCATGCCCTTCTCCAGGGGACCTTCCCAACCCAGGGATTAAACCCAGGTCTCCCACATTGCAGGTGGATTCTTTACCATCTGAGCCACCAGGGAAGCCCAAGAATACTGGAGTGGGTGGCCTATCCCTTCTCCAGTGGATCTTCCTGACCCAGGAATCGAACTGGGGTCTCCTGCATTGCAAGGAAGCTCTCAGGCTCCACCTGTAGTCTGTCCTATATGGACTTCCTGTACTCCCTAGTTCTTCTTCCATGGTAACAGAGATCTGTCACAAGAATAGGTGTTACACATCTATGCAAACTGGCTGCCAAAGCTTTCAACTTAGACAGCAAGGAGATGGTTTAGCAGAGACCAGCCCTCAGAGTTTGCTGGGCCTGCAGAGCCTGGTGGTGGTTTAGTCACTAAGTCGTGTCCGACTCTGGCAACCCCACAGACTGTAGCCTGCCAGGCTCCTCTGTCCAAGGGATTTTCCAGGCAATAATACTGCAGTGGGTTGCCAATTCCTCCTCCAGGGGATCTCCCCCACGCAGAGATTGAACCCAGGTCTCCTACACTGCAGGTGGTCTCCTGCATTGGAGGCCGATTTTTCAGTGACTGAGCCACCAAAGAAGTCTGGCAGATGTCAAAGAATCCGTGGGCAAGGAGGGGACCAAGAGACCTGTGCCACCATAGCAGACATCAGGCCAAAAAACGTGTCAAGGTACTACTCAGCTTAGTCAGGAGAGTCCAAGCAGATAGGGGCCACAGAGAGCCAGGGATCCTAGAGCTGGAGGTGCTGGGACCACAGGAAGCCAAGGCACAACCAGCCTTTCCTGATCTGAGTTTCTGGGCAGCATCTCCAGGATTTATTTAATAGCTGCCATCATTCACAACAACAGAGACTGCATTTCAGGAGCTGTGAAGCAGTTCTAGACCACAGTGTAGATTTGCAAAGCTTTTGGGGGTGCTTTAAGATGAGATAGAAAGCTGTGTTTGACAGGCCAACAAAGATAAGCCAGCAAATCTCTGGTATCCTAGGGTGGATTACCTTGCTTTCACGTGCTTATCAACAAAGTTAAGCAAAGCACGTGAAAGAATGGCTGATGTTGCCTTGCTCTTCTTTTCACTTCTCTCTGTGGGCCTGCAACCAAGCAGGAGGCCTTTTAAACATGAAAACACTTCATGATTTTCATCTAGCTAGGAGAAGGCCCCTCTGGGCTGAGTGGGGATGCCATAATTATTCAGCATAGCCTAGAGTGGGACAGATGTCTGAAGAGGGTTTTGAGGAGAGATGCTGACCAGCGGGGACTTTTTAAAAAATTTTCGCCTTCTTTCATTCTTATGCAGCCCTCAGAGTCAAATGAGGGCTAATACATACACCAAAGGGGAAGAGAGATTTTCAGAGGAGCCATGCCTCTGCTCTCCACGATTGGCCTGGATAATCAAGAGCTAACTGTAAGCATTCGGATCTTTGGGAAACGAAACTAAGTTTTATAAACACCTTCTCAGTCTTGTTTTAAGGGAAAAAAGCCTGATACTGGTTTGTATGACATTTATCAACATTAGGGTTTTTAGGACACATTAGGCAGTATCACAAGTCAGAGCACATTGGATTCATTAATGGAATTGGTCTGCCTCTCTAAACATCACAGCAACTTTTTAGTAACAAGAAACCTTACTTCCTCCACTTAGTTGAGCTGGAAAATTAATGTAGTGTGCTTCTGAAGAAACACATAATGTACATGATGAATTTTCATCATCTTGCTGGAAAGTGATTCTTTATGTTCTTATTCCAAATTTACAGCAAGTAAATTTAACGTTCCAAAGCTGCTGAGCCTTTTTAAGACCTCACTATCAATTTGTGGGGCGCTTTAACTGATTCTGACCTGGAATTGATTAGTGCTTTCTGAAAACCGCACGTGTAGCAAATTGCTTCACTTTAAGATAAATCAAGTTATTTGGGGAAGTTACACTTTAACTATTCACATTTTTTTTTTTAAGGAGAAAAACACAGCCTTTACCTGGATATCCTGCAGAGGGTCAGGGACCCAAACTGACACTCTGATTTTCATAGGAAAATTGTAACCAAGTTAAAAATCTCCACTGGTAACTAGGAGCCCATGTTGACCAGCCCCTGGGCAGAGGTGATTTTAAAGTTACTCACTGATCTTTGGTCAAAAGTCATAGGCCACAAAAAGGCATCTCAGAGCACTGTGAACACTTAGGGGATGTTCTAAGCAGATGTTCCATTTCTTTTTTTAAAATAATACTGAGGTATAATTCCCGTAATATAAAATTCACCCCTTTAATACAATTCAGTGGGTTTTGGTATATTCACAAAGATGTGTAACCATCACTGCCATCTGATTCCAAAACATTTTAACCACTCCAAAAAGAAACCTTGGACACATTAGGAGTCACTCCTCATTCCCTTTCTCCCCACTCCCAGCCCTGGCAAGCCCTACTCTTTCTGTCTGCATGGATTTGCCTCTTCTGGACAATCATTCCTTTTAGCATAAGGGTTTTTGACTTTTATTTTGTTTTTTAAGTAACCACTGGATTTTCCCCTTCAGGAAACAATAAATCAGTAGGAAATGTTGAGGTGGTTCCATTTAAAATTTACGTCTTTCAACAAACCAGCCTGAGAATTTCCTTGGGAGAAACTTCCCTCAGGGCCTTTACTTCTGGATGTGGACAGGTGTCGACAGACAGCACTGCTTGAGCACAGACCTTCCCACCAGGTATAATTCTCTTTCCGGAAGTAAAAGGGTCTTATTTTGCTATTTGTCAGAGACAGGGTAGATTTGAATATCTCAAAGTCAGTCCCAGTCTGCTTGTAGGAAGTAGTATAGCCAAGTAGACTCCAAAATCAGGTAAACTAGGTCCAAACCATAGCTCTTCCACTTTTTATGTATTCCCAGCTGTGTGACTATGGGCAAGTTTTAATGACCTCTCTGAGCCTCAGTTTTTCACCTGTGAAAAAGAAAGAGTAGTATCTACCTCACAGGATTCATTTTGAGGACTAAATGAGATACAGATAGCTAGACAGATAGATGTGAATATAGATATATATATAACTTGGTACTAGAGTAGGTATTTGCAATATCTCATCAAATATCTCAAATTAAATGCCTATTATGTGCCAGGTACAGGTTTTTGTATTCACGGGTTACTTACTTTCCATTAAAAAGAAAGATGAGATTCTGAATACAAGGATTGGCAATGCCTATAAAAGATATTGATGTAATAAGATGACATGATGTCTGAGCAACTATAATCCTTAAGAACTAGGGCCGTTTGAATCTCTGGTCCACAACTACCTGAACCTCATAAAATTACACCTAGGAAGAACCGACTGGAGCTACTAACATTTATCAATATCAAAGGAATGAGGATTAAGATACAATTGTGTATCATTAACCTGATATGGGAATGTATATATTTTTCTCTCAGCAAAACCATCTAAAAGAAACACTCCTGGATGCTAGCTAGGTTCTGAAGGTCCCATGGCAGAGTGAATGACTGTATGAAACTAACTTTTTGGAATTTTTTTCTGAAAAAAAATCTGGTCTTCAGTTCTTCCAGCAATCAGGCTTTGATTTTAAACAGAAAGAACACTGAACACGTGGTGAAGGACCCCTGGGAATTCAGTTAACCATTTCCCTCCAGCACAAAGAAGTTTTGAACAAGGTGGACTAAACAGAGTGGTAGAAGCCTAAATGCCACGTAGAAGCAAGGCCAGTCCCCTGCTTCACAATTTATATCTACCCTACCCTGTCCTATCCTATCCTGCTGTGTGTGGGCTAAGTCACTTCAGTTGTGCCCAATGCTTTGCGACCCCATGGACTGTAGCCTGACAGGCTCCTCTGTCCATGGGATTCTAGCCTATCCTATCCTAAATCTGGCTTCTGGCCCCATCTCTTGCTCCTGTGTGCCTAGAATACAGTGAGGGTCATATGCTATTTATGGCTGCCATCAGCTAGATATGTGATGTTAGGCAAATTACCTTTTTCTTAGTTAGAAAAAAATTGCTTTACAGTGTTGTGTTGGTTTCTGCCATATACAAACATGAATCAGTCATAGGTATACATATATCCCCTCCCTCTGGAACCTCCCTCCCACATCCCACCCCATCCCTCCCCTCTAGGTTGTCACAGAGCACTGGGTTTGAGCTCCACATCATACAGCAAATTCCGACTGGCTATCTATTTTACATACAGTAACGTATATGTTTACATGCTACTCTCTCAGTTCCTCCCACCCTTACACCGTTGTGTCCACAAGTCTGTTTTCTATGTCTGCATCTCTATTCCTGCCCTACAAATAGGTTCATCAGTACCATCTTTCTAGATTCCACATATATGCAGGCAAATTACCTTTGATGCCAAACCTCAAACCTGTTTTTTTCCTTCCTCCTTATCATTCTACTACTACCTTACATTTCTTCAGTTTCCAAAGCACTCAAAAAATGCAGACAGCAAGGCTCAGCTGAGTTCAGTCACTCAGTCGTGTCTGACTCTTTGTGACTCCATGGACTGCAGCACGCCAGGCCTCCCTGTCCATCATCAACTCCCGGAGTTTACTCAAACTCATGTTCATTGAGTTGGTGATGCCATCCAACCATCTCATCTTCTGTCGTCCCCTCCTCCTCCTGCCTTCAATCTTTCCCAGCATCAGGGTCTTTTCAAATGAAAAGGTGGCATCAGGTGGCCAAAATATTGGAGTTTCAGCTTCAACATCAGTCCTTCCAATGAATGCTCAGGACTTATCTCCTTTAGGATGCACTGGCTGGATCTCCTTGCATGCCAAGGGACTACTCTCAAGACTTTTCTCCAACACCACAATTCAAAAGCATCAATTCTTCTCTGCTCAGCTTTCTTTATAGTACAACTCTCACATCCATACATGACTACTGGAAAAACCATAGCTTTGACTAGACGGACCTTTGTTGGCAAAGTAATGTCTCTGCTTTTTAACATGCTGTCTAGGTTGGTCATAACTTTCCTTCCAAGCAGCAAGTGTCTTTTAATTTCATGACTGCAGTCACCATCTGCAATGCTTTGGGAGCCCAAGAAAATAAAGTCTGTCACTGTTTCCACTGTTTCCCCATCTATTTGCCATGAAGTGATGGGACTGGATGCCATAATCTTAGTTTTCTGAATGTTGAGTTTTAAGCCAGCTTTTTCACTCTCCTCTTTCATTTTCATCAAGAGGCTCTTAAGTTCTTCTTCGCTTTCTGCCCTAAAGGTGGTGTTATCTGCATATCTGAGGTTATTGATATTTCTCCCGGCAATCTTGATTCCAGCTTGTGTTTCATCCAGTCCAACATTTCTCATGATGTACTCTGCATATAAGTTAAGTAAGCAGGGTGACAATATACAGCCTTGACATACTCCTTTCCCGATTTGAAACCAAGTTCAGAGCAGAGGAATGACTTGCTCAAGTTTGTGCAGTCTATAAATACAAAAAATCCTTAGATGTTCAAAAGAAGGTGTGCATAGTAATAATGAAGGGCGTCATCAGGGAAAGCCAACTGACCAGGCAACCACTGCAAAGAGGCTTCATTTTGACAAATTTTATTTTGTCAGTGTCCCAGTGTTCACCTGACTCACGCTAAGAAAGATCCCAAGTAACTGGCATATGCAACCGGAATGCCTAAATATTCATTTGCAATATGAATTATTACTACTAGGGAGACTAGATTCTCATATTCCTGGCCATATCTCCACTGACAAGCTACATGAAAAGATGAATTATAATCAGAAGGTTGATTAGTGAGTCGGAATCATTACCAGATGAGTCAGTGAAATCACGTTCAGTGGTATCAGGTCTTTATAATCTAATGAACCATCTCCGCAATGAAGATAAACCTGCTACAGGAACTGGCCCTTAGACAGAACTAGACAGGCTCTGCAGAATGCCTTCAATTACTCTCTCTAGCCTCCATTCTCCTTGACATATCACTTCTTTAACAATGTTAATACCTTCCGGTGACACCTCTTTGCTTTGATCTATTGCATACTGTTTAAAGTTTAATTATCAGAGAACAACCTATTTTCAGAGTCTTCAGGGAACACCTGTCACCTCCATGGACTGCCAACCGAGACCAGGTCCTTTGATTCTGAGTCTGCAAGGCTTTCAACTACACCTTGCTGCCTCACCATCAAACAGGATGACGCTATATCCTTCACAGAGTTGTTACAGGAGAAAAATGAAACAAATAAAAAAATGCTTTTAAAGGACCCTGCAAATACAAGCTATTATCATTTGAAAAAAACACAAATGGATCATTTTGCTATTCTTCAACTTTACCAAATAAAGTTGTAAATGAGACGAGAGCACACTTGGTGGAAGAATTTCCCAAAGGGGAAAATTCTCAGTCAGCTAAAAGCTTGGGGGAACTCCTGCTTAACTATGGCTTTTATTTAAGCTCCCCAAGGCTATTACTTATTTCCAAAACAATGCTGATGAAAGAGATACAATGAAATGAGGTCAATGAGGGCAGATTCCTCCCCAGACGGGACTGGGAGAAGTCTAGGATAATCAGTGCACTATTAGTTATTAACTGATAAGTGAGGAGTCAATTGGCTAGATTACATAGAAGTGGAGATCAGCCATACACACACACACACACACACACACACACACGCATGCATGCACACACATATATATACCAGCTGATTTATGAGAGAGACAAAGGAGGAAGAGGGGGAGAGAGAATGAAAATGAACGATAAAGCCCCAAGAAAGAAGTATGTGCAGCAAAGCAGTCCTGGATATTAGAAAGCGTCAGAGGCAAAGAAAGAACCTCTTCCTCTCCTACCAGCCACAAGAAGCATCTCTCCCTGGGAAGAGGGGCCGATCATTTTCTCAGGAGATTGATTACACTCACACTGACCATTCTAAAAGCTGACCTTCAATTATATCCGTCACATTTCATTTCAAACTCTTCTTTGATTGTCATATGTGTCATTCTCCAAGTTGGAGGTGGGGGACACAAAAGGCTATGTTATTATAGGAGATGAAACATCCTTATCTTTCAAAAGGACATGTTTTCTGCTAGAAATTTCTTTACTCCAAAAATGCTCACTTAAAAAAAATTCCCTTTGGCAGCAGAAAAACCAGAGGTAAATAAAGGTTAAGCTGGTCACTTGCTACACCCTTATACTACACACCTATTGGTGTGTTCAAAGGCATGTCCACAATTAGGCTGTCAGATATGACATCATATCTACATATGACAATAGATTTTAAAGGGATGAAAACCAGACCTTAAAGACCAACTAGGAAAATCCTCCCTTCCAAACTTTGAATCGTTATATAAAAACAAATGAGAACAGGAGGCTATTTCTTCTAAAGAAAGATCCGAAGTCAAAACACACAGTATAGATAACCCCACGAAAGGAATGGGAGTTGAATCATAAAAAGCAGGGAGGGCCAAGGTTATGCCAAAAAGTGCGCATAGGGCAGGCTCTCAACAAACCAGTGTCTCCTCCATCCACCCTAAGTGACTAGACTGCCATGTGGATGAGGGTTCCACTTCATTAGTGCTTTGACCCTTTCTCTGAATCTGATGACCTTTGAGCATAACCCCTGGCATTTTGTGAATAATAGAGACTTTCCCTCCACAGAGTTCTTCTGACTTGGCGCCTTTCAAAGCAAGCAGAGACAGCCCCTCTCTTCCAACAAGCAATCTAGGAGAATACAAGGCGCAGCCATTCTGCTAGGGGGGAGGGAGGGTTAGGAGGTGGAGGGAGAAACAGCAAATGATCTAGTGATGTATCTACCCTGGAAGCCCTTCCTCTAAGACACACAGGCCACCTAGCACTCACCTGGCTACTCTCAGACACCACAGGATTACAATGAGATATTTGAGCAAGAAGATTGCCATTCATGCAGGTAACTGCACACTTTTCTATGCCAAAGATACCTGCCAGACACAAACATTTAGAGATTTAGCCTCTCTCTTAACTTTATAACTCATGTTTGTGTCTCTCCTCATAAGCCAGGGTCCAGGTGTCCTCTTGATATATAGAAGCTCAGTAACAATTTTTTTTCCACTTATTTTATCTGGATGCAGCGCAGAGACAGATCATCGCTTTGGAGTCAGGGAACACATGTATTCTAGTCATACTTCCATTGTGAAAAAAGCTGTGTCTTTAGGCCAGTCTCTTTGCCTCTCTGGCCTCCATTCCCTAGCCCCCTCACACAATGGTGTGTTCTCTCACTTGATTCAGCTCTCCTTTCAAATACTACTTCATTGGAAAGGCTTTTCTGACCACCCTATCTAACATCTCATCACCACCCACCTCACTCTTTTACTCGAGTCTGCCTTACCTTTACATCATAATAGCACTTGGCACAAATTTTCAATTGCCTTATTTACACATTTCCTTGTTTGCTGTCTCCTTGCCCTCCACCTCCTTACCTGTCAATAGAATTTGAGTTCTATTAAGGCAGAGATTTGTCTTTTTCACTGCCTCCTCTCCACTGCTAGAGCCCTAGTTTCAGGGCACAGTGCCTATCACACAGTAGATGCCAAAAGTATCTGTTGAATTAAAAATTAAAAGCATAGTAGATGCTCAATAAATGTGTAAAGAGTGGGACAATTAAAGCGGTGAAATGGATGAACGCAAGGTCCTTCCCAAAGTAGAAAGTCTACAGACCATGGCATCTGCATGTCCTGATAAGAATTTGGTACTCAAGCAGGCACCTCCACATCTGCTCCCAAGAGCCAGAGAGACAGCTCAGGCATTTGTCTCCCCTGGGTTCCTAGAGCTCAGAGCAGGGCTATTCGGCACCTCTCCGAGCTGGACACCGGAGGGCAGTAGACCCACACTTACTGCTTCCATCCAGCAGAGGGCCAGAGGCAGGGAGAATCCAAGTTCTGGAGAAATGGCAGGACTCGGGTGTCAAATTGGCATGTCAGGAATGGCGCCTAACTGCCCCCTGACGTGAGGAGCTGTAGACTGCAGGACAAAGGGTTCAGTAAAGACTTCATTCAAAATTTGTAACATGGAAATCAAATGTGAACAACAGACCCCAAAACCATCTGTTCTTGCCAAAGCCAGGACGGACTCCATGGCCAGCTGCCAGAAGTGTCCCGGCTTGCTCTATACACACTAGGGGAGGGAGCCACGTTTCCTTGTAACAAAAGCCCATTATGTAAAGGGCTGCCGAACGCAATCTTCTTTTTGATGTGTTCTCTTTAATTAGAGTAATGTAATAAAATGATAATGATAATCTTTTGGTTTATGCTCATCCCGAGTTCCCCCTCACCCAGAAAAAAGGCCAACTCCTGGCATCAAAGTAAGCTGACATTACAAGCTGATTATTTGCCTCTCCAAGAAATTTATCATTGTGACTTGCTAAAAGTGCATTTTAATTAAAATACTGTACCCATTATAAACTGGGGCTTTTTTTTTAAAAGAGTATAATTAAATCCAAAAATTGAGCACTCGGCTACAATATTAAAAGTGTGTATGAAAATATATATAAAGAAAACCTTATTACAGTTAATACACAGGGGCCTATGTACATAATTTCTATTAAGAAATTTAAGGCCTTAATGAAAATCCAAAACCATTCAGTATGTGAATTTCGATTGTGATGTCATATTCTATTGGTTTTGAATTCTTAGCGCCTATAATGTACATATTTAATTTTAACCATTCCTTCCTGTGAAATAACAGGTTTGATGCTTTTAGTAAATATAGTCCAAGTCTTATGCCTAAACAGATTTTCTTCATATTCTCCCCCTAATTCACCAAACCCAGAATATCCAAATTCGACTCCCTGGGTACATCCTTTTATGGTCTCAAGTGTTACACACAACCCCTCAGGCCACAAACTGCAGTCTGCTCAAAATACTAACAGCTTCTATATATTTGTGTGGCAAACCAATAATCTCTAGCTTCAGAACTACATCACTGCCTGGGACCTCTGAGAGGCTTCTGTATGGTGTTTCTTCTATAAACCTGCAGAGCCTTGCTGTAAGCTTTTGATGAATTAAAGTATTCATTTGGAACTAGATAAGCTTAGCAGGCTTGTCCCTACAAGTTCCTGTTAAAGTTGAGAGTGTTTCAACCCTCAGGAGGTAAAAAGAAAGAGCTGGTCCATCTTGGACTGTCGGAGGTGATCGTTTTCAGACGGCCCCCCTGATAGTGCCAGCAAATGTATCCCCTTTAGCATCATTTAAACCGAGCTAATATAGGAGACTTCTCCTCCATCTACATACGACACAGCAGAATGAAAGAAAAAAAATAAGCAGCTCTAAACTTACGTGAATAACTCCACAGAAAATTCAAAAAAGCAAAGCGTTTTGAAAAGCACTCCTTTTTCCTATGCACAAGACATGTGCAGAAAGCTCGTTCCATTTAGCGTTTTTACCCCAGCTGCCCTAGATTCACGGCACCTGGACAGGGTGTGGACACCAGTAAGCACTGCTTGGTGTCTGCTCCATTTTTAAACTTCTTATCATTTCTACAGAGGCTTTAGTTTTTAATCAAAAGAACAGGAAGTAAGCTGAAAGCAATAAAACACAGAACAGAGTAGGGCCTGTGAATTCCAGGGAAAAAAACCTAAGTGCTTGAGAATGTCCCTAAGCACAAAGGAGGCCTCCTTTGTGCGAAAGTTGCTAAGGAGCTGGAGGAGTAGACAGCTAAATATAGCTTACTGAAAATACACAAAGTCTACACCCGGGTCAGTAACCTTTTTAGCCTCGAAGGCACCTAGATTTGGGGGACTGGAGGAGTGTACCATTTGTGCTGTTTTATTTTCTCTATTTCTTCCTCCCAGTACTTCTCCAGCTTTCCCCATCTTTTCCCCTCCTCCTGCTTCCACTCACTGTCTGTTCCTTCTCAACCTTGTGGAAAAGGCCAATACCAACTACCCTGAATTGGGGTTGGAAACCTACCTCCACAATGGCCTCAGGTGTCTCAGAGCCTAAATGTATCTGAGCTCAAAAGCATATCCACTGTAAATGCCCTTCCATAGGACAGAAGGTTGGCTACTAAGCAGCAGAAGATGCTACTGGCTTCCTAGTCTAGCTTAAGGAATATGTAAAAATTTGGTGACTAGCAAGTAGGCAAACAAATTCTAAGAGGCAGAAACAATATCTTTGTACTTGCTCCAGTTTGCACATTTTTGCATACCTCCATCTGAGTATATCACAGTATACTGAAACTATCTATCTCTCCGTCTACCCCATTGGACTGTGAACCCTTAGAGGCTAGGGGCTTTGTCTCTCTCATCTTTGTGTCTTAGTATTTACCTCAGAGCCTGACACACAAGGAGGCACTTGATAACTATTTGTTTAGCTGAATCAAGTTCTGTTTCAAGAGTCAACAAAACAGTGCCTTCAGCCTAAAATCTGCCAACTGAAAATAATCTCATGTGTGGATCATAGAATGTTTTGAAAAACTTAGTAGTTAAGACACATATGATTATTCCAACCAGAAAACAACTGATATAATCAAAAGAAGCAAGGAACATTCAAGAAGTTGTTATATCCCTCAGGAAAAATGTCCTGTATAAACACTATCCTTTATCTGCCTGTCAGAAACCATGTTCTCCCCTTGTGGTAATTCACATAAAGTGGTCATAGCCATGAAAAACTACAAAGGCAGAGAGTCTGCTTATGCTTTGCTAGGATTAGATATTAAATAAATGGATAAGGGTCACACATGGTCCCAATTCCAAATTCATGTTGCAATGCCTGGTCAAGGTGGGGTGAGACAAGAGAAAATTTCCAGCTTCTATTCTGAACAAACCTGGCTTTGGTCCGATAAGATAGATTGTCATGAAAACTATCCAGTGAAATGTAATTTTTCATTCAAATCTTCAAAAAGAAAAAAACAGTAGAACAACTTTACTATCTTGTGTATGTATCTAAATACTTATGGACCTAAAAATTTGTTTTAAAAAGGTTATATTACAAGTAATATAAATTATCTTGAAGCTTTTGAAAAACACATTATGTGCTAGAATACTATTCTACTTCCTTGTTCTGCTATGATACGAAAACTGGTGGGTCGACCCTCTCATAAGGATCTCAAATAAACAATCATCATCTATATTGTACATGGAATCAAGAACATTCCATGGAGCAAAAGTCCTCAGGGACATAGACTAGAGCCATTTCTTAATAGTTTATATTTCAGTAATTTATATTTTCACTTTTAAACTTAGAAGGCAATGAGAAACATTTTCAACATGATCAAGAAATTTTCATTTCTGAATGCTAAAGTACAAAATCAACCCTAAGCTGATACAGTTTTTTAAGTATGAGTTTAAAAATAGCACTTTCTACCATATTTGACAAATCCTTAAATGTGGCTGAAGATAAATGTACTGACAAGTTAGACATTTGCCATAGTAATACCAAGAAAGGGGTGCACTGGGAGAAAACAAATGGTTTTCAGTGAAAACATGGTAATTAGGAACTGGCTATACCTTTTCTGGGATTCAAAACAGAAACTACTTAGAAGGAAGCCTACTTAAATTCTGGATCATTCTCTATTCCTATAGATCAGTTCAGTGCTTATTTAGATGAGGTTTCTCTAATATCCACTGCTTCAATTACTTGGGTAGTCACCAGTCAAATTAGGATTTCTGAGGATACATTTTTTTCAAATTACCCAAAGCTTAAGTGGTACAATTTATAAGCTGTCAGAGATTACTTTTTCTTTTTTGTTCAAGAAACCATAACGCTGTCCACTTTGCCTTCACAGTTAACCTAACTAAATTTCATCACTACTACTTTTGAGTGACCACAGACAAGCCCAGTCCTTCCTTGTCTCAGGATAATCTCCGAAACCAGGGAAGCTCGTAGAAAGCACAATGCTCAGCATCAAGTCTCCCTGGGCTTCTAGTCCTGCTCTGACATTTTACTCCAGTTGCAGTAAGGGAGCCTATAGTAACTCAATAAGATTTATATACCTCGGTCAGTTCCGGGAATCCTGTGCCTGTTCTTGACACTCTATCTTGCCTGACTCAGTTCTTGTCTTGATTTCCTGGCTAGAACTCTAGTTCTTCTGGATTCCCTTGCTGCTGCTCCTTATGGTCCTGCCCTTAGAGCCAAGGATTAAAAATCCATGTTCTTAACTAGAGTCAGATGGGCTCAGCTGAAATCAGATATCCCAATTGGGCACAGGTCTATCTCCCCTCCTAGACTTTGGACTCAAGAACAAAGACCTCACTATATTCTTCTTTATTCCGTAGAACTGAACACAAGGCGCAGCATATAGAAAGCGTAGAGAGGACTGAATCAGTAGGCCTCTACCATATTTATCATTTACTGCCATGTTTACTTGAACCCGATGTTGTCCTCATAAAGCTAAACTTCTGGAATTTTCTCTGATCACCATCCCTATGTTCCTAAGTTTCTTTAAAGGCTTAGGGACAAGTTTCTTAGTTTTTGTATCTCAAGTACATCTATTCTTCTTAAGTCTTCTCTCAAACCTCTCAACGTTATTCAGAAAAAAAATTCCTACTTCCTGAAAAAAAAATTTTAAGAAATTTCCCGATATCTCATGTTTACAAATCTTTTCTCAATAGACTAAGTTTGTCAAAACATCAAGAAATCCCTTTCTATATTGCTTTAGCACAGGTGAAGCACAGGTGAAGAAAGGTCAACTTCAAATTCAGCTGGAGCTCAGTAACACTTCATTTTATATTTATCTGGCAAAAATAACAGAGCAAACCAGCTTTCCTTCACTGAAAGATCAGATTATTAATAATTAAAAGAGGTGCTGATCAGATAGATGGTACAATGATGGTGTTCATGAGAGAGGAGATCCTGGTCTATATGTCTTCAGATCTGCTGGCCCATGTTGAAAGGGCCCCTCGGCATGACACTACCTCCCCCTTTTGTATGCTTTGGTTCTCAAAACTTCTGCCTTAATTGATGCTGGCAAGGGAAGAAGGAGTAGGGCTCAGTCCTCCAACAGCCAGTACCAAGGCTGTTAGATATTGAGGACATTTGAACCCCATGGGACACAGGATGAACGTGCTTATTTTCAGGAACTTCTCTGATCCATCTAGCTTGTTTATTTACCTTTCCCGAATAGAACACAGACACTATCACACTGCCTGTGCTTTGTATGTAGAACAATCTGCAATAATGAGTTTTGTAAAGAGCTAAGTTCAACTGTTGCTGTTGTTCCTGTTTTTGCCATAACTATAATAAACATATTTATATTATGCACACACATATTAATATATATACACACACATTTTTTTAACCGAATGGCTTGTGGGATCTTAGGGTTAGTGTTAGGCATGTGGGAACTTAGTTCCCAGATCAGGGATCAAACCTAAACCCCTTAGAGTGGAAGCGCAGAGTGCTAACCACTGGATCACCAGGGAAGTCCCAATAAACAATTTATATTTTTTAAACGGCCAAAAACAAACAAAAAAATGACCTAAAAATGCATTCCTTTGAACACTACCCTTTGTCTGCTACCTTCTTTTAGAAAGAAAATTGTCCTTGGAAGTGAGAGCCATTAGGTCCTCTAAACTTAGGTAGAAATTAGTATAATCTGGTGCTTCCTTCACTGGGACAGAGCTGGGGTGGCATATAGAAGATGAAAGTGTGCAAAAAAGGGTGGTGGATGTTTTTATTTCATCTCAGGCCAACACTTGTTTAAGTAGGACATGGTACAAGCAGATCAGTCCTCATAGTTTGTGGGTCCCAGTGCAAACAAGGCTTCCCTGGTGGCTCAGTCAGTTAAAAAATCTGCCTGCAATGCAGGAGATCACCTGCAGCATAGCAGACCTGGGCTTGATCCCTGGGTTGGGAAGATCCCCTGGAGAAGGAAATGGCAACCCAATCCAGTCTTCTTGCCTGGAAAATCCCATGGACAGAGGAGTCTAGCAGGCTACAGCCCATGGGGTCTCAAGAGTCAGACATGCCTTAGCAACTAAACCACAACAGTGCAAACAAAAATGCAGGGCATCCTTTTGTTTAAAAAATTAAGAATTGCAAGTGGACAACATTTAACCAAGCGCTATGCCCTCCTAAGCACAGGGCTCTGTATGATTGTGCATGCGTGAGAGCTAAGTCACTTCAGTCGTGTCCAATTCTTTTTGACCCCATGAACTATAGCCCGCCAGGCTTCTCTGTCCATGGGATTCTCTAGGCAAGAATACTGGAGTGGGTTGCCGTTTCCTACTCCAGGTGATCTTCCCGACCCAGGGATCAAGCCCGCATCTCCTGTGGCTCCTGCATTGCAGGTGGATTCTCCACTGCTGAGCCACCAGGGAACACCTCTGTATGACTATACAGGTTGCATATTCCTGGAGACTAGAAGGTCAAAAGTCTGAGACTAAGGAAAAAAAGGCAGAATTTTCCACCAACACTTTATCTAGCCCTCTGTCTAAAGGATGAAGTGAAAGTGAAAGTCATTCAGTCACGTCCGACTCTTTGTGACCCCATGGACTATACAGTCCATGGAATTCTCCAGGCCAGAATACTGGAGTGGGTAGCCATTCCCTTCTCCAGGGGATCTTCCCAGGGATCCCACTCAGGGATTGAACCCAGGTCTCCCACAGTGCCGGCAGATTCTCTACCAGCTGAGCCGCCAGGGAAGCCTCAAAGGATAAAGGATAGGCTCCACTTTTTCCAGGGTGACCTGATGGGTCAGTGTGTCAATCCAAGGGAACATGAATGACTTTACAGAGAGGTCTCTGTTCTCTTACCAGTTTGCTGAGCCACCTAGAATTGGCAGCACCCTGCTGAACAGAGCTGGCCAAGTGACCTTGCATTTCCTTTGACCCGTGATACCTCTAATCCCTTCTTTCTTTGGCCTCCCAAAGATTGACTGCCTTGGGGAAATTGAGTTTGTACAAAAAAAAAAAACAAACAGACAAAATGAAGAAAAAAGAGAGTCAAATTCAATAATTGGAATAGGTAAAAATAATTATGTTGCCCTATGACTAAATGGCTGTTTTGCCTTCAAATGACCACCTCTACCATCTGAGATGGCTTCCCTGGTGACTCAGCTGGTAAAGAATCTGCCTGCAATGTGGGAGACCTGGATTTGATCCCTGGGTTGGGATCCCCTGGAGAAGGGAATGGCTATCCACTCCAGTATACTGCTCTGGAGAACTGGATCGCAAACAGTCGAACACAATTGAGTGACTTTCACTTTACTTCACTACACTATCTGAGAATTCCCCAGAACCAAAGACCTTACTTAATGTTCCACAGAAATGTTCATCTTCTCAACACAGAGAACATTTTATACATACATAGACCAGCCCAGATATTATAGATGATAAATCAGGGTGTTTAGATTTCTGGGGACTTGAGCAAAGAATCCCAGGTTCCATAATCAATCTGAGTTCACCCACTGTATTATAAAACTCAAGCATGCAGAACTCTGAGATATTGGTTATTATGGTGTCTGTCAACCTAGCCTTTGGGGGTTCATTTTGTTCTGAAATCTCTTTAGGTGGTCATTTATTTAAACAAGAAAACAAAAGAAAAAAGCACATGTGAATGGTTTTCCAAATAATAGAGTAGGATGCATATTTAAAAAGCAAAAGCAAAAAAAAAAGTCCTGTGAATTGTGGAAAGACTGTAGAGAGAACCATCGGAGCTGTGTATAGTAGGAAGTTCCAGGGTGGTGTCATCTGCATATCTGAGGTTACTGATATTTCTCCCAGCAATCTTGATTCCAGCTTGTGCTTCATCTAGCCCAGCATTTTGCATGATGTACTCTGCCTAGAAGTTAAATAAGCAGGGTTACAGTATACAGCCTTGACGTACTCCTTTCCTAATTTTGAGCCAGTCTGTTATTCCATGTCCAGTTCTAACTGTTGCTTCTTGACTTGCATACAGATTGCTCAGGAGGCAAGTAAGGTGGTATGGTATTTCCATCTCTTGAAGAAGTTTCCACAGTTTGTTGTGATCCACACAGTCAAAGGCTTTAGTGTAGTCAGTGAAGCAGAAGTAGATGTTTTTCTGGAATTCTCTTGCTTTATCTGTGATCCAATGGATCTTGGCAATTTGATCTCTGATTCCTCTGCTTTTTCTAAATCCAGCTTGTCCATCTGGAAGTTCTTGGTTCATGTACTGTTGAAGCCTGGCTTGGAGAATTTTGAGCATTACTTTGCAAGCATGTGAAATGAGTGCAATTGTGCGGTAGTTTGAGCATTCTTTGGCATTGCCTTTCTTTGGGATTGGAATGAAAACTGACTTTTCCAGTCCTGTGACCACTGCTGAGTTTCCCAAATTTGCTCGTATATTGAGTACAGAACTTTCACAGCATCATCTTTTAGGATTTGAAATAGCTCAGCTGGAATTCCATTACCTCCACTAGCTTTGTTCATAGTGATGCTTCCTAAGACCCACTTGACTTCACACTCCAGCATATCTGGCTCTAGGTGAGTGATCACACCATCATGGTTATCTTGGTTCATTAAGATCTTCTTTGTATAGGTCTTCTGTGTATTCTTGTCACCTCTTCTTAATATCTTCTGCTTCTGTTAGGTCCATACTGTTTCTGTCCTTATTGTGTCCATCTTTGCATGAAATGTTCTAATCTCTAATTTTCTTGAAGATATCTCTAGTCTTTCCCATTCTATTGTTTTCCTCTATTTCTTTGCATTGATCACTTAGGAAGGCTTGGAATTTAACTAAATTAAAAAGCATCATTAAAGACCACCAATGTCTGAGAGAACTACCAAACCGAACTGAACTCTACTTCTCTCCCTAGGGGAAGGCTTAAATGGCCAATTAATGGGAGAAGTAAGCCTTTTGTTTAAGCACATCTACATGTTGATTTCAAACAGTCTAAGCTGCAATGACGCCATCACTGCTTTCATCTGAGGTCTACTCATGTCATACATGCAACTAATTGAATAAACAAGACTCTCCCCAGTAAATTAACTAGGAGATCTGAGCACTAGTAATCAAGGTTAGTAGAAACAGCAGAATTGATCAATGACTTCTTAAACTTTCTTGTAAGGAATATCTCACAAGAGAAAAAAAATGTGGCAACAGAGTTCACCAAGGGGGTTCCTTTTAATTCAAAGAGAAATGTGACCACCAAGAGCTTTTCATCTGAAGCAGCCATAGAAATTAGACAGATAGGTGGCCTCAATCTTTAACTAGCCCATGCAGAGATGGTCTTTGAAATACATTTTCTACTTTTTGTCAGGTTCAATTGAAAGTATTCTAAGCAATGGAGTTGTAGCTTTCTTCTTTTCTACTTTGGAAAATGGAGGTTCATAAGTCTAATCTTTCATAAAAATATGCTTGCTAATGTGTGCTTATGTATGCATCTTTCTGCTTAAGAATCCAGTAAATCCACATAAAGGCTAGTATAATTTTAAAAAATCATGCAGGAAAAAGCACTTCTTTTTCTCTAAGGAAAGAAACAGCTAGTGTGTTTTTAAAAAACTGACAGCAAAACTGGCATGACCTTAACAAATACTAATCTTGGGTAGCTTCAACTAAATCTCGGTTATCTCTTCAAGTCTTCATTTCAAGGGATTTTAATTAAAAGGTCAAGAACACTAAAATACAACACAACATGTATTAGCACATCTTAGTTAAACAAAAAACACTTACAGATACATTTTGTCAAGGCTATAAAGACTCTTTATACCTCAGGCACTCAGATGAACTTCACTAATAGGTCTCTTAAGCTTTGGTTTTTTATGTTTTGTCTCCAGGAAGTCTGCATTTTAAGTTTAATTGCACGTGAATGAATTAACCATCTAGAGGGGAGTGAGTGAGAGTGTGTGTGTGTGTGTGTGTGTGTGTGTGTGTCTATCTGTGTGTGAGTGTGTTCAAAGATAGTGAGAGAATACAATGAAGAAACAT
Source organism: Okapia johnstoni (assembly GCA_024291935.2). Lineage (NCBI taxonomy): Eukaryota > Metazoa > Chordata > Mammalia > Artiodactyla > Giraffidae > Okapia > Okapia johnstoni. The sequence goes on from CM044305.1 coordinate 91,151,283, forward strand.
AAAATGGGCCTAGAGGGAAAAAAGCTCTTGCTGACATCTCCATTTCTGATGACCATTGCTAACACACTTAATTATAAACTCTAACACTCTTAATCATAAATCCCAAGCCTTATAACCCCTTCCCAATGTGAGACTCAATACAAACAGAACAATAAGATGAATAATTAAACTTTCTGAAGGTCTGGATAGAAGCAGCATTTCATAGAACCATGTATTCTATATCTGAAGTACAGTATACAAAATAAGCACATTGCTAAGCGCAAAAGGTCTCCATCATCTAGGGAGAAGTCCAGGAACTCTACTTTTTATATACATTCACACACACACACTCATCAACTCATGAAAATAGATAACTGATGAGAACCTACTGTATAGCTCAATACTCTGTGGAGACCTGAATGGGAAGGAAATCCAAAAGAGATGGGTTATATGTATATGTACGGCTGATTCATTTTGTTGTGCAGTAGAAACTGACACAACATTGTAAAGCAATTATACTCCAAAAAAAATTAATTTGAAAAGATAAAAAGTCAATGGTATTTAAGGAGCAGGTGTTATATTCAAAACAACGTAATAAATTAAAAGCCAAATCTGTGACTCAGTCTAGCCTGTAAAGTCTTATATGAACTACATGGTTATTAATGTGCTTAATAATTTTCCTCCTATGGGCAAATTAATAATCATGATGATTCCCTGCCTGCATATCTGCAAAGCTGTTTCAAAGCCCATGCATCCATATTTTCTTCTCCATCACTCCTTGTCTTCCTCAATCTACAGGAAGACTGAATGGCAAGGGCTCTGGACTGAGATAAATCTAAAACCTTGGTTTCCAGTCTGGAAAATGGTGGTATTAAACCCCCCTACCCTCTCTATCTCACAGGCCTATTGTGAGAAGCAGATAACACACATAAAACTTCTAAAAAACATCCCTCCAAATATGCAACAATAACACTTTATCAATAAAAACAATCTATATATTACATGCTAGTGATTGATTAAGCATGCAAAAATTTTTCCATTTTTCCAAGTTTCTTATCTAATTAAAGATCCTGCCAGAGACTAGGGACTGGTCCAGCTCCACTGGGAAACATCTGTCTAGATGAGCAGAAGGAGAGAATGAGCAGAAGACTTGGAGATGTGTGAAAGATGCAAGGTCACAAGAGAAGAAATTCACAAAGTAAAATATGACTCCAGGAGGGCGCAGCCGAGACAAAATACTGGACTAAGTTGATAACCAAAGTAGCTATAACTTGTTTTAATTCCATAACCAAGAATTTAGACCAACTGAAATTTCCAGGTTCCCTACCGTGGTCCAAAAGATTCCATTCTGGGCTTGTAGGTCACCTGAGAAGATGACTCCCCTTCTGACCCTTTGAGGCCTAAAATAGAGACTACTCCCTCCATCCGTCAATTTGACTGGTCTGGCCTTAAATGTGCCCAAAAGGAATAGCATCCTCCTCTCCCAGGTACAGTCAAATGGGAAAAACCCTTGATGGTTCCATCTGTTTCAAATGAGAAACAGATCCGATTCGAGAAGCCTGGAGTGTCCAGGGCTTACAGTTAGACCTGGAGACAATGCTTGGAGGGGAAAAATCCAATATTCAACCTCAAAAATGGCCTGGCATCTATACTTGATTCAGGTTAATTTGAACCACAACTATCATTTATCCTATATTACTGACCAAATACAAATTTTTCCCAAAGTCCGCAAGTGTCTTTCATATCTATAGACCTCTATTTTAAAAAAACAAACAATATTTTTAGTGTGGAAGCCACTAAAGCTAAGAATGTGCTATTTATTTAACATAATAAAATCAACCCAGTATCCTATTTTTTCCTAAATTATTACTCTTTAGGCAACTTTGGAAAATGTGTGTAACTTATGCATTCAATATCTAAGTCCACAGAAATTATTTCCTTTCCTTTAAACAGATAAACAAGTTAAACTCAGGATTGCAGTGGAGATGACTCCATTGTCTCTGGGATTTTCCTACATATTTCCTTTAAATATATCTCGAAAACTTGCTTTGCTTTGGAAACTACCCTCTTTTGAAAGGACAGGAGAAGAATCTTTCACATTTTATGATCCCTGTTGGAGGTAACAAAGCAGCAGCCAAGTCCTGAGGTGATGGACAAGGCAATGATCTAACCTGGCTGCAAATCAGAATGGCCTGGGGAGCTTGTTAAACAAAAGGGAAAAAAAACAAAAACAAAAACGGCGACAACAACACACACAGGCCCTATATAGGTACCTCCAAGTGCAAGGCCAAAGAATCTGTACTTTTAACTAGTTCCAAAACATCTGTACCAACCCATCGCATCCTCAGGTATCAACTCGGCTCTCTTCTGAGGATGCGCCTGTCTCTCTCCAGTCCTGACCTTTCTCTTGAGCTCCAGATAAGCCCTCTGGGTATCTGAGGGGCACCTCCAATGCACTACGGCCAAAATACTGAAGCAATTTCTTTTCCTCTCCAACTTGTTCCTTCTTCAAGTCTCATTTCAGGTTGCTTTTCACATGAAAAACAGACGAGTGCCAAGATCAGTTGCACTTCTATGAACTAGGATTCTAGCTGGCTCCCAACCTTATACCTTGCTGTTGTTGTTTAGTGGCTAAGTCAGGTCTAACTCTCTGTGACCCTCTGGACTGTAGCTCACCAGGCAGCTCTGTCCATGGGATTTCCCAGGCAAGAATACTGGAGTGGGTTGTCATTTCCTTCTCCAGGGGATCTTCCCAACCCAGGGATCGAACCCACCTCTCCTGCACTGGCAGTGGATTTTTTACCACTGAGTCACCTGGCAAGCCCAACCTTATACCTTAACATTCCTTTAAAATTATTTTTTAACTGATAATTAAAAAACTTGTTACAAACTTTTACCATCTTCTATTTGCCAGTTTTCTTGGGGCCACATATATTTTTTAAAGGAATGGACTCCAGGAAACATTCTGTTTTATTTACAAAAATCAACCAGGCTTATTATATTACTGGTATGCAGACATGGAATACCACCTGTATTTACCAAATTGGGTCCTTTTAAAATAGGCCTTGATTGAAGTATCAGTTAAGTATCAGAAGAGGCAAGTTCCTTCATTGGCTTTTCAGAGAGATTGTTTATCCACCAGATTACACAAAAAGCAAGCACATGGGGGTTAAAATTGGCCCTGGAGTTGTGCTGAGTATATGAGAATAGAATTTAAGCTGTAGCCTTTGTTAGAATTATCTGATCCATCATTTGGTCTTGACAACCAAAGGGAAATATAAAGAGGACAAATATTAGACACAGAAAGCTGTGGTAATGTCACCAACTGGGTCATCTACACAGCTTCACCTTGATCCTCCCCTCACCTCGTCAACTATCCCTCACCCCCATCTAATACTAGGAAGAAAATAAAAGTAGGTGCCTTGTCTGAAACTCCCTTTCTGATAATGCCTCAGGGAAGAATTGAACTGATGAAAGGGAAGAGATGTGGTCTAGAATTTGGAGATAGTGAAATATAAGGTCAAGTTCTAGGCCAAAGTTAGAGCTGGATGTAAGACAGCTTATCTTTGAATGTGATCAGCAGTGAACTCTGTCACTCCTCTGTCTCACCATTCACAATTCCACATACTCAATTACAACATAAGAGTGATGGTGCATTGGAAAAAGCCCAAGCTTTGGAGTCAGCCAAACCTAGATTGGGATCCCAGGTTTGCTAACTGATTGTGTATGACTTTGAGCAAATTCCTTAACCTCTCTGAGAGTCAGTGTCTTCCTTTATAAAGAGAGGATACTAACAGTGTTAATAATACCTTCTATGTTTGTTGAGAGGAGTTAATGAGAAATCACATATAAAGTACATGGCACATTAGCAGGCCCTGTGTAAATGCTAGCTTTTATCCCTATTATCCTCATTATTAGATACCTTGAGGAATTACTCTACATTTCTATTTGAAAATTTTATTATCTGAAAGTATTAAGTTTGTTGTTGTTTAGTCCTGACGCTTTTTTGACCCCATGGACTGTAGCCTGCCAGGCTGCTCTGCCCATGGGATTCCCAGGCAAGAATACTGGAGTGGGTTGCCATTTCCTTCTCCAGCAGACCTTCTCCACCCAGGAGTTGACCTGGTGTCTCCTGCATCTCTTGCATTGGCGGGTAGGTTCTTTACCACTGAGTCACCAAGGGTTGAATCATACTAAACTGCCATTTTTTCAGTTTAAAAAAGTCAAGTATCAGCAATTTTATGTGTTGCAGTCTAAAATTTTAAGAAGTATATCCTGGGAAAGGCGTACACTGTGTTTAATACCTGGTTATATTTGGCAAATGCACAGTGTCTAAGGAATGAATGACTATGTAGTTGAAGGATGAATATCTGGTACTTAGTGCAGAACAGAGAGAAAGTAACTCTGTTAATAATACTAGCCAAGTACTGAAGCCCAAACCACTGCAATGCCATTGGCAGGACTTGGCTACACTACTATGAAGCAATCATGAAAGGACCCTGAGAATAGGGAGGAGACCATGTCTACATAAAACAAATTAAACATAAGCCCAGCCCCAAAGAGTTGTTCCCTGCAAGAATTCAGAGAGCTTAATGAAAAACATGCCCTCAAGACAAGGAGAAATTTAACACACTCTGCCTTTCCTTCTTAGTCTCAAATGACAGTTTAATTTTTCAAAGTAATCCATATGTGTTGGGGAAAGAAAATGGGAGAAGGGTCGTCCAATCCCAAAATACAAATCAAAGCTTAGAATGCTTCGTAAATAAAAAATTACAGACTTTTGGATGTAAAAAATTGAATATAAGAACACGCAAGTCAGTGGGGAAATATGCCTGGTCCTTATATGCTATAACATTAGGAAATAGAAAAACCCAGAATCTTTTATGTTTGGAAGCAGTATAATATAATGAAAAGAGACTGGGGCTTTGGAGGGAGAGAAATCTGTATTCAAATTCTGGTTCTACCACTTCCTAGCTATAAGATGACAGAAAAGACTCCATTAACAGGATTGCGGTGAGAATTAAATGAGATAATATATGTAAAGTACCTGTCATATAATAACTATTATAAAACCAGGAAACAACCAAATAACTGTTCTAAGTTTGCAAATTTATAATACCAGCACCTACAGTTTTGACTATATTCCTACATACCCTCCCGCACACAAAGATGCATAACACACAGAAAGAAACTTCATACATAATAAAAAGATAGTACTTTTTATGGCTTCAGTATTCCCAAATACAAATAAAGAAGATGCATTTAAATGAAAATATGTTCTGAATGCATTAGAAAAGTTAGTTTTTCACTGTATCTTTCAGGTTATTCTCATTTTCCTATTCAAATCCTTGTTCCCTTAATTTAAATGAGATCAATGATGTGGAGGAAGGACAGAAGATGGAGAAAAAACTGCAAGCTATATATAAAAGTAAGGTTGGAAGGTGAACCAATATGAGAGTCAAGAGGAGAAACATCAATTCTATAAAGTATGTGAGAGGAGGATGAGACGTTAGGTCGTGGAAGGACCAACAAATGCACAAATGACTCGGGAAAATAACTGACCAACCCCCAGCAACACGGAGACAATTTCATAGACCTCCACCATCAAACTCTCTAGGAAATTAGCTTCCAAAGGAGTTAGTTGTATTGCGCTCCTTTTCATTCATTTCTTAAAACTTTGTTAACTTGTGAAGCCAAATGGCTAGCTTGCCTGAATATCAGAGGTTTGTTTGGATGAGAGAGGAAGTTCCAAAGTAATCAATTTACTAGTTTGAAAGTGCCAACCAGGAGGGAAAAACAGAGGGTAGTGAGAAGGAGCTAGAGACACCCTCATGTTCCATCCCAAGCCAGCCCAGGGGTGATGGGCTACAGCTTCCAAGTTTCCCAGCCAAGCGATTGAACGAATGAAAGGAAGAACAATTGGCTTGGAGACTCAGTGGTGGCATCCAACAATGCCATTCAGTCAACAAATGATGACTGAGCTATATATAAAAGGGGAATGAGATGTTGATGTCAACGCTGAGGGCCTTATATCAGTCACGCTGATTTCCATTACAATATGACAATATTTTTATTCTATATCTTTTTTGGTCATGTATCCCTAAACTCATCCGAACATTTTCTCTGTCATCTGTATCACTGGTGATGAAATTTCTGACAACAAAGTATATCATTGGCACACATCCTCTTCATTAATGAGGTTATCACTACACTGCCTGTCTATCACCAGGGAAAGTGAATCTAGGGTTTCAATCACAGGGATGAAAGAATACACACAGGATAAAAGCCAGAGGAGACAATGAGTATTACATTTATAACCTTAATCTCAGTTTCTGGCCCATTTCTTTCAGTTACATTTTGTGCAGTTTCAAATACGTCAGCCAACAGCAAAGATTCTTATTCATTCTTACCTCTCAACCAGATGCAAAAGTTCAAGTTTATTATTTCAGGAAAAACTGCACTCCATTGCCTAATGTTGGCTAGTCTGAAAAATATGCCTCAAAATCCATTAAGGATTCACTTGGTTCCGTTCTCAAAAGTATTTTTGGATTTAAACTATCCAAATGCTTCTATAATATCTAATTGGCTTAGATTTTGTGAACTTATCATCCTAACTAAACCCCAAGAAAGTGAGAGAAAGATCACAATGAATTTGTACTGAAGGTTCAATAAGAATCAGTGCACTTAACTGTGAAGCACTGATTTGGAGGGAAGAGGGGCTGCTGAGTCTCATGTCTGAGAGATTTCACATCTAAAAAGCTATCTGTTAGGAGAAAGAAAATATGAGAAATGGCTCTCATTTCAAATATGAAATGGCTCTGTGCTGTCTGTTCTTTCATCTTGCTAGAGTGGTGAGGCAGGGGGAGTAACTGAAAGAAGCCTGGGCTGAGAGCCAGAAGACCTGGATTAGAACCAGTCATTGTGGGTCCAGAGTCTCAGTTTCCTCTGTGAAAAAGTGTATACTACATGCTTTCTAAAGCCTCTTACACCTTAACATCCTAGTCTTCCCTGTGAATAAGGTGACCGTACATCCTGATTAACCTGCTACCTCTTGATGAGGGTGAAAGAGGAGAGTGAAAAACTTGCTTAAAGCTCAACATTCAGAAAACTAAGATCATGGCATCTGGTCCCATCACTTCATGGCAAATAGATGGGGAAAAAGTGGAAGCAGTGACAGATTTAATTTTCTTTGGACCTATAATCACCAAGGACGGTGACTGAAGCCATGAAATTCAAAGACCCTTGCTCCTTGGAAGGAAAGCTATGACCAACCTAGACAGCATATTAAAAACCAGAGACATCATTTTTCTGACTAAGGTCTGTATAGTTAAAGCTATAGTTTTTCCATTAGTCATATACAGATATGAGAGTTGACCATAAAGAAGGCGGAGTACCAAAGAATTGATACTTCCAAACTGTGGTCCTGGAAAAGCTCTTGAGAGTCCCGTGGACAGCAAGGAGATCAAACCAGTCAATCTTAAAGGAAATCAACCCTGAATATTCATTGGAAGGACTGATGCTGAAGCTGAAGCTCCAATACTTTGGCCACCTGATGCAAAGAACTGACCCACTGGAAAAGATCCTGATGCTGGGAAAGATTGAAGGCAAAAGGAGAGGGGAGCAGAAGAGGATGAGATGGTTAGAGAGCATCACCAACTCAATGGACATGGAGATAAGTGAAGGACAGGGAAGTGCTGCTGCAGTCCATGGGGTTGAAAAGAGTCAGACACAACTTAGTGATTGAACAACAACAAACCTGCTAAAGTCTCCATTTACAGCTTGTAGATCATCCAACCTGTTGATTGTTTTTAGCTCTTCTTTCACTCTCAATAGTACCCCTTTTAGGACAATGATTTACGTTGTCATTCTAACTCTGACTCATTTTTAACTGTAAGTTTTGTACTTAGGTACACAGCTCTAGATAATTACATATCTCTAGCTAACATGCTTAAAATTGCAGAGCTTCATTCCTAAAGAAAGCAAGGAGGAAAAAGAGGAAGGAAGTGAGGGAGGGAGGATAAAACCAGTGACATAAAAAGAAATAAGTGTAAGTAAAGTGAATGTAAAGTTGAGTTTCCTCTATTTGGCTAAAGAGACATAAGGAGTCTAACTGAAATTACTGAGGGTTTTGTTTGTTTGTTTCAGAATAAGCACACACGAAGTTCTCCTATATAATTCACCTCCCATGGGACCATTTTAAATCTCTATTGCGTATCTAGAAAGAGTTATTTATATTCTGCTTAATGGGCATTGATGTTGCTGCCTGATTGTTGTTGCTCACTCCCTTTTATCATCAAACACCATTTATATATAGTATTGGTCAAGGCACATAACTTAAATTGAGGGAAAAGGGTCTAATTCTAAAAACTAGCCATTCTGAAGTCACAAAACTCAACATAGCTGCTCACATAGGCCGAAATCTGCCCTCAGGTAGCCACCAACAATTCTTATCCAAATAATCACAGAGTTTAGGGTACTAGTTTAAACGTGTCTTGAGAATTTCAGGCTTAAATAACTTCTTTAAATATTGAGGCTACTTAAAAGAAATTCCTCAAAAGCACCTAAAACTAATTTAAAATGTATGTCTCACATAGAAGTTTTACTTTAAAAACCAAATAAGGAAAAGAGGTTTTTGTTGGAAACAGTGATGATAATTCCAAAGTCTTCCTTTCCTGGGATTACAAAAGTTTACAACAAAAACCCAAAATCATATCAAAACTAGTGAAATAGAACAAAATTTCAACAAATATGCATACTATTTGGGTTAAACCTTATGGAAATTTCATTGGAATCTAAATATTTTGCTTGTTTTTTCAACCTAGAAGCAGATATGTATGAGTATCTAATGGATTTTATCATATAAAAAAATATTTAGATACTTCCAGTGAAGAAGTACCTGGAAGACAGGTCTAATCTCAAAAACTGTTTACCATTCAAGCCAGAAGGATCTACTTTTTAATTACAAAGCCATTTGAGAAACAAAATGTTGTTAATATTTAAACTCAAATGATTTCGGATCTTGACGTATTTGGCTCAGGCTACGTATACAGATGTACAGGTGTGTGTGGAAAGCAGTGGCCACAATTTCCATAAACCCTATGGAAAATTGGAGGCGAAGGGGTGGACATGGGTGGCAAGGAGATATAAAGAGATCTCAGTCCAGATCTTTCTAGCTTGACTTTGAATTGATCTTGCTGCCTGGGAGGTGACTCATGTTTTAGACTCTTGCTCCTGGTAGTAAAGTCTCCATCCTCCCCCACCACATCTCTTGCCAGACAAATATCTGAACCTACTGCCCCTGAATATTTGAGCTTCCACTTTTTAAAAACAATCCCTCCTTGGGAAACCAAAGAGAAAGTAGCATAGGGTGGCTACTGTCAGCAATAAACACAAGGAGTCCTGACTCCCTGTGAGCTATTTTCAGGGGTTCAGCGACCTCATAATCTTTGACTCTAGGAATTATACACCAGACAATCCAGGAAACAATCCTACCCAGCACTCAGACTCTCTGGCCCTCTGGGTAGATGTTGATGTACCTCTCTGTGCAAGCAAATTAATTCTCAACATTTTCCAAGCTAGGCTTCAACAGTACGTGAACCAAGAACTTCCAGATGTTCAAGCTGGACTAAGAAAAGGCAGAAGAACCAGAAATCAAATTGCCAACATCCACTGGATCATAGAAAAAGCAAGAGAATTCAAACAAAAAAATCTACTTCTGTTTCATTGACTATGCTAAAGCCTTTGACTCTGTGGATCACAATAAACCGTGGAAAATTCTTAAAGAGATGGGAATACCAAACCACCTTACCTGCCTCCTGAGAAACCTGTATGCAGGTCAAGAAGCAACAGTTAGAACCAGACTTGGAAGAACAGACTGGTTCCAAATTGGGAAAGGAGTACATCAAGGGTGTATATTGTCCCCTGCTTATCTAACATCTATGCAGAGTACATCATGCGAAATGCTGGGCTGGATGAAGCACAAGTTGGAATCAAGATTGCTGGGAGAAATATCAATAACCTCAAATATGCAGATGACACCGTTCTTGTGGCAGAGAGCGGAGAGGTACTGAAGAGCCTCTTGATGAAAGTGAAAGAGAAGAGTGAAAAAGCTGGCTTAAAACTCAACATTCAAAAAATGAAGATCATGACATCTGGTCCCATCACTTCATGGCAAATAGATGGGGAAACAATGGAAACAGTTACAGACTTTATTTTCTTGAGCTCCAAAATCACTGCAGATGGTGACTGCAGCCATGAAATTAAAAGATGCTTGCTCCTTGGAAGAAAAGCTATGATCAACCTAGACAGCATATTAAAAAGCAGAGACATTACTTTGCTGACAAAGGCCCATCTAGTCAAAGCTATGGTTTTTTCAATAGTCACATATGGATGTGCGAGTTGGACCGTAAAGAAAACTGAGCACCGAAGAATTGATGTTTTTGAACTGTGGTGTTGGAGAAGACTCTTGAGAGTCCCTTGGACAGCAAGGCGATCAAACCAGTCAGTCCTCAAGGAAATCAGTCCTGAATATTCATTGGAAGGTCTGATGCTGAAGCTCCAATACTTTGGCCACCTGATGCTAAGAACTGACTCATTAGTAAAGACCCTGATGCTGGGAAAGATTGAAGGCAGGAGGAGAAGGGGATGACAGAGGATGAGATGGTTGGATGACATCACTGACTCAATGGTCTTGAGTTTGAGCAAGTTCTGGGAGTTGGCGATGGACAGGGAAGCCTGGCATGCTGCAGTCCATTGGGTTGCAAAGAGTCAGACACGACCGAGTGATTGAACTGAACTGAAGTTCCAATACCATTGTCAAAGCCACTTGGTTAAGACATCTCCAGCTATGAGCTAAGCTATTATCGGCCCCACTTGGAAGTTCAGTGAAGTGAAAGAAGAGTCTCCTGAGACGGGTTCAATATGGAACATTTTACCTGAGAGACTCAGAGAATTCACTTGTCAACTTAAATGGCAGGGACAGAACTCCTTAAGAGAGTTTTTGACTTTCTGAAGCTTGCCCCACAGGCCAAATCTACTTAAGTTTAAGGTTTTCCCATTCTCGGCACAGCACCTATTCACTCTGGCCCCTAATACCAGCCCTAGGAGAAAAGAGAGAGATAGCTGCTGCTGAGAAATGCCTCTGTTAGGGTAAAGAATGTTCAAGAAGCAAGAGCTGTCGCAGCTCCTTAACTAAAATGAATATCCACATCTTACTTATAAAGTTGATAGCCATTCTGATAACACTGGCTGTAGCAAAGATCAATAGACCTCATTACCCTGTCCTGTGTACTCTGAGACTAACCTCTGGGGAAAGGAATACTGGTGCAAACACTGTATGCAGCATTAAGTATTAATAACATTCTCAGGTTTTCTGAAAGGATAGGTAAAGTCAGGAAATACAAAAAAAAAAAAAAAAACACCTTTGATTTTTCTGACCATCATTAGAAAACTAACCTGCCCATGAATGTCAATATTATGTCAATAATTCCAATGCAGAATGAAAGGAGTGTGGTGCACAACCACCCATTAAATAGAAGAACACTAGGTGACATTCCCAATGAGTTTGTATAATTAGTGAGGGTTTGGAGCTAGTGGTGCACGGAGCACCCATCAGCAGACAGCTCTCTGGTTAGTTAAAACTCTAGAGGACATGCCAATGTTTCTTCTTTCCACTCTGCTCCCTAGAATATCCTGAGGAAGCAACTTACAACTTGCTGTTGACCCAGATTGGGGCAGTGGGTAAATAGCGGATGAACAACTGTAAGCTGCTGCTAGAACAAAGCCCAGGCTTGCCAAGCACGGAGGGCCTAGGCCATAAAAAAGCCACTCCTGTTCTCTAGGCAGGGATTCAATCGCACAATGTCAGAAGTGGGAAGGAGCTGAACATGCCCCTGTGTCGAGAAATGCTGAAGAAATGCCCGCACAATGGCATCTTGCAGGCTGTTAGGGCTAACGGTGAGGCTTGGAGCATGGAGAACTGACAGCTGTGCTTTTAGGGGACATTTTCGGATGCAGAGGTCACTGGAGAAATATGTCAGTTGGCGTGGTGAGTTACCCCATGCTAAGAGAAACCAGATCAAATTTTTGGCTGGTTACCCAGGACACTCCAGGATACCTCCTCTATAATATGATTTTCAGCCCACATCCCCCTTCAGCAAAGGGAGTATTTGTTTACCCAGTTTTCCCTTTTCTCTGAAGCACACATACTTTATGGGGCTCCTTGTCAGAAACAGTTCCCCACCCTGGAATGAAATCTGCTGACGTGGTTTCCTCAACTGAGGCTTGTCTGCTCACTAGGAGGGACAAACAGTTTCAATTAAGGACAGCACGTAAGCCTTGCTTGAGATGCTACATTCTGTCAAAACCACAGCAAGCCAGGGCAAAGGCTGAGAATAAAGCCGAGTAAGGTCTTTGGAGCAGGTTCTTAGTTTTATCAGAATCCCAGAGTTCTAGGAGATCAGAGAGGATTTAAGAGACTTCACCCAGCCTGATGGTCTTGTTTGTGCTTAGCTGCTTCGTCATGTCCGACTCCTTGTGATCCCATGGACTGTAGCCCGAGAGGCTCCTCTGTCCATGGGATTCTCCAGGCAAGAACACTGGAGTGGGCTGCCATGCTCTTCTCCAGGGGATCTTCCCAACCCAGGGATCCAACCCAGGTCTCCTGCATCGCAGGCGGATTCTTTACCATCTGAGCCACCAGGAAAACCCAGTATTTCTAGAAATAAGAGAAAGGAGGTGCTCAGCTTTCCCCAAGCCAGCGACCTTGGCTTTAGATTCCATGTCTCCAGATATGAGTTCATAAAAAAATAAGGCACGGCAGCAAGTTTTACATGACATGTCTTCTGCATCCAAACTTTGATAGTTTAATTAAAACAACCAAAGAAAAAAGAGAAAGAAAACTCAACAAATACAGCACATAATTACAGAGAAACTGTTACAAGTCACATGGAACAGAAGAAAAAAGGCAAGACCTGATCCCTGCCCATAGGTGCTTAGACAGAAAAAAAATAAAAACATAAAAACAAGCAGGAAGAAAATGAACAGCTTCATATTTTGCAACACTATAAACTCATAAGTAAAGCACAAATTGTGCTGAACAGTGTATTATAAGGTACTAATTGGGCACTACAGACAATGCCGAAGTACAAGAGGAATTAGAATATGGTGAGAACCAGAGGAATTCAGACCAGAGAAAGTACAGGAGCTGGAGTAGGAAGGAAGGCTGAATGAATGGGCTCAAACATTTTAGGATGAGGAAACAGCATGAGTGAAAATGCAGAGGTGGGAGTAAGGTATGCATGATGAGAGCACATTTAGGACAGAGAACCTTGATGTACACATCTTCTGGGAGTCAGGTAAGGTTGGAGAGGTCACAGTGGGGACCAGTTTCTGGTAGGTCTGAAAAATCACACAGAAGATTTTATGTGTGGTGAGGTAAGCATTAGGGAGACATTTTGTGTTCTTTGGTAGAAAATAGCTCTCTCCTGAAAGCTTACAAATGTGCTAGCACTCTGCTAAGCTCCTTACATGGATTATCTCATTGAGTATTCACAATAAGCCCAGGAGGTAGTACTAGCATTACCCCTGTTTTCTTAAAGGGGGGAAAATGAAGATCAGAAATAGTAAGCAACTTGACTAGGACTACACAGCGAATAAAAGGAAAAATCAGAACTGTAACCCAGATATGTCAGATTCCCTGGTGACTCAGACAGTTAAGAATCCACCTGAAATGCTGCAGACCTGGGTTCTATCCCTGGACTGGGAAGATCCCCTGGAAAAGGGAAGAGCTAACCACTCTAGTATTCTTGCCTGGAGAATTCCATGGAGAGAGGAGCCTGGCAGGCTATATAGTCCATGGGGTCTCAAAGAGTTGAACACGACTGAGTGACTAACACTTTCACTCTATGTCAGATTCCACTGCCCATAAACACTGTGCTCTTAAATAGCTTGCTTTATGTGATGAGGGTAACTTTCAAAAAATAAGTATGACATTATTATAAAACAGAGAGGGTTAGGAAGCAACAATACTGGTTAAGAGCAACCTCAAGGGACTTTGGGATTCCCAGGTGTCTCAGTAGTAAAGCATCCGCCTACCGATGTAGAAGACTCAGTTTTGATCCCTGGGTTGGGAAGATTGCCTGGAAAAGGAAATGGCAAGCCACTCCAATATTCTTGCCTGGGAAATCCCAGAGACAGAAGAGCCTGGTGGGCTACAGTCTATAGAGTTGCAAAAAGTCAAATATCACTGAGTGACTGAGCACACACATGCACAAGAGACTTCCCTGGTGGTCCAATGGCTAAAGCTCCATGCTCCTAATGCAGGGGGCCCGGGTTCAATCCCTGGTCAGGGAACAAGATCTATCATACCACAGCTAAAGATCCCCCATGCTGTAATGAAGACCTGGCACAGTCAAACAAATTTTAAAAAAATTTAAGAGAGTAACCTCAATAATCCAGCCAACTAGGAGAAGAGGTTCCAAGAAGAGGTAGTGAAAATTAAGAACACAGAAAGGATAAATCCTAGAGACAATGGTGATGTGAAGGGGAAAGCACAAGATTCCTAGGAGAAGGTAGGGGAGGAGTAAGATGAGTAGTTTGCAGAGAGGTGGTACAAAGGTTAAATTTTAGACATATTGACTTTGAAAGAACGATGGAAAATGTCCAGTGGAAAGCTGAAGGTGTGAGCTTGAAGACATACCTTTGTTTTATGTATGGATCACTAAAGCAATCTGCCAATCCATTCCCCAGAAAATGTATACTTGTATGTACTTGAAATTTTGCTTCACAGTTCATAGGGCCAGCGACTCTTCAAAACCCACTCACAATACCTTTGGTACAAGCCATGAGTAATAAATTGAGAATGAAGACAGACAGATTGCGGAGCTTTATTCATAGTGGGTATCACATGAACTTCTCTTGACTTCCAGGATCCTGCCCTTTCTGGTTCCCTCCTTCCTGTCTGATCACTACTTCTCCATTTCTTTCTTTCGCTCCTACTCTTTTCCCTGTTCAGTAAAACTGGGTGTTAGCCAAGAATCTAGCATATCCTTGACCCTCTTTTGTTCTCTGTACAGGTTCAGTTGGTTGATTTTTATAGAGATTTTGAGAATATTAAATGAAATAATAGGTGTAATTTGAAGGGCACAGTCCCTGGTTTGTGTATCACTCCTAGAAATGGTAGCCATGATAACAAGCTGAGAAAAACAGAAGAAAGAAATTGGTTGAATGAGACAAAGAACAAGCTTTGACAAGTTTCAAATAAGAGCAGTATTAGAGAAGCCCAAGGAGAAGAGCATATCACAGGAGGAGGAAGAGGATTCTTAGTGGTGTAAGGTGCCTCAACAAGAGCAAAGGAACAAGGTTAGATTTTACTTGGATTGTCTCAAGTTCAAATCAGGAAAGAAGACTTGCCTTACTCCTGGTCAAAATAATACTTCCCAAGATGCACAGTGGTGATTAATCTCCTCTCCTATAAGGTACCTCATGATGACACAAGAACATGCTTGTTGCACTGGTAGTCATGGTTGCTACAGTTTATAACTTAACCCTGTCATCACGAGAAAATGTGGAAAATGAGCCCTCCAAAAATATATATCAAACTCGGAATACAGTTTTCAAGCTGAAAATTCAGAAGTCAAGCATCTCTCAGAAGCCAATTCTCCTCTAATCAGGTCCAGAGGCAAGAATGTCATGCAAACATGCCTCTGGCAGCATTTAAATGAAACAGCATCCTCTTATCAGTTCCCAACCTGGCCTCTCTCAGCATATGCTTCTCAACATACAATTAAGTGCCATGCTCTTACATTTGCAAATAGATTAATCAGGTCTCATGAAAAATTGGCAGGATTTCTTCAGCTTTCAAGGGGTCAGATCTTAGTTACCTAAACTAAGTTTGATGGGCCACATACCAAGAGAGTTATATCTGCCGGAGCTTCTTATTTATAGTTTTTCCTTTAAAATTTTTTGACTACTTCTAGGGACCTATTAAGTGAAACTAGAGCTCTACTGGTTGACTTTAAGAATGTAGGGTTAAATTCTACCAGATCTGTTCCTGAATCACGTGTGAGAAGTCAGTAGGACTCCTGGGGAAGGAAATGCTTATTTTTCCCCAGCAAGTGGGTATTATCACTAGAAAATATGTGCACAGAAGAGGGAGGAGGTGGCGAGTATTTGAACCACTTCTGTAAATAAACAAGTCAGTGAGTATGATGCATAATTCCAAAAATTTATATCTGCAAATTTGCATTTCAGATTTCTAAAAAATCATAATGTGAGCTAGCTGGCTTTTCATTCCTGCTTCCCCCCTCCCATGATCGTCCCCAATTTCAGCTGCGATTCACTAAATATTTTTTTCCATTGGAAATTATAAAATGATATCCTAGCTCATTGTTTCATTTTACACTGAATTTCATTGGGTTTTCAGACATCTACACTGTCAGCTCTCCTTCCCTTACTGTAAAATGCTTTTTATTGACAATTCAATCATGTCAAGTTTGGAACAGGAGAGGCACTGATTTGATCAGCTATCATTGGATTTACAATATATAAATGACAGCACCATATCTGGCCCTTGTCTAAAGCAGCTGCCTTTTATCGATTTATATTCCACTAGCAAGGAAGAAAAATTGCAGCACAATGTAGTGGTATGGTCCGAGATCAATACCAATTTTTTTCTTAATGACACAAAGGCCAAGATAAGGACAGAATAAGTCAAAGCTAGACAGATCAAATTTGTCCGATATCCCTTTCAATTACCGAAGAACATGCACAGGGATGTATAACATTAAAGCAAAGGAGAATATTATTCCAAGTGGTTTAAAATTATGACATCAAACAAGACGGAGTAGCATCCTCCCCAAGATATGGAATTGAAATGAGCTGAGAATGGAGGACCACCCTCCCCACCTTGGTCTAAAGCAGCTGGGCATTTCCAGAGTTAGCCTAACTACTAGACCTCAGAGCACTGCTTCAGCTGTGTAATCCCAACAAAGAGGATTTAAACCAGGACTCCAGGACAAGGAAATGGAAACCCACTCTAGTATTGTTGCCTGGGAAATCCCATGGACAGAGGAGCCTGGCAGGCTACAGTCCAAAAGGGTTGCACAGAGTTGGATATGACTTAGCGACTAAATAACAACCAGAACCAAACATCCTGAATTCCTTAGATGTTGATATTGAACGATAGGTAATGAAGAGTGAAATAGACTGGTTGCTCCCCAGAATATAACACTGTTGCAGGAAGCCGAAAAGCAAATTACTCAAACAGCTTAACAAGCTCAACAGAGTGGTTGGCCATATCTAATCTGGGTAAGTTGTAAAGTTATGGCTATCTCCACTATGGCAACAAAAGGCTGCCCAATCCCCTTGGGATTCTGGGATGATTCTGTAGTTTAGCAAAAAAAAACAAAAGGAGCTGGGTACAGGTCAAAGCAGTTCTTTCTAAAACTGATGTGCCACAACCCCAACCCCACATCAGTTCACTTCAGTCACTTAGTCGTGTCTAACTCTCTGCAACCCAATGGACTGCAGCATGCCAGGCTTCCCTGTCCATCACCAACTCCCAAAGCTTGCTCAAACTCATGTCCATCAAGTCGGTGATGCCATCCAACCATCTCATCCTCTGTCATCTCCTTCTCCTCTTGCCTTCAATCTTTCCCAGCAGCAGGGTCTTTTCCAATGAGTCAGTTCTTCGCATCAGGTGGTCAAAGTATTGGAGCTTCAGCTTCAGCATCAGTCCTTCCAATGAATATTCAGGACTGATTTTCTTTAGGATTGACCGATAAAGCCAGCTCTAAGGAATGCTGGAATGGAGAATGCCTTGGTGATTTTCTCTCCTGTTGTTTTTTTTTTTTTTTAAACTTGCTACCAACACTGAAGGAGGCAGGGGCTTCTCCTCATTCAACGATGTGCCTATTCTCTTTGCACATCTTTCTCATAATGTCCTCTCCAACATAACACAAACATGGTTGGACACTTTACATAACAACAGATAAGATAAATTACAGATAAAATAGAAGTGTTCACAAGAAGCAGGATGATATCTTGAGAGGGCTTTTGTGAAATATGTTGTGAAGGGAATTCAAATATCTATTCAGTGGCATAATAGACGATGTCTGAATTCCTTCCAGTCCTAAAGTTCTATGTTTCTAAGTATTAACAGCTCACATGCCCTATTGCTAGTGGGGAAAAAAACAGAGTAAAAAGAACATAAGTCTTTGCAACCAAACTGGCTTGGGCCCATGACTAGACTCTGCAACTTACTAGCAGTGTGATCTTAGGCAAGGTACTTGGCCTCTCTGTGCATCAGTGGCAGGCACAATAGTTATGTTGTACATAATATCTCATTTGATCTTCATAACAATCCTATTAGATTGTTATCTCCATTTTCATATGAAAAAACTGGTTCAGTGAGCTTAAGTAAACCTGCTCAAAGTCATACATAGTTGTAGAGTTTATATTCAAACCAGGGTCAAGATGGTTCTAAAATCAACTTTTACCACTGCTTCCGTCAGCTACCATCAAGACATCCATCAGCCTTTCGAGTTCAATCTAAGCCTGAGTTATTTTCTTCACTGTCCCTCTGGTTACTGAGAAATCAGGATTGGGCCACATAAAGCTCACCAGAACAGAACCGTATAATCCCATCTAGAGTGAATAGTCAATGACAACTTAGATACCTGCTCAGGAAACACTTAGAATTAAAACATGGAAACCTCACTTCTTCAAGCCATGTTTGTTATCAATGTCACCATTAATAATATATCTAATCGAAGAGAAACAAGTGTCTCAACACTAAGGGCAAAAAATGGACACTGTAACAAGAATACAAAGGGCAGCATAAGACATATATTTTATTTAGTCTATTTGATTTTGATTTTACAGTAGTGCTGCTAATGCATTTTTTCCTTGCCAATTAGTACAATACTTACTGATCGTGACGTCAGATGATGCAGTTTAGCTAGGGGTAGCAGAAGCAGCTATTTCAACCTGGTGTGAAGTAATCATAAATAGAATGCCTTGTTTTCCATAAAATGTCATGCTAGGACTTTGAGTGACAGTAACGCTGGGGCCATTGGATAAATTATGGGACTGCGAAGTTTGCTAAGACCATACTAGTAGTTAGCACAACTGAAAAGTCAGGAAGCCAAGGAGATTATGCAGAGATAAAGATACAGACATCAGAATTCAGAGCAGGCAGTGGAGTCATGTGTTTGAGTGGAGTAAATGGGAGAAGTCCATACAAAAAAATCATTCTTTGAGGCACCTAGCTTGAACCAGATATTCTTATGTACTTTCTCTCACAGAAAAAATACACCGGTTATGTCTTCAGCTAGTAGCAAAGAGGGAAATGATATCTAGCTGAGCAAAACAGACACAGGAATAACTAGCTGGTAGGTGGGAGACAGTACAGAAATGTGATTAGGCACTCTGGCAATAGAGTTTCAAAATGACTGTGGTCAAAGTTATGACTGAGAAAATATACCAGGAAGCTAGTCCAATTGCCAGCACACAATAGGATCTCAACACATTTTTTAAGTCCTGCAAAAGAGATTATGCCTAAAAACCAAAGGATGAAAATTTCCAAGTGTATGCAAAGTGATCTTTCTAGTCAGACATCTACACAGCAACATTTTTTATAAAATCATATTTTTCAACACATAATTAAAAATGAGGGTAAGTTAATTACCAAGGATAACCTCTAAACAGCTTATTTTGGAAATACGAATGTACACTAATTATTGCCAGCTAGCAACATGTCTACTACAATGACTAATACGCTGACTTCATAAGAAAGAAAAAAGAATTTTGGTTAAATCTATACCAATTATTCATATTTAGAATTTCTATATAATCCTGGCACATTCTTAACTGGCCCAAATATGGGAAGAACAGCAATGTCATAATTCTTATACTGTCAATTGTATCTATCATTTAGGAATATTAGCACACTGATGATTCTGTTCAAATTGTGGTGGAATGGAGAGTTACTTTATATCTCCTTTGAAGCCCTGTCACCCTTTTTTCTTAGATTATGTACTTAATAGAGACAACCTGGGGCTAGAGAGAAGCAAATTATTTAGAGTCAGAAAACCTGAGACCAAGGCCTAGTTCTACCACTTACTAGATGAGCTAACTTTCTGTGCCTCAGATCCCCCACCTACATTAACTAAGGTTACCTCTCTCAGTGAAGATATTATTCATCTTTATATCCGTTACTGACATGAAAACTGTGCCAGACAAACAGTGAACAGATGCCCTAGAAACATTTGTTGCTTGGTGATGAAAATTTCAAAAAAAACATAATAGTTGACCCTGGAATTTTTTGTTTGCCAGAAAGACATGCATATTAAAAACAAGTATTATAATAATTCTACAATTATCGCACTCCTCAAAATCATTTTATCGAACTATATTGCCTTGAATTTATTTTTAAAATAATTTTATTTTTATAACTTTTAAAAATGCTTTATTAAACCTTGTAACAATTCTAAGATAGGCACTATTATTTTTTTTAATTAGAGTATAATTGCTTTACAATGTTATGTTAGTTTCTACTGTATAACAGCATTAATAAGCTATATGTATACATATATCCCCTCCCTCCCACCCCTCTAGGTCATCACAGAGCACTGAGCTGAGCTCCCTGTGATACAGCAGGTTCCCACTAGCTATCTCTTTTACACATGGTATTGTATGCACGTCAGTACTACTTGCCCAATTCGGCCCAGCTTCCACTTCCCCCTCATGTTCACATGTCCAATCTCTACATCTCTATTCCTGCTCTGCAAATAGATTCATCTGTACCATTTTTTTTACATTCCATATATATGTGTTAATATACAATGTTTCTTTCTTTCTGACTTACTTCACTCTGTATGACAGACTCTAAGTTCATCTACATCACTGTAAATGGCCAAATGTTTTTCCTTTCATGGCTGAGTAATATTCCATTGTATACATGTACCCAAAACTTCTTTTATGAATTGGCATCACTTGACCTAGTAAACAGGTAACTATATACTGCAGAGACCATGCATTTTACCTTCCTAAAGAACATGCATAAGTAACACAGGCCAAACATTCAAGCATATTTGGAAGATACAATTAACCTAATTACCATAGGATATTAAAAGATTCAGAGTCTCACAGTATAATATACAAATGTCCAGGATATGATCAAAAATTACTTAGCATACAAAAACTAAAACTAAAATAAAACAACTCCCAAGGGCAAAGATGATCAATCTCATCTCGCCAACACTGAGATAACAAAGATGATAGAGTTGTCAGACAAAGATACTAAAGCAGTTATTATAAAAATGCTGCAAAAAATAAGGATAAACCCTCTTGAAAGGAATGGGAAGATAGTATGTTCCTGCAAAGAAATAGAAGGCAAAATAAGATCAGATGGAAAGTTTAGGTCTGAGCAACACAATAAATAAAACTGAAGAAGCAAACAAAAAAACTTCACTAGGTTCATTCAATGGCAAATTGAGATGACAGAGATAAAGCAATGTAAGTTCTCCAATCTGAATAACAGCGAGGAAAGCGACTGAAAACGAAAATGAACGTAGGCTTATCGAAGAAAGATAAAACACTAAGTCTAATATTTGTACCATCAGAGTCCAAAAAGATAAGGAGCAGTGTACAGAAAAACATAAATAGAAGAAATTTACTCCAATTTGGCAAAATACATAAATCCACACATTCAAGAAGCTCAGCAAACTCTGAACTGGATAACGCCAAAGAGATCTGTACTCAGGCACATGATAAACTGCTGAAGTTAGAGAAAAAGAAAAAAATCTTGAAACTGGCCAGAGAAAACTAATATATTGCTTACAAGGAAGTAACAATTTGAATGACTATGGATTTCTCACGTGAAACCATGGCGCTAAGATAAAAAGCAGCACATTTTTAAACTGCAAAAAAGAACTATCAACCCACAACTCTGTATCTAGTGAAAATATTTTTTAAGAAATGAAGATGCGAAAAAAAACATTCTCAGGTGACGGAAAACTATGAGAATTCACAGCCACTGAATTGCTATAAAGGGAGTCCTTTGTAGAGAAGGGAAATGATACCAGAAGGAAAATTGGAAAATTAAGACTGAAGTAAGAGACACAAAAATAATGAATATCCAGATAAATAAAATATACTGTTTTCCTCTTCTTGAGTTCTTTAAAATACGCTTCACAATTAAAAGCAACCATTATAGCAATGTCTGGCAAGATTTTCAGTATATTTGGATAAAATAATACAATATAAAAAGAGAATATAAAAGGGATCTATACAGTGGAAGATTTCTGCATTCAGCTTAGGGTGGTAAACTATGCATTGTAAAAACTGTGAAAAATAGAGTATGCATATTCTAATCGCTAGACTAATGACTGGAAAAAAAAAAACAGTGACCCCAATCTACAGGAAGAAACACAGAAAACCAGTAAAGGTAATTCCATAGGTAAATATAAAAAAGAGCATAAATGTATTTTTTAATAATTATTTTTCCCTCTTACTTTATTTTAAAAACAAGGGCATAAAGCAAACATTATAAATCTGTGTTTGGAAACACAATGTATAATATATAATTTATGAAAATAATAGCATAAAGAAGAGGGAGGAGCAAAGTTTTTATGTATTATTTTAAGATGATATTAACCTGAACTAGATCATCAAAAATTAAGAAGATAACTCGATAACCTACATGAGAAAAGAATCTGAAAAAGAATGAATATATATATATACGCATAAATGAATCACTTTACTGTACACCTGAAACTAAGACAACATTGTAAATCAACTGCTGCTGCTGCTGCTCCTAAGTCGCTTCAGTCGTGTCCGACTCTGTGTGACCCCATAGACGGCAGCCCACTAGGCTCCCGAGTCCCTGGGATTCTCCAGGCAAGAACACGGGAGTGGGGTGCCATTGCCTTCTCCATGTGAATCAACTATTTGCCAATAAAAATTTTTTAATTAAAAAAATTTAGAAATAAAAGAGTTTTTCCTTTGGTAATGGAGGGAAAAAGAAAAAAAACAAGAAAACAAATATCCAGCATAAGCAAACCTATAGCGACAGAAAGTAAATTAGTAGCTGCATAGGACTAGAGGGAATGGCAGCACTGGAGGTCATGGCTAGCAGGTGCAAGATTTCTTTCGGGTAATGAAAATACTCTAAAATTGATTGTTATTATGGATGCACAACTCTGAATATATTAATACTAAACGCCACTGAACTGTATACTTTAAATGGGTGAATTGTGTAGTATGTAAATTATATCTCAATAAAGCTGTTAAGAAAAAGAGCAAAAAAAAGAAGTTAATAGGACAAGCACTAAGAAAATAACTAGATACTCTACAGCAGAAGTGACAAGGGAATTAAAATGGCACAGTAAAATAACATATATTTAAAACAAAACAAGTCATAAATGGAAGAATACTAGAATAAGAAAAGATATAAGACATATAAAATAAATAATAAAATGACATATGTAAATGCTACCTTTTATTAGTAATTAGTAATCACATTAATGTATTCTGGAGAAGGCAATGGCACCCCACTCCAGTCCTCTTGCCTGGAAAATCCCATGGACAGAGGAGCCTGGTAGGCTACAGTCCATGGGGTCGCACGACTGAAGCGACTTAGCAGCAGCAGCAGCAGCAGCAATGTATTAGTAATCACATTAAATGGAAATTTATTACACTAATTGAAAGACAGAGATTGACAAAATGAATATAAAATATAATCTAACTATATTTTGTCTAAAAGAGACACACTTTAAATTAAAAAAAAACAAATATTTTCAAAGTAAATGGATGGAAAAAGATATAGATATACCATGAAAACAGTAATCAAAAGAGAGCTTGAGTGGCTATGCTAAAGTATTATACTAATAACACTATCAAAAACTGTTACTAGACACAAAGGAGATTTTATAAAGTTAAAAAGTTAATCCAACAAGAAGATATAACAATTATAAACATATCTGTGGACTTCTCTGGTGGCACAGTGGATAGGAATCTACTTGCCAATGCAGGGGCTGCTGCTGCTGCTGCTAAGTCGCTTCAGTCGTATCTGACTCTGTGTGACCCCATAGACGGCAGCCCACCAGGCTCCACCATCCCTGGGATTCTCCAGGCAAGAATACTGGAGTGGGTTGCCATTTCCTTCTCCAGTGCATGAAAGGGAAAAGTGAAAGTGAAGTCGCTCAGTCATGTCCTACTCAGTCGTGTCCTACTCTTAGTGACCCCATAGACTGTAGCCTACCAGGCTCCTCCATCCATGGGATTTTCCAGGCAAGAGTACTACAGTGGGGTGCCATTGCCTTCTCCAATGCAGGGGACATGGGTTCAATCTCTGTCTGGGAAGATACCACATGCCAAGAAGCCCCTGCACCACGACTATTGAGCCTGTGCTCTAGAGCCAGCGAGCTGCAACTACAGAGCACGTGTGCCATAACCAATGAGCCTGCATGCTGCAACTACTGAAGCCCATGTGCCTAGAGCCTGTGCTCTGCAACAAGAGAAGCCACTGCAATGAGAAGCCCACAACAAAGAGTAACTCCCACTGGCTGCAACTAGAGAGAGCCTGCACAAAAGCAGTGAAGACCCAGGGCAGCCAAAAAATAATAATAATAATAATAAATAAACATATCTGAATCTAATCACAGAAACCAAAATACATGGAACAAAAGATGACAGAATTAAAGAAAGAAAGAAAAAATTCAACAATAGTAGTTTCAGACTTCAACAACCCATTTTCAAGAATTAACATATAGCACAACTATACAGAAGATGAACAGAGAAACAGAAGGCACAAACTACACTATAAACCAACTAGACTTAACATTTATACAATGCTCCCTCCAAAAACTGTAGAATACATATTGTTTACAAGTGTCCATGGCACATTCTTCAGGATAGACCACAAATCTAAAACAATTTTAAAAAATTTTAAAAGATTGAAATGATACACAGGATTTTCTGACCATAATGGAGTGAAATTAGAAATCGTTAACAAAAGGAAATTTGAGAAATTCACAAAATATGTGGACATTAAAAGCAAAAGGTAGAAAATAATTTACCATGCCAACATTAATCAAAAGAAAACTGGAGTGCTTATTTTAAAACCAGAAAATGTAGATTATAAAGCAAAAAGAATTACCAGAGATATCACATTACATAATGACAAGAGTCAATCCACCAAGAAAGCCTACCCATTATAAATGTGCACGCACGTAACAAAAGGGCTTCACGATACATGAAGACATAATATAGTAAACATGTCAATTTTCCCCAAGTTATCTATAGAATTAACATGATTCCAACCAAAATTCCTCCAAGATTTTCTCTGTACACACAGACAAGCTGATCTTAAAATTCCTATGAAAATCCAAAATACCTAGAATAACCAAAACAATTTTGAAAAAGAAAAATGAAATTAAAGCAATCACAGCACACAATTTTAAGTCTTCCTTAAAGCTCCAATAGTATAGACAGTTGACAGTATTGATAAAGATCTATGGAATAGAACTGAGAGTCCAGAAATAGATCTACACAAATATAACCAACTGGGTTTTGATAAGAGTTCAAAGGAGATTTCATGGAGCAAAAACAGTCTTTTCCGCAATGGTGCTGGAGTAATTGCACACATGTACTGAAAAATAATGACCCTCTCCCTAAAATCATGTCTTACACAAAAATTAACTCAAAATTGATTACAGATCAAAAAAATTGATTATAGATCTAGATGTAAATTGCAAAACTATAAAACTTTTAGAAGAGAACATACGTGAGAAAATATTTTGACCTGGGTTTGGGCAAAGAGCTCTTTTCAATGACACCTAAAGCATCATCTATCCCAGAAAAAAAACGATCACTTGGACTGATTCATCACAAGTAAAACTTTTGCTCTGAGAAAGAGACTTTTAAATTTTATCTTAATTTATTTATTATTTCTTTATATTGGCTGTGCCAGGTCTTAGCTGGGTACTCAGGATCTTTTTGTGGCATGTTGGATTTTTCTTTTTTTTTTTAGTTGCCACATGTGTGTCTAGTTCCCCAATCATGCACTGAACCTGGGCCCCGTGCTTTGGGTGCAAGGAGTCTTAGCCACTGAACCACCAGAGAAACCCTGAGAAAGAAACTTTTTAAGAGAACAAAAAGACAAGCTACAGAGTGGAAGAAAATATTTGCAAATCCTATTTATTACAATGGATTTACATTTACAGTATATGAAGAGACCTCGTGTAATAGATCTTCAAGGGCATTATCCTGAGAGAAAAAAAAATCCTAAATGGTTACTGTCAAATTCCACTGATACGATGTTCTTGAGGTGACCAAATTAAAGTGATAGAAGAGAGATCACTGGTTAGTACACGTTAGTGTTGAGGGAAGAGTATGACCATCAAAGAGTAACACAAGGGAGTTTACTTGTGATGGAACAGTTTAGTATCCTGGTTTTCATGATGTGTATTCAAACTGACACATGTAATAAAATTTCAGAGAATGATACATGAAAAAGTATGTGTAAAAATTAGTGAAACCTTAATTAAGCCTATACCTGAGTTAATAGTACTATGCCAGTGCCAGTTTTCTGGTTTTGACAATGTACTAAGGTTATATAAAATATTATCATTGGGTCAATCTAGGTGAAGGGTACATAGAAAATCTCTGTACTATTTTTGTAATTTCTTGTAATTTGTAAACTTTTTCAAAATTAAATTTGTACTAAAAGAGCTCAGCAATACGAAAACAAACAATCCAATTTAAAAATGGGCAAACAACTTGAAAAGACATTTTGCTAAAAAGGATACATATATGACCAGTAAACACATGAAAAGATGCTTCTATCATTAGCTACTGCAGGAATGCGAATTAAAGTCACTGCTGAGATACCATTATACCCCTATTAAAATGGCTAAAATAAATATTGCTGACAATAACACCAAGTGCTGACTAGGATATGAAGTGACAGCAACTCTCATCCATTGCTGGTGGGAATGCAAAACGGTACAGCCACTCTGGAAAACCATTTGGCAGTTTCTGATAAAGTTAACCAGTATATATACTTATCATATGATCCAGAAATTCCACATCTAGGCATTTATCCCAGAGAAATGAAAACTTATAGAACTTATATTAACACAAAAACTTATACTCAATTGTGTATAGCATCCTTATTTGTAGTTTCCCCAAACTGGAAACAACCCAAATATTCTTCAACTTAAGAATATAAGAACAAAATGTAGTACATCTAAATCATGGAATACTACTTGACAGTAAAAAGGAACACAGTTTTCATACATGCAACAAGTTGGATGAATCTCAAAGGCATTATGCTGAGTGAAGGAAGTCAGTCTCAAAAGGCTGCAACATTATAAGATGCCATTTATGTGACATTCTTTAAAATGCAAAACCAGAGCGATAGAGAACAGGACTGGGGTGTTACAAAGGAGTAGCAAGAGAAAGTTTTTTCGAAGTGATGTCTGTTCTGAATCCTCATTTCAATATTGGTCACATGCATTTATGCATGTGTTAATAGTAAAAAAACCTCTACACCAAAAGAGTCCATATGCTAACTTATTGTATGCTAATTTGAAATAAAATAACAATTATTCCAGTAATACTGTCATTTCACAACCTAGAGATTTAAAAGTAGGAGCACATATGTGCATAGTGCTTATAGAGTCCAGGCATTTTCTAAGTATTTGACAAATATTAACTCATTTAATTTTTACAGTAATCCTAGGAGGTAAGTACTAGAATTCTCCCCATTTTATACACAAGGAAAGTGATGCATATTGAGCTTAAATGATTTGTCTAAAATGACAAGAGTTGGGATGAGGTGGGGCTAAGATTATAGCCAAACTTCAGTCTAAGTCCAGAGTCTCTACTGTTAACTACAAAGCTTTACCGCGTTCTATGCTCTATACTACGCGCTCTTTAGAAGATACTCTCTCCTCATTAATAACCCTATTTGAGGTGCTTATTAACTCATACTTTCTAAAGAAAGTCCTTAAGATTTAAATTCAAACAACCAATCAGTCAAGAAGAGACGAAAAGCAGAAGCAAAAGACCTACCTGTCGGAATTTACATCTCACTTTCCCACAAACTGTACTGATTAACACAGGTGGCTGCTTTCTTGCCATGAATTTTTTTGGTCTCTTTGCATAAATCCATATGACACTTGCTATTTAAACACAGACAAAAATGAGCCTTTACCATTCACAAAATTGCCAAAAGAGGTTTGGGTTTCCTATAGTAGCTGCAGAAGTGGAAGAGGAGTTTTTTTTAACTTGTTTGCTGATATTAAAATTAATTTCTAAAGGCATGTAGGACAATGGTACTAAAAAGATTATTAATTTATGCGGTCTTGATTTGTGTTTGTTCCAACTACATTGCCTTTGCCTACATTCAGAATAGTTAATGAAAACTTACACACACCAAAGTGCTGAGCAAAGACAAAAACAAGTAACACAAAATCTCTCCTTGGGGAGAAGGAATAGATGTTACAGAGGACCATGTTTAGTTATTGTTTTTGAAATAAAATTGACCAGAAAAATTAATTGGGTGGCGCTGTGTAAATTGTACTGTCTCTTCAAGGACTGATTTTACTTTGAAGGGAAAACAGAGCCAGATACATTGTTTGGGGAAGGAAATGGATCCTGTGGGTTTTTATAGTTAAGATGCCTTTGGATGGTTTCCTTCTTTGATATGTTCAAAGTTAAGTCCTAAAATGAAGGGCTAATTTCATGAAGTAGACAAGGAATGAGCTTGCTTAGAGGTAAGGAAATGTTTAAGAGCAAGAGCGCTCGGGGCTGGTGCACCAGGATGACCCGGAGGGATGGGATGGGGAGGGGGGTGGGAGGGGGGTTCTGGAAGGGGCACACATGTACACCCATGGTGGATTCAAGTCAATGTATGGCAAAACCAATACAATATTGTAAAGTTAAAAAAATAGATAAATAAACTAATTTAAAAAAAAGACAAAAAAAAAAGAATGTATGTAAGTTCACTATTAAACAACCGCAGACACATTCTGACTTTTCCCAAATCCATATTAACATACCCCAGCCAGCTGTATGCTCTAAGGTCCACCATTTGAGAACTAAACTGCCCGTTTATATTTCAAATGCCTGACTCTGCCAGCATTTGGAAAGTGTGAGGGAAGAAGTGCACCAGGGACCAGGAAGGAGGAGTGAAGTTCTGATGAAAACGGGGAGGGGAGAGTGGTACATCTGCTATTCATTCAACAAACAGGCACTGAGCACCTGCTAAGTGCTGGGCAATCCACTAAGATCCCAAAGCCTTTGGGAAAATACTAGTGGGCTGTGTAACTGGAGTTTTCAGGGCATACGACAAAGGATGGGAGGTCACCAAGAAAGAAGCCGAAGGAATATGCAGCAAACTCATACTGAAGGGCTTTGTATTCTATGCCAAGGACTTTCACATTTTATGTCTTTTGTTTAAACACAAATAATCCATGTTTACTGTACAATATTTTAAGAATACAGAAAAAATGTTAAAAACAAAAAAAACTGCACCTCTACCACCCAAAGCTGCATAGTCTCTCTTTGCATCTCAGTCTGTCTTTCCCTCTTTCTAGATAGACAGGTATGTCTCTCTTTTTATATCTATGGACAGAAGTATATGTACACTCTCTCTCTCACACACACACTCAGGGTTTTTCCCACTTAAAATAGAGAATGACTATTTATTCATATCATTAAATCTTCTTCAACAGCATCTTTTTAATAGCTGCCTAGGATTCCACCATATTGCTCTTTCATAACTTAACCAGTCCTTTATGACTTGTTGTTTCCTATTTTTGCAATTATACCAGGAGTCATTTTTGAAATGCAATCGTCTTTGCATTCTGTGACAGCTATTGTCCAGACACATGGCGGTTTCAGGCTGCCCCAGGGTACAGCTGCTGAAGAGAAAAAGGAAGAGTGGAAGACCCTTCGGTGATAAATAAGGAGAGAAGTTGGGCACTTTGTGAAAAGAAAAAATGAATTCAGGTAAGCTGGTTCCTACTAGAGAAGAAATAGTAAGAGGGAGGAAAGACTGTCCATGCTGTGGGCCCTGGTTAAGTTCTTCACTCAAGAAAACCTTATACCTCGCCTATTCAAAACATATGAATCAACTCAGACCCTTAGTCTTAGAATAACCCAACCAAGGGTTCCAGTATGATTTCCGATGCAAGCTATCATCAATCAATAGTTTATTTGAGGCATCTGACCTCAAATCAAAACTCAAAAGTTTTGACAAAAACCTGACTGGGCATGTTCCAAGATGATCACCTGTGTTTCCTAAGTTCTATTCTCATATTAATTTAAATCATCAGAAAGCCAAGTACCTGGACCACATTATCTCAGCCTCCAAAGAAATGCCTAAACTGAATTATAATTTAATATCACATCCTCACCCTTTATATACAAGGTTGATACAGGAATTATCCATTTCAACAGGGCTGTTATTCCTTTGCAAAACTGTAGTTTGAAGATGTCTGCTATAATCTATTATCTCTCACAGAAGGGTCCGTATAATAATTTTCATGATAAAATTTGTCTGGTGAAAAGAAGTATACATATTTTTTCTTCAGTAACAATGAAAACTATACACGCCAATGTATTTTCCTGTTTACTTTTTGCTGCTAGGAAACAGACTATTGGATTGGCCTGTCCAAATACCTCATGGCATCCACCCTTTCTGGTTCCTTTAGTTTGTCTCCATTTTTATATTTTAAAGGTCCTATGTTTATTTTTTTTTAGTTTTATATACTACCTTGGATCATTTTGAAGGTACATGGAATGAAAGGAATCTTAAATATAGTCAGTAAAAGCTTTATGGTAACAACTGAGACACATGCTGGCTCAATAGTTATCCGTATCTGATTGGGGCTTGTGAGATTTGATATTTGGTAGTTGATAGTTTTGATTGTGGTTTATTAGTCTCCATGTGATTAATGTCTTGATTTGTGCCATTCTAATTCATTTTCATAACATAAATGTGCACATGCAAGTGCTAACAATATAGCATCTCAAGATAACTAAACCTCTAGAGTAATCTATAACTCCCATCTTTAATGCATATAACCCTGAGCCATTCTTTTTCTGTGCAGACAGCAATAAAGAATGGAATGAATCCAACTCAAAATTGTATGACTAGGCTCTTTTCTCCATCTCTGATCTGAAGAGAGAGGACTTACAGTGAAACCTACTTAAAACTCTTCAATGGCTCTCCACTTAATAAGAGTTTTCATCTTCAGGGTAAAGTCCAAATGCAATGGTAAGACGTTCATGCTAGCTTACGTAAAAAAGGCAAACTACACAACAATATGATCACAATTATATCACAGATACACAAATAAAATAGACCAAAAATGGTCTATTAAATGGCACTGAAATTGAAAATAGGGTTAAAAATTATCCTTTTTTGTAAATCAATATATTCTTACTTTTCTAAAATAAGCATGTGTTAGTGCTGTTATCAGGAAAAGAGAATCATCCTTCTGCAAATTTCCAATATTCACGGATTCCAGAAATTAGATATAACTCCACCCACCCACCCAGAGGCATGCCAGAGCTGGTAGAATACTATAAGCCTCTCTCTTTAGATTGAGTACACCTAGGCTGTGAGAAGACTCATGATGTCCACAGAGTGTCATAGCCAAATCAATGGCAGAAGTTAGAACAGATCCAGGGCTCCACCCAGTACGGAGCTCTGATGCCCCAGCTACCATCTGAGCTCTGGCAAGATGACAGAGCAAGGACTTAGCCATAGGGGCCCAGCTAAGCTACAAGACTCAAAGGTTCCTTACAACTTTGTCCATCAAATACAGTCTGGCAATACAGCCTTCTCTCAGGTTGGAAGACCTAAAATCAGACAACAGGGAAACAATGTATTTTTTAAGGCAAAAAAATTTTTAAAGACACAGAATCATTTTTGGACCTCCATGACGGACACCGTTCTAGGATTCAATTTTTTTTTTTAATTTCAGATTATACATCTTGCTTGCTTAAAAATAACATTTCTACCTAAATGAAGAAAATATGGCAGATAAAGACAGTTCTTTTGTCTGGCCTCCTGACCTCTTGATCCAGAGCTTATTAAAGGATATGTTGGGAGACTGATTTTTATTCAGGGACTAGGAGTTGGCCTGAGCTTTCAAATTCCACCTCTTTCCTTACAATAGAATGGTCTTTCCTTTTTAAAAGTTCTGTGCCTCTGAGTTAGGGCTACATAAAGCCTCAGTCAGATAAGTTTATTGTGTTTTAAGTGAGGGAACGGTGGCAAATCAAAGGAACATGGTAACTTTTGGACCAATGGTTCCCAGTCTCTGATCACAAGACAAATTATGGTAACCAAGAGACATCCTCCCTAATCTCTTGGCCAAACATGGAGTCAGGCATGGAGTCCAGACTTTTTGTTTAGGGGAGATAAAGTACCTTCAGGACCATACTCTTCCAGACAATAGCAATAGTAGTAACAGTGATGATTGTAGTGCTTTGTCCTCTCAGCAGGACTCCCAAAGATGGAGCAACCCAACAGTTCTTCAGAGGCCCTCTTGGCTTTGGTCTGTGTTGGGAGACAATTCTCCATGGACAACTCATGTTTCTACATATCATGTGAACAGAGGCACTGAGTGCCTTTGTTCTGGAATATTTTTTCGAGGATGTATGTACAGCAAACAGCCTTGGAAGACAGAGAGTCTAACTCTGAAGGAAAGAGTGGGCTCACTTAGAAGATATAGCTGAGTGTGGTCCAGCATAATGAAGATAATGTCTCCCTGGAGCAAACGGATGTTGTACTTACTGCCCATTATAAAAGATTTGAGCTCCCTAAACTCAGGGTTCCTCTCCTATAATTCAACCCAATGAGTGTGCAGCTACCACCCGGCTGTCTTCGCATCATCTGTGGGTACTAGGACTCAGAGGGCCAGGGCAAAAGTGCTAATACTCTGACTACTGCTGTGAATAAGGAACTGTTCTTCATCTCTGACCCAGGAACCTTGTGCCTCCTGCCAGCAAGATAGGTAAAAATTCAACCCATTACAGTTCTTAACAATCTGTACTCTCTGACTAGACTCGTATAAAATCCACAGAAGCAATTAGGAAGAAAGTCCAGAACCTACAGCCAAAAGGTGAAAGGATTGCTCGTGGTTCAAGACCGTCACTGTCACAGAACAAATGCATGTGTTTTTAACAATTAACTACTTTAGTTGCAGCTGGGGCCATGGGGGTCACAAAACGTCATCAGTGCTTGATTTGGGGCCACAGTGATCAAACAACAGGTTTAGACCTAATCCACCATGTCTTCAAGGGCAGGTTTAGACAGAAGCTGAACTGCCTTATGAATGACCTCCTTGGAAGAATCAAAAGTCCAGTCACTGACCTGTTCTGTATCTGGGAGAGCTTTGGTTTAACTCTCGGCCTAAAGACCAACAAAGGGCTTCCCTGATGGCTCAGTCGGTAAGGAGTCTGCCTGCAATGCGGGAGAGCCGGGTTTGATCCCCCTGGGTCGGGAAGATCCACTGGAGGAGGAAATGGCAACCCACTCCAGTATTCTTGCCTGGGAAATCCCCATGGACAGAGGAGCCTGGTGGGCTACAGTCCATGGGGTCACAAAGAGTCAAACATGACTGAGTGGTTAACACTAAATACCAACAAACCTTTTTTTGACATTTTGTTCAATTTACATAGTATCACTGTTTAAAAAATAAAATAAAGTTTT
This sequence comes from Okapia johnstoni, assembly GCA_024291935.2. NCBI lineage: Eukaryota > Metazoa > Chordata > Mammalia > Artiodactyla > Giraffidae > Okapia > Okapia johnstoni. The sequence continues at coordinate 91,184,995 of CM044305.1, forward strand.
CAGAATACCTAATTCATTGTGGAGGGTTTCTGGAGGTTTTTGCCAGCTCGTTATAAACCATACAATATGCCAATGTATTCTTTTAGTGAAATTATGCAGAAGAAATACAATGTACAAACTGGACCCCTTTATTCAGCAGTGGCCATGTTCCAAAAAATAACTGAGAAAGATGTTACTTCCACTCCAAAAAACAAACAGCAATTCTTAAATGCCTAGAGAAAGCTGGGTGGCTTTTTAGAATTACTGGATTATTGCTTTACTATTTTAAAAATTCAGTAATTACATCTTAGCTGGGGGTTACACTGTTCAGAATACATTGTGGTAATAGCCTGCTTCTCTCTGTCCTAAAAAATAACCCCATTTTTCATTTATGAATATTGTTATCTATGTAACTAAAATGACTCATCATTTGTTTTCTCCTGAAATGATAGGTTATGTTCAGAAATCCTCATTTTCAAAAAGAAAGGGAGGGGGGAGGGATGTTCCCATCTCCACCTCCATGTCTAGCAAATAAGTCAAGGTTCCCCACTGTCTTTGCCTCAAAGGGTCCCCAAAGTACTTGTGGAAGCAGATGTTACGTGAGACTCACACTGAGTATTTGAGTCTTTCTGTTCCCTGAACACATTAACTTGACACTTGGAAACATTATATTTGAAAGTTATTATCACACGTAAATTTCTTAAATATTTCTGATAGAAAAGAGATCCACATGGTGTTAATGAAAACACGAGTTTCATTTCTACGCAAAGAAAAAGCTTTCATTTCCCCACCCCTTATATGCCTGGTTGTTGTCCAAATTTATTCTTCAAATGCAAATTCAGATGCTTGCTGTATCTGTCAAAGCCACAACAACTATTCTTGCTCCTGGCCTAACTGAAGTACTAAAGTTAAAGCTGAGCAAAGGGCATAATCCTGTGGGGTCTGCCTCCTCCCCACATCCACCCACCATCTGCAAAGAAAGCAGTAGAAGCCTTTTTACCAGGTCCTCTTCAACTCCCTTAATGGAAGGTGGCAGAAACAGCTCCAATGTGATGACGTGGAAAGATTATTGATCCAGGGCTAAGGGAGCTGACTTCAGCAGGCAGCTATCTGATTCACATGTACAGTAGCCAAAGAACGGCTTGAAGGACAAAGTTCCAGCAGGAGAAATAGGTAAGGAGAGCATAGGACTGATTCATAATAGCTTTATTCCTCAGAGCTGAGTTTCTTCAGATGAAAATCCCCCACCCACATCCCATGTCCATACCCAAACACACCACCATCAGTATAAGCACCATCTGCTTTTCCTTTCTGGTGATGGTACCAGGAGGTCCTTACTGAGAAAACAAGTAAGAGGCAGCAGGATTTTCAGAACTTGGTATTTGAGTAGTTTGTCGCCAAGGCCCCGAAGCATTTTTGGCTCCCCCTTGTGGGGAGAAGCTGTATTAACGCACACCCTGTGCCAGGACCCAGGAGCTAACTTTTATCCGGGGTCCTGAGAGAATATACTTATTTTAATTAAGTTAAAGGAATAAAGAGGGTCCTTGGGTGAAGGCAAATGAGTCATCAAAACCTTTGAGGGTGATTCTCAAGCTCACAACTAATATTAGTCCTTTGTTCCCTAATTTTAAAAATAAATATCATTTGAGATTACTCAGAACACAAAGCATTCATGTGTACCTACTGGCTAATAATGATTAGACATGTGACTAGAAACACTAAAAAAGAAGAAAAAACAATGAACTAGGTTTTCGGAGACCTAGGTTCTAGTCCCAGCTCAATGGATGACTTTTGACAAGCCACATAGCTAGCTATTTCAGATTCTTTTCTTCCATAAATGGTGATAACAGCTTTCATAGATACTTCATTGAACTGTATAGAGTTTCAAATTAGGATACTGAAGTATTAACAGAAGTTAAACTGTTTTGTATCTGACATATGTATATTTATAAACAACATATATGACCTAGAGTTCCCTCTAACAATGACTCTAGGCAAAATTATTTCCTCTATGATACATACATACAAAATTATCTCCTCTATAATACATACATACATCTCCTCTATAATATATACATACATACATACAGCTAGCAACTATTAAGGTAAGGCTCAGGGATGGAGAAGGTGCCACAGAAAGGTCTTGAGTAAGAAAGTCTTCAATCCCAATCTGAATCCATCTCTCTTTCACTGTGTGATGGAAGATTCAGTTTGCTCATCTCTAAAATGGGGTTAAAGATAGTAGCATCTTTTCCATTAAGCTGTTGTGAACTTTAAATGAGATAATGCAGATAGATCACTTTAGCCCAGTACTTGGAATATTAGAAAACATTCTGAATCTGTCAACTATCATCATGATTGTCATCACCCTCTTTCCTTCTCCTTTGACAGAGATTTCAGTTTCAGCATCTCAGAACTAGTGCATTATATGGAAGGTATGTGGGTCAAAGGAGAAAGTTAGAGTTCTGCTGATGTTGGAGCAAGGAATGGTTACAAAGGGCCACATGGCAAAGTACCAAATAAAGGAATTTTTTAAAGGCAAAGCTTTGTTCCTATCCTGAGGATGCCTGTCTATGTGGGCCCCTTCTGGTAGAACTGGATATTGAGATGCCAAGGAACATTTGCAATGACTCTCAGACATCTCTTCTGGTCCATAAATAAGCAATTGAAACATTCCTTAAATATTACAATTATATATGTTATATATATATATATATATATATATAAAATATATATCCCATGTAATCCTAATGCATCACCTATACTTTTAAAATTTTATCAACTTATTTTTACCAGTGTCACATTCTGCTACTCTCAAAAGCATAAAGAAACCTATAGACAGAGACTTCATAATGCATATCATCATTTGGCAAACACTCCCATGTTTATTTCAGGTAGGCATGGGATTAAAAAGGTGATGATGGCACTTCCCTGGTGGTCCAGTGGCTATGCTGCACTCCACGCTCCCAATGCAGGGGCCCAGGTTCGAACCCTGGTCAGGGAACTAGATCCCACAAGCCACAAGTAAGAGTTTGTGTGCCACAAATAAAAGAACCCTCATGCAGCAAATAAGGATCCTGCATGCCCCAACTAAAGATCCCACAACAAGAACTGAAGATCCCACATGCCACAACTAAGATCTAGTATAACTAACTAACTAAATAAAAAGGTTATGAGACACTGGCCCTAGTCTCAAGGAGTTCACAGTCCAGTGATGAGGTATCCAGAAAGGGAATGCAGGAAGGGCAAACTTAAGAGAGGAAAGTGGTCAATTACGTTTTGAACATGTTCAGTTTGCAATGCCCTTAGATAGCTGCTTATAATGACAGAAGTCTAGGCTGAAACTATGAATATACTTGAGTCCTCAGCAGTAAGCCTGTGAGTCACCCAGGTACACTGTATGCAATGAGGAAAAGCAAAGATGAGCCCCTGAGGAAACATACTGAAAGGGCAAACTGAAAGAAAGAGATAGACAAAATTGAGGCTAAGAGTAAAGAAGACAATCAGGAAAGAATGTCAGTCCAGAATCACTGTTATGATCATTCCTATTTTCAGTACTCAGGGGGCTTTTCCTTATTCACGTAGATGGTGCAGTAGCCAGCTTCCAAGGTGGCTCACAATGACGCATACCTCTTGGTATCTCTGCCCTAGAAGAGTCTCCTTACAAAATGAATCAGATCTGGCCCCGCTTGAGCAACAGAATACAGTAGAAGTGATGATGTAGGACTTCCAAGTCTAGATCAAAACAGGCATTGTGGATTCTATTTTGGTCTCTCGGGTCATTTGTCCTATGAAAGGCCAACTACCATGCTAGCAGCCCATGTAGAAGAACTGAGACTCCCCACGTTCAGTCAGCATCAATTTGCCAGCCAAGTGAGTGAGCCATCTGGAAACATATCCTCCAGCCCCAGTCAAGACTTCAGATAAATGTAGCGCCAGCCACCATCTGACTGCAATCCTACTAGAGAATCCACAATTTGAACCATGCAACTGAGCCATTCCCCAATTCCTTATCCACAGAAACCACGAGAGATAAATTGTCATTGCTGTTTTAAGCAAGTAAGTTTTGGAGTGATTTGTCATGCAGAAATAGATAACTGTACAAATGCCTCTTTCTCCTAAATCTAATCAACAATTTTTCAAAAATACGTAACACTTTATTCAGAACCATACATTTCCTGCTATGAAAAGTTTCTTCCACACAGTCATTATTGGTACATTTCATTAGCCTTTCCCCCCCCCTGTCCTTTATGTCAGCTAATATCTTAATACTACATTGCTGTTGCCAGGGGTCATTTCTTGGTTTATACATCCTTTTAGCAACAGACGAAGTCCTGGGTAATAGATGCCACAGAAGACAATCACTGAAAGGAAACTAAAACAATAATCCTAATATCTTCCTGGAAAAATATACTTGTAAATAAAGACAAGTTAACCATGACATGGAAGGCCAGTAGAATCTTAAAAATGTGACTGGACACTCATGGTAAATTGATTAAACTTGTTCTCCAAAAGAAAGCATATGAGGAGGCCAAATTAACCACTCGCACCAAGGATGATTATACAGGAGCCCAGGTTTATGGTAGACAAAGCAGAGCTATTTGTGAAACCTTATTTGGTAAATCCACTTTGCTTCAGGAAAAAAAAAAGGAAAAAATCAGAACTTATTTTTCACATGCAAAGAGAAGCAAGGCTTATTTCACAAAACCCCCTCACTCTTCCCACCTCCCCCCTTTACCCTTAAGCTTCTGGAAGGTGAGGGAAAGACAGAAACATATGACTGACTCACAAGAGTGGCAGCACATAAGGAACAGTTCTGATGTTTAAATGTTTGCTCCCATTTTACATCACATGCCTCCACCATATTCACTGCACAAAGTTAACAGTCACTGCAGATAACGGGTAAATAAGCCAGTGAGACTACTGGAAGAAACTAGACAAAAAATGACTAATCCAGGGACAAACCCCGAGGATCCTGGCTCAGAAGGCAAGTAGGTTGTAGGCAACAGTGGAAGGAGCAGAAATACCAAGTCCCTTTTTTGCACTCCTCTCACATTCCTCACAGTTGGAGCTAGGATCCAACCTTCCCAGTTTAGACAAATGACTCCATTTGTATATGCTGCTTCTGAAGAGATAAGGTGCTGGTCGGGAGAAACAACAAGCTCAGACTTAATAATAGATCAGCTGAGGTGACAGGGGAAGTCAGGCCTGGAAGGAGCTGAAAACTGTGAGAAAAATGACAAAAGTCCAAACTAAAGTAGGGGGAGGATATAGCTACCAGCTAGCACAGTCCTGCTGACTTAAAATGATGAGAATTAGGCCTGGGGTACCAGTGTGACTGGCTGAGGACAGAAGGTGGGGTTTGTATGGAAGTTCTTCTTTCTTCAAAGATGAGAGGAGCCTAGAGGAGTTCAGCATTTGACAAGAATAACAGAAGAAAACAAGAAATAGAAAGCCCACCTCTCAGATATTCAGGAAAAGAAGATCCAAGTCTGAGATCAGTGTGGGTCCCAGGAGCTGAACATAAACACCCAGTACCCTCAAGGCTCCATCAGAAGTCTCTCTTTAATTACCACACTCCCTAGAGTTCAGGAGACTGTGATAGAAGTGACCCTAGGAAAACTCCTTTGTTAAAAATAATTTTTTTAATTTTATTTTTTGGACACACCACGAGTCATATACGATCCTGGTTCCCCAGCCAGGGATCAAACCCATGACTCCTTGCATTGAAAGTGCAGAGTCTTAACCACTGGACTTCCAGGAAACCTCTAGAACAACTTTTATAAATATCTATTAATGTTCATCAAAATAAGACAAGAAAAATAGCACAATAAGTAAAAAGAATATCAATAATATTTGGTAAATGAGCGCGAAAGGATGCTATACAATTAACTTTTATTTACCATTATCTGCTGACTACAAACTTTCCAGGATCTTCTGCCACAATAGTTTGAGTGAGATCTTTATAAATTCACTTGCTCATATCGTAAAAAAATCCACCTGCCAATGCAGGAGACCTGGGTTTGATCCCTCAGTCAGGGAGATCCTCTGGAGAAGGAAATGGCAACCCACTCCAGTATTCTTGCCTGGAAAATTCCATGGACAGAGGAACCTGGTGGGCTCGAGTCCATGGGGTCGCAGAGAGTCAGACACGACTGAGTGACTAAGCAGCTAATGTTACAAATAAAATATTAGGAGACATTTTTTCCTTCCTCCATCCAAATGTTTTGATACTGAGTCCCTAGATAACACTCCCTAACTCACAAACTGACAATAAATGGAGATTTCTGTAATGTTAATCCAAAATTCTTGAGATGGTGAGAAAAATACATAGGTGGAAGTCTTTACAGGCTGTAATTTTGAATTCAGACTTAATGAAGGATTACTGTATATATACCATACTGAGAGTGAAGTGAATAAACCGTGGTCTAGCAAGGATTTTTGCCTCACGTGCAAATAACTATTTGAAATCAGTATACCAGGAGCTACTTCTAAAGTATTTGAGAAGTTTAGTCTCTTAGGAAGATTAAAGGCTTCCTCAGGCAATCTTGTTTACAAATTAACAGAATTCTGAATTAACGAGGTCTAACTGTGATCTTTTTAAATAACTTCAAATACAGGCTAACTTTAAGACACATGGAAATAATTCTCTTCCCACCCCAATGATACACCCGACCTCAAAAACATAACTTTTCTTTTGGGAGCTACTGAAGAATTCTTGCCAAAGATTCACTTTCCAATGGCACCATTTTGAAGTGAATGACAAATACTCTAATATTTACGTCCTTTAAACACAACCTGGCTAACAAAACTACATATTTGTTTTCTCCAGTACTTTTTCCATATTTCTCTCCAAAGACCTGAAGGGATGGTTTGGTTTTACAGTCATCATAAATTTATGATACTGAACTTGTGACCCAATCTGGATGAGACCCAGAATGATGTCCAACATGAAAAGGCAGAATTCACTCAGTTCTACAAAACTGTGTTCTTTCAGAAATCCTGAAAAATGTTCTAAGTGCCACCAAAATATTTTATTTTTATAGTTTAACCAGCCGTAATAAATACATTCTGTATAGTTTTGTCCCTATGAGTTACAGATGAATAGTTCTAAGATTTGATATCACCAGATTCAATATCATTTTATTAAACAGAACTTCATCACCTAAACTAGTTGTGCCTATAGAATTCATCCTAAAGCTTCTGTTACTCAAACTACTCCTTATGAGAGCTAACACATAACAGACATTTTTAAATAAAGACTGACATCTTAAATATTCTGTATTTTGAAACTTTTGATATGTGACCCTTCCAGTTACAAAGCAAAGGCCAAGAGCACCTAACTTAAGTGGATTTATAGAAACAAATTATATGTATACATACATATACACTGAATATAAGTATATGACATATGATAAAGACAACAGACATCCAGCAAGGCAAAACCCATAAAATATTTCAAGATAAAACTATATAATTACACATGATACGACACATAGGGCATTTCTCTACCATTTGCCATCTGTAGTAAGGAGTATTTTTATTTCTCTCACCAAAGGAGGTATTTTATCCACTTTACTTCAGAGTGGGCATATATAGCTTCAAAAAACTCTTTAAAAGCTGATTCCTGTTTGAAGATTTATTTCCCTACCATAATTTTCATTATTCAGAAAGGATATCTTATATGAAATGTGGATTTCATATGCTCTCAATTTCAGATACCACTGTATATGCACTCACTGAAAGTAGAAATCCAACTGACTATATAATGTTTTTATAAATGGAACAAGTTGGCTTAAATTGGACCAATTTTGGGAGACTTTTCCATTGTCTACTTTCCACGACAGTTCTCCAGCTCGCAGCTTTTGAATCTGAAATAAAGAACTTTTACAGCAACAGACCTGTTATCTACAAACAGGAAATTTTTCATAACTTACAAATAAGAATGAACTATTTTTCAAATTACAGTAAGTTAATACTCAGGATTGTGTTCACTTAAAGAGAAAAAAGCACAGTGCAGAGTGCCTGCCTTGTTGGATGGGAGTCAGAATCAGAATTAACATTATGTGCTTATTTCTCTGATGCCTGCTTCTATTAATGTACAAAAGAATTTGATCATAAGAAAGGAAATTTGTTTTAAAAATACCAGCCAGAAGAGACAAAAGAAACAGCTACTCACAGAAACAATGTGTGTCTGATTGTTTTTTCTGAAAACAGAAGCATAGAAAATCAATGCTGCCACTTCAATGAAGGAAGAGAAAGGAGTGTCATTTCAAATACATGAAATGATAGAACAAGGAAGGTCAATCAGTATTAATAAGAACAACGGTGGAAAGATATGCTAATTACTGCAGAAACATTCATGACATCCAAGAATTCAAAATTAGTTCAGGCTAACCTAAGTCAGAGTCCACTGACACTTCATGGCCACATATTTTCTGCTTGTTTTAGGGGGAAAAGAAATATGGGGTGGGGGTGAGAGAAGAGGTTGGAGCCAAGGGGAATTAAGGAACAAACAGAAGGAAGAATTTGTTACCTTGAAAAAAATTTATCATAGTCCTGCTTCCTAAAAGATTCTGTGGTATTCCTCCCATAGAGCTCACAGATGGAGAAGGGTAATGGACTGGAAGATGAACTAGGAGATACACAATCTTCACATAAACCAACTGAAGTGGTCATACCAAACAAAAAGCAGCATTGAAGCATGCATGCTGATGGACTGCAAGAATATCAATGCTGATCACATTCCTAGAGGAAACTGAAATCAATTGGAAACAGACAAGAAATCCAACATTTCCAGTGATGCTGATGTATTTTTTTAGCGAAGTCATTAAAACTGTAAGGTTCAAAGGCACACCCTTCCTTTATGGTATATTATCCTCATAAGGGCCAGGTGGTCCCATAACCAGCAAAGCACACATCAGTGTTATAGGGGAAGGAAGGCTGATACGCTATAGCACTTAGCACAGTGACTCAAATGCTCTCTAAATATCTGTGGGAGGGAGGAAGGATGTACAGAATAAAGATGTTTAGAGAAAAAGAAGATCATTTAAAAGTTTGGGAGTAAGTTTTTAAGTAAATGGCTCTCTGATCCGTTTTTGATCAATTCTAGCAAGAACTCTAAAATTAAAATACAAATTTTATAGAGACCTTGGAGATACATGTTTTTTCCAATCACTGTACTTAACATCCATCCTGATCTGTCAACATATAACAATAATATGCCCATAATTCACCATAACTTTCTAATAAAGTTTAATACCAGCATTCAGCTTAAGAGGTAACCATTTCTATTTCATCGACCTCCTTTTTTTTTTTTGGTAAGCTCCCCTCATCCACTTTCAAAATCTTTTCCATCTGGCAGAAAAAGTCACAGAAAAATCTCATTTCCTGTGCCCAGTCTGCCTGATCCTTGCTGGAGACAGGACCCACTTAACTGTCACATGATCCTTTGGTCCAGTCCTTACTTGATCTCCCTACCCCCACTCAAAGGTAACCTCAACCACTTCTAAACTTGTAGAGCTCTGTGTTTACCTGTCTTAGCACATTTGACAAATTCTACCTTGGATTATTACTGGGGTGTATCTTCTCTTTTCTATCAGACTAGAAATCCCTTGAGGGCAGAGATTATGGCTGACTCATCTCAGGATCCCTATGACTTCAAGGAAACTGCCTGGGTATTGAAATTCAATGAGTTGAATTACAGCCCTTTCCTAGGTTTAAAGCCATGGTTTGAACCTAACAGGTCCCTGACAGGAACTTACTTAATTGTCTATTGCTTTCAAGTCTGGATTATTGTGTAAAATATTATAATAGATAAAATCAATAATCTTTACTTTGAGCCTCAAAATTAAACTCTAAGATACTAAAATTCTATTCACCAGATATGTTCTTTATGGTCTGACATGAGTTTTTTGTTAAATAAAGCTAACTGTGCTCCTTCCTTAAAGCTTAAGATGAAAAAAAAGTTCAAACCCAGCAAATTCACAGGATTCTCATTAGCTTCTCCACAGTCACTTGTAAAATGATTTGAAAAGTGAAGGTTCAGAACTTCACACAATTATCACAACCTCCAAAGCTCGGGAAGTACCCTGAAAAATGAGAAAAGATCAGTACTGTCCAATTTCTGAGGGGGGGTGGAGATCAATAGCTAATATCACTCTACCAAACAGAGATGTGGTATTTACTCAGTAATCCTTACAATAGCTGCCAGCCTCCGTCAAAAACTTCCAACTTTAAGTACCAAGAAATGTTAGCTGAGCTGTGCAGAGTCATGGAAGCTGCATTTAAATACTAGTGCAATGATCATGTAACTTCAAGCATGTATGAAAGTGAAAGTGTTAGTCACTCAGTCATGTCCAACTCTTTGAGACCCCACAGACTGTAGCCCACCAGGTTCCTGTGTCCATGGAATTCTCCAGGCATGAATACTGGAATAGGCAGCCATTCCTTTTTCCAGGGGATCTTCCCAGCCCATGGATCGAACCTGGGTCTCCTGCATTGCAGGCAGATTCTCTACCATCTGAGAAACCAGGGAAGCCTTCAAATATGTATAAGACATACGTATTTGATGAGTTTGTCTTGCTTTATCAATGGCAACTCCTCAGCATAGGTGCCCAACAATGGATTCTGAATGAGAATAGTCTTCACCTTGAACACTTTCCTCTTTCCTTGGGCAGAATCTCTAATTAGGAGTGAAACAGTGATAACATTCAGGGTTAAAAGAAAACTTTGATTTGTCTAAAAGAGCTATTTCAAAACTCACCCCTCAAAGATCCTATTCCTCATTCATTTTCCCCTAACCTCCAGAAAGGCCTTTACCCTGGCCCACATGAATACTTGTTCAAAATGGATACTTCTCAAACATGACTTCTAATTTTGCCAAGGCCTTAACATAAATCCTTGCTAAATAAAACCCCATAATGCACATCACTCCAATTACAGCATCAACGAGTTTTTCTTCATTTATGCTTAAAAATCAGTGGATTACTTCACTTATTAGATACTGTAGCACTACCCCACCCACTGGTAAACCAGTTAATATTTTATCTATCTACTTTCCAACTTCCCAGTACACTAATTATAATGAAGATTGCGTGGGTTTCATACAATCAATCTTGTTCTCTCCATTGAAAAGCTGCTGCTGCTGCTGCAAGTCGCTTCAGTCGTGTCCGACTCTGTGCGACCCCATAGACGGCAGCCCACCAGGCTCCCCCGTCCCTGGGATTCTCCAGGCAAGAACACTGGAGTGGGTTGCCATTTCCTTCTCCAATGCATGAAAGGGAAAAGTGAAAGTGAAGTCGCTCAGTCGTGTCCAACTCTTAGCGACCCCATGGACGGAAAATCCTCCTTCCATGGGATTTTCCAGGCAAGAGTACTGGAGTGGGGTGCCATTGCCTTCTCCGCCATTGAAAAGCTGTCCCCACACATCTTGCTACTCTCTGTGAAGTAGGCCTTATTTCCTCCAATTATTTCATACTATTACTTTAAAATCTTTTCTCCTCTACTGATTCAGTTCCAATAACATTAATGTAAGTTCTACTTTCCGTTCCTGTTGTTTTTCCTTCTCCCATACATGGCTTCATCCTTATTTGCATGCAAATTCACGATAAAATCAGCTACACATTTTCCTTTTCTGTTTACATCCCTACAGATTGGCACAATCCTTCATTGTTTCTACCATAATCCAACGCTGAGTACTTTTTAGCAAATTTCAATGTCATGAATCTTGCCAAGATTTCAAAATTTCTCCAATCATTTGGGCTTAAAAGCATAGCTAGAAGAGAATTCAAACATTAGGAATAACTTCTTGCCCATGAAAGATATTTAGACTTAAACACTGAAACAGACCATGAGAAAAAAAAAGATACAAAATATCTACATCTCAAAATCTTTTCAAATAGGATGGAAAACCACAACTCATATATGATTTAGGTGTAGGGATACCTAAGCAGATGGATGCATTGAGGGGCTTATTTATTCAAGGTCTAAGGTCCTACAATATACTCATTCAGCTGCATGTCTCAAATTTTACTAAGAAAATTTTTAGATTCTTGTAGAATGGAGATAAAATTCATTAAAACAAAGCCAAGTCAAGATATTATACCAAATGACTCAATATTTTATTCAGTTTGAGCTCCTCTTGGGGAAAAGATGGAATCAGTAATTTAATAAGGCCTTGGAGGGGTGAAGGGGTGAGACAGACCCATCTTCCTGCCTTTCCTTAAAGCTGGTGCCAGGTTGCCTCTAGAAAGGAGGAGGGAAATTATTAGAAAATTTACTGAGTCTGGCGTATTGTTCAGCCAACTAGGTGCAATCAACTGCTATGGGTATTAACTTTACTTTTGAGAACACATAGTTCAAATGGAATTCTTTGAAGATCAGGGCAAGATTTCCTCATTGTTTTGGGACTAAATACACCCTAAACTTTTACAAATCCTGGCAAGCAACATATCATTTCTAATTATCTGCCAATTGGTTGAGAGAGACTAACAAGTAGGAACTTTGCCAGTCAAGAAATAAACAACACGCTGAGACGAGGATCATGGAGCTGGTAGGAGTTTGGCAGGGCCAAGAGAGAGGCAAAAGTGTGGGAAGGGGCTCAAGGCAGCCAGGTTTCTGATAACAGCACACAGTCTGCTATTTCAATAATAAGGCAAGATAACACGTATAACTTTGATGCTTTAAAATACTGTTATAGTCTTTCATTAATATCATTGTTGCCTATGACTTTTCCTTGTAGAGCACATCACAGGTAATGTTACATAAATAAACACAAGGGCTAAGAATTATCGAGGAAATTTAAGGGAAAGTCTCAGAAGAAGAAGGTATGGCATATCATTAATATTTGGTGAATATGACATGTAATTTTTTAACTTCTTAAAAAAAAGCATCTTATGTTTTATTCCTTTAAATGTTAGTGACCTCCGACTATATAGAAAGAGGCAGCATGGAGTATCAGAAAACCTAAGGAAAAATGGAGGTTTCGAAATGAGAGAAACTAGAATTTGGATTCTACCACTGCCACTTCATAACTGTGTAACCCTGGGTGATACCGTTAACATCTCTCATTTCTCTCATCTGTAAAATGGGTGTGATACTATAGTGAGAACTATTTTGAGAAATGTGTGCATGTTAAAACACATAGGGAACCCTACTACACTATTAGTGGGAATTAAATTTGGTGCAGCTGCTATGGAAGACAGTATGGAGGATCCACAGAAAATTAAAAATAGTTACCACACATTCCAGCAATCTCTCTCTTAGGTGTATATCCAGAAAAAGCACTAATTCGAGAAGATGCATGTACCCCGACAGTCACAACAGCACTATTTACAATAGCCAAGATTTGGAAGCAACCCAAGGACACATCAACAGATGAACGTATAAAGATGTGCTGGTGTGTGTGTGTGTGTGTGTGTTGTGTGTGTGTGTGTTGTGTGTGTGTGTATTGTGTGTGTGTGTGGTGTGTGTGTGTGTGTGTGTGGTGTGTGTGTGTGTGTGTGTGTGTGTGTGTGTGTGTGTGTGTGATGGAATACTATTTAGCCATAAAAGAATGAAATTCTGGCATTTGCACCAATGTGGATACATGTAGAGAATATTATGCTTAGTAAAACGTAAGACAGAGAAAGACAAATACTGTGTGATACCGCTTAAATGTGGAATCTGAAAAAAAACAACAAGCTCATAGATATAGAGAACAGGTGGTTGTCAGTGGCAGGGCTGGAGGTGGGTAAATGGGTAAAAGAAGTCAAAAGGTCAAAACTTCCAGTTATAAAATAAATAAGACATGAGGATACAATGTACAGTATGGTGACTGTAAGTTAGTAAGAAAATAAATCTTAAAAGACTCTCATCACAGAGGAAAAAACTCTGTAACTGTGTATAGTGATAGATGTTAACTAGACTTACAGTGGTGAACATTTCACAATATAAACAAACATGAAACATTATGTGTACACCTGAAACTATGACAACGTTGTATGTTTATTATGCCTCAATAAAGAGAGTGAGAGATGTATGAATACAAAGCTGGCAAGGGGGATGGGGAAACCCAAACTGCTGCATTGTACTGATGTGGGAACTGGGGGTGGGAGTAGGATAGTAGTCAAAGAAGATCTCTTAGAAAAAGACACTCGTTCGAGTCTTAGCTATGCTTTTATCCAAGCTGCATCACCTTGGCCAATTCAGCTCACCCCTTTAAGCCCATTTTCCTTATCAGAAAAGTGAACGGATAGGAGTCAACAATCTCCATTAGTCATTATGGCTTTAAAAGTCTGGAACTTTTTACCAACTAGGCAAGTGAAGGGAAAATGCTCTGAATTCCACATTTATTTCTTCTTTCCTCCTATTCTCATCCATTCATTTTCCCTTGCAGCTAACTAGTCATTTCTGGTAGCTTTGCTTTTGACTCTTCTATCATGATGGTGTTGTGTTTACAGATTTAATATTATGGTTGCAAAACAGCTCTTTTGGCAAAAAGAAGCTCCCTAGTATGAAAGGATCAGTTTTTATCTCGTTCCTTGTAAAATAAGATGATAGGTTGAGTCCTGGGCAATGATTTAAAATTTTAAATCCACAGATTCTTTCTTTCTAACACGTCAAGACTTCAAATACTATTTTAGTAACCTAATGTTGACCCTCACAAAAGCTCCACCTCCATAGCCATTTAACAAACATTTATTAAGGCTTTCTCTGTGTCAGGCATTAGGCTGGGGGCTATGGGAGATGCAGAAATGATTAAGATATGGGCCTGGTTGTCAGTGAGCTTATGATTTATTTAGCAGCTGTGGCACTGAGCCCAGTACTATATAAAACATATTAGCAAGGCAATCTTTGTTCTGTCACAACTGGAGCCACGAGTCCTCAACATGTATATGTGGTTTTGACTAGAAGTTTTACATTCAGTAGGCGGTGAAAGCCACATGTCACAAAACTGAGCTGCTTAAAAAAAGCTAAACCCATTAGTCATCAAAGAAATTTAAGTTAAAACAATGAAATTCCATCATTCTCCTAGCAAATCGGCAAAGATACAGAAAGATAAACTGCAATGACAATAGTGTAGTGAGATGGGTACTCATACACTATTAGTGGAAATGGTAAATAAAGTATAGTGCATCCATAATACATCACGGTAAAACCACAAAAGTTAATTCTATACAACCATTAAAAAGAAACTTTTTAAGAATATGTAATGATATGGTAAAATACTCATGATGTAATATTAAGGGAATATGGCAAGTATCAAAGTGAATATAAGCTTAATCAGATTCTGTTAAAACAATATATTTTTCTTTGTGAATGCATAGAGAAAAAAGACTGAAATATACCAAAATGTTAACAGTAATTATTGCTGGGTAGTGTGATTACAGGTGATTTTACTGTTCTTTTTAATATTTCTCTGAATTTTCCAAATTTTCTGTAACAGTACTATTGCTTTGTAGTAATAAAAAGGTATAACAATGCATATAAAAAGGAAGTACATACACTAAAAAGTTAATAGCAATTTTCTTTGGATGGCAGGATGAAAGTCTGGGTTTTTATGTTCTTCATGGTTTCTGTAATTTAAAAAAATTTTCTAGAGTGAATATGCACTAATTTTACAGGGCTAAAACTCAACTAAGAAAAACTAGATTGTCCAAGGAGTTAGCAAAGACAGACATGAATAACCATGTGTTATTTAAATGAGTCCATTCTACTGCCATGGAGCTTTGCAATACTTCAGGCTCTGTCTCCACTGGCTCTGGTTCAGGCCAGGTCACTTAACTCGTGTCTGTTTTAGGAAATCAATAATTACTGCATGCCTCAAAGGGATTCTGTGATGGTGACTGTGATAGCATTGGTGAAATGCTTTGAACTCAGGAAAGAAAGATATACAGCAAGTAGTAACGGAGATTTTAATTCTCTACTATATAATGTTTTTTTTAGATCGTCTTCAGCAGTTTCACCCACTGTCATTTCTCTATCTATGTGCATATTGACTCCCAGATTTCTGTCTACCACTGTCCACCCCCATGAAACATTTCTTTTCCCCAAATACCCCTTCTTCTGTCCTATTCTTCTTGTTCTCTGGCTCGTTTTGCCTACATTTCTTGCTCACACCACAAATATTGTCATATCAAGTTAAATTGATTATGAATGAATCATGAACTTGACTAACCAGTTTCTCTTGAATCAATAAAAGTTTGTTTCATTAACTTGGATATGAAGTTTATAGAACTATTTTTCAATTGCCATTCTTTGACTCCTGAAACTGTATAAGTTAGGAAACATTCAAATATGAATGCCATCACCCCTTTCACCCTATGAGTTCAGCCTCAAAAGCTGTAAGTAAGTTCAAGACTCCTTGCCTCAGAGTCAGGGGAGCTGAGTTCTATTTGGCCTCATCACCAACCCACAGTGTACCTTAGGTAAGTCACACCTCCTTTCTGGGCCTGTCTCCACCCCTTTAAGATGAAAGAAGCAGCCTGGATTATCTAAAAGGCCTAGATGATAGATATGAAATGGGAACATACCACCGTATAAATGAGCTGCCTCTACTGTTCACTATGCCCTTGCCCAGAACAGCACAAGGCACAATCCAGGAGCTCAATATGTGACAACATAATTGGAATGACACACTACAGCACGGGAGCCCACATCCCAAGCCAGCAAATAACCTTTTACTGGCAAGTACAGTCCACTAAGCCTTTTGGCAATTATTCCTGAACAATAAAGCTGTCAGCCCTTGTTTCTTAAAAAAAGTACTTATAGATAAAGGGATAAAAGGGGGGAAAGGGAGCTAGTCTTGTTATAAGAGTTGGGGAGCAAAGCTGAGGAAATATTTTAGTCTGCCAGACAATATTCTGAGATGGTATGGTGGATGTGAGATCAGATTGTTATCAAGACGAATGGATATCTGGGTACACAGAACAGGCCATGTGGACAGTCTCATAAGTGGACAGTTCAGGAAAATGGACTGCTGATGGAGTGCCCCACCATTATCCACAGAAAATTCCCAGCAATCACTAATCTTCCCTCCACCCATCCCATCTAACACCAAACAGACATTCTTGCTTTCACACCATCTCCAGTAATTACCCTTAGGGCCACTGCTAGCACACAGTGTGCCTTTGTGCAAAGTAGGAAAAGGCTACCTCTGGCACCAAATGATACTCCCTCTGGCTCAACCAGCTGGAAAAATGATGAGGGAGTGCAAATAGTGCCCTTTGGGGGCAGACTCCCCCCAACAAAAAGCAATGGTTAGCAACCAATACCCTGGCTAGATTTCAGCTCCCACATGATGTACCCTTCAGCCTGCCATCTAGCATACTCTGGGACCCTGATGGCGCATGCTCCTAGCTCCTACTCCTTACCTCCAATTCCACACCTCTGCTCCAGCATTAGCCCAGGTCAGGTTAACTTCTGACAAACTGCTACCCACTCCTGCATTCGACTCCCTGACGTCCATCACTGATCCAATCATACCGGGTACTACTGTCATTTCTCATTGTGCTTTGGATTGGGACCAGATTCATCCCTCAGTGAATGAAAATTAAAGGTTTCGGTCAGTATCTTGATGAGAAGAACATCATTTTGGGATATGGAAACCTGAATGAGTCTCACTGGTAGTGCCATTAACTACTCCTTGGAGTCTTGGAAATTCTATCTACTGTATCCCCTGGAAATTAAAATCACACATTAGTGGAAAAGGCTCTGTTTCACCCACAATTACTCAAACTTATAAACCATGGAATCTAATGAGAAGGCCTCATCTTCTTTGCATTCCAGGCTTCCTTCCCAGTATCCTCCCCAAGAACACAGCCCTTCTGCTCACCCCAGCCACCCTTCCTGGAGAGGAGAGGATGTCTGAAAGCAGAGCTATTGGAGCCTTAGCATGGGGTTCCCAGAGAGCAACGATTCCAGACTGGAAGCCCCTGGCTCCAGGTGTCCCTCATGATGCCAAGGCGTGCACCTGGTGAAGGAAAGCTTTTGTCGAGGAACTGTGCTCTGCCAGGGACCCCAGAACCCAGTTTGGGTGTGCGGGGGTGGAGATGAAGGGGAGGCCGTCTCTGGGTTCTTCCGATCATGATGATGGACTTTAGAAAACAAGGTCTGAGGCTTGGGAAAGAGACACTGCATGTCTGTGCAGGTGCCAGGTTCCTGACAAAAAGAAAATTTCAACAGATTTACAGACACCCTCTATGTCAAGATTTTGAGTTTGCAAAGCTATAATGGCATTATCTCACTGGACCCTCAGCAATCCTCTGAATTAAAAAGGGGAAGTAGGGATTTCCCTGGTGGTCCAGCGGTTAACACTTTGCCTTCCAATGCATGGAGTGTGGGTTCATTCCCTGAGCTAAGGTCCCAAGGTTTTTTGCCTCATGGCCAAAAAACCAAAACATAAAACAGAAGCAATATTGTAACAAATTCAGTAAAGGCTTTTTTTTTCAAAAAAATGGTCCACATTAAAAAATATTTAAAATAGGAAGTAAATTCCTAGTATTGATATATATGTGTAAATCACTGAGACTTTCATCTATATGTTATCCTAGTGAATAATTTAAATCTTCATAACAAACCTGTGATGGTAAGCACCATTCTTATCCCCCTTTTGTCTAGACTTGGAAACTGAGACTCAGAGGGCTTGCTTTGTAATAGTCACTGGGCGAGGCGTTGGGAATACAAAGGAGAATCAGGCAGACACAGTCCTTTCCTGGAAAAATTCACAGCCTAATGGGGGAGATCAGCTGATAAGTGACACTCAGACCATTGTGAAAACTACCAGGACAGTTAAAAACCATGATAGTGGCTAGCACTTAATGAGTGCTTACTAAATACTAGGCTCTGTGCTAAGTGCTTTACGGATATTGTCCTATTTAATCCTGACAACATTCCAAGGAAGAAAGGTCTATCCTTATTCCTATTCTAGAAATGAGGAAAGGCCTGAGAAAGACGGACAATTTCAGAGTTGACCATCTAGGATCAAGTAAATCCAGAATTCGAACTCGAATTGATTTGACAATACATGTGCTGTTAACTGGGCTTCCCAGGTGGCGCTGGTGGTAAAGAACCCGCCTGCCAATGCAGGAAGCGGGTTCAGTAGGTGGGTCAGGAAGATCCCTTGGAGAAGGGAATAGCTATCCACTCGAATATTCTTGCCTGGAGAATTACATGGACAGAGGAACCTGGCAGGCTAAGTTCACAGGGTCGCAAAAAGTCGAACATGACTGAAGCGACTTAGCACGCATGCACGAGATGTTAACTACGAATTGTAGAGGGTCCTATGGACCAAACATTGAGAGCATCTTAAGCTTCATATTCTAGTATACATAGTGAATCTTTTTAAAAAGTTAATTGGATATTTCTATACATTTCAAAATGATCACCATGATTAAGTCTACGATATGTCACCATACAAAGATACTACTTCATTATCAACTATATTCCCCACACTGTACATTTCATACTCGTGGTTCATTTAATTTGCAACTGGAAGTCTGTACCTCTTAATCTCCCTCATTTATTTCTTTACTTCTCCTCCCTGCCTCCCACCCCTCTGGCAACCACTTATTTGTCTTTGTATCTATGAGTTTGTTTTGTTACATTTGTTCATTTGTTTTGGTTTTTGGATTCCACATGTAAGTAAAATCATGTATGTGTCTTCCTTTGACTTATTTCATTTTTAGCATAATACTCTCTAGGTCCATCTAGGTTGTCACAAATGGCAAGATTTCATTCTTTTTGCACTGAATCTGTATACCACATTTCCTTTACCCATTCATCTACTGATGAGCACTTAGGCTTCCATATCTTGGCTACTGTAAATAGTGATGCAATGAACACAGAATCACTATTTTCTGTAACAGGAACTAAAAGCGTTTGTTGTAGGTCAATGATACTTTCAAAAAACAAACTCAGAAAAAAAGAGATGAGATCTGTGGTTACCAGATTTGAGGGATGAAGGGAGGATGAATTGAATGAAGGTGGTGAAAAGGCACAGTATTCCAGCTATAAAATAAACAAATACTAATGATGTAATGTACAATGTGATTAATACTGCTGTATGTTATATATGAAAGTTGTCAAGAGAGTAAATCCAAAGAGTTCATAAGAATAGTTGGTGTAAATCAGCAAATATTATTGGCAAATAATAACCAAAAAAGGAAGAATGGCTTAGTAGGGATGAGATGCTTCCAAAAACTAAATTCTGATAGCATGCTTATATGTATACTATCTCAACAGGAAAGAAAAGAGAGGGGCCTTGTTCGTCACATGACTCCATATTTGATTATCACAAGAAAAAAAATTTTTTTTTAATTTTGTATCTATATGAGATGATGGATGTTCACTAAACTTATCGTGGACATCATTTCATTATGTCTGTAAGTCAAATCATTATGCCGTACACCTTAAATATATATAATGTAGAATGTTAATTATATCTCAATAAAACTGGAAGAAAAAATGTTGATTGGAATATTCATTTTAACCCAGTTGGGAGGAGGCAACTATATAAATAATAAGCATAAAACTGCAGGGCCTTAAATTTTTATTTATAGATAATTTCACCATAGTAAGTGACTAATCTGCATCTTGTCTGGGCCCTCAAAAACAGGATCTATGACTGGGATCATTTGATTTAAAATCCAAGAATGAAACCTACTTAGGCATATCTGAAATTTGGATCCTAAGAACTGAAACCCGGCCAGCTACTATGTAAAGTTTCAACTTTTAGTTCTTGTTTCCATAAGATTAACACCCCCAAAGTTGGATAAGCTAAAGTATGTCTTCTGTACTAGTTTAAATGGGGATTGGATCATGGATGATACTAAATATATTTGGAGATGCTTAAAGAAACTGAAGGGAGAAAGCCCCAATTTATATAAGAGTAGTTTTCAGCTCCTTAAACCAAACTCATAAATAAATTAGTCTTACATGTGAATATAAACTTGCATTTCCTCTTTATTGGCTATAGTCTTAGTATTTTGGGGAAAGGGGCATTTCTTTGCCACTCGCTAACTGAGAGGGTTTACTTTCCACTCTACCTGTGAAGAATGGAACACATTTAATAAGTCACATCTAGTTTCCTGTCTAATCAGCATATGCCAAAATATCATTTGCCAGGCTCTTCCCACTGTAGAAATAACAATCATCCCTAGATGACAGCACAAGGATGTATCAAGATATAGTTAATGTCCAACCAATAGGCCATATAACAAAAGTACAACAGGCAACTCACGTCTTTATAAGGTGCCAATTCATACATTATAGCCGTTCCACTTCTAGACAATATTAATCACAGAAGTGACAAAAGCTATCCTAGTGCCTCCCAGGCTTCCACGTATGGCTGTGACTTGCACAACTCTAGAGGGTGCCTTGCACATGGACTATGATGTTTATATGCAGAGCATAACCCACACAATTTCATATATCGGTCTACTATATTTCCCCACTGCTATCCCCACCCCCAGTTATCCCAAAACATAGCTTGGGCAGTTTTGTTTTTACATACTGGAGATGCTTTTGTTCACACAATCTCCTGGCACTGAATATTGGCTCTGTTCAGCAGCACTAGGAAAGCACAAGAGATACCTGCTCACTTCTTAACACTGCTTTTTTCATGTCAATTCTAAGAACATTCAGCAACATTTTCACTCTTTATTAGACATTAATGAAAACAATAAGCAAAGCTGGGTCAATAGTAATTGGTCTCAAATAGAAAATGACATCCATTCAATTATTTTTGATAAGCCCCTAGGAACAGCAAGTAAAACATTTGTGCAATAACCCCTTGTCAATAGAATAGCCATAAATCTGGATTGCAATACTCTGACCAATGCTCTAAGGAAAAGACATTTTAAGCATAGTAAGAGAATGTTGAAGAATGATGTTATCCCTCTCTCACTCTAAGTAAGAACGAACATTTTGATAATCTTGAAAGTTACTTCTTGGTTCCACTGGGCCACAGGAATAATTTTAAATTATATTTATGGCAGGCAGTAAATAAATAGATGCAAACATCTCTGATTCCAGGATAGCGTTAGCAGGCAGAGAAGGGGGTCACCCAAGTGATGGAATTTGAAGAGTGCTGAGAAGGCCACACAACTAATAAATGCTATCATTTATGTTACATCACTCTTTATCAAGGGAACTGTGCAGTCACCGATCAGTATTGCCACACACACACACACACACACCCCTAGTTAACATGAAAACGTTCCTAAGAGAGATAACAAATTAAGCATCTTTGATTACTGGCACATTTTCCTTCCCACAGACAGTGTCTGGAAGAAAAGGAATATCCAGCTAACTTTAAGTACAGCGAGAACGGCATAGGGCAATAGATTCAAAACCTTGATCACAGGGCTATTTTCTACAAAGAGTGCAGCAGGGTGCTGGTTTTGGGATGGGAGGGCTAAGGACAGTTGGGGTAGTATTTTAAAGGCATCAAATACTGGACACCTTAGGAGGGGAAAGGAGAGGAAGGGATGAAAGTTGAAGAAAAGGTTAAAGGGCAGGAAACCCAAATTGCACTCACTTCATGGTTTTGGCTAAAACCTTTCCTGATCCCATTTCACAGGGATTGACTCTGAAGAAATTTCCCATAATAGAATTAGGAAAGTAGGCTATTATTTGGTATGTGTTCCTGGAAGGCTCGCGTTAACCGACAGTAGCTCCTGGGAATTTATACCAAATTTGTTCTCCAGCTGTTGGCATAGCATGATGGTGGGTAGATACAAACAGCTGCAACTCCCATCGCCTCTCATTTCCACCTGGCCCTGATCGCTGTTCAGCCCCATCCCTAATCTCTGTGAACAGGCTACACTCACATCTCCAGCAGCCTTGTCTCCTCTGAACCCAAGTGTAACTGACAGATGGGCTAAGTTGCCCAATTTAAAAATATTTCTTCTTGGGAATACAATTCTAAAGTTTTGGTGAAAATTTATGGAGAAATGTGTTGCTATTTCCAAACATTTGATTTAACTTTTCTGTTGAACATTTTTATTCATGAAGCCAGGAAGTTTCTTCCTCAAATATGAGTGTGAAACACAACTCTCAAACTGTGAATGAAATGAAACTAAAATAACTAGTGTTGATTTGGGGTCTTCTTTGATTCTGAATGTCCCTGCATTTATATAGCCTATGGAAAGATACCTGGTGTTGTACACCGATTATAACTTGCCAATGGGAAAAGGATGTCCTTGATCTTCTTGAACTGAAAATGTGATATGGGCACAATAAACTTACTCTTAGACATAAGTACTTTAAATGTGGTGTTTTCTGTTTTTTAATTTAACATATCCAGCTGTTGCTCTATTTACAAGTTCTCTTCTTTCAATAAAATTCAATTACAGCTATCTGTGGGATGTCTTTTTATTTATATCCCCCCCAAAATGAAATGATATTTTAATATTAATGTTTTCTCCCTGTATAAGTTAAAAATTCAAACCTATCATGGAAACCATAAATTCTAAAAGAGATAACATTACACTGGGTGATTTTGGTACTGAGAAGCAATAAGAGTCATTCTCATTTTTCTACATATAAGCCAACAAAACAATGTAATTGAGGTTACAGTATTACAGATGGTATGTTTCAAAATCCTTTTGCACTTTTTCACAAAATAGTTGCATATCGATGCTGTCATTTCATGTTGGAAAGTCACAAGCAATCCTCTCCATGGAGTGCCTACTCTATAATGAGCTGTGTATGTTATTGAATCAAGCAGGAGGGAAGAAAGAACAAGAAACATTTCACACAGGAAAAAGCATTCATGGAAGGAGAAATCAGTTTGGGTTTTGGTTGCTGCAACAAAAACCTATATAAAGTTTGCTTACTTGAAAATGTATAGGCAGATGTAAATCAGCTGATTCTGTTGTCTCAGTAAAATGGAGTGCCTTTTTCATCTTTTCTAACATGTGGTAATTGGTAAGCAACCAACATAATAGTTACGAAAACCTGAAGCCCAAAGCTAATTAAGCCCTGGCACCATTTTGACATTAAATCTTCAGCACAATTAGGAGGGCCAGGCAATTTACTGAATTGTACAGCAAAAAACTCAACCAAGCCATTTCACATGGGCCAGAGATGCTGGGCCTTACTGGTTTTAGCAGACAATGCTACGGGGATGTCTGAGGGCATTTTAGATCCACTTAATGTAGCTCGGTAAAGTAAATATTACTTGTCATGCAAATTTCTAGTTTTAAGAAGTGGCCAGCTACAGAGATTACTAAGGAATACAGACAATTTAAATATGAAAAATTGAAATAAAAACAGACAAATATGTGTAGTGTTTCCAGACACAATCATCTGAAGCTATTTTTCTGCCTTCTTCTCCGTGAGCAATGAGAAAGAAAATGATACTTAAATGGAAAGAAACTAAAGAGAAATGACCTCATGTTCCATTAACCAAAATCAATACCTTATATATGCAAATGCAAGTTTCAACAGGGTATCCATATGCAAATTGTAAATATGAAGCAGCATTCCTTTTAATGCACAATCCAGCATTAGGTCGCTATTTATTTAGGAGATTTTCAGTAAATTGCATGCTTTAATCTCTGTGTTATGGGAAATGTTCCCTTCACCTCCTTCAGAAGTTACCTATGGCAGCTATTAATACCCACAAGCAAGACAGTGACCCTGGCAGTGCATAATTCCACAGCGCATGTTTAATTTTGAAGGTGAAAAATGAGACATCATCCCCTCATAACACTTATTTTTATGACTCTCCTAATTCTTTGAAATTTATTGTTTTCACTAAAAGCACCCAGAAGGTAATTGAAATAGATTTTCCAGATACATTTCTAGATTATCTTAACCTACAGTAACATGTTAACTCATTCATAATATTCTTAGCAAATATAGGAAATGGAATTTCCCTGATTAAAAACAAAAAGTCCTGACTAACCTGCTACTTCAATGTTCTTCAATAAAACTAAAGTCATTTTCAAAGAACTTCCATGTTTATTTAGAGATCAAGCCCCCAGATCTCTTGAGTCAGTCATCAGAACTAGAAAAGGGAATAGGTAAATAAGAGATGGAAGTGGCTCCTCGAGGGTTGAAACTACTAAGGAAAGAAGCCATCATTCTCTCTCAGGCTTCTAGGCTAGGCATTTAGTGCCTGAATAATATCATTTACGCTCAGATTCTTTTGTGACTTGAAATGACTAACTCCCAGGAAAGAGCTTGTTACCGTCACTGTCACGTTTGGCAATGAGTCTTCACTGAATCAGATGCTGGATTATTAGGTGCCCAGGCCCAGAAAATAAATGACAGAAGGAGAATTGATAATAGTGTTCAGAGCAAAGAGAACGTTAGCTGCAACTGCAACCGGGGAAATGAGAAAAACACCTGAACAAGTCACTGCAAGCATACAACTGAATGAAGCCTAAGGAATCACAGGTAGAATAGTCTTTGGTGTCTGGTCTTCCTATCTAGCTAGGCAACTCCTGGAGGGCAGGCCTCCATCTTGAAAATCCCCTCTATTCCCATAGTGGCAATGCTCAAAGAATACTGGCAGAATCTATGGGGGAAATGGCATACTGTAGCACACATTCACTTGGCCAGTCAGTCAAACTTTATCAAATAGTCACTATGGGCAAGTCACTGGAGCAGACGCCACGGGAGAGACAAAGAGCTCCCTCAAGTAGCTCAGGGTCTAATTGGGAAGATAAGACATGTTTACAATTAGCTGTTCAAGTACAAAATAATAACAACAAATCCAAGATACTAAACAACAGATCCCTTTAAGGCAGGGGTCCCCAACCTCCAGGATCTAATGCCTGATGATCTGAGGCGGAGCTGATGTAATAACAATAGAAATAAAGTACACAATAAATATAATGTGCTTGAATCTTCCCAAAACCATCCCCCAGCCCCGGTTGGTGGAAAAATTGTCTTCCATGAAACTGGTCCCCGGTGCCAAAAGGGTTGGGGACTGCTGCTTTAAAGGGATACACATGAAGTCTAGAGCAATGGAAGATGAATTCCAGCTGGAGGAAAAAGAGAGGACCTCATAAGAAGGAGCCATTTGAAAAGGGCACCCTCTCTTGGAGCCCTTCGAATCGACCTTCATTCAGTTTCTTTTCAAGAGGCCCTTGGTGCTGGCTCCCTCCCGCCCCTCCTCTGCTGCCAGCACTTATTCTTTGACTCAGGTTTTCTCTTGGGCTCACTGCCAAGCAGAACACAGCTATATAGTTTCCCCATCTGTATCTACTTAAGCCCAGAAACCCTTTTGAGGTTTTGTAAAGGGTTTTACAGCTAATAACTATAGGGGAACAGACAAGGTTTAATAACACACACGGAGAAGTTCTAAGAAACCTAAAAAGCCTCCAGAAACAACTATCACAGATCCTAAGTGGAATGGAGATGGGATTAGGCCTGATTTCCCTAGTTCCTTTCACTGAGCTCAAGGTTTCTTCCGGTATTCAGCACTACCCACCTTTCTTCGCCCCTGTTCCCATCCTTTTCTTTCACACACTTAAAACTTGAAGAGGAAATGTAATGGTACAAAACTGGGTGTCCCTGGAAGGAAACATGACAGTCCTCTACATCTCAGAAAATATGAGCTAGATTTAGAGCTAGATTTAATAGCTTCTGTGCAAGAACAGTCATCTTAGATCAGATGCACGGTGTCTGGGAAGAGCTAGTGACTTTGAGAAGGAATGCCTTGCAAATTTAACCTGTGTAAGTAATTGTAAATGTCACAATTATAACTTCATTTGAAGTGCACACAGAATCTAGCACTAACAGATGTTTTCATGCGTCTTTCTTTACATTCTACATTAAGTCACACCTGTTGGGGTTCACTGAACACAAGCAACTCTAAGCATGATGGGAAGAATATTGACACAAACCATGGCAACACAAACACCTTTCAAGCTTGAATGGCCCAGTCTGCTTTAATAATGAGCTCAGAATAGTAACATGAACTTTCCAAAGGGTGGGGAAGGAGAGGGACTGTTTTTTTGGTTCTAAGAGTCCTGGACAACTACAGAAATCACCATTTTACATTTCATACAACTTCAATGAATTCTCACACATGGAAATTCAACTTTGATTTTTTTTTTCGGTGATGATGTATTAATCATCACTCTAACAGCAATAAGTTAGGGAGTGGAGGGGATCCTCTTCTTTCCAAGCAACATTTGGAAGGACAATTAAATTCATTCATTTCAAAAGGAATGCATGGTTGGAAAATGTATGATTTAAGTGATCGCTTTTCTTTTCCAAATATCCAGTGCTCTTGGTAGTCCCCCCAAAATCATGACTGTGTGACCATCATCAGTTTGCCAACTCCTAAATCATTTACTTTCACTGCTTCCCTTCTTAATTTAATGACTTTCTCCAGATAATCTTGAAATTTTGCCATGTTGATGGTATACATTCAAAATAAAGCTTAACTTTAGCTAAGCCCTGGTTGGTGTTAAGCAAGCCTTTTAGTGATATCTTGCAGATTATCTAGCATTTTCCAGGACAGCCAATCTAAATCTTTCCCATTTTCTACTCTTTCCAAGTTTCCCAAGTCCCAAGTCCAATCCTATCCTCTTCACTTCTAGCAAATAACATTCCTTTTTACCAGATAAAATTGATAATATTAAACAGAAGATATTCTGAGTTCCTATGATGCCTTGCCTTTCTGTCTTAACATATTACTAAGGTTATCATCTTCTCTCCTGGAGTGACTGCCGCTCAATTCTTACTGCTTCAGCTGATCTCCCCATTTCTACTCAGGACATCACCATGCCCAGTTACTAAAAGCTCTGAAAGTAAAAAACTTTTCATTCGTTCCTCTCACTCATCCCTATCCATCCACTCATCAAGCCTTACCAGTTCTCTTTTCCTCAATATTTCTCACACCCATCTCCAGCTTTTCTCTATCTGCACTGCTACTTCCCAAGTTAAGATCTTCATCATCTGTGCAATGCAAGGGACACTGTGCTCAGTGCTTTACACAGCATGGCTCACACAGCAGGTGAACAATAAATCTTTGTTTGATACGCCATCATTTTCCTACAGATGATGCCAAGCAACTATTAACAACCATCACCACGAACTGGCAATCCCAGAAGAATTTTCTTTTAAACACATAAAAGCCTTGAATAAAAAGTTTCATGTGAGAGATCATACACTTTTAACCACATATAAAGTAGGATGGAAGAAGTGATTAGGTGATATAATGTGGCAGTCCACTATCCTCAAGTAGCGCAACTGTATGGTACACATTAAGTAGAAATGTGCTATCTCACACTGAGAAAGATAACCAAACAACAATGAAAATGGGGCCAACATAGTTAGTCCCTTCCAAAGGGAGCAACAGGATGCCGAACAAGACGTTGTCCCTTAAATGGTTTCAACCCCATTTAACACCCAAAGAACTGGAAGATGATAACAGGTTACCTTTTATATTAACTGTCTCCAGGCACATCATACAATATCTTCTCCAAAGACTCTGAAGAAACATGACAGAAAGAAAAAGTGCAATTTTCTGTTTCAAGTACCCATGAACCTCATATTTCTTTTTCTCTGAGTGTCAGACATTCAGAGAATGCCAAGCGGATATTAAAGGATGCAAATGTAGCTTCTTCCAGAAAAAGAACTAGCTGTGTAGGGCTACCTAACTGCCTCTGCGGGTATCCTGATCGCACTAAAACATCTAATATCATCAGTTAAAGACACATTCCTGGTTTTGTTTATATAATTCATGGTCCTCTGGAGCTCAAAACTATTCATTCAACAAACAGTGTTGAAGTGGAGGCTGGAGAGAGGAGAAAACTAGAATGATTTCTGCTTCCTCTCAACTGTCTTTTCTTTGTTCCTGTATTGCTCTGGGTGTTTGATGGGACCTTGAAAGGGATGGGGATGGAGGGAAACAGAGATGAGGAGAGAGGAAGAAAGGAAGATACAGATGGCATTTCTAAGTTTTTACAACTTCTGTGAGCCTGGCTACTTCAACTAATCATTTGCCTACTGGCTTCAAAGTCTGCCTCTCTTTTCCCTTCAGTTCCGTTATGCTGTATGGGTTTAACTATTGATAAGGAAATCTTGGGTAGGAACAGCATCAATATTGGAAGAAAATTGCCTGACCTAACTGCCTGATGGCTAGGGCATTCACCTCACGTTGTGTCCCCAAATCACAGATGTGAAAATCATCCCTTTCGAAAGACAACTGCCCCCCCCTCACTGAGTGCCAACTGCCAAGGTAGCTAAAATGTTTAAAAGGCACCCACAGAGACCACTTAAAAGTCTTTCCTTTCCCTTATATTTCCTGGTATAGACTGACTTGCTGAAATAGGAATTGTGCAGTACATAATAAAAAGCTGAATTTGCTAAGAAGTTTTTTATACCCTCATAAAGTAGCCCTAGTGAAAGTCATCTAACTGGCAGGAATTGTACAGGTAACAGAAGGCTGGAACCTCAACCACGCATTCTTCTAAACTTTGGTTAATAGGCCCTGGCAGGCTGCCATCCCAGAAGTTTACTACAAAAGTAAAATGCAAGGCTAATGAATTTTAAAATGATGCCAGGCATAAACACTACCCTCTGGCATTCTTTTGCCATTTAACAAATATCACAGACAACTCTGCAGGTTCCCAGGTACACCAACCAACAAAAAGTACAGAAAATACTAGCTAGGCCTATTGTATATACTCTCCCCTCAAAAATCCAAAGACTGTTGCTGAGATGTAAACCATCCACAAAGTATTAAAATGAACAAAATGGTACCAGGGGTATAAGCAAGATGCTTTTTCACCTGGGTTGCAACATACTATTCTGGGCTCCCTGGTGACAAGACAGAATAAAGCTTGAGAAATTTAGCTGGTATTTTCAGGGGGTGCTACAGGAAGGCAGATTACAGACCTCAGGCATTTCAGTCAAAATAGACTGAGGCTAAGGAAGGATATAATCAGTCTGTCAAATAATAATGGATATTGATGAGGTGAAGTGCACTTATTCGCCAAATCCTAATACAGTAGAGATAAAGAAGACTTTCAAAAGTAAACAATGCTAAGCTTAAAACAGATTTAAATGGGTGATGGTGGGAAGGAGCCAATTTAAACATAGAGAACACATTACATTATTCAAACCAAGAGGAGCTAATGGCTGAAACTACATAGTTTCCCCAAAATTGAGTAAGACACATTCATAAGATTTAATTCCACAACGGTTTACTGAATGAGCATAATTTCAAAATAGATCCTAGTCTTCAGAAGCAGACTCCTTGAAAGCGCAGAAATGACACAGTTCTAATTATGATATCTAAGAAGAGTTCCCAAAGTTTACTAGGGATCTTATTTGTACCCCAAAAAATCATTAAATCACAATGACATTTTTATGAACATTTTCTTCTTATTAAGGAACACGATTCTTCTCAATCGTTTTTCTAGAATACTGTTACAATCCTTCTATTCCATGTTCTATAGCCATCTTCCCCATCCCCTAATCTTTTGCAATTGCATTTTGGGAGTGCATAAGCCATCCAATTTTTTTTTTAATCTCAGAGAAACCTTGTTTCTGTTTGGTTTGACCAATAACTACTTGAGCATTAAATGTCATGTTATCTTAGTTTTACTGCAACTCCTTTATCTCATGCAATCTTTTAAAGATTTGTTCGGCTTCCTTGGTGACTCACTGGCAAATAATCCCCTTGCCAATGCAGGAGACACAGGTTCGAACACTGGTCCAAGAAGACCCTACATGTCACCAATAAACTAAGCCCATTTGCCACAACTATTGAGTCCACACGCCACAACTACTGAAGCCTACGCACCCTAGAGCTTGTGCTGTGCGACAAGAGAAGCCACCACTATGGGAAGCCCTCACTCCACAACTAGGGGGTAGCCCCCCGCTCACTACAACTAGAGAAAAGCCCATATAGCAATGAAGACTCAGAGCAGTACAGCTAAAAATAAATAAATAAAATTATAGAGATTTGCTTATGTTGCTGAATCTTAATCCTTCCACGTTATGCTTATATTTCTTTCCCTACAGTTCCCTATACACAACTATCTTACTTTTCAAGTCCTCTGATTGTGTTCCCTTCCATATTTGTTGAGGACAAACCAAGAGGAAATAGCTGTAAGCCACAGAGTAAAATTTTTCAGGTAGTCATATCAGTTAGACTGAGAATGATGCTATGTAAGTAATATGTTGGACAACAGGCGATGTTTTTGTTCTCTCTCCAGCATGGAGCAGTTGCAGGAAATTAGGCCAGCCTCTCAGCAGCTCAAGTCAGACCTTTATAGTAAGACTTCATTATTTAGTTTGAAAGTGAATTTCAAAAACAGACTCACCCATAGTCAAATGTAAATATAAACAGACTTTCTAAGTCTCATATATATGAGTTATTCATCATCTGCCATTTGTAATTGCTCATACTGCTGGTTTACTGCCATTAATTAAATGCATCAGAAAATTTGCCTTAGAATATTGACTTCAAAGGTAAACTTCTAGGGTCTTCCTTTTAAAATAATATGTCAGATGAAGGCAGTGGCCAAGACAGAATAAAAAAACAAACAAACACAGTTTATATGTCAAAGACAGACTCTGAGCCATCCTCTGGCTAGTGGAATGTCTCATATAAAGGGCTCATATATGAGATCATTTGATCAACAACTTTTGCTTTCAAACATCCAGGAATACATACTACATCATTTAACTAGAAAGTAGTGAGTTTGAAATCACACAGCTGCTCAGCTTGATCCAAAGAGATGTTAACCACTCTGGCAAATTTTCTAATCCAAGTCTTTCATTTCCAACTAGTCACATTGGGTGGCCCACATGATATATGCAGAGACTAAAAAGGGGGCTGTTTAAAGTAGGACACCCTGAAGGGTTATTTTACAATGCCACATGTTGTACAGATTAACTCAAGATATTGTTCCTTGGGTGTTGCTTTAAACTAGACAAGTTTTTTAAAATTTATTCATATTTATTGAGCTCTAGGCATACAGCCCTAGAAAACAGCTGGGAAATGAAAATGAGGGTGTTCTGTCCCTTGCCTGCCTTTTCAACTTTCTCTTTCACTACACTGTTCCCTTTAAGGAACGTTTTATTCCAGCCCAAATAGTTACTTTGGCACCCACAAGGCTCATTTTTCCTGGCTCCAAGATTTTGGTCAGGCCATTATATATACAATACATATCACAGTCTCTCATATCCTTTCATCAATAGCCTCTCCATCATTCAGGCTTAGCTCAAAAAGGGATAGTATGTGCATGACCTCTTTGTCAACTAGACTATAAACCCCCACTTAAAGTAGAAATCGCATCTGACATACCACCCTCACAGTATCTAGCACAGTACTTGGCACTTGGTAGATGCTCAATAAATACTTGCAGATTGAATGAACCTGTCAACTGATATCTGTCTCAAGATGCTTACTGTATCATGGACATCTTGCGAATCTAACTTCAGAAAATGCACATATTCAAAATATAGTTCTTGTTGTCTGATAACAGTTAAGCAACAGAGACCTCCACTACTATCACCATCTGAATTCAGTGTAAACACCTTGATAAGAAATTGCCATTTCCTTGGGTGAAGATGCTCAAAGAGTAACAACATGACTAAAAGTTCTGGGGATGTAATATACAACATGGTGACCATAGTTAACAACGATGTGTTGTTTATTTGAAAGTTGCAAAGAGAGTAAGTCTTACAACTTCTTCACACAGGACTTCCCTGGTGGTCCAGAGGCTAAGACTTAGCACTCCTGATGCAGAGGGCCTGGGTTCAATCCCTGGTCAGGAAACTAGATCCCACATGCTGCAACTAAAGATTTCATGTGCTGCAACTAAGACCTGGAGATTTTTTGTGTGCTTGTTTGCTCAATCATGACTGACTCTTTTGTGACCACATGGTCTGTAGCCCACCAGGCTCCTCTGTCCATGCGGTTCATGCCAAATAAATTAATTAATTTTAACAAAAACTTCTCACCATATGCACATACACACACATAATATAACTATGTGAGGTAAGGAATGTGTTAACTAATGTTATTGTGGTAATCATTTCATGATATATACATATATCAAATCATTACACTGTTCACCTTACACTCAGACAATATGTCAATTATGTCTCAATAAAGCTGGAAAAAACAGTCTTTTCCCGAAACACTGAAGAACTGCTACATTCAGAAATATTAATAGGCTATTTAGATCCTTATTACTAAAGCCATTGAGATTTGCCATCTACCTGGAAAGCTGTTCAACCAACACAGAACAACTGAAGTAAGGAACATTAACACATTTCAGGCAATTAGTGTAACATGATCACCATTCCCAGGCATCTTTAATTTTGTTAAACGTAACAAAATTCAAATTACATAGATTCCTATTTCATTAAGATAATATGATTTGAAATAATAATGACAAGGCCTAAAACAGAATAGAGATCCTATTAACACTTGGAAAACGTTTTCTCCTCAAAGGCATATCATGATACAAAAAGACAACTTCCAACAACATACTACTAACTCCAGAAGCAATGGTACCGATTAAACACTTACACAGGGCCCCCAGGGTAAGGTGATACTAAAGAGAACCTGGCCTTAATAAGATAAAGCCTTACCCCAGCTTTCAGAATCTGAATGTTTTAGTTTCAGTTTATGTCCCATCTATCAATTCCAATACCTTGGAATCCAGAAGTAAAACAATATCGTCGCATTGATTCCCTAAGACAAAGAGCAAAAGGCCTTCATCAGAGTCCATATATGGCTCCTGGTGACCTAGAAATTGTGAATGGGCCATCCTCAAACAACCATGGTGCTGAGCTGTTCTAAGAATTGAGTGTGTGCTATGGAAAGAAGTAAAGGCTGCCGATGTGGTTTTTCCTTTTGGCAGTATTGTTTTGTTTTTGTTTTGGTGGTGGTGGAGCAGAGGTTTGTTTTACTTCCCACATTTGGTTTGGTTCTATTCCAATTAAGGAAACCATCTTTAATTGCTATATTCCATCTCATTCTGAAGTCCTGATATAAAAAACACATAAAAATTATGTGGTTTTTTTTTTTGCCTTCTTTTTCCAAAAACGAGAGTCAACAAAAGTTTCAGTTCATTTTGTAGATGTTAAGGTTTACTTATTATGGTTTGAGAGAAGATTTGATCCTGACAGAAGGAATCTTTTCAATGTCTTGATGCTGAACTGGAAAAACTGTTACTTAATAAAAATAGTACTTTAAACCACCATTTTGTGACCAAAAAAAAACCAACAAAATCACTTTAGGCTATCATTTCTCAGTTAAGCATAACCTCTGTAGTGGATATTTTAGGTGTAAGTCAGAAAACATATTGCAAATATAAAAGAATGCCTTTGGGAAGTGACCCATGCATTCATGTCTAGTTCTCATTATTTATCAAATTCCAAACACACTAGAGTTTGTAAATAATAATAGAACTAAATTTATTTTAAAGCCATGGCTGCATGAGGTTTCCCTTCACAAATTGCACAGTTAAATCGCTATAGATCTGTCACTAACTTTACAACAGCAGTGGTGGAGTGGAAAGACTGTAGAACTGTCAGAAAACCAAAGGACAAGTGATATTAGTCATATGACCCTGGGCAAGTCTTGAATCTCTCTAGACCTGAGCTTTTGGGATAATATCAATTGTTCTTTCCTTACACACTGCTGATGGGACTAAACGGAAACAACTTTTCAAAGTGTAACTTGGAAAATATATCAAAGAATTTGATAACTTCATACACATTTTTTAACCCAGTAATCTGAAATTTCAAGATTTTATCCCGATAAAATAACTAGAAATGCACCCAAATATTTATGTACCAGAATGTTAATCACAGCATGAAATCTTATTGAAAAAGTCAGAAGCAATCTAAATAGATGATGAAGTCCAAATAAACTGTGCTATATCCATACAATGGAAACTATGCAGTATTGAGAAGAATACTTAATGAACTAGTAGGTTCACAATAAATACATAGCAGAAAAGTGGGTTTCAAAGCAGTACATAAAACCTAATGCAAACTATGATACAAACACTTACTTGCAAAGGAAAAAGACTGGAGTGAAATAAGCCAAAACACGAACTATTGACTCATTGTTATGTTTAGAAGGAATTATGGATGATTTTTATTGTCTTTTTATACTCAGCATTTTCAAATTTTCTTTAAAAACCATGCATTGTATTTATAATCTGAAAAAGAATTTTAAGTAATATTGCCTGTCTTCCGCTATTTTGGATGGTGGTATGAAATATTTGTGAAAGTATATTTGTAAACTCTAGATAATATTACAAGAATAATACATTGCTTAAGTCGTGTTGGACTCTTTGTGACCCCATGGACTGTAGTCGGTCAGGCTCCTCTGTCCATGGAATTCTCCAGGCAAGAATACTGCAGTGGGTTGACATGCCCTCCTCCAGGGGATCTTCCCCATCCAAGGATAAAACCCACATCTCTTTTTTTTTTCTTTTTCTTTTTTTAAAATTTATTTTAATTGGAGGCTAATTACTTTACAATATCGTAGTGGTTTTTGCCATACTGTTTCCTGAATTGGCAGGTAGGTTCTTTACCTCCAGCACCACCTAGGAAGCCCATTACAAAAATAAGATCATATTATTATTGGTAGGGAATTTCAAATCCTGTCAACAGACAAAAATTAAATAATTCAACTAAAAAAAAGTGTTTCTGAAGAGAATTGTATTGAGAAAGTCCCTTCTGTGACCTTGTTTGACTTTCCACACCTTAAATGTGCTTCTTACCTTTTCTTTTCATTCTACATATAGTACCTGATAACATGGGTCAGAAGCTGTTGAAAACTCCTTAGAGTTATTTTAGCTATACAACATTTTTGTTTTCTAAGGTGAGAAAGTATATGCCATTACTCTGTCCAGTTGGGTACACAGCAAAAACGTCCACATGACTGCAGGAGTCAAGTGAAGAAGTGTTCTGTTAGTATGACAAATAAGGATACAGTACATTTATCTGTTTTTCATCACTGGCAAGGCCTCCAGTCCAGAAGACAAACTTAGAACCTATAAACTGCTAGATAAGAGAGCACAACTAGAAAACTATACAAAACTCGAATGTTTATTTTGGAAAATATAGGAAAATGGAAGTATATGTGACAAATATAGATATTAGAGGTATAAATGACAGAATTCTTAAATGTGTTCACTTGACGACTGTGCTTTATTGGACTGAATCAGCCTCAAAGAGAAAGGGCCATGGTACATCCAGGGAGACATTTTAAAACTGAGACATCAGTGAACTATCTGCATAGGATTAACTGCTTTGACTCCCTGTCCCCTCACGCATCCTGAGGGATAAGAAAATTACCCGAATTTCCATCTATGGCTTTTTAAAGATTTAGTCTATCTATATATAGAATTCAAGCTTCTACAAAGTACGCTTCAAATGCAAAATCAAACAACTCAGTGATTATCTCTGTAACATCTAAATGAAAATTCAAAGATTGGTGATACTGAGAGGCCTATCAGTCAAATGATCACTTGACAAGGTTGATGAATGGAAACAAGGACAATCCAATGAATAGATCCATATTTAAAAAAAAATAAGAATGTAATCCTTACTTGAATCCTCATTATTTTTTGAACCAATTATCACTATCTTGCTTAACTCCAAGGTTCTCCCTTTTCATAGCTTAAACTCTTTAAAAAGATAAAAGTCATCACCCATTTCATATTATGAAGATTTTTCTATACAATCCCATAAAACTGAATGTAAAAGGGAGAAAACAGGACAAGTTCACTGAGAGAAGGTACTGTAAAAGGAGGACAAAAATCCAAGGATGCTTCTAACCCAATATTTATGGCCACATATCCGAGAGAGAAAATAAACACAACTTTTATGAGCACAGTAGCTGACTTTGAGGTAAACAGTAATCTGACCCTCATATGACAAAAAATCAGGTCAGGTCCTCTAGGAGAAATTAGATATCCTGATGGAAGCCAGCACTGAATGATCTCCTCTTATACTTAACAGACCCCATTAAATATTTTTTCACTCACTCAACCTCAACAATGTTCACTTGAACTTTCAACAACCTATTAACATGAGATGAAAGCAAAATACTGATGTTAACTGTACAACCACAGCCAGTTTTTCAGAAATGTGAACCTACCATGGCAAGTCACCAACCATACTGGGTCACATATTCTCCTCACACTGTTCCATAGTAAAGATCAAAGTGAAAGTGAAAAGTGAAAGTGTTAGTCTCTCTTTGCAACCCCATGGACTGTAGCTGACAAGGCTCCTCTGTCCATGGAATTCTCCAGGCAAGGATACTGGAGTGGGTTGCCATTTCCTTCTCCAGGGGATCTTCCTGACCCAGGGATCAAATCCTGGTCTCCTGAATTGCAGGCAGATGCTTTACCAACTGAGCCACCAGGGAAATCCAAAGAGCAAAGGCCTACAGCATCTTATTGCTTTCAGATACACACAATAACAACCATCCCATTTGAATACGATATTTAAAAATGAAAAGACCAATCCACATTGAGGTTTGCCTTGCCTACCTGTTTAGTTTTGATAATTCAATCTTCTATTTGATAACAAGGAAAAATTACATAATATGATCCCCTGTGGGAAAAGACTGGCTGCTTTTCCAGGAAGTTGTCAATGAGATCTATTCAAAGATGAGAAAAAAATCAGAAAGACAATGAAAACAACCCAAAACGTTACAATAGGAAATGTGTTGCAACTTTTATAATCACTGAGAGTAAAGCTGAAATGAACTTATTTAAAATAAATAGAGGTAACAGTCTTCAAAGAATCATCCTGAACTGAAGAGCTTTTTCTGAGATTTACCAAAAAAGGAACATAACCTTTCTAGTTCGGTATATCTTGATCTATATTGTTACCTCCCAAACATATCCAACCGTTTAGGAAAACCCAGCAAAGTTACATGTTTACAGCAAGAAACATGCTTTTTACAGTCATTAACCAATTTGCAATCATTTGAGAACCTCTCTGCCCTGAGATATTTCAAGAAAGACAAGTTTGTTAATCATTTGGTCATGCTGCAATTCAATATCAGCAGCGGAATCAAGCCTTAAGCCCCTTCAAATTCTAAAATACCTTTCAGAATCCCTCCCAGTATTGCAAAGGGCTTTTCCTGCTCTCACTTGCACCAACAATCCCCATCAGTATTATGTGCACATGCACCATTTGTTGCTGACACTCAACCAGAGACACAGACAGACATGCTCCACTGGGGGACTGATTTCCAGAGCGAAGAGACACTTTAAATGAGAAAAACAATCTACCCTGTGTGCTCTAATTGCCTGTGTGCTGTGTACGATTTAAAAAGAGAGGGGGGGAGGAAGGGGATGGGGGAGGCAGCAAATGGATTTTAATCTATAAAGTGAAAATTAATATGTACAGCATTTTATTTTCAAATTTAAATCATTTCCATTAAATTTAATTTACCTAATTGTTAATGAATTAGCAAACACATTTAGCAACCAAATCACCTACTAATTGGATCCTAATGAAAACTACTTAGCTGTTTGTATTCATGTTGATCATCATGTATGATTCACCAGGGTGAACTACACCCAAGACCTCTAGCTAGTGAAACTGTACTTCTGTTTTTTTTCACTTTGTTACCTGGATCCTCAAAGTGAAGAATTGAGTTCTTTTTTTTTTCCCTCCCTCTAGGGTCAGGGACAGTATTGCTGCAAACTGTAAAGCAGTACAAAACATTTACATCGAAGGGGCCAGGAGATCATCCAGCTCCAAACCACCCGGATTGTATAAACTCTATATGCCACTGCTCACTGATGGAACAGTACAAGAAACTCTCCACCAAGTTGTTAACCAGGGGGTGTAAATATCTGCCAGTGTTCAGCACAAAGCCTGAAACCAGGCTGGAAAATCTGGAGATGCTTTAGAAACGTCTTCCCAGGATGCCAGAGGGCTCTCCCCCACCCCTCCCCTCCTTTTCCTTTCTTCAAGGCAAAGGGATGTAGCCAGAGGCAGAGCTTCTTCCTGTGGAATGTATGGCCAATTAAATGTGAGTCCTTAAAGCACTCTGGGCTCCTTTAGTCTGGGGGCCAAGGTTTCAAATGAGGGTCTCCCCTCCCCTACCATGATTCCAGCGATAACAATCTTACAATCCATTCTCTTTTCTCTATAAACACAACCCAATGACCTGCTTCCTTTTGTAACTGGTGCCAGAACCTGAGTTGATTTCATCTACCACCTTTCCTAATCTCTAGCTTGACCTGGCTAACAACCATTTAAATCTGGACCTTGACTAAAACTGTTCATAGGTGCTACTGAGAGGCATGGCCCTTAAATCCTACTTGAATTTGTCTATTTTTGCTCCTGAAAGACACTGGACCTTGGACTTGCTCTTTAGAAATGTGCTTTTTATACCATTGGATGTGTTTAGATGCATCATCTTTTTTTTGTCCCTAGAATGAAAGACAAATAATTTTGCTTGATTTCCATTTTAATGACCACTAGATATTTGAAACAACTTTTTGTGGCTTAGCTGCCAATTTAATTAACAAGGAGTTGCCTGTGGGGTACAAGTCAGCAAGCACTTACAAAACCTAAATTGTGCTCAACAACTCTGCCCCTAAACAAGAGCAAAGCTGCACACCAAGTCTTCGCCTACAGAGAATTACTGTCTCGCTCTGCCATTACCTCATCATGTGACCTTGCACTAATTGTGCAAACAGGCAGGGGACAACGCAGAAGTTGGATTGAATGGGAAGATGTCCTGTTCAGAGGCAGGAGACATGGTGGAGGGAGGCCTATCCAATCCCCTGACAACCTTATTTCTAATCTGACTCCCACTAGATAACTCAAATTTTTCCACAGCTGCTCCCATTTTCCCTTCCCCAGAGAGCCTAAGATAATACCCATCTTCTGCTAAAACAGTTCCCTAGTTCCAACAAAATGTCTCAAGCTGAGCCATCATTTACTTAAAGACAGGCTTCGAACTTTGCTGAGAATGACTTCACAGTCTGCTAGTCGAAATTTAGAAATATACATATGTATAAGTACATGCCTGTGTGTGTACACACACATATACATATATATGAATATGCATATCTAAAGTCCTTCCCTAATCACCTTTTAAACAAATTTGTTGGTGTTCAGTCACTAAGTCATGTCCATTTCTTTGCGACCCCATGGACTGTACCATACCAGGTTTCCCTGCCCTTCACCATCTCTCAGAGTTGGCTCAAACTCATGTCCATTGAGTTGGTGATGCCATCCAACCATCCCATCCTCTGTTGTCCCCTTCTCCTCCTGCCTTCAGTCTTTCACAGCATCAGGGTCTTTCGCAATGAATCAGCTCTTCACATCAGGTGGCCAAAGTATTGGAGCTTCAGCTTCTACATCAGTCCTTCCAATGAATATTCAAGATTGATTTCCTTTAGGAATGACTGGTTTTAACTCCTTGAAGTCCAAGAGACTCTCACGAGTCTTCTCCAGCACCAGTTTGAAAGCATCAATTCTTTGGTGCTTAACCTTCTTTACGGTCCAACTCTCGTATCTATACATGACTCCTGGAAAAACCATAGTTTTGACTACCCATACCTTTGTCAGCAAAGTGATGTCTCTGCTTTTTAATATGCTGTCGAGGTTTGTCGTAGCTTTTCTTCCAAGGAGCAAGCATCTTTTAATTTTGTGGTTGCAGTCACCATCTGCAGTGATTTTGGAGCCCCCCAAAATAAAATCTGTCACTGTTTCCACTTTCCCCATCTATTTGCCATGAGATGATGGGACAGGATGCCATGATCTTAGTTTTTAATTTATTTTTCAATTGAAATGTAATTGCTTTACAGAATTTTGTTGTTTTCTGTCCAACTTCAACATGAATCAGCCTTAGCTGTTAGTTTTTTGAATGTTGAGTTTTAAGCCAGCTTTTTAACTCTTCTCTTTCACTTTCATCAAGAGGCTCTTTAGTTCTTCACTTTCTGCCATAAGGGTGGTGTCATCTGCATATCTGAGGTTATTGATATTTCTCCCAGCCATCTTGATTCCAGCTTGTGCTTCATCCAGCCTGGCATTTCGCATGATGCACTCTGCATATGAGTTAAATGAGCAGGGTGACAATATACAGCCATGACGTACTCCTTTCCCAATTTCCTGGTTCAAAATCAAGTCAGTTATTTCATGGCTGGTTCTAACTGTTGCTTCTTGACCCGCATACAGGTTTTTCAGGAGACAGGTAAGGTGGTCTGGTATTCCCATCTCTTTAAAAATTTCCCACAGTTTGTTGTGATCCACACAAAGGCTTTAACGTAGTCAATGAAGCAGAAGTAGAAGCTCTTCTGGAATTCCCTTGCTTTCTCTATGATCCAACAGATGTTGGCAATTTCTCTGGTTCCTCTGCCTTTTCTAAATCCAGCC
The DNA here is from genome assembly GCA_024291935.2 of Okapia johnstoni. NCBI lineage: Eukaryota > Metazoa > Chordata > Mammalia > Artiodactyla > Giraffidae > Okapia > Okapia johnstoni. Next base: position 91,226,311 of record CM044305.1, read on the forward strand.
TTGTACATCTGGAAGTTCTTGGTTCACGTACTGTTGAAGCCTAGCTTTAAGGATTTTGAGCATTATCCTGCTAGCATGTGAAATGAGTGCAATTATAGGTAATTTGAACATTCTTTGACATTCCCTTTTCTTTGGGATTAGAATGAAAACTGACCTTTTCCAGTCCTGTGACCACGACCGAGTTTTGCAAATTTGCTGACATATTGAGTGCATTATTATCTTGTAGGATTTGAAATAGCTCAGCTGGACTTCCATCAACTCCACTAGCTTTGTTCGTAGTAATTCTTCCTAAGACCCACTTGACTTGACACCCCAGGATCTTTGGCTCTAGGTGAGTGATCACACCATCGTGGTTATCTGGGTCATTAAGATCTTTTTTGTATAGTTCTTCTATGTATTCATGCCACCTCTTCTTAATATCTTCTGCTTCTGTTAGGTCCATACCATTTCTGTCCTTTACTGTGTCCATCTTTGCATGAAATGTTCCCTTGGTATCTATAATTTTCTTGAAGACATCTCTAATGTTTCCCATTCTATTGTTTTCCTCTATTTCTTTGCATTGTTCACTTAAGAAGGTTTTATTATCTCTACTTGGTATTCTTTGGAACTCTGCATTCAGTTGGACATACCCCATGAACAGTAAACAAATTTTAAAACCTACAAAAGGTTAAGAATACCTTTATTCTGACTGTCTTTATTATGGGCTTTTCAATACTTATAGATCCCACTTGTATTGCTTTCCAATACAATTATAGTAGAAGGCTATAGAGGTATTTACTTAGAAACACCACTGCTCTGGAATCAGCAAAATAGCCTCTTTGGTACAATCTTCCCTATCCCTTCATTTGTAAGAGCATTTAGAGTACCCAGCTTAGCATGGCCAAATCAAAACTCTGTAGGTTTTGTGGTAGGCATTTGTTTCAATAAGTCTCTAATACAATGTGATCATTATTGCCATCCTGCCCTTTAACAGGATTCTGCATGCAATATATACTTACTGTGTATGTACTGAAAGGACACAGAATGAGACAGGGGAATTTCAAGTCAGTTTTTACAGAATATAAGGAATTTAAGCTAAAGAAGGGCATGAAAGAGAGGGCAATTAAGCCAAAGAAATCTTTTAAGCAACTTTATGGGGGTAGAAATTAAAAGTGTATTGGGATATACTCTAGAATCTAGACACTCAAATTCTGAACATTGTATGGTCCTCATTACCAATACTCTTCCCCCAGTAACCCACCCATTTGTATTCAATTTTAGCTTTCATTACTGAATTCCAATTGTCCTGAGGAAATGTTATTCTTCAACACTGCAACCACAATATACTATTAATAACTGTTTCAGATATATGTTGCTTGAGTTGCTAAATCCCTGTTAAATGATTAAAGTAAGGTTGTCTTCAACTTTCTGGCTCTGTGTCAAAGATATGTTAAATGGTCTTTTAAATTTTTTAATTATTCAGTTCCTGAAACTACATTATACAACCCTTATGCAATAATTAACCTGTGGCTTTCAACAGTGATCAGTGAGCCTTTGTTATGGTAATGATGGCTCATTCCTCAGTCAGTTAAGTTCAGTCGCTCAGTTGTATACAATTCTTTGTGACCCCATGGACTGCAGCACGCCAGGCTTCCCTGTCCGTCATCAACTCTGGGAGCTTGCTCAAACTCATGTCCAATGAGTTGGTGATGCCATCTAACCATCTCATCCTCTGTTGTCCCCTTCTCCTCCTGCCTATTCCTAGATGAAGAAATCTCCTCCGGCTCATTCCTAGATGAAGTTTAAGCTCATTGAGATCTCAGGAAAGTTTCCATAGGTCCTCCTCTAAAGAGAGAGACTTGAGACACTGAATAGCAAGGTTTCACTAGCAAAAGAAATAAACAGCCTCTAGCTACGTTTACCAATTGCCCTAAGAAGTTTTCATTTTGGTGAGTCAAGAATACTCCATCATGATTGCCTATCAATTTTCTGCAAGCAAGCCGTCTTCACTTCTCAGAGTCTCATTCCTCTAGACTGCAATAAGCCCTTGGGTCTTCAAGAGATTTAACAAATCACAAGCAAAAGACATAGCTAGGTCACTTGGTGGATGTCTCCCTAGCCAATCATCAAAGCCAAGACCAGCTGCAGGTGATAATATTAACTTACGGATTTCTATGATGTACAAGCACTGTATTAGGTGCTTGGCATGTATTCTCTCATTTAATCTTTACAGCAACCTTTTGAATGGGCTGTTACCCATTCCATTATATCAGTACATATCAGGAAACTGGGATACTGAGATTAAACAACAAATAGATGCTGACTGCAAGGTCCCAGCTACAATGTAATTGTGTATCTCTATAGAGAACCTCGGGCACATTAATAGACAAGAATCTACCTGAATGAAAATTATAAGTCATCTGTATGTAACTGTCAAAGCTTGCATCTCACATTCACTTAAAAGCCTAATCCATGTTCAACACAAACTATAGTCCAAGAAAATTCATCGAAAGATATCAGAGATGAACTGTTGATTTGTCATATCAAATTAGGAAAGGCACAAACCACAAAGTCAAAAATTTTTTCACATCTAAATTAGGGGCTTTCTGGTAATTTTAGTTTACTCTCGAAACATTAGCCTGCCATTCTGACTACTGTCTATTGTCAAACATTAACCAGATATTTTGGATAGAAATATTTCCCCTTTGTCTATCAAGAGGACAATTATCACAGCACTAAATATTTCACTCTTGTAAACATGCCATTTGACTTAATTTCAAAGATTCCCCTTCCCCAAGATATTTGACTCCACATCACCTATCACTTTTGGAAAGCTTACTTGTGGTGACTACCTGACCCAATGTAACAATTCACTGCAGCTTGGGATATGTGGCATAGAGTCATTACATATAGCTTCCTAAATAACTCTTTTCAGGGAGTCAAAGAAGATTCCTCTCCTATGTTAACAGGGTCACACATTTTACTGAGAAATATTATTTGGATCTCCCTTAGAGGTATCCTCAGTGGCCAGAGTTAAAAAAGAATCAGAATATAATCAAAGAAAAGGCACCTCAGCAGGAATAATGTAGATTCCTCTCTCTCCACCCCCAGTCCTCATTCAGAGCTGAATATTTTTCATTTATCTGCAGTTCTGATAAGTTTTGTAACCTAGTTGTTCAGCCCCAAACAGATTAAAAGCACCAAGTTAGAGGGGGAATGGAATGTACTAATCGGTTGGTGTTCTGGTGAGGATTATAGAAAACCCCACAAAAGCCTTATATTTTAAGAGGCCAAATCTATCTAGATCTAGATATATGCTTATCATTATGAAAGGCCTAAGGCTGAGAAGAAAAAAGCAAAAATTAGATGACTATAAGTAAATATGACTTCGAGATTACTAAGCACAAGCTTTGTTGGGTGTGAGTGCTATAGGTCTTTGTGCATTTTGTTTTATTCCGTGACAATGTCAGGATTTCCTCATTGGGCTATAAAGTAATCTTAAAGCTTACAGTGAAAAGTTTACAGTTTAGAAATTTTTAAAAATTGACTTTAGGCAAAGATAAAAAAAAAAAACAGGAATGAGAAAGTTGAGATGTACTGAAGAGGGAAAAAGGGAAAATAACAGGAATTCAATTTTCTTCCCTAAATTCCTTTGCACACCCATTAAAAGTATAAAAGCTTATTGAACTCTTACAATGTACCAAGCAATATGTTGAGTGCCTTGAAAAGATAACTTCATTTAATCTGTGCATCATCTCTGTGAGACAGATATTATCATCCCCATTCTAAGGATGAGAAAATTGAGGCTCAGAGTCTTGATCTTGTCAGGGATTAGAACTCAGGTTGGTCTGACTGTACTCAGTAACTTCTATCCTACGCTACGTCCTGCGCAAAAAAGTAACTCAAAGACACATATTCCTGGTGGACCAAATTGTCTTCATCTCCAGACAGTCAGAAGGGTTGCATACCAACACACAAACGACTGGCTTGATGTGACAAAGCAGTCAGAGCAACTGAATAAATGTGTGTGTACTGATGCAGCAAAAGGCAAGACCAGTCTATTATTAAAACACACACATTTCATTTATGATGTAAATGGAACACAGATTTAAATTCCCTCACTCAACAGTGGTGCTGAACGTAGTAACACTTTCTCAAAGAATTTACACCACGCTGATAATCAATGCTTAATGAGGTCCTTTTCTCCAGACTCAAGACCTTTATGTTACTGTCGTCCTGTTAACCATCTCATTTTCTCCACTTGAATAGCTTTGTCCTCTTACAAAGAAAGGCCCATCACTATGCAAAAGTGGCAGTATAATTAATTTTTGCAGTAAAAGCCAAATTGTTTGTGCTCAAACATCCTGCAGTTCAGGAAATGTCAAAATGTCAGACCATGTAGGTGGAAATAAACTCTCCATTCCACCTCCAATCACTTCCTGTAGGGAAAGAATAGCTAGACATTCCATTGAGAAAGCAGAAATGCACAGGACTGCTTCAGAAAAGTGACTCAGTGTCTTTCCTATCTGATAAACCTGTCATTATCAGTACATCTTAATCTGTTTGTTCAGGCATCACATTCTAGTGCTGCTTGTAAGATCCTTTCACATCTCCAGAAGCTGGTGTATGCCCATGTGGGTGGACACAATACATAATCCCCCACTCCCTTTTGGACTGTTTTTAATAATAACATTGATTTTCATTTCCTTATTACAAAATACATGTACACTACAAAATGTCTTGCACATACAAAGTACTCAATAAATAATTATGATGTAATTTTAGAAAAATTAGAAAACACAGATAAAAAAGAAGACAGTAAAACCCCCATAACCCCATTATCTAGAGAAAATCACTGTTTCCTGTTATCCATGATTCCAGCCTTATTTCTGGGCATATTAAATAATTTTTTATAAAAACAGGATCACACTATATGTAAATATTTTGTCACTTAATAATAAGTTGTCAGCATTTTCCTATGTCATTTTTAAGAGCTATACAATATTCCATCATATAAATATCCCATAATTGAGCCAATCCCTTAATGTTGGAGATTCAGGTTATTTCCAGTTTCTTAATTGCATAACATCACAATGAATAACCTTATAACTAATTCTTTATGTACCCACTTAGTTATTTCCTGGACGTGCAAAAAAGGGAAACAACCATGATAGATGAATAAATTATGTATATCCATACAGTGGAATACTGTGTCTGTTACTCTGCTCAGTCATGTCTGACTCTTAAGCACTCCATGGATTATAGTCCACCAGGCTCCTCTGTCCATAGGATTTCCTAAGCAAGAATACTGGAGTGGGATGCCATTTCCTTCTCCAGGGTGTCTTCCCAACCCAGGGATCAAACACAGGTCTCCTGCACTGGAGGCAGATTCTTTACTGTCTGAGCCACCAGGGAAACCCAGTGAATATTACTCAGCCATGAAAAGGAATGAAGTTCTGATACATGCTAAAACATGAATGAACCTTGAAAACATCATGCTAAGTGAAAGAAGTCAGATAGGAAAGGACAAATACTGTATGATTCCATTTACACAAGATGTTCAAAACAGGCAAATCCATAAAGACAGAAAGTATAATGCTGTTGCCAGGGGCTGACAGAAATTGGGAACGGGAAAGGACTGCAAATGGATATAAGCTTTCTTTTGGTGGTAATGAAAATATTCTGAAATTAGACAGTAGTGATAGCTGCATAACCATGCAAATATACTACAAAAAAAACCACATGGAATTGTACACTTTAAAGGGATGAATTTTATCTCAATAAAGCAACTTTTATCTCAATACATATTAGATATAAATATTTATTAGAGATAAAATATTATGTCTATATCTCAATTAAGTTATTAAAAAGTCTAAGGTCTGACACTGTTTGGTCAAAGGTTATGCAAAAATTCTAAGCTTCTGATTTCACAAAATTATTTTAAATGAACTAAAATTGCCTTTGGAGAGTGTTCTGAATGTTGTGCAACAACTAGTAAGATCACCTAAATAAACAGTTTAGCTGAAAACCACCTAGACTGAGACTTAACCTTGGCATAAACATGAACACTTATAGCTTTATTATTTAAATATTACAAAATCCAGAAAGGACAGAATTCTTTTTTGTGTAATACACACACACACACACACATTTTTTTAACATGAAAGTATACAACAGTTTTCAATAGTCAATAAGGTTACCTGTAGTGATACCATGCAAAATGCCAGATCCTGGGTCAAGACAGAAATGGCAGAAGGGACATTAGTACCTGGCTCTAAGGATCATCTTATCTAAGATACATTACAGCGTTTTTTCAGATTCCCTCTGCTGTCTCTGAACAAAATACCACTAAACACCATTTTACTTTCTGAGTAGAACTTTAAAAAAAAAAGGCTACAAGCAAAGCCTTCAGTGTGCATTCTCTTTTCCTCTCAGTGCCCTCTTCATTTCTCCTCTCTGGTTTCCTTCTCTCACGGGCACCTCCTAAGTGGTTCAAGCAAAAAGACCCATCATTGCTCAGCAGTGAGGGCAAGATTAAGCCACAAGTCAAATACCTTCCTGAGACCTTTAACCTTGTCGAATGGGGTGGGAGCGTGATGAAAGCCATTCTGCATACCAGGAAGGTCTAATGTCACAGCCTACAATCTGTCCAAACAGGATGCTTGGATTTTTTTTTCTAAATGGTGACCAGGGTGGCTCAAAAGTAGTATTCCTATGATGACACCCTCAAGCCACTTCACACCAAAAGAGAGGGAAATACAAGCTGGAAAGAGGGAGATAAACTACCTTTGAGAGCTGCCTATATGAATACTTGGGAAGAAATGCCTAGGAAGTCCCTGTGAAGAACTTTACATACCCTGGAGAGGAATAAAGTGTCCACACAACTGGCTAGTCAGGAAAATCACTGCCAGGAGAATGCAGGTTAGGTTAGGACATCAGGCAAACACAACCAAAGCTTCAGATGCATCTTTAATTACTTTATTAGGTACTAGCCCAAATATTTCTCAGGGGCCAGTCTTTCAAAGAGCCATCAGTATCTTCCCTCAGTTTCTAATCAAATTATATTTTTGAAGTTCCTGTCACTTCTCAGTAGCTTCTAAAGTCATTGTGATACCCGTGAGGTACTGGAGGAAGAAAACTGCATTTTCCCATTAGGTTTAGCCTGTGTACTCCTTTAATACGATTTTTACTTATTTTTAGGAGGCATCGTTCAAAGTGCTTCATTTAAAAAACTAGTAATTATACAGTCCAGTGGTTAGGATTTCAAGCTTTCACTGCAGGTTCTATCCCTGGTCAGGGAACTAAGATCCCACATGCCTAGCAGTACAGTCAAAAGTCTAAAAAGAAGAAAAAGAAACAAACAGAAAACAAACTAGTAATTATAGAATCAACCAATCAAGTAATGAGAGGCAGGTTTAGAGCATCAGTGGAATGGCATCTGATAGGGAAGATGTTTTACCGGATAAACGAGCTAACCCTCAGGAAGCTTGACAATACCAGGAAGAACACGCGGTATCCAATCATGCCAGATGATGTAAGACTAAACTGATGAAACCAGTGTTGAAGACAGGGGTCCCAGAATACTCATCTTCCTTTCTTCAGGCTGTCTCATTGTGAACATAACAGGCCTGACAAAAAAAACCTCGATCTTTTGGTTTTATAATGTATGTTCATGGGCCTCTGGCCACTGGAACTACAAACACTTACCTTCAGAACTGGCTCAGAGGTCTCTTGCAAGGTATACACAGGACAATCACAAGGTACATCCTCTTATCTCTCAAGGAAACAAAATAAGATTTAAATTGTTCTCTCTTCTACTTTTCTGTGTAAACGTTTTCATCATTAAAATGCATAAAATTCTTTCCAGAGTTTGTAGTGAATTTTATGCTAGCACATATGCATGTAACTGTATTAATGCTTATTCAGTATTAAAACTGAGTTTCCCTGGTGGCTCGGATGGTAAAGAATCTGCCTGCAATGCAGGAGACCCAGGTTCAATCCCTGGGTCAGGAAGATCCCCTGGAGAAGGAAATGGCAACCCATTCCAGTATTCTTGCCTGGGAAATCCCAAGGACAGAGAAGCCTGGTGGGCTAGTCCATGGGGTCTCAAAGAGTTGGACATGACTGAGCATAAAGCTGGCTAGCTAAAATGCTAAAATTATGTTTCTTCTCTCTTAGTTCTCTACCAATGACAAGTTGTTAATGGGTGGATTTCTGAGTGAAATGCATAGAAACACCTGAAGAAAAGTGTGGACATTATAGTTATATGGAAATCAATTTAACACACTTGATCTAAGGACCAAAAGCATCTACTTGGTTACTTGCAACTACAATTTCAATCAGCCAATCAACAAACATTTTCTGAGCTCCTTCTACGACCAGGCCCTATGCTAGGTGCTGAGGACACAAATGAGACATAGTCTAGGCCCTGGAAGTATTCAGAGTGTAGTGGAAACAGCACCAGACCACTGGATTCCTACAGATCTATTCTAGAAAAGAGTCAACCTTCCAATCAAAGGGACTCTTTTTTTACTTCAGCTAGGATTATAAATAGGAACTGCTCGTGGGAATTTTGCCACCTCTGTGAGGTGGCCTATTATTCCCTTTTTGGGTAGCTTAGATTGCTGGAAAGTTATTGCCTGGCTTGAGAAAGCTGTATCTTCCTATAACTCTCCTCTATCAATCCTAGTGTGCCTCCTCCCACACCAAAACCACACACACAAGCTTAATTCTATTGGACTTGAGAAAACTTCATGCTTTTCACATCAGCCAATATGGCCCCCTGAAACTCTCATTCCCCAAGCTAAAAAATTATAGGCCTCTCAACTTTTTCTCATGTAATGTGATTCTGAGTCCCTCTGCCATTCCTTATTAAAGTAATTCCAGGCAGCAGCAGATAGAGTTATTTAGAAGGTTGATAGCTAGGCCCCGATAACAATTTACAAACATATTTTGATGGTGGAAAAGGGATGCATTAGGTCCTCAAATAATAGGGCCCCAGTTGTGGTCTTTATGATCAAGTATATATTATCAAGGATAATAATTCATATCCTGCTAATGTACAGCAAATCACATTAGAGCTTCAGCTTTAGCAAGGTCTTGAAACCAAACACATGCTCACAGCAAAGCTCAAAAGCATGAATTGTTTAAAAAAGCAATCTGTATATTCATCTCAATCAGGTCTCCTGATTACTGCTCACTGGCAAGAGAAATTTCTATCCTTGCTAAGTTTCTGCACCCTTGGACTCAGCAGTCTCTCCCCTAACTTTTCACTCTATATAAAAACTTCCAGTTACAATTATTAAAAGATGCAAAAGCCAATCATCCCCATGAAGTTAGGGTGTGAACAGAGAATCAAAATGCTTCTCCAATCCAATATGTTTTTTAGGTAGAATAAAGTGAGCCTTAGAGAAAAAGTGACTTGTAAGTGGCAGAGCCCTGACTAGAACTCAAGTTTCATGACTTTTCTCTGTTTTCTATCAAAATGCATCTAAGTTAAAAAAAAAAAAAGTCTGCAAAAAACATCAAGAGACATAATTCAACTAATAGTGGTGTCTTGGGGAAAAACGGTTCCTGGTGACCAAAGTTGTATGCAATGAGTTTGGGTCTGTTCCACCTTACCACTACCACTTTTTCCTCTTTTCAGCAGCTCCCTTATAAATGTGTGTTTCCTGTATCCACCTAAGGCAACAGAGGACACTAAGTTTGTAAACAAAATCAGACTCAAATACTATTTACTGGACTTCCACTAAGTGCTAGGCACTTTCACACACAGGATCTCACTTATTCTTCATAATAACTCAATGAAGTAGGTGCTACTATGCCCGTTTTCGAGATGAACCACTGGAGCTCAGCTCAGAGAAACCACATTGTATAGCCAGGATTCAAACCCAGAACTTTCAACTTCAAGTCCAGTACTCTCTCTGATACTTTCTCTGTGTCCCTTTTAATAACTTGGATGGTTAGGATGGTATTGATGGTCTACTCGATCCAAGTTCTTTCTTACTTGCTTCACAAATTGATTTTAAGCTTTATCGGGTTGAAATTCTCAAAGATCCAACTTTTAGCACTCTTCTTTGCATATTAGACTATGATGGTATCCTACCTATAGGAGCAGTTAGGACAGGAAGACTTCCCATCAGGTTTCGGCAGACTATAAGAAAACTTACAGCCTGAACAAGGGAGAGATGAGGTAGTCTATCTAAACATGCTGTTGTAGATGGTGCCAGGAAGCCCTGAGACAAATAAAGTAATTGGGTTCATCTTTTAGAAGGTCCACATCACTTTGGCCTCAAATAAACCTTGACACCCAAGCAGGAGTACCAGGCAACCACAAAGGCCATTTATATCTCCAGGTTACTATAAAAAGGAAAGAGCAAGTTTCCTAATCCAGACACTGAAACGCTAGGTTGTAGCCTCCTGTTCGTAACCAATGAGTATTCACAGGACAGGTGGGTAATGGAGAATAAACATTCCCTCCCAGCATTTTTAATTAACTGGTTGTTGGATTTATTGGTCAGCTCAGTGGGAAATCAGAACCTTCTACTTGGGGGCTATTTTTATAGCCTTCTGGAGTTGGGTTGCCTTAGTACAGACACCTGGCACCATTCCTAGAAGTGGTTAGATCTGTATTTTTCCCTTTTAAATAGCAACCAGTGAGTAGATTTGAGCATTCCAGGCATCTGGCTAGTAATCCAATATAATAAAGGTACCCCTTCCCTTTCCACTTTGGTAATATAGCCTATGCACCACCAGTTTATCCCTTCATATCCAGCAGCAGGTCAGTGGCAAAGAAAGTGTGGTTAAAACACAAAGTAAACTCTGTAAAACCTGAGAAGCAAGGGACTGTATCCATCATCAATACGTTTATAAGCTATAAAACCAGAGTAAGTAGTCTCTGAATAAACAACAGTTGATCTTATCAACTTTAAATTCCTCAACTCAAAGTTTCAGCTCATTTCCTCTTTGTCTTCCTTCAGATGAAGCACTGTTTAGAAAAAAAAAAAAAGACAGTCTTTTGCCATCGGACCTTTTTTTACAGCATACATTAACAATTTCCGAGCAGATATTTAGATGGCAAATTGTAACCCAATACCTATTTTGCAATAAAACTACCACAGCATTAAATTGACATAATAGAGACAGAAATTCTATTCAGTCAAGTTTTGGTCATGCAGGCACTCACTTTAATGTGGGAGATGAATTAAGCTCATCCTTGGGAAATCCAAGGGTAATGACTGAAACACAATGCGATTGAGCTAATTATCAACCAGGTGTGCTTTAAGGAGTTGATGGTTCAATCTATTACTGCTAAGTGCACAAGCCTTTTTTAGGGAGGCGTTTATGAGAGCAGCTCAGACACTGCAACTTCTCCGAGGGCAAATGACAACGTTTTTGCAGATCTTGCATTATGTTTGCTCAACCTAAATCTTGCCCAACCACCAAGGCCAGCTCAAGAACCTGGAAACTTTTCCTGACTGTTCAAGGCCCCAGGGAGCTGGCCAACCCCTGGAGCCCACTGGAAGTCACCATCTAGAAGCAACTGGCCTATACCACCTTGTAACAAGAGTTAAATTTTCATTTGTATATGTCTGGTCTTCTCAGCTAAATAAACTGCTCAAAGGCACACACATGTTTTTTTGTCTCCCCTACGATGTCTGACCTTGTTAAGTATTTGCAGATTAAGGTCTTCTGCATGAAAAGTAACTTTTTAAATACTTACACATTGCTGTATGGATATTTCTTACATTTGTTTGTCTCTGTAAATGGAGTTCTGTATATGAAACATAAACTATTTAATGGCTCTGGTTCATTATAATGAACATCAGTCTCCACAGTGTGGGACATGGAGCTGGGTGTGCACTGACCTCCTGCTACTTCCCTGGGGCCACATCTACTTTCTTACATCATCTCTGTTCCTTCTTCCATTGTTTCTTGCTATTTCTTGCACTCACATACCTCCTTTTTCTCCTCCTTGTTCCAGTACGTCAAGGAGCCTGGCATTCCCAGGTACAACCAACCAACTCCAGCACCTGTTTATTCTAAGCTGTCAAAGTATGTCTTCTTCAAATTGGGTATCATCAGTCTTCTTCAATGAATTCCAGTACACTATCTTATAGGATCTCAGAGAATAGAGACTAAATCCAAGCCATCACTGTAGGTAAAATCTACCTCCAACCCTCCATCATGACCCAAACCTAGTTCAAGGAATGTTCAATCAACAGTTTGATTGAACTTCAGGATTCTAGGTTGCCTACCAGCTATTGGAAGATCCTTATTCTCTGAGTGGCTGTTAAACAAGTGAATTGACTAACAGTCTACTGGTTATTAGATTCCTCACAGACTAAGGCATAGAAGCAGAACACACACATGCCAACTGACCTATGGAGAGCTAGTCCAAGTATTCAAGCAGGCATTCTCCTGGCAGAGATTTCTTTGGGTTTTGGTACAGGGAAACTTCAATATTTGAATGCTAAATGTTGAATTTACATTTAAAAGATAACAGTCAATCAAATATTTATTGATTGCCTGGCACATACAGGGCCCTGTGCAAAAAGTCTGTGAGAAAAAAAAAGGATGTGTTTTCAATAAAGTAATGCGATCAAGTGGTGGTAACAATTACAAAGCATCAACTCTGTACACTTGTTCTTAAGAGTCCAAAGCCATCCAGACAGACTAGCTGTGGGGCCTGAGAAAATACCAGATGTATATACCTCACTCCATGTGGAAGGTCTAGAGATTAAACAAAGCAGAGGTACAAGGCTTCATCTTCTTTAAACATTTTACCAACCATCACTGAAAACCAATTTCCTTCTTGAATGCTCTTCCAACAAAATGACAAGGAGGAGGAAGGAAACTGATCCCAGGATATAAGATATTACCTAGGACCATTTTAAAGGTCCTCTAAGGGTTCCCCATTTGCTGGAATCTTCTCTCATGGAGATCCCTCTGCTCAGTTACCATTCATGTTCTTCTGCTAGCTTGCTGCACTGAGCAAAGCAGGCTTCTAATCAAGCTTAAACTGGCCAAAGTTGTCAAAGAACAAACTACTTATACAAAAAGGCCCACCAAGCACCATCCAGAAGGAAAATGGGAATTTTTTCCACAAAGTAGGATTCATTTTTTAAGGTAAATGATGTTCTGTTTTGTCCATCTCTCTCTCTTTCTTTGGAATAATATATTGTCAAATTGTTTACAAATACAATCACATAGGTTTTCCAGGAGTTTCTGTTTGAATCAAACCAACTTCTTCTGTTAACATACCATAATATAAATCTGCTGAAAGAACCATTTCTATGATAGATGTATTTAAAGGCATGTGAAATGCTATCTTTTAATAAAAAATTAACTATAAGTCAAATAACTCTGATTTCTTAAAGAGGGTATAGCAAAAAGGCTTAGAAGACATTAACCTGAGTGAATTTTTACACCAAATATTTACTCACTTAATATTAGAGCGGTTTTTAATTTTGAAACATTCTTAAAAACAAGCACCAACTTTTTATTTCACCAAAGCAAGTAATTTGTTCATTTGTATATGAACACACATACACACACATATTTTAAATTTGTCTCTATTTTTGAGTTACAGTTACATATCTGAAAGGAAAACAAAAGGTAGTTCCCTTTTTAGAAATGTGAGGTACATGATTTTAAGAAAGCCACTACCCCTAGGAATATCAAAATGTCTTTCCTCATTGGAAATATAACTGATAGAGCAAAGTACTGGGTATCTCCAGGATTCTGGAGCTAGCTGTATAACCAGAAAGAAGTCATTTAGACTCTCACTCAGTTTAGGTATGTTAGAGCCATGCCTAGCAAAGAATACTGTCAAAATCTACTGTTTAACTTTATCCAGAGTTGGGCCAGAGGATGTATAAGATCTTTGCGGTTTCTAAAAATCATGCATGAAGATGCCATCTAAAATATAAGGACCTATTTTAAAGTATCTTGTATTTGAACCCTCACTAATTTGTTAGGTAACAGAAACTATAGTGATACTTCATAGTAAGCTCCTCTTAAAAGGAATAAAGTTTTAAGGGCATTTTAAGACATTTCATTGCTGCTATTTTTCCTTATTTTTTCCATATTTAAAAAAGCTTCCATAATACAAGTATAATTTTTATTCTCAGAAAAAGTAATTCTCTCTATATTGGGATGTGGATTTGGAAGTTAAAGACGGTAGTAAGAAACATTTTATTTTTCTGAGTATAAAATTATAAATCTGCATTATAGAAATTTTAGAATATATAATACAAAAAGAAATGCTTCATGAATCCACCAAAAATAGTCTCCATTAATATTTTAGTATATTTCCTTATAGTATTTTCTCTATGTGTATTATAGTCAACTGCGATCAGATCTATTATTCCATATTTTACTTTTTCATGTGTATTATTTTGTGAGTACTTTTCAGTCATTAAAAATATGTGAAAACACCATTTTAATGGCTTTATCATAGTGTACTCTATACAACCAATCCAAATTGTTCACTATTACAAATAATGCTGCAATGAACTCCTATATAAATGTGTTTGTGCACATCTCAGGTACACCTTAACTTGTATCTCCTTGCAGCAACTCACTGCCCAAGAAGGAAAGAGCAACCCTGTGGGAAGCCAAGAGTGAGCTAACTTGCCCCATTCCCACCTCTTCCCTTTTTTACTTGCCTTTCTACTATTCAGGTTTCCTCTCCCTCACTGTGTTAAATTTGGCTCTGGATTCTGATTGATTCTAACCCTGCTGCACTGAGCAGAAGTGGCTAAGGAGACAGGCAAACACACATAAGGTTGCAGCTAGAAAAGAAGGCATCAGTGACCTGGCCCACAGGGCAGTCCACTCTCTGGCTGGTGATCTGAACAGCACTAGACACCAGACAAGAAGTGACTGGTTTTCCCAGCCTGGGTCAGGATACGAAAGGGACCACAAGCTCTCCATAGACATAGCCCCTGAGCCTCAGGCAATAGCCATGCCATTACTGGCTCTGGGCTTCCCAGGTGGCTCAACAGTAAAGAATCCACCTGCAATGCAGGAGATGCAGGAGACTCAGGTTTCATCCCCGCATAGGGAAGATCCCCTGGAGAAGGGCATGGCAACACACTCCAGTATTCTTGCCTGGAGAACCCCATGGACACAGGAGCCTAGCGGGCTGTATTCCATAGGGTGTCACAGAGTCAGACACGACTGAGCACACACTGCAGCCCTGATGGCTTAGTAGGTAAAGAATTCACCTGCAATGTAGAAGACATAGGTTTAACCCCTGGGTCAGGAAGATCCCCTGGAGAAGGGCATGGCAACTCATTCCAGTATTCTTGCCTGGAGAATCCCATGGACAGAGGAGCCTGGCGGGCTACAGTCCACAGGGTCTCAAAGAGTCGGACACGACTGAAGTGACTGAGCATGCACGCATGTCATTACTGAGGTACAAATTCCCAACACAATTCAGAGGACAAAATAGAAGTACAGCTGAAGGGCTTAAAAAAAAACCTCAATATACTATAACCAGAAAGTAAACATTAGTACTCTCATCAATGTCCAGTTTATTTTTTCTGATATATCTGACACAACTTTTTCTTTGACTTCATGGAGCCCTGTGTTTCTTACAGTATTTCTTCCTTTGGCCAAAAATGGTTTGACATCAAGGTGTGTCACAGGACCACATACAGCTTGTTAACAAAGGAATTATTCTGTAAAACACGGTTTCTCCTTGCAGAGCATTACAAACTAATCGGGAAGCAGAAAGGAAAATACAAGGAAGGACTAGAGAATAATAAAATGAAGCAGGGAGACTATTGTCAGACTAGCATTTCGTGCTCTGAGAAGTCAGACATGCGAAAGAGCAATGAAAATGGATAGTCTCTGGCTACCCAGAGAGAGACAGGGAAGGTGTTCCTAAGATTAAGAAAACCACCGAAGAGGGATTGTGCCCCCATCAGTGATGAATCTAGCATATCTACCCCCACAGACTCAAATGATGCTGAGACGGCAGGAGACAGATAGGCAAAATATGCTGGCTAGGCTACTGGCTCAAATCTGGTTTATCACTAAAGGCCTTAAGAGGCTGCACTCTAGAGGTAGGAAGGACCCAGATACTTCAAAGAGAAACCTAAGCCCTTGATGAAGCAGCACTAAATCAGCAGCAATACAAAAAGAGAAACTAACAACCAGCATTGGGGCCTAGATCTGTATAAAAACAAAAATAAAGAAAAATAGCCTTTCCTGAAAGAAAGTTGACATCCAAGTGCAAATGGCCTCCAGGGTACCTTTCATTTGCTTTCCGGCCATTTGTACATGACCTTATGCACACGGTAAAGAAAGCAAATTTACCACATCATCTTCACCCCATGGGGTACCATCTGCTCCTTTCAAAATAAATTTTCCCCTATCCTCACCAAGCACCAATATTTCACATGTTTAACTATCAGGAGACACTTACTTATTCTTAAAAACATTTTATTAAAAAAGAAAAAAACAGGGGTTGAAAAATCATATAATCAAGAAGCCCATTTCAAAGGAAAGTTGGAGCAATGGAAAGAGTGCATCTTCCATTTAGTTTTGCCAACATATTTTGGACATCCTGGGGGAAAACATTCATAAAATTGTGCTGTTTCTGCCATAAATCACTCCAATAGAATTCTTTCTGAATTATCCTCTATCTATATGGAGATCAAAGACTCACCGCCTCTTCCCCAACTAAAACGACCTACAGTTCCAATGGAGTCATCTGCAGGCAAAAGATCTAGCTATTATTAACACTTGCCAGACCAACAAGACTCTAAAGTTAACTGCAGTTGAGGGGAAAGGAGCTTTGAAGTGCATACCGTTCTTTCAAGTAATCCAGATCCCCATATAAGTATACTCATCCCTGGGATCACAGCTTCAGGTTATCAAGTGGAAAATCTCTTGTCAGTATCAACCAATCTAGGACATCTTACAAGAAAATTCATATCAAATCCATTCTTAAATACTTTCTATTTTGGGGCTCTATAGACATGTCAATTCAATGCTGCATGAAAATTTTCATTTAACAGAGCATTTGAGGTTAAAAAAAAAAACAAAGGAAGTGACCAATTCTGAAGAGTAGTTTGCTTTCCACCAAGACAGAAAACAAGGGGATACAAGAAAATAAGAAGAAAGCATTTTTAAATAAGAGGAGGGAAAACATTAGAGATGGAGAAAAAAGAACAAAACACAGGCAAGGAACAGAAATAAGTTATCAAATTCATCTGCAAGTGGCCCTTAGGAAGCATCACTACGAACAAAGCTAGTGGAGGTGGTGGAATTCCAGTTCAGCTATTTCAAATCGAGAAAGATGATGCTGAGAAAGTGCTGCACTCGATATGTCAGCAAATTTGGAAAACTCAGCAGTTGCCACAGAACTGGAAAAGGTCAGTTTTCATTCCCATCCCAAAGAAAGGCAATGCCAAAGAATGCTCAAACTACTACACAATTGCACTCATCTCACACGCTAGTAAAGTAACACTCAAAATTCTCCAAGCCAGGCTTCAGGAATACGTGAACTGTGAACTGCCAGATGATCAAGCTGGTTTTAGAAAAGGCAGAGAAACCACAGATCAAATTTCCAACATCCGCTGGATCATCGAAAAAGCAAGTGAGTTCCAGAAAAACATCTATTTCTGCTTTATTGGCTATGCCAAAGCCTTTGACTGTGTGGATCACAATAAACTGTGGACAATTCTGAAAGAGATGGGAATACCAGACCACCTGACCTGCCTCTTGAGAAATCTGTATGCAGGTCAGGAAGCAACAGTTAGAACTGGACATGGAACAACAGACTGGTTCCAAATAGGAAAAGGAGTACGTCAAGGCTGTATATTGTCACCCTGCTTATTCAACTTATATGCAGAGTACATCATGAGAAACGCTGGGCTGGAAGAAGCACAAGCTGGAGTCAAGACTGCCAGGAGAAATATCAATAACCTCAGATATGCAGATAACACCACCCTTATGGCAGAAAGTGAAGAACTAAAGGGCCTCTTGATGAAAGTGAAAGAGGAGAGTGAAAAAGTTGGCTTAAAGCTCAACATTCAGAAAACTAAGATCATGGCATCTGGTCCCATCACTTCATGGCAAATAGATGGGGAAACAGTGGAAACAGTGGCTGACTTTATTTTTCTGGGCTCCAAAATCACTGCAGATGGTGACTGCAGCTATGACATTAAAAGACGCTTACTCCTTGGAAGATTATGACCAACCTAGATAGCATATTTAAAAGCAGAGAGATTAAAAGATGCTTACTCCTTGGAAGGAAGGTTATGACCAACCTAGATAGCATATTTAAAAGCAGAGGCATTACTTTGCCAACAAAGGTCCGTCTAGTCAAGGCTATGGTTTTTCCAGTGGTCATGTATGGATGTGAGAGTTGGACGGTGAAGAAAGCTGAGAGCCGAAGAATTGATGCTTTTGAACTGTGGTGTTGGAGAAGACTCTTGAGAGTCCCTTGGACTGCGAGAAGATCTAACCAGTCCATCCTAAAGGAGATCAGTCCTGGGTGTTCATTGGAAGGACTGATGTTGAAGCTGAAACTCCAATAATTTGGCCACCTCATGTGAAGTGTTGACTCATTGGAAAAGACCCTGATTCTGGGAAGGAGTGGGGGCAGGAGGAGAAGGGGACGACAGAGGATGAGATGGCTGGATGGCATCACCGACTCGATGGACATGGGTTTGGGTAAACTCCAGGAGTTGGTGATGGGCAGGGAGGCCTGGCGTGCTGCGATTCATGGGGTCACAAAGCATTGGACACGACTGAGCGACTGAACTGAACTGACTCCTTGGAAGGAAAGTTATGACCAACCTAGACAGCATATTAAAAAGCAGAGACGTTACTTTGCCAACAAAGGTCCATCTAATCAAGGCTATGGTTTTTCCAGTAGTCATGTATGGATGTGAGAGTTGGACTATAAAGAAAGCTGAGCACCGAAGAATTTGTGGTTTTGAACTGTGGTGTTGGAGAAGACTCTTGAGAGTCCCTTGGACTGCAAGGAGATCCAACCAGTCCATCCTAAAGGCGATCAGTCCTGGGTGTTCATTGGAAGGACTGATGTTGAAGCTGAAGCTTCAATACTTTGGCCACCCCATGCGAAGAGCTGACTAATTTGAAAAGACCCTGATGCTGGGAAAGATTGAGGACAGGAGGAGAAGGGGTCGACAGAGGATGAGATGGCTGGATGGCATCACCGACTCAATGGACATGAGTTTGGATAAACTCCGGGAGTTGGTGATGGACAGGGAGGCCTGGTGTGCTGCAGTTCATGACGTCGCAAAGAGTTGGACATGACTGAGTGACTGAACTGAACTGAACTGAATGCGTGTGTGCTAGGTTGCTTCAGCCATGTCTGATTCTTTGCAACCCTATGGACCATAGCTCGCCAGGCTCCTCTGTCCATGGTATTCTCCAGGCAAGAATACTGGAGTGGGTTGCCATGCCCTACTCCAGGGGATCTTCCTGACCCAGGGATCAAACCCATGTCTCCCAAGTCTCCTGCATTGGCAGGTGGGTTCTTTACCACTAGAGCCACCTGGGAAGCCATCTGCTTAATAATGTTTCATTATCCTTAATATGCAATATACAAGAAAACAGAGAAGAAAATTAATTCCACAGAAATAGATATACATGCTATGCAGAACTCTAAGACAACAGGATTAGACAACTCTAAAAAAAAACAGGATTATCAAATGTGAACATGTATAAAAACTCTATTTTCTCTTCAAATCTAGACTTTCTTCAAACATTCTGAACATCCTCAATGAAACTGGATCTGTTATTTACCTCTGATAGAATCCTGATCCCTGCCACCCACAACCATCAACATCACAGATCAAATTTAGAACCAGTTCGTTTTCTGAGGTCTGCATGGTCCTTTTTTTAAAGTAGAAATGAAGGGGAAAATGATAATGCAAGAAACTCAGGGACCAAAAATCTCATTAGAGGAAGAGGCGGGGCCAGGCTGCATTAATATGTAGCCCACAATGAAGTTTGCATCAAACGTGCCTGTGAACATGTCTTCTTTGTAGAAGGTAAACCATGTGTTAAATTAAACAACAGATATTGGAAAACCTACTTGTAATTTTGATAGAAGAAAACTGGACTGAATTGAATGTCTAGAGTCATGGGTTAGTAGAAATTACTTGTAATGGATGCATTTTTACAGTATACAGAGGTCTGACAGCTTGAACTTTCATATATCTGAGCAATATATAAATATCCATTAGAACAGATTTTGATTTAACAAGATAATACCTGATATCCAGGTTCTTCCAGTACACATCAAGCCATTCAATCTTATCCATTTGCAATCAACCTCTCATTCTTCCCTCCTCACATCCAGGAGCCAGTCATTCAAGACTTTATTAAGTGCATGTTACTACAAGGCACTTTTTCATGTCCATTTACAAAAGGTATCTGGCTCTTTAGAATCCGAGATGCGGATTATTTCCTTTGTAAGAGTTGTATCATCTTTTATTTGTAAAGTTCATTAACACACCCTTGATACAAGTGTGTCTGGTATATATTTACATTTATGTGCTTTCAATGAAAGTGAATTAAAATTAATTTTAATTAAATTTATAATTAAAATCAATTTTGCTCTGAAGTTGTTTGGATTTGCTTTTTCCTCACAATTTCTGAATGCCCTTGATATAACTGGTAACATGCAGGAGGACTAAAGACCTAGACTCTATGGATCTCTTCCTAGATATTACAGGACTCATTATAAATTCTCTTTGATATAAAAATGCTTTTAAAAAAAGAAATTTAGAAAATGCAAAGAAGAAGACAAATGCAAAAGTAATTTCAGTCTGATAATCTCACACTGAACAACAGCTACTTTTGATATTTTAGTGTAAGACTTTCCAGGATTTTTCTCCATGTAAGTTTAGGTTTATTTGTTTTCATGCACTTGTATCATATTATATGCACAGCTTTATATCCTGCGGAAACTATAAACTTTAATGGCTTTATAACCTTGTATCAAAGGGACATATCACAGTTTATGTAACCATTCACTTCTCTATTATTAAATACTTTGTTGTTTCCAATATTTTTGTTATCAGAAAACACCTCTGTTCATAAGGCTTTTTTTCCTGTATTCAGGATGGTTTTCACAGGAGAAAGTCCCAGAAGTAAAATTACTGGATCAAACTATGAATATTTTCAGGCCCTTGATAATACAAATTGCCAAACTGCTGTTCCAAACTGCATTGTACCAGAAATGCATGAGTGTGTCCATTTAACTAAACCCTCACTGGCAGTGCATATTATTTTTTATCCACTCTTTCTCTTGTTGTTGTTGTTGTTCAGTCGCTCAGTCATGTCTGACTCTCTTCAACCAAAGCCATGGAAAGACCACCATGGATTCCTTCCCTAATCTGCAAGTGAAAAAATAATATCTCATTGTTTTCATTTGTATCTCCTTGATACTAGTGCCTGAATTTTAACTTAGTTTTGAAAATGCTCCTTTTGGAGAGAATGCATTTTTAGGATTTCTGTTAAAACAGACATGCAAATCTAGTATTAGATGCTAGCAGAAAGCAAAAGAAAATGATTAAAGGAGAATCATTCAAAAACTTTTTAGGAACTTTGATGTTTCTTTTCTGTTCATTTAATGACTACAGATGCCAGGCACTATAGTTCTTCATCCGTTTTTCCCCAGCTGTACATAAGGTGTCACACTTGGAAATTGCACTCCATCATTCTCTAAGCATTGCTGGGGACAGACCTTGTTATCAAACACAGTGCTGGACCAACGGATGTTACAGTGAACAAAGACTGAATCCTGGTCTAACAAAACCCTAGTCTAGTGCAGAAGGCAAGAGGGTTGTCCACAGGAATGTGGAAGTACACAGCCATGAAACCTAACCAAGACTTGAAGGGTCTAAGCTGAGGCTTAAAGCAAAAGCTGACACTCCACCCCCACCCTGCAGGTCTTTCTTTCAACCATTTCTCATGTGATAGGATTTTCAGACCCATCCTGGTCACTGTCTTCTGGATATACTCAACTTTGTCAATGTTCGTAAAATGTGGTGACTATACTTGAACATAATACTCCAGATGTGGTCTGATCAGCACACATGCTTCTAATACAGCCTAAAATTGTTTGGTTTTTTTTTTTTAAAAAATAAGCTACACCACATTGTTGGCTCATATTAAACTTGTGATCAGCTAAATCCCCAAGAACTTTTTACATAAACTGCTGCCAAGTCACATCTCTCATATCCTGTACATATGCAATTTTTTAAACCTAAATTCAAGACTTTACATCTATCACTGTTAAATTTCATCTTGTAGGTTTTGACCTAGAGTTCCTACAAGCTGAGGTCATTTTAAATCTGGATTCTGTCATCCTATATATTAAACTATGCCACCCAGCTTTACATTATCTGCAAAGTGAAAAGCCGGTCTTTGTGATCAATTGTGATCAAGACTTTGCTCCATTAAGGCGGGGCCATGATATGGACACCTTTGTACCCCTCACAGTACTAAGTAGGGTGCCTTTTACACAGTAGGTGCTCAGTATTTGTTGTGTGAACAAATGCCAGGCAGAGCCAAAACAGTCCTGTGGCCCTTCACGAAAACATCTTCCTCCAAGTTGACGCTGCATCTGTTGCTCAACCAGCTGTGAATTTGCCTAATTACTGGTTATGCAGTCAAATTTCACAATCTTATGCACAAGATATTACAGAAAACTTTCCAATGTTTGGCTAAAATCCAGACATCCTATATTTATATTTGACATTCTGGCACAGTTGTTAGGATGCAGACAGCACGATGCAGACATGAAAAAAACAGACTACTAGAGGCTGTTTATCATTTACCTCCCTGACACTTTCTCCTCAATCCTTACCCAGATTATGGGGGAACTTCCATTTTCTACTTTCTCCTATATGAATATTCTTGAATATTCAGTCCTTGTATGCCTTTAGGTTCTTTAGAGAGGCAATTTTTAAAAAATAATTTTACATTAAAAACTGTAGTGAGAAAGTGAAAAACTCATACATTTTTTATTAAAAAAAAACTAGATGCAGCAGCAGCAGCAGCAGCAGATGTATATTTAGGTTTATTAGCTTTTGAAAGAGCATAAACCTCAAAAGAGCCTACACAGTCTTATTCCTTCAAAGGAACCTATCAAAGTTTACAATTTTTAAAATGGCAGAAACATATAGTATTTTACATGGAATATTAATGTGAGAACCGACAGACGCTGACTTAAGGCAACAGTGAAGCCTGGGTCTGAGACTATATTGCCACCCAAATATCCTTCCCCACTCCATTCCTGTCCCTTGAAAGTTTGGAATCCGAGATTTTAAGAAATAGACTGTTTAAGAAATAAAAGAATTCTCAGAGAATGAGCAGATAATGTGCCCAGCATGATTAATGGCCTTTCAAAGATGAGCAAGTGTGGGAAACACATGACTCCTGGCAATGTGTGCTTTGCCTGCCAGATGGTGCCTGACCCTCCACCCCATCCTTCATCCCTTCTTGGAGCTTTACCCCATCCATGACGCCCATTCCATCTTTGACCTCCTCTCCCACCTCATCCCTGATCTCCACCCTCCAGGCTAAGGGATGAGGTGAAGCTGAGGGATGGGGTGAGGATGCCTGTTTTGCACATTACTTGGTAATTTTTAAAAAGTAGCTGGACATTTTACTAGTTTGTTTTGCAGGCTTTTGCAGAAGTCTCCCCTCCCTGCCCATCTTAAAATGGTCTTGTCAAAAAGTTCCCAGCATCAAAAGAACGGATCAAAGCAAGTGTGTCCAAATGCCATATAACTACCTAAATGATGGAATGAAAGAAGTACTTAAGAATCAGAAGATTTGAGTATATATTTATGATTTCTACCAATCATTTGGCAGACCTTGGGAAATTCTATTCCTAATCTGAGCCTGTCTTCCTTGTAACTGGAAAGTTTGGGCTAAATGATCTTCATAGTTCTTTCTCAAGCTATGATTCTCAGATGCCTGGTACTGTTATTACTATTTCATATGTAATTATCTTGCCTTTAAGCATCTCTGGGTCAAGGACCACATCTCAAACTTCTACAGAAGGCATCACACAATCTGGGCCCATAGTCGGCATTTACCATTTTTCAATTGAACTGATTTCCCATTTGTGAGCTAAACTGGCTGTAATTAGGCTTCTATTCAATAATTTTTCTCTGAAGAGCATATGACACCACAGGTAACCTTGGTTGCTGGTCAGACTGTAACCATCAGGCCAAACTCTTTGCTTACAGAACATAAAAATTTACAAGGATGACTGAGAAAATACTGAGCCCCCCAAAAGTAAATCTGATGCAAGGTCCTCCATGGTAGACCCTGGCCAGATGGACTGATGCTTCCAAGTGATCCCTCCTCTCAACTTCATCACCTCTCCACTGCTCTTGGCCTAAACAGTATATGTTAAGTCAAAGATGAAAAGCACCCTACAGTCCAAGAAGGAAAAAGTAGCCTGGTGAGATATCACTGATATTTTACATCCTAGGATAAAGCTTTTCTTACAACCTAAGTATTTCAGTGATTTTTTTCAAAGTAGATTTTACTTCTATCAAACCTTAATTTATGCTAACGACCACAGGGAATGTCATAATAATTCAGAACATTTTAATCTTCTTTTTGCTAAAGTAACAAATTCATTCCACAAGTGTTTATTGAACCCCAAGTTCATGTTGGACACCGCTAGTCGCTAGGTTGCTCAGTTAGATATAGGTTACAATCCTGGAAAGCACCATCAGTTTTTTTATCTTCTTTTCATGACAGTGATTAAACAACCAGCTTCTCAGATTTTTTAAAAGGTATGCTTCAAGTTCCTTCTTAAGAAGACCATTCACCAAAGGCTAATCTATGTTTCTCTTTTGATACATGTTACTACCATCCTGGTCAAGTTTGATTAAAGAGTCATGCCACTTAATTCCAGACTCCCATTCCTTACTAAGAGAAGAAACTGAAGTACTGAACAGATAACCACAATTTCTCAATGGGTCTACGCTTTCCTTTAGCCTGACTTCATAAGGATGAAATATAAGTGAACTTTTGACCTTCTGTACTGCTTCCATAAAAAATGATAGCAGCTATGGCGGATTTCTGCTTTTAAATGAAATGGTCACAGAGATGCTAGCTGTACTAGTAAAAACAGCCCAAGTAAAGAATGGCACATAAAGAATCTGCAATAAGGTCTCGTCACCTGCTGACCCTATTAGTAGACTTCAAAAAGATGTGGAGTTTCTCACTTCAATGATTCTTAAGTTGTATCAAGTTTAAAATGTTGTAGTATTAGGCAAATACACCACATGCAGAAGAAAGCTAGTCCTCACCAATGGGCATTTGGGCCTTCCCCGATAATCTGTGTGTTTTCAAACTCATGGTCTCAACACATCGGTATGTGCAGATCAGCTGTGAATATGTTTTGCATCAGCTGTTACTAACACTGAACTACCAACATTTGTAAGTAATTTTCTTTTTAAAAAACAGTACATTGAAAGCTGTTCCTATACTACAGAAATACCATCACTAAATCACTCACATTCCAGTAGGCTTTCCAGTCCAAGAGAGAAGAAAGGGGAGGGATTACCGCTGGTACATTGGGAAGTGAGCAGAAGCCAGGCTAGCCCCACCTATGGGACGGACCTACTTGGGAGGTGAATCTTGAGGGGTGAAGGAAACACAGCTGGGGCTGAGAATTAAGTTTAACTCTAGGCAGCCCAGAACATGCAGTATTGGAAAGTTATGAGACTGAGCTCTCCTAATAGTTGGGAACTGCTCATCTGTAGGATAGCCTAAACTTTAATTTTCAAGATATGAAGCTGTAATAATTTGGGCTTGGGGGATTTTGAGGGTGTTGTTTTATTGGAGAGGGAGGGCAATATTCCAAAGCAAATATCTGTCTGATTTTCAACTCTCTCAGCCTGCAAGTGATATAACAGAAAGTGGGAGAGTGGCACTGCCTTAAAGTCAGAAGGAGTTTGGAGCCAGAGAAGGAATTCTCTTTTGGACCTGCTGAGTTTCAGTTGATGGTAGGAGACTGAATGGAAAAATACAAACACATGTAACTTATTTGAGCTGGTTTCCTCTTATGTAAAATAGACTTAAAACTATCTGCCTTGAAGAATGTTACAAAAATTAGAGATAATATAAATAAGTACAGAGCACAATGCCTGACTCTAAAAGACAACTTTTAGTTGAAGTGAAAGGCAAAGGAGAAAAGGAAGGATATACCCAACTGAATGCAGAGTTCCAAAGAATAGCAAGGAGAGATAAGAAAGCCTTTCCCAGTGATCAATGCAAAGAAATAGAGGAAAACAATAGAATGGGAAAGACTAGAGATCTCTTCAAGAAAATCAGAGAAACCAAGGGAATATTTCATGCAAAGATGGGCACAATAAAGGACAGAAATGGTATGGACCTAACAGAAGCAGAAGATATTAAGAAGAGGTGGCAACAATACACAGAAGAACTATACAAAAATGATCTTCATGACCCAGATAATCACGATGGCGTGATCACTCACCTAGAGCCAGACATCTTGGAGTGCTACATCAAGTGAGCCTTAGGAAGCATCACTACGAACAAAGCTAGTGGAGGTAATGGAATTCCAGCTGAGCTATTTCAAATCCCAAAAGATGATGCTGTGAAAGTGCTGCACTCAATATGCCAGCAAATCTGGAAAACTCAGCAGGAACCACAGGACTGGAAAAGATTAGTTTTCATTCCAATCCCAAAGAAAGACAATGCCAAAGAATGTTCAAACTACTGCACAATTGCACTCATTTCACATGCTAGCCAAGTAATGCTCAAAACTCTCCAAGCAAGGCTTCAACAGTATGTGAACCAAGAACTTCCAGATGTTCAAGCTGGATTTAGAAAAGACAGAGGAACCAGAGATCAAATTGCCAACATCCATTGGATCATAGAAAAAGCAAGAGAATTCCAGAAAAACATCTACTACTGCTTCATTGAGTACACCAAAGTGACGATATGGATTGTGACTGTGTGGATCACAACAAACTGTGGAAAATTCTTAAAGGGATGGGAATACCAGACCACCTGACCTGCTTCCCGAGAAACCTTTATGCAGGTCAAGAAGCAACAGTTAGAACCGGATATGAAACAATGGATTGGTTCCAAATTGGGAAAGGAATACGTCATGGCTGTATATTGTCACCATGCTTATTTAACTTACATGCAGAGTACATCATGTGAAATGCTGGACTGGAGGAAGTACAAGCTGGATCAAGATTGCTGGGAGAAAAATCAGTAACCTCAGATATGGAGATAACACCAATCTTATGGCAGAAAGCAAAGAGGCACTGAAGAGCCTCTTGATGAAGGTGAGAGAGGAGAGTAAAAAGCTGACTTAAAACTCAACTTTCAAAAAATGAAGATCATGCATCCAGTCCCATCACTTTATGGCAAACAGATGGGGAAACAATGGAAACAATGACAGACTTTATTTTCTTGTGCTCCAAAATCACTGCAGATGGTGACTGCAGCCATGCAATTAAAAGAGGCTTGCTCCTTGGAAGAAAAGCTATGACAAACCTAGACAGTGTATTAAAAAAGCAGAGACATAACTTTGCCAACAAAGGTCCATATAGTGAAAGCTATGTTTTTTGTGATAGTCATGTATGGATATGAGTGTTGGACCATAAAGAAGAATGAGTGCCGAAGAATTGATGCTTTTGAACTGTGGTGTTGGAGAAGATTCTTGAGAGTCCCTTGGACTGCAAGGAGATCAATCCAGTCAATTCTAAAGGAAATGAACCCTGAATATTCATTGGAAGGGCTGATGCTGAAGCTCCAGTACTTTGGCCACCTGATGCGAAGAACTGACTCACTAGAAAAGACCCTGATGCTGGGAAAGATTGAAGGCAGAAGGAGGCGAGGATGACAGAGGATGAGATGGTTGGATGGCATCACCAACTCAATGGACATGAGTTTGAGCAGGCTCCAGGAAATGGTGGAGGGCAGGGAAGCATGAAGTGCTGCAGTCCG
Organism: Okapia johnstoni; assembly: GCA_024291935.2. Taxonomy (NCBI): domain Eukaryota; kingdom Metazoa; phylum Chordata; class Mammalia; order Artiodactyla; family Giraffidae; genus Okapia; species Okapia johnstoni. Next base: position 91,254,298 of record CM044305.1, read on the forward strand.
TGGCATCCCAAAGAGTCAACCTCGACTGAGCAACTGAACAACGACAACAAAAGAAAACTTTATTATTAGTCCCTAAGATCTATAGGACTGGGGCATAGGGTAAGAAGTGAGAACTGGAGAATTAATGATATTGAGATAGTAGTTGAAGCCATGAAAATGAGTGAAGAGTAGAGGGGGAAGGGAGCACTAAAGCCATCCCCTTTTGAGAATAGTCATTTGAATGGAAGAGGAAGATTTGTCATCATAAAGGAGAGAAGGAATGCTCAGAGAGGTGGGAGGGAAACAGATATATATGTACTGCCACAAGCCAAGGGAAAAGAAACATTCAAGGGGGAGAAAGAAAAATAAGCCCCAATGAATTCAGTAAAAAGTCAGTCATTGGTAACCTGCAGGGGAGCAATTTTACTAAAGAGGCAGTGGCAGAAGCCAGATTACAAGGTGTTTCAGAATGAGTGGTAAAGAAATGGAGCCAGCAGATATAAAGCACTCACTTGAGAAGAGAAAGTCAATAATATTGCAGTCTGACAGCTGGACTTGGTCCAGACACGCAAGAACAGACTTCAGCCGTAAAGACTTAAATGTGGGATTTTAATATGGAATTTCTGATGGCTGCAGGTATAGAGGGCCTCCCAAGGGAAAAACACATTCCTACTAAAACTAAATATGGCTTTCATAAGCTCAACAAAGAGAGGCCAACCTTGGTTGTTTCTTAAACCTCTATGGCTTCAAGATAATGCCACTCAATTCTAGGGACTGAGAGAGGAAAAAAACAGAATGAAAAATTTAAAAATGTACAAAGATTTGTGAAGAGCCTTCTCTTTTAAGTGGCCTCCCTGTAGAGCTTTTGTTCTCAAAATTCCCAGACCCTCCAAGACTCGTAAGGAGCATAACCCAATCAAGCCTCCTCAGGTTAAAGGGAAAAGAAAAGGCTTGCCTATTAACTCCAAACCAATCACTTCCTGCTTCCCTTGTGTTACACAAAGTCCCTATTTTCATTGAGTAAATAAATAACTCCCCAAAGAGCAGAGTAGTTTTCCGGGAAAAGCTGGTAGGGTCCACAAAGCTGATTAGGACTTATTTATTTGAAAGTTTCAAATAAAAGGTATTTCAGCTGGTCAGGAATGTTTGAGGACTATTAAGATGTGACAGGATTCCCTAGGTAAACATGTCATACCTCAGGCTTCTTGGAGTCTCTAATCCCTTATAACAAGCAAGGTCCTAAATAAGAGAAATAATACTACTAGCTACCATTATTGAGCAAGCATGTACCATGTGCCCTTTACATGCATTGCCTCATTTAATCCTCACAATAGCTCTATGAGGTTAGATATTATTAATCCCAGGGATGCAGAACCCTTAGGCTAACCCCTGTTGCCAAAGGACCTCCCAAGATTCACCAGCATAAATGCCCTATCGTCTGGCCATGGACTTGTATTTTCTTGTCCCACTACTGCTTTGACTGCTTGGTTTTCAACAGTTAAGAAAAAATTAAAAATATATCTTCTCCCTTTTCTATCTGATGTCATATGGGTTTTGGAAATAAACAGACCCCAAGTTGGGTTTCCCTGGTGGCTCAGTGGTAAAGAATCTACCTGTCAATGAGGAGACACAGGTTTGATCCCTGGGTTGGAAAGATCCCCTAGGGAATGAAATGACAACCCACTCCAGTATTCTTGCCTGGGAAATCCCATGGACAGAGGAGCTTGGCAAGTTACAGTCCATGGGGTAATGAAAGAGTCAGACATGACTTAGTGACTAAATAACAAGACCCCAAGTTCATATCCTGGCTCTGTCCCTAACCAATCTGTGTGGTCTTAGCCAAACAGACAATCATAGTAACTTCAGTGTTGTTGTGAAGACTGAGATACTAGTACAGTGCCTAGCACATAGCGAATAATAAAAAACGTTGTTTTTTTTAAATTCAGAAAAATATAGAGAAAAAAATGAACTATCATTCCCACCATCCAAAAATAGGCCCTGAGATATTTCAGCATATATGTATATGTGTTTTTTCCACCAAACTGGAATTATACATACACACACACACACACACACATATCCCATTCTTTATAAGGTGTTAACATATATCATAAAATAGTCTTTGGAAATATCAGTGTTAACAGCTTCATAATATTCCATTGAATAAATTCACCATAACTAATTTAACAGACACAACACTGATTAAACAGAAACAATTGACTTTTCACCATAGGCCTCTGTAGCTCAACCCAGAGGATTCTTTCAATAAGAATTCCAGGGAAGAGTTTCTGTTTCCCTTAAATTACACCTCATGTTCAGCCCCCAAGCTTCCAGCCATCTCTGTCAGGGGTTACTGGCTTTAGTGTTACCTGCATATGTCTAAGCAGAAGCTTTGAAAGTTAGACTTTTGGGCCATGTCCAAGGCAATCACTAGCTCGAAAAAGATGCAACATGATGTACATTTAACCAGAGCTAACTAATAATAAAACACATATTCTGAACATTTTAACAAACCACATTACCATGTATTTTGTGACATCAGAGGAGCATTATCAAACTAGAGGACCGGCTCTCATTAATATATCCAAGATAGATTGCTTAAATATTTTATGGGACACCCAGACAGTAGAGTATTACATAGCCATTAAAATCATGTTGACATCTATGTAATAACACAAGAAAATGTTCTGAAAATAGTTACGTTTTTTAAAAAGCAGGGTATAAAATGGTATGTATGTTTGTTTTTGTTTAGTTGCTAAGTTGTGTCCAACTCTCTGTGACCCCACAGACTGCAGCACACCAGGCAGGCTCCTCTGTCCTCCACTATCGCCTGGAGTTTGCTGAAATTCATGTCCACTGAGTTGGAGATGTTTTCTAACCATCCCTTGTAATGTATACATATAATTTCAAGATCTAAAAAAAAGTCTATTAGCCAAACTGTTGATAGGTCTTAGTATCATGAGTGAATTGTTTGCTTCATTATCTTACCTATATTGTTGCATTTTCTAACGTTAACAGGCATCATACCAATAAATTATTCTTACTTTTAAAAAAGCCAGAATTGTACATTCATTCACATTCTAAACCCCTATATGGTGTGTGCTACCATTCCCTATGTATTCCGGCTTGTCAAGACTTAATTATATCAACAATAATAAATAACCATGATGGAGCCAATAGAATACTGGAATTAGAGTCTAAGTCTTGAACTGGAAACTAAACTCAACCTGTTCCTAACATTATGCCCTTGGCAAATTGCTTAATCTCCCGGAACCACAGCCCTCATCTCTAAAGTAGGGAGTATACTGTCTACCTCACAGGGTTGTTGCGAGTTGAAATGAGACAGTGCAGGTGGAAGTGCCTCTTCCTATACCTGGTAAACGGAAAGTCAGTTAAACCTAGTTCCAATACCTTTCTCAGCAAGATACAAAGTGCAAAGTGACTCTCATTATAATTATTCAGTTTCTACTCTGTGTTTCTCTTTTCATTCAATGTGTCCTTCTGTGTTCAGACTAGAATGTAAAAAAGAATACGCAAACAGGAGAGATGCCAACGAGAGTGGAAATACCTGAGACAATGGGAGTAGACAAATAGCTGAGTATCACACAGTCCTGGTATCATGAGATGCTTGATCACAAGCAGTATCAAAATTAATGCAGTTCCTTGCCCCTACCTACCCTGTAACCCTGACTTAAACCAAAAAAGAATAGAACCTCAGGTTTAAATCTCATATTTAAATGGTCCAGTGTTACTGCAGCTGTAATTTCCAGAGGCACACATCTGATTTGAGCTTTAGGAACGGGGAGATGTATTAACAAGTGTGGTTAATAGTCATAAGGCAAGGTTAAAGGAAACTCTTGTTGACTTCATAACAGAAGAAAAGGGCTATATGTACAATCAATGTTAATTATGCTCTTGTTAGCCATATGATCTTATGAGAACAGTTCTGTCTGCTTCTGTGCTAATGAGCACCTAAAACTAAGGATCTGTCATGTGCATTTTATTACTGCCATTGGTTTCTTCCAAAAGCAGTGTCATGTTTGTCCTAGAGAGAAAAAAGGAAGGTATTTCCAAATGAGAGTTATAATAATAAGCCTCCAACTCTTCCTCTTTCTTTTTTCCACCTCTCTCTCAAATAAGCTGCTGTATCATTCTGTAACTCACAATTTCCAAAAAATAAACCGAGAAATGTGATGGTATTAAACATGAATAACCATCTGTGCCATCTCTTTGAGAAGAGCAGGAACTCCAAATTCAGGAAAACAAAAAAGCCCGCCCTCTGGCATATAGATACTTAAGCAAAAGGGTTCTTTCAATCCATACACTCGAACATCTTAAAGAAGTAGATGAAAAATGAGCTCTTCAGTCAAAATTCTCACTTTTTAATGTCTGCAGTTTTATCTAACATTCAGAATTGCATCCTGGGTTAGAACTGTATACTTGGTACATCTTCTTTAAAAACCATATAAATCAAAAACTACCAGAAGTCTCAAAACATCAGATAATAATGATTGATTTCATTCTTTTATGACATCACCTGAACAGGAGAGGAATGAATGGGCTTCAGAAACCTCTTATTTTTCTAGCAGCTTTCTTATAGAATAATATACTTTCATAATGAAATGTAGGATTATAAATTGCCAAATTGATTTTGCATCAGTGGTAAAAAGTCATAAGTGACTAAGTGTCCTAAGGTGACCTAGTATGTTATAGAAAATGTGAAACCATAGTATACTGACAGTTTAATTGGTTTAGCAAGAGTTCATATCACTTGGCTGAAATGCATCATTGGCCTTTTTATCGTTACATCTTATTGCAGCTTTAAAAATAAAGTAGATGACAATCTTGTGAAATGTTTCCTTTACTGAATCAGGTTCCTGTCCTTGACTTTATTGCTTTGCTTAGCTTTCCAAAGCAATGTTTACAAACTTCCTCTGCCTTTTAATATATTTTGAATAGTGAAATTTATCTCCCCAACTTGATCCTTTCGAGCCTGGAGATGGGAAAACACTAGTGTACCGTCAGTGCGAGGTGCACGAAAACAGATAGCATCAAGGAGTTAAATACCAGAGTGAATGGCACCTTGACATTTATTGCTGTCTAGTGCAAACCAGAATATATAATTTGACTCTTTTACAGCATTAGGAGGGCAATTTAAATGCGTTAGGACTTGAACTATCAAAAGATGCTGTCTCCTGTCTCCAGATGTAATTACAAGACAAGACTATTAAAGCAGTCTTATAAATACAAGAGGAGCTAAGACTGTGAAGGGCGACAGAAGCGGAAAGAACTACTTCCCCAGCGATGGCAGCTCGTTTTCTGAGAGCAGTCCCTACAGCAGAACAGGAGGCCGGCTTGCGGGCTAGGGTGCAATCCTCCTGAATGACTGGTGTCAAAGAAGTCCCTGAGCTCAACTGCGACCCAACACAGCGAGATAGGAGCAGAAATGACACTGCCACCACCAAGAACATTCTACGCCTTCTGCCTCCATTATACTTCTGCAGGTTAAACAGGCAGAATGTAGTCATTAGTCCTGCTTGTTGAGAAGCTGCTTACTACATGTGAGAAGCGTAGAGTGCTAGGCAATGGTGCATTTAGCAAACCCAGGCCATGCCAAGTTGGTATTCTCCAAACCTCAGGTATATAGTGACTCTCTAAGGGACAACTTGTTGTTTTCCCCACCCCTTCCATTCAGTGGTATTAAAGTGTGTGTGTGCATGTAAATATCAACAAGAATCAAAAGGTTGTCTGTGCACTTCACAATATTCCTGGAAACAAGGTTAAAAAGAAGAGAATCTCTAGTTACTTGTCAGTATGATATTGTCTTTAAAAAGATCATGTCCCCGTTAGCTACCATGTTAAGGAATTATATACAGAAAAAATGGTAAAAGGATGAGTGGGGGAAGGGCGAAGTCTGGCCATTCTTAAACCACAGGTTGACACTCGGATTCTAAGCAGGGAGCCAAGCTAAAGCAAGTGCATGCAGAAAAAAGATGCTTGTTCTTAATAGCAAGACTCAATGTTGATTAGGATGTAGTGAGATGGACACTTGTACACTGCTCCTGGGTGTATAAATTGACAAAACTCTTCTGGAAAGTGATACAGTATTAAGTATCTAGATCTTCCTAAAAGTTCATATTCTTTGATGCAGTTTCCTTAGGTCTCTAGACCAAGGAAACATCAGAAATCAGCACAAAGTTATATGTACACAAATGTTCACTGCAACATTGTTTATACCAGCATGAAATTGGAAACAACCTAAATGTACATCAGTAAGGGGGTGGTTAAATACATTATGCATATTAACAATCACACTTCACATGAACTTCTAATGGCATACGAAAATGCATGTATACATTGTTAAGGAAAAGGGCAGAGTTCACAACTGTATGTAGTAGAAGCAAGTATCCTAGTGCCCTCATCCCAATCCCATGTAATTTCAAAAACATCTTCAAACAAAGTGCGCGAAAAAAAGAAAAGCAGAAACGGGGATGAAACTAGAGAATGTTGTGCTTACTGAAATGTCAGACAAAGAAAGACAAATACTATATGATATCACTTATATATGGAACCTACAATATAGTACAAATGAATGTATATACAAAAGAGAAACAGACTCACAGATCTAGATAACAAACTACTTACTGGTTACCACGGGGGAGATGGGGCAAATTAGGGGTATGAGATACAAACTACTACACATAAAATAGATGAGCAACAAGCAAATATCGTATAGCACAGGGAATTATCGCCATTATATTGTAATAATGGTTAATGGAGTATAATTTGTAAATATACTGAATCATTATGCTGTACACCTGAAATTTATATAACATTGTAATTCAATTACATTTCAATTTTTTTTGAAAAGCAGAGCTTATCACCATTGAAAGTAAGAGTTTGACCACTTGATTTAAAAAAACTTTTTATTTTGCAATAATTTTAGATTTACAGTAGAGTTACAAAGCTAGTTTCACTTGGTTTCCCCTAATAGTAACATCTTAAATAACCATGGGCCATTTGTCAAAATTAAAATGTTGACATTGGTACAATGCTATTGACCAAACTACAGCCTTTATTCAGATTTCCCCAAGTTTTCCACTAATGTCTTTTATCTGTTCCAAGCTCTAATTCAAGATACCACATTGCATTTAGTTGGTCACTTAATTTTAACAGAAGAATTCAAACTTGCACCTCACCCAAGACTCATAAGTTGCCTATTCATTTAATTAAGTTTTCTTTTAGCTTAAGCCATTTCTACTGAACAGCCATGAAAGTATAAAGAAGATATCATTTTAAAATAAGTCAAAATAATCTGTTTTCCTGATTTTCACATGAATTTATCTCAGAATTCTTCCCAGAGAACTTTGTGCTTTCCCTCTCCTGTGGTCCCTGGGTCCCTGTTAACTGGTTTCACATTCCCCTAATGATCAGGCCCCTGGTGGGTGGGCACTAGGGCAGCACCATTTCAGACACAGATAAAGTACTAAACTGAATGGAGTAGAACTTGAAGGTAGGGAGCTACCATCAATAACCTCAATATTGCTAGAAATAACCTCTGGATAAAAATGATTCACTTAACAAATATTTCTTTAGCATCTATACATAAAATCATAAAATTTTTAGCATCATGTGTGTTGTTTCAGAGTGGTGCAGAGGCTGAGTAACTCCACAAAAAGTCTATTAGTTATTAGATGGCAGAGCAGTGATTCTAACCCCAGTTCCTCTGTGACTCTAAATCCATGCTCTTGATTGTCTTGTTGTTCCTCCTTGAGAAACTCTCAATAAATGATGGAGCCGAATCATTCCAGTTCTAGTTCTTAAACCCTGACTATTCCAACCTTGAACAGAACTCTGACCCAGCACTGGTTCTGACTTGATATTTGTGGCCATGTGCCTTCCTTCCCCTTTTACTAAACCTTGGCCTTACCTGCTCAGATGTGCTGTATATATACCAACCAAGTTGACCCCTCTGCAGTGTGTCTCAATCATGTTCTGTTACAGCTTTCCGGATGTGCCTGGTTGGGGACTATCCTGCCTGTCCCCAACAATGAGGGGCCTCCGGTGTCCTTTGCTCTGTCAGCCAGTCTGGTTGCCATTTTGGCCATTAAGAGACCTGCTCCTGGCCCTCTGCTGCTCTCTAGCAGTCACCATCCACTCTGCCCCATCTGGAACACAGGACTAGCTTTCCCTTTGGGCCCTGTACTCTGCCAGTTGGCTTGGCAACCTTGGAGACAGGAAAAGGGAAGTCTAGCTGAAGCAGCCTGGATTTCCTGGGAGAGTGACACTTGGCAGCAAGTAGCTCAAAGGAAATGACTTCCTAGTCTTCCTTTTTTAAAGAAGGCTGAAGAAGAAGGAGGAAGAAAGCCTAGTCCTGCTCCTTTTCTTCACACTGAGAATCACTCAAAGGATGCTATTCACAAAACAGCACTAGGGAAGACCTAGGGCAATCTCAGCCTAGTGTGTTCCAGCTTACAAAGGAGCTTCCCCACTCTGGGAATGAAGGACAGAGAAGACAGCAAGTCCTTGAGCCTTCGGGAAAGGGATATATCAGTGACTTAGCCCCGTGGATACTTTCTAAACTCCTCCAGTCACTACCAAGTGACCTCAGGAACTACCAGCTGTGCACAGGTGGCAGAAGCCTTTGAAGACTGGTTTCCTCTTCCCTAGAGTCATTTAGCAGCAGGAGGGGTTGAGGGGCGGAGAGAGCAGCTGTTTATTCTCATGACACTTCCCCCTGCCAAAGACAGCTCTTTGATTGATCCCCCAGGAGAAGATCCAGCTTGTACTCTGGGGACAGAAATGGTTTGGGGATAGATGGGTTGTGCAATTTCCTCTGGGTCAAACAGAGAATCCTCAGGAGAAACCAGTGACTTTCCCTGTGTCATCTGTTGATGGGAGTGAAGGGGGGTGAATACAAAGGTACCACCACCACTACCCTCTTCCCACCTTTTCCTCTGACATTTTTAGAAACCATCAATGTACGCTTACATGAGTTTATTCACCTGGTCCACACAAGAACTGTATGAGATAGAGTCTTCTACCACCCGTTTTAAAGATGGGGAAACTGAAACACAAAGGAAACAACTCCCAAGATCACAGAGAGGCAGAACTAGGATTTGAACTCAGAGTCTTAGAACTAAGAGAGTCATGAGGATTAAAGACAGACTTTAGAAAAGAAGCCTTACACATCCTGTCACAGCACCCCTTGCCAACACACACACACGTACACACCCCTACTCCCACCATGCCAGTGACTGTCTTTTCTAGCAAAGAGCAATTTAATCTCCTTTTAGGAAACAAAATCTGACCAATTTAGTCAGGGAGAAAAGACAGGCCAAGAATAGATAAGCAAGTGAAAGTAAAAAATCAAACTTGCTCAAAACAGGAAGTAGAGAAAGCAGGCTGGAAGCTGTGATCAGAGATAGAACACAGTAGATGTCCGGCACTGGTTCCTCATTTGTGAGATGCTTTAAAACAAGAATATAAAAGAGAATAGTCTAAGTCACGTCCTTTCTTACAACCTCATCCTGAAATACAGGCTAGGGCTTGTCTGATCATTGGGAAGACAGAAGGAATTATTGCCTTCTCCTTCTAGCCTTCCCTGAATTCCAGCATCAGTCAAGCTGGGAATCCAAGATAGAAATGGGGAAAACTAGACGAATTCCTAAGAGGAGGGCTGTACACTGTGACCAGCAGGTCAAGGGACTAGGGGACCACGCTGAAGAGGATGGGAACAACTGGAACACAACAGCTGGTTGGGCCAAGGCTTCCCAGCCTTAGGCTCGGCACTGACCCAAACCCACTGTTTCTTTGCATTGCAAAAGCGTATCACCCTCCAGCTGGATCTTCCAAAGATGATAACATCGGTTGCCATTTAATTATGAAAAAGGAACAATCAAAATAAGCAGATGACTCTGGGCTTTCCCCTACTGCCACAGGTAGAATTTCAATGCTGATTGACACTGACAAATGCCAGGTTTTGGGGGGAAATGGCAGAATCCTGAGATGCTCTGCTTGGGTATTCTCTGTCTTTGTAAATTTCCCAGGAACATTGTTTTTAAAAGAGAGCAATCACCTTGAAGTGCTGATGATTCTAAATTTGGGGATCGCAGACAGATATCGGTGGTTTTTACATGACATTTACATATGAAGACATTCTTAATGAAAAATATATTCTATACTGTTTAGCATAACACTGGCTGAAAAATATTCCACTATGTGTGCTGTTACAGGGCTGCAATTGAAATTCCAGTCGCTTTTGGAAAATGCTCAACATTTTTGAAGCTATTTCCTACCAATGAGTTTATCACACAATATATAGAACCCAACTGGCCACTTTAAATGACTCTAGAAGGCAATTGTACATCAAACTCCTCCATAATGGATTTTTTAAAATTGTTAAAGAAACTCATCAATCCTCAGTAATCATTTTAAAGTAAAACTGATTCACTCATAACTAAGCTACTGCTGCCTCGGCTCCCACAACAGAAGCCATGACCATGAATAACTCCAATTCACCCCCAATTCTGGAAGTGCTAATTACCTCCAGGGATGCTACACGGGCAGCTGAAACGCCGGATGACCACAAGCAATTAGCCAATCAATTTCGCTTCAAGTTGCCCCCAACACAATTGGCAGAAAGCCATACATGGAGTTTAAATGGCAGTCACCTATTTGAAAGGAAACAAAAGGTTTTAGCCTCCCACACTACATTAATAACCACCATGATGCCCAAAATTACCACCATCCTAATAACACGTTGGGATTTAGGCCCTGCTCAGAAAGCAAACAGATTACACATTGTTGAATACATTTTAGTCTATTAGCACCCATTAGCATACTAAGTAGGTGTCACCTAGGAAAACTGAGGGCAGTGTTCTGATGGAATGGGAAGTAGAGTCAGCCCAGCATAGGAAAAGGTGACAAAGAAAGGAGTATTTGGGAAACACTGGTGAGGCGGAACCAGAAAACAAAGCCCCTCTGGTTCCCATATTCCTTAAAGGGGAAAAGTAGGTGGCTGTCACAGATAATAATCTCATCAGTCTAACATCAGTCTCAAGCAGGATTTCAGAACATAGCATCAAGCAGATTTGTGAGCAAAGAAATAAGCAATCACAAGAAGCTGGCATAGTTTTACAAGAACAAGTCATGCCAGAGTAACCTCATCTCCTTTTATGATGGGAGTATTGGACTGAAAACTAAGGGAAAACAGTGGATATACTGCTTCTGGATTTCAAGAGGGCTGAGAACAAAGTGAACAGTCATGTCCAAAATAGACTATTAGAGATTGAAAAGAATACTGCTGGCTGGTTCCTTCACTGCTTTAATGGCTATATCCAAAGGTGCTGGTTAATAGACTAATGTCAATCCAAAAGGAAATTTCTGATGGGGAACCTACGTGATCTGCTCTGCTCAGCATTTTTATCAATGGCTAGTATGATGGCGTAGGAGAAGGCAACAGCACCCCACTCCAGTACTCTTGCCTGGAAAATCCCATGGATGGAGGAGCCTGGTGGGCTGCAGTCCACGGGGTCACTAAGAGTTGGACACGACTGAGCGACTTCACTTTCACTTTTCACTTTCATGCATTGGAGAAGGAAATGGCAACCCACTCCAGTACTCTTGCCTGGAGAATCCCAGGGACGGCGGAGCCTGGTGGGCTGCCATCTGTGGGGTCACACAGAGCTGGACACGACTGAGGTGACTTAGCAGTATGATGGCATAATGATACACTGATCAAATTTACAAACTGCATGAAGCTGGTAGGCACAGTTAACTCATTTTGAAACCCTAGTGATCTCAACAGGCTACAGTTTTAGCTGAAATTTGACAAGATGTTATTCTCATATAAGACCAACACCTCAAACATGGGATGAAGACTGGTGACATCAATTTGGAGAATTTTGCTTGACTTTAAGATCAACAACTCATTGACTCAATAGTTAGTGTCTTAGGCTGGCTGCCTCAGTAAAAGAATCGTATGTAGACTATAGGAGGTGAAGGCAACTCTGTTCTCTGTATTGGGAAATTCTGGGCATTGCAATTTAGGGGACTAATCACCAAATAGAAGGTTATCCACATGAGAGTGACCAGTAGGGCAAAAGAGTTACAAGGAGATTGATTTTGGCCCGAACAAACATAAAAACTAGCAATTAAAGCTGACCAGAAATGAAATGGGCTGCTTCTTAAAGGGCAGGATTCCTTCATCAGAGGAGGTTTTCACTCCAAGACCAAATGATCACTGGCTCAGAATACATTGTACAGAGGAGTCACATGAAGGCAGGAGGGCTGCATTTGATGGACCTCTAATGCTCCCTGTCAACTCTGAGATACTGTGACATTATGGAACCACCTTCCTTAATTTATAGAACTGAAAAAGGACACAGAAGTAAAACCAAACCTCTTGGTAGTGAATTAACACAGGAAAAAATATTCTGAACCCAGAAGAGAGACCACAAAAATAGCAGACAATCCCCATGCTTTCTTGCTCCAAACTCCTTAGCTGTAGGGGTCTTGTTTGCATGGATAGCTTGGAGGGTTAAACTAACTTCACTTGGGTGGCTGAGATGTCTGTAATGAGGATGAGGGTAAAGAGAGTCAAATGGTGATGTGTAAACAACTTATTTCCCTGCCTTCTGTGAAAACAGTTTGATGTTTTTCTATAGACAGAGTGATTTATATGAAAAGGAACAACAAAAAAAACTAACTAACTAACCCACTTTAAGAATATTATTTGTGAAATGCAACTGAAATTCCATCTAAGTCAAAGCATCTCTTCTATGAGCCCTTAGTTAAGACATAAAAAATAATGGAGAGCATATCCATAAGCAGACAAGACTACGTTTTTGAGGAATACAGCTGCATAATCCCATGTGCGTGTCTGAAAATGTACTGCAGTACATGGCATACAGTAGATGCTCCTGAATAGTTGTTGACTGGCTAACAAAAACAGAGAAAGAAAGTTTTTGAGGCATTTAACCAAAAACTGCCCTCAAAATTCCAGCCTATAGTACGACAGCAGGATTTAGAAGACCGTCTTCTACTTGAGACAACTTAACAGGGCTCAGCCGTGTTAAGTTGTCCTTGCTATTCCTTGACTTCTGGGTCACTGAAAAAAGGACAGTCTCCTAGGCAGATTGCTCAGGGTCAGTCCTCTGGAGCAATCACTGGAGCTTCCTCAGTGACATATGGAAAATGCTGGCTCTCTCTGCATGTTGGGAGGTAACACAGAATGTAAAACTGGCCTGTTGCCCCTGGAAATGTTGCCTTGGACCCAAAAGTCCTCCTTCTAGGGATAGCCTAGACGGCTTCTGCTCCAGGTATAATTTTTCAAGTGCGTGAAAAGATACGACTAAGCATATTCCCTTCAGCACTGTGTATCAGAGAAAAAAAGCAAATAACAAACCCAAATGGGTGCCAACAGGAGAGGAAATGGATAGGAATATTACACAACTGTTTTTAAAAAGGACAAAACCTTTCAGTACTTATTTTGAAAGATGTCATAAGATATATGAAGTGAAAAATTATATTGTAAAACAGCACATATGGTACGGTCACATTTACATAGGGAAAAAATTGAGAGTGACTAGTGAGTGTGTATGTAGATACACAAAGGCATGGGAAATGGTTTAGGAAGGACACACGCATCAAACTGTACAGTATTTCCAGTCAGCATAGCCAGTCAGACAGAGGGAGATGGACAAAGGGGGGACGTGAAACTTTTCTATTTTCACTTTTAACTCTATAGATATTTCCGTATTACTTTTTTTTGCATTAGGCACATCTAAATACTACATGCACTTTTCCATCTCAGAAAATTACATGCATAATTTGAAAAAATATCAAAAACTAAGGACTCAAGCTCTCGCCAAGCCTCCAGGGACTTCACAGAGGGCCATGGTGAAGGAGTCTAGCCAGACCCACTTAGCTTCCCTGCTCCACTCACGTCATTCCCACTCTCTCTCTTGGGGGTGAGGGGTTTCAGAAGAGACAGGTTCTCAGGGTGGTACACAGCCCCAAGTGGAGGGACAATTTATGAATAAGTGACTTTCTCAGAAAGTCAAAACCCAGGGAGAATCAACAATTCTGTCTCATTAGAACCCTTTCTCAAAAAGCCTTCTCGTAATAAACAACAGCAGTGCTCACTATGAAAATTATGTAATGCACCTACCAAACTACTTGACACTGTCGAAGAAAGATGGAGAAAATCTGGCACTTGAGGCAAAAAGAAACTCAGTAAAATGAAGGTGCTGATTCACATAAGCCTCCAGGCAATAAAACCTTGATACGCGTGTTCTTTTCTATCCAATCCTCCCAGACACGCTCGTGCACAAGTTGTTTAGGAAAAGAAAATGAGACAGCATCAAATAACTAGATTGAATCAACAAAGTGCCCCTGTAAATCACTCGTGAGTGCTTCTTCGGTTAGACACCAAACACTTTCTGTGCTTCATGAAAGAAAAGGTTAACGTGAAAAAGCACCTCCTGGACCCCCCCAGATCTTCCTCATCAGAATGTGAATGGAAGAGGACTCTATCCTCAATTTTGTTACCTGGAAAATAGGAACCATGTGTCTCCTGAAAGTGTAAATGTTCTGAAGTGTTTAGCTTTATATAAATATAGAATTATCTGATCCCAGGGTCAATTTAGTGCTTCAAGTCTATCGAAGTGTAAGTGAAAGTCACTCAGTTGTGTCCGACTCTTTGTGACCCCATGGACTATACAGTATAGTCAATGGAATTCTCCAGGCCAGAATACTGGAGTGGGTAGCCTTTCCCTTCTCCAGGGGATCTTCCCAATCCAGGGATCAAACCCAGGTCTCCCACATTGCAGGCAGATTCTTTACCAGCTGAGACACAAGGGAAGCCCAAGAATACTGCAGTGGGTAGACTAATCTTCTCCAGTGTATTTTCCCAACCCAAGAATAGAACTGGGGTCTCCTGCATTGCAGGTAGATTCTTTACCAACTGAGCAATCAGGGAAGCCCCCAAGTCTATCAAAAGTGCCTGACAATGGTTCATTTTCAGCTTCAAACTTTAATTTGGACTTCATGAAATCCAGATTATTTTTAAAAGTAATTTTAAAAAGAGCCATCGAAGGCTCCCTGGTGAAGGCAGTACTTGAGGCAAAAGACAGTACAGAGCAGAGACTGAGAACCCAGGCTCTCAAGTGTGTCTGGGTTTGAAATTCCAGCTCTGGTACACAATAGCTCTGTGATCATGGGCAACTTACTGAACATCTGTAAAACATGGTATTAATAGCATCTACACTTCATATGGCTGCTGTGAGGATTCGATGCCTTAATGGATATAATGAGCTTAGAATAGTATTATACTTGGTAGATAGTAGACACCTATTAGATATTTAAATTAAATAATTAAATATTGGCTAGTATTATATTGTTAACGAAGCAGACCAGAGATAAACAAGGTACTATGGGACACAGAAGAAGGTAACATAATCCAGTGGAGGGGGCAGACAGGGAAGGTTTCTTAAAAGAAATGATATCTGAGTTACTTCTTAAACACTGATAGACACTAGAGGAAGGATATAAAACTAACAGAGAGATTAGTTCAGGAAGTGGTTTAAAAGTCCAGACTAGAGCTAAGCATTGAAACCAGGGCAGTGATGGTAGAGACAGTGAAGAGGAATAACTAGTAGGACTTGGTGGTGACTGGCTGCAGGGAAGAGAAATCAGGAAGGAGTGGGCAGATGCCAGCACTTGAGCAAGTTGCTTATCCTCTCTGGACTTCAGTTTTCCTCATCCATAAAATAGAGATAATACCACCTACCTAACAGGATTACTGTAAGTAAATCAATTTTATTGTAAAACCCGTAACATAGTGGGGACTCCCCTGGTGGCTCAGACAGTAAAGAATCTGCCTGCAATTCAGAGACATGGGTTTGATCCCTCGGTCAAGAAGACCCCCTGGAGAAGGGAATGGCAACCGACTCTAATATTATTGCCTGGAGAATTACATGGACAGAGGAGCCTGGCAGGCTACAGCCCATGGGCCCACAAAGACTCAGACATGACTGAGCTACTAACACTAACATAGTTGTACCCAGTAGACAATTAAATGGAAACTCTATTATTATAATTATTATTAAAAATAATTACAGCATTGGCTCAGATGGTACAGAATCTGCCTGCAATGCAGGAGACCCAGGTTGGATCCCTGGGTGGGGACGATCCACTGGAGAAGGGAATGGCTACCCACTCCAGTATTCTTGCCCGGAGAATTCCATGGACGGAGGAACCTGGTGGGCTACAGTCCTTAGGGTCGCAAAAAGTCAGACACAACTGAGCAACTGACACGGCAACAGGCCCCTAGATGATAACTAGGCCAAGAGGCTCAGGATCAGGAAGAGACTTGCCCAATGATACACTATCTGCTTAGTGGCAGAGCCACAAACAAAAACTCTTATCTTCTGCATCTTAGTCAATGGCTGGTTTTTTTTTTTCTTCCCACTATATCATTCCAAGTGATTGGCTAGAGATGCTCTCCTCCCAAAGATTATGGTGAGATCACCTACATGGTTAGCAGTCTTCTCCTTCCAGTGCCAGCAATGAATAAGATTCTAAAACAGACTGGGAGACCACTTCCTTCTACTCACTGTAAAAACTGACCATACTTCCTAATCGGGTAGTTTTTCTCCCATCTCTCTTCATGACAATAGAAAGCTCAGTGTACATAACAAAGTTGAATCCACCTTGCTATTTCTACAGATGTTGGGACTTTAACTGTATCACTTCCCAAGAGAACTAAATGGTATACAATAGCTTCATTATGATCAGAACAAACACAGCTGGGCTCCTAAATGGTGTAACTCCTCCAATGCCTTTCCTGGGCTTTAGTTTTGCTATTGCTCTTTTATTTCCTTAAGGGATGTTTACCGCACTCAGTTGACAAACATGAGTAAAGCTTCTAATTCTACAGACCAAAATACAGCCCCTCTTAAAAAGCAACATAGGTGACGACAAAGTAACTACATTTGAGAAAGTAGATGGGAGGCAACATTTGAAATTATAGTTCTTCCCTCAAGCCAAGTTGGCATCTGAGTGGTAGCAGAATATGCCAACGATGAGTACTGAAATGGGTATTATTAAATCTGGGAATCCTGACTTAAGTGCCATTAAAATAACTGAGGCTACTTACTTAAGTCCATTAACTAATCAGAAATTTGAATCTATTTATTCAGACTAGGATTCTTCATAGAATCAGATTAGAGCAGAATGAAATCTAGAGATTAGTTAGCCTTGTGGTTCTTAACTGTTTGGAGGTACAAAGACCCCTAAATCTGATTTGAGATATGTGCTCTCTCTTCCAAAAACAGTCACATATACAAAACATTTTATATACAATTTCAGGGGCTTTGTGGATCCCCTGAAATCTATCCAGTTAAAAGACCGATGTGGTAATCTACTCACCTCTTTGGACAGACAATCTGCACTTCAGAAAGGTTAACCTGATCAAGTTCCATTAAGAAGACAGCCCTAAATTTTAAAATGTGAATTACACATAACAACTCTAATTTGTAATAGCCCCTTACATGAATGAGTGTATAGTGCTGTTTGGTTTAATATGCAATTTTATATACACATCTTCATATTCTCCTGAATAAGATAGACTGGAAAAGCAGCTGCTTCATTTTATAGATGAGAACCCAAGGTTTAGAGACATTAAAGTTCCACCAACATGTGTTGAAAATCTATTATGTACATCTACCCACCAACACTCAGTTAGGAGGTAGAGATACAAAGATGGGCTCAAAGAAGATCCTCGAGGAGCTTCAGTTCAGTGAAGGGGACAGAAATCCTCCTCCTTCATCCAAAGCACATCATTTCTAGTTTGGCCAGGTAGCACTAGTTATAAAGAATCCACCTGCCAATGCAGGAGATACAGGAGACGTGAGTTCAATCCCCAGGTTGGGACGATCCCCTGGACAAGGGCATGACAACCCACTCCAGTATTCTTGCCTGGAGAATCCCATGGACAGGGGAGCCTGGTGGGTTACAGTCTATGGGGTCACAAAGAGTCGGACACAACTGAAGTGACTTAGCACACAACACAGCACAGGATACAGGAAAGAAGCATGGAGCAGGCAGGCCTGAGCAAGATGGCAGAGAGACTTGCAAGTTTAACAAAAGATCCATGCTGGTTGCAGGTCCCACAGCTAGAAGAATGACCAAGCTAAAATTGGAACCTATATGTTTGGGTCCTAAGGCTGGTACTTCCCCATGGGATGAGCTTCCCAAGGACTTTGAAATCAGATGAGGCTGAAAAATCATTCCTGGGAGCACAGCTTCAGTCATATCAGGAATAAATCCACCTAACTCTTCAATTTTCAGTAAGTGTCACTCTCAGTTAGTACATGCTCAGTACCTGCAAATCTGCTTTAGCACAGGAAAATTAATTAGCCATGATTCAACTTAAACATGAGATAATCAAGTATGTAAACCTGAAACAGTTTCTCCCTATGAGTGACCATGTTACTGTAATCAGATGTTCTCCCTCCATGGTTCTCCATTTTCTAATCTTGCTTCCTTTGTGTTTTGCTTTGGCTCTAACTATTTCTCTTTTCTTTGCTGTTATGCTGGTAATCAGGGCCTCTGAATGGCTGGGTAGAAAAAAAGAAAACAAAAGTGCTTCTTAGAGAGCCCATACAACTGTGTTGTAAGTACAAAGCCACATTTCTACTATAGTTTCACTGTCTGTATTAAAGATGTCTGGAAAAAGAATAATACGCGTGTAGTGGGGGTTGGTAATAGCTGCATGGGTTGACACAGAGAGGATTGTTCAACTATATTTTAAATGTTTTTCTTCTTGTCTTCTCTCCCTGACCTCCCACTGCCAGTGGCCCATTCCCCCATCCTTCTCAACCCAGCCCCTAAAATGTCCTGAGCATTTTTGAATCATGATGAATTATTTCCCTTTTCAGAGTCTCTGGAGCTATATGTGTAGCACTGTATTTAATATGATTTGCAGTACACATGTTTAATTTGAATATTGCTCATTTTTCAGTACTGAGTATATTTTAAGTTTACTGAATCCTTTAATATTTTAATGACCTCTGGAGGACAAAATTTTCTGTGGGTAATATTATCACAATATAATGTAAGACACAGAAGAGTTTTGACTGATAAAATTGGCTTCCATATAATTTTTCAGCATGACACGGGTTCAATACCTGTGTCAGGAAGATCCTCTAGAGAAGGAAATGGCAACCCACTCCAGTATTCTTGCCTGGGAAACCCATGGACAGAGGAGCCTGGTGGTCCATGGGGTCGCAAACAGTCAGACATGACAGATATGCACACATGCAAATATCTGTTATATCAAGTCAGACCTACCCACTGAAGGCCTAAATGATAACACTAAACTTAATGATAATCGTAAGTTTATCATGCATTTGTCTGACAACTAAAGCATTATTTGTGTCTCATAACAATTTGAGATTTAGAAAAGACTAAGACTATCCCATTTTACAGACAAAGAAAATGAGGCTCAAACAGGTTAAGTGGTTAGTTCAAGGTCACACAGCTTCCACATGACAGAAATGGGACAAGAAATCAAAGGTAAAAGTTTTTCACGTATGCTTAAACCCCTAGGATAAAAAATATCACAGCTCTCTCACCTTGACTTAAAAGTGTTAACAACGGCTTGTGAAAAATGAAAAGCCTTGAAGGAAGGCAGAATAAAAATCTAAGAGACAATCACTGATCTTTTATCTTCTAGACTTCAAGCCGAATCAAGTTCTTAAAAAAAAAAAACCAATAAAGCCCAGACATTTTCATCATAACAAAATAAATAATTCAGTCAGGCTTTAGAGGACTCCTGCGTTATGATTGGCTATTTGATATATTTGTGACTTAGCCGCCACTAAACTGATTAAAGCTAACCTCATTGATGCAGTGTTGTCGACAGAGCCTGTGACACTGACAGTTATGAATGGAAAGGGTAAATAACAATAAATAACCTGAAGCTTCCACATTTATTCCTAATGGAGGATTTAGCACTTTCAAAAGTCAAATGCCTGATAGGCTAAAAATTATAGCTTTGGTCTATCTGGCGCCAAAGAAACTGTTGAAATTCATCATTGTCCTCTCTTTAGGAAGATCTCCACAGAGCCTCGGGTTCCTCTAGGCAGACAGGCAACTTTGACTTACAAACAAAAAAACTCCAATTCTCTTGAGCTGCAAGCAGATGTAGAAATTATCTGGTCTAACCCCACATTTCATATATGAGAAAATGAACAAAGGCCCAGAGAAATGAAATTAATTGCCTAAGGTCATCCAGTGAGTCATGATGGAGTCACAGCTACAAGCTGCTATCTTTTTATTCCCTGTCCAACGCTCTTGTCACTAGACCACACAACAGGGAGCAATCTCCACCCAGGATACACAGGCAGGCAGCCTGCCTGCCTGCCTGCCTGCCTCCCTCCCTCTCTCTCTCTCACACACACACTTCTACACACAGACATCAAATATGAATAATAATGGACCTATAAAGATAATTGAGTCCATATTCTCTTGTGCTGAATTTCTATTGGTCTCAACAGAAACAGATCAAGGGCTCTCAGATGTAAAATTATATGCAATTTTTCAAGTTCAAGTCCACCTCTTGATTACCAATTAACGCCCTATTTTAAGGCATACCTGAAAATAACATGTATGCTCTCTGCTTTATCACCAGCATTGCTTTTAATGAGTGCAGTATGATTCCATTTTTGTAAGAAAATCTACATATGTGTATTTGAATATATGCAGAGAGAAAGCCAGAAAACTTATGGTCATCTCTAGATGTTAGGATTCTGGGTGTTAGGATTCTGAGTGGTATGTATTACATACGCCAACATGGGCATTTTCTTCTATTGTATATTTATTTGGCATTAGACTAGGTTTTTAACAAATTATTAAAGCATAGTTCTTTAGAGACTATGTTAGAAATGTCTCACAAATAAAGCAGGACCACAGTTGGGCTTTTCCTTCTTATTTTGAAGGTGGTCAGAAGCCCGTTATATGAAAACTGGAATCATGCAAACATACATCTGTACAGTGCCGTAAGTGTAACTGTAAGTGTAGCAGTAAGTGCTGAAATGGCAGAAGTGAAGGCAAGGCAGGAGGTAAATATTTTGTAAAAATTAATGATCTAGAGTCTAGAATCTAACATATTCTATTTATATTTGCCAATATTTACAAATTTTTCTTTCAAAACAAACACCTATTATTTATGTAGTATCAACAGGATAGCAGAAAAGGAATAGTATTAGAAATGCTACAATATTCAGACATATAAACTCTTGGTATTTTTCAGGCTCCAAAATAACTTCACAACCTCAACTCATGGTCAACTAGGCTTATAACATAAAATATGCTCAATTAGAATTTCCTTCCTGGGAAACTAAAAAGCCTTTGAATCTGGTCATCATCCCTTTCCATGTGTACGTTTGGTCTATAGAATATGGAAAGCAATTTATTAGGTTACTGTCCCCAGAGAGCCTCTTATTCAAATTTAGGAATGGCTAGCTCAACAAGCAGGATGCTGTCCTGGAACATCGTCACTAATTTGATCTGATAAAGGAAAGGATAGTTTAAGCTAGTTAAGTGTGATTAACAACTACTTTCCAAGAGTAACAAACATCAGCTAACATTTACTGAGCACTTGCTGTATACCAGGCACTATTTTAAGTTAAGTTTTACAAGCATCATATCATTTATTTCTCACAACAGTATGTGGTTAGGTCCTATTATTTATTATCCCTGTTTAAGGAAATTGAGGCGTAGAGAGGTTAAGTGGGCTCCCCTAGGTAACAAGATTCAAGCTCAAAGTCAATTTATTCCAGAATCTATTCTCTTAAACACTACACTACTTTTTATTATTTTTTTCCATACCTGGAGTAACACTAAATCACTGCTAATAAAGTGTTTCCAAGCAGAGTTTCTATCAGGTTTGCTTTAATAAGCAAAGCTCATTATAATTAGCAGCCCCAATTAATGGGCTTGCTCAAGTCCTTCAAGCAAATTAAACATGCCTTCCTACAAATCTTATATACACTATTAATTTGTCTAGCAGATTCTTTCATAAACTTCAGTCGAAGTCAAATTATCACAATATTCAAATTAACAGAGCCAAAAGTTAATGAGAGTTCACTCTAGATCATTAATTTTTACAAAATATTTACCTCCTGCCTTGCCTTCACTTCTGCCATTTCAGCACTTACTGCTACACTTACAGTTACACTTACGGCACTGTACAGATGTATGTTTGCATGATTCCAGTTTTCATATAACGGGCTTCTGACCACCTTCAAAATAAGAAGGAAAAGCCCAACTGTGGTCCTGCTTTATTTGTGAGACATTTCTAACATAGTCTCTAAAGAACTATGCTTTAATAATTTGTTAAAAACCTAGTCTAATGCCAAATAAATATACAATAGAAGAAAATGCCCATGTTGGCATATGTAATTAACACTTGCAGTCAACGTTCTTAAACAGTCCTCTGTCTTTGTTATGCCAAGTCTGACGGTCCAGAATTCTGGTGCCTAAATTAGTACCAGTCCACCCCACTTCCCAAACAAATAAGCATAATTAGACTGCTTCTGTCCAGCTTCTCTCTCCCATGTACATCATATAGGCAAAGCTTCAGATCAGTTCTGAGTTCCTTATTTTGACTAATACAGGTCACCCTCTCAACCCTCCAGTATCTACATTCACCCAAAAGAAAAAATAACAAGAGTGCCACGAAGCTTTAACTGGGAAATGCTTGAAAATATAATATAATCAGTGAACATAAAGCACATTGAAATCTCTGGAGGAAAAGTATGTACAAACCATACCTTTAAAATATTGAATCTTTCTATTACAGTCTTAATATGCCTAGTATAGAAGATATGAGCAGAGAGTTCGAGTTCAAGGAGTCCAGGTAAGTGTTTCCTCTAAGTAGATTTTATGAGCAAAGAAATGACAGACCCCCATGTTTCTCTAACACTATAGTGCCCACATTTTAACCAGGCCAAGAAAGAGAGGCCCTGTGTGGTATGGCTAACTACTTATGAGAGTGATTTCACCATACCACTATAGCAAATTTATTTCAGTTCCAGATATCACTTTCCCCATTAACTCAGGAGACCAAGGCAGCATAACCGCCTTCCTTTCATCCCTGTCAAACTCAGCAAGTTTCTCAGGAAGCAAATACTATTTAAATCATTTTCATAATTCTAAATGCCTGTAAGACAAGCCCAGGGTCTAATTATGCCACTTAAATTTGTTGAAGATGTTTGGGTTTTTCTTTTTTTAATTTCAATACTGAAAGAGCCCAAGGGTTTAAAGCCCTAATAATCTAATAAACTTTGCTAAGTGAACATTGTAACAGATACGCCTGGATGGGATTTTGTAAATACCAGACAATTTCCCCTGATCTTTATCAGGGAAAAGAAGTCTAAATCTTTGGCAGGAAGAAATTAAATGTAGTGCAAAATAATAACATCTGGCCAGATTGTGTTTGTCAGAGCAGCAGCCTCTTTAGATGTCAGCCTGAAAAGTACTAAAATGAACTCTGAAGGGGGTGTGTGCGATTCTTTATGAGGCAATAGGAAAGGCTGCTGCGCTGCCATAGAATACTCGGGGTACAATTAACTCGCCAGAGTATGTCCCTACAGAGAATCGTTTTACACCAATGGAATTTGAAGCCTTATGCCAAATAAAATTTGGGGGCCATTCTTGGGGCATTTTGTTTATTTCTCCATTACTGTACAGATTCCTAACAGCACTTTCTATTTCTCAAAACTCTCTACGATCATTTTTATCACTTCATAAATCTTATTTTTATCTTCTACCTCCAAGGGAGACAGTGTGGCTCAATGAAAAGAGCAATGACTTTGAAGTTAGAAACTTAATGCTGCCACTTACTGGCTATGTGGCCTTGGGCAGATTGCTTAATGGCTCCGAACTCCAGCTTCCACGTCTGTGAAATGGGGATAATAATACCCAGCCATATCACTACCATAAGGAAGATTAATCAAACCTACCACACAGACTTTCAGTAAACTTAGTTAACCTTGCTTCTCCTTCATGTAAGTGACCCAGATAAGTTCAAATGTCTAACCTCACTAGCTATACAGAGGCCTCTGACCTTCAAGAAGGCTTAAGTTATGCAAATATACACTATCTTCCCCTCCCATCAAAATACAAAAAAAAGCCTTCAAGGTTATATTTGAAATAATATGTGTATCATTTAAGCCTCTTCTTCCACTATCACCCATCTCAACCATCTGGCAGAGATTGCCAGAAAGAACATACTTTGTTTTTCTACTAATGATTACTTTGATGCATGTGATAGCTTAATTGTTTTTCCTGCCTCTGATTTTTTTAAGCTGGCATTTAGAGAGGGAGAATTCTGGTCATCTCATAATTTTTTTTTTAAAAAAGGTTTTCCTAATAAACAACTCTTTCCAGAATATGTACCATAAAACAATGCTAAACTGCTGATTTATCTGATAGGTCAATGTGTCCATTTCAAATGTTAATTGCTAGAAAGAGTACTGTTTTCCAGTCCCCAGGGAATACCAGTGTGGACAGAAGGCTTTGGGTTTTCTCCCACCTACTGCTCTGTTGGACAGGAACAGGCACTTTGGCCTCACTGAATGAGTTTCTTTAGCTACCCTTCATGGGCTGGGCATGTGGGAGTAAACACGCATATTCCTTCAAAGAATAGTTCCAGGGCCCATTTTCCCAGCTGGGAAGGTGGGAAGGATGCCCAGAATCCATGCTCCAGGCCGAGACTGGTGGCAGGCAGCATTTCACCACCCTCCCAGGGCCTTTCCAGCTACCAGAGCACAGACTCCAGTGCAATTCTAGACACCAAGATTATATCCTAGTAAATGGTCAGAAAGGTCTCAAATCCACAGGGGAAAAAAGGCAATGCTGATAGCAGTACTATAAACAGGAACTCATTCAGGCTAATGGTCAGTGTCAAAGATAACTGAATAATAACAACAATAATCCTTTAAACTTTTCAAAGCATTTTTATATACATTACCTCTTTTGGTCCTCAAAAGCTCTGGCAAGTCGGTAGATCGGGTGTTATCACACACATAAAAAAACATATTCAGACACTTTAAATTACTTACCAATTCTTACACAGCTACTGTCAGAATAGGAAACAGAACATATCAAAGGCTAATATCAATTAGGCAAAATCCAAAGGCTATATTGAAAGCCTAAGGAATATATTGATACATTTGACTGGAAGTGTTTTTAAAGCACCATAAAAAATGAATATTGAATTAACAAATCAGTAAAATCAATTTATAACATATAAAATGGGCTGTGATCCTGAATATATAAAGAGCTCTTAAAAATCAATAAGAAAAGGGCATTTCAATAAGAACAATGAATAGGTAAATTTTTTAAAAGACGAAAGAATATTACTGAGAAAAATCACAAAATAAAAAGTACAAATGATCGACAAAGTTTCCTGATGAGAAAAGAGTACTATTTCTTCACCTAAACTGGGGCTATTCTAAAAGGGCAAATGGTCAGGAAAATGGACGTTCATACATTGCTAGCAAGAGTGAGAAGAGATACAACTTAATGGAAATCAAATAGGCAATAAATGTGAGAAACCTTAAAAACTGCATAAGCCCCTGACCCAGCAATTCCAGTTCCAGGAATTTATCCTAAGGAAATAAAGATATGCATAAATACTTACCTACATGGACATTATTTTACTATGGTCTACTGAAAGCAACCTAAATTTCTAACAATAGAGAGTTGGATTAATAACATAAGAGAAAACAGCATGACTAAGTACTAGGTAGCCTCTAAATATTCTATTGCTATTATATTATAGAAACATTTACATGGAAAGATGGTTATATTGCATTACTTGAAAAAGCAGTGTAATCCATTTTTTAAATATATACATATCTATATTTGTACTATACTGAACAAAAGTATGTTAAATTATATACTACAACATTAATAGTAGTTATCCTCTGGGGGATAGAATGTGGGTCATTTTATTTTCTATTGCTTCATTTCTTTGTGTTTTTTTTTTTCATTTTATCTAATAAACATGTATATTCATTTGTATACTAAAAACTTACTTAAAAAATAATACTCTCAAACAAAGTTTGCTGCATTACTTTAAAGTGCCCACAGTAATCAAGAATGACATATAAGAGTGTATCTGGAAAAGCTGATAGATGCCACCATTCTTGTTATTCTTGGTCACAAGATGTACATCTTTGGCTTTGCACTTTGTTCAGTTCTCTGTGAAGAGGTTATACTGGAGGAAAAGACCAGCCAGGAAATGGTGAGGCTAGACGCAGAGGCAGAGGCTCAGGTAAACATAAGACATTCTGTCTCAATGGGCAAGCATCAATCCACTATCTAGACTTTTAAGATCTTACATCTGAGTAGACTTCAAAACCTAGGAATAAATGCTGTAGGCAATAGCTTATCCTTTTCTGTCCATCTGGTCATTGTGGTAGTGATTGCAGAGGAAGTGGAAGAGACAGTAACCTGCTTCTATTAACATTATTTATTTTAATTGTGTGTGTATGTGTATGTTTCTGAAACATTTACTGAGTGTCCACTATCTCATTGGGGGATACAGGGTTGAGGTAGAATACACATAAGCCCCACCTTCAGAGAGGTTATTCTCTAGTAAAGGAGATGCGTGTTAATAAAATAACCATTATATATCACTATCAACTCGGTAAGTGCTAGAAAGAAAAAACAAAGGATCCCAGGTGAGAGAATACAGTAGAACTTGGTCTAATCTGATAATTACATTTCAGTTAATCAAGCCCAGTACTAATGCTAAAGAACTTCAACCAAAGGAGGGAAGCAAGATAAACATCCTGATTTCATCATTTTTGTTCTCCTTCCTCTCCTAATCAACCCAAAGAAATTAGAGTCTGCCATTGCTACTTAGATCGAGAGGCTACATTAACTCATTCAGACCACTAGGGGACCATGGAGAAAACGTATACTCTAGTCTTAAGTATACACATACACACAGAGAAAGAATGAAAACACACAGAAACGCTATTTTCTGAAAACATAGTTTTCTCTAAATGACAAGATTATGAGTGGGTATGTTAGAGCATTGCAATATTAATTAAATGATATTATAACATGAAAAGCATTTCTAATGGATATGTGCCAGGTATCTGACATTCAATACTGCAAAGCAGGTATTATATTTCATACACAATTATGCTTATAAATGTACGAGAAGGAATAACAAAAAACAATGGCTACCATGCATTTGGTTCCTATAGACCAGCACAGAGCTGAGTTCTTCCATCCTCACTAGATTTAACCCTCTTTAATTCATGGCTCAGAGAGAAGTGACTTGCCCTTGGTTACAAAGAGAGGAGGTAGGAGAGCTGGGACTTAGATTCCAGTCTGCCTGAAGCCAGAGCACATGCCCATCTCATTATGCCCCTCCTGCTTCTTGCCTAGGTGTTTTGCCCTTTCCAAAGGGATAACTACTTTCCAAAGGGCTAGCTAGGGAGTCCAGAAAGACTTGTATCTAGTAGGCAATTAATAATGTTTAAAGTTTAGTTTAAATTTACAGAAAGATGTGTACTGATTTACCTAACTCCCGCACTGGCCCTTCTCTTTGATCAAGAGCCACATCTGTCTGGAGGATTCATACAGGCAATCTCTTCCAAGAATCTCTGCCCTCTGGTTGAAATTAATCTCTTCCAACCCCACAGCCCCATACAGAGGTGAATTTCCTATGAAGTTAATGAAACAAACTACAGGGACCCACACTTGCAAGCCTTCTTCTAGAAGAACCACAGGCATTTTGTTTTTGCACATTTGTCTCCTTTTTCTAAGAGGGCCTTCAAATTCTGTAAGCTTTGAGCCTTAAAAAACCTGGATCCACTCCTAACCCCTATAGAGAAACTTGCTAACATTTTTCTTACTGAATTTCTCATAGGATGTCTTGTACCCAAATTACTCATGTATAAAAGTCTTGGTTTCTGAAATTTGAGCTATTTGAAAGTAGGCATGAAATAGTTTTTATCTTTGAATTCCATACACCTGCCTGCCTTCAGATGTGCTAGATACTTGCTTAGAAAATGTTACTTAGTTAAATATAATTGAATTCCCATGCAAGAAAGCTAGGACTGGGGAGACTGTCCATGACCATGAAACAAAATATACAGTGGCTATAAAACACATGGTGATTAAGGGCACAGGCTCTGGAGCTGTATGTCCAGGGTTCAACTCCCATCTCTTCCATTTATTTATTGGCTACGCAACTTTAGACAAGTTACTTAATCTCTCTAAGCCTCTACTTCCTCAGCAATAACATGAGGCTAATAATAAATAGTACCAACTTTGCAGGGTTGGTGTGAAGTCTAAATGAGATAATATAAGTAAAACACTTTACAACAGGAACTTTTTCATTCATCTCTCACTGACTTAAATACATACTCAGACAGGAGGTTTCTGATTCTTACTGCAAGCCTTCAACTTTCTCTCCTCCACACCAGCTCCACATCTCCTACCTCTGCCACCTAGACTCATTCAAACCCAGCCCAAGTGATCCCAAAGCCTCCCATCTTGAACTTACACTCCACTGCTGAATTGGGAAGCAAAGGAGGAGACCAAAGACATGAAACCCAGTTCAGCTTTTGCAGGTGGCCTGGATGTGAGCTGATGGAGCCTGAAACTAAAATCAGAGAAACAGAGCTAGAAGGCAATGGTATGTGATTAATGAGATGACAGACCCAGCGAAGGCAAAGGGGAACAGAATGTGGGGAAAAGATGGAAGTAAGAAAGAAGCAAGACCTGATGACTGAATCAAAGAGCAGACAGCGAAAGGAGTACCACAGTGTGCAGCAGCCCCTGGAAGCATCTCACAGTGAATAGAAGGAAAGGTGTTTTTCATTTCTGTGATACCACTTCCAGCTTAAAGGAAAATTGTTTCTATCTCCACTCGATTGACAGGAGAATTCAAATCTCTGGAACATATGCTTCATTACTCCACTATCAGGTAGTACAACTCAGTGAGACAGAAAGAGGAGGAGGAATATATGTTTTCAGAAAGTAAACAAATCCAAGTAGGGGAGGGGAGTGAGTAATCACTCCAGGCAAAAGTGGTATTTTTCCTGGAAGCTTCTAGAGGGCAGGGACAATTTCCTTTAATTTGCTTTGTCAGGCCCACTAGTGAGAAGGTGGGCAGTGATGATGGCAGCTCCAGGGGGGAGTTCAGAACCAAGGGGCACAGGCCAGGGTAAAGGGTTAATCTGCATAATCTCCTCACCCCACTATTGGCCCAAGAACAGTCCCCACCTGCCCACTGAGTCATATTTCTAAGCTCCTTTTATTAAACAGTTTTCAGTCTAATGACTGACTTCTAAATCAATAGAGGGCACAGGAAACATTTACAACTCTACCCACCCCCAATACCCACACCGTCTCTGGCTCTGCTACAGGCACAGAATTTTGAAACTGAATTAAATCCAAAAAGTTCTTAGTTTAAAATCAAAATAACTTTAAACACCCAGTTTCCAATTGTTTTTCCAATAGTAGTAATAATTAATCACATTTTTAAAAACTTTATAACCAAAATATCTCTTTGAGTCAGCACCATAAAAGTCCACTAATTAAAGCCAGCATCTTCTGGCCTCTGATGAGAAATTCACCCTTTTATAATGGGATTACTAGAGCTTTGCTGTACAGATGAGTGGTTTGATTAATAATTTACATTTTTAAGGATATATAACCTCACTCATGGTCATGGTCTACGTTCCTAGAATTCTCCGGTTCAGTTTAATGTTATTATATTTGGTCCTGGCAAATGAATTAAGTCCTGATTAGACATCAGTGTAATTATTCTCTCCTGTATGTTGTTTTCGAAAAAGAAAGCGTTGTGACAGAATGGCCCACAGTTTGTGCCGAAGACTCACTGTAGCTCAGCATGGGCAGGAGAACTGTCAGACTAGGCAGGAGGGAAAAGAGTGTGAAATGGAGAAAAATGGCTCAGTACTCACTTAAAACCCCCACCACAGTATAAAAACTAAATTAACAAATGATTGAATCTCAAAAACATGTTTATCAACATTCAAGCAATTATTTATCACATATTAACTGTGAAGGAAAAAAGCTTTGCTTAAATAATGTCCCTAAACAGTTATTTCAAGCAGAAATGACTGGAGAAATTGCTCTGAGCTGATAGAAAAGGGTGTTCTAACCAAGGACAATTTTATTTAGGGGGGAGTGGGAGAGACAGGAATCTGACAGAAAAAAAAAAGAAGAGCAGATGGAAATGGAAAATAAGGGAGCGGAGCAAGAAAAGCAGCACAAAGCACTGCCCCCGCCCCATTCATCTCTTCCATGGAGAACAAGTAGGAGAAAGCCTTCCAACACTGGATGAAGACAGCGCTTTTCTTCCTCCCTGCCCTGACAGAATGGACCAGAAAATGCAATGAAAACATGACCTGAACACAACAATGCCTTTGCGATCTAGCCTCTCATTTGTGTGTAAAATATACCAGGTAGGGGCCTTCTGAGATTTCAGAAGCTGAAAAAGAGGATTGCTCATGGAAGTATTGGCATTTCACACAGCGCAGCTTCATATCTATGAATGCATAAAATAAACCTCTCTTTCAAAGGGTCCTTTGCCTAAGTGATCTCTCACCTGTGCACTAGAGCTGCTTCAGCATCACTTACATCTGGCAAAAGTTGTTGAATTACATCAGGAACTTCAGATTTATCTAGGTTAGTGTCTGAAATGGTAATGCATCATTTATCTGGCCCATGTGGGGTGAAGCAGCCACAAAAATGAACTGTCTAGCTAATATTGCATGTATATAGTGTTTTAGAGTTTTCAAGACATTTTCACGTACATCACCTCTACTCCTGAGGGAAGCAGGACTTCTCCATTTTGTCTCCATTTTGCAGATAAGAAAACTGAGGCTATTAGAGTCTAAATAACCACTCAAAGTCATAAAGCCCATAAACATAGAACCAGAATTTAGATTTTTCTGACTCCGAGTCCAGCATGTCCTCCTTTGCCTTTCAGCACCAAAAATATTTTTAGCCACTCAAAATGGAAATATTCAGGGGCAAAAAATGAACATAACTTGATCATTCCTTATCGATTCATAGCCATCACTAGGGACATTAGTTGTTGGATCTACTATAACCGAGGGGCTATGAGGCACGTAGCAATATAACCCTCTATAAGATGCTCCCAGCTGCCACATTCAATGAGTGCTTGAGTCACTTTTATGTCCTCTACTCTTTCTGTCACTCATTAACTTCTCGCTCCTCATATGTACTTTCCTCTGGCAGTCTTTCAAAAAACACTTCTAGTTAACTGCTTATCTACTAGTGACTAGAAAACTAGAAAATCAGTTTGTAAAGACTGTGCATAAATGCAGAACAGTAGTAGGCTCTGAACAAGGACCCAGGAGCTCTCACATAAGTCAACTCCATAAGCAGGAGCTTCATTTTAGGTGCACAGAGATGTTTTCTGCTTACCCACCATTTCTCCTCTCTGATAGAGAGACTTCCAGTTGTGAGAGAGGCAACTTCCAGAAAAGCAAAGTGTTGCTACATTCTGAAGAGTATTCTCACTCCAAGTCAGTGGTAACTTGGGGAAGACTGGAATCCTCTAACATACAGAAAAAACCTGGACATACCCCAAATATTTCCTGATGGTGCGTGTGTGCTAAGTCACTTCAGCTGTGTCCAACTCTTTGCAACCCCACGGACGGCAGCCTGCCAGGCTCCTTAGTCCATGGGATTCTCCATGCGAGACTACTAGAGTGGGTGGCCATGCCCTCCTCCAGGGGATCTTCCCATACAAGGTTAAAATTCTACAAAGAAAGCAGAACTCAAGGCTTGAAGGTATAGAGGTGGTGGAGCTATGATGAAAAATTCAGAATTCTATCCCATTTTTCTTCTCAAGGACCACAAATCCTACAACTTCTTAATTGTGTTTTACCTCAAGCACACTAAGAACAAGGAAAACCATGTCACATGGTGGCTTGGAAAAAGCTGGGCATCAATGAGTTTCCTCATCTGTAAAACAGAGATGATTACAGTATGAACTTCATAAGGCTGCTGGGAAAACTGAATGAGAGATGATTATGTAAAAGTAAGCATCATATAGTAGGCACTTAACAAACTGTCACTATCGCTATTATTATTATCATTATCATCATCATCATCCTCATTATTAGGTAGTGGAGAAGAAAAAGAGAAAAGGAAATCTACTTTAAGTGAAGGGGTTTTTCAAAAAGAATTAATTAAGCAGAAACCAAAAACGATTGTGCTGCCCCATTTTACTTAGCACATCAAAGTAAATTAAATTTAGGAAACGAGGCAATGCAAAGATTGAAAATAAAGAACAACTTTTTTAATGCTTCAATCATTATCAAAACAACATTAGCAGTAGAGCATTCCAACCACTGTAGCAAAGGGCCCCAGGCTCATCTATGAGGGCAAAGGATTCCTGCAAAAGAAGACATAAACTCCAAATCGAGGCAGTAAGGATTGCTCGTGGAACTATGCACATATTTGCAGAATGCACTCGCTGCTTAATACCCCCAGTGTGGACTAGTGAAGGAATCCTAAAGAGATTGTGGATGTAGGCCAAGATCAAGAGGTGTTTGCTTCAACTTCATGTGGTGAAAACAGCTCACATCAAATTTCACAGGAGTGAAGTATTGGAGTAATTTTCTCAATAAATTGTTCTACCAGAATCTTGGGGATGGGGTGTATTTTAGAGAAAAAGCAACTGTGCTCCCAACTTAAATTAATTGGAATACTAAGTAGTTATAAGAAAAAAAAGGAGATACTCTTTTTCTCAGTAATTAATAATACATCATCTTGTAGCAGACCTTGAATGTAGTCTTGTCTCTCCAAACAAGGGGACAATCGTACAGAAAAGATTTGGGGCGATGTCTCTACAAGCATGGTATAATTGCCTTAAGGTCTAGGACCATGTTTTATTTTTTCTTTTGGGATTTATTTTTTCTAAGAAAAATAAATTTATTATTTTTTCTTAGAAGAAATAAGCAGGAAAGGAATAAGAAGACAGAATGAAACAGATACCAAATGAGTACACATGGAGACAAGGCAGCAGCCTTGAGAAGGTGGCAGCAGCAATGAGTTTACACATCAGTTGCCTTCAGGTTCCTTTGCTAGGGTTGTCCTTCTGCCTGTCCCCACAATTTGAGAAATTGTGTGTGTGTGTGTGTGTGTGTGTGTGTGTGTGTGTGTGTGTGTGTGTGTGTGTGAGAGAGAGAGAGAGAGAGACAGAGGACAACTAATAGGTATTGTCCCCCCCTCTCTACCATCTATTCACATGACAAGTGTTCAGCTTCTATTCTAAAGCAGCCACGGTTGAAAGCTAATCCAAAATCTTGTCAAAACTTTCTCTCCTACTCTTGCACTGTTCCAGAAGTAGAAAACACAACATGTAAAATGCAGAACTGGATGGAGATATGAATGCTGACATGCAAGGTCCTCAGATGGACAGCCACATCAGCTTACTCTGCACTACAATACCAGTGTGATCATGCCACCACCCCGCTCCAGGCAGGAAAAGGCAGCAAGATAACATCTATGAGCCTGGTTTCTCCAGGAATGAAACAAATCACAAATACTACATTCTAGAAAAGCACCTTGACACCCCACAGAGTAAGATTCAGCCTTACTTCGACTCGATTGTCAGTGTCACATCACTTCTCATCACCCCACTTTCACCCAACCGATCAGCTCCAAAACTAATTTAAGAAGTACATGAATGGTACATGTATTTTTAAAATGAGCTTAAATTATTCATTCTTTTGCCAAATTGTTAGTCTCAACAAACTCTTCACAAGAGTTTGACTGCATAAATAAATAGCTTTAACAAATACTTCAAGCTTGTGTATTATACTTCATACAATCAGCCCAATGTCCCCTGAGGCTTTGATCCAAGAAACTGTTGTGAATGTATGTTTTATTAGCTAATTTGAATAATTTTCTTAGCTAATTCTAAGTATTTCATTACAATAGACAAAATAAGCTATCATCAGCCCACCTTACAATTCAAACAGGTTAATTCTTATAAAGGTGCTCTAAATCACAAGATTTTGAATGTCAAGTAGTCAGAAGGGGTTCTTTTTTTCACCTGACCCCAATTCTCTCCTTGCAGCACAAGAAGGCAGCTCATTCCATCTGCTTAAGGAAGGATAGAAGAAACCTCCAATATCCATAATTAACTTTCCTTCACA
The DNA here is from genome assembly GCA_024291935.2 of Okapia johnstoni. Lineage (NCBI taxonomy): Eukaryota > Metazoa > Chordata > Mammalia > Artiodactyla > Giraffidae > Okapia > Okapia johnstoni. The sequence continues at coordinate 91,288,536 of CM044305.1, forward strand.
GAAAGTGGTGTAGTGAAACAGCTAAAAGCAAACACTCAGAGAGTCAGGCTGTCTAGGCTCAAATCCTACTTTCCCCATGTATTAGTTGTATGACCTTGGGCAAGTTACTTAACCACTCTGTGCCTTGAGTTTTCATCCATAAAATGGGGAAACTAATAATACCACCTACTTCATAGGGTTTACTGTGAGGATTAAATGAGTTAATATAAGTAAAACACTTAAAAGAGTGCCTAGCACATAATGCTACACACATATTTGCTATCACCACTATCATCATCCTAGCTATCCTTTATAGTTATACACAGACATAGTCAGTACTAAGACTCAGAAAGAGAGGAAAGATAGCCACTCACACAGATGAGAAAATGTGGAGCCATTAAGCCAGTTTCTCCCTCTTTAATGAAAATAGTCCCAGTGGTCAGAAAGAGTTTGTGCATGTTCCACAAATATCAGCTAACTTGTGCAAAAAACTGGTATTTAAGTAAACTTTTTGTGTTTTAAACAAGTTTAATGGGCTAGTGGAGAAAAAGTACCATTTACTCTTTCTTCAGAGATTTACATCCTTTCCATACAGGTAAACAGAATGTCCTTGGACAATGATTTTTGACAATACCCACCTATCCAACGATTGTAATGTGGCTTCTCTAAAAACCATGTTTTTCCTTAACCAGAATCTCTCACTGGGAGGTTTTTATATCAAGCATTAATACTGGAATGGTAATTTCTAAATTATACTTAGCATGTGAAAAGCCCAGTGCCCAAATAATGATGCCATTGCACAGCACATCTCAAATAATGCCCAGAACTCACCTTGGAAAACTGCAGCATTCTGAATAATTAAGAACTTGAGCTCCATACTTGCAGACTGGAGCAGCTGTTCCATGTTCAATCGTGCCGTTAGTTGATACTTTTCTTCCATCTTTCTTGAGCAGCATGTTGGGCCCTTGGGGAGACACACTTGCAAATCTGATCCTGAAACAAATAAGTTTTTCATATTTCAGTAAGCAGAATGTCACACACACAAGGCAAATACAGCAAAACGATGCATTTCTTTTAAAATAGAGTAAAATCTTGATTATTTAAAATTAGTTTATCTTAAATAATCCCTGATTTCTCCCAGTTATCCTTATGACTGAATCTTTTTGGATAACCATGAGAACTTATTGCCTAATTGCCTAGGTTTGACTCATAAATTCTGCATCAATTAATTTATAGCACAAAGTATACGTCATTGAACACCAATATTTAATTTGCCTGTTAAAAGATCAGTCTTCACCCCTACAATTTCTTTTTCATGACTATAATTTATGAATGAGAACACAACCAAGAAGCGATTTTCAAACTTCCAGTTATGATTTCCAAGTGAAATGTATGTCTGACCAATCCCGTGCTGCTAACATTAACATGCAGACAATCCCCAAAATGCCTTACAACTCCAACAATTCTAGCTCTATCACAAGTGCCAAACTCTTGTTCCTCTGAATTTCTGAGCCACCTCTTCAATACCTCCCAAAGGATGCAGAATACTTTTTTATTTTTGTATCTTGATAAAGATTTTCCAAATGAATCATCTTCTCAATTATTCCAAAATTAGGGAATCAGAACCTTTTCTTCTCAGTCCTTATTCAATGTGACACCTTGCAGTCCTCACAGTAAACCAATCCCTATTTAAAACTCTCCCCATCCCTTGCTTTAGTGAACCTACTCTGACCCCACACATCCCCATACACCCACATATACCCCCCTACTGCTATGGCTATTCTTATCTGTCTTTTCCTGCTTCCTATTCTTCTGCCTAACACATAACTGTTGTTGACTCCCTTTCTCATTCTCCATCTCTCTCAACCCTGATGATCTGATATAACTCCTATGACTGCTTAACTCTCTAATCCTGACTTCACCTCTCTTCTCAGCTCCAAAATCCCACATTTTCAAACTACTCTATGGGAATCTCAAATTCAGCATACCCCAGACTGAACTCAATATATCCCAGAAGCACAAACACAAAGTCTCCTGTATTCTGTATCTCAGTTAACAATTACCATCTACCAAGTTTCCCAATGATAAAAACCACTTTTGCTGTTTTCTGCTCTTGACTGGTGACTCAACACATTCCTGTATCCATGCAAGTCATCAGTATGTGAAAGAAAATTGAAGCCATGAGAGTAAGAGTCATTCAACAAATGTTTTATTGGGTATCCACTATGTGCCAAGCACTGTGGATACAGCAGTCCTGTAACATCCTTGCCCCTGTGGAGCTTATATTCTGGGAGACAACAAACTGCATATGTAAGGTCAAGTAGTGATAAATACTACAGATAAAACAAAAACTAAGTAAAAAGAAAACAAACTGTAGTATATACACACAATGGAATACTACTCAGCCATAAAAAGAAATAAACTTGATACATGCCACCACACGGATGTACCCCCAAAACATTATGCTAGAAAAAAGAAACCAGATTTGAATATTACCTACTCTATGGTTCCATCTAGAAAGTGAAAATTCATAGTGACAGAAAGCAGTTCAGTGCTTGTTGGGGGAGATGGAGGGCAAGGAGGGGATGAGAGTGAGGAAATTTGGGAGAGTGATTGGTATGCTCGTTATTTTGATTGTGATGACTGTTTCATGGCTGTAGGCATATGTCAGACTGTCAAAGGGTACCCTTAAAATATTTGTGGTATGTCAATTAAACTTCAATAAAGCTGCTGATTTTTTAATGTTTAAGAAACAAACTAAGGGACATAGGGGATGTGGTGGCTGCAGGGATGATTCTATTTATATTGGGTAATCAGGGATGGTTTCTTTCACAAGGTGACGTTTGAAGAGAAGCGAGAAACAGGAGGGAGTTCCATGATTTTATATCCTCTACCAGTACTAGCCGGAGAAGGCAATGGCACCCCACTCCAGTACTCTTGCCTGGAAAATCCCATGGACGGAGGAGCCTGGTGGGCTGCAGTCCATGGGGTCACGGAGGGTCAGACACGACTGAGCGACTTCACTTTCACTTTTCACTTTCATGCATTGGAGAAGGAAATGGCAACCCACTCCAGTGTTCTTGCCTGGAGAATCCCAGGGACGGCAGAGCCTGGTGGGCTTCCGTCTATGGGGTCGCACAGAGTCGGACACGACTGAAGCGACTTAGCAGCAACCAGTACTAGCAAATATTAGGGCTCAATGAATATTTAAGTCTAATCCCCTTCTTCTGTAATTCCTGTTTTACTCAAACTTTCCCTTCAGTAAGCATTTGTTGAGCTCCTTCTGTAGTGGCCATGAACATGGGTACCTCACACCTCCTGCCACAGGGTGTATAACTGACTAATGACCCCAGCTGCTGCACTCTGCATTCACTGCCATGTTATACCTATGCTACTATCCTTAGGGGCTGCTCCCAGCCAATGACTGAGCATGGCAAAGGCGCTGACAGGCATTTTGGCTTGAGGACTCCCCACTGACCTTGACAAAACTTCCTTAAAACTGCCCTGCAGTTTACAGCCTTTCCACTCAATCCTCCTTCCTTCCCTGTCTCCTCTGCAGGGGTCAGACCTACACCACAGTTGAATGGATTCTCCAGAATCCTTCAATTCCCTGCTCATTTCCTTCCCCAGTGTTTTCCCCAATAAATTTCTTGCACATCTAGTTGACATCTGCTTCTCAGAGGACCCAGGATAACATATCTTCTATGTGCCAAGCACTGTGCTACATAGGTACAGCTTTCAACAAGAGAAACGTGGACTGTCTAAAGGGGATAAGAGATGAATAGTGCATATAAATGAGTGCAATAAAGCAACATCATTAGCTAGGTTGACAAAACATGTATATGGGATATCCCCCAGAGGGGGGACACCCCAAAAGTTGGGGGTGTAGTTGGCAAAGTAACCTAAGTTTATGTGTGTTCAGTCGTGTTGAACTCTTTCCAAACCCATGGGTTGTAGCTCACCAGGCTCCTCTGTCCATGGGATTCTCCAGGCAAGAACACTGGAGTGGGTTGCCATTCCCTTCTCCAGGGGATCTCCCCAATCCAGGGATCGAACCCATGTCACTGGCATCTCCTGCATTGGCAGGCCAGTTCTTTACCACTGTGCCACCTGGGAAGCCCTGGCAAAGTAAAGTTTCATAATAAACATCAAATCTTACTGAAGTGAGGCTAGAAAGCATATTCAGACTTTTTTTTCAATATTTATTTTTTATTTAGCTATGCTGGGTCTTAGTTGCTGCACAAGGAATCTTCGATCTTCATTGCAGCATGTGGGATCTTTAGTTTTGACATGTGGGATCTAGTTCTCTGACCAGGGATTGAACCTGGGCCCCCTTCATTGGGAGTGCAGAGTCTTAGCCACTGGACCACCAAGGAAGTCCCCATATTCAGACATTTTAGACAGCTTTTCAGTACCTGAGGTGTTGTTTTTGGTAGGGGGGGATTAATTAGCCATAAGTTATCAGAAAATTGATTATTACAATGTCTCATTCCCCTATGAATTCCAGTTAATCATGGCGTTAATGTATGTGTCCAAGTTTTGTTAATTTAGGAATGAAATTAATCAAGTTCAACCTCACATGACATCACTGTTGGAGTTCACAGTATTGACTCCAACCTCTCCACTTCCTCCTCCTCAAGGGAGCTGCTGACAAAAGCAGTGAAGGAGAGCACAGATAATATGTATCACCGAACCTAATCCAGCACTGCGATTTATAGTACTGGATGGAAAGGTGATATTTAATGTGTAAAAATACAATTTGGGGTCTGGAGACAGAGAGTTCAGATTTATCCCCTATAAATGTCAATCTCATATACAAGCCTTAAACCAATTTTAAATAGGGTCTAAGCTCAAAGGCTTTATTATTATCTTCAGGAAAAAAAAAACAACAGAGTTCTCTAGCTCATGGTGTTCTTTCTATATGAAGTTACAAAATGTAATGCTTTTCTAAAAGTAGAAACCGATGCAGTTTACTGGACCAAGAAAGGAAAGAGTCCCCTTGGGGACATGTGGTTAATCTAGATTTAAACAAGGGTAGTTGGGACAGATGTGTAGATATGAAAAATCCTACATAGCAGGCAATTTCCGTATACCAAGTTCCTGTCCATTTAGCAAGGTTTAATTTATTTTCTTAGTAAACTGATACCTAAGTAGTGTGTGTTTAAAATACCTTTATTTGCATACATTCTTAAAATTAAATGTTATAGATAAACTCTTCGTGTTTCTAAATTTCCACTGGTGATGATTTCCAGTTTTCAAGAATGGTGGAGTTTATTTGACAGGGTGGCTGTTAGTACTGCTTTTCTCCCACCAGCTCCAACCTGTGGGAGTCATAAAATAATAGGGCTCATAGTTTTTCTTTGTTAAGTGCCCTGAGCGCCTTACTAGAAGGTAACAAACTGCCACTCAATGTACCAACAAAAGCCCAGGAATGGCTCTTTAAATTACCATGACCCCAATTTGGTTTGCCTTAATATGATAATTCACAAAGTAACTTAGAGTAAGCATAGGGGTAACTGTTCCCTGAGTTGATCAAGTCTCATCATTGTACAGACTCCCACTACCTCAAGAATTTGTTTAGCCAAAATCTTTAAAGGCCTAAAATCTTTAATGAGAACTTATGGGAAAACATGTCAGATGTCATGAAGAAAGGTACTTATTATATCCAAATATAAAAAATGTATATATAGCAATATTTTTCCTCCCTTCAACTTATCACTTCCTGGTTAATCAATAAGCCAGTACAATTGATCTGGGGACTAAGAGTGAGCTATAGATTTGAGGAAATAAAACATCTATAAACTGATAAGAATTCAGGATTTCCAAACCACAAAGGAGAGAAATAAATGCCAAAGGGAAAAACATTTTCTTTTAAGTAAGTTTCATATAACTCACAGGCCAGGTTAAAATAAGCCTCAGTACATGATAGCATAAGGAACAGTGGGCCAGGAGAGCTAGATATACCTAACTTAAATGACAACAATCAAATGTAACCATTTTAATGCATGAACAAGCACAGGAAAGAAACAAGACAGAAAGAATGTACAAAACAGAAAGAAATACAGAAAGAATTTAGAGGGGAATCCTCATCAACAAAACAAAGAATTACTCTGGGAACCAAATGCCAAGTGGGATGAATAAAAAGTAAAACCCAGGGCAGATGACTGAGGAGGCACACTGAGAACTGGTACACACTTGTGTGAATAAAAGCAGAAAGGCCAATTCAAGAAATAAGACGCAACCTACAAAAGACATAGTAAGTAGCAAAGCATTCTTTAAGTATGTCAAGAACAAAAGAAGGTTAAGGGAAAAGTGCCCCTTTATTAGGTGGGAAAGAAAAGTAACTCGTCAAAGAGGTGCTCATTTTTTTTTAATGGAATTCAGCTGGGAAATGGGACTAAAGACAAGCAGTATAGCCTGGGATGGAGATAAGGAGAAGATTTAGCAATTGACTATTCAAATGAGTCACAAAGGTTCAACTCTTTAGGGCTTAATAACTTGCATTCCCAGATGCTAAAAAAAAAAAAAATTAAAGTCATTATGGGGCTGCTAGTTCCCATTTATTTTGGAGGATTAAAAAGTACCTTCATACTATAATCTCCTCTCCTAGATTTTGAGTTCCTGAAGAGCAGAAAATGACTCCCATCTCCTTTGGGATGCTCTGTCGATCTCAGCCAGCCCTGTGCATGTAGCGGTGATTAATGAGGGCTGCAGTCTGAGAGCACTAGTAAAGAACTTTCTGTCTGATAGAAAAAGGAGGAGTGGAGATAGACAGCCCTGAAAATGTTACATCTGTATGCTTAATTTTGATCTTTGAAAAATATTTTAAAATACCACAAAAATCAATTTCCAAACACCTTGAAGATTCACAAATAGATGCTTCACTTGAAGGAACTATGAAGTAATTTATTTCTAGTTATTTTGAGACAATGTCTTGCTTGTACATTGGGTCCAGTTCTGGGTCTTCCAACTGAGAAGGGATATTTGAGTTATGGAAGCTCTTCTCTGGAGGCTTATTCCCATGTGTATCCAAGCTGGGCACCTTTACCAGTTACTTTCCCTACCAGAGGCTAAATCACAACAGGTCCACAGCAGGCTCCCTCCTGTGTACTCTTGTGTAAAGGGATCTCTTAGGTTTGGCTACCTATGGCCTTGCCTTCTTTTATTTGTTTATCTGGCTGTCCTGGGTCTTAGTTACATTCAGGATCTCTAGTTGCAGCATACGAACTCTTAAGTTGTGGCATGTGGAATCTAGTTCCCCGACTAGGGAGTGAACCTGGGCCCCCTGCACTGGAGCATGGAGTCTTAGCTACTCTACCAGCAGTGAAGTTCCCCAGCCTTACCTTCTTGACCCATAACACAGACTCTTTCCTTCGGGCCTAGTTCTTGGTCTTTCTTTAGCTCCATTCAAAGACTTAACATTTTAGACTGCTCTGGATTCCCTTAGCCACCTCTGCCAGTACTGGGACGTCAGCACCACATTCACTTGGAGACCCCATTCCAGGCCTGAGCCTGGTCCCTAATTGGAAGGGGACAGTGAACACTGTGTATGAGGCTGTTTAAATGCACCTGTTCTATTGGATTTTATTCTAAGTCAGTAAGTTTTAACGGCCTTACATAATTGTAAGAGACTAGTAGGCAGGAAAGAGCAAAACACTTATGGCCCCTCTAGTCAAGTAGTTTACAATTTAGTCCTAGCCCCACCACTTAACAGCTTGCAAGCAAAGATGGATTATTTAACCTATACATGGTTTTTCAATCCTTATTATCAACAGCACTTACCCTGCGAAGTTGTTGCAAGGACTGAGTAACTATGCATATGAAGCTCTTAGCCTACGTGGTACAAGGTAAATATTCAATATATGTTAAGTAAAATTAAAATAAACAAAAAATAAATTCACGCTAAGAGACCAGACTTTCACACACAAAAATAGCTAGAGAACAGTTAAAGCTGATATACGGTTAGGTGAAAAAATATGCAGTATATATTCTGAGGGAATGGAAATAGTCTATATTTTAATCGGGGTGGTAGTTACATGGGTATATAAATTTGTCAAAACTCAGTAAATTCTTCACTCAAAATGTACTTTGTTATTTGTAAATTATATTTCAATACAGTTGATTTTTTAAAATATGAAATAGAGACAACATTTGCTATATAAGTAAATGCTCACCAGAGGCTCTAGGGGTCAAACAAGACTTCCAGGAGGAGGTGGGGCTTAAGCTAAACAGTCAAAGATGAAGCTAATAGGGGAAATGTGTTTGGCACCAGTGGAATAGTGGGGCAAGACTAACCTGTCTGGAGAAAAGCTAGACTCTGGGGTGTAGCTAGCTTACCAGACAAGAGGGGCCAGAGTCTGAAAGGCCTGGAATGGAGTTAAAAGACTATGAGCTTGACTGTACAGACAATAAAGAACCCCAGTTGAGTCTCAAGCAGAGGCATAATATGATGAAGGGTGCTGTCTAGGAAGATTAGTCTTAAAGCTTGAGATTGGGAAATGGGCGAAATAACCCCTCAAGGTCACTTCCAGCCCTCTGATTCTCTAATTACCTTTATTATGTTCTACATGTTGGTTATTTTACTACACTGCAATTTTAGCTAATGAGTATAAATTGTCAAAAATCACATTTAAAAACACACTAAAGAACAGAAGAAATATTAATGTAGACCTTTATCCTCATACTTTTCTAAAAGCAGATAGAACATATTCAAACAGCAACAGAAGAGAATAAATCGTCAGGGCTCAGTAACAGTGAAAATTGAAATCTTTTCCATATATATATATGTGTGTGTGTGTGTGTATGTGATGATTTGACATTTTATTGCCAAGGTCTGCTTTATGAACAGCAGATCTTTTTGCTAACAAAGGTATGTTGTGCTAAAAATAATAATGCAATATTACCATTAAAGTAATATTAAGCAAAGAAATGAATGATATCCAAAACTGGTTGCTTCATGACTTATTGGGAAAATAATAGATGCCTATTAGAATCATCCAAAGGATTAAGTGCAGATTGCTCTACTAATGAACCAAAAAAAATCATATCAACCATTTTTAAAAGTTTTTTTTTTTTAAACAGAGGACAAGTCAATTGCCATCCAAAAATATTAACTAATTTCCTTAGCATATAATAGTGACTTGCTGTTAGAACGGTGCCTTTTCCCCTAATTAATCATTATCTAAATCAAATCTTACATGCTCATTAATTTCTTACTAATCAAGATAGGAATACAGATGAAAGAAATGGCTGCATTTGAAACCAATGGGGAAGTGAGAATTGCTGGTAGAAGAAATTGTCTTAGGGAACCCAGATGAAGGTTGCTCTTCTATTATTTAGCCTGAAAGAACATGACCTTGCAGAGGGCACACCTGGGTATCATGAGCTCAGACTTTAAAATCAAAGATCATGCCTGGGGCCACCACAGATTCTGCCTCTGTAAAAGACAGGCCAAAAATGTCGCTACCACACTGGAGTACTGGGAGTTTAAAGCAACCCTGGAGATAAGCCATTCTATAAGCCTGGGAATTAAAGAACGAATTACCTTTATCTCTACTGCCAACTGTCAATTAATTGCACATCATTTCATGCCAAGTAAAGGCTGAATCCCTTGATCGCTACACTCTCCCACAAAGAGGTTCTTTCTGGACCACATTGCCAACCAGCCATCAACATGTGCTCTGGGAATACAAATTCACTAATTACATGCAGCCTGCCAAAGTGGTGAACAATTCATTCATCCAACATTTACTGAATGCCTACTCTGTGCTAGGGTCCCTGCCCAACCCAAGGAATACAATAATGAACAGGACATAGTCCCTGCCCTGGAGTTCACAGACTGGTCCAGGAAATGGACTCCCAAACTAACGAGAAACCTCTAGATCACTCAGGACACCTCATTCACCTTTATCCCCTATAGCCAACTGTCACTGGTGGTGGTGGTTTAGTCGCTAAGTCGTGTCCAATTCTTGCGACCCCACAGACTGTAGCCTGCCAGGCTTCTCTGTCCATGAGATTTTCCAGGCAAGAATACTGGAGTGGGTTGCCATTTCCTTCTCCAGGGGATCTTCCCGAGCCAGGAATCGAACCCGGGTCTCCTGCGTTGCAGGCAGGTTCTTTCCCAACTGAACTACAAGGGAAGCCCACTCCTACTGATTCTGCTTTTTTAAATATCCCTCACCATTCCACTTCTTTCCATCTCTGCCTCATCACCTCACCTCTTTTCACTTGGAAAACTATTACAGCCTCCAAACTGGCCTTCCTGCCTCTACACGCTCTTCCATCTAAGCCCTAGAGAGATGTTGCTAACATGTATATATGCTCACATCCTTCTCCTTCTTAAAACAGAGCAAGTGCACAGTGGTGTGAAAGGGGTGGCATATTCAGGCATTGCCAAGGAAACTGGTAAGGCTAGAGGCAAAAGTGAGCTGGTGGAAAGTGGCTGGGGCCAGATGAGGAGGAGTGATATGAGCCCTGCCACAAGATGATTCCTAGTTATCTTTGGCTACTTTTTGTTTTGTTGTCTTTTTAAATACTTTTTCCAGCTTTACTGAGGTCTCACTGACTCAGTTATCTTTGGATTGGATTTTCACAGGAGAGTGCTTGTAGAAGCAGAGATGTCCGCCATCCTCCACAAGCTGTCTACCCTTTGAATTCCCACAGCACTCCACATCCTTTATACAGACACTTCTCACACTCTGTAACTTGCATCATGGTTGTATTTGCATGCCTTATCTTTGCTAGATTTAAGTTTCTTGATGGAAAGACCCTTAACTGACTCATCTTTGTGTCTCAAGGGGCTCACTGAAGTTTGGGCTTCATGCCCTCCCCTTTGACTTGGAACCAATGCCAGAACTTCAAGAGAGTTCAGTTTTAAAGGAACTAGGTCAGACCAATTGATGCTGCTAGAGCAACTTGTAGAACAGTATTCCAGGGAAAATGAAGAGTCCTCAGAGCCCAAAATTAAGATCTCTCTCTCCTCTTCTTTTCCCCTCTTCTCTTCCCTCCAACCCCCTCCCACCCACATATATTACTTAGACAGGGGAAAACCCTAATAAAAACAAAATAGGGTTGGAGGATATGCCACTTGGGATAAAGAATCTTTTAGAAATCTGCCAGAAGGACTAAACCAAGGCAATTTTCCTGTCTCCCCAAGTCACTCTTTCACTAATTGCTATTCTACCCAGATAAGCAGCAGAGATCTCATATTTTAGGAGATGTATAATTTTTATTTTTCAGATATAATCCTCAAACATGTAGGCCTGAAGCATAGGCGGATTCTTTACCACTGAGCCACCAGGGAAGACCAAGACTCAGTATACCTGACCCTAAAAAAGCAGTCTTTTGCTTCACAGATGATCTTGTTTGTAAAATCCCTGTACCTGATGTTTCTGCAAACCACAAAAACTAGATTGAAAACACACCAACCACCTTGACCCTACAGATCCCCTGAAAAGGATCTGAAAGGTTTTTCAAGTGGCTAATAAGCAATGATTGCCTTCTTAGGGCTCAAGTATTTAGAAAGATATATTTTTATAAGAAAAAAAAACCCAATCCAATAAGGCCAAGAGTTAAGACACCGAGTCCATGCTGAATAATAATATGGTAGCCTACTCTGTTTCAGAACTCTTCTTCTGATCCAGCGTGACTAGGTAAGTCATTTCACTCCCATTTAGAAAGAGGGTTAACAGCAGTTGCCACCCACATCCCCTTCAGGAAACACACTGAAATGTTACAACCAAATTTATGCTTCCTTACAACAAGTTACCCTTAGAGTAGAAAGCTCTGGTAAATTGGTATGATTCAAGAGGCCCTGAAAGTTCTCTTCTATAGTGGATTGAATGGTACCCCTAAAAAGATGATGTCTACCTCCTAACCCCTAGAATCAGTGAATGTGATCTTATTTGGAAAAAAGGGTCTTGAAGATGTGATTAAATTAAAGATCTCGAGATGAGGTCATCCTGGATTATTTAGGTGGGCCCTAAACCCAATGACATGTCCTTATGAACAACACACACACAGAGGAGAGACAGGAAGAACAGAAGTCCATATGAAGAGGGAGGCAGGGACTGGATTGATGCGGCCACAAGCCAAGGAAGGCTTGGAGCCAACAGAAGCTGGAAGAGGCTAGGGAGGAATCACTTACAGCCTATGGAGGGAATTCAGCTGATACCTTGATTTTGTACTTCTGACCTCCAGAACTATGAGATAATAAACTCGTTTTAAGTCACAAAATTTGAGGTAATTTATTATGACAGTCCAAGGAAACTAGTACACCCTCCTCTCTACCACCTATAAGTATCTGCCTATGTGTGTGTGGTCAGTTGCTCACTCATGTCTGACTTTTTGCGACCCCCTGAACTGCAGCCCGCCAGGCTCCTCTGTCCATGGGATTCTCCAGGTAAGAATACTGGAGTGGGTTGCCATTTCCTTCTCCAGCGGATCTTCCCGACCCAGGGATCAAACCTGCATCTCCTGCATTGCAGGCGGTTTCTTTACCCACTGAGCCACCTGGGAAGTCCCCAAGTATCTGCCTAGTAATGTCTCAATGTTTCATCATGGATGAGTTACTACTTTGATTAAGCAATTTCACCAGGTGTTGTCTTAAAGTGCAACATTTCCTGAGTAATTCTCTTACTTCAAACCTAAAGAGTTTATGTGGGAGCTTCCTTCAGCACAGGAAAGAGGGGGTGGGAGTTAACCCCGAACACCTGGACAGGGACAAGGGGCAATGTCAAAGTGAAAGTTTTAAAAAAGATCAAAAGGGACAAAAACCAAATTTTATCTATGTTCAGCCTTGAGAAAGTCCTACTGACAAAGCCCAAATGTCACTTTAACAGCATTAGTCCCAAGCCATAAAATAGACATCTTGCAGAAGCGAAAAATAATAATATTGCGTTAGTCCTTGGTTTGTATTCCAGAAAAGTTGTTAGCAGACTTTCTCAGACTAATCCAAATGCCTAATTCTCAGTGCTCAAATGTGTTTGTTATCTTTTTAAAGTATTTATTTATTTCGCTGCACCAGGTCTTCATTATACCACTCAGCATCCTCAATCTTCATTGCAGCGTGCGGGCTCTTTAGTTGCTGAGTGTGGGATGTAGCTACCTGACCAGGGATTGAACCTGGGCGCCCTGTATGGGGAGTGCAGAGTCTTAGCCACTGGACCTCCAGGGAAATCTCTGTTTGTTTTCTTAAGTCTGATAAATTAGATGTATTTCATATACATGAAAAAAGAGTTTTAAGCTATTAGCAACCGAACAACCACAAAGAGAGCTGGCATATCCCATTGTCTTTCTTCACATTATAGGTGCCCTAGTCTTCCAGCACTTCTGGAGATGCTGTTTAACCAGCTCCCAAGCAAATCTTTCCAATGCCCAATTGCCCTTACTGTTAAGATGCTTCTCCCAGCTCTAATGGCTAACCTAAATTTCAGTTTCAAGCCATTGCACCTTGTAATTACTTTCTCAGCCACTGTAAATAATCTGTGCCCTCTATTTTATCTTTCCCCTTTCCCTATGATAGGAACCTGTGGAAAAGGGAGCCGGTTGCCTTGTTAGTACAACAGACACATTGCACCTGAGCAAAATGCAACCAAAAGAAAATCAAACCCTCACTCTTGATCCCTTAGTGAGAAGCAACACTATTGATCTTTTCCATTTTCCTATCCTTCAGCTGATCTGAGTGTCTACACTGACATGCTCTAGTGCTGTGGCATTTATGCCATCTTGGGGAATAGCTGTGTAAATGCTCCAGTAATTTTATACATCTTCAGCACACTGTTGTGTTAGAACTTTAGTATCTGAAGGACTGGGAAGGACAGATTTTCCTCCTCCTCCTCCCCCCCTGACTCTCATGTAATATGAATCAAAATCTTCACTAATTGGCCCTCTTCTTGTGTGTTACTGAAGTCTAGACTTGGTGGCAACCCCTTCTGTGGAAGAGATTTAATGAAGGAGAAAGTGCATGGGAAAGGAGTTGGCAAGCAAAGCAGCTATAAGAAACTTGGAGACATGAGTTTGGGGTAAGCTGAGATTGGAAACTAAAGAATATTGTTTCAAACACACACACACACACACACACACACACACACACACACACACGTTGGTGAATCTACTTTGCTCTGAACCAAATGTTTCCAAAAATTGAAGAAATTGTAAGTTATTACTGCCACATGTAAAAGATGGTTCCGTGATGCTCAGTAGTGACTTTTTTCCTCCTTGCTTTCTTCGGGAGCTACGAAAAACAAAAATAAATTACCCAAACAGGTGATTTGGGGATTTGCCTTCCCATCCCAAGATTTCACTGAAAAACTCAAAAATTGCTAATAGTAACTTCATTCTCCCATCTGGCTAAGGATGATTCAGATACGGAGCTCTCCAGAGCCCAGTGTGGGCTCCAAGAGGCAGTGCCAGGAGGGCTCCAGATCAAGCTGAATGAACTAAGCCTGGATCTAGGACCTCCCTGCAAGCTACTAGTCTTATATGACCTGCCTTCAGAAAGCCACCAGCTCTTGAGACCACAGTAATTTGGTTCGGGAATATCTGCCTCATTTAATTTTTACTTTTTTAAAAGAAAGAACTGAAATAAAGTAGAAACAATGTGGGAACTATGGGGCCAATTCTCCCCAAACCGTGCTGACCCTGCATGTATATCTAAAGAGCTTGGGGGTTCAAGGTAGCTGATGCTACAGACAACTAGGGCAGTGATGGAAACCATTTGATGCAATCACTGAGGCAGATCAACCCAGAGATGATAACCTTCACTGAACAGGAAAATCAAATGCCCATGACCCCTGTCTGCTGAGCTACGCCTGGGATGCAGCATTCCCACAGATTCAAGCCTTCGCTCTTCCCATGCCCTCCTCCTCACCCTCAACAGATACAGAGACCCCTCCACACCTGGTCCTCATCTGTCTCCATGTCTGCCTCCCCCATCAGGAACAGAGAGTAGAGTTGTTGTTGTTTTACTTCAAACCCCTAGTATCTGACATATACTGGATTCTCAAAACTGGTTTCAGAAATAATCCCCAGAAATGCTGAGCCCACCACAAGAGCAGTGATTAGGAACATGGCTCTGAAACCAGCCTAAGTAGATTTAATTCATTTCATGGTTATTCAAACTTGGACAAGTCACTAAACCTCTGTAAGCCTCCATTTCCTTATCTGTAAAATGGGAGAAATCATACCCACCTGGTAGTTCTATTGTAAAGATTAAATGGGATGTTGCCCATAAAAGGCTTAGCACAGCGCCTGGCTCAATAAATGTTAATGATTATTAGCACCGCCCCCAGCACAGGTGCTCAATAAAAACTTGCTGAATTGAAGTCACACCAGTGGGAATGAAGAGCAGATGTGAAAGCAGCCTGAGCTTTTTTTTTTAAAGGTTTTTCCTCACCTCACCATGCGCTAGGTGACCTGTGAGAATTTTTCTTTTTCTTTCATTTTTTTTCCTTTCTTTTCTTTTTTTCAAGAAATAGGATAGAATAGGGGATAGTTAGGCTCCAGTTTTGCTGATCTTCAGTTTTTCATTCAGGGCAGAAAACCAAGTCTGGCAAAGTCAGGCAGATGATTTTCTGAAGAATATGACAAGGCTATTATAAACCCTAAATGAAAGTTGTGTAACGAGGGCTTTCACTACGATGGGCACTGAATCCCCTAAAATATTTATCCTATGTGCGTCTGAGCCTGGATTCCAAGTGGATCTAAGAAACAAGCCATGACTCTTTTCTTCTTAAAAAGGTCTGAGTACAATATGAAGAATCCCAAAGGTTTCTCTGACTCTGTGGCAAGTTGAGTGTGTATTTATTCAAAAACTCCATTTCAAAAAGGAAGAAAAGTAGTAGTAGAGATCTATTTACCTTTATCTGGCAGCCCCTTCCAAAATCGGGGCCAAAATATAAATACCCTTGCCTCCATCATCATCACCATCTGACAATCAAACACTCCTGCCGCATGACCATAACAACTTCCAGGCACAAACTAAAAGCTCATTAAAGACTATATGAAGGCTATTTATAGAAGAACTAAACAAAGAAGGAAAGGAATACTAGCAAAATTAATTAGACTGTTCATGCTTTTGACAACTATTAACTATTTGTTTGAACTCAAGTGTCCAGCTCCTTTACTGACAGGTATTGATGACTATAGCGATGCCATATATCCAGAGTTTTAAACTGACCCTGTGGTTTTTTTGGTTCAAGAACTCAGGTTTTGACCTATACTCTGTATATCAGCCTTCCTGTTGCTGTTTAGGCAGCTGATAAGAGGCAGAAATCCTTCTTGCTCATTAGGCCATTAGCTGCTGTTAAGCAAAGGGCTCAGGGAGGGGGGTGTTCAGTGGCCCAGAGGAATGTGTCAAACTCCACATATAAAGCCAGCCCCGATTTGGGGTTAAGAATTTAACCTTAAAAGGTTGACAAGTCATAAATTTGCCTGAGGTTCATATATATGTGTGACTTTCACAGTTTATATTTCCTCGCCAGGACTCAAAGTCAAAACATGCCCCTGATTAATGAATGGTACTAATTGTTATTCCGGACTTGAGAGCATTAGTCTTTATCCAAAATATTTTCTTAAAAAACATACAATCTCATGCATAAAACTCTTCTGGCTTAGGGGAGTTTGGATAACTGGTCAAGAAAAAAAAATAGGAAGAGGAACCTAATGTTATCTGTTACTTGGTGCTACCATTTTGGTAGTCAAGATTGACTGAAAAGCTTCCATTTCACTGTGTCCATCAAGCAAAGTGCAAAGGAATGTCTTCCAAATCTAAACATGTGAGATAAAGCAACCATCTGTGAGTCCACACAAAAACTGAGCTGGGGCCCGGGGTGGTGAGGAGGTTGGGGGGAGGGCTAAAGTATCTTTAAGCACATTTTGTCTAACTTATCTTGTTAAATATTTATACATAACTGCATAACCTAACAACCTGAGCCAGGCTTGCAAGAGATAATAGATATAGGACCAACCCAAGATCCCCAAAGTGTAAACACAAAGAAAAAAATACCACGGAATACTCCAATTGGAATACACTCTCTAACCTGCAGTCAAATTTGAAACTAGGCCACTAAAATCCTACAAACGAAGCAATGTCCTGAAATGTGATCCCTTCATCACAGAAAAGCAGACTACAGTTCGGTTAGCCTACAAGGTAAGTGGCAGTTCTACCCCATGTTAGCAGTGTTTCAAAGGGGCTCCCTTAACCTGAGAAAAAGGAAAGGCATTCCATGTAAGAAAAGAGATTTTGACGAACAGAGATGCAATTTGCATTCATTGAGAATTATGACCAAGTAAGAACAAATGTAAACTATATTGCAACAATCAGAGGTATTCAAGTCAGATATATTTAGCCGTGTTCTCTCCGTACAAGAAGCCTCTCAACTACTCAGAGTTCTTAGAAAGTGGAGTGTAAATTCATCAGTGCACATTTCAGACCTCTTCATTTCCAAACTAGGGAAGTGAATTTCACAATATCCCAAGAGAAGTAACCAGGTGCCCCAACCCAATATGTGGGCAGAAATGCAAAGCCTGTTTTCTCTCCAGAATCGCTGAGGGCAAGCGGATGTGGAGGAGGCGGAGGAAGGCAGGGGGAAAGAGAGGAGAAAAGGAAATCAGGAGCCACAGGAAAAGGAAACGCAACTTTAAAAAGAGTGAGGAAAATACAAAGCATTCCACTCATCTTTTTAAGAGAACAAGAAACACAAAACCATTCAATAAATACAGCAAACCATAAAACACCTTCTGTTCTAAACTATCACCACTTGAAAGTGTGTGCGGGTGGGAAAGAGGAAGGCGAAAAAGGAAGACAAGAGCACACAGAACACTCACTCTTCCCCTTACTCTGGGTGGCAGAGGAACCTGGGCTACTTATCACTCCTCTATGGAATCCTCCTGCGCTTTGAGGAATTTGTTACTCGGTAAAACATCTTGAGGCCACCAAGACCTCACTTGAAAATAAAACTGAATATTGTTGATGGGTGGGGGACGACTCTGAATAGCTGAATAAATGTTGATTCCAACATCACCTTCAGGCATTGTGAATGAGGCAACCTCACTCTCTCAAAGAACAAAAAGGCAATCTGACAGCTTTTGAAAGGCCAAAAAGAACCTTCAGGCAACGTTATTAAATTGACCCACAGCACTGAAGTTTCAAAGGCAAGAAATGACTTGGGTTTTAGAAATTCACACTTGTATAAGACCTTCAGAATTCCGTGGGGGAAAATAAACCTTATTTCAGAAATAGACTTTGAAGTTTGAAAACAAAGCAGAAAATCTGTTTCTGAAAACAGAAGGGACTATTTGAAACACTGAGCACAGTTCTCCTGTGGCTCTCTGAAACTCCTCACAGGCTCCACTCTGCCTCCTGGCGATGGCCGGAGAAGACACACCACAGAACGCAGCCGAAGAGAACGTGGCAAAACATTCCTTCCCTACTGCATGTGCGTGTGGCTCAGTCGTGTCTGAGTCTGCAACCCCGTGGACTGTAGCCCACCAGGCTCCTCTGTCCATGGGATTTCCCAGGCAAGGATACTGAAGTGGGTTGCCATGTCCTCCTTCAGGGCATTTTCCTGACCCAGCGATGGAACCTGTGTCTCCTGCATTGGCAGGCAGATTCTTTACGCCACCTGGGAAGCCCTAGATTCTCCAGGCAAGAAGACTGGTGTGGGTTGCCATTTCCTTCTCCAGAGGATCTTCCCGACCCAGGGGTCAAACCCGGGTCTCCTGCATTGCATGCAGATTCTTACGAACTACAAGGAAGTTCCTAGTTCCCTAGAATAAGAGCAAAATGATCACAAGAGATCCTGCCCCTGGCCACGTTACATTAAGCCATGGCCTCGACTATAGGGGAGCAAAGACTCTTCCAAACTAGTCACAAAGTTATTAGCAAATGAGCAAAGATCCTGTAGGCTCTCTCTAGCCTACCCCTTCTCACTTTCTTACACCCCTACATTCTCTCCCTCTCCCCCCACTCTCTCGCTGAATCTCTCTCCTTCCTCCTCCTCCCACCCTCCTTTCCACCCTCACCCCACGCATCCACATCAGTGAATAAACAGCTGAAGCAGAGCATAAACTTGAGAAGTCAAAAGAATAATGATCTATTATATGCAAGACCCTCTCTTAAGTGCCCCAAGGTCCTTACTCTCAAGGAGTTTACATATGCATACAAGGAACCTGGGAGGAATCCTGTTTAAAAAAAATAGAAACTCGGATTCAACAGGTCTGGGGTGGCACCTGAGATTCTGCTTTTTTCTTTCTGTTTTGAAACCCAGATTCTACATTTTCTTACAAGCTCCCAGATGCTGCTGATCCAAGGGCCACACTTTAATGAGCAAGTATCTAGTAAGAAGAAACAAGTGTATAAATAATTACAAGAGCAAAGAAGAACCAAGGCCATAGGAGAAGTTCACTGATCATAGGGTTCAAAGGGACAATCACATCTAGTCTTGGGGAATCATAAAGTGATTTCTGAAGAACATGACATTGCACTGACACCTTGAAAAATGGGTAAGATGGCCACAGGCACTGAAGAGAGGAAGATAGTCAGGTGGTCTATAACTAAAGGCTTAAAGGCAGACAACTACAGGATCCTCTCAGTAATGAGTCAGCAGCCTGTTATGCTTAAATAGAGGGCACACATGTCACCAGGATAAGAGAGGCAAGATGGAGGCAGACTTGCAGGACTCAGCCATTTGATTTGGATGTGAGATGTATAAAAAGAGAAGTCAAAGATGATTTCAAGGTTTCAAGCTGGGTACCATGCAGAGATGCTATCACCAGAAATAAGAATGTTGGAGAGAGGCAGGTTTGTGCAGATAGAAAAAAGAAAAATGATGGACTAATTTTTTACTGTGTTGAAAGTGAAGCACTGGCAGGACTTTTGGATGGAGATATCCAGCAGGCAACTGGGAAATACTGAACTGGACAGCAAGGAAGAGGTCAGGTTGGAAAGAGATGGGGGAGTCATTCAAGCAGTGAAGATAATGAAGTCATGGGAATGGTTGTGGGAATGAACAAAGAGAACAGAAAGGGCAAAGGACAAACCCGACTGGAACACTTGTGTCTAATGAAGGGTGGGAGGAAGAGCATAAACAAGCGAAGACAGAATCAGTTTTACAATTAGGAGGGGAAGCCAGAGTGTACAGTATCACCAAAGTCAAAGGAGAGTGGGCATTTAGGCCAAAAACTTTACATCCATCCAGACCATATTCTTTCCCCTCATAATACAATGTGAATACTGGAAAGAGCATGAGCTATCGAGTGAGACTATTCTGGATGTAAATCCTGGCTCCACTACTCAAACCACCTTGGGGAAAGGAAACTTTTCAGGGCCTCAGTTTCTTCATCTGTAAAATGGAGATGACATCACCTACCTTTTAACTTTGCTGTGTAGATTACATGAGAGATTAAACATAAAACAAGTGACATCCAGTAGGCACTCAGTGAATTGTAGTCTCCATGCTCTTCTCTTGTGCCCTTCCAAATGAGTCCATCAAAGTAGACTCAAAAAATCTACTGAAGAACAAGGAGTTTCAAGCTTATGTTGAGTGAAAATGGTAACCTCAGCAACAACAGGGAAATTAAAGAAACCATTTTGCCAGAGAAACAGAAAAGCATACAACCGTTCCCCCCACCACCAACCAAAAAAAATTCCCATCGCCATAGACACTTGGCGGGGAGGTTTAGGAGGGAAGGGAAATATGTATGCTTGTGGCTGATTCATGTTGTTGTATGGAAGAAGCCAACACAATAGTGTAAAGCAATTATCCTCCAATTAAAAATAAACAAAGAAAAAAGGAAAAGACCAGCCCAATTACATAAGTATTCCTAGTATTTGCTTGGAACCACATGTTTCAAAGACCAGCCAGCAGGGCCCAGTCTAAAATGGAATAGAGACCAGAGCTCCAAAGCTACACACAGTTATAGCTTTCTTTCTGTCCAAAGCAGGAGAGCCAGAGGAACCTCCATGTTGGAACGAAGCAGATATGTGGAACTCAGAACCTGCTGACACTTTATGAGTGGCTGAATTGTTTGCACATAAGATATATAAAAACAAGGCTTTACCAACGTAAATGTAAGGTATGATTGTGAAAGACCACCCACCACTAAGAGTTAACAACAACTTCCAAACAGTTTAAATGGCACACATAATTATTAATTATTGCTATCAAAAATAATAGAAGTCTGATCCGTTGCTTCTAATATATTTTTCTACATAGAAGTCTGTGTGTGTGTATGTTGGAGGACATTATCTTTTTTGCAAAGTCTTGCACTATGACAACATATACTCATACTTTTAATCAAGAGAGTTCTTAAAGTCTTTGGCTGTTTTTTTTTTTTTTCCCTGAAAAATCACCAGATGTTGGCAAAACACATTTTAAGACACGTCACATGCAAAAGCCTGGAAAATATCATCCACACCCATGAGTTCCAACTTGAGCCTATATGCTAATGAGTTGCAATCCTGCTTCTCCGGAACTCCAGAAGAGTATATATACTCTTTCCCCGTGATCTCATCTATCTATCCCCAGTTTTAAGTTACCATCCACATGCTGATAATGTCCAAATAGATACCTCCAGCCCTGACTGCTCTCTCTTCCATGGTCCAAAACACAACCTCAACTACCTACCAGGCATTTCTGCCCCAATGATCAAAGGACCCCTCAGACTCAACCTATTCAAAATCAAACTTATTATTTTACCCCTCAAAAACATGTTCCTCCTATGTTTCACTCATTCATTCAGCAAATATTTACTGAGCACCTATTACCTGCTGTGGCCCCACCACCCAGCAAAACTAGAAGTTCTAGACTCTCCCTTCTATCCTTGTAACCAGTCAACAAGTCATGTCTATTCTACTTCCTCTATTCTCTCAACTTGATCTTTTATTCTATTTACTGCCCTGCCTTTTCACCTGCATTGTTAACACTCCCTGCCACCACTCACTCTCCAGTTATCCTCCATAGTGAATAGTGTTTCCTCTTCTTAAAATGCTTTCATGGCTCCTCATCATCCTTGGATACAGTTCATCAAAACTCCTTAGCATTTCCTACCTACTTCTCTTATTCATCTTTCCTCTCAGTGCTCCATAAATGTTGGTTGAAGAATGAATGAAAAACTTGTAATATTTATTCAGAGATAGCATACAAAGTTCATTATTAATAGGTTCATTTTCTGAGAATTTCCATCTGTTTTTCAAAATAGTTAAATGTGGTTCCCCAATAAAATCACTCTATGAAACCTAACTTGAAAAGTATCTCTTGGGTCATAGTCTCATTTCCAGGGAGCTCAAGATGCAATCCAGCCAGCGCTAGATGTAGTTCTCCAAAATGAGCCAAATTCACAGTACCATCACAACTTGAACAAGGATCATATCTCTGTACTTAGGGAAATGATGGAACTCAATAAATGAGCAGTAGCTCTATATCAGTAACAATTAGGTCTGCAACACTTTGGGGTGAATCCAACTGAAAATGGTTTACTCAGTTCTTAGTTCTTAGAACTATACTTAGCTCTTCCCAGTGTAGGTTAGGCTTATTCTCTGGATTACTAAGGGTGAACAGTTACAGAGATATTTTACATGTGTGTATGTACAAGTATACACATATGTATAGGGGGTGTTGGAACCAAGCAGACCCGTGGAACTCAGAACCTGCAGACACTTTATGTGTGGTTGCATTGTTTGTACATAACATATAAAAGCAAAGCTTTCATGACACAAATGTAAGGTATGATTGTGAAAGACCACCCACTGCAAAGAGTAGCAACTCACAACTTTCAAACAGTTTAAATAACACATAATTATTAATTGTTGCTATCAAAATAACAGAAACATATATTTATACATATATAATCTATTAATATATACATAAAACATATACAAATACCACATTCAGATAAAGCTGCAGCTAAAAATCTCTCTACTTGTCAAACTTCAGTTTTTAAAGAGGGGCAACAAGGCTCCCAGGATCACAAAGAATAGAAAAATATGCTTCAACTTCACCACCCCCCTTCCTCAGTCTCTGCTACAAATCAATTTAGAAAATGATGCATTCAGAGAATCAATGTTTCTCTAGGTACATAGCATCCTGAGGGCTTCCTGGGTGGTGCTAGTGGTAAAGAACCCACCTGCCAATGGAGGAGACTTAAAGAGACTTGGGTTCGATCCCTGGGTTAGGAAGACCCCCTGGAGGAGGGCATGGCAACCCACTCCAGAATTCTTGCCTGGAGAATCCCACGGACAGGGGAGCCTGGTGGGCTACAGTTCATGGGGTCACAAAGAGTCAGACACGGCTGAGAGACTTAGCACACATGGCATCCTAGGATGTCATTTGACAGTGATAAAGTCCTCCAAACTATGTCTTTATGTGTTTATTCTTACATTCATTTCAACTTTTAATAATAACTCTGTACAAGGCACCCTGCTCACCACTCTAGAGAATACTGTGACAATCAAACATGACTCCTACATTCAATGAGCACACGGTCTGTCAGAGGCTATGAATAAACAATGAACTTCAAAATCATGGATACTAAGTAAGAAGTACAAATAAGGTAATTCTGGGAACCGAATGTAATTGGGGCATACCTCTGTATTGTCTGTGCACACATGTTAATTTCCACGTTCAAATGTTTCCAAATCCTTTTAGTCTGTTATGTGTGAGTTAACTTTCTGATACATACCAGAGGGAGGGCTTTTTACCTACTCCCTGTATCTGTCACCCTAACTTCCTGTCTTACCATATTTCCCTCAGCTTCAATCACCCAAACCAAAATTTGACAAAGAGCAATGGAGAATCCCAGGATGCCATGATACATACTGGAAGTACCAGTATGCACAGTTTGGGGACAGAGAACAGAATCATAATTAAGGAGGAAACTACGCAAATCTAATATTATTTTTAAACAATCATGATCTTTTTCTCTTTTCCCGTCTTTACTACTTGGGCCTGTATCTGCAGGAACATCGCTAGCCAACTTTAAAAGTATGCCCTAATGCATACAGAAATTAAGAGGACTTTCATAAGGCCCTTTATACTACTTCAATAAAATTCCCATGGCTGAAAATCCACTTTAAATTATGTCTTTTTAGATGTACATTTATGAAGCTTGAGGTTATAAATAAGAAACAGCAAACACTGAAGAAAAACTGATATACATTTAGTATATGTTTCTGTAACTGACACCAGTTGCATTATTTTCACACTAAATACCACAAATCTGTAAAGTGAAGTTAAATGTATGCATTTATGTACATGTAGACATATTAAATTTATTTTTAACTACTTAAAATAACCTTGTAAACAAGTACAAACTACTTACCTCTTGTAAGTCTTGGCTATTCTACTTTTTCCAGGGAGTTATAGTACAGCCAAATGCATTAAACCAATGTCTTTTATCACTTACCTATAGGCAACAAATGATTTTTGACCTGAAAAAGTAGTTCCTCTTTTAGAAATTTTAGTATATTAGTAAAAATGAATCAACTACTTAAATAATGGTTTTATGGAAATTTTATGGTTGAAATACATTTATAATTCCGTTTATTTATTTAGCCTACAAATTTTATTGAGTACCTGTTATTTGTACTATGCACTATGCTAGACACTGGGGATACAAAGATAAAATACAGCCCCTATAACCCTGAGAAAATCACAGTCTAGTAAGGAGATATAAATAATTACAAACACATACCTTAAAGATACAATAATCAGGATTTCTAATTTTTCCAGTAATAAACTTATCTTCAAAAGGCAGATTCAAAAAAGCCAATTAAAATTCTAAAGTTTTGCTGAATTTATAAGAAATAAACGCATGCTTCATTGTGTACATTTTGAAAAATACTGAAAACTCCCAAAATTTCCACTTCTGAGAAATGTACATCTTTCAACTTTCAGGTGAATGGCTGGAATCCAGTGGGTGGAGGTTTCATTTATAATTGCTTTAACTTCTCTGTCCCTTTTTACTGCCACTTTTGCTTGTATTTTATCTGTCTTCCTATCAATTATTTATCAATATAAGCCTATTAAGTATACTTCAAAGAGCTTAGTAGATTTACTAATCTAGCATATAAATGCAATTTCAGCTACTAGACGTAATTAACTGTTCAGAACACTAGCAACGCATTTTGGTCCTAACATTGACTCCTTTTTATTCATGAGAAAAAAAAATACAAACTCTCAAATAAGGCTGTAACATGGAAATGCGTTCCTTGTTAAATTCATTTTTGTTTAAAAATGGCAAACGAGTTATTTCTAATAATTAGCACTTGGATAATTAGTATTCAATTGGCCTAATCTGAAGAAGAGAACTAAATCTTTACATTGTCTGTTCAACAGGCATTCAAGCAAGACTATAATGTTCTGGTGAGCGTTTTCCGCTCACACACAGCATCTCAAAAGGCACGTTTTCTCTGCTGATAATGCTCACCTTCAGGATGCTTTGTGAATCACATTTTTACTGTCATTATGTTTCAGGAGATAAATTCCCACTACTTTATGCTCTTTCTAAAGCCAGTTGGGGGCCCATGACTTGGACTCTTATTTTCTGGTACTCATTTCTTAATGGAGTGCTCGGGATCCTGTTTCAAGCCTGACAACTTGCTAAACATGGGCAGAAGAGAGGGGATTTTTCAGCCCACACTTTCCATTAGACCTTAGATTAACAAAAAACACCAAACCCCCTTAGAAGCTCAGCTAGGGCTGATGAGATGCTGGCTCCTGGTGTGATCTGCGGAATTGAGGCTGTGCACAAATTCTGATTCCAAGTTACAGAAGCCTGTGAGGTACTTCAACAGGTCCATGCATGTGTTACAGCTCAACTCCCAAATACGGTAATGTCAACATTAGTGAGAAAGGTCTAGCTGACATTAAATCAAAGAGAGTTTGATTTAAGAGATGTCTTACAATTTATGTGCTATAATAATTGTTGATCTTTAATGATACTAAGCCAGTCATAACAATGTTGCTAATTTCAATTTGTTCCCTGAGTACTCAACCTTAATCTCAACCTTAATAAGCCCTGCCTGACAGTAAGAGTCGCCAGCTAACTGAGGTAAGCCTGAATCAGTCTCCAGTCAAAATATATGCAGCTTGAAGTTTGTCCACATACCCCAATATGTCTCACAAAAATTTGGACTTAGACTTTAAGTAAGAAAGGATTTGAGAGTTTCATTGAAGAATACATAATGATATAGAAATGCTATTATCTATTATTTATGAAACATGCTATAGTACTCTTACCATTGGGCTCCACACTGCATCAAATGCAGCGCTTTCCCTTTAAGGAGCTTATAATCTAAAACATACAAATAACCATATGCAGAAAAAAAGCTAGAGATCAGAGTAAAAGGAAGCATTCACAAAAATGTACAAATTCAGCATGCCAGAACTTTTCAGTTGAGCAATATGATCCCCAGTGAAATTCTTTCCAAATGATGTATCATGTGCACAAGTTATAAGTGATTATCTTCAATTTTCTTAGAAATGAGTAATAAGATACCTCTTAAGACCCATGCTTTTGTATATGCATCAAACACTAGAGTTGGCGTGGTCCTATTGATAGCTGCCATTTAAGAAGAAAACATATTTTCTGTCTTGTCTCATAGCAGACAAATCCGGACCTCTTTTCTCCCAGGTTGGAAATAAGCAGCCTCTTTCTAGGCTACAGTGAACAGCAAACATTGCAACTCTAAAGATGGAAGCAGCAGAATGCTCAAAAATATTGCATCAAAACATGGATACAACCTACCAGCCCATAAGAAAAAAACCACATTGCCAAACTGACACCATCTGTGTCATCTAACATCCATCGAAATCTTCTTATGCCTGTTATTTCCTAATGCTTACAAACAGAATTTGCTCCAAGAATTAAGAAAACTCTTTTTAAGATGGCGGCCCTATTAAGCGACTTCTCCCTATCTCCCACTTCATCTCTTCAGTTTCTTTTTCCATTGACCAGGTTGGCTATTGTGACCATTTCAGCCAATTTCATGAAGGTATTTTCTAGCCCTTTTCACCCTATTTAATCCTACAAGTTTCCTGAGAAGTCTGTTTACTCATATGCTCCCCCACTAGACTGTGAGCGCCTTGACAAAAGGGACTATGTCTTCTTCCTCTGGGCACCCCCCAACACCTAACAGACAGCCTGCCAAGGAACAGGCAATCTGAGACACCTTTCAAGCCAAGGTGCTCCACCGATCATCAGCCATCTCCTCAATCAGATTGATGCTTCCCTCTAAGTACATCTCGGTGCCAATCATCAGGATTAGCGTAATAAATATATTCAGACCACATCTGAGCAAGTTCTCCAAACTAGTCCAAGTTAGCACATGGTAATACAACTTTTCCAAAGTTTCAACAAATCACCTGCTCACTCAAATGTCTAGTGCAGTCTCAGGGGAGAGAAACCCTCCCATGCCTCACTTATTCTCTCTCCCTGCTTTAGCACCACTAACAGCTTCCAACTAATTGGGGAGCCACAGCTGGCAACCCGGATGAGATTGCTAGTTCTCATACTTGAAAACAACAGCAACGAATACCAAACTCTCTCTTTTTTCAAGAATGTTGATTTTTATTTTTATGTTGTTTCATCTATTTTGAGAAACTCCAAGTCAATTTTGGCTCTTCAAGGCTGCCTTTTACCCATACAGGCATTTGGCCTTCTGGATTGGTTCTTGCACTTTCCAAGGCCCTCCAAGGCAAGATTCCTCAATCTTCTGGGGAGTTGCAACACTACCACGGTTTGTTTTTCTCATTTCCATCCGTTCCCCTCACCACCACCATCCCCTCCTCCGCACCGCCGCCCCCCCCCCCCCGGCAAAAATGGTGTATGGCATTCATAAAGTGAATTACACTTGATTTTTGTTTAGAGGAATTTTTTTTCAGACTTCTGTAACATTCCCTTGAGACAATTGGAAACATCATTGTCTGATTACTAGCTCCCTCTCCTTGCCTAAAATTGTATCCATTCTTGATTGCGCCTGTGGGTAGGTTAAGCAAAACAAAATAAACATCTAGACTTATGAGCTCATTGGCTTTTTTTCTGAATTTTTCTAAATTAAATAAGGGCAAAAGAGCTGCACTGAAAGTCAGTTATATGGATTTTTCTGCCAAATGCTAACTGTGTGCCTGGTTTCCATCTGTGGTGCTTTCCAAGTTACAAATCCTTTAAAAAAAAAAAGAGTAGGGTATGAAAAGATCTATGGATTTGGGGGACATGCCATTTAGAATTGCTATCCTGTGTGTTTGAACACTTAAAAAAAATGGGAACACGAGATTGTAAGGCTTTAGATCAGCTTTGTGGAAGTCTAGCATAGTCCTTCAGCACCAGTGATTTATTTAGGCTGGCCGATCTCAAATGCTATTTAGTCTCATCCATATTAGCATAAGAAATGTACCTTCTCCACTCTAACCCAATTCTGCTAATGGTCGAAGTTAGCAGTCAATCCCAAATGCTCCCCCTAAGTGACACAGGACATTCTTGAGGATTTCTTCTTACTGTGACCAAATCTCATTTTATCTGGGACAAAGAAAACTTTAATTCAGTTAATACAGTGGAGCGGGCAAACTGAACATGGCTTAAAATATAGATAGGGAAAAAAATGTCAAGCGGCCATCATGATGGTTCATAACTATCAAGTAATTTGCAGCTCTTTTTCAATTTCCAACCACTGAATGACAGAAGCAAATCACACACTTATTCATTTTGAAATTATGCACTTGCCATTGTATTTAAGTCCGCCATTATCATCTCTTCTCTGAAATACTGATGCGCTCTTTCCACACATGGACATTAGGATTTTCACCATGCTTTCTGTATCTACAAAGACTGTATTTGCCCAACTAAAATTTGGGACACATAGTTTCATGCCAGGGGTACTGGAAATCTGCACCGCCGCCCCAGAAAATCCAGGCTATATGGTAGCTGTGTGGGTATCATCCACCATATTTGAAGTATGGCTTTGCTCCAGGGCGAGTCAGAACAGTGCCTGCCATATAGAAGGTGCTCAACAGGGCATACGTTTGTTAAATAGAAGTGAAGTAGTGAACACTGGGTTTATATGGTAAAGACGCTCGGAACATGATTTTTCCTATACAGTTTGAGGGATAGTTGAGGAAAATGAAAAATCTCCATCACAAGTCCCTGTTCTCTACATGGAATATGGCCATCCGTAGGCCAGGAGTAAGGGAACTTGGAAGGAGGGAGCCCAGGCCAAATCTCATACACACGGTGTGTGGGCCCTCCCAATACTTTTATACAGATGCTGCAAAGAGGCAGGCAGCCAGAGAGCTGGGGGAGGGCAAGGGAGGGTGAGGGCCTGTTTGAGTCTCTGTAGAGGGGGGTTGCTAAATGAGTATCTATGCATTCCCTCCGGTCTTTTTTCCTCTTTTAAGTACAATCTTTACTCCTTGGCTTCAAATCCGCCCAGTGTGGCCCCAGCCCCAACCTTGGACCCATTCATCTTGTGGGGGCTCATCCTACGAGGACCAATTTTTACATTATCAACAAAAGCATGTCTCTGGCCTTAGCAGTCTAATTACCATGGCACTTCGAGGGGAGAGAGATTCGCCCGCTGTTTCAGCTCTGTGGAACTGATTCATAGGTTGCCCCTTACAGCTTCTGCACACGCCCACGTGGTATGTTATTAACACTTAACAGTGGAAGAGGTAGTTTTACCCTCTCTTAGAGCAAAATCCTGCAAAGCAATATTTAACATATGCGCAAATGCATTTCAGTCATCAAAAAGGGTGACCAATTACCTTTGCAACTAAACAGCAGGCTTGCTCGGCTCTTTTCATCCACCTAAAGAAAAGGCTGAGGGCGCGCTGGCTGCCTAGGTAACCTCCTGCTAGTGAACGCTCGCCGGCAGCGCCCATAGGGCGCGCATCGCATTCACAACTTGGCCCAACCAGCAGGCCCGCCTCCCTGACTTGTTGAGAGCCACGAGCCAAGTTTTGGCGAGGGCTGCTCCCCAATCCCTCGGAAGCGCGGGACGCGCGCCTTGGTGGATGCATGGGTGGTGAAGAGACCTCGGAGGCCACAAACGTTTCACGGTTTGTGAACACAACCAGCCGTTTTTTAGAGCGCACCTCTGATAAATTAACCTGTTTGAAGCCGACTCTTCTTGCCTGCATTGTCAGTGTAGCAACTTGTCCTAATTGGATTCTAAGGCAGGCTTTTAGGACTCCAACCGTGGGACAGTCAATCACACAAGGCCATTAATATTCAAATGTTGACAGCGGCAGCCCTCAGGGAAGGTTAAAATCTGCCCTTACAACACGATCTGATTGTGCTGAACAAAAGGCAAGCGTTCACAAAGTTTCCTCCACCTAAAATCGTCTTCCCTTCAGGGTCTAGCCTGTCAAGAAGGCAGATGAATTTGAGAAGGGGAGGAGTTAAATCATCTTTGGACTCTTGCTCCCCCGGCCAGCAGCATGGTTTTGGAAACAATTTTGCCAGCCTAGAGAAGAGACGCTGTTTTGAAGGGAAAAGGCTCAGTCCTCCTTATTTGAGGGACCCTCCTACTCAAAAGTTTCCCTCCGCGTGTCTTTACCTGTCACTGCGGATTCGGAGATCTGTCCTCAACTTTGCTTGCACTTGGGCCCGCGAGCCTTGGGAACCCAGGCTGCAGAAAGGAGGGCGTGAGGGCAGGTTGGGGAAAGAATGGCTGGAGCCGCGGTCCAGCTGAGGCTGAAATTCTGGCATGTAAGTGCGAGTGATGGTGGCAAATTCCCGAGGCACCAGCTCGGATGTGCGGCGCCAGTTCGCCGAGGCTGGGAGAACCAACTCCAGCCTTCCCGCCCTGCCCCCCTCCCCAAAAAATGGGCGCCCGCTAGAAGGCCATGCTCGCCGTTTCTCCCACTCGCATCTTCGCTGACAACCCAGCGAGCCTGGGAGATGCGGACACGGTCCACATATACCCTTCTTCTCTTCCTCGGGAGACCTGGCCCGGCTCGAGCGCGGGGACCACTCCCAGGTACCCAGCCGCTGGGCTCACGGTCGCGGCCCCATGGGGCTAGCGCGCTCGGGTTACGGCCACCATGCGCCCCTTGGCTCACCGCCCAGCGCGGGGAACGCGCGAGGGACGACTCCTCACCTGGCACCGGGGTTTCAGGCACCCACTTGAGTCCGGGCTGCAGTCTCTGGAAGAAGGAGCGGACCTGGTGACAGGTGGCGCGTCCGGCGGCGGCGGCGGGGGCTGCGCCTGTCCCGGGCAGTCCAAGCTGAGCAGCATCGCCACCACCAAGCACGCGGTGCGCACGGTCCCTGCCATCCTGCTTCGCAGGGAGCGAGGAGAGAGTGGGAGAGTGGCACCGGGGGCGAGAGAGGTCCCAGGACTCGGCAAGCCTGGCAGTGGCCCTAAGGAGCTGGAGACGCGCCGCTACCGAGCCGCTGCAAAAGTTTCCTCGCAGCTACCTGGGCGCTGGGCGAGGGCGGGAACTGCTTGGTGGCTCGGGGCGGGGCGGGGCTGACCGGATTGGGGCGGGGCGAGGAGGGACCGGGCGGGGCGGGGCGAGGCGAACTGCGCGGCCAGGGGGCGGCGGTGGCCGCGCGGCCAGCCTGCGGGCGCGGGGCTGCGGGAACTGCTGTGGTACCGCAGTGTTGGGATCCCGCAGGAGCCGCGCGAGAGGAGGACGCGGAGCGCGTGCGGTGGCTCCTGGCCGCCCAGCCCAGCTGCCGGCTCGCCGCCGCTCTACACAGGGCGCTCTGGCATAACTACTGCAGAGGGGCTGCAGGCTCCGGCGCTCTGATTGGCTTCCCAGCAGCCGTCCCCTCTGACTGGCTCTGGGAGAAGTTCCCCAGCCTCACGCCTCCTTCCCGCCGCTCATTGGCCTACAGCCGAGTGGGCTTTTCCCTTGAGGATTTTTGCAACCTCTCCATCCTTCCTTGGGGTGCGTGGAGGTCCCTGGCTTCGGTACCCCTCCTTTCAGCCAGGTCCCGCTCGTCTCTGGCCACCAGAGCCTCACAAGAGGTCTTCCTCCTCCGCACAAAATCCACCTCTTCTTCCTGCTCTCTGAGGGTCTTCCCTCGATTCTTTTTCCCAACGCAGCTCACAAACCTACCCCACAAATAGTCACATTCAGGGCAGCTGGGGACCGCTGGCGGAGGGGCGGGAGGTTTACACCTGCCTCATCTTTGAATAGCTAAAAATCTGACAGCCCGTGGGGTTTAATTTAATAGACGCACACAAAGTGAGAGAAGGCACCTGATCCCAGGATGTTAAAAGAATGTCTCCTGTAAGGTAGCCCCTGGTGACCCTTCATGAAGCAAAGCACAGCTGGTGACAACAAGATAACCTGAGGTTTAAAGTCAGCCTAATTCATTAGAAAGCCGTTTCACACAGCAAATTCATTGAGCCAGAGCTAGCCTGTTTGAGAGGTCTCCTACCGCAAATCCCACCTCTCCTGCTTAAATTAAGCAAGTTAAGAGGCTGTGAAAATAATCCAGACAAGAAATGATAAAGTCCTGTGGCAGAGGAGACTTGGAAAGGGAAAACACTACTGGAGATATTTAGGAGATAGAATTTTAAAAGGCACCGAGTGGATGCGGGGGTTGGGAGAGAGGGATTCAAGGACGGAGGGCTCATTCATTCTTTTTTCAACAAACATTTGAGTGCGGCCTACGTCTCTGGCATTCTTCTCCTACTTCATAATTTTGCCTGGGGCTAGGCCTGCGCCTGCACTGAACATTTGACAAATGACATATCCACTTTAAAAGAAACGCCAATTAAGAGTCATAATTTGGCTGGTGAGTTTGATATGTTCCACCTGTGGAGCCCTGTGACCAAAGGGCAGATTGGAAGGCAAGCATTGATTGAATTTCATGACCTCGCAGAGGAAGACATGACCTCCCATAAATTCATGATCTTCCAGAGCTCATGCAACTAACTACAAAGGCAACAGTTGTTTTCAACTACTGGGTATTGAGTACCTTGAATGGAGGGACTATGACTTACTTTTAATATATACTTTTATATCTAATATACTTTATATGAGCCAGGGCAGTGCTTCCCTAAGTGAGGTGTGTGAATCTCTGGTGGTATGTGGACCAGAGAAGTTTTGGGTTTTTTTTTAAATAAATTTTTGTTGTAATGTGGATCAGAAATGTATGAACATGCATAGTAGTACATCCAACCTATGATTTCATTAAGACAAAGTTAGTAGACAATGCTATGATAAATTAACTTAAATAAAACTGTGAGTTAGCTTTAAAATTTTTTAATAGTACTGAGAATATGAGGATTTAGCAAAACTTGTGCAGTGGTATGTGAAAAAGTAGAATTTGGACTTCGGTCATAAGCAAACTCACCCTGAGGTTTTGGCAAATATTTAAGGTTTTGGCCTTAAAGCTTCTGCTCCCCCTACAAGCAGCTACTTGAGGGCTTTAAGCCGACCTAAGGTAGGAGTTAATAAAACTTGCTAGGCTTAAGGAGTGGTTGCATTTTTCTTATAAGTGACTCCCCAAGACTTTCTAACGTTTCAGTCCCCAAGCTAAGACTCTGCCTGTGGGATTTCAGGCCCTGGAATAGGCACTGAAGAATAAGCTTTTGGTCAGGACAGACTGCAGGGACACTGTGGACAGCTGTCCATTCTGCCAGTGTCCAGTGTGTGGAGTTTTACTGACAAAATCCCATTCCTTTACCAAAGTGTTAAAGCTGTTACTTTATCTGCTATATACTGCCAAGATGGGTGACTATGAATTAAGATTGGGTTTTATTTTTCTTTTTACATAAACAACCATCTTACTTTTCATGGCTGCCTTCCTCATTTTCGAAGTCAGGCCAATGACTCATCCTTACTCTTCAGCTGGAAGAGACAAAGAGAAACAATCAGTCTAGAAACACAAAAGGATGTGCTGATTGAGCACCGGTGTTCACTTTCCACAATTCATGGCTCTGTGCTTTCAGGCCCAGTTGGAAGCATTTAGATAACACCATTGGGCCCCATTTTCCTCTTTGGGCCTCAGAGGAAGGCTACCTAGCACAGCAGGCCCAGAAGAACTTTTCTTCACCTTTCGTTCCCAGTCTCTAGTTTGAAAGAATTCGAGAATTCCCAGCTGTAGCCGGCAGCTATTATCTTGCTGTAGCTGGGAGGAGAGTCTGGTTCTATGACTCCAAAAGCAGCATAAATCAAGGTTTCTGGGAGAGGGTTAAAAAAGGGTGTTCAACAGCTGCCGCCATGGGAGGGGCTCATATATAGCCATGCACACGGCCACACACGCACACATGGTTTGTCTTGGGCCCAGTTCCCCTCGCCACCACCCCCCCTCCAGGTGATGCTCTCCCTCCCCATCCCCCTGAGGTACACAGTATCTTCTCCCCTTCACACCACCCTCAAAACCTCCTTTCTGAGAAGAAATTTTAAAACTCATCCACTCGCAGTGTATATGGTTGATGGGATACAATGGGGCTGCCCACCCAGGGTAGGGGGTATTTTCACAGGGATCAAAGCTTTAAACCAAAGGAACAGGGCTCTAAAAACTGTGGAATTCCAGGCATTTGCCAGTGGGAAGGGAGTGTTTAAACTGAGGGGCAATGAGGCCTTTTTTGGTACACCTGAAATCACATCATGTAGACAGTTGCTTATATGTTAGACTGGTCCTGCTCACAGTCAGCACCTCCCTAGCCACACCTCTGTGCTCTATGGCACACAGCCACTTTGTCTCCTTCTCTTGCAGTGTATGACTCCTTTGTGGGGCGGAGGGGAGGGGAGGCGCCAGGCACACTGATCCCAATTCTCCCAAATGTATAAGCTATGATCAGAGAATGAATTATGGTCCTTTGGGAAAGAGTGTTCATTCATTCATCCCAGCCAGCAGGCCAGTGCAATGTAAATGGTAACTTTGTAAGTTGAAAGACTTAAAGCCATTTTGAAAATTGCATAATAATCCTAGGCCGAATTTGGCTCCATGTGTGTGGAAAATTAATAGACCCAGCTGAGATGCCTGCATTATGAGTTGTGGATGGATAGCCTCTCCCCAGACCAGGACTAGACTTTGCCCTCACTAAATCCACAAAATATCCTGAGGTTCTTGTAAGTTAGAGTTCAAGACTTTGAAAAAAAAAACTATTGAGATTTTTATTTGTGGCATCATGTTGATTGCTGCAAATAAGAAATTATTCCAAAAAAAAAAAAAAAAAAAACCAAATGGAAACAATAAAGCTTTTTGCAGCATAAAAAAAAAAAAAAGAAAGAAATTATTCCATTCTGTCTTCATATGTATAAAGGATATTGATCTAGATTCCTAACATATTTCTTCCTACCCCTAGTCCATTTATTTATTTATTTTGATTGGGCAGATAAATGTATATCTAACATTTTGCCTCTATTGCGTAGGATAGACAGTTTTCTACTAAAATTTAAGGAGCTTGTAGTTAGGTGATTGAGAAGATGGTAGCTTTAAATAGAAAGACTGGTGACGCCTGAGGCATGGCTTTAGGTGCCACATGGCAATTCATGAATACTTTGTTTTGCTTTGAATTATTGTGGCCCCCAAAACTCAGTGGTTCAGGTAATATAATATGTTTATTTGGATGTATGCTGTGTAGAATCTATAAGTAAATTTGCTAAGTTTTTTCTGGGTCTTTTTGCTCTGGAGCCTGGGTGCCCAATAGGTCAATAGTTGACCTCTAACCATTGACCGCTCACATGTTTGCTTCTCTCAAGGCCTTTTCCCACCCCCAGAGCTCCCTGAGTTCTGAACAACATATGGGAGGGGGTCAACAGCCACCACAGACAGCAATTCATGCTTTCAGTGGCCTCGTCCATCTTCCCAAGCCTCACCCACAGCACCAAGTCTTGGGGAATTTCAACAGCAGCATCTCATAAGAAAAGGCCACCACCCCACTGCTAACTCTATAGTCATTGTAAAGTCTACCCATTAGAAACTGTGTTGTTCAGAAGCAGTAAGGGTGGGACCTGCAGCCAAAGGAAGGGAAGAGAAGTGCTAGATGGTTCCATTCCCTACCAACCAAGCCCAGAGGCTGCTACACTTGCTGTACCAAAACCTGGGGTGACCACTGCATTTACCACATTGGGTAAATATATGTTTACCTTTTTGTCTCTATCATGACTTTTGAGCTTTAGATGATCAGGAGTTCACATTAATATCAGAAAATAAAAATAATATTAAATAAATTGACCCTTCACTACAAACTGTTTGAGAAGCATTATGCTAAGTATGTGCACAGTGCCTTGGCCCATGGTAGTCACTGAGTAAATGTTTTTAAATAAAGCTCTGAAATGCTTTTCTTAACAAAAATGAGGCTTTGATGTTGACTCTTTAAGATTGTAAAGTACTAAAGGTAAGAGACTATGTTTACCTAAATCTCAGTATACAGAGGCCTAACAAATTACTTTGTTGTTTGGAAATTATGGTAATAAACTTTTAGGGGGGGGTTCGTATTCATTTTTCCCTGTTGAAAACCTGTGACAATCCTTTCTATGGAAATCTTTCTGAACCATATTACATATTTCCCTGCCTTAGTAAACAAAGTATATGAAATCTAATCTAATCTATTCTTGATGTTCTGTTATATCATATTCAATTTTTATACTATGCTATGAATCTACAGAATCAGTGAGACAGTAAGCTGAGTCTGTGCTGGGTCTACGGCATGGCATTAAAGTTGCTTTCTTAAAAACAATAACAAGAATCCCCTGTAGGAGGACTTCCCTGGTGGCACAGTAGATAAGAATTCACCTGCCAGTGCAGGGGACACAGGTTCGATCCCTGGTCTGAGGAGATCCCACATACTGCGGGACAACTAAGCCCACGTGCGACAACTACTGAATCCCCGGTGCCTAGAGCCCATGCTCCGCAACAAGAGAAATCCCTACAGTGAGAGGCCTATGCACCACACTAGAGAGTAGCCCCCACTCTCTGCACCTAGGGAAAGCCCACATGAAGCAACAAAGATCCAGCACAGTGAAAACCAACTAATTTTTAAAAAGAATGCCCTGTAATGATTTATCCCTTCCTCTTTAACATATGATGTAGAATGTATAGATTGTTGCCCTTCTGCGTTAGTCTGCTATTTACACATTGTAATTCTGAGGTCAAAGGCTAAGTTAGCCCTTCCTAGGATGTTCCTCTGATTTCAGCACGAGTACCTTCAACCTCTCAGTCGATTTCAACCCACCCTCCAGTTTACTTGCTTTAACTTATGTTGCAACACAGTGATCACAAAAGTCCGCACAGAGTGGTGAAGTGGGCATAGGTTACACAGTTCGATAGTTCCAAGTCCAAATTTCAGCTCTATTACTTACTAGCTAGGGGACCTTGGATAAGCCGCCTTACCTGATTGAGACTTCACTTACAAAATGAGGATTAAACACTTAACCTCAGTTGATGAATGGATGAATAGATAGATCCATGTGATAGTACAAATAGAATACAATGCTACTTATAGAATATAGGCAGTCAGAATACTAGGGTCCACTATAACATTCTTTCAGCTTTTCTGTATGTTAGGAAAAATATAACCTTGTAAGATCTTTGAGAGACTAGAGATATAAAATAGGTAAAGCTTCTGGCATGTTGTAGGTATTCATATTATCCTATGAACTTCAAGGCTATTTCTTTTAAAAGCCATCAAATCCAGGTTTGTTTATTTGTAATAAACATTAATTAATATTTTTATTACCAACATTTATAGAACAGTCACTATGTTCTAGGCACTGGTGATACAGTGACAAGGGCAAAATTTTTGCCCTCATGTACATTTTCCAGGCTTGTTTTAACCATCTGAGTGAGCAGGCATCTTCAGTTGTCAGTTCACTGCCAGGCTTACCTCAGTGCCAGCACTGGGACTGCCAGATTATCAAGGTTTTACACGATTCATAAGTTTGAAGGCGGCATATGCTCTCAGAGGGTCTCCTTGAACTTCACAGTCTTGGCTGCTGCTCAGTCCTCCTTCAGCCTCCCTTAAAACAGGTCCATGTGGAGAGTATGAGAGCTAAGCAGTGTTCACTGATGGCCAGAGTCCAGCAGGAGACCTGCCACAGGCCCAGGAATTCTCAGACACCGATTTGCCATTCCATTTCCCAGGGCTTAACCTCTGTCGTTTGGCCTCCCCAATTACAATTACATTTCCAGACCTTTTTTTTTTTTTTGGCCTTACCCTCAATTCCCAGCCTTAGTAATGGCTCGTATTTCCTGGATGTAACTACAGGAGCTCAAATTCACTTCTGAAAAAAAAGTTTTCAAACTTAAGCTTGCAGCCAGATCTACCCTAGTTTTAAACTTCACAGTCATACTCACATATACTCGTATCATTTCTAACTTACCATTGTATGGAAACATCATGATATATTTATTTTTCTTTTTTCTCTGCTTGATACTAGGCTATGAATTGACTCTTCTTCAGAGGAAAAAGGCCAATGATATCCTGACAACCGGAAAGAATGCCATTCTCTTGGCTGATAGTCTGCATGTGGAGGAACAACATTTCACACACAGATGGAAGGGAAAGTTCATCTTCCTCAGTATAACTGCTCCTATGGCAAAAAGGTCATTTAATCACATGGGAGCAGCTAGACAAGATGATAATATAAAGCAGGATTCTGTGTGCTTCTAAATCATCGGGGCTTTATCAGCTGCCCCTACACCACTCAAGGATGGGAAACCCTGAGACAGTTAAACAGAAACATCAAAGAAGAAAGGATGGATGTGCCTGTTGTCCTTTTGTATATTTTTACAGATATGGCTTTAGTTCTTGCCTCTCAAATGAGAAGAACAGCAGGTTACCTTTCTATGAGCAGTTGTGTTCACAACTGAAGCAGAACTGAATCTGAAATCCAGGGAGAAATTCACTTTCTCACTTTAGTTTTGCTGGAAACAGAACTTGTAATATTACTGATTACTTTAACATAGTCATTATATTTAGTGTCATTAATACTAAAAAAAAACCTTTAAGCCTGCCAAGTTTCCTTAAACCTATGCTAATATTATTATGGATTCTGAAAACTGAGGCACTATATCTACTCATACCATTTTTCCTTAGAATTTGATCTTTGGGTATTTTTTTTAAATCCAACAAACAGGAATTAAAGTAATGGTAGCACACAGTGCAATTTTGTGAACTGACAACAAACCTCTTGATCTGGGAAAGAAGGGCCAAGTTTTCAGGACTACCTATTAAATAATAATCCCAGTTAAATTGTCTCCTTTGAGAATCTCTTACATTTGTTTAAGACTTCATTCTTCTTACAAAGGGCTTCCCTGTACCTTATCTGGATTGTTCTTCCCAACAGCCCTCTGAGATAGATCAGGCATGCAAATATTATTGCCCCCATAATATTTGATGAGAAAACCTCTGAGATTCAGAGAGTAAAGTGATGTTCCCAAGGTCACATAGATAGCAGGTCAGCAATGAAGACAGGGCCTTAACGAAGTCAAATACCTCCAATACCTCCCAAACTACAAAATCCCAACAAGCCATGTGGCAGTGGTTTAAAACCTAAATGTCATAGCCAAAAACTTTTGAATGTTATCCAGATGTCTCTGAAAGCCTCACAGGATTCAATACACACCTTAAAGAGCCAGGCATGAAAAATGACATGTTCTGAGAAGCGTGCCAATTTGAGATTTACTAAATGAGAGAGAGAAGTTGGGGACAACAGAGACAGAGCCAGGTTTCGAACAGCATATTTCTTTTGCTCTTCGATTCACTGCAAACAATGACATTAGCACAAGGTAGGAAAGGCACCATGTTGGCGGTAGAAAAGTGAGTTTGTATCATATAATTCACTCAAAGTTTGTGGGGAAAAAAGTGGAAGGCATTTTGGAAATTGCCCCTGCAGTTTGATTTTAAATGTTTGAAGAACCTTTTCTTCCTTGTAAGGTGGTTCAGGGGAAGGCTGTCCCTGTTCTGCTGTCATCATGTTATCAGAAAGGCAGATGAAGAAATTAAATTAAGTCTGAATGAAGTAGCCTTTGGAAGCATCTGAATTGCACTTCCTCATGCCAGCGGAATTTGACAGCTAATTATGGAGCCCATAGATGATATAAAACTCAGAATTTCTCAAAACGTAGTAGTCATGCCTGAGCAGGGAGAACTGGTTACATTCATTACAGGAAATTCACCGTTTCCCTCAGGAAAAGTGGTTCCATGGGTCAGAGTCAGGCCTCATGCTTGGAATTAGGGTTTCAGGTCTGCCTGAAGCCCTCTTCTTCCCGCCTTGCTTTTACAGACTGAGAGAAGCACTAAGTCCCTCAAAGGAGAGCTCCCCACAGTAAGGAAAAGTTAGCCTAAGAGGGAGCTAAACCGATGATGCTGAGTTGCCAGAATCCCTCCACAGGCCACCCAAGCGGTGAAGAAATTCATGGAGAGAAATAAAGAAAGAAAAGACCCACAGCCGTGAGCAGAGCCAGCTGGGAGGGATGTTATTACTTTATTTCTGTTTTCTTAACTATGTGTGTGTGTGCATGTGTGTGTGTGTGTGTGTGTGTGCACGTGTGCGTGTGCATGTGTGTTGAGGGGGAGGGAGGATTGATTGCAGAAAATGTCTGGATCCACAGCACTCAAGATGGAAACTTTTGTTGATATAATTTCTCCTAACTTTCCTACACCTTCCTTCCCTTCTACTCCATTTCCCCAGTGGCTATCAAGAGCTGTATATATCTGACCACAAAACATCCAGTCAGTTCAAGTCAAAAATGCAGCCAGCCATCTGGATTGACTCAAACTCTGTCTACACACACCAATTGGCTTGGGGGTAAAAAAATGTAATTCAGTGGAACAACTGGTTATTTTTAAAACAACGAGTTGAATTCAGACAACCATCCAATTAGTTGATTTCAAAATGCCTGTTTGGCGACATGAAAAGGGTTATTTTCAAAGGGCCTTGTGTGTGCATAAACAACCTGAATGCTATTAAATTGACGAGCTATTTCGGAATCAAGTAGATAAGGCCAAAGCGGCTGGACTCTGTTTATAAAGGGGGAACCTGTTAGGGTAGCAGTCCATCAAGCACTCCAGAGGGTGACACCTTCTGTTGGAAGGCTGAAGTCTGTCATTTGACAGCGGCATAACCATACCCTTCTCTTTGTAGAAGCAAGCATCTCATTCCTTTATTAGAGAAACCTCCTATGCACTTCTTCCTGGACGTGCCACACTAGACGGAAGGCCAAAGATTCAAGTAGACCCTCAAAGGCAAATGCTATTGGGTTAGCTATTGCCACATAACGCGTTTCCCCACACACACGGTGATGGTAACTCGATTGTCTCTCCTCTTTTACAGGTCTCAGTCTCACTGCATACAGCCAGGAAGCCTCTTCTGAGCCATTTGACCCGATTCATGATGAGTTGAGTCAGTTTAAACCGCACAGCTATATGTCCCTGAGCTTTTCTCCCCCTGAAATGTGAAAGTTCTTTCCCAGTGTTACATTGCTAAGAAATGATTTAAGAAAAAAGCAGGGACGAAGGTCTCCTCCTGAAGAGAATTTTATTTGCACTCCCCATGCTTTGTCATAAAGGGCATTCAACTGTGTTAATCATATAAGAAGTTTTAGAGAAGCTCTCTTTTTCACATTAGGCTTAAAACATCACCCCTGAGGTGGTGCTGATGGCTCCCTTAGAAAAGATTTCTTTGACATCTAAGACACAAAGGACTTCAGCAAACGCTCTGAGTTGAACGAGTGGTGCTTAAGTGCTGACTCTCCATCCCCAGTGACAAGCATTTACTAAGTGAAACTTTTGTTACTGCAAATGTCTTACTTGGGTGTGTCTTAATCCTGAATGTTGTGGAGGTTTTGTTTTATTGTGTGTGTGTGTGTGTATGTGTGTGTGTGTGTGTGTGTTTAAAAAAAAAAAAAACATTTATTTTATCAGAAAGGATTCTCACAATGGAAGCATTCATTGCCATGGCTGTGGCTGAGTCTTTAGGTTTAAGACTGGTTAAGCTGCCCCAGGTAGAAGTGTTTGCACAGCGACAGAAGTATAGAATCACAGCCCCTGAGTTGGAGGGGGCCCCATTAAGCCAGTCCTTGCCTTCAGGCATCCACGCCAGAGGAATAGCCACCTTTCTCTTTAAGATCTCCAAAGACAAAAACTCCACATGTAGTTCTTTTATTATAAAAAGTGTGAACTGTAAAACATATTTACAAGGGAATAATATTATAATCCATCTTCAAATTATTTCCTTTTTTAAACATTTGCTTTCCCAAGCTTTAAAAAAGTTAATACAGTAAAGTTTCCTTTCGCCTTTGAAAAAATCCTTTCAATAGAAGCATTTCTCCTCTTTTTGAGGACCCACATGGGACACTGCTCTCAGGAAATTCTACCAGAGATCGTTATGTTTCTCCTAAAAAGCAGGTTTGCTTTCATCTTATGGATACTCTGAATCAAGAGATGTTGCCTCTTTCCCTTTGACTGTTGGAAAGCTCAGAGCCAAATGTAGAATTAATGAACAGGACCCTATCTCAGCTTCACCCACTTTCCTTCCTTTGCTTTCTCTTCATCCAAATTTCCTCACTTAGTTGTGTTTTTTGCTGTTGTTTCTGGGATTTCTGGATTGGTCTGTTTTGATGTTTGTAAACAGTTTTATGGAACAAGAGCAGCAGAGGCTCTAGCTCCTAGCTCCACCCTTTCATAGTTTAACCTGAGTCTCAGTTTCCTCATCTGTAAAATGGAGATAACAACTGTAGTTTCTCCCTCATGGGGTTGTTGTAGGCATTAAATAATAAAATACATGTATAGTGCCAAGCAGATAGTATCCATTATTAATAACCATGTTACCTTTAATCATTTTGGGAGCAAGAAGGGCAAAAAAAAAAAAATTATTCCTCAAATCATATTTTCAATCTTTTATCCCACTTCTCCTTCTGTCTTCTGTATGATTTGTCTTTCAAGTGAAATCGTTTGATGTTTCACACTTTGATGAAACTCCTACTACCTTATAGGAGAGTGCTCCCCAAACTTCTTTGATCTTATTGGAAAAGACCCTGATGCTGGGAAAGATTGAGGGCAAGAGGAGAAAGGGGCAACAGAAGATGAGATGGTGGAATGGCATCACTGACTCAATGGACATGAGTTCGACCAAACTCAGGGAGATACTGAAGGACAAGGAAGCCTGGCCTGCTGCAGTTCATGGAGTTGCAAAGAGTTGGACATGAGTGAGCGACTGAATAACAACAACAAAGAATCAACAAAATCACTTATTAAAAACACAGATTCCTACTCTTGGACACCTGAAATTACTGTGTCAATGAGCAGTCAGAGGTCTGATGTTTCTGGGATTGATGTATTCTAAATTGGATTTGATCACCAGCTTTTTGTGCAATACATGCCAAATTGTCTGTACTTTCCTCCAAGAATCTAATCACAAACTTCCAAACTTGCTATCCAGTAGTGAGTATCTCACTAACATTTTATTTTTGTTTTCGTGCTTTCCATTCAGTGACTTTTTGTATTTCTTTTTATTCTTTTACTTCCTGTCCTGCTACATGTATGAGCCTATCTTTTTTCCAACTCCGGATGCCCCTTCCTTGCACTAGCAGGTTCTTTTCTACCCCTCACCCCCAACACTTCTTTGGGTGAAGTATATCAGAGCTACAATTGTCATTTGTTTGTATCTTTTTGTGATTAAATGTATATGGACATTATCACAAAAACAGTTACTCAATAACCATTTCAACCCCTTCTTTGGGGAGAAAAACATCTGCTGCCTTTTTAATTTTATTGGCCTGCTTGATGGCTCTACAACCCAGTGAAGAAGGAGCCCCACCCACCACAAGGCTCTTCATCCTGCTGGGGAAGCCATACATAGTTGAAAGACCAAAAAGTGCAAAAGAAAAAAAAAGATTGTATCCGCCTTCCTCTGTTTTCCATGGATAAATGCCAAATCCTTCATACTTAAACTTTTCCCCCTTCCTTTACTTTGCCTCCCAGTTTTCCTTCGAATGAATGAATAAATTGTCCAGCCCTTCAAATTTTCTCAATAATCTACCTCTGTAGCTCATTCCAGTGTTTAATCACTTTGATGAAAGAAAGAAAGAA
This sequence comes from Okapia johnstoni, assembly GCA_024291935.2. NCBI lineage: Eukaryota > Metazoa > Chordata > Mammalia > Artiodactyla > Giraffidae > Okapia > Okapia johnstoni. Next base: position 91,332,511 of record CM044305.1, read on the forward strand.
AGAAAGAAAGAAAGAGAAAGCTTGAAAGAAAGAAAGTCTTGCTTACTAAAATCCTAAAAATCTTTCCTGCTTTATCTTAAGACTGTTGGGCTGTTTCCCCTTGTTACATGTGTGTTGCTAGGATAATACAAGTATTTTCAAGATGAATTCTCTGCCAAAAGATCTTGCCACTGAGTCATCACCATCCTCATCTTTTTAAAAACATGAGCAAGTCTCAGCAGCACTTCATTCACGTTAGTAAACATTACCTATAGAAAGAAAGTACAGGCTTCAAGAACATGACATCATCATTAAAAATAAATGTTTACTGAGTACCTACTCAGTGCATAGTACTGTTAGTCCTAGAGATGGAATAACCACCTGCCTTTAGGCACACCTGCACACATATGTACTCCCGTGTGCTAAATCCAGAGAAGTGGCTCACACTAGAAGGATTACTGGAATTCCAAGGAAGGAGCAATTCTGCCCAAAGAGCCCAGGTGGTCACAAAAGATAAGACTCCAAGCCCTGAGGAAAGAGTAGCAGAGAGCCTGAGAGAATTAATGTGAACAAAGACCAGGAAACAGGAATGAAAATAGTTTGGGGGGAAACAATTAGGAGACCATTTGATGGGAGCAGACAGTTTGTGTAGACTGGAAGACAAGTGGGAGATAATAATGGAGCCCTAGACCTTAGTCTGCTTATAGAGGACCTTGAATGCTAGGCTAATTAGTGTTGCCTTATCCTATAAGCAAGAAGGAGTGCCCCCCTCACAGATAAAAGAAAACAGACCACTGGGGCTTCTGGGTACCTTCGAGGAAAGGAAGCAGGAACTAATTACAAGAACTTTGTGAAATGGCTTGAGTTTGTGTAACTCTTCTCTGTATTTGTGACTTTCTTATTCCCTTGAAGTATCAGCACTGGGGTTACTGCAAGAAGAGAATAACGGGAGAGCGTACAGCCTACCCCAGAGGAAGTGAAAAGGACCCTAAGGAATGGAATAAGCGGTGGTGGTGGTTTTAAAAGTAGAAAATAGACAAGGAAAATCTCTGAGGCTCACAGAAGGGATAAGAAATGCTGCATACCTGGAACCAGCACAGGACTTCCAAATCCTTTGAGGGCTTTGTGAAGAACCCTAGGTATTTCCCTACCAGACAAACTTTTGCAATAGTATATCTCATGCTAACTTAGGGGAGGGACCTTGAATGGGCATTGTTATGTGAATGCACCATTTTTTGAACCCCAGAGAACTCTGAGAATATTCTGTAATATTCTGTAAGTGGAATTGAGTAAGGATGAGGTAACATCTAAAATCCCCTAATTTGAAAGCACTGCTAGGGCCATAGCAGCTCCCCAACTCCTCACTTCGATTTGATGCAAAAGTAAAATAAAGTTCTTTTCAGTCAAGAGCTCATTGTGCCCTGCCAAGATAAGCAGTTGATTTGGATAATCAAGTACTGCTCTCTGCTCTCTTCCTAATTCAATATGGCTTCAGTATTGTGAATGGGCAGCTGTCTGTCTAGGAACACAAAAAGCTTCTGTCTCCGCTGATCTTTATTTCTAGCTGAGCTGCTCTCTCTTGGTCTTAAATTCACCGCTTTCTCCCTTTGCAAGTAGGGTATCACCAATGTTTAGCACAGAGTCATGGGGAAAGACCATGTTGCCTCCTTTCATCCACTCTGGTCACAAGTCAAGAAGACAGGAAACATTGCTTTCTTCACTGACTTTCATGATCATTTTGTACTTGATACATACTAAATATTCAATAGTATTTGCTGAAAAAATTAATGAATGTCAGGTGCTATCCTAGGTTCTGGGCATTCAGCAGTAAAGAAAAAAAAAATAAGCAAAAACCCCCACCTTTATGGAGATGACATTGTAGTGAGAGAAAAGAAGGAACTATAAGGTCTCAAGTTATATCAGACACACTGAGCACATGGTGAGTACCCAAAAGATGTGCAGTGAAATGGGAGACTCTAATATAATAATGCATCTACTTTATGTTTCTCTGCCTCCTCAGTCTCATTAAAAAAACGTATTATCCTCAAAAAATTAAGAATATAATTACCATATGATCTAGTCATTTCATTCCTATGTATGTGTCCAAAAGAACTGAAAGTAGAAGCTTTAGCAGCTATTTGTATACCAGTGCTCATAGTAGCATTTATGCATACAAATAGAATATTATTCAGCCTTTGAAAGGAAGGAAATTCTGATCCATGGTATAACTGGATAGACCTTGAGGACATTATGCTGAGTGAATTAAACCAGCCACAAAAAGACCAGAAAGTAGAATCGTTGGATGCCAGGGGCCAGGAAGAAGGAGGAATGGAGAGTTTCTCACGTTAACAGGTATAGAGTTTCAGTTTAGCAAAATGAAAAAGTTCTAGAGCTCTGTAGCACAACAACTTGAATATACTTAATATTACTGAGTTGTACACTTAACAATGATTGTGATGGTAAATTTTCTGTTAAGTGTATTTCACCACAATTAAAAATTTTTAAACACTTATTAAACCTTTTTTTGTGAGCATTGTTCAAAGATTAACAAACACAAACCCTTTGCTGAAGTTTACATTGTAATACAGACCCTTCATGATGTGGTCAGGCGTGTCAAGGCCACACAGACAAGAGAACACAAACATTCAGCCCAGATATGGAGAGGCAGCTGGGTATTTACATTACCCAACAGAGCAAAGGTGAGTGCATTTTGAGATGGAAGGAGGCAGGCTGTCCATACAAGGTAATTTGACTAGATGCTGCTCCCAATACATTTCTCAAAAATATATCAACGCCACCGCCTGTCATGCATTCCAAAATCATAGTCCTTTTTTCAAATCTTGAAGGATTAGGATCTTCCACAACTCCTAATGAGTAGGCAAATAACCCAAGAAGGGACACGACTGGTTTTCAGCTAACAGTTTGTTTCCTGTTTTTTATTACAGGGCTCCAGGATGAGAGAGGAAGCAGTGGGGGAGGACAGGAGATGGGTGGGCAACCAAGATCAGCTTTCCACTTTTACACCCAAGTGAAGGAGGCAGGGAGGCAAAAGATACTGATGTGACAAATCCACCCTCACAGAGTCTTTGAGAAGCTGTCCTCCCCTCAAATAATGGAGAGTAAAGGAACACCATTTCTAAACATTAGCACTGATCAGCTTCCAGAGGTAGTGATCTCCATTCCTGTGACTAGGAGGACTCAAGCAGAGGCTGGGGTGGGGAAGGGATGTTTCTCCCAACTCTACATTCTGTACTTCTCTTAACCTCCTTTACCTCACCCCACAAGCAACTGTGTGTGAGAGATTCTAGGGAGAGATCTCTTTGCATTCCCCATGAAGAAAAAGTTTGCTGGGCAGGATTCTTTAAACCACTGCAAATGCGTTTCTATCTCCTTAAAGGAACAAACTTTTTAAGGACTTCAGCACATGGTTTATGAGTCAATGGAAACTGCTAATAACAAATGGGTCTTATCTACTCTAGAAAGCAAGTCTCTGAGAATCTCTCTTGGGAACCATTGCGAGCAGTTAGTTTGAGTTATTGTACACATAGACTTCAACTAATAAAAGGGCATGTTTTAAGACATTCCAGAATTCCAACCTGTCACTAATTCAGATTGGTCTGCCTGCCCCCACCCCCATTAGTCCAAATAGATGAGATTTTACTGAGGCAGATTTTCAAGTAGTTTGCAAGTGGTAAGGAAGAGGAGGTTTCTCTCACCCTCTTTCTAAATTCGAGACACACGGTTTGATATCTCACTATTAGGATCAATAGGTGACCATTTTTCCCAACTCGTTATTTACCTTGGTTCTCACTGGAAAGTTGTGTTAGAACAAGAATGAGCACTGACTTTCTTGCCAAGTTCCAAACAACTTTGTTTTTCTTCTTTGGTTTCATGAACGTTATTAAGCTAATGTCAAATTAAGTTAGCTTTCAAGCATTTGGGCTTCAAACATGAAGCTCAAATGCTCATCAATAAGATAACTTAGAGGTATCCTAGAAGATGCTCTGGCCGTTCGCTCCCTTTGAGACATCTCTTTGGATTGCAATGACACCTGTGATGTGTTACTTTTGAACAATATTTTCTAAGATCATCAAGCTATAAAGTGCATGCTCAGAAAAACTGAGCCATAAGTCATTTAAGGGACATGTGTAAAGAGAATATTTAAATAAGAATTTCATTTTTCTAATCATATTAAGAGCACTTCATCTCTAAAGCCTGTGGGAGCCTATCGTGCCAAGGGTTCTAGTCTGTGTGCAGTAGCTGAAGTTTCCCAGGAAGACATTAAGCCAGGTTCAGAAGTTTTACGTAGACCTTTGGTTTTATATATGTGTGTATACACAAATACATACACACACATATGTCAATTGATAGTTGTATTGATATTTGTTTCCTATACGACAGGAATTATGACTTGCTGTTGGAAAAGCATTTTGAGAGCCCCAGGAATAAAAAAGAAGCAATGATGCTGCTCTGGTTCTGAGTCTCATTGATAGAAAGGGAGTGTTAAGGCTTGGTGATAGGAGCTTACCTGGTTAGCAGCAGGTAAGACATGTGACTGAGGGTTTGAGGTAGTTTGGTACTAAGAGGAAAGTGTTCTGAACTGGGTTTTTTAGCCCAAATACTTTATCATCCCTTACCTCCCAGCATGCACCTCATGTAATAAGCTTTAAAAGCTTACAAGGCAGGCAGCTTATAACAACAAAGGGATTCCCCTTCCAAGAAGCTTCCGGCCTGAGATGACACACGTAGTACAGAAATGTTCCATTGTTAACCAACATAATATATGCATTAACTGAGGGATAGAGGAGCATAAGCGCTTTAGCTTCAAAGGCAAAGTCAACGAATTTGAGATGCACAATCTTACAATTAAGACTTCAAAACCAATTTTCAAAGTACAAGTAGATACAAGCCAATAGAAGAGGGCTAAAGTAAATGCAGTATCAGTGATGCTGTGGCCAATGCAACGATGAAGCAAATCTTAGGGAGGCACTTTGCTCATTTAAAAGATGCTTTTTGGCTCATGCAGTTGAAATACACTACCTCCTCTATGAAGTCTTTCCTGTCCCTCCCTCTTCCCCTGGCTACACTGGGCCACTCTTTCCTTTTGGTTGGATTTCCCTGGTGGCTCAGACGGTAAAGCACCTGCCTATAATGTGGGAGACCCAGGTTTGATCCCTGGGTCAGGAAGATCCTCTGGAGAAGGAAATGGCAACCCACTCCAGTACTCTTGCCTGGAAAATCCCATGGACGGAGGAGCGTGGCAGGCTACAGCCCATGGGGTCACAAAGAGTCAGACACGACTAAGCAACTTCACTTTCTTTCTTTATTTCCTTTTGGTCTCACTGTGCTCTGGTACACACTCCATCACATCACCCATAACAACTTACTGCATTTCTGTTTTCATGTCTGTGTCCCCACTGGACTTCAAGTACTTTGAGGACAAGGTCCTATGATTCTTTTGTGTGTCTTCTCATCACTCTAATTCAGTACCTAGTGCATAATAGGTGCTCGAAACTTTTTTTGAATGGATGATATCCCATAATACCCTGTGCTGAAAAGAACCACAGCTAAATAAACGTTCCTGTTAAACTTATGTCAAGCCAATTTAGGGCCCTGCGGAAGAAAGAGAACTGTAAATTCCCAGGTCCTAAATCAAAGGTTGAAAGCTGGCTCCTCCCTAGCCATAGCTCCTTGATATGGCTCCTGATTAATAATCTGTTACATCCTCAAAAGGGGTCATTTTAAGGTAACACAGAGGAGCTCCCATGACCTATTGACCTTTTATATCACCAAAAAGGAGCTAACTTTGGGTCAAACTATGGCAGAATACTTTGCTGTGATTCACATATTACCCAGAAACCTTTGGCTTCCCAGAATTCATAATAAAAATACCAAATCGCAACAATAACTTTCAAACTCCACAATTCTTGCTAACACAGAAGAGTAACACTTGGATTCTATGCCAGGCCTCCTGACCTTTTGTTAATTGCAAAATAAACAGATCTCCAGTTTAGAGGGGCCTTCTCCTTTTATGGGCTCCCTGCAGGGTAGGCACTGCTTGAATGGTATTTATTTCGGCCATATTTGCTTTCCAACACTTGTTCAGAACAGGAGGCAGGTGTCTGGGAGTGGAAGGAACAGGGATTGGAACAAGAGGAGAGAAGCAGGTGCCCTCATATGCTGAAAGTACCCAACTTATCCTTCAGAAGAGGTTGACATCCTAGAAGGATGTATGCAAATGAAATTTTATTTTAAAACTCTTCAAAAACTGTATCTGAGCTCATACTCTTGTGCCTCACCCTGCATTCACATGGCTCACTATGACAGAAGCACAAACCAAAAGCTGCGAGAGCCCAGAGGAAAGAGAACTGTTCTCCTCTGGCCAATGCTAGTGATTGACATAGAACTAAGCTAAGGAATGGCTGTGGTGGCATCATGAAGATTGGCCACAGCCTCAGTATTGCAGATTCAGAAACTTATTTTTATGAGTTGCTCTAGGGCCAATCAAATTCCAAAGGACTGATAAACAAGAAAGTAAAGTACTAATGTAAATGATGCACTAAAATTACTTTACTCTGTATTTACTATATGCCAAGAAGTGTTCTAAGTGCTTTATATGAATTATCTTATTTAACAGTCATAGCAACACTATGAGAAAACTACTACTGCCACCTTCATTTTTAAAGTAAAGAAACAAAGAAGACTCAGAAAGGTTAGGACTTACCCAAGCTGGGCAAGTTAGGATTCTTGTATTAATAAAAGTCTATCTGATTCTAATGCCCATGTTCTTAACCTTACACCCACCATCACTCATTATTTTATACTGAAAAATGGTACTTGTTGGCTACTTTGTGCACTCTCTCCCCAAGAATGAAGATAATGAAAACTGAGTTAAGTCTTGAAGATTGTTTGGTAAGTGTCAAAATCAGAATAAGGAGCCCAATAAATACCTTCCATGGATGACTAGTTAAGAGTCCTCAAACTATGCCAGCCTAGTGAATTAGACTCTTTCACTCCTACTCAATAGATTCCAGGCCTATAAATCAATCAATCAGGGCACTCTCCTCCAGAACTCCAGTGATTAAGTCTAACTCGGCAATGCTGCTTTTTCTGTCCTTAAACACCCACATCTGGGCCCTATCTTGAACCTCAGACAGTGACTAGGGTCTTAGAAACTATTCTTGCTCGATTTCTGCCAACCTTCTTCTAAGAGCTGGATTCTGCTCTCCCTAAATCCTATGCCCCCACCATAAAGCGGCTCCTTTTGCCAGACTGGCCCTTCGAGAACTCCTGATGACCAGAACTATACCTGAGTTAGTTAACTCTTTCCTTTGGACCACCCAGCTCTCCTCACTTAAGTTCATTAATTTATTCATTTAACTAATCTTTACCGTGTGCCTTCTATTTGCCAAGCACTGTGTTAGGGGCTTGAAGGACCAAAAGGAGGGACATCTTCTGATGTGATGATGCTGATGCCTTGGGTTTGGGGATATAGTACAAGAATCACCCAGGTTTATCAGTTAAGGTCTGGGCAGGAAACAGATGGCATACACAAATTGAGTAATGTTGGGAGAATTTCATAAAGAGGTTATTTATAAAGGTATGAGTAGAGTGTACGAACCTCACAAGAGACTAGGTGGTACCCAGGAGATAGTAATAGCAGGGAGCTGTTACCCACCCGAAGGGCTAAGGAGAGGGAACAGTATGAAGAGTGTGGTTTCACAGGACCTGTGGCCTTCAGCAGAGGGAAGCAGCTGCTGCCAGTACTCGGCCCATCAGGAGAGAGCCTGGGGAATAAAGACTCCAACTTCACTCTCCGTCCACCCTCCGATCTCCAGTTGGTGCCAAACACAACCAGAAGTCAGGAGGCAAGGGAGCCCATTAATGCAATCCAGATGGATCCGCCTCCTGTGGCACAGAGCTGGGTGAAGGGCGGATCTGTGCATCTAGTAACACGGTGCAACTTGATTATTTCCTCCCTAGCCCCAATCTGCTCCTGAGAGCAGATTCCTTCCGCTTCCTCCTTCCTCCCAATTCCATACGCCAGACTGCACTTCTTATCATGGCATCCGAGACACCCCATGACTATTTAGTGACAAAATCAGATCACAGACCTGAACTCCTCTCAATCCAATGAGTTTACTTCTACAGTTATCTCATTCTCTGCTAACATGATGATGATGATGATGATGATGATAGCTGTCATGTTTTTGTTTTTGTTTTTTTAATTCTTACGATGTGCCAGGAACTGTGGAGTTTAGCATAGAATGCTTTGCTCTGAAAATAGTGCGGATTCCATAGGTGTCTAATCTAGGGCAGGAAAAAAAACCTAACTTCCAGTGGACAAGTGAGAATAAAGACCAACTTCTTACCTTTACAGATAGTGAGACGTTTTTATGGGTACCATTTCCATTCTGCCTCTGTCACCCTTCAATTGCTCTGTACCAGATGCAAAGAGGATGTAGTTAACACATTCTAATTATGGGCTCTAGGAAGAGAGCTGCTTTTATGGAATGCACTCCTGCTGCCACTTCGGCTTCTGTTGCAGAGGCTGCTGAGTGTGCTAAATGCTCTCCAAATGCCCAAGGGGCACCCTCAAGGTTTGAACATGCAAACAGAGGAGCTTAATCATGGATACTGAGAACCAGAATGATTCCATTTATAGCAACAAAGTCCTGAAAGGCAAGGTAAGTGTTTAAGGGAAAACTCCAATTGTACCTAAAGGGTCAAGACAGTTTCATCAATGATTTGATATATCCATCTAGTCCAGTTCCCCTCAAAGTTACAGAATCTGTAAAAGAATTACTAGCCCTTCCTGGGGGAGGGGGGCAAAGGGGTGAGGAGAAAGGCTGAACATAAACCCAGCAGGAATTCTCCCATACACGCAGAACAGCTTATCTTTGTTCACCAAATGTTTACGCAATGGTATGTAAACTCCACCAGGTCAGGGATTTTTGTCTTACCGCCCCCTCCATTGCAGCATCTCTAGCACACAGCGTGGTGCCTGATGTATAGTATGTGCTCAATAAATATTTGTTAAACGGATGAAAGCGGAGGTTTCCTCTGGTGCCCAAAGACTCCATAATAACTCCCAAGGTTATGTCAGTTGGAAATTGCTCTGGGCATCTGGGGGATACTGTCCCTTCCATTCTCTCATATACTGGAGTTTAACACTTAACCTTTCCTGTGGCATTTTTCTCCCAATCGTGGTCAAAATAAGTCTTTTAGTAGTGCTTCCCTGATGGCTCAGATGAAAAAGAATCTGCCTGCAATGCAGGAGACCTGGGTTCAATCCCTGGGTCAGGAAGATCCCCTGGAGAAGGAAATGGCAACCCACTCCAGTATTCTTGCCTGGAGAATTCTGTGGACAGAGCAACCTGGCAGGCTACAATCCATGGGGTCCCAAAGAGTCAGACACGACTTAGTAACTAAAACTAACGCTTTCACTTTCAGTGTTAGTTCATCCCAAAGCTACTCAAATAAGTTGAATGAATATCATTTGATCCACTTGAAAAAATGTAATGATTTACTCCTTTGCTTTGGATATCTTAGTGCTGTAGCTGAGTTTGAGACACTCCTAGAAAAGAGATAACAGGCCCAAACCTCACCTGACACCCAGTACCATAGTTAATGTTAACTGTTTCTGTGCTAGTGAGCTTGTCATTATTCAATTGCTGCCCCAGTTCCAGAGATGGGGGCAATTGACAAGATATGTAATGAGCGTTCATGTTCTTTATACAAGGCCAATTAAGGAAGTGACTGCACTTATTCTGCAGCTTATTCAGATCAGTAACCTTCTTCTTCCTTTCAGATATAGTCCTATGGCTGAATACTCAGGGCCAGAAATAGAGCAAGTTTAGCTGCATTTTTACTCTGTGTATGGCTAAGGGGAAGGACACGCCTGTTATAGCAAGGATTTGCAAGATGGTCAATTTACTACAAGCAAATCAAACCAGACTGGAAAGCACTCTTTCTAATAGATATTATTTCCAGACCCTTAACTGGGATCCCCAAGGTGGTCTACTTAGACAAACTAGATTTCAGTCAAGCATGTATAACCTGCTAGATTTGTAAATTCCTTGAGACAACTTACAAATGTCTGTCTTATTCATTGCTATGTCCTCAGTGCCTAGCTCAGTGTCTGTCACCTGCTAGATAACCAATGAAACATTGAAGAATAAATGAAGGAATCCTTTCAGATCAACTTCTTATAAGTTTGCTGGCCAAACACCACACTAAATATTTTAGGCATCTCATAAAGACAAATGGTGAGGATGATGACAAGGAATAGCTTCTACTCTGTTTTGGATCTGAGCAGTCATGTGTTTAGATCATGTGGTCATTCATTCATGTAATAAACATTTATTGAAACGTACCATGTGCCAAATGCAGGTAATACAAACACGAATAAACTGTGGTACCGGCTGTCAAGGAATTCAATCTGTCTAGGGAATAGACAATAAAATAATTGCAATGCTATTTTATAAGCGCTTGAGGGGATAGGCACTGAGGGCCGTGGGAGCACAAAGGAGGGACATCTAATTTAGGCTGAGAGGTCAGGAAAGGCTTCCCAGGAGAGGTGAAAATTAACTGGAGTTTTGGAGGGCAGGTGGAAGTTAGCCAAGACGAAAAAGAGAAAGGCATGTTTTAGGCACAGGCTGGTGAAACCGGCATGCTCTTTCCGAGGAACTATAGGTAGTTGATACAGTTTGTTGTTGTTTAGTCACAAAGTCATCTCTAATTCATTGTGACCCCATGGACTGTAACCCACAAGGCTCCTCTATCTGTGGGATTTCCCAGGCAAGAATACTGGAGTGGGTTGCCCTTTCCTCCTCCAGGGGATCTTCCCAACCCAAGGATCGAACCCACGTCTCCTGCGTTGGCAGGCGGATTCTTTATCATTGAGCCATCTGGGAAGCCCAGTTGATACAGCTATTGACATTTTGGCCTGGATAATTCACTGTTGTAGGAGGCTGTCCTGTGCATTGTAGGATGTTGAGCAGCAATAGCTCTAGATCTGACCTACTACTTGAGTAGCGCCTCACTTCCCTGAGTTGCAACAACCAAAAATGTCTCCGGTTATTGCCAGATGTTCCTCAGGGGGCAAAATCACTCCCAGTTGAGAAACAGTTAGAGGCAAAGGTTTGTGTGAGGAAGTGATGGGAAACAAGATTGGAAGGCCAGGCAGGGGTCCAGGTCATGAAAGTCATGTGCACTGTGATAAGAAGTTTGGACTTTATCCTGAAGATCACAAGAAGCCCTTGAAGTATTTCAAGCCAAAAGATAATATGCTCAGATGTGCAAGACTTATCACTCTGGCAGCAGTGTCGAGTGTAAATTTGAAGGGGATGTGTGGAAAGAGTGGAAGCAGGGTGATGAGTTCAAAGACTCATGCAATCATGCAGAAAGGAAGTGATGAGAGTCAGTGTTTAGGCAATGGCTCTGGGAATGGAGTAAAGGGGGAAGATTTGCGAGATATGAATAAAAGTAAAATTCTTGGGAGGATTTATGTGATTTAGGGATACTGGGGAGATGAAGAAAAAGATATGACTCCAAAGTTTCTAGCTTCAGTAGTTGGATAAATTATGGGGCCGTTCACAGATGAAGAAAACATAGGAAGAAAATCAGGTTTGAGGAGGCCTATACATTTTATTGGCTTCCCTGGTAGCTCAGTGGTAAAGAAACTGCCCACAATGCAGGAGACCTGGGTTTGATCCCTGGGTTGGGAAGATCCCCTGGAGGAGGACATGACAACTCACTCCAGTGTTCTTGCCTGGTGAATTCCATGGACAGAGCTGGGCTACAGTCCACAGGGTCACACAGAGTCGGACATGACTGAAGCGACTAAGCAGCAGCAGCATACATTTTATTACTGTATGTTGAGTTTGAACTACTATAGGACATTCAAGAGAAAACATTCAGAGGGGGATTTGCCATATTGGTGAGCATTAAGCAGAGAGTTATGGGAGCTACTAGGGTAAATGGGTTCTGAAAAGGAGCTATGTGACATCCTGTCATATACTACTACATTTGCCACTAAACTGCTCAGAGCCTTCAAGGTTCTCACAGTCCATAGAGGGAGACAGATAAGTACACATGCAATAATAATGCAGTTTGATAAGCACTATGATGCATATATGCAGAATGCTATAACAGCAGGAGAGGAAGAGCACCTAATGGAGTGAGGGTAAGGCAGAAAGGCAGAGAAAGCTTGCTGATAGAGGGAATATGGGGTTTCCCTGTGGCTCAGTGGTAAATAATTCACCCACTAATGAAGGAAATGTGAGTTCAGTCCCTGGGTCGGGAAGATCCCCTGAAGAAGAAAATGGCCACCCACTCCAGTATACTTGCCCAAAGAATCCCATGGACAGAGGAGCCTGGAGGGCTACAGTCCATGGGGTTGCAAAAGAGTCAGATATGACAGCAACAACAGAGGCAGTATGATGGAGAGGGAAGAATCACAGAGGCCAAGAGAATGGTCCTTGCAGGCTTCTCACTAAGCAGCCTTTCTCAGCCTCAACACTATTGATATTTTAGACTACATTCTCTGCTGTAGGGGCTGTGCTGTGCATTGCAGGATGTTGAGCAGCCTCCCTGGCCTCTACCCACTGGATGTCAGGAGCACCCTCCTCCAACTTTTGGCAATCAAAAATGTCCCAGGTGTTGTCAAATGTCCCCTGGAGGGACAAAATTAGCCCAGGTGATATTGAACTACAAGGGGCATAATTTGATCAAAGGCCTGAGGTGCTGTATTCTGAAATTCATCACTGAATGTGCACAAAGCTGCACTTCCACAGGCTATCTCTAGGGAAGAGAATAAGGCCATCAGGAACAGTAAGATAGACCTGTTGTGGGGGAGATGCAGGAATCCACCAACACCAGACTTCGGCTCAAGAAAACAATGAAGGCCTCTCTGCATTTTTCTTTGACTACCTGGAAATCTAGGATATTCCTACCAGATCTTTCCCTCTCTTTACAACAGGGCTCAGATTTGTATCTCAGTCTGATAGCTCTCAGCCTTCTCCAGCAGCCTCCCCAGTTTCTCTCAAACTGGTGTCTTCCCTAATGAGATTTTTGCACATTTAATCCCATATTGGTTTCTGCTTCTCAGAAGACCCAGACTAACACAGGCAGCCAGCCTCTGGTATCAGAAATATCTGGATTCAACTGTGTGGCCTTGGGCAAGTTACCACACTTCTCTGAACCCTGTTCACTTGTATGGAAAATGGAGGCAACACTGTCTACCTCAGAAGGTTTCTATGAGGATGAAATGAATCACTGCCTCTAAAATATTTAGCACAGTCCTAGATACCAAGTAAGAGTTCGTTAAGTGCAGACTCTTAGTAAAGCCTGGGTATGTGGAGAAAGGACATCCTGAGCAAATTGGACAACGTGATACACAGACACGGTGTGAGAAATGCCATAGAAATGTGGGGAGGGATGTGAAATGCTATAAGCATTTCAGTACCTCAGAAACACAAACTGCAAGCAGGAAGTTATGAGGGATGATGTGAGAGGTAGGCAAGTCTCAAGTAGAACAATTCCAATCCTTTCAACCTTTTTAATTCAACCTCTATTCTGCAATCCTTTTATCAGCTCCTCTGAGCCTTCTCCAAGTTCACCACATCTGCCTTTAAGCTACAAACCTAAACCTTCACATAAACTTCTCCCAGATTCTCTCATTCAAAGTGTCTGACTAGTTGGGAGAGAGACTAAAGAGTTTGTTGCTTCGCAGTTCCTTCCCTCAGGATTCTAATTTATGTGGCCTGAATGGAGATTACTCGGAGGGAAAAAGATCTAATCGCTATTTGGCCCTTGCCCTGACAACTCTTTCATTTGATCCAAATGCATTAACAGGGACCATTTTCCCCTCAAGGAGAGTTAAACATTACTCTACCTCTTCCTCTCTACCCTCTCCACTCCCTACCACTCCCCCCTCAACACAGGAATAATCCAGACATGTCCTTGAGCATGAGAATTTTTAAATCTGCAATAACAGACACTTCTCCAAAGAAGACATACAGATGGCTAACAAACACGTGAAAAGATGCTCAACATCACTCCTTATCAGACACATGCAAATCAAAACCACAATGAGGTACCATCTCATGCTGGTCAGAATGGCTGCTATCAAAAAGTCTACAAACAATAAATGCTGGAGAGGGTGCAGAGAAAAGGGAACCCCCTTACACTGTTGGTGGGAATGCAAACTATTACAGCCATTATGGAGAACAGTGTGGAGATTCCTTAAAAAACTGGAAATAGAACTGCCATACGACCCAGCAATCCCACTGCTGGGCATACACACTGAGGAAACCAGAATTGAAAGAGACATGTGTACCCCAGTGTTCATCGCAGCACTGTTTACTATAGCCAGGACATGGAAGCAACCTAGATGTCCATCGGCAGATGAATGGTTAAGAAAGCTGTGGTACATATACACAATGGAATATTACTCAGCCATTAAAAAGAATACATTCGAATCAGTTCTAATGAGGTGGATGAAACTGGAGCCTATTATACAGAGTGAAGTAAGCCAGAAAGAAAAACACCAATACAGTATACTAACACATATATATGGTATTTAGTTAATCGGTAAAGATAACCCTGTATGCAAGACATCAAAAGAGACACAGATAAATAGAACAGTATTATGGACTCTATGGGAGAGGGCGAGAGCGGGATGATATGGGAGAATGGCACTGAAGCATGTAAATTATCAATATGTGAAATGAATCGCCAGTCCAGGTTCAATGCATGATACAGGGTGCTCGGGACTGGTGCACCGAGATGACCCGGAGGGATGGGATGGGGAGGGAGGTGGAAGGGGGGTTCTGGAAGGGGAAAACATGTACACCCATGGTGGATTCATGTCAATGTATGGCAAAACAAATACAATATTGTAAAGATAAAAAATGGACAAATAAACTAATTTAAAAAATTAAAAAATGCATCCTAAAAAGAATAAATAAATAAATCTGCAATAATACAAACAACGTTTAGATGTTCTGCCAGCTAGACTTGAATTCAAGACCCAATCCCAAGGATAAACAGCTATACAATCTTCAGCAAGTCAGACTATAAGTTTCAACATCCTTTTCTATATAATGGGGCTAATAAATTCTACCTTGTATGAAAAAGCATTTTGAAGACTACAAACACAAGATAAATTATTACTTCAACTTGTGTAAAGTTAGGAGGTCTAAAACTACCCCTCTGACGCCCTTCAGAATGTTCTGTGCTTTCCTTAACATCCTTACCCAGGCAATAGATGTGAAGAAAGACAATTGGTTTTCTAAGTAAGCAGAGAAAGAGCTGCCCAGAGCTTCTCTGTGTGAGAAAGATGTAAGCAAAAAAGGACTGGCAATGCCAAGCTCTGGACTGGGTTTCATTCATTCAGCTTTGCCAAACTGAAATTTCTCTCCCTATGCCCTATACCTGCTCCTGAGACTTAACTAACTATTCTTATTCCCTCTACCTTTCTTGGTTTAGGAGTTCATCCTTTTATGCCTGAAATCATTCTATATTTTTGTCTACTTGATTACCATCTGTCACCTGCTACTATGAATATAAGTTCCGTGAGAGCAAGTTTGCATTTTTTTGCTGTCGGATTCATTAAAATATCTCCAGGACCACGTACAGTGTCTGGCACACAGTAGGTGCTTAGTTAGTCTCTGAATGAATGGATGGATGGATAAATCAATGAAATGCTAGACATTTGCAATGGGATCCTGGCTGGGCTTTCATATTCCAATCTCTCCAATCCTGTATGCACCTCCGTATTAGGCTTCACTCAGGTGGTGGTAAGAGAAAGAAAATGTAGACTTTGAAGAGGTGGTGAAGGAGTAGGAGCTACACCCTCAAGAGTGGAAGAGTAATAGTAAGAAGGTTTTAAAACTTCTGGAGCCATCAGAAGAGTGTTATTTGGAATAATAAACATGAGTAGACTTGCCCAAAGTGTATACTTGGGAACACTAATTTTATGAATGCTTCTCAACAAAAAGTTCCATAATCAAGTAAGTTTGAGAAACACAGCATCATTAATTCTACACTCAGTGCACCCACAGATTCACAAGGTATATAAGCATATTAAAGGCTTTCAAATGTCAGATAAAAAAGAAACATGCTTAATCACAGAACCCTTTTATCATCTAATATCTTTGGAAAATATTTTAGAAAAAAAATGGTCTAAGAAATAACCATGATAAGAAAGTTATCAGATTTCTAGAAGCCTTAAATCCCTTCCCTAGATTTTTTTAATCTGCTGCCTGTTTCCATTTAGTTATCACCAGCAAAATGGAGCTTTAAAGGGAAGGGAAGCTGAGTGTTCAATAGGAGCTACCAAGATTAGAGTGCAGTAAAGCCCTGGAAAGACTGGACAAGGCAGAGAGGAACTCAAGTAGAAAAATCAGCTAGTGGGATCTGTGGAAAAAAGACAAAAGGCAAGTTTCTTATGAATCATTCTCTCAATGACTATAATCAGTCTTCCTCTCCCCACACTCCACTGAAATTGCACTCACCAATGGACTGACCCCTTATTGCAAAACTCAATGGGCACTTTCCCATCATTAGCTCTCAGATGTATCTGACGCAGTCAACACTCCCTCATTCTTGAAGCATTCTGTTCATTTGCCTTCTACAAAATCTGATTCTCCTGATTTTGGTCATTCTTCTCTGGCTTCTCCAGCTCAATCTCCTCAGATTGTCAATCTTTAAATAGTGGTATACTTTGAGAATGTGTCCTAGGCCTTCTTCTCTTCTCACTTGACACGTTATTCTGAGCACTCACCTACTCCCATGGCTTCGAATACCATCTGTAGGCTGATAACTCCCCAAATCCATATTCCTGGTGTGGTATGTCCCCTTGATTTTTGGACCATAATATCCAACATCCTACTCAACATTTAAACTTGAACTTATACTCAACATGGGCTTCCCTGGTGGCTCAGTGGTAAAGAATCTGCCTGCAATGCAGGAGACCTGGATTCGATCCCTGGGTCTGGAAGATCCCTTGGAGGAAGGCATGGCAACCCATTCCAGTATACTTGCCTGGAGAATCCCCATGGACAGAGGAGCCTGGCAGGCTACAGTTCAGAGGGTCACAAAGAGTAGGACATGACCAAGCAACTAAGCACAGCACAGCACATACTTAACATACAAAAATCTGAACTCATCTTCTTTCTATGAGCTCAGAAAACAGCATCATCAGCAAGCCAGCTGCCCCAGTGAAAACACTTTGAGTCAACCTCGACTCTCTCTCTCTCCAGCCAATCATCACATTCTGTCAATTAATTCTCCAAAATATCTCTGAAATCCATCTTCTCTTCATCCTTCATCCTCATTGCTACTGCCATTCTTATTTCACAGCCCCCAGTTCAGATCAACTCCTTACAGAACTCACCGCCTCTGATCTTGCTACTCCTCCCCCCAACCCCACCCAATCCATTTGGTCACATTGCAACAGGAATGCAATTGGTCTTTTCCAACACAGTTCTGATCTTATCACCTCTGCTTAAAACACTTCAAGAGGACCTCAATAAAAAATTAGAACTCTTTAACATGATTTCCGGGCTTCCCAGGTGGCCCATTGGTAAAGAATCCACCTGCCAATGCAGGTTCGATCCCTAGGTCAGGAAGATCCTCTGGAGGAGAAAATGGCTACCCACTCCAGTATTCTTGCCTGGAGAATTCCATGGACAGAGGAGCCTGGTGGGCTACAGTCCATGGAGTTGCAAAGAGTTGGACACGACTGAGCACTGAACGTGATTTCCAAAGCCCTTCATGATCAGATCTTGCTTTCACAGTAAAGTGTAATGGTTACAGTCAGGAGCAAGACTGGCTGGGTTTATAGCTCAGCTTTACCATTTTTAGTAGCTGTGTAACTTTGAGCAAGTTAACTTCCCTATGTCTTAGTTTTCTCATCTGTAAAATGAGGTAATTACAGTACCTACATTCTAGAGTTTTTTTTAATACTTTGTTAATATATGCATAGTTTTCAAATAGTGCTCTATAAATGTTAGCTTTTCATAGTAATATTATCTCTTCAACCTTATCTCTTGCTATTTCTTCTCCTCTCTCTCTATCCTCTAGTCATATCATATGTCTTTTAGTTTCTACAGCATAACACATTCTCCTTTTTTTAAGTGCACTATTCAATGGCTTCCAGTATACTCGTAGAATCATGCATCCATCATCGCACTCAATTTTAGAATATTTTAATCACCCCCCAAATAAGTCCCACACCCCTTAGTCAACACCCCCAGCCACCTCCCTCTGCCCTAGCTCTAGGCAACCACTAATTAATCTATTTTCTGTCTCCATGGATTTACCTATTCTGGACTTTTCATATAAGTGGAATCATGCAATATGTGCCCTTTTGTGTCTGATTTCTTTCATTTAGCATAATGTTGTCAACCTTTCTCCATGTGGTGGCATATATCAGTACTTCAGTCCTTGTTTATGGCCATACCATGTGTTCTTTCATTGACCTGTGTACTTGGTATCCCCTCTGGTAGTAACATATAGCTGCCCTCCACCTCGACTCACATGGCTAACTCCCAGTTAAAACTTCAGTTCTCAATTTAGATGGAATGATAAGATTTCCCCCTAGAAGCCTTTGATGACAGCCCTCAGCAGCGTAGGGGGTGAAGGTTTGGTTTTTAAAATAAAGGATCTTTCTTTTTTTGGCAACCTTTTTTTTTTTTAATATTACAGAGAAAATATCAACTGTAAATGCAAAGGAAAATTTAAAAACATAAAAATTATAAAAAAAAAGTAACAACTTGTCAGAGCCTATTTTGAACCATACTCCTTTGAGCTGTGGCCTGCACCTACCCATTAAGCACTTTCCACTTTCTAGGCTGATCCAACCAGTCCATCCTAAAGGAAATCAGTCCTGAATATTCATTGGAAGGACTGATGCTGAAGCTGAAACTCCAATACTTTGGCCACCTGATGCCGAAAGAACTGACTCATTTGAAAAGACCCTGATGCTGGGAAAGATTGAAGGGCAGGAGGAGAAGGGGACAACAGAGGATGAGATGGCTGGATGGCATCACTGAACTCAGATGGACATGATTTGAGTGGAACTCCGGGAGTTGGTGATGGACAGGGAGGCTGGCGTGCTGCAGTCCATGGGGTTGCAAAGAGTCAGACACGACTGAGCGACTGAACTGAACTGAACTGACCCTTCTGGCCCATTTTCCATTTAAAAAACCCTGCTCAAGCCTGTTTCACTCCCATAATGAACAATCAATAATGATATAGAAACCCTCATTCCTATAGCACATCCCATGTGCTACCTCCTTTCCTATCTACCACAACGCCAAAGTTCCCCCAAGGGGAGAAACAAACACACTATTTCAACTCATTAAAGTTCAGGCCCCAGGTATCTTTGAATTGTCATTCACTGCTACTCAATTTCAGTAGAATTTTGTCAAGCCTAATCATATTTAATCTCTTCATAGCAGTTAACATTATTATTATTTTTCCTTTAAACTTCCTTTTCACTTGGTTTCTCAACATTTATCTCATCCAATTTTAATTTCCATGTCCCTGGAAATTTTTCTCTTTGTGCAGATCATTTACATTTCTTTTCTTTCTTTTTAAAACCTTTTTGGCTGTCCAGCGTGGCAATGCAAGCTCTTAATTACCCTGGCCAGAGTTTTCAAACCCGCACCTTGTACAGTGGAAGCAGACAGTATCTTACCCCACTGGACTGCCAGAAAGTCCTTGAATAATTTACTTTCTTACTAAATTTTGGACATCTGTCCTTTTGCTTGCCCTCCTTTCTTTCTTTTCATGTGGCATGATCTGGCAAAAGTTAATTATTCTTTAACTACATCGTGGTACAAAGTTTGAGTTCAAATAGACTCTGACCCCTACTGGCAGTTTCGTTTTTCAAATACTGATCAACACTTCCACCAATTTTCTGATACCACCATGGGTGTTCAGTAATTTTTTCAATTAAAACCTCCAACTGCTTGGAGTCAGCACACAACCTTTGATTTAAGGGCTTAATCTCACAACGACTGCTCCCATTTTCCATGATACCGTCTTCAAATGGGGTGCCCACTTACCACCACTTCTGCATGGCTGAATTATAAATTTATAGATCTCATGCCCCCTCTCCCTGTACACCCTGCCGCAATCCAGTAATTCAACAAAACTCAGGAAAGCAATATTTTCCATAACAATATTTATTAAAAGGATAAAAACACAGAGACAACCAAATGCAAGGTCTAGGGAAATAGAGATGAGAGGGTGGAGGAGGGTTTGGCACAGAACTTCCATGCCCTCTCACACATCAAGTTCACCAACTTGAACTCTCCCACAAACTCTGTCCATAGGTTTTTACTTGGGGTTTTTCATCAATGAAGACACAAAACTTGATTAACTCATTTGTCACTGAGGTATTGAACTCAACCTGTAATACCCTCTCCCCTCCCTATAGGGTCAGCTCAGGTGGACTGAAAGTTCCAAACTCAAATCACATAGTTTTGGTTCCCCAATCTAAAGATGATTAGGGTCTCTGCTTGCTGCTGCTGCTGCTGCTAAGTCGCTTCAGTCGTGTCCGACTCTGTGCGACCCCATAGACGGCAGCCCACCAGGCTCCCCCATCCCTGGGATTCTCCAGCTAGGAGTACTGAATTGGCTGCCATTTCCTTCTCCAAATGCATGAAATGAAAAAGTGAAAGTGAAGTCGCTCAGCCGTGTCCTGACTCCTAGCAACCCCATGGACTGCAGCCTATCAGGCTCCCCCATCCCTGGGAATCGCCAGCAAGAATACTGGTAGTGGGATGCCATTCTATAGGGTCTCTCCCGTGAGTTAAGTACTCTTCACATGAGCCTCAATTAGTATAAATTCAGGTATGGTTTGAAAAGGGCTTGTTATGATAACATAAGATACTCCGATCACTCAGGAAATTCCCTTTTGTGTCTGGTTATTAACTTACTTTAGGTCCCATTTTCCATCTCTATTGTTTCTACTGACCTCCATTTTGAAATTCATCCCCTGTTTATTGAAAACCTCTAAATGTGGCAATATTTAAGAGTTCTTGGTCCATTCATTCATTCATGTATTGAGTCCTACACAATAAAGATGTTTAATAAACATCTACTATATATCAGGTTCTCTTCTGATGCTAGGCTTAGAGCAGTGTAAAAAATATACAAAAATATTAGTAAAGTCTTTTATGGATGTTATAATATATGCATTCCGTCAGAAGAAACTATTGTAAAGGTCCTCCATGAAAAAATGCTGGCTGGTTTTTGCTCAACAATGCTTTTGTTGAGTTCAAAGTTAGAAGGTGAATCAGAATACGGAAAAAGGTAAAGTTGAAAAAGCTGATAGGGAGTACCAGAAAGGGATTGGATTAACAATTAAATAGTTAGTCTGGGTAAAAACCTCCCTAAAAAGATGATATTTTAACAAAAGGACTTGATGAAAATGAGGAGCTAACCATTTAGGTGTTTGGAAGATGACAAATTGCAAAGGCTGAGGTGTGAGTAGGCTTGGTTTTTCGCAAGGCATTGTCAAAGAGTGCTACTGTGGCTACATCAGGGTTAGTGAAGTACATAGAAAGAGCTATGGAAAGGCTAATAAGGCTAAATTACAAAGAACACTGTTGGTCACTGTAAGGACTTTGGCTTTTACACTGATTAGATGGGGCACCATTGGAAGGTTATGAGTAGTAGCAGGACATAACTGACTTACATGAGCTACCTAAACAGTATTACTATTTTCTGTTATGAATAGAGAAGAGGCTGAAAAGGGTGATTTGCTTCCCTCGCCCCCAAATCAATTTCTTTCCTATTTTTTTTTTTTTTTTTCTTTTTCTTTTTTTTTTTTTTTTTGTTTTTTTCTTCCCACTTTGGAAAGCAGTTTTTCCAAAAAAAGAGTTTCCACCATCCAAACCCAGAAAGCCAGGATGGTAACAGACTCCTCCTCTCTCCCATGCCATACATCCAATCAGGTACCGACTAATCAGGGTGACCAGTTAGGGAATTTATTGCCGTAGTCTAGATGAGGGTGTTGTTGGCTTTGGACCAGGGTGGAAGTGTAGAGGTAGTTATTCCAGATGTAATTGAACAACATAAAGGCAGTAGGGTCTGATGAATTAAAAGTGACTATAAGAAAAGTAATTCAGGGTGAAAATATACCAAGGGTTTTTGGCCTGACCACTGAAGTATCGTATAGCCCACAGCTTAGACAGGGCAGCAGTAAGAGGAACAGGCTTATGGAAGAAGACAGGAAATTCAGTTTTGGGTGTATTAGGTTTGAGATAGACAAAAAGACTCGTGCAAGTAGAATAGAGAGCATAGACAACAAGAACCCACATCATATGTGGACACCTGATTTACAATGAAGTGTCCCCTGCAGTCTGGCATGAAAATATGATCTTATATCAAAGGGGTGCTAGATCCGATTGGATATCTGATGGAAAAAATAAAAGAGACCTGACCCTATTTATATCTCATCACAAAAATCAATTCCAGATGGATTTGTAGATATAAACATGAAAGGAACAACAGTGAAACTTCTAGAAGACAGTCTGGAAGGATCTTTCTGACTGTTTTGTTTAGTCACTCAGTTTGTGTCCAACTCTTTAATGACCCATAGACTGTAGCCCCCCATGCTCCTTTGTCCCGTAGGGATTTTGTCCATGCAAGAATACTTGGAGTAGGTTGCCATCTCCTCACTCAGAATAACCCCAACTCCACCACTGAGAAGATAACCTGGGAAGATCTTCCATGAACCATAGAGGCAATATTCCTTGACAAAATACAAAAATCACAAACCATAAAGGAAATATATTGATAAGTTGAACTTCATATAGTTGAGAAGTTTTTTATTAACTGAAATAACCCAGTAGTAATAATGAAAATGCAAGCCTCAGAGTGGAAGGAAGGTATTTGCAAAAACACACTGATGAAGGATTTTAATTATGAAAATAGCTCCTACCACACCAAGAAGGACAGTCTAACCACACAGCACACACACAACACACACACACACACAGACACACACACACCCTGTCACACTTGGGGACTCTACGAAGAGCTGGTAGTGCTCCCACCAGATGTTCCACTTCTCAACATCTTTGCAGATCATTTTGAAATTATCGAGGTTACAGTTTTGATAATGTTTTGTGGGTATGTCTTTCTGGACACACTAATCGTTTTGTAGGGGTGTTTATTTGCACTCCTTAGTCTTTTTTTTTTTTTTATACATAACAACTTCATGAGCATTCAAACCTAAATTCTTTTTTGTTGCTGACTTTTATGTATTCTTCTGGACTATTAGAGTAAGGCAGGACACTTTTATACTTCACAGAGCTTCCTCTGTTCTTTGGTACAATATTAACATATGAAGCCTGCTTTCTGAGATTTGCAGTAAATCTGTTCCCTGGACTTTGATCAGGACCCTTGCCATCTCTCTCATCGTCCTTGCTCGATTCTGATTCTAAACAACTTCCCTGAATTTTCGTCTCCACTAGGGCTCCTCTTCTGGAGCGAAGGCCCTGGACAGAGTTCCGAGAGTTTTCAGTAGAGCCAGACTGGGCCCATCCCTCTCTCATTCCTTACGGGTGTACCCCTTACACGCTCCATTCACCTGTGCCTGTCTGTACCCTGGTAGCTACTTTGGAGTTCTGTTCTCAAGTGTATCAGAACACTGCCCCATTTCTTCCTTTTCTTATATATGGAATCGCAGATACTGTGCAAGCACGGGTTTATGATTTGTCCCCACTTGCCTTCATCTGGGGAATTCACTGAGTGATAATTTATCACTGAAGTTGTTATCGTGAATATTCATAGTGTTAATTTTTTGCTTTCAAGGTTGCTTATCTGTTTTTAATGTGAGGATTCAAAGAGATTAAAAATGCTAGCTGCTGCAGCTATCTTCCAAACTCCTCTGTGTTGTACTTTTATTGTATGCTACATTAAAAAAAGACCTTTAGTTTTCAGAGAAGTTTTAGATTCACAGAACAATTGAACCGAAACTTACAGAGTTCCCATACCTCCCTCTTCCTCCAGTATCTCCTACTATTAACATCTTGCATTAGTGGTACATTGTGTTACAAGTGGATGAACCAGTAGTGTTAACATCAACAAAATTCCATAATTTACTTTGGGTTCATTCTTTATGTAGTGTAGTTCTGTGGTTTTTGACAACCAGAGTATCGTGATGTTATATTATGTATTTCTAAAAGAGTAAAAAAATAACCCTCTGCTTTAGAAACAGCTTACCTGTTTCTGATACTGAGACCGTAAGATGGGATTTGTACATAAAGTTCCTCAATGAGGGAATTCTATGGTGAATGGTGGTGGTTTAATCATTAAATAGTGTCCAACTCTTGCCAAACCTCATGGACTGTAGCCAACCAGGCCTCCCTGTCCACAGATTTCCCATGCAAGAAAACTGGAGTGGGTTGCCATTTTTCCTTCCAGGGGATCTTCCCAACGCAGAGACTGAACCATCATCTCTCCTAAATTCTCCTGCATTGGCAGGAGGATTCTTTAACCACTGAGCTACCTAAGAAACCCTATAGTACCACTGAGCACACACAAAAAAAGAACATCCACAAGAATTTGCTGACAGTTTTGACCAATATGGGCTTCCCTGCTGGCTCACAACAGTAAAGAATCCTCCTGCAAAGCAGAACTCAGGTTCAATCCCTGGTCAGAAAGATCCCCTGGAGAAGGGAATGGCTATCCAATCCAGTATTCTTGCTTGGAGAATTCCATGGACAGAGGAGCCTGGAGGCTACAGTCCATGGATCGCAAAGAGTTGGACACAAGCCGCCGAAAGACTGACACTTATCACCTTGATCATCATTTTCTCACCCAAACTGCACATAACTTTATAGCCAAAAATACGTTCCTATGTTGCTGTAAGACAAACAAAACAAACATCGTGGCCTAAAATGATGTAAATTTATTACTTGCCAGTTTTCTGGAGGTCAACTTTTGAAAGGGTCTCATGGACTCAAAAATAGAGATGTAATCAGGGCAGTAGGTTCGGGGGAGAATCTGTTTCCTTGCCTTTTCCAGCCTCTAGATGGTGCCTGCATTCCTTGGTTTGGGGCCCCAGCCAGCAACTGTATATCACTCAAAATTCTCCAAGCCAGGCTTCAACAGTACATGAACCGTAAACTTCCAGATGTTCAAGATGGATTTAGATAAGGCAGAGGAACCCAGAGATCAAATTGCCAACATCCGCTAGATCATTGAAAAGCAAGAGAAGTTCCATAAAAACATCTACTTTGCTTTATCGACTATGCCAAAGCCTTTGACTGTGTGGATCACAGCAAACTGTGGAAAATCTTAAAGAAATGGGAATACCAGACCACTCTGACCTGCCTCCTGAGAAATCTGTATGCAGGTCAAGAAGCAACAGTTAGAACTGGATATGGAACAACAGAACTTGTATCAAAAAAGGAAAAGGATTAACACCCCAGGCTTTACACTGTCCACCGCAGCATATTTAGATTTATATTTAACTTATATGCAAATATATCATGCAAAATGCCTGGCTGGATGAAGCACAAAGCTGGAATCAAAGATTGCCGTGTGTAGAAATATCAATAATCTCTGATACGCAGATGACACCACCCTTATGGCAGAAAGTGAAGAAGAACTAAAGAGCCTCTTGATGAAAGTGAAAGAGGAGAGTGAAAAAGTTGGCTTAAAGCTCAACATTCAGAAAACTAAGATCATGGCATCCAGTCCCATCACTTCATGGCAAATAGATGGGAAAACAGTGGAAACAGTGGCTGACTTAATTTTTTGTGGGTTCCAAAATCCACTTCAGATGTGAATGCAGGCCATGAAATTAAAATTCACTTTCTACTTAGAAGAAAAGCTATGGACCAACCTAACAACATATAAAAAAAGCAGAGTACATTACTTTGCAACAAACGCAGTCGAGGCAAAGCATGGTTTTTCCAGTAGTTATGTATGGATGTGAGAGTTGAATAAAGAAAGCTGAGCACCAAAGAATTGATGCTTTTGAACTGTGGTGTTGAGAAGACTCTTGAGAGTCCCTTGGACTGCAAGGAGATCAAACCAGTCCATCCTAAAGGAAATCAGTCCTGAATATTCATTGGAAGGACTGATGTTGAAGCTGAAACTCCAATACTTTGGCCACCTGATGTGAAGAACTGACTCATTTGAAAAGACCCTGATGCTGGGAAAGATTGAAGGCAGGAGAAGGGGATGACAGAGGATGAGATGGCCTGGTTCTGCATCACTGGCGACCTCAATGGACAAGAGTTGAGAGACTCTGGAAGTTGGAGAAGGACAGAGGGCCTGGCATGCTGCAGTTCCTATGGGGTCACAAAGAATTGGACATGACTGAGCCAACTGAACTATATTCGCTCACATTATACCAACTGTCTGTCTTCACAGCTCCTTTAACTTGTTCCTGCTTGCCTTTTCACCCTTAAGAACTGTTAATGATCACCTTGATCCCATGCAGACAACCCAGGGTCATCATTTCAATTCTCCTAATGCAAAATCAATATCTGACAAAATCTCTTTTTGCCATGTGGGTGACATATTCATAGAGTTCTGTGGGACGTAATGTGAGACATCATCAGACCTACTATTCTGTCTGCCACAAATCTATTTAAGAATAATTACCTATTTCTTGTCATTTACTTTTAAAAAAATTGAAGCAAATTGATTTATAATATTATATTAGTGTCAATATACAAAATAGTGATTAATATGTTTTATAGATTTATACCCTATTTAATTCTTCCATTCTGAATCATCTGAATTTCTGGTCGTAGGTAAAATTTTTGTCTATAAGAAACATCCATAGAGGAATTAGGACAATTTTATACACCATTTTTCCCAATATACTTTAAGGCTAATTTGTCCTCAGTAAGCAAAGAGTATGCTTTTATCTCAATGTCCTAATAGTTTGTATCTTTAACGATACCAACGTCTATTAAGGGGCTTAGAAGAAATTCAAAATTTAGTCTGTGCTGGGCCTTACACAGAGAAAATATTGCCTCCATTATTTAATCTTTTTGGTTTTCTAAATTGGGTATAAAAGAACTAACATATATAATATATAAAATGTGATCTTGGGGATTCTGCCCTCTTCTGTAAAAAGGGGATAAGAGTATGACTCATCAGTCTCACATTGGCAAATACCTTGAAAAAACCAAAACTGAAAAAGACACATGTACCCCACAATTTATTGCAGCACTATTTACAATAGCTAGGACATGGAAGCAACCTAGATGTCCATCAACAGATGAATGGATAAAGAAGTTGTGGTACATATATACAATGGAATATTACTCAGCCATAAAAAGGAATAATTTGAGTCAGTTCTAGTGAGGTGGATGAACCTAGAGTCCTTTATACAGAGTGAAGTAAGTCAGAAAGAGAAAAAACAAATATTATAATAACACATACGGGAATCTAGAAAAATGGTACTGATGAACCTATTTGCAGGGCAGGAATAGAGATGCAGACACTGAGAAACAGACTTGTGGACACAGTGGGGAAGGAGAGGTGGGACAAATTGAGAGAGTAGCCTTAAACATATACATTACCATATGTAAAATGAGATAGCTAGTGGGAAGATGTTGTAATAAACACCAGGAACACAACCCAGTTCCCCCTGACAACAACCTAGAGGGGTGGGATGGATGATGGGGTGCAAGGGAAAGCTCATGAGGAGGAACGCGCGTAAGTTACTATGGCTGATTCACCATGTTGTATGTCAGAAACCAATACAACATTGTAAAGCAATTAATCCCTCCAATTAAAAAAAAAAAAAGAGGAGTACATAATGCTCCTCTTGTCTTTCTCCATTCTTAATCCATGGCAAGACTAAATATGCAAAAATGATGTAGAGTATGTTTAATCATTTTAAACTAGCTCAGAAATGTCATCCTAGCTAGCTCTCCTTTAATACCTGGACTGCAGTGCTATTGTATCCGTCAAATCTCATGAAATATGCAATGAGGGGATGGATTTCTGAATTGTTGCTTTTGGGGTACTTTTGCCAGGTGCTATATTGAGAGTAGCTAATAATAAGCAGTATCCGTGTCCTCCCCACAGTGGGATTAAAGGTCGGAGAAAGCAGGTCCAAGGCATGGAATCTATTGTGAAAAGTCCCTGTAGGTCTGCCAAGTTCTAGAGCTTGCAAGACAAAAGAGTACTTAGGTTCTAAGGGCCCTCCTAGAAAAATGAGTCACAGTTGCGCGTCGAGCAGTGCTTTCTCATAGGACAGCTGACAGCTGCAGGAACAAGGGCTCTACCTGTAGAATTTCTCACTTCAGAGCAGAAACCACAGAAACATACCATCTTTATTATGGAATGTGTTAGTTGCTCAGTCGTGTCTGACTCTTTGTGACTCCAT
The DNA here is from genome assembly GCA_024291935.2 of Okapia johnstoni. Taxonomy (NCBI): domain Eukaryota; kingdom Metazoa; phylum Chordata; class Mammalia; order Artiodactyla; family Giraffidae; genus Okapia; species Okapia johnstoni. The sequence continues at coordinate 91,360,874 of CM044305.1, forward strand.
GGACTGTAGCCCGCCAGGCTCTTCTGTCCATGGAATTCTCCAGGCAAGAATACTGGAGTGGGACACACACACACACAGCTCCCCAGAGATTTTATCACCAACCTAAGGGGGATCGAACCTGGGTCTCCAGCATTGCAGGCAGACTCTTTACTGTCTGAGCCACCAGGGAAGCCCCTAGCATATAGGGAAAGAGAGGGCAGGGAGACGGGAGAGAGAGAAGGGGATAAGAGGGAAGAAGAATATAAAGAACTTAAGACTCTCATTACGATTTCCTTGGTTCATAACATCATAATGGATATAGAGATCTTTAACATATTATTTTTCTTTTTGAAAGTGAAAGATCGCTCCAGTTGTGTCCATCTCTTTGCGACCCCAAGGACTATATAGTCCCTGGAAATTCTCCAGACCAAATACTGAGTTGGTACTATTCCTTACTCTAATGGGATCTTCCAACCAGGTTGGAACCCAGGTCTCTCACATCGCAGGCATATTCTTACAAGCTTAGCCACCAGGGAAGCTGTTTTTGTTTTAAAATAAGGGAAATAAAAGCTACCACTTATTGGGGAGCTACCAGTTACAGATATTGAATGAGGCACTTTATGCTACATAAATATCATCACTTTATTATCTCATAGCAACCAATATATATTATTCTTGATATCTTCATGTGTAAAAGGTGAAGAAATATGCTTTCAAGAGATTTATGAACGTTCCCAGGAATCATACAGTTAGTCATTTATAGAGCAGAATTTGAACTTAGTTTTTTCTGACACAAAAAATCATTGTAAAAGTCTCACATTATAATAAACAGTGTTATTCTCCAAGGCATAATCACAATATAAGTCCTGGAAACATACACTTTTTATGAAGCCTGTAGTTTTTCTAATTGCATTGCAGTATACAGGTACTTAATTCTTCTCATTAAAGATTAAGTACCATTTGATAAATACCTTAAAGGAGAGAGGCAAGTGAGTGAACTGTTAGCCTTGAATGACCTGCAGGGGGCATCAGAGGCCCACTGATCATTAGTGTTACTCATCAATGTCTTCACCCTATGGATTTGTTGCCTGCCAGGCACCCTGACCTGGATTCTCTGCAAGAATACTGGAGTGGAGTTGCATTCCCTTCTCCAGGGGATCTTCCTAGCCAGGGATCAAACTGTGGTCTCCTGCACTGCAGGCAGATTCTTACCATGTGAGCCACCAGGGAAGCCTATTGAACTTTAAGACTCAGCATCATTCAGAAATGAAGCCCAAAGGGCACTGTGACCAGGAGTGTTGCTGCTTTGAGTGGAGAATGAGGGCAGAAATAAAAGTGCAGTGAGACCTTAACAGAATGGAAGGAGATATATTTCACTTTGCTCCCTGCTGTTACCCACCACATTTCACTTCCTCTTCTTTTTGTACTTTTTGTTTTGTTTTCATGCTCTTTCAACTTCTTCCTAATCCTGTTCCACCATAATTGCATTTTACTCTTTCCCTACCCTATTCCCCCCTGTAACCTTAAGATTATTTCTCTCTCTCTCTGTTCCTTCTTTTTTCGGCTGTGCCACATTCCCTTGTCAAGATCTTAGTTCCCCAGCCAGGGATTGAATCCACCCTATCCGTGAAGTACAAAATTCCAACCACTCAGGGAATTCCTTCACTTCTTTTTAAGAACTACAGATTGTCCTTAAAATTTGCCCTCATACAGGGCACAAAAGAGACACATTTTTAAAAACAGACTTTTGAACTCAATGGGAGAAGATGAGGTGGAGATTTGAGAGAATACCATTGAACATGTATGGTACTAAATGTAAAAATAGAGACCGTGCAAGTTTCATGCATGAAGCAGGGCACCCAAAGCCAGTGCTCTGGACAACCCAGAGGGATGGAGTGGGGAGGGGGGTTCAGGATGGAGGGACACATGTGTACCTATGGCTGATTCATGTCAATGTATGGCAAAAACCATCACAATATTGTAAAGTAATTATCCTCCAATTAAAATAAATTTAATTAAGAAAAATAAAAATGTCTTGGGCTTCCCTGGTGGTCCAGTGGTGAAGAATCTGCCTTGCAATGCAGGGGACACAGGTTTGATCCTTGGTCATGAGAAAGATCCCACATGCTGAGAGGCAACTAACCTTTTACCACTTCTCCCTGAACAAACTCTCAGGAGCAGGTGAGCTGCAACTACTGAAGCCCACGTGCCCTAGAGCCCATGCTCTGCAACAAGAGAAGCCATGACAATGAGAAAAGCCTCCACAATCACAACTAGAGAGTAGCCCCTACTCACTCAACTAGAGAAAGTCCATGCAGCAATGAAAGACCCAGTGCAGCCAAAAATAAATAAATAAATGTTTAAGAGATATATGTACAAAAATTGTCTCTATACATTGTAAGTTAAATGTAAATACAATGGCAAGCATCGATATTCTAAAATAAAATAAATATTAATACCAAGAGAGAAGAGTACTAAGTGCTAAGGAGGTGCTTGTTGGTTTTTGTTTTGGTTATCAGGTGGTTGGGATGGGGCGAGTGGGGGGTGGTGAGGGACACTGAATTAAAATCAAAATGGAGAATTCCCTGGCAGTCCAGTGGTTAGGACTCAGTGCTTTCACTGTGGGGGGCCCCAGGTTTCAATCCCTGTTCAGGAACTAAGATCCTGCAAGCTGTGTGAGCTAAGTTGTTTCAGTTATTTCCGAATTCTTCAATGAACCTCTGGCGTATCTGGCAGGCTCCCCAGTTGACAGGACTGTGTTCCTTTCAAGAGGCTTCATGGGAACAATGTGTTTGTTTGTCCTTTCACAACTTCTAGAGGCTACTTTGCATTCCTTGGGCTCATGGCCCCTTTCTCCCAACTTCAAAGCCAGCAGTGTTGCATCTGTCTGTACCTTATCTTTTAATAATCACATCTTCCTTGACTCTCACACTTCTCTGCCTCCCTCTTCCACTTTTAAAGATTTTTGTGACTACATTGGGCACACTTAATAATTTCCTAAGCATTTAAAGTCAGCTAAGTAACCTAGTAACCTTACATTCCACCTGGCAATCTTAATTCTCCTTGGTTATGTTATCTAACATATTGATAGATTCTGGGGATTAGATGTGGACATCTTGTTAATGGGGGCAATATTCTGTCTGCATACATCAATTACCAATATAGTTGACATACTTAACACATCTATCAACTAATTAAAAGAATTCGTTATTTACATAATCCTGTCAGATTTTATGAATTCTCATTAAATTGTGGCTCAGTTAGTAGGGTTTCTTCCATCACTTATGGACCAACATCCACCTTTCATAACAAATACTTTTACTCCCTTTACTTTCACCAACGAAACAAAATTCATTAGATAATATAACATCTAGGGGCTTCCCAGGTGGCACTAGTGGTAAAGACTTGCCTACCAATGCAGGAGACACAAGAGATGCGGGTTTGATCCCTGGGTCAGAAAGATCCCCTGGAGGAGGGCATAGCAACCCACTCCAGTATTCTTGCCTGGAGATCCCATGGACAGAGGAGCCTGGTCAGCTACAGTCCATGGGGTCACAAAGAGTTGACACGACTGAAATACTTAGCATGCATGCATGCATAACATCTTATATGCATAACCTAAAAAAAAGAATCTGATATTCCAAATAGTCATATCGAAGAGATATAAAAGGACACACTAATTTATAATAAGGACACTAAAAAAACAAAAAATTGATAAAAAAAAAACCCTGCTGAATCAATCCAATAGGTAATTGCTCAGAAGTAGCTCCTTGGAGAATCACCACGATGGAGCTGGGTAATCCTCCTAAGTACACATAGGATCCCCTGTGATTCTGATAGCTACTGATACTGGCTGACACAGGTAGGCTGATTGCCTCAAATTGTTGTTGGTCATCTAATTTTGCAAAATGAGAACTATTCTTCGGAAGGGTCTGAACACTATTTTCTTAGGGAAGGTTCTGAGGCAACAAGAAGTTTGAACTTCACTTGGTTTACATGATAGTTGTGTCCTGGAAATTTAGTAATATTTAAGCTGTGCAAAAAAAATATTTTGCATTTATATGTAAAATGGAATTAAGGCTTCATTTTCAGATAATACAAAGTTTTTTTTTCTTTTTTTTTACCTACATGAAGACGGGAATACATAAAGCTGTGTATGAATGTGAGGCAGTTCACCATTTGTGCAGACCCAGTTAATTGTAGAACATCTAGTATCATAACCTCAACCCTAAAACTAACCCACTGAGTGTTGGCAGTGCTTTCCAATCATTGGACAAACCAAGCCAAAACCCCTAACAAAAACAGAAACATCATCACTTTTGAATTTCCAGACTAGTGGTGACGTCCCATCCTTGATGATAAACACCAATGGTTCAGCATTTTGAGTTACCATGTTTTCATATGAGAGATGATAGCATTAAAGTTGATATTGGTTGAGTTCTAATTATGTGACCATCCACTGTTCAATATAATTTTTTTAATCTATTTAGAACTTGTTTAAATCCTCACAACAACCCTATGATGTAGAGTCTACTATTACTCCCAATTTAATAATAGGGAACTAAAAACTTATCAGTTTAAAAGAGCAATGCATGCAGAAAACCTAGCTAGGGAATTCCTATCGTGGGCCTAGAGTTTTTAGGACCCCATGCTTTCACTGCATGAGGCCCTGGTAAAATCCCTGGTCGGAGACTAAGATCCCATAAGCCTCGTGGCATGACCACAAAGGCAAAAAAAAAAAAAAAAAGAAAGGAAGAAGAAAAAAGAAAAGGAAACCTAGCTAGTAATTAAAAAATTCGAATCAAATCTGGCAGTCTGGTGCTAGATCCCTTCGTGAGTAACCATTGCACCCCCACTGCTTTATGGCAGAGGGCTGCTCAGTCCTTTAATCACTTTCCCCCCATCTAATAGTGATCCTATTAAAATAATATCAGCAGTCCTAAACTAATGTGACTAAGCCTGCGCTGCAGTAATTGATCAAAATATTTGACTCCCTTTTCTAACTGGCTCGCATCCATTTCTCTCTCTCTCTCTCACACACACACACACATACCCCCAGTACACCCACTTTTTCAAATCCTATGTTCACTGAAGAAATGATGATATCAAAGCTGCTGCAGATACTGTGATGATGATAGAAAAGGATTGGAGAAATGAATCAGGGGCCTTTCATTGAAAGAGATGTGTGTGTGTGTGTGTGTGTGTGTGTATTGTAATTTCCACCACGGATGTAGTAACTTGGTGACAGTTGCCTTGGTAACTATTTACTGTTATAAGTAATTAAAAAAAAAATGGACCTTGGCTTCTGGTAAAATTCCACACAGAATTTTCCACCCCCTTTACCAGTCCTCAGTTCTCACGTAACTGTCATGGTAAAACAAAAATCCAGTAGTGCTCCATGCTTTACCTTTCTCTTATTCCTGCCACTAGTGTTGGCAGCTTCTCATAGCACTCTGTATGCCAAAATTTTGCCAAGTTTCAGACATTTGAATGCATAGCATGCCAATTTGCTTCAACAGTAGCTTTTTGACTGACTAGATTTATAGATATTTGTTGGCAAAACAGTAAACACACAAAACTGTAACACTCTTTCAACTAAAGGAAGAAAGACTTAAAATAAAATTTTGTATCTGGAGTGGTCAACATCCTACCCACATGGGATTTGAATGTAGTAATACTCCTAGTCTGAAGTGGCTCAGTGGAATTCCAGGACTTAGGTGCAAGGAGCAGTAAGCCTCATGCTGAGGAGGGGCATGACTTGCCCCGTGACAGATCCCCAAGGTGGGACTTGCTTTGGGATCTTGGGTAAGTTAAACTCAGACTCTTTGAGACTAGTTTTCTCATCTGGGGACTGAAATAGTACTAGTCCTTAAATCAGTGATATTGTAGGATGAAATAGATAATGGATGTAACAATAGCCAAGGCCTTTTAGGTACCATACAAATATAACATGGGACAACTAAAATAATATTCATTATTGCTCCAAGGTCACCAACCTTTCAAGAGGTCAAGTGCAAATGTTCCAGGTTGTCTTCTATGGTCAGAGATTGTGAATTTACCTCTTGTTCATGCCATGCTGTCCTTTGAAAAACATTTTAGTAATTTGCCAACATTAAAAATCAGGATATATTGTACAAACACTCCTGAATTTCTGGCTTCTTGTGGAAAATGTGGGAATTCTAAAAATCTCCTGCCTTTCCTACACAGCACAATAAATGCATAGACTGATTTGTTGATGTACCCTAGGGACTCTGGCCTTGTCATCTAACCAGCTCCAAGGCATTTGAGTCTAGCCACGACTGGAATGCAGAACATCTAACCATCACCCGTACCTAGAAACAGTAACATCATTGTGTTCCAGCCTCTTCCAGTGTTATAGGAGCTGGGAAGCAAAGCCCAGTAAAAAGCAAAGTTACTAGAAGTCCCATCACCCAAGAACTCCTGTAACTGAACTGGATCATCACATAATCCACTAGTTTTAGCATTTTAGGCCATTCTTCAAGAAACATTTCAAGCTAGTGGAATAGACATGCCTGTTACATTGGGTATTTAGCTGAAAATTCAAAAGGAAGACTTTCCTAAAATCAGGAGAATGGCTCTGGTCAAATAGCATTTTCATGTGGCCTGCCTTTTCCCTTTCTAATATCACCTTAGACAAAACCTAATTTCGAAATATTCCAGGATGCCTCATTGATCTTGGTGGGAAGGGAGAATGGAATATAAGAAATTCTCAAAATACCCTTAAAGCATAATGATAGCAACATTCTTAATGTGTTAATAATTTGCCACTTTGCCAAAGAGTGGGAAATTGGAGAGAAGTGGCAGTCAAGCAAGGAGCCAATTGGGGGGACATATGATTGGCCCCAGTCACTGTCCTCATGAGTACCCTTCGCACTGGCCCTGCAAGTAAAATAAGTAAATATGCCACTAAGTAGAAACAAATCTTTATGCTATTGATAAATGAAACTGCAGGCAGGTACACATGCTCCCTCCCACACAGTCCCCCAGAACCGTTAATCATTAGAATCCATTCTTTGTAGGAATTCTGGAAGAAAAGTGGGAATGTTGAAGGCAGCTTGCACCCCTCTCACTAAGTGTATTGTTAGTTAACAAATGGGATTGGGTCCCATTCCGTATAGAGCTGGCCATGCAAGCATTAGAGTGGATTCAACAGCAACGAAACTTTATGGTTTGTTTTTTATGAAATTCGTTTTGACCCCTCTGCTGTGCCCTGCTCCCTGCCCTTTGAACTTGATCCAGGTGCTTGGTTGGGACTATGATCCTAATTAACAGGATTTTAAAAAGAAACTGAGCTTGACTGTTGCACTGTTAATGTATTATGTGTGTGCTCAGCTGTGTCTGACTCTTTGTGACCCCATGGACTGTAGCCTGCCAAGCTCCTCTGTCCAGATTTTCCCAGGCAAGAATACTGGAGTGGGTTGCCATTTTTCTTTTCCAGGGAATCTTCCCAATCCAGGGATCAAAATCCACATCTCCTTACATCTCTTGCATTGCCCGTTAGGGCTCACGATATCTGGGAGGCCCCTTTGGCTGAAATACTTTTAGAAAAACTGACATGAGCAAAAGAAGACAAATTGATAAAATTTGAAAGACAAACTTTTTTATACAGTGTCCTCCCTCAGTTCATAGGCTTCCCAGGTGGCACAGTGGTAAAGAATCTGCCTGCCAATGCAGAAGATGCAGGAGACGCGGGTTCAATCCCTGAGTTGGGAAGATCCCCTGGAGGAGGGAAATAGCAACCCACTCCAGTATTCTTGCCTGGGAATCCCCATGGACAGAGAATCCCTCCCCAGGCTACCGTCCCAAGAAGAGCAAAGAGCTGGAACACAACTGAATGACTGAGCCCATAGCACAAACTCCCAGTTTTAGCAGATAAACTGACTTTCCAAACAAAAGCATATTCAGGGGTCAGACTGAGCTTAGATGGAAATAAATTATGCTCAACTGAATGACAAAGTTCAAAAAACTAAGATTTGAAACATGTGGCAGGGTGTCCAGGAAGCACCCGTGTCAGTTTAGTGTCCTTGATCCTCAGAACCATCATTACAAGGTAGGAGCTATTACTATCCCTATTTTGAGTAATTGAAACTGAGGGACAGAGAATAAAGTAACTTACCGATCCCAGAGGCAGTCAGCGCAGAGGTGGGTAATGAGCTTGGACAGTCCAGTCTGTAGGGTGTGCACTGTGATGATGAGATAATTTCCTGACATCACAGGTTGCTGAGCCTCTCCATGACAGGTTCTCACAGTAATAGGATAGTGCCCCTGCCTTTCTGTGGATAGCCATTTTGCATTATGAACCCAGCATAAAGCATTAAGCCCCATAGTTACTGACTTCAATGTTACCTTTAACGACCTGACTAGGTCCTAAAAAACCTGCTGAGTACAACAATTGACAAAATGCTTAAATTATTATCAATGCCTAAAAATAAGTGATTGCCATTTAGATCCTCATTTGCATTTGAATTTATGTCCAACCAGAATCTCTTAGTTGTGAGCATTAAATGAATGTGGTCATTGTCTCCCTTTTTAATCTTCTCAAATAATGGCTCTGACCCAAGCTATTAGCCCTTTCTGAGTCCAGCAATATCAAGCAGCGAGTGGGGTGTCCGGCAAATGAGACGTTACTTCAGCGTGCATTATGGTGTCATGGGTGGTCCCTGATGGCTCTCTGTTGGTAGGATAAGTTCTGGTGGTTTGTGTTTCCATTCATGGCGGTGGAGTTGGTCCCGATCCGTCCCCAGCAGAAGTTCCCCTTGTGAGATAGAGAGAGCTATGAGTTTGTAAGATGCCTGGTCAAAATGGGTGAGTCCTTGCTGTGGAACGTAACACCGAGCATAAGGAGGGAGCATAAGGAGAATTTAGGTTGATTGGCAGCAAACAGAAACTTTCTCCATGCATCTGTGAGTGGAATATGTCCCATCCTACCAGCTGGGACCCTCTACTCTACTAACTCTACCACTTCCTCAGTTTTTTTGCTTGTTTATCATTTAACTACTGACAAATTAGAAATCCACCCTATTTTAGTCTTCAAAGCCTTGATATAATCTGACTTTAGTTGGCATAAAAACCAACAAATTAACACAACCAGATGACACTGAGGATCTTCCTCTCTCCTCATTAACCTTTGGTCATCAGATTGTAGTGTTTTGTTGACGTGGGTCCCTTGGATCAGACTTCCAGAGTATGAGATCCTTGCTCTGTAACTTACCTGTTGAATAACCGTTAATCTCATCTCCGATGTCTCAGATTCTGCATCTGTAAAACAGGAATAAAAATAAGTGAAGCTGTGAGGATTAGGGCACCTCATAGTAAAACCTCAGTAACTATCATTATCTCTATTTTCCCATCTTCCTTAGGTGGTTCAGTGTTATGTGTGGCTAATTTCACAGGAGTAGACATACGATTTGTTAAACAAAGTTAAAAGAATTATTATCTATTTATTTTTGGTAAACCAAAAAAAATGTGTTGTTTTGGTCTCCTTCTTTTCTTTTTTGCTTCTGCTTCATGCTATGGTGGACAGCTCTCTTGTACCAAATGGCCTCTTTCCTGTGATTATTATTTCATAATCTATAACTAGTCAAATCAGATACCCAAAAAAAAAAAAAATGGCAGTATTATTCAGTCTAACCCACCCCCAAAGTGGAGAGCATATATTTGACTGTTGCCATGGTGATGTAGAAATAAATTTGTATAAAACATTTGGCCCTGGGGGCAGGTGCATGAGTCATTCTTTTGAGGCTGGGTGGGGATAGGGCAACTGCTTTCAAATAAAACCACGCCCGCCAGACCCATAGTTGAAATGAGAGACCCCACTCTTTTCCTGCAGTAAATCAGAGACATCTCATTCTGGGGAATTTGTTGTACATTGTGGTTCATTTGTTTCGTGAGAATGTTTTTTCTCTATTTTCTTCCTCAGGTAGGACGGAACTATTGAATACTCTTTTGCTCTTCCTACTGCATATTTCTTAGGACAGCAAACTTAGTTTTGATAAAAAATATGGTCCTGTTTGTCCCATTAGTGTCCCTGACAAAACTAAACCTATAATTGTGAGCTGCTTCTCTCATTTCCGTGCCTCTCCACACATACTCATTGTCCATAAGTGGTGGCATGCTGAAATATTTATTCAGCATTTTCTTTCCTTCCCATAGGAGTAAAGCACACAGGAGGAGAGTTTCAGACAGAAGTGTTGCAACAACGTACAGGCGATTGTGATTTCAGATGGAAAATCAGTACCAATACGCTGTCTGGAATTTACTAGCTGGCTGAAGTCAGTAAATCAGCATCCCGAAATCTGAGAAGCAGAGTGACATGCTATCCCCTGATAAAAATGTTGTCCCAATGGTCTCAAGTGCCATGGGTTTGTTTAAAATTAATACATTGGCTTAGTGTCCTTGACCATCATACATAGTTGGGCAGGAGCAGAATTTACACATGCCCTCTTGTCTTACTCAGCCTGTCGTCAATGCCCAAGGTACCAATGCTAGGCCAGAAGCCGAGATATAAATGACTGAAACACAGCTTGTAACCCTTCTAAAGTTTTCTAAACTAGGTAAGAAAAATACAGGGAAAAAAAAAAGCAGGGAAAAATTATCTAGCAATAATATGAGGTGGCAAGGTAATATAAATTGAATAGTAATCAGCAATGGTTTGGCACATGTTGGGAAGAGAGAAGATCACCCTGGACTGTGTGAAGGCAGTGTGGGATCTGAATGAGACTTGATGGGTGGGTAAAGACAGTGAGAGGCAATAAAGAAAGGGAAAGAAGAGCAACATGCAAGAGGTCGGGATCCCCAGCAACAGGAACTTGGTCTAGGAAGGGGTGTTAGCATAACGCGCTTGTGCTCATACAGTGAAGAATCTACCAGTCAATGTGGGTGACCTGGGTTTCAATCCCTGGGTCTGGAAGGATCCCCTGGAGAAGGAAATGGCAACCCACTCCAGTATTCTTGCCTGAAAATCCATGGACAGAGGAACCTGGCAGGCTACAGTCCATGGGGTCACAAAGAGTCAGACATGACTGAGCAAACTAATACTAAAGGAGGGTCAAAAACTTAGGGACAAGACAAGGCATTGGTGTGGATGCTGTTAGCCAATGATGCGTGGGTGTGGGTGGAGGGTGGTCAAGCCAAGAGCCTAAAAGACTACAGATCAAACAAAAACCAGGAGAGCCGTGTAGAATTCCTAAGAGAGGCTATTTAAAAATGTGTGAGTTATGCCCTTCGGCCAAAGAAGATATGACAGAATTTGCTCCACTCAAATCCAGCAATAAGGTACAAAAGTTTACAACATAATTCTATTCTGCTTCAAAAGATTCTGATGAATTCGGCATAAAATATAGTGACTTGAGAGTCCAAATGGAAGGTCTCAATAACGGATAGCAAAAAAATTAAAAGTAGAATAAACTAAATCTACAAAGTCAGTTTTAAACTATTTAGGCATTTAATTAATTTTGTGAAGGCACATCTTAAAAATGATGTTGAATTGGGCCAACTTGATTAATAAGTTATGAATATCAAGATGTAATACTAGAAAGTACAGGGACTTTAAAAGTTATCTTTGAGTAAACCAAAAGTTAATCTTGAAAAATTCAAAGTTGACATAGGACACCTATTCAGGATAAATCTGTGTGAAGATAAAGCACGTTTGGATGAGTTTCACCGCCCCCTTAGGTGAGTGTTTTGACCGACAAGCTGCTAATAATCATTGTTCTTTGTACAACCACCACTTTGGTGAACACCAATAACCTGACTTGGCGTTGGCCAAGTTTCAGAAGCAACCTTCTGTGGAGGAGGAGGAGGGCTGGCTTGCAGCCCACCCAGTGTGGCAAGGACCCTCTGTATGCTATAAGAGGTTCAGGCAGCCAGGTGGTGAGCATCAGGAAGGGGCCGTCAACCCTTTTGGACTGGGTTTGAAGGAAGGAAGTTTAGTTCCAGGATACCGGAGAGGCACAAGAATAGGCCGTGATAGCATAGGATCCCCGGCATGAAATGGAGTCCAGGCGTGTCAAACCAGTCAAGGTTGGCAAGAAAGTCTTCTCTAACAAGGTTAAATGAGCACAGGGAAAGAGAAGAAACTTTTAGAGAAGAACAAGGTGGAAATCCCAATTAAGCATTATGCTTTTGCAAAACCCTATGTAACCAGGATAACACTGGTACTAACAGGTCTCTTTCTTAACATTGACATTTAATATCATTAATCTGGCGCTTTTAAGTAGAATTCAGTGTGCACTGTGAGATTGGGGGCAGAAATCCGAGCCTGATGTGAAGCACGTTAGAACAGGAGTGCTTTTTAAAAATAATATACTGTTTTATGGCCCTGCTGGTGACCAATTGGAATCAAATCCCCTGGGTGGGGAACCTGGCATCACCCTGTTTTTTCTAAAAGCTCCCTCATGATTTTATGCACAATCCAGGGCTGAATTCTTTGAACCAACCAGAGTGATGGAAACCATAATCCCAACTGTAAGCCAAAGACTAGTTCAGAGTCCCAGTCTGAAATAAGCTCCCAGGTATTCCCCCAAGAAATCAATTTTAACTGGGCATCTGTTTTACTTCAACTAAATAGGAATTGTCCCCTCACTAGTTACGAACATTCTGTGATCACACTGAGGAGAAATTGCCTTCTTTATAGCTCAGATACTAATCAGTCCACAACCCTGGCGGCTCACATCATCTGGAGGAATTTCACACGAGAAAGAAGATGCTAGCACTCCACTGCAGAGCAGGCCAGGGCTGGGTCAGCAGACAAAATGATGAAAGAGCAAATAATAGCAACCACAAAAAGCCGCCTCACTTCCCTTGGCCCTGCTGAAATCCTTGTTTCTAAAGTGAACTTAAACAGTCAAAGAACAATTAAGATCTCAGGTGGTGGCTTACGTCATTTGTATTCACTTTCCCATCTTGCTGTAACCAGTTTTACCACGAAACTTCAGCAAGTTTAAACAACACAGATCATTATCTTATGGTTCTTCCTAGAAGTCTGACCTGTTTTCACACGGAGCTAAAATCCTGGTGTCCACAGCTGCGTTCCTTTCTAGAGGCACTAAGGGGCACTTGTTTCCTTCCTCATTGGATTGTTGACAGAATTTAGTTCCATTGCTTGTTTGTAGGACTGTGATCCTGAATCCTTGCTGACTGTCAGCTGAGGGCTGTTATCCAGAGACCTCTCCTTCAAAAGCCAGGGGATTGTAGGCTGAGTCCTCCCTTACCCTTCCAGTCTCGCCTTCTTCCCCTTTCTTCATTTCTAACACAGCCAAGAAAATTTCTACTTCTAAGGACTACTGTGATAGAAGGGAGCCCTCACCCAAATAATCCGGATAATTTCCCTAATTTAAGATCCTTAACCATCATCAACACATCTTCAAGGAGGTCTCTTTTTCTGTTTGAAGTGACATATTCATAGGTTGCAAGCGCGGGATGAAGACATGGGGTGGAGGACATGTTATGAATACGGCATTATTCTGCCCACGACACTCTGGCACTCCAGTGAAGATTTTTTAAAAAGATAAGAAACCGAGTGGAGTTTGTGGTACAGTGTAGTTCTAAAGGTTTATTTCAGAATCACTGCCATACTGATCCTGGAGGGTATGAAAATGTCTAATTATCTAAATGATTTCCCAGAGTAGGGTAAAAGGGGAATCCCAGATCTGAGAGTGAAAGGTCGTTGTCTTTCTTTGATGCCTGAAATGAAGCTCCAGTACTTTGGGCCACCGATGCAAAGTAGCTGACTTAATTGGCAAAGACCCTGATGCTGGGAAAGACTGAAGGGCAAAGGGAGAAGGGGGTGGGTGGCAAGGATGAGATGGTTAGATAGCATCACTGATTCAATGGACATGAATTTGAGCAAACTCCAGGAGAGTGAAGACAGAGGAGCCTGGCATGCTGCAGTTCATGGGGTCACAAAGAGTAGGAACGACTTAGTGACTGAAAGAGCAACGAACAAAATACAAAATAGCATGTCTATCTATTAGTACATTCTTGAGAGCAAGCCAATAAGGCTGAAAAACTCCCTTCTGGGCAGAGCTTTTTTTCATCCCTGTCCCATGGAATTACATGCTTTTTCTAGAATCCGTTTGTAAGAAGGAGGTCTGATGACCCTGCTGGTTATGCTTAGTTTGCCGCCAGTTTATCTTCTTAAGGCACTAACATCATAAAGAAATTGAATTTGGGGCACTGACAAAGTGAATGACAGAAGCTTCAAAAAGAGGTGAAAATAATTTCTATTTTTCAGAATCCTCCATGTACTATAAAAACTGAATTCCAGGTCACAAGGCTCTGAAACTCTTAATATACAATGCAAAGATGTATTTGTTCAATAAAGCGAATTATTTGGGTCCCACTGTACGAGACATCAACCAAACCAAAGATCTCTGGGAGGCGAAGCAGGGTGTTTGTTCTAATCAAAACAGGCATGGAGCCAATTTCCATGTTCTTAGTGAAAGGGCTGCCTTGTTGACTTTGGAGCGTGTACAACTCGCACAATTGTTAATGCAGAGAGGAATCTGTCCCGAGTCTCCTTGAGTTATTTCCCTTAATTATATTGTAATTAATTAATTATTCAAAGAATGGTTTCTACTTTATAGCAAGAGAGGACAAAAGATACTGTATTTTGACTTTTTCTTGCGTTTTCTTGGAACTTTTTTTTTTTTTTTTTCTGGCACACGCTGGCAGGGAAAGGAAACAGGTTTGATTTTTGAAAGAGGATGGAAATTATTGCATTCCAGGCTTTCCACTCTGGTGTTGATACTGGATAAGGCGGAATTTGGGAAAACGTCCGCTGGAAAAACAGTAATTTTTTCCTGATCTTCCATTAAAAAAATGTGCATGACTGTTTTCGGCATTTACTTTAACAGTGTCCTTTGATTTAAGTATTTCAGTTCTGCATATGAAAGTGTGCCACAGTGGAAGAGCACGAGATGAGAGAGACCAGTTCACCTAGATCAAACCCTGCCCTGCCACATCCAGGGTTTATATCTTATATTGTAGGTCCTTAGCCCTTTCTTAAAAGTTTTATTTCCCACAATGGGGGAAATGCGATAGGGTGTGGAAAGTGATATCCACCTGTAATCAGCCAGGTTCCTTAGTTTATAACAACAGAAAAATCTCATATTTAATTGCACAGTTAGCCCATAGGGATTTATTAAAATGGTGATTGGATACTCCGTGAATCTAGAGAAATGAAAATCCATAGAACAGGGGAGGCCAGCTAGCGCCAGGACTTCAGGTGAAGTATTTACAGAACTTGGTCCAACGAGACCAGCAGTACCATACACTGACTCTGCTGAACACAGAATTTTAGGTGGCACCTCTCAGGCTGCTGCCTCCTGCCCAGGCACCGATTCAGTGGATTCTCTGCAGTCTCTAACTATGTACAACTAACTTTCCAAATTAATGTTTGGGCAAGGCATTTCTGCTTGGAGAACTAGAGGTCCATCTGCTACTCTTAGGCAGTAAAGGAAATCTGAGAATCCAGTAGTAATGTTTCAGTTGTCAGCAGTATAGGTGGGCCTCTGCCCGATTCAGCCAAACTCCCCAAGAGTGGAGAATTTTCCAAATACAGTGTAATAGAGGATCCAGAAGCCACATGACCAACAAAAAAAAAAAAGACGCCCACAAAAAGCCCACAAACAACCTCCCCCCCAACAACAACACAAAACAATCAAAAAATCTCAAAAAAACCGAAATCCACCAAAATAACCCCTACTTACTGAGGTCCATCCTTCAGTGACCTACAGTGCCTACCCTCCTAGGTTCCCTACATTGATATATTCCAAAAGAAAAAATTTCTCTATTCACTGAGTGCAGCTATAATTAGTAATAATTTTAAAATGCTCTCACTTCTTCCCCAAGGGAAGTCCTCATCTGCAAAGTCTCATGCAAAGTCTCACAGCTCGTCTTTCACATTCAAGATCTTCTAGTTGTGTCCATTCCTTCTCAGGTCTGGCAAGATCCCAACTCAATGTTCCTTAATGTTATAGCTGAGATTAAAGCTAATCATCACAGTGCATGATCCTTAAGTAAGAGAGAAAGAGAAAATAATTTAAATAGTGGTATTTTTACATATGGTTTTTCCAGTGGTCATGTATGGATGTGAGAGTTGGACAGTGAAGAAAGCTGAGCGCCGCAGAATTGATGCTTTTGAACTGTGGTGTTGGAGAAGACTCTTGAGAGTCCCTTGGACTGCAAGGAGATCCAATCAATCCATCCTAAAAGAGATCAATCCTGGGTGTTCATTGGAAGGACTGATGTTGAAGCTGAAACTCCAATACTTTGGCCACCTCATGTGAAGAGTTGACTCATTGGAAAAGACCCTGATGCTGGGAAGGATTGGGGGCAGGAGGAGAAGGGGACGACAGAGGATGAGATGGTTGGATGGCATCACCGACTCGATGGACATGGGTTTGGGTAGACTCCGGGAGTTGGTGATGGACAGGGAGGCCTGGCGTGCTGCAATTCATGGGGTCGCAAAGAGTTGGACACGACTGAGCGACTGAACTGAACTGAACTGAACTGATATATATAGTATAGAATTATATAATAAATTTATATATATATACACACACACACACATATCATTGCAAAAAGAAGGTGTGAATAAATGCTAAATTCCACATGCTGCATCAGGTCACAAGCCAAAGTAAATATTTGACTTCATCATTCCCCTATTCCATATCCTTTTATCTTGGCAACTGAGGTTCTTTTTTTTTTTTTTTTAATTTTTGGCTATGTAGGGGCATGGTATGTGGAATCTTAGTTCCCTGACCAGAGATCGAATCCATGCCCCATGCAGTCCAAGTGTGGAGTTTTAACTGCTGGACTGCCAGGGAAGTCCCTCCTGATGTTACTTTCAGACAGGGTTGGTGTTGACCCAGACCTCCACTCCTGGATCCAAGCCCTCGCAGTCCTATCATGTATCTTCTTCATTCTGGTCGTTGGAGAACATGGCAGTACCTAGAGTTATCCCCAAGGAAACTCCTGAATCCATCGGAGTCCCCTTTCCACCTCATTATGTAGCAGCATCCCAATTTCCTCCTAATATTCAGGTCAACCATCCCTAAACACTGAATAACCGGCACAAAGCCTGTTTCACTCAGTGGCATCAGAGTCTGAGACCTTGTAGTTGGCTTTTCAGCACATGTTGTGCTCTTTTCTGATCAAAAGGCCCGGACATGTGGGTTTGATTATGCTTCTCCTTGCACGTTGCCTCACTCAAATGAACAGAATCATCAGGAGAGGCTGCAACAAGTCTGACTGGACAAAGAGGGAGGGCAGCCTTTTGGTTGATGAGGAAGGATTCATTGAATTAGTTTTATGATGCTCCTGAGATGATCCAAAATTGATACCAAATTTTCCCAATTCCAGAATAGAATACCTTGGGAGATATTGGGGTTCAGTTTCAGACCAACCACAATAAAGCATATATCACAATAAATTGATTCACACACACTTTTTATGGCTTCTCAGTACAATAAAAAAGTTATATTTTAACATTATAAGTATGTAATAGATTATGTCTAAAAAGAAACTATATATATCTTAATTAAAAATGCTTCATTGCTAAAAAATTTTAACTATCCTCTGATAATGCATGATGCCACAAACCTTCAATTTGTAAAATATATATATATATATATATATATATATAATATCTGTGAAGTGTTAAAAAGCAACAGTGCAATAGAATGAGTTATGCCTGTACTTAGGGTTAAATTCTTATGCACAGTACCCTGAATATCACACAAAAATGGTCATGCCAAGGTCCATGAATTAAACAGTTAATTTGGTGATCCCCAGAGATCAAACTTTGTGTGTTATTTGACTTATCGCAGTGTTTTGTGGCACCAATAGATATGAGGTTTATATTTATTTTTGAAGAACAATTTTAAATGTGGTAAAAAAACATGAGAGCTTTAATTTTCAAGTTATAATAGTTTTTGGATTTCAGTGATGCTTGCGTGGGTAAAAATGTAAGAATTTTGTTTTTGCTTATTACTGTCTTCATCCTGACCAGTGCAAATGAGAAGAAACACTCTTTTATGCAGCCCTGGAATGGATTTACCCCATACTGGTTTTCGTAGTGTGGTCGATGATTGTTTTGGCTGTCATACATCCCTTAATGGTTCTTTTATTCAATGTGACCACAGGTAAGGAATTAATTAGCAGAGATTCTTTCATTGTTCCTGTTTCTTCTCTCTGGGTCACTAGCTTCTGATTCAAGTCTGGATCACTCTATCTGATAGGTGGTACATGTGTGCGTGGCTAAGTCACTTTGTCGTGTCTGACTCCTTGTGACCCTATGGACTGTAGCTGCCAGACTCCTCTGTCCATGGAATTCTCCAGACAGAATACTGGAGTGGGTTGCCATTTTCCCTTCTCCAGGGGATCTTCCTGACCCAGGGATGAAAACCCAGGTCTCTTGCATTGCAGGCAGATTCTTTACCACCTGAGTCACTAGAACCTGTGAATACCAGATGGCCGACTATAATCATCTTTTCCATAAAAATGTTCATTAATAAAACTACCTCACCTAATTTCCTATCTGGTTCTATTATTTTAAAAAATTTAAAAATTAAACAAACTTTTAATCCATCTTCATCCA
This sequence comes from Okapia johnstoni, assembly GCA_024291935.2. Classification (NCBI taxonomy): domain Eukaryota; kingdom Metazoa; phylum Chordata; class Mammalia; order Artiodactyla; family Giraffidae; genus Okapia; species Okapia johnstoni. Next base: position 91,379,475 of record CM044305.1, read on the forward strand.
CATAAAGCTGTTGAGACCTGGACATAGTCTACCTTGTTTTATATCTTACTATCTTTTTTATCTCCCTAACAACCTCACGACGAATTCCAGTAAATCCCAGACATGTTTTGAGGCTGCCCAGCACCTGAACTTGCAAACGATTGTGAGAATTCTCTATCTTAGTAAGTCATTGCTGGAGGCAGCTTGACTTCCTCTAAAGAATGGAAAGCCAGGTACTCACTTTCTAAACTCCTTACGAGCTAGGAAGTTAGCAGGAGACCGGTGTCCATCAATACAGGAGATGTAAGAGACACAGGTTTGATCCCTGGGTCAAGGAGATCCCCTGGAGGAGCATGGCAACCCACTCCAGTATTTTCCTTCTGGAGAATTCCATGGACAGAGGAGTCTGGCGGGCTACAGTCCATAGGGTCACAGAGAGTCAGACACGACCAAAGTGACTTGCCACGCACACATGTACCACCTATCAGAAGAGTGATCCAGACTTGAAATCAGAAGCTAGTGACCCTGAGCAAACAGGAACAATGATTAATCTCTGCTAATTAAATCCTTACCTGTTGGTCACATTGAATAAAGAACCAATGAAGGGATGATATGACAGCCAAAACAAACATCGACCAAACGCACATAAATGGGGTAAATCCATTTCCAAGGCCTGCCTAAAAGAGTGGTTTCTTCTCATTCACTGGACAGATGAAGACAGTAATAAGCTCAAATTCTTACATTTTACCCACGCATCATACACAGAAATCCAAAAACTATATAACTTGGAAAAATAAAGCTCTCATGTTTTTTACCACCATTTAAAAATGTTTTCAAAAATAAATATAAAACTCATATCTCTTGGTGCCACAACACAGGAGAATAGTCAAAAAACACACAAAGTTTTGATTCTGTGGGTCCCAAATTACATTTTAATTCAAGGCCTTGCAGAGACCTTTTGTGTGATATTCAGGGTACTAGTGCCATAATGGAAATTAACCCGAAGTACAGGCATACCTCATTCTATTGCACTTTGCTTTATTACACCTGTCCACCCAGATATTATATATATAATATAAATATATATATATTTTACAAATTTGAAGGTTTGTGGCAACCTTCATTATCAAGGATAGTTAGAATTTTTTTAGCAATGAAAGCATTTTTAATTAAGATATATATAGTCTTTTTAGACATAATGCTATTACATACAATATAATTTAAATAATAAACTTTTATATGGTACGAGAAGCCAAAAAGTGTGTGTGACTCAATTTATTGTGATATCTGCTTTATTGTGGTGGTCTGAAACTGAACCCACAATATCTCCAAGGTATACTAACTGGAATTGGGAAATAAGGTATCTATTTGGTCCATCTCAGAGCACTCAAAAACCTCATCACTGAATCCTCCTCATCAACCAACGGCCCTCCCTCTTTGTCCAGTCAGACTTTGTTAGCAGCCTCTCCTGATGATTCCTTGTCATTTGAGTTGTGGCACTTTGTGCAAGGAGAACATAATCAAACCCACACTGGTCCCGGGCCTATGATACAGAAAAGAGCACAAGACATGTGATGAAAGCCAAGTGTATTTCTACAAGGTCAGACTCTGAAATGCCACTGGAGTGAAACCAGGCTTTGTGCCTGTTATTCAGTATCTTAGGATGGTTGACCCTGAATATTAAGAGGAAATAGGGATGCGCTACATAATGAGGCTGTAAAGGGACTGCTGGATCCAGGAGATCCTTGGGGATAACTCCTAGTACTGCCATGATCTCCAACGACCAGAATGAGAAGATACAGATAGGACTGCCGAGGGCTTGGATCCCTAGATGAGGTCTGGGTCACACCACCCCTGTCCAGAAGAACATCAGGGGAACTTCCCCTGTCAGTCCCAGCATTTAAAACTCCACACTTGGGATTTTTTGTGTGTTTTTTTTTTTTTCCTGCATGGGGCAATGGAATCGTTCACTGGTCAGGAACTAAGAATTCCACATACCCTGTAGCCAAAAATTTAAAAAAAAAAAAAAAGAACATCATATTGCCAAGATAAAAGGATAATGGAAAAGGGGAATGATGAATCAAATATTTACTTTGGCCTTGTGACCTGAAATGCACATGTGGAATATAGCATTATTCACACCTTCTTTCATGCAATGATATGTGTGTTTTGTGTAGTATATCTGATATATATATATATTATAGATATATAAATATCAGTTTTTCAATTCAGTTCAGTTCAGTTGCTCAGTCGTGTCCAACTCTTTGCGACCCCATGAATCGCAGCACGCCAGGCCTCCCTGTCCATCACCAACTCCCGGAGTCTCACCCAAACCCATGTCCATCGAGTCGGTGATGCCATCCAACCATCTCATCCTCTGTCGTCCCCTTCTCCTCCCGCCCCCAATCCTACCCAGCATTAGGGTCTTTTCCAATGAGTCAACCCTTCGCATGAGGTGGCCAAAGTATTGGAGTTTCAGCTTCAACATCAGTCCTTCCAATGAACACCCAGGATTGATCTCTTTAGGATGGATTGATTGGATCTCCTTGCAGTCCAAGGGACTCTCAAGAGTCTTCTCCAACACCACAGTTCAAAAGCATCAATTCTGCGGCGCTCAGCTTTCTTCACTGTCCAACTCTCACATCCATACATGACCACTGGAAAAACCATATGTAAATACTCTTTTAAATTAATTTTTCTCTTTCTCTCTTACTTAGGATATGCAGTTTAAGAAAAAAAAGATGATTAGCTTTACAACTCAGCCTATAAATTAAGGTAACATTGATGTATTGATCTGCCAGACCTGAAGAGAATGGGACAACACCTAGAGAATCTGAATGTTAAGACGAGCAAGAACTTTTGCATGAGACTTTGCAGATGAGGACTACCCTTGGGAAGAAGTGAGAGCATATTTATTAAACAAATAATAGCTGCAACTCAGCTGAAAAGAGAAATTTTTTCTGTTGGAATGATAAAGTGAGGGAAAAGGAGGTAGGTCACTGTAGGTCACTGAAGGGAATGGACTCCAGGAAGGTGATATTTGGGGATTTCGTTTTTTTTGAATTTTTATTGTTTTGTTGATTGTTTGTTGGGGGGAGGTTGTTTTTTGGGGCTTTTGTGGGGTCTTTTTTTTTTTTTGGTCCATGTGCTTCTGTACCTCCTCCTGTAAATTGGAATTCTCCACTCTGAGTTGGCTGAATGGGCATAGCCACCTCCTACTGCTGACACTGAAACATTACATACCTTGATTTCTCAATTCCTTTGAGCAGCTAACAAGAGTAGCAGATGACCTAATTCTCCAAGCAAGACATTGCCTCCCCAAACATAATTTGGAAGTTAGTGACACAAGATAGAGACTGCAGAAATCCACTGAATCAGTGCCAGGCATGAGGCAGCAGTCCTGAAGTGCCACCTAACATTCAGTGTCAGCAGCGTCAGTGCTTGGACACGCTGGTCTCCGTAGGACCAGTTCTGTAAACATACTTCCCCTGAAGTCCTGTCCGCTTCCTGGCCTCCCTGTTCCTATGGATTTTCATTTCTCTAATTTCAGAGTTATATCGCCAATACCATTTTAATAAATCCCTATGTGCTTAACTGATCCATTAAATATGTAGTTTTGGTTTCTGTTGTAAAAAACTAAGATCACTGGGCTGAAACAGGTGGATAATATCGTCATTTCCCCCATGTGAAATCAAAACTTTAGAGAAGCTAAGTACCCAACAAAATAAAAATAACACCAGGAGTGGGCAGGGCTGGTTTGAATCTAGGTGAACTGGTCTCGTCTCATCTGTGTGCACTTCCACGGTGGCACACTTAATATGCAGAACTGAAATACTTCAAATCAAAAGAGCACTGTTAAGTTAATGCAGAAAATGTCATGCAAATATTTAATGAAGATCCGAAAAAATACTGGTTTTCCCCAGCGACGTTTATTCCAATTCCGCCTATCAGTATCATCCACCAGAGTGGAAAGCCCACTGAATGCAATAATTTCCACTCCTCTTCAAAACAAACCTGTTCCTTTCCCCGAGCAGAGTGTTCCAGGATAAAAAAAAAAAAGTTCCAAGAAAGCCCAAGAAAAGAGTC